>OY482671.1:97351821-99751821 GCA_960531455.1 Urophora cardui
AGCTCTTCAGCAGCCGGCAACCTTGAACTTTCTGTATTTCTTCGCCAACTCGAATATGTATTCCATTTTAAAGCCTTATTTTTTATTTATATGCAATTTGTTTGCTATTATTATTGTACTGTTTTTTGAATCGTATACATACTTTCAAAGTTGAGTGGTTGAGTTCATTTAAAACGAATGTATTTACAAAAGGAATGTGGAAAGGTGGAAAGATCCTTGCGATGAACTGTCAACACTTACATAGTTAAGTATTCTGAATTGAGCAACAAAATTAAAGAATTATTATTTAAACCAGAGATCAGCAGCGGTGCACCGCATTTTCTAAAGCACCGCAAAAATACTTATTTTTTAAGTGGCTCAAAAAATAAGTACCCAGAAAAAAATTCACCGCCACCGCATTGATTGAAAACCTTAATGATATTGCGGTATTTAGTGTTTTATACACCGCATACCGCAAACACCACATTTGTTTATTTGTATACTAATCAGTGTTGCCGGAAATTTTTCACACACTGGAAAGGTATAGGCAATTGAAAATTCATTTGTACATAAATACATAGATATGTGTTACTGATTATAAGATATACAGCAAATTTAATCTCAATTATTTCTTTTTTTATTTTTGTGTGCTGTGTTTTTGTGGCAGTTTTTGAATAATAAAATATTTTTCAATAATGAAATAATCAAAAATTAATTTTTGAAATCCAATATGACTAATAGGGTCATCAGAATGAATACTTTTCCGTCAAACTAGCAATCCGTTTAATTGACAACATAGTTGAATTAAATGTATTTAAATGACGATCGACACATTCAGTACTTCAGCTTTGCCGTAAAAAAGACATCTAATTCAACTATGTTTCTCAGTTAAACGAATTGCTAGATTGTCGGAAAAGTATTCATTTCGACGGGCGCATAATAAAATGTATAAAAATAAACATGTGTATTGTTGTTGCTCCAATAAAATGACAAAAACTTCGGTTTCAATCAATGTACCGTAGCCAATTTTGTCGATTGTGAAAATTGAATGAATGCCTCGTTGGAAAATAAAGAATTATGTCACAGACAAACAAAAATGTGTAAACAAAACTTATGTATGTGTATTACTTAGAAGCCATAAATGTGATTCAAGGATTTTAGGAAAAAACTCTATTTCATGTAAATATGGCATATTTTCATTAGTCAAATTATTTTGAATGTAAACATACTTTAAATTTTAAGTGGCCCTTTCAATGAAAAAATTAATAAAAAAAAAACCAATCCTGTGAGTTTTCCTGTATAGATATTCTTTGGTTAAAATCAAATTGTAATTATTGTAAAATTGTAATTGTAGTATTTTTCATCAGAAATCCATAAGATGGTAAAAATTACAAACAAAAAATTGCACTGGCAACATTGTAAATATCTCTATTTGGGAAATGCGGTGTTTGCGGTATACGGTGTTGTGATATCCATACTACCGCATACCGGAATTGATCAAGAGAATGCGGTACGGTGTTTATTATGATCACATATTTTGCGGTTGCGGTCATACTCCCACCGCATTTTTTATGAGTATACTCTAAATCACAAAAAATGTATCGCATGCTGATCTCTGATTTAAACATTGTGAATGAATGTGTGTGTGTGTTTATAGCGTGCGTCAGTAGATATTGAGTTCATCGAGTATTTTCTAACGTGACGAACGCCGAACGGAAATCGAATATGATGTATCACGCAATTGACAAAGCTTTGCAGCCACTAAACAATGATATGAATACACACACACATATATTTCCACACTCACTTTTTATGGGTATATATGTATGTATATATGCATAGAAATGAATATAAGGGGAAAAAATTGTGATGAGAGGAGCTATTTTCCTTCATTATCAGTTGGCTGCCAAACGCACGTTCCCATCACGCGCGCACACATCGAGCCGTAACCGCCGATTTGCCGTAAGCAACAAAATTTCGATTTTTTTTATCATCGAAATCGATTGCACATGGATACTTCAAGAGCTCAGAAATTAAAGAGTATAATCTCAGTTGAATTCTGCGATCTAAAAATTGTAATATTATTAACGCAGGTCCTCTTCTTTTATGTATATAACACAACGTTAAAAATGTCTTTAAATAAATATAACGATATAAAGGCCCTCGGTAACATACAATCTAGATTGAGAGGAATTGCATATGTGTGAGTGTCGGGTGATTGACGCAAATATCAAACATTTTTGATTTTCGTCGCTGCGGGCAGATATCGAGCCGACAACAAGTACGTGTAGCACGACTGCTGCCGATTGCACTAACACACACAAAAAAAACTCAAATTTGACTAACTCACTCAAAAAAACACTCAAACTGACAATCAAGATGTATGTATGTGGAATCTTAATTTTTTTTGTATACATATATGTACATAAATAGCGTTATCCATATAAAATAAAAGTTGAAATAAGAAAATGTTCGTGTATTACCATTTTGACGTAAGTTGCATAGCACTGAAGCAAAGCTGAGATCTGTGACATCGGAATTGGCGCAAGTGTCAAAAACATATTTACCGACATTTTCCTCAATGAAACTTCATTTCATCATGTGCCAAATGTGGATTTAAATCCTTATACAATATTATAATGCAATGTGTAGTTTATTTACGTAGATAATAAAAAAAACCTTCTACTGTAAAATTTGATTTGTGTTGGTTACGTCAATTAGGCTGTTCCCTGTAAAAATTGTTGGACTACTTGGTACATTTGTGCCACAGTCAACTAGCTACTAACTTGTCACATGTAGCCAATCATTGGGCCAGTTCACGTATATGGTACATTTGTGCCACATTCAACTAGCTACGAACTTGCCACATGCAGCCAATAATTGGGCCAGTTCATATATATGTATGGATGTAGATTCGTGTTTGAAGATCGGTTTTAACGATCGTAACCACTGCACGATGTTTATTAACAGTGTTGCCAAGAAGCATTAATCTAAATATTTAAAAAAAAAAAATGGTCTTGAGAGCTCAAGAATGAAGTAGTTATGAAAATAAAAACGACCAAAAAACCAAAAGTAAAATTTAATCGGATGAGCCAGCCGATAAACAAGCTCTACTAATTAGCACAAAGAATTGCTTGAAGAGATGTGGCGGTCTCCTAAATGGATCTATAAATTCTACCAAAAAATATTAATTTTTCACATCACTTTTTCCTTAAAAAAAAAAATAAATAAAATTGGTCTTGAGAGCTCAAGAATGAAGTAGTTATGGAAATATTTTACATTTTTAACTCCTTAGAGTAGTTTAAAAAGTAGCTTGGCGTAGCTAGTTTAAAAAGTAATCTCTTGTAGGTGGTTTGCAAAGTAGCTACGGCAAGTTAGTTTTTAAACTAGTTTGATGCGATCGAGCGATGGACCATGTGGTCCTGTGCTAGGACATTGCAATGTTAATTGGACCAATATTTTTATATGGAATGTGGCAGGTTTTGGGCTAGTTGATTGCCACAAGCGGCTGGTTTGTACATGCATGTATGGACTAGTTCCGTTTTCTGCAGGGTTATGGCTCGATACATATGTATGTACACTGTAGATATGTACGTAAATGGGTGTACGTTGCGTATACGTGACATCCATAAGAACAGGAATTACACATAGATACATATGTACATAGGTACGTACATTAGACCGTATCGCAATAAAGGAAGTTCGCTGTAGTGAAATTTTATGGCGAATAATTTTTGTGTAAAAAAGACCACAGGAAGCGAAACACATATATTTCTCCAAAGTTGAAAGTGTTTTTTGGGGTTCTACTGAGGCGATCGAAATACTTCATTTGCAAAAGATTAATGATTTTTTACGACGTGTGAACTGCAGGCAATAAAAGGTACATTAAGGGAGTATAAACTAAGTAGGTACACATAGGATTAACAGAATTACATAGTAAAAATCGACCTCTCAAGACACAAAGACATTGGTGTGTTCAACTCAAAGATCGGACTACAAATACCGAAAATATGAAAAAATATTATTTTAGGTGCATCTAACGGCGTTAAAAAAAATATATGTATATAAGTACAAAAAAATTACCTTAAATGTTTTCCAAAAAGACATCATATGGGTGGGAGGAGGTTGGACGTACAGGCGACTTTTTTCTTGGTCCATATAAGGCAAGACGGCCTAACGTACATATGTACATACATACATATGTATGTATTTAAGTGGAAGTCGAAAATAAATCTTTATAAACAACACACGTGTGTATGTACTATGTTTGTACATAAGTACTTATAAGATTTTTTTATGCCTTTCACATAGACAATGTATTCAATCTTTTACAGCACACGCACGCCTGACGAATGACTGATAGCTTGACGATGTGACTCAGAGAGTAAAAAACTCGTAAATCATTTTAAGAGTTGTTTATGAATCACGTGGCACACCAATTGAGTAGAAAGTATATTTTTATGTACATACATATATACATACAATGCATTTTCTATGCACTAAAAATAAAATTTCGTAAAAAAACTACGAAAGACTTTCGTAGTCTAGAGTTTCGTAAAATGTACAAAAGTTTCGTATATACTATTACGAAAGCATTTTTCTCAACAAAATCTAATTTTACGAATCTTTCGTAAATATTACGAAAGGGCTTTCGTAAACCATTTTCTAATATTTTTTTCGTATATATTACGAAATATTTCGTAAATATTACGAAACACTTTCGTAAATTTCCTTAAAATTATCTTTACGAATAATTTCGTATATTGTACGAAAGTTTTCGTAACATTATCAAACGATTAAAAGATTTACGAAATACTTTCGTAACATTATCAAAGGTTTAAATAATTTACGAAATACTTTCGTAATATATACGAAATACTTTCGTACTACAATATTTTACCGTACAAGACTTCTTTCATTGTAAAGTGTTGAGTCGGTGCAATAATATCAAAAATTATTTTAAGTAGTAAGTGCGTAATGAAATAATGTATAAAAGAATAATGCATTGTATATAAAAAGACAATATTGATAAACAAAATAAACTGTGAAATTTTCCAACTTGATTAAACTTAAAGGTGAGTACATTAGTTGCATTTACTTTTCCATTTTTCGGTCTTATCTATTTTCCTAAATAAATACTTAATAAAATAATATAAAGAGATATTTCTACGCTCAGAGAAAAAATTTTAAAAACATATGAAAACGTGCTTAAAATTGGCAAAAACGTATTTAAAAGTGATGTAGATATCTTTATCTTTATCTTTATCTTTATCTTTATCTTTATCTTTATCTTTATCTTTATCTTTATCTTTATCTTTATCTTTATCTTTATCTTTATCTTTATCTTTATCTTTATCTTTATCTTTATCTTTATCTTTATCTTTATCTTTATCTTTATCTTTATCTTTATCTTTATCTTTATCTTTATCTTTATCTTTATCTTTATCTTTATCTTTATCTTTATCTTTATCTTTATCTTTATCTTTATCTTTATCTTTATCTTTATCTTTATCTTTATCTTTATCTTTATCTTTATTTTCATCTTTATCTTTATCTTTATCTTTATCTTTATCTTTTCCTTTTTCTATTTCTTTTTTTCTTTCTTTTTCACAGGGTTATCTATTTAAGTGGATCGGAACGACGTCCACATTTGCAAATTGCGATTTCCAAAGTTTCCTATGTTTGTCAGAACACGTATATGCTATAAGTACCTCTTATTTTATTAGTTACTAAAATTAATATTAATATAAATGTAAAATATTAAAATAAATAAAAAACTTTTAATTTAATTGAATAAATTAATTTTAGTAGATATTTCAAACTAAAATAAAATTATCTAAACTTATTTCTTATGCATATATAAAACATCTTTCTCTTAGCATTATTTTATTGATATACATATTTCGAAAAAGTTCTCAAATTTCGTTGAAATATACATCATACACATACACATATATAATATATAATAATAATATAATATATGTATGTAATAATTAGGGTTTTTTTAACTTTAAGTTAAAAAATAATTTGGTCAATTGTACAACAATTTGACAGCTCTAACAGCCTTCGTAAATGTACGAAAGCGGTTTCTTAATATTTACGAAATCTTTCTTTGCTCAAAAGTACGAAAGTATTTCGTAAATAGTAAGAAAGCCTTTGTAAATACTACGAAAGTATTTCGAAAATAGTAAAGCCTTCGTAAATATACGAAAGTATTTCGTAAATACTACGAAAGTATTTCGTAAATAGTACGAAAGCCTTCGTAAATTTACGAAAGTATTTCGTAAATACTATGAAGCTATTTCGTACTATTTACGAAACCATTCGTTGCTAAATTTTACGAAAGAATTTCGTAGTATGTACGAAATATTTCGTAATATTTACGAAATATTATTTTGAGTGTGTGTGCGTGATTTGGTGTGACAAAGCTTACGAACTCGTTAAGTTTTCGATAATCTTTTTTTTTTTATTAATCAAATATATGTCGTTATTAATGTTAATCTTTTCTTAACTTGAACATATTCAAGCTAACAATGGACCTTCCCTTTCCACTGTTTGTACCAAAGTAACCACATACAAAGCCGCAGGGAAAGATAGAAACGTGCTGTGCTCAATTATAGCTAATAATTTGTAAATTCGTTTAACAATTTTTTGTCGATTAGATTAACAACCTGAATTGTAATTGTTGTTCATGTGTTTCAATGTTAAAGAATTTATTAACAGCTTTTTTCGGTTAGATCAACCTAATTTTTTCGCTCTGTGTACCATTCTTTGTAATGGAAAATATCGCACATTTTATTCTATAGGAATTTAACTCGAAATGCTCGATTTCTGGGATTTTGCCATATATTTCAATAACTGGGTCATGCCTTTGATTTTTGCCTTATGAAATACTCGAAAAATAAAAATGGCGGAAATAAAAGTGATTTTGTAGTTAGCCGTAGAAGGAAAGTCTTTGAAATTATAAAAATTTATTTGAGTTTTTCCAAAAAATAATTTTTTTTTAGTTAAATCCCGATTGTATAAAACGTGCCATATGTTCATACATAATCTCTAAGAAAGCCTCGACTTTTGGAGCCTGATCTGATTCGTAAGTCAGAAAGCCAGTGGCTCCTATTTTGTCAATGCCCAATATTTTACGAATTCCCTGATAAGCTTGCTAGAAGCTATTAGTACCTAAGTCCCAAACTAGGGTCCTCAAATCTACAACTTCAATGACGAAACAATTTTTCTCGGTTTAATACCATGTCTCCACCTAACGTGTTTCGCTCTTTTTTTCTGCATTTTCTCTCTCAATCTTGTTTCCACACGGAAACCAGTGCCGAAACTCGCCAATTTCCATACAAATTTCTGAGAGCGAGTGAAGATTGAAACACTGTTTCGTTCTGAATCATCTTGCCAACCTCTATGATGTCGATGTCTTCTCTAATTTTCTATCGAAAATCTATCGAAATCTCACACAGACCAAAACAAAGACGCAAAAATAAGCAAACATACAAACATTTAAGAAGAACAAGAAAGAGAAATGTCAAACTGAATCACGATTAGCCACGTGGAGACGGGTTATTAAGCGAGATGTTTTGCTACATGTTTCTCTGGTGAATCAAGTTATGTGGAGACGGGCTTTTACGCTCATCGATGAAATCAGCTTTCACATGTACTGCCTATGTATCTCCTGCTGTTGTTGTTGTGCTTTTTTTGCAGTCCTTGGTCATTCGTTATTCGTTAAATGTCATGCTTAGGATTTGCTATTATTACTAAAGCATTGAAGAAACATTAAAAATCTTTTAGCAGCGCTTTTCCTGATGGTAATGTGTTGAAATTTAAGGAATTATTCTTCCCATTATATATGTATGTATGTATGTAAAGCAAACGTTAGCTTTTTTATTATCAACAATTTTGTCTTCCTACATTTATTACCTCCTACTTACTGTTGTTTTCTAATAATTCTCTCTAATATTTCATGTAAGTTTGTACGTGTTTATTAATGTCACGTGTCAACACTTAAAATTGAGATAAACATCCTAATAAAAGCTGTTAATATTAATATTTATAGAGGAACCCAAAACAAGGGAAAATTGAAAAATACAATTCTCTCAGTAATTGCACACAAAACATGTATTTCTATGTACATACATGCCGTTGATGCCTTTGCAAAACCGCCTATCGAAAAATGGCAAAACAGCCCATTCACAAAAACCCAAATTTTACAGGAGAGCGAAAAGATGTGCTTGTTTTGCCATAGGTATGGTGCGATAGTTAGTATTCCATTAACTGTTATTTTAAAAACTCGTTACTAAAATAATGTTTTTACGATTTGCATAAGTTTTCATCGATGTGTGGAGCTCAGTGCTGCCAAATCTCATTTTTGCCCCAAATATCAAAAAGGCGGTTTTGCAAGTGTTCCATGGGCGGTTTTACAAAGGCACCGACGATATGCATAAACATTCGAATAGTGTGTGACTGCAAAGATATATATCTGTGGTCACAAGCAATAACCGCTTAAGTCAACTTAGAAAGATTTCGAGTTATATACACCACGTTATTCTCCTTTTAAAACTCTATATTTCCGTAAAACCCCCATGCTTATAACTTAATTTAATCAAAAGATATAACGATTTCTGCAAAAAGCGTCATTTATGTGTGTGCAAATGGCACACGCTACTAATTTATGTAAATAAAACGGCTGAATGGTCATGCCGGCCGTTACATGAAGTTAGAAATTTATAAAGGAAAGAAAAATTACTAAATACAAATAGAAAAAATGTACTGCTATACCCAGCGGTGAAAAGTTGCAAGCAAAATACTTTTATAAAATTTCTATCTTGATATTAACTAAAAAACTTGAGTATCAAATAAAAAAACAACAATTATTTCAATAAAAATTTGTAAAAGCTTGTTTTTAAAAGGTATGCATGTACAAATTAAATACAATTCTCAATGCAAATCTGAAATCGGGAAAACTTTGAAATAGTACATTAGTGGATTCACAACCTGTCTTATTACGTCATATCGCCATAAGTCATAATATTTCGTTGTTGTATTCTATGCCGCATGTGTACTAAATAAATACAACTCTGCACGATATGTTTTTGGGCTTGGTATTTGATCAGCTGTTTTTGCTTACTTCTTCACAGGGCTTCGGAAAAATTTTGTATAACTATTTCCGTACAATATTTGAATATGGCATATGACTTTATGACACTTTGGGAATCCCCTACATATATCTATACATACATGCATACATATGTACCTAGTGTTGTAAACCAATAACTGGGTACGAAACAAAAATGCTATCAGCGCCAAATGTGTAAATTCTCTTAGATTATCTGCAGAACAGAAATGTTAAATTTAAAGCCTGATTAGTCACAGTCAAACAACAACATTTCTATGTATGTCTCTGCAATTGTGGTATGATGATTGCTTTATGAAATGTGTCCATTTTATTTAAATTATGGCGTTTAGCAATTTGCGTGCACGCAAAATCTCGCGCGTCCAATGGCAAAAACGTCGATGACAATAACGAAGAATACGAAAATATATGTATGTATATGTACACACAGAGAAAAAACTATAGTAAATCCAACAAAGTTGAATTTTTCGCCTGTGGCGCTTTTCCCAATAAAACAAACACCATAGCTATGTATTTAAAAAAAAAAACCAAAAATTGGAATTAAAAATCGATTTTGTATATATATTTCCGATTTTGAATATATGTATTTGGAATGAAAAATCGCTGAAGGGTGTACTACGCAGAAGGACATCACCGTGGTGGTAGCCACAGTTATGACACACGTCCGGACTTGGATGGCGTAGCCCAGTTCGACTTTTGGCTGACGAAAAGTATCACTAATTACACAGGCCGACAAAATGAGACCGATTTTTTTGACCACAAACCAGACCATACTTTCCTAAAGGTTTTCGATGCGCTGAATTTAAATCTGGACGCAGAATTGCTCTATCACGTCAGGATTATGAGATATCCTAACATAAATGTGCAAAAAACACCGTTTTTGCCTATTTTTGAGGTTATATATAAACGACAAATTATTTTTTTTTTTAAAAAAGGCACACATAGTATCTTAAAGAAGAAGTCTTTCTCTTACGAATGGCGTTGAGTTTGCTCAAATATCTTTTTTTTTCGCTAAGAGGGAGCAATTGAAATTTGCAGACTTATCGTAAGAGGTATGTGCTCTACTGCATCATACCTACGTTAATTCATATAATTCATATAGATGAAATTTCGGGGAAAACCATACACGCATACCACAAATGTACAAAAGTATATGCGTATATAAATATAAATACAACAAACAACAGCAATAACACGCACTACTTTTTATGGCATGATTTGCAATTCATCCGCCACGTTTTTTCTTTTATTAAAACAATTTTTCTCTTTCTTTTAGTTTTTTGCTCTTTAACTTTTATACATGGCATTGTTTTATACGGATAAGTATGTGCATTAATAACTTTTTGGGTGGTCGAAAGAAGACACTGAAGATGGCGCATATTAGCCGAAACCGGTTTGTCTCCAAACCAAACTTGACAAGGGATGACGGAAAATCGTTCCACAATACATCATGTGCATTAAGGTGGGGTGAAAACATATGGAGATTTTTTTTTGCTTTCTTTTTGGACGTACCAGCAATGAAAAGTTGCCTTTATACTAGAGCTCTAGATACCCGGGTATCGAACAGTTCGAATTGATCGTTTTTGTTTGAAGCCCGTTTGTTGTTCAAATGCCCGTACAAACATTCGAGCATTCGAGGTTACAAACAAAAAAAATGTGTATCGAAAAAACAAAAACTACATATGCAGAAGAAAAAAAATCAGGGTTTGATAAACTGCCAGCAAAACAGCAACAGTCTCAAAAAATAAGCTGCTCCTGTTCTGCGAAAGTTGTCATTATTTTTTTTTTTTTGTTTCTCTGTGCTGTTGCTTTGCTGTGTAATTTCAAACAGTTCAGTTAACAGCAAAGCACAGATAAACAAATATTTCAATTTTCAGTACGGCTTTTTGAAATTTTTTTTTTACCTTATAATTTCGATTGTGTTCACATAAATAAAAAAAAAAACAACCAAAGACCTGTAAAAAAAATATGTTTGTATTTTGTTGTTGTTTTACTGTGCTGTAGAAATTTCCACAGTACAGCAACAGTCGACAGTAATTTTTGAAATTGAAGGCTGCATAGTTACAGTACAGTGGAATTTTTTATTTTTTTACTTTTGTTACGCTGTTCATTTTTTAATTTTGAAATTAAAATGAAATTCAAAGTAAATGAAAAAAAAAAGTTCAAAGTAATTTCAAACCCTGAAAAAAATAATAAACAAAAGAAAAAAACAAACTTCAAAATGCCCGAATTGTTCAAATGCCCGTACAAACATACGGGTAATAAACAAACAAACGACTGTTCGAGCATTTGAAAAACATTTGTTCGGGCTACTCGAAAATGTTCAAAAAAATCTGGAGCTCTACTTTATACGAGTTAATGAACCCCACAAAATTTTATGGCGATAGGATGACGTTTTGAACTTCCCTCAGCCCCGCATACATATATATAGTACTCCTATATTCGTAATACCTACGAGTTCCATCAGCCAACATTACAGTACAGACATATAAAAAAAGAAAGAGAAAACCGAGCAAAAAATTACAGGGAATTTACATATTTATTATTTGATTCTCGTATTAAAAAATTAAAAAATGTCGAAGCGGTGCTATATTTGTGATAATAAAAGGGATAAAATAAATAAAATAGCTTTACATACGTATTTCGTTTTGAGTGCATTATTGGTTATATAAATATATATATATATATGTACATATGTAAATAGATTTCCAAAAGACGAAACCATTTGCAAACAATGGATGCATGCGTGCGGTCTCATGCCTGACGACGTTGTTAAAAACATTCATTCGAATCTGCAGCAACCATTTCCAAAAAAGCGATTACACTGGGAATCGCCTGTACGTATCAATGCCTGAAAGATACTGCAGTAGTCCGGGACTAAAAAGGATTTTTTAATCCCAAGCTCCGGACAAAACACTGCAGCTCTCACCCGTCCACCTTTTATCCGCCTGTAAATATGTGGAACATATAGCGATTGGTTCGTAGTCCTTTCTTCCATCCGTCTTGTTATATTATTACCTGTGGTCCCCTGTTGAGGTCGGTTTGGAGAGTAACGTAGTCTGAACTTTGGTCATCATATGTTGCTGTGTCCAGAAGTTCGTTGTCTAAATTGTCCTTTTATTCAGTTTAGAAATTCGCAGTACTCACCGTGTTGGCGGCATTCGAACGTACATACTTTACAAACATAACCCTCAAACGGCAGAATTCCACTTTTTGATATAATGCCCATGGATCGGACCAGAGGATTTTAACATGAAACGATTTCCGCCGCGATTCATAAAAATATGAGTGCATAGAAAATAGATTTTTCTAGAACATTTCCACTAATTTTCATTAAAAAAAATTCACAAAAGTTTGCATCTTAAAACAAATGTGGCAAATTTCTTATATTAATTATAAACAAATTCAAAAACTAAAATCAAAGGGTATAAGTCCCCTAAATGATGCCAGTTGCACAAAATTTTTGGATGAATTCATACACATTGCACAGATAGAATACTATCAATATAGAAGTACTATATATATGCCCGCATAGTTGAAAAAAATAGCACGAAAATAGCATGAAAATTTGAAAATTATAAAATCAAAAAACGAAGTACGAGGATTGATAAACATGGCTAAGCTGAGTATTAAAGGGGTTTTTTTGGAAACAACAACAACAAAAGTTATTAAAGGTAAAAGTTTATACTATGAATTTTTTAAATTGCAATTACTTAAAAACTACTAAACCGATTTCGAATACTTTTATACCATTCGATAAGTATTCTGATTCCCTTTAATTTGATATACATTTTATATATGAAAAGTAAGGGGGATAAAAGGGGAGTTGACCCTCGCAGGCGTGTTAATAAAAGGAAATAAATTGTTTTATATTACCAACTTTACATATACTCGTACATATTTTTAAGCTTATATCGCGCTTAAGAAAGGAAAATCCTCGGAACAAATTAAAAAAGTAACTTTTAAGTACCTCCGCTATTGCAATTATTTTTCTTAATTACTAAAAGAAGAATAAAGTCATTTAAGCTATGTATGTACATATGTATTTAGCTAAGTTCATACGTGGTGCACAAACTGATAGAACTTGAACATCCTTCACAAAAACTGTTTAAAATCTTTTCACAGTTATTGAAAATTTTGATTATTTTTGTTTTGTATGCATTGATACACAGATTCTAGTTGAAAACAGTAACATGTAAGAGCACGGCTGTCTTCGGCCGTACCGAAGACTTCATACCTTTCATGAATGGATCTGATTTTGTTTAATTTATACAGTTATGCCCCAAAATGTCCATATCTGAACAATCGGTTGTATGGGAGCTATATGTTATAGTGGTCCGATCTTGAAACTTTTCGGCAACCTTATTTGGGTCGATATGGTTACAAATAATATAAAGTTTCATTACCTTAGCTGCTTAAATGTAGAAGTTATAGTGGTCCGATTCGGCCGATTCCGACAATTGATCAGCTTCTCCCAAAAATACACTCACATTTCGAATTTCATGCAGATATCTCGAAAACTGAGGGACTATACAATTTCCAGATGGATTTTAGAAAGCGTCAACTGGATTTTAGAAAGGGGAAATTGGATTTTAGAAATGTCAATTGGATTTTAGAAAGGGAAAATTGGATTTTAGAAATGTCAATTGGATTTTAGAAAAGGGAAAATTGGATTTTAGAAATGTCAATTGGATTTTAGAAAAGGGAAATTGGATTTTCGAAAATTTATATAATTACGTATATGTACATAAATTATACTTTCATACGCAATAAGGAATTTCTATTCGATAAATTTTGTGTAAAATTTATTTTCACGCACATTCTACAATCCAATTCACGCTTTCGAAAATCCAATTTACGTTTTCTAAAATCCTTTTAACGGTTTCTAAAATCCAACTGACATTTCTAAAATCCAATTCACGCTTTCGAAAATCCAATTTACGTTTTCTAAAATCCTTTTAACGGTTTCTAAAATCCAACTGGCATTTCTGAAATCCAATTTCCTCTTTCTAAAATCCAATTGGCGTTTCTAAAATCCAATTTCCCCTTTCTAAAATCCAATTCTCTCTTTCTAAAATCCAATTGTCGTTTCTAAAATCTAGTTAACGCTTTCTAAAATCCATCTGGAAATGGTGTAGTTCGCGTTCACACAGACAGCCAGACAGACGGGCATGGCTTAATTGACTCAGCTCATGATCCTCATCATATTAGTATATATTTTGGTGGGTCTGTCACGCCTCCTTCTGGTACTTCCAAGATTTGTATTTCGGCACAAAGTTATAATAACATTTCATTTTCATGAAAGGTATAAATATGTAATACGTACATACATATGTACATATGTACATAGTTGATCTTCTATGATCGAATGGTGGCTGAACGCCGGTATTTATATATGTTTTAGCACGTGCTTTCTAAAAAATAGCAATTCTGAGCGGTTAAACCTATTTTTAACAGTTAAGTTGACAGATTGAGAAAGGAATAGATGTAATTTGTAGAGCTCGTGAAAATCGATTAATCGAATATTCGAATTATTCGAATACCATGAAAATCGATTTTCAAAATTCGATTAGACGAATTCGAATAATTGTCCAATGTCGATTATTCGAATAATCGCTCGTTGTCAACTATTCGAATAATTGCTGTTGAACGATTATTCGATTGTTGAAATATTTATATACACATGTGTATATAAAATTTGAATGTGTTCGATTTTTAAAAATTTTGTATTATAATTATTACGCAAAAGCAACAGTCTGCCTATAATTTTTTGTTATTTTTACATATTTTAATTCATATTGAATGCATAATACAGTTTATATATCCGGAAACCCATTTATACAGTAGCGTCATTATCGTTCATGAAGCGCTTATTATTATAAACCCAATAAACACAATGGGTTCGCCTCGAATTCGAGAAGAGTTCGGTTCTCTAGTTATATTATCAGATGCTTCGCGACTATAGATCAGCGAAAAAAATTATATTCACCTTCTCGAATTCATCTAGAGTTCGTGCTCATCTCCTGTTATAGAACAGAAGCAAGTAACCACTAGTTACTTGTTTTTGTTGTGCTAATTACACAGGCCGACAAGAAATTTGACCACACACCAGACCATACTTTCCTAAAGATTTTCGATGCGCTGAATTCAAATCTGGACGCAGAATTGCTCTATCACGTCAGGATTTTGAGATATCCTAACCTAAATGTGCAAAAAACACCGTTTTTGCCTATATTTGAGGTTATATATAAACGACAGATTGTTTTAAATAAAAAAAGCACACATAGCATCTTAAAGAAGAAGTCTTTCTCTTACGAATGGCGTTGAGTTTGCTCAAATATCTTTTTTTTTCGCTAAGATAGAGCAATTTAAAGTTTATATGAATTAACGTAGGTATGATGCAGTAGAACACATACACTCAAAAAAAATATTTCTCTCGATCAAAGACATAATTTTCCTTATTTTGAACACGCGTCCCAATACAAAATTTTCTTTGTTTTGTGTAAATTTTCTCAAAAATGTGGAAAAAACATAAAAAAACATTCAAACAAATTCGTTGCCATGGGGATTTGTATGGGAATTTAATTTCTCAAAATTAAAGAAATCAAGTCTTCAAAACAAGGAAAGTTGGGAATGGAATGGCGCTTAAAGAATTTTTCATTATTTTAATGTACGAATTTTTTCAAAACAAGTATATGAAACCATGGTAACGCATGTAACAACAATATTTTATAAACCTTTTAACATGTTTTAAGGAAAATTTACTCAAAACAAAGAAAGTAGTGTTCAAAATAGGTAAACAATTTCTTTGACCCCTCCATATATTTTTTTTCTCTCAGTGTACCTCTTACGATAAGTCTGCAAATTTAAATTGCTCCATCTTGGCGAAAAAAAAAGATATTTGAGCAAACTCAACGCCATTCGTAAGAGAAAGACTTCTTCCTTAAGATGCTGTGTGTGCTTTTTTTTTTAAAAAATAATTTGTCGTTTATATATAACCTCAAAAATAGGCAAAAACGGTGTTTTTTGCACATTTAGGTTAGGATATCTCAAAATCCTGACGTGATAGAGCAATTCTGCGTCCAGATTTGAATTCAGCGCATCGAAAACCTTTCGGAAAGTATGGTCTGGTTTGTGGTCAAAAAAATCGGTCTCATTTTGTCGGCCTGTGTTATTTTTGGAATTCTCATAAAAACATCTATTAGTGACTTTAATCCGTTTTTTCCTATCTTGTTCCTTAGTACCTTAAACTAAACAAAAATATAACCAAGTAACTTTAAATGTACTGATGGGTTAAAATGAGTCCACGATAAAACCAAGTAACTCTTCTATGATAGAATAGAAACAAATATCTGTTGCTTTTACAATACAACAAGTTACATACACTCTTTTTTTCTAACACGGAAAAAAATATGTACTTGTGTGAAGAAATAAAAATATTCTGACACGTATTAGCCGTTGCGAAAAACTTTTCATATAATACCAATATTAAAAGAATTTCATTCGTCATTTTCGTTATGCAGCACAGTGGGGCACCTCCATACAAACGCGGCCAAAAATAGTAATAATTAAGCTAGAATCTTGAAACTCGGAACTTAAGCTTTTTTTGTTGCAATTAGTAAACTGTGAAAATTTGAACAAAATCTACCCACAAATACGCCCACCTCCCATATAACGGTATTTTTGAAATTTCAGAATTTTCCTAACTATTATAGCTAAAATGCTCGATTTTGATTAGTGTATACATTTTTGAAATATAAATCAAATGCAGTAATCATTTTGGAAAAGGGGTAAAGCACTTCAACGTTTTTAAATTAGAAATATATGCACTTTTAAGTATTATATAAGCATTTATCATAAAATTTTCAAAAAAAAAAAATCGCATTTCAAAAAAATTTTATGCCATAAATGAAATTACACTTTTATAAAGGATTTCAGTGTGCTAAACCTGAATCTGGAGTCAGATTTTCCAAATTGGTTCTAGTTTTTGAGATATTCATGTCCAAATTGGCAAAAAACACGTTTTTTGGCTCTATTCACTGCTTAATATCTTTTATGTAATTACCTTCCACTCAAATTCGATTAAACCAGTTGAAAGCATAATCATAACCCTTGAAAACAGCGTTTAGTTTCTTCGAATATCTTAATTAGAATTGAAAATATCGATATTTAAGTTTCACCATTTTGACGAATATTACCCATACAAAATATAATATTACTCATACAAAAAAAGTTTAACTTTTTGAAGCATACTTCTGGGCATTTTGTATGGGAAAAATGTACGAAAACTTAAAAAACACCTTCGATAAGAAAGTTCATAAAACAAAATGGAGCAAACGAATTTTTACGATTTTTTCACCTGCTTATAAAAGACATTTAGGACTATGAAATACTAAAAAATTGAGGTCATATTTTTTGTTTTTTTTTAATTTCATTTTAAAGTTTTACAATTGCTGATAAAAAAAATTAGCTCATAATTTGAAAGTATGCACTATTTATTGCAGGACGATAAAGAAATATTCGATTATTCGCCTAAATATAAACGTTTTTCATAATGTCAAAATTAATATAATTAATGCGTTTACAAAAACGCAGTTTTATGCAAATGGGAAAAAAATTATAAAAGCAAATGGAGCAAGTGGATTTTTAAAATGAAAATGCAGTTTGATTAAGAATATATTATTTCAAATCATAAAAAAAATTTGAGGAGGTCATATTTTTTGTTTTTTTAATTTTTTTATTCAAAGTCGAGAAAAAATTTTTTCTTATCGACATTTTTTGTCAATTTTTGAAAATTCATATAAATTCAATAGTCAACGGTATTTACAACTGCGTTATAATTTCTGAAAGAGAAAATCATTATCTATGTAATGATGTATTACTCGAGTTCATATGTTAACAATTAAATGTGATAGAGCATTTTGTATGAGGTGTGTTCATTGAGAAAAAAAAGAAGCTATTTTTTGCTCAACTTTGAGCACCCTGTACGGCTAAACGAAAAGAGACTCAAAAATTTTTATATAAGCCCTTTTATTACAATTTGATGTATCTGTCGATTTCTATTTAAAAAAATTGTTTTACTCATACTTTAATTCTGAATTTATTTTTGGCCGCTATCACCCATTGTGTGCAGTGACGTCGTCTAATAGTGATATATTGGAACTGCATTTGTAAGTTCATTATATTTGACGAAGATAAGAACAGCTACGCAAAGTCTTAATTTCCTGCGAATTAAAAAAAAAACTTGTTACTTGCTTCTGTTCTATTACAGGAGTTATTGGGAAGGAATGTTAAAAGACTTACATTTTGCATTAATACACAACTTCTCCATGGGGTGTCAATATATCCCGCTCGGGCTCTGCGAGGAGGTAGAGTTGTGAATATTTAATACAGATCCACAAATGGAGCGGGAAACTTGTTTGCCTTCACGGCCTTTTAAATTTTCACAAAAAAAAAAAAAAAAACGCAAACAATATATTTTTCTTACATTTTTGCTGGGTTCAAAAATCGATTATTCGATTTTAACAGGTTATTCGAATAATCGTGGAGCTGCGATTATTCGAATAATCGGAAGAAGTCAACTATTGGAATAATGAAATTCGATTGGCAATCGTACAAAAATTGAAAATCGAATATTCGAATATTCGTTTATCGAATTATTCGAATAAACGAATTATTCGAATAGATTTGAGAGCTCTAGTATTTTGCAATATTGAACAAGAAATCACGTGACTACTTAGAATCACATGATATGTACATATGTATGTATCATATGTTAACATATATATACAACGGCATAACTTTGTATATTAAATTTAGAAGCTATGTTTTTATATATGCATGTATATGTATAAATAATAAGCGCCACAATGCTATGAGTTCATAAATCATAAAAACACAAAAAACATATTCGCTTTCATTTTATTTAATTTTATTTCACTTTATTATTTTTCTCGTCAAATGTTGTCAGCAGCGGTTGATTTGATGAGCATTTGATGGCGTGTGACACCGAAATGTCTTTGTAAAATTAAATGTGCGTAGGTATGTGATATTTCATAAATAAATACATTTACACATTTAGAAATACGAAATCACTTTATCTGAACTGTGCATTAGAGCGTATCGCAAAAAAAAGTTCGTCGTACGCCCCCCTCTCCCCCCCTTATGATTTCTTTTTCGAAAAAATTTCTGGGAAAATTTTTAATTTTTTTTTGGACGTCGCTAGATGTCGCTAAAATTAATATTTTTCTTATCTTCGGTATTTATGGTGCGATCGCTAAGCTTGATACACCAATCTCTTTGCTTTAAGAGGAGGGTTTCAACTTTATAATTGTATTAACCCTATGTGCGCCATTGGGGTCACTTGCACCCAGTAGGTACTTAGTTTATACTACCTTAATGTCACTTTCTTTTTGCCGTCATGTTAAACGTCGTCAAAAAACATTAAGCTTTTGCAAAAGAAGTATTCCGATCAATTCAGTAGAACCGGAAATAAATATAAGATTTTCGCTTCCTGTGGTATTTTGGGTTAATTTTACAAAAATTTTTTCTGAAGATACTCCTACTGAAATTTTAATTCTTATTTCATACCTGAATTCAGCATAAAATTCTGCTTCAATTCGATGTGCATACTGGCCTAGTTATTTTTTGTCGATTTTTGCACAATTTTTATTTTCAAAAGTTCGTCTTGGCCCATAAAAACCAAATTCCCGAACCTCAAAATTAATTTTAGCCGAATGTCGTGGAGGAGTTTTCTACCCAGAAAAATTAGTGGAATCCGAATTTCGATGGCGCGATACCGATTAATTTCCTCCATACAAATCGCCCCACCCTAATATATGTATATGCATACATATCGCACCCTAAATCAAAAAGTGACACAACTCAAAACTGTATAAAATGGGGTTTTGTCATAAAATGTTACACAGAACATACCTCTAGCAACTGCCAAAAGAGCCTTTCCATCGGCGTCTATTTTGATTGAAAGTTCCTTATACTTTGCTCTTAGCCATATCATTGCTTGTAAAGAAAAAACATTTTGGCTCCCGAAACTTTTTGAATCTTGACTTTATGATTTAGGGTGCGATATGTACGTCCATACATACATGGTATGCATGGGTTTGCTCCGAGTTCATTAACCGCATCGGAAATTTCCCATAAATTTATATTTTCCTTCCGCCTACATGTACATATGTATTCACAACGTCGTGTGCGCCATGCTACATATTTCTAACGAACTACGAGTACTTTTTGCAAATTGACCCACCGCAAAGGCTAATAAACTGAACAGGACAAAGAAGGAACGTTGAACGACCTCCGGCGAAAACATGCTGAGCGCACGCACACACACACACATACAATATTTACTTCACGTATACGCCATAGCGTCCATTTGATGAAAGCAGGAGCTGCAATAGCCATTGCCAACAGATAATGAATTTATGTTTTTTGTTTTTTTTTTAATTAACCCTGTTGAGAAAATCTCTAATTCCGAACTAGGTCGCTTCTAGTGCATTTTTCGACACTACTAGTGCGAGTTAAATCTCTTTTGCATGTTATCAACTGGCGAATTTAACACGGCGATGTCCTAGGCGGTGTCAATTGTCACTCTCTGCACTACATTTTCGATAGTTCCGAACTAGTACTAAATTCTACAGTTTACACTAGTTCGTTTATTGGCACAATTTCGATAGTTCTGAACTAGCTAAAAGTACCTACAAATTCTACAGTTTCACATCTGCCGCTTAAGTGCAGACTTTGACACACTTCATGCAAGTGGCGCGATGGCCGACTGGCTAACGCATGTGCCTTTCAATCTGAGGGGCGCTAATACATATATATAAAATAATATTTTTTTATTTATATATTTAATAAAAATTTACAATAATATTTAAAAAGTAATAAAATAAAAAAAATTAAAAATAAGCCTGAGGGATCGAAAAAGCATAATTAGGGGAACATTTCACTTCATACAAGATGCAAACAGAAAACTCTTTATATAAAATGCTTCACTAAACATCTGAGAATTGCAGAAATATACAAAGCCGACGGCAATTGAACGAACGAAAAATTTTCATAGAATTTTTGTCACTTTGAAATTGCATACAAATTAAAGTCTGTCTTATAAGGGTCACTCAATTCACTCCTTCTGAACTGGTGAGGGTCTAACTACAATCGATCTAGTTCCCTTTTGACACCTTTTCGCTAGTTCGGAACTAGAAATTTTGCTCACTAGTTATTGAGTTCCCTGCAGGGAAGATACATATGCTTGTTTGTGTGCGTGTGTGCCTTCGTTATATATATGTGTTTATAAATAAAATACAACAGCAGCATTAAATGAGTAGCATTGGGTTTTGTGTGACATGTGCACGTGCAACTGGGAAAATGTTACATTTAGCATATGCCATTTATATGGGTTTCGCATTTTGTGAATCACATCTACATACATATGTACATATGTATTTATAAAGTGGTGATATTCTTAAGTTAAAAGAAGAACAACAAATTACAGTGGCATTCTATAACACTATGTTACTGCCAAAAAAAACAAGAAATTCAGGTATGGGGAGGGTTGGTTGGTATGGCCTGTTAAGATCGGAAATATTTTTTTTTTCTATGGTTAGGTTTTTGAGACAACGGTAATTTTGTGTTTTTTTTTTTTGGTTATCACTTCATTCAAAAATTATTTTCGCGGGAGTCGCAAATTCGATAATCACAAGCAGTACCTTGTTCAAAAGAAAAGTTTGAGTCATCTAAGCGTGAGTAACGAGTATTCATGAACATTGATGTGTAAACAGTTCCGAAATCGGATTTTTATTCCGTTTTCCTTCTTCCTTTTTTCCCCGGTTTTCTATGCGACTATCGTTTTTATAATTTTTATTGCAATTTTCACTGCTACTATTTTGTAGTTTTTGTTTGTTTTGGTTTTTAGTTTTTGATTTTTGATTTTTGATTTTTGATTTTGAAATTTTGATTTTTTATTTTCTTTTGCTCAGAAATATGCAAGATCATCCGGGTCCACGTTTGACCCATATCTCGGGACCCTACCTAGGAATCGTACAGAATAGTGCTCCGTGTAGAAGCCCTGCTCACAATTAAAAGAACTTCATATCGAAGTCCTGCTCAAAACTTTCCATTTGATACCAATACTGCTCAGAAAATTCGCTTCGCTTCGTTGCTGTTGTTGTTTATATTTGCATTTGCACGGCTATGTATGCAAGCATTTGTACATAGGTACATGGTAGCTACCACTCACAATGCCAAGCGATTCAAGGCCCCCTAAAACTGAAGCGATACGATACAGCCCACGCGATCAATTTTGCATGACGCGATACGATTTTGTCGCGTGGGCTGCATTGTATCGCTTCTGTTTGAGCGAGCCTTCACACGGACAGAGCAGCGCACTAACACAAAGGTCATTTACGGTTTACGAGTTTTTCGAAATTACTCGTAGTGCTCTAGTTATAAGCTAACAGGAGGAAACTAATTTTTCTCCCCCCTCTAACTAACGTTAGAGCCTCATCATTCAAGTGATAACATACGTACATATGTATGTATTTATCTACTCACATAAATGTACAAAAGATACGAAATATCTTTAAGTACATACATACATACGAAAAAATATATACATATTTACATATGCATATTTATGAACTTTTCACCTTATCTTGTTCCAAACACCCGTGCACTCCGTTACTTAATCAGCTTCGGCATTTGCCACATCGCCTCTTTGTCGTGATCGTGTTGAAAAACATACTATGTATGTACTTTCCTATAGGTAAAAATCTGCATGTAAATCAGTTGTCGGCATACTTACATACACATCCTCGTTGCTGCAAATCTAGCCGTAGATATGCACGTATACCCAATCAACATTTTTCTTAAATCTCAATTTTAGAAGCATTTGAGAACTAACAATATTCTCAAATATCAATCATTAATTCTCATACGCATTTCAAATAACCGTTGGTAGCGTTCTGAAATTAAAAACTTTAATATGACATTTTGGTTGATTGTCAAATTAAGGATTTCTTTCTCAGAAATTTACATTGATACGAAAGGGGAATCTCTAGTCTTTCCCAACGTTTACTTAGGTGGATATCTAACGTTAGATACTCGTTTGAGAACCTACGCTGAAACTCAAATTGGCAATTAAGATTTTCTGAGAAGTTTGAAATTTTTTGGTCTGATGTTTATTGGCTATATGCATATACGTATATGCAAATATGTACATGTCGAATGGCGATCTGCAGATAAACGTGCAAATGTGTGTTAGGTGCTTGAAAAATAGCTGTGTGATCGCCACTCTCTGGCAACTGCTGCTGCTTTTGATATAACTCGGCTGTGGTGCCTTTCTATTCACGACTCATACGTAAATTCTAATGTGCTCGTATGTAGATACATACATATTTATGTTCATTTGCATATAATTTACATATTTACATACACTCAGGGAAAAAAATTATAAAAACATATGAAAACGTGTTTAAAATGGGCAAATACGTATTTAAAATTGATGTAAATACCAACATTTTTATTTTAAAAATGTTCATTATACAATTTTTAAATCAAGAAAAAATATTTTAAATTTAAAAAAGTTTATTTTTATTTTAAGCACTACACTATGGTTCAAAATCGAAATATTGAGGAATTAAATCCAATTATCGACTTTTGATTTTCCCAAAAAAATAATTACCTTTTATTACACATTACTGAAGTAAATAAAAAATATAAAAAATAATGGTCAGCTGGCTATCACTTGTTTGTCAGAAAGCTTTCAAAGTCTTGGTTTCGAATTTTGTATTCGTAAAAAAGATTTTACTCAAATTATATAAAAATCTCAAGTGGTGAAAAAAAGCTAACGAATTTGAATAAAGTGTGTTTATAAAATGGAAAATATTAATAAAGGTATGTAAAATCAAGAACAACAAACTTTTTTCTGAAACAATAATAATCGTTAGTATATTTTTAAGTTTAAATAAGCCGTGTTGTGTTTTGATTTTTGTGAGTTTTTTCTATGTTAAATAGAATATAAATAAGTTGGATCAAATAGGATAAATACAAATATATATATGTAGTTACAGCTAATAGTGTCCTCTTTAATGCAAATGTTATTTTATCTGCGGGAGTTTGCAAGCGAGGCAACAATTTCATTTTTTTTTTCAGAGTAATGTAAACTCCGAAAATGGCGATACTTTACAATTTTATATTGATAATAATAAAAATATAAAACTCATTTATATATAGGGTTTAAAAACTGTAATAATTTCCCTTGAAAATAACGTTACACTTTTTCGGATATCTTATTTAGTACCTGAGTACTTTAAAATTAAAATTAAAATAACAATATCTCTAAAAGTACACATAGCATCGAAAATCTGACTTCAGATTCAGATTCAGCGTTCACATAGTGGAACATTAAACATTATATTGAATTGTAGTAACCGATTTATACTTCCCTCTTCCTAAAAAAGAATCCATGAATTATATGAATCATTGTAAAAACAAAATTAAAAACAAATTCATTCTCATTATTGTTTTTGTTGGATTTCTCACAAAAAAATATTTTCTCACAAAAAATGTTGAACAAAGAGCTAGTTTTTGAATCAACCTTCATTTTCTTTTTTAATTTAAGTATGTTTCTTTTTAAATCCAAAATAAATTTTTACTTCAAAAATTTCATTCTTAATTCAAAAATTTCATTTTTAATTCAAAAATGTTCATTGTTAAAATAAAAATGGTTTGGTTTAAAACTTGTATTATGAAAATAAAAATTTTATTTTTGATTTTAAAATGCTGTTTTTCTATGAGTGTACATATGTACATATATACCGATATGGGCATTATGTAGGTAAAAATATGTACATACATATTTTTACATAAATATATGTATCTATATTTTTTATACATTAAGGTGATCCTCAAATTTATGCAAAAATTCAATTTAATTGGTGGTATATCTAATGTCCAAAATCGATAGTCCTGCACTCAAGCATACCGAATATAAACTTTGGTCCCGATCGAAGAAGACAGTTAAGGGTAGTCACACAGGGCTCGGAGTTTACATTACCAAATATCTGATCTCTGGCAACGCCACTTAACCATCTTCGATCGGAACCAAAATGTATATATTATCTCTTCGACTGTGCTGTTACCGATGTAGGTGCTGGGACCGATCGCTGATTTTATTTTAAGGAGCACCTTAACATGCATACACATACCTTTCTGAAATTTATATCTGTCTCCCAATTTAGTCACTCAATTGTCGGATACAAAAGCGTACACAAGAAGCACCCGGCGGATGGGCATTCATTTACGCGAGTATTCTTATGTGATGAAAATAAAAATTAGCGATTTTTTTCTTCGCTATACGTTTCGCTTAAATGGCGCGTAAGCAAACAAGCAAAGTACCTACAAAATTTGGCGATCGTTGATGATGAATAATCGAATGTTGCGTTTTGACGTAGTCAAGCCTATAATAAATAATAATAAGTCTAAAATAAATGTATGTACTATGTACATACTAAGTATATGAAAATATATGAAAGTGTTCACAAATTTATTTGCATATGTGTGATGAAAAAGTGACGTTTTGCAAATGTGCGAAAGGCAAATAAAAGTATATAGGTACATATATACATATGTACAATTGCATAGATATGTACATATCATCGTACCATACGAAAACTAGCATATTTAAAATTTCTGGCGAAAGCTATCAATAAAAATTCTGTACGAAAAGTAGCACATTTGACTTTTGGCTGACGAAAAGTATCAGTAATTATATACTATTTTTACATTAAAATTGTTGTTGTTTAAACGAAGTTGATAGTTTTCGTCAGCCAAAAGTCGATTTTGTTACTTTTCGTCGGCCAAAAGTCGAACTTGTTATTTTTCGTCAGCCATAAAAAAACGTATGCTAGTTTTCATATGGTACGACGATATGTACATATATATGTATGTATGCATACCTTCCCAGTGGTGACGCAATGATCGAAGAAAAAGGGAATCATTAAGTTTGTGCCAAATAAAGTGTCCAAGTGTGTACCTACTTATTTATGCCCATTTGTTTTCAATAAGTCAGTTGCACTTTTTATTATTTGTCATATTTGAATATGACAAGTAATGATGACAAAAAGTTGAAGGGAATGTGGCCGCAACGAGGTTGATTAGAAAAAATAGGTTCATGATCTTAGCTATTTAAATGGAAAATTACACCCCAAAATGTCTATATCTGAACGATCGGTTGTATGACAGCTATACGTTGGCAATTTTCAGTAACATTATTTGAGTTATTATATGGCTACAAATACTGCAAAGTTGCACGATCTGAACTATTGAAATGGAGAAGTGATACCTCAAAACTTCTATAACTAAGCAATCTTATAAATGTGAAATAGAAATTGTGTTTGAACTCAATTGGCGAGAAAACCGCTGAACGGATCCTCACGATCCTGCACACCTAGGTATTTTCACCCGGTAATTACTATAGGCATATTTTTAATTGATCAAAAGTCAGGGATGGGCACCTCCCATACAAACTGAAACTTTCACAGCGAAAATCTCTGGAAATATTTGTAGTGAAGTACTGAAAATTGGTGTGGGGGCATGTGAGATAATTACGTACTCAAAGGATGAAAGCGATAGGTCTTGGTAAAGTAGAGATGGGCAACTCGCATACAAATTGAAACTTTCACATCGAAAATCTCTTGAAATATTTATAGTAGGGTACTCAAGATTGGTGTGAGAGAGATAATAACGTACTCAGCGGATAGAAACGCTAGGTCTTGGTAAAGCAGGGATGGGCGTCTCCGATACAAACTGAAAATTTCGCAGCGAATATCTTCTGAAATATTTGTAGTAGAGTACTGAACATTTGTGTGAGGGCATATGAGATAATTATATACTCAACGGACAAAAACAAAAAATAAGAAAACTATATTTGACGTCAATAATGATATCTTTTCTGTGTAACTTTTTAGAACAGACCCAATATGCTAATATTTTTAAAAGCACGTGGTGTGAAACCCGCGGGTAACCTCTAGTCGGCTATATGAGAGCTCTAGGACATGGTTCAATCGATTCAGCTCGTGAGTCTGATCATATCTATGTAGTACATATGTATATTTTCATGTGCCTATCACGTTTCCTTCGAGTACTAAGTTACACTAGTCTCATTTTGGACAAAACTAATAACTCCATTACCTTTCCATGAAAAACTATCTATGTCGCGCCTTTTTTGTCGAATAAGCCTTGTCGAAGAAGTCATGATTTATAAATCGTCCCATAAATATTTTGAACGGATTATTTAAAGCAGGAAATGTCATGCTAGATTTGTATAATTAATATATTATTATAATTTATTATCTTGAGTACATATTCTCTTAATACTACGAGCATCACAACTGTGTTCACTCTTAATATTTTGGTAATTGTTTTCTGAAAATAAGCCGCTTTGTTAGTCTGCAGAAGCCCTTTACATTAACAACATTTGCTCTCGATAAACAAGAAGAATGTATACATTCATCTGAATGAAAATTATCAACGTTTTATTTTAGGGTCTTATAAAAAATTTGCTAACTCCTTTATTTTCTGGCCGAAAGTGGTCGTAACTTAATATTTTATTAATGTACATATGTACATATGTATCTGTGCGTGTATCCATACATGTACACATGTATGTACGTATGTATATAAGTAAATATATTTACATGTTATATTATCATGTTCGGTCTATCTTAAAAATTACCACCCAAATCTTCACTTCACTTCTGCTATATATTACCGGTTATCTTCGGGTCTTATTTCACAGCTTTTCCGCTGTTTTCAGTATTTGCTTATACTTGTATATTTTTTTTACGAAACTTTATCTCCATTTTAATTTTTTATCTTTACTGCGTACTGCGAAAGTGACAATTAATTAGCGTATGCTTGTGCATTGAATGAAAAAAGAAGGCCGCTAAACGCACCAAAAATAAAAAACGCAAACGCAAAGAAAGACTACGAAACGTTTTGCTGCCATAATTAGCACATTTTGATAACAACAACAACGCCAAAAACTTGGTGAAATTGAAGAAAATATGTAGATGCAGAATATTTAGTAAATTTCTGTATTAAATGTCGCACGCGTGACGTCGCAAAGATATCCCCACCATAGGGAGAAAAATGCCATTATTACACTTATAATTACGTTTTTAATTGAATTACCGCCACCGCATCAGCGATGAACGACAGAAAAAAAATACAAAACAATTTGCAAACCAACCGCAAAGGTTGTGCAACACAATCCAGCAGTCAACAAAACCGACAAGTTGTTCAATGAAGTCTGTCAATTTCAATAATTTTTGTATTTATAAACCATAATTTTACATCAGGGACCCATAATAATCATTATTCGTTATATTTTCAGTGAAAAAAATCAAATACTTGCAAACATCGTACACTGAGAGAAAAAAAATATATGGAGGGGTCAAAGAAATTGTTTACCTATTTTGAACACTACTTTCTTTGTTTTGAGTAAATTTTCCTTAAAACATGTTAAAAGGTTTATAAAATATTGTTGTTACATGCGTTACCATGGTTTCATATACTTGTTTTGAAAAAATTCATACATTAAAATAATGAAAAATTCTTTAAGCGCCATTCCATTCCCAACTTTCCTTGTTTTGAAGACTTGATTTCTTTAATTTTGAGAAATTAAATTCCCATACAAATTCCCATGGCAACGAATTCGTTTGAAAGTTTTTTTATGTTTTTTCCACATTTTTGAGAAAATTTACACAAAACAAAGAAAATTTTGTATTGGGACGCGTGTTCAAAATAAGGAAAATTATGTCTTTGATCGAGAGAATTTTTTTTTTTTGAGTGTAGAAGATTATTGTTTGTGTATGTGCATGTCTGAAAGAGCACTATCCGAATCCACTATGATCGAAAAATTTTAAGCGATATCCATAAAAATCAAAAATAATCATTATTTTTTGAGTTTTATTTTTTTGATCAAAAATAAAACTTATTCCTTGAGTGATATATTTATCGCTCAGAAATAATCATTACTAGAGTGCTGCCTACTGTCGAAATTCGACAGTTTTTCTAGATGTTTTTTTTTATGACTAAGGTGCAACTATAGTTTTTGTATAATTATTTGTTGTTATTGTCACTGTTACTATTTTGTTGTTGTTGTTGATGTTGTTTTTGGTGTTGTTGTCGTTACTCGTTTTCACAATTCTCCTACCAACTTCTTTATTTCTATTTCTCCTCTTTTCTTCCTCAATTTCTTTCCTACTTATTCTTTCTTATCTTTATATATATTACGCTAAGCGATTTTTTGTACGCACCATAACTTTTACACCGTTATACCGATTTTCGAAAATGTGGTGTCAAATGAAAGGGCTTGACCTGTAGATGTGCAGGAAGGTTTAATTTTTTTGAAAAGGGTTGCCAGATGTTTGAAAATTTAATTTTACTGTATAGTTTGTTTGATTTTAAAATTTTTGGTACCATATGAAAGGGCTTGACCTGATATTAAGTAATTTAATAAAAATTTTACAAAAAGGGTTGCCACCTGTTCAAAAATTCAGTCTTACGCTATAGTTTGTTTGATTTTTAAATTTGAGGTGTCATATGAAAGGACTTGGCATGGAAATGGGTAATTTATTAAAATTTTTACAAAAAGGGTGCCACCTTTCAGTAATCCATTTTTACGCTACAGTTTATCTCATTTTTAAATTTGAAGTGTCATGCAAGGCCTAGCACTGAAGATGGGTAATAAAAGGAAAGGGAAGAGGAAAATGAAAGGGACGGATATGGCGAAGGACAGGAAGCGAAAGAGGAAATATGAAAAATAAAATGGATAAAGGGAAAATAAAGCGCAAATAAAGGGGAAAGGGGAAGAGAAAGAGAACTAGAAAGAAAAGGAGGAGCGCGCCAAATGGCCTTTTGTAGGTCGCTTTAAGGTTACCATAGTCTAGAAAAATATTCGGCACAAAACTTCACTATGGGGCTCCTTGGTCAAAATCTATGTATAAAAAATCTAGGTCCACAGAAAATAAAAATAACCATTAGCTATGAAGGTATATCAAAAAATTTTCAAATGTGGCAATAAGTGGTCTTCCACCCTCAAATTGTCGCACAGTGTAATTGAAAGCCACAGCATCGCGTGGCCGGGTTTACTAGTCCTACTTATACCTTGACTTTATGTTTTTGGTGTAGTGCTTTTGCTACCTTTTTACGTTTCTACTTCTTTGAAACTACACACCACATCCAGCCAAACATGTTCACAGTTGCATGATAAATTTGGTGAAAACACACAAAGTCAGGTATGCTTGCGCATTGAGACAGCTCTGTTGTGTGCAAAAGCATGCAACAACAACCACACGGCAATTTTCCAACGACTTACACAGTTTGCACTCTAAGCTAGCGAAATGTAATTTTTTTCAGACTATAATTTAACATTTTAGTACACAAATATCGCTTATTATACACATATCAAACTCTTAAGGCCCTTGGCCACTTAAAATACGGGATTTTTATCAGTGTATACATATGTGTGAGTTTCGGGTGATTGACGCAAATATCTAAAAGATTTGATTCTCATCAACGCGAGCCCGACAACAAGAACGTGTAGCACGACGACTGCCGATTGCACTAACACGCACAAAAAAACTCACACATACACACTGCTTGACCTGCCAGATTGTCAGTTGCCAAGGGCCTTTAACTATACTTCAAAAGTAAGTCTCATATTCTCTTCTGGAAATCTACGCGCATAGGTAGATTTTCAAGTTTTATGCGGCCAAAATTGAATTTTGTAAAATTGTTACAATTACAGAAAAAAAACACCCACATATTGGAAATAGAATGGGGAACAATAAGGCACTCTGCACACGGAGCGAACTGCTTTAGACGCGTATTAGATACTACAGACGAAAGCTGTACGCTTTGATGTCGCGCACGTATATTTCAATTGAGGGCTGCACACGAGTCGTCAGCTTCATGCATTCGTCAAAGTATGCTGGCTACATGTCGCTTGGCGTAAAGCAGTGCTGGTAGCTAGGCGTACTACGCTTAGAAAACAGGAAGAAGAAGATGTTTGTTTACATTTTTCCACTTGGTGGAATTTATGAAAGCAGTAAAATTTGTGTAAAAAATCGGAAAAAATGAGTGTATAATGAAAGAAAATGGAAGATTCCGTAAAATTTCTCATCTTTTCTATTTAAAGCTTCGAAAATTAAAGTAAATACCGTATTATTAATTTGTTTGTTTGTTTTGTGCAGCGAAGTTTCATGTCGCTTCGTGTGCAGATCTTGAGGCGTAGAGAAATCGACGCTACATGAAATGTCTCGTACGCGTCTATGACGATACGCCTCGTGTGCAGAGTGCCTAATTCATCGCTTTTTTCCCGACCTCATATTCTGCACTTGCCCCAGATGGTCGAAACTTAGCATATCTGAAGTTAATTTTTTTGTTCTTTTCTTACATATTTTTAAGTGCTAGTTTCAACTTGAATATTTATTATTTAAAGCATTTCATTTAAGTAATCGTGATGAATCCTAAAGGTTCAAGTAATTACTAACACTTTTCAATAATATCCTTGGTTTCCAATAATTCTAAGTTTATAATTTTAACCTTTTAAAGTTGGGATATTTAAAAAAAAATTATCACTGTTTTTCACGTTAAAAATTCGTTTTGTTATGTTGCTCTGTCAGACTCAAATTAACTCTCGGACATGATATCTAGTACAATTAGTAGTTTGCCGACAAAAAATTACGTCGCACAAAGCCGCACTTCACTACTAGATACAGGGTTTTTCAAATGTACCTACAATAATTTTCTTTTTGTGCTTTATATTTAATTTTAATGTTTATATTTCTAACGCATATCTTGGTTAATGTAGGTGATGCTCGAAAGTAACCCAGATATTTAGCAGCGATTATTGTTAACTTTTTAGGCAGTATTTTTAGTATTTCCAATTTTTCAAAGTTAAGGAAGTACTTATCATAAAAAGGGCTAAAAATTATAAAGCTACATTTTTTAGAAGATTTTTGAGTATGCAATTTTGCAGCTCACTCAATTGTAATATAATAATATGCAACATTCAACTTTTTGAAAAGTTTCATTGGCTTTTCGGAAATTTTAATTGGAACGGTCTCGCGTACATATAACGCAAACACCCTACAGAAAAAAATTACTAAAATCGACGGAAATTTTTACAGCATTGAGAATTGCACTTTTTACAGTAAAATTGGTTGGCTACATAACAGTACACTTAGAAATCTCCTCAAAAGCTTCTATAAATTCTGGCCGCGCTTTGAAATTTTTAATCCACTTTTAGAAATTTCTACGATTTTTCGGATTTTTCCATAAGCTTAGAAATCCTGCTTAAGGCGATTTTTATTGAAAAATTGTTTACATTTTTAAACGAAAATAAGAGAGTCAAAGTTTCGACAGAACTGTTTGAAATAAATTTAAAAACTCTGGCGTATGATTTTTTTTTTTTTGAGTCACTGTATATATTTTTCAATAAAATCGACTTTTAACCATGATACAAGAAAGAAGGTAGTGTAAACGTCAAATTTTTGTCGCCATATTTGCCACCTGACAATTATATGGATTATGACATTTCGTGCTGCCATACTCAATGCTAAAAATCCTCCATCTATGTTATTTTTAATTTCCATGGTAACCATGATATCGAACGAATTTTTTCAATTTGAATATTGATAGATGTAAATAAAAATACGTACATTTACGTGTTACATTCTTCATAATATCAGATCACAAATAATTTTATATAAAATAAGATTTATTCTTAAAATAAGTTGCGGCAAGTTTGTGGAATATAGTACATACATACTATAAACGGAAGTTAAATATATAAAATAACATATTTTTGTAGTCTCAATTTGGCTCGCCGTGCTACAAAATAGCTGGTATTATCGCTGTGTTTTAATCAGGGACTTGTAACGCGTTTCGGTTTCGGTTTCTGTTACACAGCTAAGTAACGAAACTGAAACAGAAACAAAACTCCTTTGTAACAAAAGTCGTCACAAAACTCCGAAACGGTTCCAGCAGAAACAAAACCTGCAAGGAAACTAGATTAATTTTGTTCCTTGTAACAAAACCTGTAACGTTTCGGAGTTTTTTTACGACTTTTGTTACAAAGGAGTTTTGTTTCTGTTTCTGTTACAAGGAAAAAAATTAATTTAGTTTCGTTACAGGATAGAGATGTGCGCTTAGAAATCCATACAAAATTTAAGCGCAGATGTATATGCGCTGAAATAAAAACAGGGCTATTGTGTAAAGGACATTTTGATAAAAGTTTTCGACTGTAATAATTGTATAAATCTCTTTTATTTTTTATGAATAACTCATTATTTTATCTTTTTTGAAAAGCTTTTTTCAATAGGTTTGTTTCTTATTAAACTAGCAGCTAGCTGTCAAGTGAGCAAAACGGAAAGAATTGCGCTCATAAAGAGCGAAACGAACAGGAAATCAAGAAACGGAAAAATAGTAAAAAATTAGCGATTAATAATTTGAATGCTACTTTTGACTGTTAATGGTTATTTTTTCTAAAAAAAAAACATTTAATTTTCTTTATTTCTATTTCAAAAATTCAGAAAATTTCAAAAGTAATAAACAATGAAACCAGACCTATGTATGGATGTATATGCCGAAAATGCATTACGGAGCTTTGTTACTAGCGGAGTAAGCTTTCCTTTTCTCTTGGTTTCATCAATTACGGAAAGATGAGCCCCATTTTGAAACACAGGGCTATCAGCCAACTGTTTTATGTAATTGGAACGCACCGGAAATAATGTAGATAGTAAATACGCGCGATTCAATTAAGTAGTTAAAACTTTACGTTTTAAACATTAATAACCATTTTTAATTATCGCTTTAAAATAACCGCAAATACACCGATACATTGCGCATTCCACGTAAAAATTTCAAGTACTCTATTTTTTAATCCATGGAGTGCTCGCTATGGACCAACCGAATACTCCATAACTTGCCACATTTCATACAAAATAAATGGTCCAATTAATACTCCATGTTATTGCAATGGAGTATATACTCCAGTCCCGCATAACAATCAAATTAATCCATGGAGTACCTATGTATGTACATTGGATTAATTGATGGAGTACCTAACATCGCGATAAACATTTGGTTTTCGTTATTATGTTCGTCTAACTACGAGCCGATGCAGATGCATGAATCGGTAGTTTGTGCAATTTTAAAGATCACCTTGAAAGTACTTCAACCTACCACAAATAGACCATATAATCCAATGAGTTTTGCAGGGTTAAGTATTACCGATGTGATTTTGTCACCGTTCTTTAAAAATCTCTGGTCACTGCATTGACTGATTTCATAAAATCACGATGACAAAATCATTTATTTTGAAAGCATGAAAATTTCAGTTTTCAAAAATTTATAGTTTTTTTTTTAATTTTTAAATAATGTTTTAAATTAATTTTTGAAAGATTTCCAAACGCATTTTGAGAGAACTATGTAAGTAAAATGCAGTTAATTGCCAATTAATATCAATTTTTGTTTTGTTTTATTAGGAAAAACTTTTATTTCGCACTAAAAAAGTATCTGGACAAGCTTAGCAATTATTAGTGGACTTGAAAAATATAATTTCATTAAACACATTTACTTACTTTTATTAAAACGTGAATGAAAGTCTTGGTTCCTGTCAGGATCCCTAAAAGTCACTGTCACTGAAAAAAATCACATTGACCAAAAGGTCACAGTTACGAATCACTCCGTTCCTCAAAAATCACGGGATCGGCCATCTCTAGTGCACTGTGATATCTTTGATATGAAGTTCATTTACTAAATTATTTTTTAGAAAAAACTTAATCTATTTATTGAATAAACAGTTATTTTTTCCCAATTAAAAATATCTTCAAAAAAACGACTCGCTAAATTATATGTACTGTGTATATGTTTTGCTTTCGAGTTTATTATATTATTATTATTTTTTTAGAATATTTGTCTTAAATTCTTTTTATCCACGAAATCGAAAATAACTAATTAATTTTTTGCCACTACTATTTAAATACATATATCGTTAAATAAATAAACACAAGGCTAAATCGATTTAATTTTATGCAAGCCACTTAATTGGTTGTTTGTTTGTTTGTACGCACATTTGATGAAACGCGCAGCAATCAACAAATTTGTATGCGACACACACAAAGCACAGCCACCGTAATATCAGCAATTCTCTTTCGTAAAAGGAAAGGGGTGTGTGGGCTGTAAAAAATATGGAAAATATGGTGATGAAAAGACCCAAAACTACCTAAAATATTATATCGACGGCTGAGAATAAGATCGCCCTATTTCAAAAATTGTTTCGAAAACACCCTATTCCAAAAATTGTTTGCATAACGTCCTATTTCAGATTTTGCTCCAAAAATGCCCTATTTCAGAATTTGTTTCAATAACGTCCTATTTCAGACAATTATTCAAAAATGCCCTATTTCATAGAAATATATATGGAATAATCTCTGAAATAGGGCGTTTTTGAAGCAAAATCTGAAATAGGGCGTTTTTGAAACAATTTTTCAAATAGGGAGATCTTATTCTCAGATGTCGAAATATCCGCAACCATCACATCTTCTAGTAGAATAAATGGAGAAGCTACATACATAACTATACCCCAAAAGAGCTATATCTCAACACCCGGGTATATGACAGCTATATGTTATAGTGGTCCGATTTAGCCGATTCTGACCTATCTACCCATATACCGAATTTCTCTAACATATGTATGTATGTTGAGAAATACCCCTTGATTTTTAGCATTTAACTTTTTACTCATACTCTTTTTTACACGGATTCGCCATAGGCGATAATTTCTTTTTTCAGAATTTTATAAATAAACAAAAGTGTAACACACGTTGCAAATAGTTATGTTATAGCTAGGCTGACCATCCGTTCTGTTTTTTGAGGGACCGTTCTGTTTTTCAGACGTCTGTCCCTCGTATTTTTGTTTTTTCGGAAAACCTCAAAATGTTCTGTTTTTCTTGCTAGTGTCCCTCATTTGTCCCTCATTTATTTATTTTGGGACATATTCATAGTCTTGATAAAATCTGATTTTAAGTTAGTTAAAATCAATATTTTATTTTGACTATGAATATTCCCCTTTTTGTTTAAAATCTGTTTTATATTAAAAAGGTTGAGGTGGCAGCGCTTTTTCTCATCAGAATTTAAGTAGTTATCGATAATAACTACCATCCTCATTGACTACAGAGAAACCTCCCCTAACGGACACCTCTCATAGGCGGACACCTCCCTTGAGCGGACATTTTTTCATGCACCAAGGTTTAGGTTCAATTTTTAGAACAAATTGCCCTCTCTTAGGCGGACACTCTCTTGGCCGGACGCGGACAGTTATTTACTATTGAAATGAACTAAAAACTTCTATTAAGCGGACACGAACCTCTCGTCAACGGACACTTAGATTTCTTTTCATAACAAATCACATAAAAACCTCTGTTAGGCGGACACGAACTCCTCTTATGCGGAACAAAATATAAGTATGTATAGCAATATAAAAAAGTTCGCTGAATGTTCGTTAGGTAAAAAGCGCTACGATAAAAGGGGAATCACCAACTAAAATAAATGTCCGCATGACTTTATTGGAAGATATAACAACATTCACGGATTTCCGGTTAGATGTTCTAACTGACGAAAACGTCGAAACCATTGAAGATGATAGTACCAATACTAACTACCGCTGAAAGTAGGTAATGCAATCTCCTCGAACGAAATGGCTTTGACTGCAGTTTCAAATTTGAAAAGATTTTGCACGGAAGACCTTATTGCATTTGAATTGTTACAGAAATTTGAAATTGTAATTTCATATGTATGTATGTTAATACTTTATGTATATACATACATACATACATCAGTGGCGGACCCAGCATAAATTGTCTGGGCAAGCCTATGTGTGAAGTATAACCATTAGTCATTTATGTAATTTTCTTTGCTGTATTATCTAGAAGTCTGATTGCGTTCCGTTATTGAATTTGATTTAGAGCTCTCGCGTTTTTTTAACATTTTCGAGTAGCACGAATAAATGCTTTTCAAATTCTCGAAAACTCCTTTGTTTGCTTATTACCCGTATGTTTGTACGGGCATTCGAACAATTCGGGTATTTGAAGTTTGTGTTTTCTCGTTTATTTTTTTTTTTGTTGTCTTCATATGTATTTTTTTATCTTTGTTTTCCTGATACACATTTTTTTGTTTGTACAATCAGAGAAAAGGAATTAAAAATAAAATTTTTATTTTTATAATGCCCGATTTAAACCAAGTCATTTTTACTTTAAAAATGAAAAATTTTTAAATTACAAATTGAATTTTTGAAATTAAAATATATTTAGGATTTAAAAAGAAACATGTTTAAATTAAAAATGAAAATTAATGGAATAAAAACGAAAGTTTTTGATTCAAAATCTCATAGCGCTTAAAATAAAAATTAATATTTTTAAACTTAAGATATTTTTTCTTGATAGATATAAAAACGTGTTTAAAAATAATGTAAATACAATACATTTTTAAATTTAAAAATCTTTATTTTTATTTTAAGCACTATGAGATTTTGAACCAAAAACTTTCGCTTTTATTCCATTCATTTTAATTTTTAATTTAAAAATTTTTATTTTTAAATCCTAAACACATTTAATTTAAAAAATGAGGATGATAAAGAATTTTTAAGTTTTTATATACAATGAATCTTATGAAGATATGTAGGTACATATGTTTTTGACTTTTGGTATTTTAGCTGTAGCTACTTTAAGTCAGCATATCAAAAAGCCTGGCTAAGTCGAAAGTAAATTCAAGTTTTTTACCATCAGAATTATCTACAAAAGCAGAGGAGAAATTATTAGAATAAATTGGGAAGAACTCAATTGAATTGATTGATGACGCCAAACTTATAGGGAAATCTCACACGAAAGCGCAGAGGTATTTTTAGTTTCCTTATACCGACGGAAATTTTAGTAGTAGCCACTTGCTACACTTTGCTTATTATCTAATATCAAAAAAAAATGGGTGCTTTAGTGTTTGAAAAACTGAGGTCCAATTACCAAAAGTCGTGAAATTTTATTTGATTTTGATTTCCGTCGCTTTTTAAAATTATCTTGATATTTTGCCAATAGTCGCCAAATATCACAATCAACGCTTTTATAATCTGGTATTTGATACATGCACATGTAAGAAATTACGTGCATAAGTATGTATGTACATGCAAACGAAAATCAAATCAAATATGCATATGGCTGTGAATACTGAATGCCGAAGCCAGCTTCACATTCGCATACAAATTTAATGTGAAAAATAAAAAAAGTGCTTTGCTAGTTTTTTTTTTTTCAATTTAAGTCTGAAAATAAGCAATTGATTTCTCCTTAGAGAAAGCGAGAAAACAAGCTATGTTATTCTGTTTTGAAAGCCAGGTAAAAGCCAATGTGTGGAAACGTTAAGGCATGCTAACTGTGCTGTGATTGGCTGTGCAAACAAAATACACATTGTGAGGTCAAAGAACGTAAATCTATTTACGTTCTTTGGTGAGGTCGATTGGTGAGGTGGATTGGTGGTGTATTTGCGCTATTTTCTTAGAATACTTTTAGGCACCGTATGTTACAGTGGGGGCTATATTATTGAGAACTTAAATAGTAAACACATTTAAAACGTAAAATAACCAGATTTTAAAGAAATTCGTAAAATGAAATGAACGAAAATATGTACGCAAGCCGGGCTTCTCGGCTTGTATGAAGCGCCCGCCTCTGACATACATATGTACATATGTATATGTACATATTTATGTATTTAAGTGAAATTTTGAAGACATAAGAATCCTTGTTTTTTTTTAGTGAAATATGAATAAATAAATCCTTTAAAATCCAAAAAATTTCTAAAATAGGAACCCACACCCTTAAGCGGACACCTCTCTTGGGCGGACAAAATCTGCCCGACGGTGAGTGTCCGCCCAAGGGAGGTTTCACTGTATATGTTTGTTGGAATGTAATTTTTGTGGTTGCTGTGTGGCAAATTAATTTGAGAGAAATTGGTAAATCGTATTAAAATTGATTTGTGGACATTAAACTAAGTTACCAAATTCTTTTTTATCGTAGCATTATGCTTGCTTTATTGTAGATACCTATAATTAAACTTACAAATTTATTTATTTTTGTTAAAACAAAAAGTCTGAAGAGAATGTGAATTACATATGTTTGTAAGCCTATTATTTGATGAATAAATATTTTTTACGATTTCAAGTTTCATAAATATACATATGTATGTTCGCTTATATCATTTGAAATTTTGTCCCTCATTTTCGATTCATATTTATGGTCAGCCTAGTTATAGCCGCTAAATTATTTTTAGTTGAAAATAGTGGACAAACGCAAAATTTTTGGCAAAATAACTTATTAACAAATTAAAAACGAGAACAAAAACAAAAACAAAATGATACAAAATACAAAATAGCAACAAAAAGCATCACGAATACAAAAATAATAGAAAACAAATAACTACATATATGTACAAACAAAACAACAAATACCCAGTAGGCCCAAAGGTACTACAATCATCAATACTTTCCTCCATACATTTCCTTTAGGCATGATAACAACTTCCATGACTATGCCCCATGACTATCGCACGGCGATGGCAGCCTTCGCATGAATGACTTTGTGTAGTAAAAAAGCAATGAAGCGAAAGCGTCGGGCTTTCATTCCAAACCACATTCGTTTTTCATATATGGTAGTTATTACTCTTGTTTGGTATTTAGCATGACTGGTAGCAGTATTTTAGTGCTGAATATACAGCTGTCTACCGCCTAACTTTGTCATGTACTACATTCGTATAAATTTTTCTGCTTCGGTTTACTCTTCTTAACTCCCAATTTAGTCAGTGAAGAAATGATTCATGCTCAATTTATACGTGCCGTTCAACATACTTCAGCAGTACCTCCGGTATATCTAACAAAAGCAAGTACCTTGGCATTAAAAACAAATGGCATCGCCTCACAAATGGGTCTAGTGGGTACATACGTAAGTCAGACAACACAGGAGAGTCAACAGCTAAATCAGCAGACAAGAGACAAGCACACGAACTGACAAGTGGACAGCGTCAATTAAATGCTGTAATTGCTTTGTCTTTCATGTGATTTTTGTCAATTATTTTTGTTTTTTTTTAGTTTTTTTTGAAAAGCACCCGATTTTCACAAATATCAAAGTCCAATTGAAAATAGAAATTAAAGAGTATAAATAAATTATACTAATTTGCTTAAAATAGCCACAAACTTGTTAATTTCAATGCAAGTCTCTATTTGCTACATAATTAAACTTGTATACAGCAAGATTAAAGTCAGTAATACACTGGCCGAATACAACTCTAACGAATTTTGGTTCGAGCTTCTCTCCCGATTGAAGGCGTGCTTCTTAATTTTTGTTTTACCTGTGAATGTATTTTCTTAGAAACTCTGAGATGGATGTGAGAATTGGCGAAGTACCTACAATTACGCAGCATAATGAGCGCTCGGCCTCTGCATCAAAAAGTGGTTTGAAGTTTTTTTTTGCAATTTGCTTTGTAATTTTTTCCCATTTGTATAACACTACTCCATAAAACCAAAATAGTCAATAGATGACTATCAAGAGAATCTCCTCAGGAGATGGGAAGTTACTGACAACTGAATTTCAAGAGGGCAACTTAAAAGAGAAATTCCAAAATATTCTAAAGAGTTAAATTTTTGCAACCACCTCTGTAGTTAAAGATTAATCATCAAACAGCTGATTTATTTATATCCGTCAACGTTTTCTTTGTGGCGTACCCCCGTCAAGTACTAAGCTGTCAGCCACATACGTCGACGTAGACGGATTGATGTATTCTATGTGCCAGGCCTATTATCCAAACTCGCAACCAGCGTTGCCATTGAAAAATTTTCGTGGTGGCTAGATTTGATTTAATTTGTGGCTAAAAATGGCTAAAAAATTTGGTTCGTGGCTAAAAATGGTGGCTAAAAATTTTGTTTCAAATTAACATGTTTTAAATTTATTTTTCAAATTCAGGCAAAAAAGTATTGCATACAATATAAGGGAAAATCACAAATTTGTATAAAAATAAAATATACATACATACATAGTATGTACTTAACTATATGTAAATAAAATTAGATATCACATTCAATATCTATCATTATGTTGTCATCACTAATTGAATCTTTCTCTCCATAAATTAATGCTTTCTTCAATAATTTAATGAGATCTTCTGTTATTTCAAATTCATTGCAACATTGTTTTACATTCTTTAAGCCATAACTTATAGTTAAAATTGTATTCAGCATTGTATGTTTCATTTTGTTTCGATTTTTGGTTTTGACAATATTCATTACGGAAAAGGTTCTTTCCACTTCGGCGTTGCTAAGTGGTAGAAGTAGCAAACAATATACAAAGTCAGTTAGATCCTTATACGGACTTTCATCGACAGCCTACTATTCCACTAGCGAGTATCAAAAGGCATTTATCGATAGTTGCGTTACTTGTTTTGATTTGTGATAATCGCTGAATTGAATTAGCGTTACCACATCCTTCCTATGTTCAAAATTATGGTTCATTACAAGCGGTGGCTAAAAACGTGGCTAGGGGCAAAACCGAAATTTTGGTGGCTAAAAAATCACGGCAGTGGCTAAATGTAGCCACCAAATGGCTAAAACGGCAACGCTGCTCGCAACTAACAGCAAATGAAGAGAAGGGCGAGTACGTATTTACTTAATAGTTAAAACAAAGGTACGTACGTACTTATGTAGGTACTTAACTTGTGTATTTAATCCAGTAAAATTTAGAGTTCATTGGATTTTTATTGCTGAATATAAACAGTCATTCTTCATATATGTACATATCGTCATTTAAAGTGCAAAACCCCGTATCGTCATAATACAATACCGCGTAAGTGAAATTTTGGTCAAAAATGAGATTTCTCCAAAAATACATTCTTGGGGTCCGACCCCATCCACTCATGCAACAATTTTAACATTGGAACAACGCGTCAAAATCCTTGCTATTTTTCATGGTAAGCTCTCAAAGTTTTTGTTCTGTAAAAATCTCGAATTGTATTATAGGTACACCTTTGCTTATAACCTTTGATCGGATTGCCCGTTTGATACCAAAATTGGACAGCATCCAAATTAAGACACGATATACTTGAAAGCACCAAAAACAGGCAAACGTACTAAGTCGACTTAGCACAGTATTGCTTGGAAACAAAAAAACAAGTCCCAAACAGTATACGTCTACATTTTAGGGTATAACTCTTAAATTTTTGCAGCTAAAATTCTGAAATTTTGAATTTGGAGCATTTATTGTACACAAAGCGATGTCGGCGAAAATCATCGGTATCGGATGACTATAACATGGATGTCCCATACCGCGATTTTGGACTAAGGAAAAAGAGTGCATTCTAGTTTTCCTTTACCGGAAGATAAAATAATACTTTAAAATGTTGCTCATATATTGTATTGACCTATCTTTAAGAAATTTGCAAAAAAAATTTAAGATATATTGTACAGAGCATTTTGGCCGAATGGCGCGTTTGTTCGCGAATTTGAATTTAGACCAAATAAAAACAACATGAATGTCGTGAGATTACCTAATTCTCAGTCAGTTTCAAAAAACTAATTATATCAACTGTAAGCTTTTACTACCAAAACGTTAGAGGTTTGAATACCAAATTAACTGATCTGTACTTAAATGGATTTTGCTGTAATTACAAAATTATTTGTTTGACTGAAACATGGCTCAAACCTCACGTCTTGAACTCAGAAGTTCTTCCGAATCAATATGAAATCTACAGAAATGACCGCGTAAATAGAATTGGCGGTGGTGTTCTAATTGCAGTGCACACATCGTTGCCATCTGAGGATGTTAGTGTTTCATCCAATGCTTACTTTGAGCTCAAATGCATACGTGTGTTGATTGGTAAAGGATATATGTATCTAACCCTTTGCTATATCCCACCAAATTCCAACACGTCAATTTACAATGAGCTTCTGTTAACACTTAAATCTATAAACTCTAGGATGACACTTTCTGATACTCTGGTAGTACTGGGTGATTTTAACCTCCCGAGCATATATTGGAACGTTAATGACTCGGATATTGTACCTGTTTCTTCTAAAGATAATCACATTTTTTTCCTTGAAGAAATGGCTGAACTCTGCCTCAACCAAATAAACTTGAATTCAAATAAATTTGGCAGGATATTAGACCTAGTATACGTTAATGATATTCCGAACTTCTCCCTAAATCGGTGTGACCCTCTAGTTCTTCCGGAGGATGTTTATCATCCTGCTATTGAGTTCTCTTATGAAGTTATTAACGAAAATGGAACTAAAAATTATTTCAGTTCTAGTGATCAATTTGTTTTTGCAAAGGCGAACTTCAAGAAAATAAATAAAGAGTTGTCGCGCTTTCCCTGGCCAAACTATGTAGATGATATTGACCTTTGTGTTGAACATTTCAATAACACCATCTATAACCTATTTCTAAAGTATGTTCCTAAACGCAGGGTCAATGAAGAACAAACACAGTTATGGTTCACCAAAGAGCTTAAAAAATTAAAAAATATAAAGTCACGCTTTTTTAAGCTATACAAAAAATCTGGTCTTCATAGAGATTACGTCAAGTACTCAGTCTTGCGGCATAGATACATGGCATTAAACAAAAAATTTTACAAATCATACTTATGCAAAATGAAGAAAAAACTGGTTCACGATCCCAAATCATTCTATAACTTCGTCAACTCAAAACGTAGAGTTCATAGTTTTCCGTCCGCCATGAATTATAATAACACTGCGTCTTCTGATAGCCAACTTATTGCTAACATGTTCGCAAAATTTTTTAGTTCGAATTATTCTATGGACTCTCCTAAAAGTAGTGATTATCCGTTTAGACTTACCCCATCCAATTTAACTCATGTCTCAGTTATATCTCCGGAAGTAGTCTTAAATTCATTAAAAACCTTAAAAGATTCATTTAGATCTGGACCGGATTTCATTCCGGCTTGCTTTCTTAAAAAGTGTGCTGTAAATATTTACAAGCCCCTAACATCCTTATTTAACTTGTCTCTAAAAAAAGGTGTTTTCCCATTAGTTTGGAAGGAATCTTTTATAATACCCCTACACAAAAATGGCAGTAGGTCTTCTATTGAAAATTATCGAGGCATAGCCAAGCTGTCAGCGGTTCCAAAATTATTTGAAGCAATCATTGTTAATTATCTGAAGTACTCTATTTCCTCATCAATATCGCCATCTCAACATGGGTTTTCTACTGGAAAATCTACCACAACTAATTTATTGCAGTTCACAACTTATGTTTCAAATGGATTTAGAGAAAATGCTCACACAGATGTAATTTACACGGATTTTAGTAAAGCTTTTGACAAAGTATGTCATTCATTGCTCATCCGTAAACTAGGTCTAATAGGTCTTCAACCCAGTTTTATTCGATGGATATCTTCATACCTACATGGTAGAACTCAAAAAGTTATTTTCAAAAATTGTTCTTCCGATGTCATTTTCGTTCCTTCGGGCGTTCCCCAAGGAAGCCACCTTGGGCCAATTCTGTTCCTGCTATTCATTGATGATATTTCGTCTGTAATAAAACATTCTAAGATCTTATTATATGCTGATGATGTAAAACTATTTAAATCATTTTCCTCTATAGAAGATAGATCTTTCTTACAAGCAGATCTTAACAACCTTGTTCATTGGTGTAAAGCAAACTACATGCCGCTAAACTTAAAAAAATGTAAAGTTATGTGCTTTTCTCGTAGAACAGTACAACCAGCTTCTTATAAAATATCACAGCATAATCTAGATCAGGTAACTAATTTTATCGATCTTGGCGTCACAATGGACTCCAAACTCACCTTTAACCTCCATATAAACTCCACTGTCAACAAAGCTAAAGCTGTCTTTGCATTTATAAAGCGATGGTCTAAGGAGTTCAATGATCCTTACGTCACAAAAGCTCTATTTACAAGCTTAGTTAGACCTATCTTGGAATACGCATCTATTATTTGGAATCCCCACTACCAGTGTTTTTCAGATAAAATAGAATCTGTCCAAAAGCAGTTCCTGCTTTTTGCTTTGCGGAACTTTCGTTGGGACTCAGATTACATTCTTCCACCTTACACTTCTCGTTTAAAACTCATTAATTTGCCTTCACTTTCTAGTCGTAGAGAGATGCTTGGTATAGTTTTTATGGTTAAATTAATCACTGGACTTATAAATAGCCCATGCCTTCTAAGTGAGTTATATTTTAACGTTCCATGTAGAGTATCGAGGCATTTCAAGCCACTATTTGTGAAACCTTGCAAAACAAATTTCGAATTAAATGAACCATTCCGCCGCTTATGCCATGACTTTAATAATCACTCCAGCACGTTTGACACTTCAGACTCGCTTTTTATTATAAAAAAAATAGTTCTAGCCTCACTTAATAAATGATATACAATCAGCTGATGAATTTTGTTCTGTAGCTGAATAGTTTTAGATCTCGACACCTAACAAACCCCTTCCTGTACGACTCGGCACAAAAAAAAAAAACAAAAAAAAAACATATCCGTGCGTCATGCGGATTGGCGCCCCTCGCGTCGGTCGGGCGGGATATGGAGGGTAAACCGTTGGGTATTATTATTATTATAAGAGATAATCGCGAAAATATGCGATTTTCGGCATTTATCCTCCATAACCGGAAATCAGGCTATATCTCGAAAACCGATTATCCGATTTTAATTCTGATTTCACATCTGGATTCAGCATAAAATTCTGCTTCAACTCGATGTGCATATTGGCCTGGTTATTTTTTTGTCGATTTTTGTCCAATTTTTATTTTCAAAAATCCGTCTTGGTCTATGAAAAGCAAATTCCGGAGCATCAAAATTAATTTTAGACAAATGTCTTGGAGGAGTTTTCCACTCAGAAAAATGAGAGGAATCCGAATTTCTATGGCGCGGTATCGATTAATTTCCCTCCATACAAATCGCCCCACCCTAGTATACATAGCTCTATTTAAAAGCAAAATAAATCGCAAAAAGGTGGAATTTCTTTTTTGCTTTTCGTTTATCGTTAAATACATAAAATGTATTTATTTTGTTTAGCGGGAGTGGAAAACAAACGTAGGTAAATAAAAACAAATTTCAAAGGCTTTCACGCAAATTACTTTCTTAGATTAGATGTTTCTCTTTTACCTTTTTACCTTCCGATAAGTTTATGGCCCATAAAAACCCCATTTCCTTCGTTATTTAAAGTTGTTGTGGTTACTTTTTAATGAGAAAGTTTGGTTTATTGCTTGATTGAAAGTACGATTTGTATATTATAAACAGTACTAAATTCTCTATTTATTTAGGTATTGCTTCTAAGGTACTAATTAACCCATTATGGCGGAGAGAAAAGTGACCATGATTTCATTAAGTTTAAAAAAAAAGCATAATTAATGGCACAAACGAAGCAAAATTATCTGAAAGAGTTTGGGGCTAATTATATTTAAACACATAAACAAATATCTATCGAACTACAAAGAATACATATTTTAATTTTGTTTTGATAATAAAAAACACTTGTCTCTTAAGAAATGTAAATTTTCCATCTGAAAAAAAAGATCGTCATCTTAAAACATTACTCTAGGGAGTTTTTTCGGACTCTTTTTTTCTTTCCATGTTCAGAGCACTCCGTCGTGAGATTGTTTGGGAGTCATTTTTCGGTCCTTCAATTGAACACCAATTCTTGTTTCGCCTGAGTGGTTCCAACAGTGTGTCCGAAGCTATGTTTAGGTGTTCGTTTATAATTTCCCCTATGAACGTTTTCTGTTTGTATATGTATTTCCATGTTTTCTATGTAGTATGTTTAGTCGTTTTCCTTTGTATTCGACGTGGAGGATTTTGGCTGCATTTCCTATCTTCGTTGGAACACATTTGTTTTCTGCCTTGTGGTTGGCGAAATTTGATTCCACAATGGTTGATGATTTCTTTATTTTCTTATTGTAGTCCCTAATCTGTTGCCGATATCTTGTTTTTATCTTTCGTCCTGTTTGTCCTATGTAACTGTTTTGGCATTCTCAAGTTAGTTTGTTTATCAAATGTTTTTATCAAATGGGTCTTCTTCGTTAATGTTGCTTCGTTGTAGTTGCTCTTGGTTTTAAATGCAGCGTTGATGTTGTGTTTTCTAAGTATTTTGGCCAATTTGTATGATGTCAGTTCAGTGTATGTTAAGGCAGTCCATGTTTTTTTCTTCTCTTTCTTTGTCGTTCAATTTTCTTGAGGAAAAAATTTTCTGTATTCCTGGGATATCCGTTGTTCTCTCCTATTGTGTATATTGTGTATCTGTAGCTGCAGGTTTCCTGTATATTTCGTACGCAAAAACACATACATAGCTTTAAGTGGAGAATTTTGAATTTATAGAAATCATTCATAAATTCCCTGCAGTAAATTTGTTTCACTGCTGAAGGATCAGTGATGATTCTTTGTTGAATATTCATCACTGTCATCATAACTCAGTATATTTTTATTTGTTCTTGTTTTTCTTTTTCTGAGGAAAGCAAACCATTTATATGAAAAATTCATCAGTCTTTATATGAAAGTATTCACTGATGCCTCCTCGTCATAGCTGAATTGCATCAGTGATTCATTAAGGATTCCTTGCGGATTTTTACTGCAGGGTTGATTTGTGAAGCTTTCTCTGTGATTAGTATTGGTATTGGTATTTACCACGAGAAAAGTTATTATTTTTTGATTTGTGCTCCATTGACGTAATAGCCCCGTCACAATCAACTGCCGGATGTAGGTGCATTTTGCCGCATGTAGGTGCGTCGTCACAATGATCTTGCGCAAGATCTTGCGTTTCTTTGCGATCAGGGCATCGGAGCGAAAGTTTTTTTTTTGTTAGATCCTCTCACAAAAGTTTTTTTGCTGGCTCCGCTCTTAGCTCCCAATTTTTCTTTTTTGTGGTGATCAGGGATGCTGTTTATGGGCAATTCTTACTAAACTGGTAAGAATGGAAGTTTATACAAAATGTATAAAAACTGTTAGTAGAGAAAATGTGGATGTGATACATATAAAGTGAAATCTTCATGTTGTAATGGAAATTCAAAAATATGGTTGGTCGTATTTCGACCGGTGTGCGATGATTTTTAAAATAAATGCGATAATAAAAAACTATTCGCTGTCATCTTACGAGATGTAGCAATACATGACGAGTCCATATGAAATTTGTCCTCCTCTTACAATGTGCTAAATCGGTTAAAAGAAAAAAAACTTATTAAAACTAAATAAATAACACAAACAAAAATTAATAGGGATGCATTTCTACCAGACTTAGGCATTATTCGAATAAATTTTTATTTAAATAATTATTCGAATAAAATTTTTTTTTTATTTTTATTTACATAAATTAGTTACGAATAAATTATTGGGAACTTTATTTGCTATTTCAAATAATGGGTTATATTAATAGAAGCCAAGCATTTGCTTTTGCTTCAGATTTCAGACCTTTTACTCACATTTTGAAATTTGGTTCATACAAATTAATGTCAAATTTCGGAAATCTTGAGTAAAAGCATTTGCTATATTTTTGTTATAACGACCCAATAAATAAAAATTCTGGGTAGAAAAAAACAGCATTTGAAGAACATAGAGATACATACATATGTATGTACATGGTTTCGATTTTATCACAAAAATGTATGTAAATAAAAAGTATCTATTATTCGAATAATTCTTTTTGCAGTAAGTGAAATTATTTATTATTCAAATAAAGATTAAAAAAATTATTCATCTACCTATTATTCGTTATTCGAAAAAATTTTGCTCAACTCTGATACATATCAACAAATATGTATGTAAGTGATTTTAGCTCCAACTCCGCCATTTCCAATCATTTTAGCTCCTTGCTCTTCGCTGCGCTCCGCTCCATTGCCCCGAAGAAATGTCAAATGCTTCTTCTTATGCCTTACATGCGGCAAAAGTTGAAAGTTGGGAACTTTTTTATGGTAGATGGCGCTAGTGCTGCTGGATGTGTCGATCCCCATGCAAACACATACATTCCACTCAGCTGTCAATGCATGCCGCTCCGTCGAACTTTCATTGTGACGGGGCTATAAAAGAGTTATGTAAATTGAAAGAGTTGCGTGGCGAAAGCCCTACAAATCAAGCAAGTCAGTTGTAAAATTGACCTTCTTGGTAATTTTTTATTTCCTTGTTTGTAAAGAGAAATTGGAATGTTTTTGTTGATTCTGGTGCAAATTCCTCTACACACGCGCAAAGTGCAAGATTCAAAAATTCCATGGAATATAATTTTACAATCGCTTTGCATCGTCGGATGAATGTACAAAGTACAAGACTACATACAGAGGCGTGCAGTCGCAGCCGACGCAGGAATTCATTCCGCTGATTGCTACTACTTGACTACGCTGTTTGTTCGCTTTCACTGATTAGACAACAACGTGAATACATATCAGTTCAGCTGTGGGGGTCGGTCATACGGCGACTGCTCTTCTGCCACCCATTTTTTCTGCTTTTGTTACCTTTTTTTGTTTTATTTTTATTAATCTGCCCACTGAAATTATGAAGCGCAGCATTAAACAGCAAATGAAGCGTAAAGTGTAGCAAGCAAAATCAGAGAATAAACTGAAGGCATTTCTGGTATGTGCGCTCAAAAACCACAATACACAATAGCACCTGTCAAGAAAAGTGCAGAGGGAAAAATGCAAAGAGTGTAGGTGATTTAACGTGATTCTGTTTGTTATGAAATTTGCACTTTTTTATTATAATTAACTCTATTTTTCATTACATTAAAATAAATAAAAAGAAGACGACGTTATATTATTTTATAGAGCTATGCAAATACTTATAAACATTTTAAGTTACTACTGCATTTAGCGCGGCGCTCACTTTGATTATCCCCCGAAAAGGCAATAAACATAGCCATTATATTAAATTTTTATATCTTCGCATATAATTATGTGTGACAGATAATGGATAATGATGCGATTAATTTTAATGAAAATAACAACATGCCGTAAGTACATACATATGTATGTGTGGTTGTATGTATACACATTAAGGTATCACAAAACTTTGTACCGAATGATAACATCTTTAATTTGATATCCATATTGTCCAAAAATGTTTAAGGCCATCCGGGTCCACATTTTCTGCGCTATCCAAGGATTCGGCTTTTTAATTTTTTTTTACATTTGTAGAGCTATCCAACCCCATAAAATTATCAGTAATAACTAGAGCTAGGATAATAGGTGAAAATCAAACGCCTAAAATTATGCTACGTAATGTTTGTGAGCACATCCAGTGGCAAGTTTAAGGGTGGGGTGCCTTCGGGTCGAAGCCCCCCGTTACTGCAATTGGATTTTGTGCCTACTAGGATGCCAGAAAAATAAATTATTAAGGTTTTTTATGGGTTGCACGTGCAAAATTGCAAAGAAAGCTACAATAAATAAATATAATAATAAAGAATAATAATAAATAAAGTACAATAAATAAATAATAAATAAATATATAATTATAAAGAATAAAGAAAAAAAAATTAAAAATTTGTAGTGACTCGCTTAAATTTGAGATAAAATCTTCGCACGTGAAGGAAAAACAATTACAGTTTCAAACCGAATATATTTTGAATGAAAATGAGGGAAGTGCATATTAGCAAATGGAATATATAATACAGCTTTTTAATTTGTAGTGGTCTGACTATAAACATTTGCATATGTTGGGTAAAAAAAACTTGATTTGAACTTTCCTATTTTTTATGACCATTTCAGTGTTTACATTTTTCCAATTGGATACTCGGCATAATTTATAGCTGTAAAAATGCAAATTTCTCTCGTGGTAAAAACGGTTTTGCATTTTTGTTTATGAGTTATTAGAACATTAACTATGTCATAATTTACTTACTTTTTTACTCAAAAAGAATTTTGCACAAACTTTTTAACTTTAATATATTTGGTTTCTCGTATAGATTTTTTATGTAACAAATTGAAATGATTAAAAACTAGAGCTCTAGATACCCGGGTATCGAACAAATCGAATTGATCGTTCGTACATCGTTCGATCGAACATTCGAGCATTCGAGCTTACAAACAAAAAAAATGTGTATCGAAAAAACAAAAATAAAAACAACTACATATGAAGAAGAAAAAAAATAATAAACAAAAGAAAAAAACAAACTTCAAAATGCCCGAATTGTTCAAATGCCCGTACAAACATACGGGTAATAAACAAACAAACGACTGTTCGAGCATTTGAACAACAATTGTTCGGGCTACTCGAAAATGTTCAAAAAAAAATCTGGAGCTCTATTAAAAACACATAAGTAAATATATTTTACGAATAAAATCACTTTCTATTCTTCTATTTCATCACACAGCAATGTAAATATGTTTATTTAAACTGCAAATTTGTGTAACATGATTAAGAACTTTTCTAATGAAATCTTCACCCACCATACCAATATAGTACCCCTTTATATTTAAATTGTAATCCCGCCACTGAAAACAAACAAAATTTACAATACGTAGCATATTTTGAGGCGCTTGATTTCACCTATTTTTCCGAGCTCTAGTAATAACCCAAAGAACCGCCTTCAAGGGCAAAATTTTTTTAAAAATTTAGAAATTTTAAAATATGTCAACCTCATTATACCCGACTTTGCTTCACTTAAACTTCATGAGCACATCCAAATATGAAATGAAACTTTTCTCAATTAAAATTATATTGAAAAAGGTTTCAATTCAATTGAAAAATATTTCAGCTGACTTGGAAAAGGGTTCACTTGACTTGAAAAAGGTTTCACTTAACTTGAAAAAGGCTTCCTTTGACTTGAAAATACTATGTATATCAATTTTTTTTTTCTTGTGCAAAATTATAACTTTTTTTTATACATAAATCTAAACTTACTTTGAAATTCTTGAAAATGGTGTAGTTTTTGGATTGGCCCTTTCAGTGTTTGGAAAAGCTCATTTGTTTTAATTGATGAATAGCTGTTTGGCCGGTTGGAAAAAAGCAAACATGTTCACTAACTCTACAATACCCCATTTTTATATTCTGGTGCCGGAGGGAGGACCTGAGAAGGTTTAAAGTATGTCATAAAAAAAAACAAAATTCATCTAATGTGTATCCATCACAAGTATTTTTCATGCACAGCTTTGAAGGTCATGGATATCATTCAGTTTTTTTTTTTTAAATTAAAAGTGCTGTCATCCCTTCGGCGCCCTGGTGACATTGCCACCGATTGTATTTCTGTCTAAGAAACCTTCTCACAAACCATTCATCTGCCCGTACCGTTCGGAGTTGGCATTCAAATGAATGCGCAGCCGATGGTTGAGTACAGGGCCGCCGAGAGAAAATCCGGGCCCGGGGTCAAAATAACTACGGGCCCCTATACTAAATGAACAAATTCTCAAAATCAAAATTCAATGAATATATAGTTACGAACACAGTTGGGCAAAATTTATTCGAATAAGAATAATAGATGAATAAATTTTTTTTATTTTTATTTGAATAATAAATAATTTCGTTTATTCAAACAAAAAATTATTCGAATAATAGATAATTTTCATTTACATATGTAAGAACAAACAAACATACAAACAAAAAAAATTTACAAAGTTTTTTTTTTTACTATTACTCAGTTGTTTTTTTTGTTGTACCCTGAGTTTTTATTTATTATTTGAAATAACGAATAAACCTCAGAATAATTATCTAAATAAAAATTTATTCGAATAATGCCCAAGTCTGGTTACGAACTTTAATTTATCTATACATTAATACAGATCAAGTAAATATGTTTACATAGAAATATACATATTAGGGTGGGTCAAATGTATTGTCAAAAGGCACATCCAGTTTCCGAATCCATGGGTCATACTGAGTAATATTGTCCATGGGACCATAGGTCTGAATGAATTCTGTTTAAATACATATTGCTTTATTTGTATGAAATAAATTTCTTTAAATTGGAATACAAATATTTGTTGGTAGGAATTTGGTATATCAAAAGACTGATCCTGCTGAACGCTTTAGTGAAACAGCAATCGAATTCAACTGTACGAAGCACCAAAGCAAATTTTAGCTTCGCAAGCTTCGTTTGTTTTCGGCGTTCCGGACGGTATGCGATTTTTTGAACTTGTGAGGCAGAAATATCGCGAAATATTGTATCGTTTTATGAAAGAGGGAAAGATTAAGGCCACGGCTAATGATTAAAGTATGTTAGAAATTTAGTTTAATGACTCTGTTTTAGCCACTTAAAAAAATGGACGTGTTTTTGTAGCGTCCGGAACGCAGTTTAAGTGGCTAAAACAGAGGCATTAAACTAAATTTCTGTCGCTAACATACTTTAATCATTACCTGTGGCCTCAGTCTTTCCTTTTATCATAAAACGATACAATATTTCGCAATAGTTCTGCCTCAAAAGTTCAAAAAATCGTGCGAACATACCGTCCGAAACGCCCAGGAAATACCCATATCGCTGTATAAGAATTTGCATCATACCGAATTTTTCTGTTGCAACAGAAAACGAATTCAAATTTATGCTGCAAAGTCGACGCCAAAAACCAACAATTCCTTAAGTGGGATGCAGACACGTTAAGAGATTTATAAAATTTGTTGAAACTTAAAATGATTGCTATCTACGAAAGGTGATTAAAGGTGTTGTTTGTTTATTTTCCGTAGCAAAAACTTGGATATTATTTTGAGATTCCCGGGCCCTCTAAAGCCCGGGCCCGGGGCAATTGACCCCCTCAGCCCCCCCCTCTCGTCGGACCTGGTTGAGTACATCGTACTCAGTTCGACATTAATACTGGATATCGAAAGTTCTATTCGATAAATAAGATAAAAAAAAACACCCTAATGTTAAACACGTGTGCATGTTCATCTTTCAAATTTAATATTCACATTTATTGCCGTATTTATTTTCAAGCTGGTAAGTGTAGGTACATAAAAATATCACATGAAGCACAAAAATAAGTAATAATAATAACAAATAAATAAATAACAAACATAAGAATGAAGATAAACGGATAAAAACACAAACAACAATGCAGAAAGAAAAGAAAGCGAATGCGCGAAAATGTGGATGTGTGAGGGGCATGCAAATTAATGAAATTTAAATGGTCTGCCCAACAAAGGAAAAAAGCGAAAACATAAAAAGTAAAATGTAAAAATGAATACATACAAACACAAACAAAAATCGCACAGGTACATAAATAAATAAAATGTACAAAGAAAAATAAGCAAAAAAAAAAGAAATGAAGCCAACAAGAGACAAATGATGACAACAAACCGGTGTGCAACAAAATTTCAAAGTGAAAAGTTGCCAGCAGCGCCGGCCAACCGTGGAAGTGTGATACAAATACAACTGCAACAACCAAAAAATAAATAAACAAATAAATAAATAAAAAATGATTAAAATATGTACATTGAAAAGACTATATAGTGTGTTAAATAAATAAATAAAAATAAAATAAAACTGCAAAAAGCGTTGAATTTTTAAACCGAAATTTATTTTTATTTATTTAAAAAAGAAAGAGAAAAAAAATATATGTTGACCGCCGCAACAGGCACTCATCGCAACAACCAAACTACCAAAAGGCCAAAACATTAAAAAAAATAAGCTAAAAACATAAAACGGCCTTATTGTTGTCCACTTTGTCTACACAACCAACAAGAAACAATTAAACTCTGCCATTTTCCGGCATTCATTGAACTTTTGCTACTGCCACTCCACCCCACACTTTTCACAAAACAGTAGCCAAATTGCATGCTCATATTCGCAATTGCATTAGTGGGTCTAACGGCCACGCCATACACATACAGTTAAAAATGATATGCGAAGGCGATAGCGAAGGCAGTCACAGCAGTAGTGATACAATGTCCGTGGGGCAATTGTTGCTTGCCGTATGCGAAGAAACCGAAACGGAAACGGATACGGATACGGATGACGATCATGGAGACGATAATGGTGGTACCGCTGATGATGCAAATAATAATAACAAATATGTGAGGCAGGAATCAGATAGCAGTGGTGGCATTGGCGTTGGTAGTGGCACGGAATCAAGTCAAACTATTGATTCAACAACGGACGGTGGTGCGCGACGACACCGTTTCCGTCGCTCATCGATGGGTATGCGGCGTAAGGCAGCATTTCGGCAGAGGAAATTGGATTCCTTGGGCACTTGGCGGAAGCGGTAAGTTGGGATCGATTTCAGGCGGAAGAATGGAATATTCTTAAAAACACATGTGCGTATGTGTGCACTTTCACTTTCGTAAGACGTATGATACGTAATGGGAAACTTTGTCTGAAATTCATATTTATAGCTATTATATTAAATTCAAAAAGGTATCATCCTTAAGAAGAAGAAGAATTAAATAGAAAAAAAAACACTAAAGTTGTTAAAATGTAGACAATGAGCAGAAGAGGAATAAAAGAAAAACTCGAAAAAATACGAAAATTAAGAAAAGAAACATGAGGTAGAAAAGAATAAAAAGAAAACGAGATTGTATATAGATAGAAATCTCAATGAGAACAAGAGACGTAGATGAATAAGAAGAAGATGTAGAAGAAGCAGAAGAGGATGATACCAAAAAAGGAGAAGAATTTATCATAGTATTATTAAGAGTGTAAATTAATTTTCAATGATCCGGCCATTTGCATTGTAGCAAAGCCTGTGAGTTTGTTCGATTTTAACTTTTTAACAACCACTAAATAGACATTTCTGATATATTTCCAGAACGGCTACATATAATGAAAGGTCTTTAAGAGGACACTAAGCGGGTAAACCTGCTTTAGAATTCTAAGCTAGTTTTACAATATTTGGATACGGTGGCGTATACGCAACATTTTCATAAGAATTTTAAAGCAAATTACATGCATACTTTAATACCGTTTTTCCTCCATTTATAATAATTATTATAAGAGAAAAAATAAAAATCAAAAAATAATTATTATTGAAAGAAACATATTTTAAAAGTCTTTCCATAATAGTTATTTCTGAGATATTTTTTTAAGTCGTTTTGTAATTATTATAAATGAGAAATTTTGTTTTATATCTTCAAAGACATTTATATTGAGACAAATTTGAAAAAAGTCTTTGAGTAATTATTATCCGTAACAAATTGTTTTTTAAGTCTTCGAAGACTTTTTCATTGAGACGAATTTCAAAAATATCTTGAAGTAATTATTTTGAGTAACAAATTTATTTTTATATCTTCGATAAAAATCTTTCATACAATTTCAAATTGGAAATTTGCTTGAATTTTGAAGTACTTATATGAAAGTTATTCTTATTTTATACTTATATGAAAGTTATTGAAAATTTTCTGAGACTTTTTTGAACTTTGTCTCACTGAAAAAGTCTTTGAAGATATAAAAAATAATTTGTTACTGATAATAATTACGCAAAGACTATTCAAATTTGTCTCAATATAAAAGTCTTTGAAGACTTAAAAAATATATATTTGAAATAACTATTATGGAAAGATTTTTAAAATATAAGTTTCTGAATAATAATTATAGAAAACTAGCTGACCCGGCAGACGTTGTTTTGCTAAAATTTATTCCTATGAAGCCTAAAAAAAAGTCTTTGATTACCGTATTGCTAACCATTATCTTAGAGTCCATCTTAATGACTGCGAATAATGAAAAATTGTCTATTCTCTGAATAAAAGTTATAGTTATATTCGCCGCGACAAACCTACTTCCCCCGATCCCTATCTCTATCCAATCCCTATCTCTATTTCAGTCTCAATCTCAATCTTAATCTCAATCTCAATCTTTATCCCTATCCCCATCCCTATCCCTATCCCTATCCCTATCCCTATCCCTATCCCTATCCCTATCCCTATCCCTATCCCTATCCCTATCCCTATCCCTATCCCTATCCCTATCCCTATCCCTATCCCTATCCCTATCCCTATCCCTATCCCTATCCCTATCCCTATCCCTATCCCTATCCCTATCCCTATCCCTATCCCTATCCCTATCCCTATCCCTATCCCTATCCCTATCCCTATCCCTATCCCTATCCCTATACCTATCCCTATCCCTATCCCTATCCCTATCCCTATCCCTATCCCTATCCCTATCCCTATCCCTATCCCTATCCCTATCCCTATCCCTATCCCTATCCCTATCCCTATCCCTATCCCTATCCCTATCCCTATCCCTATCCCTATCCCTATCCTATCCCTATCCCTATCCCTATCCCTATCCCTATCCCTATCCCTATCCCTATCCCTATCCCTATCCCTATCCCTATCACTATCACTATCACTATCACTGTCACTATCACTATCACTATCACTATCACTATCACTATCCCTATCCCTATCCCTATCCCTATCCCTATCCCTATCCTTATCCCTATCTTTATCCATATCCCTATCCCTATCCCTATCCCTATCCCTATCCCTATCCCTATCCCTATCCCTATCCCTATCCCTATCCCTATCCCTATCCCTATCCCTATCCCTATCCCTATCCCTACCCCTATCCTTATCCCTATCCCTATCCCTATACCTATCCCTATCCCTATCCCTATCCCTATCCCTACCCCTATCCCTATAGCTACCTACCGGGACCTTCCATCAACATCCGGGCCCACTACTTTAGCCATCTCTGGGAAACAGCCTTAGATATCACAATGAAAATAGCTGTATGTGGAAGCCTGCTTAACGCTTTTCATTTGCTACCAATATCGTTCGAAAACATTCAGGGGTTCACCCTTTGACCCAAATCTTGGAACCCGGCCTAGGCATCACTATTTAAAAAGCTCTTTGTTGAAGTCCTCCTCAACAGCTTTCATTTGATACCAATATCGCTCGGAAACTTTCCATGGTCACTCGGTCCCACGTTTTAACCCATATCTGGGAACCCGGCCTAGGTATCGCAATGAAAATAACTTTATGTTGAAGGCCTGTTCAACACCTTTCATTTGATACCAATATTGCTCGAAGACTTGCTGGATCGATCTGGGTCCTCATTTAGGCCTGTATTCCGAGAAGCTTCCTCTTTTTAGAAATTCTCTATACACTACTATGTGCACTAACACCACATGAATATACTGTGAAAATTTCATAAAGAACGGCTGGTTACTTTGGGAGTTTGTAAAGGACACACATCCACAGATGCACACATACACACATACACACCGATTTTTCCAATTTTCGGACTTTTCCGGAGGGATTTCCCAAAATTTTCTTCCGTACGAACCATCTCCTCGAGAATACGAACAACTGACAAAAAAATTTACAGAAATCGGCCCAGCCGTTCTCATCTGATGAGGTTAGTAACATTTTTTACACCATTTTTATATATATAGATTTTTATAATTTTCATCAGGAAAAAAATATTATCAAAAGACTTTTATGATCCTGAAGAAAATTTGTAAGACTTTTTTATAATTTCAAAATGAAATAATAATTATTCTACATCTCTGATAAAATGTACAACCATTTCTCTTCGGATGTAGTTATAGTAGACTAGAAGGTGTGTGCATGCAAAACTTCAAGCCAAAAATCCTAATGGTTCAGGCTGTAGGATGTTTTGAAATTTATTTGATGAAAAATAAAATAAAAATCAGTCTGTAATTTTTATTCTTGAGGAAAAAAAAATAAAAATTACACATAATCATTATGCTTTGAGGGAAAAAATAAAAATCAAGTACATATCGACCCCTTTGTGCGACTTTATCGTGAACATGCGATTAGATAGTTAATTAATATACACTCAGAAAAAAAATCATCAACACGATTCATGTAAAATTAACACGATCGATCTTTACACATAGAACAGCAACAATTTTTTTCAAATTACACGATGTTTGAAACATGATTTTGGCTTTGTAACTGTCATCTGAAAATTTGGTAAATTCAACCAAATTTTATTGTTGATACAACATGAAGAAATTTTAAAATAGACAAGATGATTCAAATATAAAATTTTATTCCTAAATGTCATTTGGAATTTGGTTTATTTAACATGATGATAGTGTCAATATAAACTAAAAAAAATGTTAGAAAAATGACGTCCCAATTTTAGTGTTAATACAACATGAAAACAAATGTGAAAACAACAAGAACCCCAATTAACAATAAAATTTGGTTGATATAACACGAAACAATGCTCAAAAATAAACGTCATTTGTAATTTTGGTTTATTCAACACGATCATAGTGTCAATGTAATCTAAAAAAAAAGTGTTAAAAAAGAATGTCAAAACTATTTTGAAACATACATAATTTTTTTGATCATTTGAAGTCTGATTTTCGTGCAAAACGCAAATTATTTAAAAAAAAAAATAAGGAAAATTTTGTGCCGTGGCAGTGATGTGAGTTTAGCATCATTGCCAGTTCGCGATAGTGGGTTTTCGATTTATATTTTCAGTTTGCAGGTGAGTTAAAAGAGGATTACATTTTTGTTTCTAAAAGTATTTAATTTCAATGTTTTATTTTTCCTCTTCATAGGTTGCAATATCACGAGGAGCTTTTTTAGCGAATGGGGGTTTGCGTGCAGCATGCGGCTGTTGCATTAGCGGCCAAACATTACTCGGTGCAAGTGATAGTACTATCGCCCATGTATAAACTATCGCCGGTACATTTGTGTGCGTATGAGAAGGACGCCTTCAATTTGGTCAGTTGTGCGGGTGATGTACGAATGTGCTTAATTGAAGTGATGATTATATATTTTATGTTTTATATGTTTTTTATTTAAAAAAATAAATTGTACAATCAACAAGACTTTCTACTTAATTTAACAATAAATTTAATGTAAAATCAAAAAGATGTTATTGTTAATTCAACAGGACCATTTCGTGTTACTTTAACCAGCTTTTATTGTAACATTAACTAGTTAAAATTGTAAAATTAACAGGAAGACTCAATACTTTTTAGTGTTAATTCTACAGTTGTCATCCTGTTAAACTAACACTTGACAGTAGTGTTAAATTTACACGATTACATGATGGCATACATTAAGCATCGTGTTGAAAAAAATTAACCACAAAATTTGTTGATTTTTGGTTGATTTCACACTATTTTTTTTCTGGGTGTACTAAACCTGATATTTTTTTTTTCTTGAAAAAATTACCGGTTTGCGAAAAAATTACAATTTTGTCCCTTACGATAATTTCGCTCTCAATGTTTTATGTGCATATTTGAATAAATGTCCCTTACGATAATATTTAAAAAAGGTTGTATATGACAAATACAAGTGTCTTAATCCATACTTTTGAATTTTTAATAATGGGGTCATGGTAATATAGTGAGTTTCCACCTTCGATTTCTAGCTATATTCAACATATTCTTTATATGGGCGATACGATAAAATCGAACTCAAGAAAAAAGTATAGATTGTCCGTTACGATAAAAAAGAAAGCCAATTTTTGGATGTAGAAAACATTTGCATCAAAAATTAAATTTCGACAAAAATCGCACAATAATTATTTTTGATGGAAAAAGTAAAAATCATGAAATAATAATTATGCTTGAGTAAAAAAATTAAAATCATAGCATGATACTTATTTCTGATTAAAAAATAACACTAAGGCTGTAATTATTATTTTCGATTTTAATGTATAAAACCCCCAAAATGAAAATCATTGCAGATTACCACAGATTACGCAAAGGCAAATATAGTAGCATAATCAAAACTATTTTGTGATAGTGGGAACATACTGATTTTTTTGATCAAAATTTTAAGAATAATAATTATTTTCCATCCATGCTTTAAAAGTATGTTTAGTGAAAATTTAAAAAAAAAATAATACCCTTCGGTTGAATATCTCGTTCTTTTTTTTGTTCAGAAAGCCCAAGCTTATTTTTTGGTACAAAAGTATTTTCAATAAAATTCGCGAATTGTCTTCGGAGACATTCCTTTATTTGTTACTTTTGTTACTTTTTTGTCAGTTTGTTATTTAAGTTATAAAGCTTTTTCCATAAAAGTGTGAAAACAGTTACGGGACAATGTATATATGTAAATGCAAAAAAATGATTTTTGAGAATCTCAGAATCCACCAAAAAGCAAAAACCTACAACTGTTATAGCATTAGAGCTAAGTATACCCAATTTTGTTGCACTGCCTCGTTACACTTTTTGGCGATTTTGAGGAATAGCCTCTACATACATACATATGTACATATGTATAATCCCTGCAGCGAAAGTCCAAACTAGTCAGCCAACCTACCAGTTAACTGACTAGATAAATTATGGGAGTTGCCCAACTAGATTCATAGGGGACAAATTGAGATTAGTTATGAAACAAGAAGTTTTGTCAAAAAAGCGTTTTAAATTAAAAACGAATGTATCCGGGGTTTCTGGAGGTTGCAATGAACACGTATGCAGTAAAAGTAAAGCAACTTCTTTATTGTTATAGTATTCGAACCCTGCGTAGTAGGCCCCTTGTAGATTTAGTTGGTTGCAAATTGGTAGATCATTAAATCAGGTGAATGCCACAAATATAACATAGTTTGAGATGTTAATATAGCCCTGTATATTAGATACTACTTCAACCATAGAAAAAAGGAAACGATATGTTTGTATAAAGTCAGAAAATCATCAATATAAATGTCAAGCTTAGAATGGTCAACGTGTTACTTATTCACAATGTTAATGTTAATTTACCTAAATATTTAATATGCAAGATAGCAATTTAATGTGCCTGAATTCTTTAATTTAAATATCATATTCTAATAACTAATTAAATGTATTAGAAACCTTATTTTGCAATTTTTATTTTCATTGGGGTGGCATATAAAACTAGTCAGTCAACTGGCATAGTTCTGATATCTACACTGACTAGTCAGCAAATTGGTATGCTGCTGGTGTGTATACTGACTAGTCAGTCAACTGGTATAGTTCTGATATCTACACTGACTAGTCAGCAAATTGGTATGATGCTGGTGTGTATACTGACTAGTCAGTCAAGTGGTATGATGCTGGTGTGGATACTGACTAGTCAGTCAAGTGGTATGACTCTGGTGTGGATACTGACAATTGCCATTTCCTAGGTCATCACCGTGTTAAAAATACCAGTTGCTAATATGAAAAAAAGATAGATGGCTGACTAGTTGAGCTGTATGGCCAGCTAGTTGTCAATTAGTTTACAACTAGTTGATTTCGCTGCAGGGATCTTCTCACTCAATACACATACATACATACATTTGTCCTTTTCAAATCCCCCTGCTTTAAAAATCAAATGCGAACTCTCTTTGAAATGATGCCCTTTTTTGATGAAATACCGTTTCCATTGAAGTGCGTCATGAGTCATGACTGTTGTTTTCAAACGAAATGACGTTGAGTTATTTGGCTTGTTTGCATATAAGCTAATGCATTTTAACGAGCTCATACGCTTCAATTCACACACAAACGGAGTGCGTTTTTTTTAATAAAAAATATGAACAGGAAAATGCAATATCTACGAGTATCATGGAGAACTTGCACCAAAAGGAAAACAAAGTGGGAAATACATACATACATACTACATATGAAAACACCGTCTGTAAAATATGGAAAGCTACGTACATATATAGAGCATATTTGCAGCGTTGAACACACGTTATAGCCGCTAACAAAATAAATAAAAAATAGGAAAAAAGGCTTACATTTTTGTTTAATAAAATCAAAAGGACATTGTAATAATGTTGAAAATTGGTGCGAATATAAAAATGGCACATCCAAGGCCGAGTTTCTAGTAAAATTTGTGTCTGCTTTTAATCAATTATTCATCCAATAGGGCATAAGACTGAAAGCTTATATCGTTTTGATCCGACTGTAAGTGACAGCCACTAAGACATTTTGATTCTTATCAACAAACTATCTATTGGAGTATTCCACTCGAAGAACACAACAGCTATCTGGTAATTTTTCTAGTTGCAACTCCAAGCATTGTAATTCATATGTATGAAGTTAGCAACACAAAGTGTTCATTGTTTTGACAGTAACTAACAACAAAAAATATTAATACCTACTGACATTTGTATGCGCAACATCTACATACAAATGTATGTATAAATGTACCCACCAAAAAATCTAAAACTTATTTAGGAATTAAAACAGTAGATTTAAAGGCATATGAAATAAGGTCTGAAAATTATAAGGGCGTATGGCGTATGGCGTAAGGCTTAAAATAAGGCTGATTTTGCTACGTTGATGTCATCAGGCCGTAAGGAGTACTCTCTCTCTCTAAGGGCACACCTTATTCCAAAGGCTTATGCGCCATGCGAAATAAGGCCAAGATAAGTATTAGAAAATTAGCAGCAGACAGAGTGAGTGCATAACAGAAGCAGCACTGCCAGCGTACTCCTTTTTTATACCTGATTTGTCAACAATAAGCATAATTTTTTTGCAGGGTATGTACATACATATATATATATATATATATGTGCCCGTAATGCGTCAAAAAATACTAAAGCAGTGAGCAGCAGAAGGGCGAAGAGCTTACAGTAATCCTTGTTTGCAGCAATCCACGTTCCATGATGATGCCACTATGATGTATGTACATTAGGGTGGGTCAATTTGTTGGCGGAACCTAAGCCATAGTGTTCCTAGCAAATTCGGATTCTGCATTAAATTCTATGAAAAAAAGTCTTCTAGAGCATGCCTCTAAAATCAATTTTGAGCTTGCCCATTTTCGATTGAAGTTTATGTAGAATTGTTTTAAGTATAGCAACCCATACTCTTTTAAATTCAACCAGTAATTTTAACGTTATCGCTTTACTTTCTTTTTCATTTTGTTTGTCACTTTAAACACGTTTAATAATGTATAAAAAGTTGGATTTCGCTGCTGCGGTTTTGTTGAAAAAAAAGCATGTTTCTAAACAACCTCCACTCGTTTAAACGCAAAATGAAAATATCCAAATTCCACAATTTTTGACTAAGAACAATAAAGTAACACTTTTCTAAGGTAGAATCTTCTTCTTATTCCGAATATCACATATACTTGCTTGTGGTAGATCTAGTTTCCGAGATATCCTGGCCTAAAGATGATTAAGATGCAAAAATTGCTGTTTCTGCACTAATTTTGACGTAGTGTAGGATCAACATTTTTCCATAAATCAAAAAGCTAAGAACAGCTGCTTAAAGTATGTATTTCAGTCTTTCAATTGCCACTTAGTTTGCCCAAATATATTGTTTCTTCACTGAGATATTGCACTTTCAAACTATGCATGTTTATCCATCCTGGGGCAAAATGCGCCAAGTGTAGGAGGTAAAAAATTTTATGTCACGGATTTCGCTCAAATTTGGCTAAGTTCCTACTATAATTACTAGGTATACGTATTGGAAAGGATTTTCTCCTAACTCATTTTCTTGAAGAGTTATACGTGTTTGAATATGCTCGTTTTTTCAAGGGGCAATGTATGGATAAACATGCACAGGAACACTATGGCTTAGAAAATTGACCCAGCCTAATGTACATATACTCACAAAATTATTGTCATAAGTGATAGCCACCTAAGTCAATTTAGGAAACGGCTAGAAAAGCCAATTCCCTTTTTGTGAAGCCGATTTTTAATTACATACGAAACTGTATATCCTTGTAAAATCATAAGCTATAGAATACTAAGCCGCGACATGGTATATTTTTTACTAAAAATCGGTGACAAATGTTTGTTGACCAAAAAATTCCTAATTCGACACAGGACTATACGCAAATAAAAATATAAAAATTGGAAACAAAAATTTAAGCTTTTGCCGTCTATAAAGTAATCATCATTCGGACACCTGCCCGCCCATTCATCCGTCTCTGCTGCTGTTACACAATGACCGGCAACTTCCACACAAACAGTCAGAGAAGTGTCCATTCAACTGTCCTAGTTGCGTGGCGTGTGTCCCGATGTAAAAGTGGCTCATGTTTCACTATCCGTGTCAGCATGTCATCATTTGCATATTACTTAGTTATTTTTGTAATGTTTCAATCTTCGTTTTTGTTTTGTTTTTGAAATCCGTTGTATCGCTTTTTAATTTTCACTTTGACGTTTATAACTTAACTGCCAACTAACTAAGCTGTATATGTACATACATATATATTTGTAGTACGGATGTACAATGTACCTACATACATACATATGAATTCAGAAAGTAAGAAATGTCCGGTTAAACACCTGTAATAAGTTGTTATGCTTTAATAACATTTAAATGGCAGACATAAACATAAGCTGAATAAGGCAATTGGCTTAAATTACAAAAATTTTGTTGAATAATAATTATCTTTATCCATAATTTCAATTAAATTAGAGTCCTTATTAGGGCATGAGCAAAATCCCGTTTACCTTTGTCAGAGAAAATGGACTTGCCACGTATGTGAGCAATAGAAAAAATGCGACAAAAGAACTGCTAAGCTGGTGATATTTCAAATTACTTAAATGAAATTATCTCAATTTTTACGAAACATCTATCAAAGAGACGTCCACTTCTGCTGCCAGCCACTACCCAGGCTCGAACTTATGTTAATTTTTTATTTTTCTATTATTTCATTTTTGTTTTTTCTTCACTTTTTTCACATTTTTTGCTGCGACAACATGCGGCGCCTGCTTTCAATTTAACTTTGATAATTGTCAGCCATTTTTGAACTTGAATATTCATGTATTTATTTCAAACCATGGTGAAATAAAAATAGGTGATATCACGGCCAATGACAGCAGTTTAACGTCTCACTCTTATTCCGGTCATGCATTTGAAGGGAGTAGAAAAGGGGGACAAATTTAGGAGTAGTTTAGTACTTTTTTACTACTTTTGTGTATTTTTATATGACTAAACTTGTGAAAGGGGAATATTTTTAAAATGCTTATAACATGGTTTAGATAACAAATTGTTTGTTCCATACTTACCTATGCATGTGGATATGCTTATCTATACATCAGAAAAGAAAAAAACTCCAAAAAGAAACTTGATAGATATTGATAACAAAGTTAGAGGAATTAAAGACAAAGTTTATTTTTTTGTTTATTACAATTTACAAAATCTTATATATACATATATGTATTAATGGAGATGTAATATTAACATAGTAAGCTAATTAAAAAAAGTTATAATTAATGTAATGCACAAAACGATAAATTTCCACTGAAAATAACGGTATTTATTCCAGTTCAATTTTCGCGCTCCATTCTACTTTGCATTACGTGGAATGGGTAATGGAAGCTCATTCCACTCTGCATTACTGGCAATGCGTGAAAGAAGTGATGAACTCGTCAGATGTTCCATGGCAAGGCCTTCTGTCATGCCTGACAGTTAATAGCGATTACGAGATTTTTGGTGGGATGCTTAGCACATCTCACACTGAAAAACTCCCAATTACTTTGTAGTAAATGCACATGCTTTTGCATGTCACATTGCCACTTTGGTTCAAAATTACGGTACTTCGCACTGTAATGAAAAAATAAAAAGAAGTTGGGATATCACAATTTATGCAATGCATAATTTACTCTTAGCTTAAACTAACCAAGCAAATATTTGCGTAGTCTATACTAATTACTAGAGTCTAATAGAATATCCAATCTACAAAAAAATTCGCATCTGCGGCACCAAGGCAAATTCAAATGAATTTGCCTTGTGCGGCACCATCGAAGTGAGAATACGTGGCATATTTAAAAAACGCGCCGCCAAGAAGTTTATCTTCCATCAACGCTTATGTCAGCACACCAACGAGAAAAGTGGTCGCTGAAACATGATCTTGTTGTATTGGCTGCTGAGCCGTTGGGACGAATTGATGACAGCGCTGCAAGATGTCAAAATTGCTGAACTGCGCGCAAATGTTGTAGTTATATGTGTTGCGCAAGGCGGAGCGTGCAGAGAAACAGTTGTTTCTACGCGTAAATATCAATTTGCGTAAACACATTGAGTACTATCAGGAGTTGAGCAAACATATACGCACCTATGCGGAGGAAAAAGCGACAGCGTGACAAGGAGAGCTAAGTTCACAGATAAGTGAAGGTTGCAGCAGCACTGCGCATACTCCATCACACACACTCAACAGCGGTGGAACCGATTTTGAGTCCTTCTGCGGTGCATCGGAAAGGCTAAGGGCACCGATAGCCATGCGAATTCCGATGAGCTGTATGTCGATTGTTTAATCCTTTGCATACGTTATGCGGCGATAAAGCGGTAACAATCAAAGGAAGGAGGCTGATGTTGATGCGGATAAAATATTGGTTGTACTGAAACGCAGCGCCTTCAATGTGCTCAACTGGAATGAACTGCCGATGACACACGCGGTGAACAACGCTGAAACTAATTAAATAATATTATTACTTCAGGTTTTTATTAGAAAAATTACAATATTTTCTTACCAAAATAATTTTCCATAATTGTTTTCATAATTTTTGTTGAAAATAAATAAGGAAATGTCAGAACAAAACCATAATAGAAAAACAATGATGCCTACTCATTAAAATACTAAAATGGGAATGAATATACAATTTTTGTATGGACTTTCGGTACGATTTGTAAAGAAGAAAGCCAAGAAGGGAACATTTTTTATAAGAGTGGGAGTGTTGTCAAAATGCACCGCCATTTTGTATTATTGCAAACACCTTTTCTGTTATTTCACCATGATTTCAAACAACACTTTATACTTTTCGCCGTTTTCTTTTATAATTTGTTTGCATTTTTTCCTTGTTTTGTTTGCTGGAAAAATACATTTCATTATAATTAGTACCCTTCATGCCAATGCTGGTTTTCACTGAAGTGGTAATGCTTGTTTTAATTGCAGTTGATATTATCAGCTGTCACAATTATACTAAATACGTCTACTTGGAAGAAGTAACTATTTGTCTAAGTCTTGCGAAGTGTTTTTACGAGTACATCTTCTACTTAATTCAACATTATCTTAGATCAACAAATTGCTGAAATTTCTGTGCTGTTAATAAGTTGCCGGTATTCTCATAACTAGGGCAACTGGAAATATGTCCTTAAAAATATGGTTTAAGCACTGAAAATATGCCCTTAAAATTTTTTTATATACATACTTAATAAAACATATACGGCAAAGTAGGTTGTGTGCTCCCTTTCATGCATGACTTTCTAATAAACAAGGCAAATTCATTATGGTAATGGCAGGGCGAATTCGGCAATATTCGCCTCGATTCGCTTTAAGTTTTTGTCCATCAGAATGGCAAACTCAAACTCAAATATTTCTTTGTATGACATTCTTCTGTATTCTTCTGTACACGGCGAGTTAAAAACAAGAAGAAGAAGAAGTCAGCTGTTCACTTACCATTATGATATCAATGAATTTGCATTGGTAATAAAAAAAAAAATACTTTTATTAAAGGTACATATCGCTAGCTTAGAGTGCAAATTGTGTAAGTCCTTTTTTAAATCTTTGTAGGATAGACGAAAAACAAAAGAGTGAAAACAGTGTAAGTCCATTTTTATGAAAAGTGTATTTTTATATAGAATGCTAGAAAAATCAAATACGCACCACGCTAAAAAAGTCTGTGATACTTGTCATATTTCTACTCTTTGTTATTCAGTGATACGCAAATTGTGTAAGTCCAAAAAGCGAAGAAAATTGTGTAAGTCCAAAATATTTACTTGAACAGAATTTTTTTTTTTGTTGAGAAATTTTTTTAATTTTTTGTTTTTTGTCTCTCCTACAAAGTTTGATAAAAGGACTTATATAGGTAGAAAAGACAAAATAAAAAATTTACATTTTTTTAAATTAGAATACTTTTTGTAACAAAAAATTATTTTTATTAAAGATATGTATATTTTTATATTTTTATATAAATATATAATTTTATTCTTTTCTATTTAACCACCAGAATCCTTTAACGATTCTGCAATTACACAGTGCACACATATTTTTACATTTCTTCCATTATCCTATTGGGCAAATTCACAAAATTGTGTTGCACATTTGGATGAAGTATTGCGAAAATTATTAAATTCGCCTTGAAATTGTCAGGCAAAAATATGCAAATATGTAAGTCAAGATATGCAAAAATAAGCCTTTTTTACCTAAATATGCGAAAATATGCCCTAACAAGTTAGGCTTATTCTCTTCGTCTTGAGCTAAAACGCCGATATACAAATATTTAAAATATTTATCATATGTAAATATGACTGCAACAGAAAAATATGCATTTACATATTCCCTGTTGCCCTACTCATAACCATAATATCGCCCGTTTTATGCAATAGGGATTTAACTCGAAATTTTCGATTTCTGGGATTTTGCCATATATTTCAATAACTGGTTAGTGCCTTTGAGTCTAGTCTTATAAAATACTCAAAAAGATAAAAATGGCGGAAATAGAAGTGATTTTGTAGTTAGCCGTAGAAGGAGACTATTTGAAATTATAAAACTTTATTTGCGTTTTCCCAAAAAAAATTTTTTTTTAGTTAAATCCCTATTGCATAAAACGTGGGATATAATACAATAGCGCTATTATAACTCTGACGAGTTTTATAGCCGAGCTTCTCTCCCAATTCGAGGTGTACTCCTTTTTTTGTTTTTCCCACTAATTGGGTGGACCTACAGTTTTATGCCGGCTCCGAACGGCGAATGCATTTTTTTCTGAGAAGCTTTTTCATGGCAGAAATACTCTCGGAGGGTATGCCGCCCACTGCCGAGAGGTGACCGCTGCTCTTAAAAAACCCAATAATTAGATTTTTACTAATTAGACAAATTTTTTTGGTGTTTGTCCGTTTAGTGGTTAATTAAAATATTTTGTATGTACTTATATTTTTAAATATATATGTATATATATTTATTATAAAAATTGAAAATGAATCTTAACAATTAAAATATTCAAAATCTAATGAAAATTTTTGAAATATCAAAAACATTAAAAACCAAATACATTTTCTGTAAATGAAATATCTTGATTACAAAGTGTTATATACATAAGTATATAACCCTATATTTACTCCCCCTCCAGTGTAAACGAAAATAAATAGTAATTAATTAATATTAAATGTAACTTTTTTAGATTTTTTATGTGTTGAAGTGTCTGATGTAGAGTATGTATCGGAAATAGTTTTTGCAGGTTTAAGTAAATCAATTGAAAAAGTTTTAATTGTATTTCCGTATTGTATTTTAAATGTCTTGTCGTGTTTTGAAATAACTCTGAAAGGTCCTTCATAAGGTGGTTCTAAATTTGATTTACGAAAAACTTTAACAAAAACATATTCACAAGTATTTAGATTTTTAGGAATAAAATAACTTTCTTTATTATGATGTACTACTTTTGAACGTACCAGTGAGAAATGATGTCTTAATCTTTGAAGAATTTCGTTCGAACAATCGTTTTCATTATTTTTATTATTGGAAACAACTAATTCACCAGGTAGACGAAGTGTCTGTCCATAAACCAGTTCTGCAGAAGAACATTTTAAATCTTCTTTTATGGACGTTCGTAAACCAAGAAGTATCCATGGCAAAATTTCAGACCAATTAGTTGAGTCATTTGAAGCTATTATTGATGTTTTAAGTGTTCTATGAAATCGTTCTATCATACCATTCGCTTGAGGATGATATGGAGAAGTATGAATTTTGTGTGTTCCTAATAATTTGGTTAATTCACTAAAGATTTTGGAAGTAAATTGAGAGCCTTGATCTACTGTAATAGTTAATGGAATACCAAATCGGGGTATATAATTTTGAACAAAAGTAGTTGCTATAGTATTTGCTAAAATATTTTTAAGTGGATAAACTTCAGGCCAACGAGTATGTCTATCAATAATAGTTAAAAGATAACGAAATTCTTTCGATACAGGAAGTGGACCAACAATATCCATATGAATATGTTCGAATCGACCAGGTGGAATTTGAATTTTCTGAATGGGAGTTTTTGCGTTTCTTGAAATTTTAGATTTTTGACAATTTAAACAAGATGATGTCCATTCATTTATTTCTTTTCTCATATAAGGCCAAAAATATTTTGTTTGAATCAATTTTCTAGTTGTTCGAATACTTGGATGCGAAAGAGAATGAATTTTGTCAAATATAATTCTTCTCATAGACAAAGGAACATATGGTCGAAAAGGTTGTTGAGAGACGTCACACCAAATATTTAAATTAATTACTGGAATATTGATTTCTTTTAAGTTATTTTTAGAACTTGGATCAGAAATTATTTCTTGTAAGGTTTTATCATTTTTTTGTTCTCTGAATAAAGTTTCTAAATTAATATCTTGAGTTGAAATTGAAGTAATTTCTGGAATACGGGAAAGCATATCGGCAACAATGTTGTCTTTTCCACGTATATATTGAATGTCGTTAGTGAACTGTGCAATATATTCAAGATGACGCAATTGACGAGGAGATCTATCGACTTTAGAATTTAGAACATGAATTAAGGGTTTATGATCTGTATAAATAGTAAAAGTTCTACCTTCAAGAAAATGTTTAAAATGTTTAATCGAGTTATAAATTGCTAAAAGTTCCCTGTCAAATGTGGAATAATTTACTTCTGTTGCTGTTAATTTTCTTGAAAAATAAGCTAAAGGTTCTAATTGATTGTTACTAGTTTGTTGTAAAACAGCTCCAATTGCTACGTTCGATGCATCTACAGCTAATGATAATATGCCGTTTTTGTCGAAATGAGTAAGTAAAGTATTTTGAGCAAAAAGTTTTTTAACGTTTTCAAATGCAGTTGTTGTTTTATCTGTCCAATTCAACTGTTTGGATTTATTTTTGATTGAAAATGTTAGCATTTCGTGCAAAGGGCTAAGTTCTGCTGCTAACATTTTAATATATCTATGATAGTAGTTAACCATGCCTAAAAATTTTTGTAATTTGTTAATTGACATTGGTTTCTCAAAGTTTGTTATAGAGTCGATTCTATTTAAAGAGGGTTTTATACCTTTACAAGAAATTTCGTAACTTAAGAAATCTAATTTATTTACGCCGAAAATACATTTTGAGGGTTTAATATTTAAGTTGTACTCTTCAAGTCTTTTAAATATCATTTTTAAATGTTGTAAATGTTGATGTTTATTATCACTAGCAATTAAAATATCATCTATATAGGTAAAAACAAAATCGAAATCAGAAAATACTTCATTAATAAAACGTTGAAATGTTTGAGCACTATTTCTTAAACCGAATGGCATACGAATAAATTCAAACATTCCAAATGGAGTAGTTATAGCAGTTTTATGTATGTCTTCTTCTGCCATAGGAATTTGATGATAAGCACGTACAAGATCAATTTTTGAAAAAATATGTTTGTTTTTTAAATCTATAGTTAAATCGTGAATATGGGGTAAAGGATATCGATCCGGTGTAGTAATAAAATTCAATCTTCTATAATCTCCGCAAGGTCTCCAATCATTTGGTTCTTTCTTAGGAACGAGATGAAGTGGGGATGCAATTGGAGAACTTGATGGTCTGCAAATACCTGTTTTAACTAAAAATTCAAATTCAGCTTTGGCAATTTTGAGTTTGATTGGGTCAAGACGTCGTGGTTTTGAAAATGGTAAAATACCTATTGTTTCAATCCTGTGAACCGTATGATGTTTAACTTCTTTAGTATAAGCTGGTTCACAGGTAATAGAAGGAAAATCATTTAATAGTTTCGTAAATTTATTTTCAGGAATTGGAATTTTTAGGGAAAATATATCACAAAAACCAGATGACCCAGAAACTTTTAATTTAGTAACTGAATCCATAATTTCTTTATTTTTAATATTAACTATAATACCAAATTTTTCTAAAAAATTTGCGCCTAAAATGGGTGTCGTAATATTTGCAATTATAAAAGGAAATTCAAAATCTCCTCTCAAACCTAAATCAATTTTTAAAAGTTTTGTACCAAATGTTTCAATAGAAGAACCGTTAGCAGCTGATAACTTAAGATCTGAATCTCTTTTATAAATTTTGAATTTTGAAAAAGGAATAACTGATACTACTGCACCGGTATCAATAAGAAAATTAAGATTATTGAATTTATCAAAAACAAATAGGCGACGAGTTGGTTTAGGAATGTTTCCATTATCCGTCACCGTCATAATGGAATTTTTTAATTTAAATTTTGATCTGAATTATAATTATTATTTTTATTGAAATTGCAAGGTGGTTTACATTTAAGAGCATTATTTTTAAATTTTCTGTGATACCAACAAATATTGTTTGATGAATAAAAATTTCTTTGATTTGAAAAATTTTTAGATCTTGATCTAGATCTATCTTTTGAATTAGATCTAATTCGTAGTTCATTTATGTCATTTGTAATTTTATTTAAGTTTTGAAAAATTGCTGAAGTTAACTCAGTTAAACTAATAATACATTTTTCTAATTTATTATTTTCAATACTAGCTACAGTATATTTTAATGAATTTGATTGATTAAGTAAATCAAAAATTTTATCTGCTAAAATAATTAAATCTTCTTTATTGGAATTATTACTTGATGTTAGATGAATTTGAATTTGTTGTGGTAATTTCTTAATCCATAATTTAAAAAGTAATTCATGACTAACTAATGAATTTGAACCAATAAGAGATTTCATATAACGAAAAAATTCTGATGGTGAACGATCGCCGATTTCCATATTTGAGAATAATTGTTCGAGACGTTTTTCTTCACTTAAAGAAAATCTCTCACATAGTATTTTTTTAATTATTTCGAATTTATTAAAAGAAGGTGGTGGATTAATAATATCGATAATTTTGGTAATAGTTTCTTGTTGAAGAGAAATTAAAATATTTTGAAATTTAATATTATCATCTGTGATATTATTAATTTGAAATTGTCCTTCAGCAAGAACAAACCATGCTTCGGGACACTCCTCCCAAAATTTAGGTAATTTAATTGTTTTAATTGTTGAATTGTTTTCTGATGTTGTTAAGTTGTTTGTTTGAATATTTTGTGTCATGTTAGTATTAGTGTGTGTGTTATCGTTGTTCTGCATTTCTGAGGTATATGTGCGTGTTCGTATGGGTGAACGATGGAGCATAGTAAATAAAATTAAAAGAGAATCTTCTGAAGAGAGAGTTTACAGAGATAAATAAACTGGTATGAGCAATATGATAATAAGTAAGTTAAAAATATTTAAAATATGATTAATGATTTTAAAAATAAACAACTGGTTGTAATAGATTTTAAAATTTTAAAATAAATTCTTAATATAGTATATACTAATTAAGTACTCACATAAGTTTGAAATAAAAATAATAGTAATCAACTTGAATTAAGATGATGTTGATTGTAGTTATTGATTGTTGCAAAAATATATTTGTTATTATGTAAGAATTGATGTTGTTGATAGTAAAATATTAGATGAAATCAAAGCCAATCCAAATATGTTTTCAAATGAGAATACGCATATAATAGATGTTTATGTACCCGTAAATAAGGATAATGATGATGATATTGACAAAACGATGTTGCAAAAAATAATTATATGTATGCATGTACATATATGCGTGATCCAATATGATCAGTATATGCGTGATCCAATTCAATTGCAATGATGATTATAAATTAGTATTTAATTAATTGGTTAAGAAGTGAAAAGTCCGATAATGTTGAACATGTTTTATGTCGATGATTTGTTTGATATAATTTATCTCTTTAAGATTCGTTGGTAGGATCGCCAATATTTAGTGGTTAATTAAAATATTTTGTATGTACTTATATTTTTAAATATATATGTATATATATTTATTATAAAAATTGAAAATGAATCTTAACAATTAAAATATTCAAAATCTAATGAAAATTTTTGAAATATCAAAAACATTAAAAACCAAATACATTTTCTGTAAATGAAATATCTTGATTACAAAGTGTTATATACATAAGTATATAACCCTATAGTCCGGACTGGGGTTTTAACCCGAGACCTCTGGTATAGTAGGCGAGCACTCTACCCACTGCACCACAGCGGCTCATAACCATAGCTTGCATATAAGGCGGGTTCTGCATGAATGGCAGCAGTATTGTAGTGCTGAATATACCGCTGACTACCATCCTACTTTGTTATGTGCTTCATTCGTGTAAATTTTTCAGTTTCGGTTTACTCTTCTTAACACCTAATTTTGTCAGTGAAGAAATGAGCTGTGCTCAATTTTTACGTGCTGTCCAACATACTTTAGGAGTACCTGCGGCATATCTAACAAAATCAAGTATTCTGGCATGAATAAAACTCGCAACACCTTAGAAATGGGCCTAGTAGGTAATCCTAAAAATAAAATATGTAAATCATACACTCATAGTGCACATTTATCAAAAAAAAAACATGATTATTTATACCCACATAAGTATTTACATAGTACCTTTATACAAAAAATACAAATTTAATATTTATTGCTGGAGTGCCGCAGCTATTTTATGTCCTTTTGAAACAAATGCATATAGACATGCCAATTTTTTTTATTTATATCTTTCATATAATTTTATTGCTTACTATCATTTTTATTTTATTATTCCTTCATTGCAGACGGCCTACCTCGGCGAGTAATGCACGCCGGCCCATACGGATTGTGCCCGACTGGAGCGAGAATGCGGTGCAGGGTGAACACTTTTGGAAGCCATCATCGGTATCGGGCGATTTATGCTGCTTAAATGAAGAGTGTATTGTAAGTAATAAAATATGTAAAATGAAGGGGCTTAGTTCTACTGATGCTTACCAAAAGCATTTAGTATGTGTACATACATATATGCAGGTATATACTTATCCATATGGGCTAATCCTGGGTAACGCACGCGACATTCGTACGCATATAATCAATGCTAAAGGAGGGAAACAACGAGGGGATTACATGTTTATTTTATCTAATGCAAAGCACTACCAGAGTACTACATTCACGAGAAAATTTAAGCTGGAGTAACAGTTAAGTTCTGATATACACGCAAATATATAGTGGTAACGCACGCGACAAAAAATAGAAGTTATTTTTTAATGCCTCTAGAAGTATGCAAAATTTAGCGAATTTTGCACAATAACATATTTACTAAAAATGAGGAAATGAAGTTCGAAGAGTACCTTAGGTTCGTAGATTTACGAAATTTTAAAAATATTTCTCTAATTTTGTTTATGGACTATAATAGTAGTACTCACGCGACAGTAACGCACGCGACAAAATTTCCCAATGAAAAAATATAAAACAAAATTTTTTTTTTTTAATTCTTATTTTTAATGAATTTTTAGCAAAGAATGAATAAAAAAGTACATTTAAAGTATTTTGATAGAATAAGTAAAAAATATCTTAAAACTAGGTACGTTGTACTTTAATTTTTTCTTCGGCAAATAATCTGTTCGAGCAACCTCAATAAAGTCGCCATCGATGTATGAAAACCAACGCAAACTTTTAATTCCGATAATGTTTGGAACACTTTTCCATAACTTAGAGAGATAAAGTTTGTATCGGAGATGCCACGCCCCCTTTTCCAATAGCTCCCATTTAACATTTTTTATGTCCCTACAAATTTCCAGCGTCTTACCATGAACACTTCCAGAGATATTGAGTATACAAAATTTGGGGTATATGGGAGGTGCCACGCCCCTTTTCGTAATAACGTTCGTCTCTATTATATATATCATCCCAAGTTCTAAGCCTTACAAAGAATATTTTCAGAAATACATATACATTATGAAACGTTTTGTTTGTATGAGAGGTGCCACGCCTTTTTAACTTTTTTGAAATTATTTTCCAATAGAACTTTCTTCAGACAATACTAAACTCAACAAAATAAGAATTATCGAAATCGTTCCATCCGTTCAGGCGTGATGCGATGACCAAGGAGATAGTGATTCATTTTTATATATATACATAGATTGAATTTTTACACTTACGGTAACGCACGCGACAAATTTAAAACACACATAAAGTGGTAACATTCAGCTTTCGGACAAAACTTATTTTATTTTTGGAAAAAGGTACACTAGCTTACTTTGTCACTGAAATTTTTTTTATTTCAAGTGGTTTCCTAGGTTTTATAACTATTTATATAGTTTTTTTGGTAACGCACGCGACAAAAGGATAAGCGAAATTTTAAAGTAAAAAAACTCCTTTATTCTTACTAGCTTCGCAAATTTGATAATCTTAAATTAAATTACGTTCTAAGTAGAATGATTAGAGCATGTAACAATAATATAACTATCTTTTCAATAAACTAAACCCGCGAAGAAAAAGAATGATACTTTGCTAATAAAAAAGTCTTAGTGAAAATTATTTTTTTGGCGATTTTTCTCAGCCTGAGTTTAAGAACGAATAGAAAATGCTTATGTTTTTCTAACATATACATGTATTGTCTTTACTAACAAATACCAAAAAAAAGTTCGGACCATTTTTAATTTCATGCTCTTGGTTGACTTTTTCAGGATTAGCCCATATATACATATCTACATAATATACACCAGGAATTATACTATTAGATTGCTTTAAACATTTTTTGTTCCTAAGCTTTGAAAGAGTGTTGTGCCACTTTAACTTCAATGCTTTAATTGGACACAGATGTGGTAAAGTTTTTGTTTTTAAATGCTCAGCTTAAATTCGGTAATTCGAATTTTAAATTAACTAGGAATAAACTGAAAAAACTGACTTCATTTTAATTTTAAATTGAATAATTTATATCTGTGGTCAGGACCGTAGCCAGGAATTTTTTTCGTGGGGGGTTTTAGTAAATTTTTTTTTTTTTTTTTGAGAAAAATATATGACCTAATTCGTGCACTAAATAAAAATAATAAAAAAAATTCTGGTTTCTAAAGTGCTATTTAGAAGAAATTTTTTTTACGAAACTTTTGATTTTCAAATTAGGATTTTTATAAGAAGTTTTAAATATCAGGAAACTTTTATTCATTTAAAAATTATACTGTTTTATTACAAACACGATGAATACTTTATTTTTGGTGATTTTAACCAAGTGAAAAAAAAAATAATATTTTATGGACGAAAAACTCGGTTAGATTACCCAGCTTTTTTCAGCTGTAAAAGTCCGCCTCAAGATTTTTAGCTTATGTTGAGACTCTAACTTGTTTTTTTTTTTGCAACTTTGTTATTTGACATCCGATTTTTAAAATTGATAGATATGTCATTTTAGTCTTTTGAGCAGGGTTTGAAATTATTTTCAACTTTTTTTTCATTTCCATTGAATTTCATTTTCATTTGAAAATTAAAAAATTAACAGCGCAGCAGAAGTATAAAAAATAAAAAGTTCTACTGTACTGCAACTGCGCAGCCTTAAATTTCAAAAAATTATAGTCGACTGTTGCTGTATTGTGGAAATTTGTACAGCACAGCAAAAGGCAAACATAATTTCGAGTTTTTACAGCACTGTTGTTATTGTTTTTTTTTATTTAATTGTTGAATTATTGTGTAGGTACACAGAAGATTTTTAATTTTTTTTTAATTTATGGGAACACAATCGAAATTGTAATGTACAAAAAAAAACCAATTTTAAAAAGCCGCACCTAAAACTAAAATTCTGTTTATCTGTGCTTCACTGTCGACTGATCTGTTTGAAATTACACAGTAAAGCAACAGCACAAAAAACAAACAAATATATTCGACTGTTCTGTGCTTCGACTTCAGATATTTTCAAAGGAAATCGAAATTCAAAAGTTCTCAAAAAATTATGATAACTTTCGCAAAACAGCAACAGCCTATTTTTGAGACTGTTGGTGTTATGCTGGCAAACAGTGCTTGAGAAGCTTTATATTTCCTCCTAATGTCCTTTTATCTGCGAAGTCGTTTTCATATAGTTGGGTCACCTAACCGAGTTTTTCGACCATAAAACATCCTTTTTGTTTCACTTGAAAAAAATCGCTAAAAATAAAGTATTTATCGCATCTTTTTAATATTACGCTTAAAATGTTTGCAATAAAACAGAATAATTTTAAAAAGAATAAAACTTTCCTGATTTTTACAACTTCTTATAAAAACACCAATAAAAACTATTTTTTTTTTTCAATAATCGCAAACAATCAAAAAATGGTATTGAACATATGTAGGTGAAATCGGACTACATATAACAACGCACACATCCCATATATGGGATCTTTCGAAAAACACATAAAATGTTATAATTCAGAAACTAATATAACCCTAGTAACGAATTTTCAGCCATGACTTTATGAAGTTATAAGGAAATATGCTAAAATTTTAGAAATGTAACATAATTTAATTTATAAGTGGTATGTCATTAGAAGCGTACTTTAATTATCTTTCGAGCAGAGTAGATACGGTTTGCGGGTATTTGTAACTTCAGCGAAAAGAATTTTTGATTGAAGTTGTAACCAAAAAAACTCAAAATTACGTTATCTTAAAACCCTAACCATAAGAAAATCGGTTTGATCTCAGCAGGTTCATACCAGCCCTCCCCTATACCTGAAATTCTTGGTATTTTCTCAAATTAATTATTCGCAAACTAGTGTTTTCAACAAATTGAATATGATAGAAGTAAAATTTATCTACCAGAATTTCGTCGGGGGTTCAAACACCCAAAACCCCTCCCCCCCTAAATACGGCCTTGTCTGTGGTCACAAGCAATAATCGCTTAAGTCGACTTAGGAAGATTTCGAGTTATATATACCACGTTATTCTCCTTTTAAAACACTATATTTCTGTAAAACCCCCATGCTTATAACTTAATTCAATCAAAAGATATAAATAAAAACATTTAGGCTTAGCTTACAATAGAGGTATATTAAACTTGCTATAACAGCCAAAGTAGACGTATATACTTAATCAAATTTCTTCATGACATTTTGTTTTATTTTCAAAATTTGATCGTAACATTGTGGATGGCTCACTGATTTTGCGTCCATAGTTTTTAATCGACTTTTATGATTTGTTAAGAAACGCTTTCGGATATAAAAATCAATTTATCTTGAAATCATTTTTTAAGACTTAAGCGATTATTGCAAATTGCCACAGATATTAAGTGTTTTGCAGGTAATGGTGAACAGTTTAAAATGCAAATTTTCACGCTTATGGCGTTCGTAGCACTTGAAATTAATTATGAAATTGTTTCATGTAATTCATTTATTGCATGTTTAGCATGCATTAAAAGTTGTGTAGGGTCTAGTGCATACGCATGCCGATACGCTTACACAGGCAGACATTCACTACAGACATATGTACATATTTACCTTCATACAGTGGCGTATCTTGAAAATTTAGCGCCCGGGCATATTTATTAATTTATTCTGTCAATTCTGTGGGAAGATTATTTGGAAACGTCCTAGTAGATTTACACAATTGAGAAGTTATACTCAAAAATGTCTATATCTGAGCAATCGGTTGTATGGCGGCTATATGTACGTTATAAAGAAATTGATTTAAAAATTTCCAATTACAATTACTTGTAATTGTAATTGAAAAACTTCAGATACAATTACATGTAATTCTCATCGAAAAGGTATCAATTACAGGTAATTGTGAATGAAATGCATCAATTACATGTAAGTCTGCTGTTATGATCCACCCACTTTGATTGATCTTTATGCTCAAAATAACTATGTATGCTCTTAGATGTATGTATGTATTAGCTTATGAATGCGCCAACACCCAAAAAAATTAACTAATTCACTGTTCAATTACATGTAATTGCACACTATTCGGCAACAATTACATGTAATTGAATACTACTGAGTTATTTTAATAACAGCATTTCAATTACAATCGCAATTACTTGTAATTGTAATTGAAAAATATCAATTACAATTACAAATAAAAATGTCAATTACAATTACAAATAATTGTAATTGTTGTGTGTAATCAATTCACTGATGGTAGATACTTTTTTGGAAATTCCCTACAGAGCAAGAAAAAAATCCCTACTTTTCCCTACGCTTGTTTCAAATTTTCCCTACGTAATTCCCTACACTTTTTTTTAGTTATTTCCATGCTAGAACAATGAAGAAACCGCACGGCAGTAGATGAACGTTTTTTCTTTTACTAAATAATGAAAATCGGCTGTTCTACTGCATACTGCATACACACTGGCTCTCAAAGAAATCAAAAAAAATTACAATAAAATACTGATGATTTACTGTTTTGAAGAATTATTATAATAAAAAAATATATGTATTAATGCGTTGTATGTAACATATATATCGCACGTTTTATGCAATAGGGATTTAACTCGAAATTTTCGATTTCTGGGGTTTTGCCATATATTTCAATAACTGGGTCATGCCTTTGAGTCTAGTCTTATAAAATACTCAAAACGATAAAAATGGCGGAAATAAAAGTGATTTTGTAGTTAGCCGTAGAAGGAAACTCTTTGAAATTATAAGAGCCTATACACACTTGCGACTCAATCGATTTAGTCGAATTGGGCTTTTGTATGCAAATCCAACTGTTTCAGTTGTTCGACTAATTGAATGTACCCCGCTAACAATTTTGCCAGACAATTTCTGATTCAGACAATCCTGAAAATTTTCTGAGTAAAAAGTTGAGTATCTGGACAAATCTTTCGGTTTTCTTAGGTATTTCTATCAGAAATTTCTGGGGAAATTATTTTTTTCTCATCCGACAAATCTTATAGATATCGGACCGATTTCGTGCAGATACATATGTCAAAATATTTTCAATTTATTCTTTTGAATTTGTACAAGAAAATTTCTATTTGTAATCAGTACAAAATTAAAAAAAAAATTAATAAAACAAAATGTGCAATATAAAATATGCATACATATGTACAAACTTGATATATACATAAAGATAGCCGGATATGTAGCGTCAGGCCTTAAAAAAACAATGGAATAATAGCTGTGCCGATTTGGACTTGGTTCAATTCTTTATTATTTCCGACATAGTCAGCTTTTGCAGATTGCTGCCTATGTAGTACATAGTATGTACACACAAACATGTATTGGAAGCCAAAGTGAGCGAATAATCCGGTAATGTATATCGCTGGTTCGTTACCATACTCAAGGAAGCTTATTAACGGCTCTGGCGGAATGCATGAAAAACGTTTTAAATACATATAATAGATCTTAGACTAAGCCCTCATGTATACATATATGTACATACCCAGCTAACAACTTTACCCGAAATCTATTAGATTTCTATCAGATTGTCGGCAAAAAATCCCGAAATCAATAAGTTTTCTGTACGACTTCTTCAAGAGAAATGTATAAAGACGTTGACAGGAATTCTTACAGACATTTCTTGGGAAATTCTGTCTTTTTTACCGACGATTCGTACAGATATCTAACAGATTTCTGAACGAAGAATGGGGGGAATTTCTTATGTTTTCCGAAGAATCTGATGGATATCTTTCAGATATCTGAAGAAAATCGTGCAGAATTCTGATATATTTTCCGATGATTCTAATATCTAATATCTAACAGATTTCTAAATAAAACTTAGCTGATATTTGGTCTCATTTGCAGATTAATTATTATTTATTATATAAAAAATATATATATATACATGTTTTATACATACATATAGATTAATATACTATTTTTTATGCGGATTAATAGTCTTGTGGTGTCTTCTCGTCTTTCAGTGGTTTCGATTTAACACCATTCCAAAAATTAGTTGAAATATTCTGAGCTTACAAGTTATCATGACAATTTTCCTTGCTACCGTAAAGAATTTCACAGCAAAGCACTGCATACACATCTGATTGCGTAAAAACACCATCGATTACGCTTTCCAGAGACATCCATCTTACTGGTAAAAGACATTCACCCTCCTTGCCATAGTAATCATATTTATATATATCACATGCCAATCCAAAATTACCGATTTTCACAATACGTTTAATTAGATCATTAGAAGATTCCAAGCAGTTGCGGCAGGAATATTTGATAATTTCTATTAATTTTTATGCTTTTTGGAATTTTGAATTGAAATTTTTACACACAAAAAAAATTGAAATATTTTGACACGTCTGCACGAAATAGTTCAGATATCTACAAGATTTATCAGATGGGAAAAATTTAAAATTACCTAGACATTTCTGGTAGAAATCTGTAAAAAATCCATAAGATCTGTCTACATAGTTAACTTTGTACTCAGATTTTTTTCAGAATTGTCTGAATCAGAAATTGTCTGGTAAAATTGTTAGCGGGGTGAGTAGTGTGAATGCTTCCATACATTCCCATGCAAATCAAAGCCCGACTAAATCGATTGAGTCGCAAGTGTGTATAGGCTCTAAAATTTTGTTTGCGTTTTCCCAAAAAAAATTTTTTTTAGTTAAATCCCTATTGAATAAAACGTGCGATATATACGTAGGTAGACGTAGGCATATAAATATGTAAGGGAACGAAACATTTCATTGATACTATCATAGGTTCATTTCTCTAAAAAATAATAAGAAAAATTTATTGCGTCAAATACTTTGCTTTAGCCCATATGACACTACGTTTTTTCTGGTATTCTACAAGGTTTTTTGTGTGAAGGAGATGGTCAAATACAGTTTTGCGTTGGTGTAAGCGAGCAAGCTATATTGAAAAAGCCAAACGAAATACCAACAAAATACCATCTAGTTGGTCGTAACGGAAAAAAAATTCGGACCTAAGAGCGTAGCCAGAGCAAAAAAATCTTTTGCTCCGATGCCCTGATTAAAAGTATCGTGTTATTAGATAGTTCACTATACGGTATTCCCTCTCCAATTACGTCATTGAAGGGTTCGCGATTTAACTCATCTTCGCAGCATTTTCATTATTCAGATCGACTGTCAGTGTTGAAGTGAAAAAAAGTTGAATTGAAATTTTTATTTGACTTTGCCAAAAAATCCCTACATTTAGCTATTTTATAAAAATCTGTCCTTCTTTCCCTACGGTCACTTTTTCCGACTAAAATCCCTACATGTAGGGAATTTTCCCTACATATCACATCACTGAATCAATTACAAAATGCAATTGAGTATGCCCATGTCTGACGTTATAGTGGTCCGATTTAGTTTATTCCGACAAATGACCAGCTAGTCATAAAATGATACCCACATACCGAATATCTCTAATATATTTAGAAAAATATCTCTTTTTTATTAACATTTAATTTTTTCGTCATGGTTTACCTTTGTGCGGATTCGCCCATATACATACTCGTATGTACATACATGTCTACATATGTATGTATGTATAAGTGTATGTATGGGATATGCAGGTTTCAATTAAGCTTTTAACAAAAAATTCAATTGATATCCAGTATTTCTATTGCGATCATATTCATACATTAGAATTTCGGTTGGTAGCCAGGGCGTATGAGTAATGTTCTTTTATGTGCCGTTTTGAGATAATCAAGTCAAGCTCTTGCACGAATTACCCTATTTTACGGCTTTTGTCCAAGATGAAGACTCAGTTATGGTAAAATGTATAAGAAAAACAGTTTTGACAGCTTACTATGCACGTACATATACTATGTAAATATATGTATACAAACATACATATGTACATGTACTTAACTTACTTATGCAAAATTTTATTGGACAGAATCATCTTACTAACAACGAAGAAAATGGGGGTTTCTGATAGTAATTTTACCTTTTATGTCACGTATCAGCATTAAAATACTTACAAAAGGCCAAAGAGAATTTTTGGAAAATCTAACAATTTTCTTTCAATCAATATGTACACATGTAGAAATATATTTTAGCCACCGGGTAATGTTTCCTACATGTATATTTTTGTATATTTTGAAATACCTGCCTACTTTGTTTATGTCCATATACATATGCATAGCATGTCGTTGCAAAGACTTATAAAAACTTCAAAGTTGTGCAACGCGACTTTTAGCTCCATTATAGCTGTATGACAACAGACAACATTGTTTAAATATCCATATACATACACAAGTGTGATTATAAGGAACCATTTCTTTCAGCATTAACATGATTAGTATGTGAATGTAGCCGTGCTAATAACATTTAGTCGTAAAATTATCCTACTCATAATCATCATTATCAAACTGGTTCCGACTTATTCCCATGTGTAAAATTTGCTTATTCCGCACACAATTCGAAAGAGTAGATAACTGCCCCAACCATTGGCACACTCAGGGGGGGTTTGGGGTTAAACCCCCTCCCCCCAAAATTTAACAACACCATACAAAAAATAATTTTATAAAAGATGGTACATGCACAAATATTTGTGTAAATGCATGTTGTAAAATCTATGAATATTCGCGGATGTACATTGCCAATGTTTGTCAACAACTACTGATTATGTTCATAAACAAGCAGTGTGGAGACATTTCCCTAAAAGTATGCTGTGGATATTAGCTGAGGTTTGTTATACTCGGCTGTACTAGTACACAGAGTATTATAGTTTTAATCCCATAACGGTGGCTTGCAACAGAATCAAATAATCGAGATAGATATAGACCTATATATATCAAAATGATCAGGGTGAAAAGAGAAATCGATTGAGTCATGTCTGTCCATCCGTCCGTCCGTCTGTAAACACTCAAACTCGCGCAAAAATTGAGATATTTTGATGAAATTTGGAATGCAAGTTGGTATCGAGACTGGGACGGTTGGTATTGAAAATGGGCGAAATCGGACCATGACTACGCTCACTTTCCCCATATAGTAAAAGTCGGATATTTTGTATCTCAGTCACTAATAGAGCTGGAGTGACAAAATTTCACCTACGTAGTTATTCAGCTCAGGCCCTTATGAAGAAATATGGTGAAATTTGGAAAATGGGCGGTGCCACGCCCACTTATAAGGGGGCAAACATTGAAAGTTTTATAGGTCATAACTCAGAAACCGTAGCAGATATCGACGAAATTTTGTACGCGTAATTTACTTACTTAGGACGAAAAATTGCCAAAATCGATTTACGACCACGCCCAAATTTATATATATGGGAACTATTAAGGGGCCTAATAAAAATATCTTGAGCGATATCTTTGTCAAATATGTATAAAGATATGTCATTGAAATTTTGTGTCATGAATCCAACTATAGACATAAAACAAAAAATAGAAAAATGTTGGAAAATGGGTGTGGCACCGCCTCTTTTCAGACAAAGGAATCTACGAGATTTCGGAACCCATAACTCTACAAATAATTAAGATGTTACGACGAAAATCAGTTTGTACACTTTAATAACTTGTGGTAATACATGCTCAAAAATTTAGCGAAGTCGGTTTATGACCACGCCTACTTTTTAGCAAAGATATTTCTGGAAAACCCTTTGGGAATTTGTAACGTGACATCTTTGTAATTAGAAGTCATAAAGGGTTGCAAATTTGCACTAACAATAATATTCATATGCTTAGTTGGATGACTGATAAAAATTTTGAAAATGGGCGTGGCTACGTGGCCCACTTCATGTAGCACTCGCTTTATATAAAATACACCGGGTTTCCATCAAACGCAAACAAACAATGAAAGCATACAGCTGAGTATCTAATGTTCGATTCCACTCGAACTTGGGCTTCCTTACTTGGTAGTTTTAGTTTAAATACACAGTCATTGTTGAGAGTCGATAGCGAGCGGACGCGTATTGTACAGCCAAAAAATCGGAACAAGTGTGTACCTTTACGACTTGTAGTTCAGTTGCATACACTCTCGTAGTGGCATTGAAAAATAAATACTAAATCAGTTCTTTAAGTCAAAATGAAATTCGGTCGTTTTGAAAATGGGTGATAAAGATAATAGAAAAGACCACAGCGAAATTACGTTTGCAGCATGTACGGATATTCAATCGCAACACGTGCTAAATTTGACAAATAACACACACACTCTCAGTGATCTAACCGAGAATACTTGCGATACTCGCGAGAGTTTAGATAATGAGAAAGATAAATCAAAAAAAAATGCCAAACGTAAAAAAACGGGAAATTCAGAGTCAGGTGATTCGAGCACCTCAACTCATGAGAGTCAAGACATAATCTCAATTCAATTATTACTTAATCAAATGCAAGAGTTAAAACAAGCGTTAGCTCAAATGCAAACAGACAAAGAAATTCAATCAATTATCTACGAACAACAACTCAGATCTCTGCGCGAAGAGAACCTTACACTGAGAACCGAAATGGTCCATCTCAGCAGTAGTACAGCCCAAATTATCCCACCGCCCGAGGTGCATGGGCAAGTCATTAGCAATGAGCTAACAACCAACTATGATACAATCTCCATCACAGCTAAAAGCAATGCTCCAGCTGATGTAATGGAAATTGTAACTCCATACAGCAATGAAACTGAGCAAGTTTCAAATAATAATAAAACTACCAACAACCTCAACATTGGAAGGTCATCTAGAGCTGCCACCAAACAGTCAACAACATTCCGCCACAGTAATAAATCCCCAAGTATCTCAAGCCGAAAGGCCACTAATCAAGGAAAGCAAATTAAATTGAAAAATCGGCAACCTATTTTTGTTTGTTACAACCTGTCTCAAAAGGAAACCACTAAGAAACTCACTGATGTCTTAGGTCATAAAAATTTTGTATACAATATTATAAATAATAATACAACGCATATAATTTCTTTCGTATATGATGATTACAAAAAAATTAAGAAGTTCTTAATCAATGATAAAGTAAAATTTTATACATATACTCCTAACGAAGAGAAACCAATATCTATTATAATTAAAAAACTATGTGAAAGCTATGAACAAAATGAAATCCTAGAATATATAACTGAGCTTAAATTGAATATTGAAGTTATAAAGCTTACTAAATTTAAGAAAAATCAATGGCTTATACAATTAAGCAATAAATCAGATTTAGCTGAATTTTATAAAATTAGGTATATACTAAATTGTAAAATAAGTCTGGAAAAACTTAATCCACGTACTCCGAAACAATGTAGAAATTGTCAGCGTTACTCGCATGTAGCAAGTAACTGCTATATGCCTTATAGGTGCGTGAAGTGCGCACAATCGCATGATCCAGGGAAATGCGACATACCTAGTAAAGAAAATAATAATATTGAATATGCTTACACAGATCAAGCAACAGGTAAAGTTATCAGGCGTATTGGCATCCCTTTAAGATGTGCAAATTGCAACTCTGAAGGGCACTCGTCAAATTCCAATGTCTGTCCGATTAGAGCGAATATAATTAAAAAAATGGAAGAGCGTAAACAAGAAAAGCATAGAGCCAAAACCTCTCCTTTAATAAGTCATTGCAACAATGAGTCACTTCGTACCAGTTCAGTCTCTTACGCATCTGCAGTTAAGAGTAATCAAAAATCTTCCTCAGCTGGAATTACTACTAGCAGGGCAAAATCACCCTCACGTTATGGTATCTCGAACTCTCAAAAAAACTCGATAAACCACTACAACTCTCTAAATAGTGAATGCTTGCGTTTGTTTGGTAGCTGCTTTACAAAGTGCATGCAAAAAATCAGTGAATTCTCAATAAACTATAACCAATTACACGATGATGAGCAAAAAGCTTCTGCTCTTTTTGAACTATTTATAAACTTAAGATTAAATATCAATGATAATGAATAGAAATAAATTAAAATGCATATTTGTTAACGTCAACTCTTTAGTATCTAATCATAAGAGACACCACTTTAACATATTTCTACAAAAACATAAACCCGACGTTGTGCTGGCAGCAGAGCTTCGCCTCAACCAAAAGCACAACATATCATTTAAAAGCTACAATTATATACCGCAGGTAAAAAACGCACAAAACAACAACAACAAAAAGAGCCAAGCTACTGGAATATTTATTAGAGAAAATTTCCAATATAATATAATAGAGATAGAAAATACTACATTCTTGGAGGCCACTGCAATAGAACTGTTAATGTCAGATGGCAGTCGTATTGCGCTTGCAGCAATGTACAATAGACTAAATAAAACAGAGAAACTATGCGATAGCGACCTAAGTAAATTATTAAGAGTGCTTAGTAAAAATACAAATGAAATTATAATGGGTGGTGATTTGAATGCTAGACATCCCAGTTGGGGTGACTCGCAAATTAATAATAATGGTAGAGTTCTTTATAACTGGCTGTTAGATTGTCCCCTTCTTCAAATTATACCTACAAAAGATCCCACTAGAGTATTAGGTGAAAGCAAATCATTCATAGACTTGTTTTTGGTTTCGCCTTTTGTACCCATTAGCTTTGAAAATACGACAGAATTACAAGATAAACTACGAACAATTCTGTTTGAGTCTGACCACAATGCGGTTGAGCTCTGCATAGACAGATCAAGTGAGGATATATTAAGGAGACCACCTCGTAAAGTATTGGATTACGAAAAAATGAATGTTAGTCTTTTTAACCATGAGCTCTACACGCGAATAAAAGACCATTATCTCCCTACCAATCGTAACGCATCAGTTTCTGAAATAGATAATTGCATTGCTAATATGAACATGGCATGGAATTCAGCCATGGAGTCAAACGCGATTCCGAAAATTGAAATACGCAATAAAGGACTTATTATCTTACCCACATTCATTCTTGACTTGATTAAAGAAAAGAGAAGACTACGCCGAGCTGCATTCAGGTGTTCAGATCCTAGAAGAAAACCAATAATTTTAGCCACAATTCGAAACTTAAGTAAGATAATAGATGATCGCATTCGATTATTTGAAGATGACTATTGGGCTAAATACTTTGCCAAGATTCGCATGAATAATAAAACATACAAAAAAATTAAAAACTTGTGCGGGCTAAATCAAAAACTCAACCTGCCTGAACTAGCAGTTGAAAGTTCAGATAACATAAATTTTGAAGGAGGTCTTCCGCAACCAGACGGTACAATAATTATGCAAAGCGAAATTGACAAAGTCAATGCGTTAGCTTCCAACTTTGAGAAAGTACATTTACAAAATATAAATCTCGGTAACCAAGAATTCTCTGAACATGTTATGCAATCCATTTCTGGCCTCGATAACCAATGGTTACCGATAATCAGATTTAACGCGGACTTCACAGCCGATGGTGAAGTAAATCTTGAACAGGTAAACAGTCTAACTGCTCCTAGAAGTAGCAGTGAGGACTCTATAGCCAAATACAAAGAATTTACAAACGCTAATGAAATCGAATCTATTCTCATGCTAACCAACAATAAGAAAAGCGCAGGGGAAGATAACATGTCAAATTTTCTTCTACGAAAAACTTACCCATTTTTCTGGCGGTTCTTGGCCATTATCTTCAATCAATCATATAATATAGGCTATTTTCCAGAAATTTGGAAATGTGCCAAAATTGTAGCAATCCCAAAGCCGGGATATAAGCCAAACTCAATTAATGGCTATCGCCCAATTTCATTGCTGCCAAATGTAGGCAAACTTTTTGAAAAACTCCTACTGAGGAAAATTAAAAAGCATACGACAGACAACAATATTATTAAAGATACTCAATTCGGGTTTCGCAGCTTTCACTCGACAAACCATGCCCTAACACTACTTTCCGATTTTGTTTGTCGCAATTTAAATCGTCGTTGGGCTACAATAGCAGTCAGTCTCGACTTAGAAAAAGCCTTTGACACGGCATGGCAAGAAGGTATTATTTATAAAATGTATAAGGTGTTCAAATTTGACACAAATTTATGTCGCATACTATATAACTACTTGAGCAATAGAAGCTTTTTTGTTAGTAATGGTAATAATTATTCCATGATTAAGGACATTGGGGCTGGAGTCCCACAAGGGTCCATACTAGGACCAATTCTGTTTAATATATTTCTGGCAGATCTGCCTGATCCTCCAACAGAAATTTCAAATATGTTGGTGCTTACCTATGCTGATGACATTATGATCTTGACTTCTAACCAGAAAGCAAGTAAAGCTAATAATATGGTAAACACCTTTTTAGATACGCTATCCAAATACTTTAATATGTGGAAATTAAAAGTGAATATTCCAAAATGTGAGTGTACAGCAATTAAAGGCCTGCACAAATATCTATTTCCTAATGCAAGGACCTTTGTCCCAAACATCAAATTTAATCAAAAACGAATTCCATATAGGGAACAGATAAAATATTTGGGAGTGATCCTACATGGTAAATTTAGTTTCAAGACACATCTGGATCATGTAATTAAAAAGGCAAAAAATACGTTTTTTTCTTATATGAGGCTTTTTAAGCGGGCAAAAGACTTAAAATCTAATATAAAAATTAATATTTATAAGCAAATAATAAGACCTATATTGGCCTATGCTTTTCCTGTTTGGTTCAATATTTCTTCTGCTCAAATGGAAAGATTAAGGGTATTTGAAAGATATATTTTGAGAATTTGTACCGGGTTGAGTCGTCAACCCTTTCGTGGTGGGAATACATTTAGGAAACGGATTTCCAACAACGTAATTTACAAAAAATGTAAAATCAAGCGTATTGATAAGTTTCTTATGGATAACGCTTTACGATACTTAGAAAAAATGTCGCTTCTAGAAAACGAACGAATTACATCTTATTTTAACATGCAATATAGTATAGAATTTCCTTTAAATGAGCGATATTTGTCACCCATATACATAAGTAGCCTAAATAGAAACAATATGCTTTATAATAATAGAAAGTTAATGTTCTACCACAGAAGAAACAACTCTTTTGATATAGTTAACAACTTGGTTTATAACGACGTTCAATATATTGATAAATAGGCAAATTAAACCTTCTAGTCAATAGTTTGTATATATTAGTATTAAGTATTCAAATGCTATTCTTCTTTTGCCCTTTTTGAAGAAATGTAAATGAGTAAAAATATTATTACATAGTTAAGTTCATTTATACGTACCTTATGTAAAGGCATTTATAAATAATATATTATATAATTTTAAAAATCCTAGATAAAAACCTAGTGTTTGTTAGGAATAAGTAAACTCACATGTAATCCTCCCAAGAATATTTGTATTCTAACTAAATTTTGGGCAATAAATAAACTTTAAATAAACTTTAGTTTAAATACAGAGAAAATGCAATGAATTGAGATTTAAAAGGTGCATTTTTTAATGTGTGCATACGTAGGTCCACTCCCCAAACATAAATTTAAGTAAAAATTGTGTGGACGAGTTTTAAGTATTTTTTTTTTTTAATTTTCCGTTGGATATTGAAAACCACCCCCAAAAATTTTTTCTGTGTACGCCACTGGCCCCAACACACACATACACATAAATATAAACCTATACAGAGCGTGTAATTCAAATCTGATTACTACACGTAACACTCCTTCGAATCCTCCTTTAAGGCAGAAGTACATTCCATACATAATCGCTAATAGTATGTACATTAGGCATATAACAAATGTTGACGATAAATTTGGCATACCACCACGTGGTGGCAAATATTGTACAAGTAATGAATATCACTTTTTTAGGTGGTCTCGGTTCAAAAACGTTCCGCGCACAGCTGTGTTATTATTATATTGAATCAGAATTTTCTGAAGAAAAATTAGTTTGGGGTGGGTGGGGCACTTCCCTTAGGTAAATTAAAAGGCGTTTGGAATAAAAGGAGGATTATTAGTTAAATAGATATCTACTAGTAAACCCGGCCACGCGATGCTGTGGCTTTCAATTACACTGTGCGACAATTTGAGGGTGGAAGACCACTTATTGCCACATTTGAAAATTTTTGAAGTTAACTTCTTAGGCGGCGATATAGAGTTTTTATGGAGAGTGAAATTTTAAAAAGGAAATAGCAGGTACACTTCCGTTGCATGGAAATAGCAACCAGGAAACAGGAAACAGCAAAAGATAAAAACGTTTACCCGGCTTTCCCCTGAATGTTTTGCACAATATTGGTATCAAATAAAAGGTATTGAACATGGCTTTACATGGAGAATTACTAGTTATGATTCCCAGGTCGGGTCAAAACGTGGACCCGGATGACCCCGGAATATTTCTGAGCAATATTGGTATCAAATGAAAGGTGCTGAGCACAGCTTTCATATAAATATGTACTGATTATGAGTTCTAGGTCGGTTCCCCAAATATGGGTCATAATATGGACCCGGATAACCCCGTAATGTGATGTCATGATATGATGTCATAACGTGATGCGATGATATGATGTCATGATGTGATGTCATGATATGATGTCATTACGTGATGCCATGATATGATGTCATGATGTGATGTCATGATGTGCTGTCATGATGTGATGTCATGATGTTATGTCGTGATGTGATATCATGAAGTGATGTCACGATGTGATGTCATGATGTGATGTCATGATGTGATATCATGAAGTGATGTCACGATGTGATGTCATGACGTGATGTGATGATATGATGTGATGATGTGATGTCAGGATGTAATGCCATGATGTGATGTCATGATGTGATGTCATGTCATGTAATTATATAAATAAATAAAGGAATTAGGCGCGTCTGATATAAATTTAGAGATTTTTGGCGATCTCATTTAGCGATAGCGATTTTTAGAACCCGGGTCCTGTATGTATTTACGTATTTAATTTCATCATAGCCTAAAATTATGCAACATATTAACTAATTGATATTTACAGGAGAGGGAATTAAGTCTAATTGTGTTTTTATATTTCTAATATATCCACTTATTACTAAGGTATACCCTCTTATGCAATTTTTTTGAAACCATAAGCTTTATATTTGTATAGCATACGCCACTTCAACTTGAATTATTTAAACATGGCTTGAATAATTTCATAAAAATCACACAAAGTAACAAGCTTTGCATCATTTCAGATGTTTTCTTTATAATGCTTAATGTAAGAAGTTAACTTCTATCACGTGTACTGTGCTACACGCGGCTTTTTTTGATATACCTTCATAACTACTAGTTATTTTTATTTTCTGTGGACCTAGATTTTTTATACATAGATTTTGACCAAGGAGCCCCATATTAAATAAATTAAATTGTTGGTGTTGGCCAGTGTAGGGGGTTAAACCTGAGCCCGCTGGCATGGCAGGCGAGCACTCTACGAACTACTCCACAGCGGCTACCAATTAGGGCAAATTACATACAGTTTTATTTCCACTATGTATGTATACCAAGACCCAAAGCAGATTAAAAAGGTCTTAAGTATGTACCTTCTGTTCAAAGAGATTAAAAATATTCGTATATATGTATGTAAATGTATTTGTTATCAATAAAATCCCAAAAAGATATATTAACTTCGTAGTATCTATGCTAGTTTTACACATATATGCGGTGGCGTATACGCAACATTTTTGTAAGAATTTTAAAGCATTAAGCAATCATGCTTTGAGGGAAAAAATAAAAATCAAGTGCGATAATTATTTTTTATCGAAAAAATATAAATCGGATAATAATAACCACATGCTGATTTACATATATTATTTCGCTTATAATGATTACCGTCCCTGATAAATATCCGAAAGAACATTAGAATTGTTACCAGTACCATGACTGTTCAAACGAAAAATAAAGATAGAATATACTAGCTCTAAGAAAAGTTCCAAAATGAATATGTATACGGGTAGCTAGAACAAATAGATTATTATAGAAGCCCAAATTTTACTGGAAGTCATATGTGTTTGATGTATTGTGCAACGATGTTCCGTCATTCTCTGTTAAATTTGGTTTAGAAATTTACCGGCTTCAGCGTTGTGCCATTTTTAATCGATTATATTATTGATTAATCAACATACATAAATGAATGCATTCTTATAAACTCATCAAATTTATTTTTTATTTTTCAATTTCACGACAACAACTTCACAAACAACAATAACAGAAAAGTGGTCAACGTATGAAATGCTCAGCCTGCCAATTAATTGCGCATCAAAATTGCATTCCAATCGTCAATGAAAAGACTCAATTAGCTTGTAAGCCAACATTTCGAGACGTAGGCGTAAGACAATACAGGGAACAATCGACAACCCATCATCATTGGGTACATCGAAAAATGGAGAAAGGCAAATGTAAACATTGCGGAAAGGTGAGTCACATACATACATACATACATATATAGATTTCAGACAAATATATATATATTTATATCTTTGTATAGATAGGTAAATTTACTTAGCTTGCAAATAGTTTTGTATTTCAGTTATGAAATCAAATAATAATAGTAATTCCGTGTAGGGATAAATTGTTGAAAACTATAAGATTGAAATTGGATTTTAATAGTAAAAATTGCAAAAAACAAAAAAAGTGAAATGCACCTGAATCTATAAACGATTTACAGCAAGAGTCGGCGAGATTTTAAGTAACAGTATGTTAGCGATCGCGGCGTGAAGTCAGGTTGGTGTAGCCAGACAATACCCTATGTAAGTATGTATGCAGTGGCATGTATTAATCCCCAGTCATCGCCATATTGACTCACACGAGTAAATGGGTGTTATCACACACGTTTTAACCAATGCAGCGCAAATACAATTTTGGCGACCTCTGCATTAATCTCTGATTATACTTGCTGTTGACAGTGAATCACAACCGGTATTCACTAGTATTTAATGACCATGTAATTCTCAGAATCTACAATACCTTGTTACATACTTAATCATAGGCTTAAGTAAATATGTATGTACACCCAGAAAAAAAATAGTGTGAAATCAACCAAAAATCAACAAATTTTGTGGTTAATTTTTTTCCACACGATGCTTAATGTATGCCATCATGTAAACGTGTAAATTTAACACTACTGTCAAGTGTTAGTTTAACAGGATGACAACTGTAGAATTAACACTAAAAGTATGGAGTCTTCCTGTTGATTTTACAATTTTAACTAGTTAATGTTACAATTTAAGCTGGTTAAATTAGCCCGAAATGGTCCTGTTGAATTAACAATAACATCTTTTTGATTTTACCTTAAATCTATTGTTAAATTAACTAGAAAGTTTTGTTGATTTTACAATTTATTTTATTTAAATAAAAAAACATATAAAACATAAAATATATAATCATCAGATCGATAAAGCATATTCCAGTACATCACTCGCACAACCGACCAAATTGAAAGCGTCCTTCTCATACGAATTGTTTATACATGGGCGATAGTACTTACCAGACATGGGCATCTGCAATTACAAAATTTTTCAATTACAATTACTTGTAATTGTAATTTAAAAATTTCCAATTACAATTACTTGTAATTGTAATTGAAAAACTTCATATACAATTACATGTAATTGTCATCGAAAAGGTATCAATTACAGGTAATTGTGAATGAAATGCATCAATTACATGCAAGTCTGCTGTTATGATCCACCCACTTTGATTGATTTTTATGCTCAAAATAACTATGTATGCTCTTAGATGTAGGTATGTATTAGCTTAGGGATGCGCCAACACCCAAAAAAATTAACTAATTCACTGTTCAATTACATGTAATTGAACACTATTCGGTAACAATTACACGTAATTGAATACTACTGAGTTATTTCAATAGCAGCATTTCAATTACAATCGGAAAAACGTAATTGGAAAATTTTCCATTACAATTACTTGTACTTTGTAATTGTACTGTGTAATCAATTACAAAATGTAATTGAGTATGCCCATGTCTGGTACTTACTATCACTGGCACCGAGTAATGTTTGGCCGCTAATACAACGGTATATGCACCGCATGCTGCGTGAAAGACTCCATTCGCTAAACATCCCTTCGTGGTAAAAACTGCAAACTATGAAGAGGAAAAATAAAATATTGAACATTAAAAACTTTTAGAAACAAAAATACAATCCACTTTTAACTCACCTGCGAACTAAAAATATAAATGGAAAAACCATTATCACGCACTGCCAATGATGCTAAACTCCCATCATTGCCACGGCACAAAATTTTCTTTTTGTTAAAAAAACAAAAAATATTAATTTGATTTTTGCACGAACAGCAGAACTTCAAATTTTGAAAAAATTGTGTATGTTTCAAAATGATTTTGACGTTATTTTTAACACGTTTTAAGATTATATTGACACTATCATCGTGTTGAATAATCCAAAATTCCAAATGATGTTTATGTTAGAACATTGTTTCGTGTTATATCAACCAACTTTTATTGTTGATTGTGGTTCTTGTTGTTTTAACATTTGTTTTCATGTTGTATTAACACTAAAATTGGGATGTCATTTTTCCAAGATTTTTTTAGTTTATATTGACACTATCATCATGTTAAATAAACCAAATTCCAAATGACATTTAGGAATAAAATTTTATATTTGAATCATCATGTATATTTTAAAATTTCTTCATGTTGTATCAACAATAAAATTTGGTTGAATTTACCAAATTTTCAGATGAAAGTTACAAAGCCAAAATCATATTTCAAACATTGTGTAATTTGAAAAAATTTGTTGCTGTTCTATGTGTAAAGAACGATCGTGTTAATTTTACATGAATCGTGTTGATGATTTTTTTCTGAGTGTACTTACAATTGTACTTTTCTTTATAGCTTTTATATTTTCATGCTTAGGCTGCGTGCCAATCGGTATTATTTTTCTCTATAGAAAAACGAGGTAGACTAGTTTCCATGTTGAAAAAAAAAACTAAATTTTGCTGTGCCAAATGGAAGAGAAAAATTTGACAGTTACTTAATGTAAAATGCACAAAATCAAAAGTGCTTAAGTTTCTATTGAAAATTTATATTGCTGTTTCTTTCCTTAGGCTGTCCAAGGTAAACTTTTTGGTTCCAAGGAAATAGTTGCCTTATCGTGTGCTTGGTGTCATGAGGTTTACCATAACAAGGAATCTTGCTTTAATCAAGCGAAAATTGGCGAAGAGTGTTCATTGGGTAAGTCAAGTAAAATATTCGGTATTAAATATTTATTTAGATACCTAAATTTATATAATTATGTAAAAATAAAGAAGATAGTGCAAAATTTCTCGCTCATTCAAAATATCAGGCACAGAAGCTTGCCGCCACTAACGAAACAAAATTTGCTTTTGCAATTGCAAATTTGGCTATTCGACTTCTATTTAAGAATTGTAAAAATAAAAGTTCAATTGATTGTATTTGCTTTAGCTGCACTTGACATTTTCTTGTATCGTACCTATGTATGTACATATATAAATCTATATATACATACATATATAACACAAGAACAAAAATAAAACTTCAATTACTGCGTCAAAGCAAAACAATGTTACCCAATAAACATCAAACCATGAAATCTCAAACGTTTGAAAAAATCTTACTTGCGTAAATTGCCTAAAAATTTGCCAACTTTAGTTATCAACTTCGATGAGAATTGCATACAATTTCATTCGATGTTGAGTTTGAAAAAATTAAGTTCTCAATTTTAGAATCAGTCCAAAATCACATACTAAAAACAAGTAAAAGCGCGGCTGTCTTCGGCCGTGCCGAAGACTTCATACCTTTCATGAGTGGGGAAATGAAAACTTAGCTATGTATGTACATAGCGTGGTTTAGTATAATTTATAATTTCAATTCTGTGAGTTATTTATGGAAGGATTTATTAGAAAAAATGGTGTCTGGGCTATTTAAGTGGAGGAGTTATACGACAAAATGTGTATATCTGAACAATCGGTTGTATGGGAGATATATGTTATAGTGGTCCGCTCTTGACAAATTTCGGTAACCTTGTTTAGGCCAACATGGGTACAAATACTTCAAAGTTTCATGTCCTTAGCTGTTTAAATGCGGAAGTTATGCAGAAATTACACCCCCCAAAAATTTCATGTATATCTGAATAATCGGTTGTTTTCTATATGTTATAATGGTCCGATTCGGCCGGTTCCGACAAATGATCAGCTGTATATAACAACATACCTGTATTCCGAATTCATTCAGATAACTCAAAAACTGAGGGACTAGGTTGCGTTCACACAGACGGGCGGACGGACAGATGGACATGGCTTAATGGACTCAGCTCGTGATTCTGATCATATCGATATATATTTTGGTGGGTCCCCCATGCTTCTTTCTGGTACTTTCGACAAAAATTTTTTGGCACAAAGTTATAATACCATTTCATTCTCATGAAAGGTATAGTTCGCATTTTAAGTTGAGATCGCAAAACATGTTTATCCCTAATCACCGTATTTTAAAAAGTTACGTAAAACCGAAAGTGAGACTCTGAGGCTCACCTATGGGGAAATTTTGAAACACATTATTTTGGTATTTGTTTTTTACTTTTATTTATGCAGTAATGAATTCAGAAGCATTTTTATACATTCTTATAACGGTTTATGACAATTTCTTTATTATGTAAATATAAAAAAGGAATATTAATGAACTAAAATTTTCACACATTTTTGTAGTTGTTTGAATGTTTATTACAATTGGTTTTATTACATCTGTTATAAATTTGTTTTTGTGCACACAATGAGAAAAGCTATGAATCAAATGAATATGAATAAATTTTTCATATGATAACCCCTAATATATATTTTCCGCAACCAAATTCCAAGTTTTTAAAACGCGACGTTCGTGGTGAAATTTCTTACGCATAAAGCAGCTCATCGTTCCTTTCTCTATCTGAACGCATCTTTTCCGTAATTTAGAACCTCAGTAAACAGAAAAATGATAAAATGTTAATTGTTTTGAAATTGTTGACTTTGCCGGTCTCCTTAATTTTATGACATCCTATTATATAAAGATCTATGGTTAAATACGACGAATTCACCAAAATCCGGGGAAGTATGGTGGGTTCACAATGTAAAAACCTCACTGGGTAAACCTTGTAAACAACGGATTCAAAATTTAGTTGAATTCTAGAAATGTAAGCTTATTACGATAGGGATACTTAAGTTGAGTCTTTGAGGCTCACTTTCGGTTTTTCGTTACAATTTTATACGATTGCAAAAAAAGTGGTTAAAATAAATAAATAGCCCAAAGATCATAATTATTTCATAATTTATGAACACAAATGGAGGAATACCCAAAATTTCAGACAAAAAGCTTTTTTGGTTTAGTAATAATTCGCTTTTAAACTTTAAAGTGGGACTGAGAGGCTCACTTTAGAGCAGTGTTGAACGAAAGAGCAATATGGAGCAAAACGGAGCTGCTCGGCTACACATACGAGTCGTGTGTGTGCTGCTAGCAATCAATTGCGACGCCTACAACCAATTAGTGTGCGCTTGAATTTCATGCTGTGTACGTCGATAGCGCAAAGAATTTTTTTCTTTTTTCTGAGCAATAGGTATGCGACATCTGCTTATACGCGCACACTAATGCAAAAATATGTTGCGCTTGTATAAGTAGCGCAGTCGGCGGTGTGCATCACTGCTTTAGAGCATAGATGGCCAAAACTATCACATTCAAACATTTCTATTTTATGAAGCGATGAGAGAATGAGGAGAATAAGTCGCTCACGCGTCTCGTCAAAACAATGTTGCCAACATTTCCAATTTATGCGGAAAAGGGAATTTTAAGTAGAAGGGACTTTTTATAATGCCAATAGTGCGATAAGTAAATTTCTTCGACCGTAATGCTAAACGGCTTAACGTACATATCTATTAAAATATGATTTAAAAGTAAATAATAAGTAGTGGAAAATTTTATTCATCCTGTACTTACTATTTTATATAAATTTTATTATACATACATATATGGTTATGGTTTCCGTAATTATAAAAAAAATTAACAAAATCATCGCTAAGGATATACCTGAAAATACGACTCGGTATGTACTATGTACACATATCTCATTTTTCTCTCCACATTTAATACGCCATCATAATCCCTGGCATGAATTGTCCTATATTGGCGTCCGACAAAAAATTTGGTCGCCCGCGATATCACACCAAACATTTTGCCCCCTTTTCCCCATTGCTAATTACTAAGAAATCTGTTTCCCAATTTAGGTTAAAAATTTTTCGCAGCAACCTGATTACTTGAAAGTAGGGCGTCGAATGAACACGATCACAACAAAACCGTAGTGTCGGCATCACTGGTTCATACAAAATGCTTATATGTGTGCGTTAGCAGTGAAGCTTATCTTGTGTACGTGTGAAAGCAGAAGAGAAAAAATTGGCACGCGTGCCTATGGGATGGCCATCTATGCTTTAGAGGATTAGGGTTATTTGAGATGCTTTTGAGAACTAACGTTTGAGATTTGTGAATAGATATGGTTCATTCTCAAATACTTCTCAAGTTGAGAACTAAGATAAATTTGCATTGGGTAATGTAAAACTAGAAATCAAATTAATAACAGCACAAAAGTTTTACTTATTTGTGTGTATGCATGAATCCTTCTCTATTTATAGTGAGCCAATTCGAAAAATTGAGTTTTTACACTCAGCTGTGTGGGTTTTATGGTAACCGCAACAATTGCCATTAGCTTTCAAAATTTCTTGAGCTTCTTGAGATTTTCAAATGCATTGCAGCTGTTATTTACTTTCTTCTTTTATCCATGTACATCCTTTTTTGTACATGATTATTAACTTATAGAAATTAGTTAAGACCAAATGGGAAATGAAAACGGAATTCAAGGAAATGGCTAAATCATCAGCAAGTTAGATTCGATGAGCAAAATTTTCATGGAGAAGAGTGCTTGTAAACCATAGGCAACTAAGTCGACTTAAGAAGTTATTGACTTATATATATACATAAATGGAGCTTGTCTAATTTTTTTTTTTTTTTTTTTGAATTTTATTCAGCTTTTACTATCTCTATTAAGCACGAGAACAAATTATATTCTTCTTTATAGGTAATTATGCGCCCATTATCGTGCCACCCTCGTGGATTGTTAAACTGCCAACCAAAGGCACTTTCAAGTCATCCATACGATTGAATAATAAAAACAATGCCGCCATGGCTGGCAACAAGAAAAAGGGTGCGAGTAAGCGGCAAAAGCAGCAAAAGGAGGACAAAAAGGAACCGCGCGCCTTTATTGTGAAGCCAATACCATCGCCTGATGTTATACCCGTTATCGTGTTTATCAATCCAAAATCGGGTGGCAATCAAGGTGTCAAGCTTTTGGGAAAATTTCAACATCTACTCAATCCACGGCAAGTTTTCGATTTAACACAAGGCGGACCGAAAATGGGGTAAGGACACGCTTGCATTTTTGCTATTTTTTTGCTATTTTATTTGAGATAAACCAAATCACTTTTCTTCTTCTCTCCCTCTCACCTTCAACAGCTTGGAACTATTTCGCAAAGCGCCGAATTTGCGCGTGTTGGCTTGCGGCGGTGATGGCACCGTTGGTTGGGTGCTCTCTGTATTGGATATGATTAATCCACCGATAACGCCTGCACCGGCTGTGGGTGTGTTGCCACTTGGCACGGGTAATGATCTCGCGCGCGCCTTGGGTTGGGGTGGTGTAAGTACATAATTTTGATTTATGCTTTCTTTACTATCTCTTCTTCGCTCTTCAATTGTGCGCGCTTACTATAATAATAATGTATTGCTTTTCGCACTCCTATCCTCATTTTCGCAGGGTTACACCGATGAACCAATCAGCAAAATATTACGAGAAATTGGTATGTCTCAATGTGTGCTGATGGACCGTTGGCGTTTGAATGTCATACCGAATCGCGATGTGGACGATGACAATGTGCCTCGCAGCAAAGACAATGTACCGTTAAATGTGATCAATAACTATTATTCGTTCGGCGTTGATGCTCATATTGCGCTCGAGTTTCATGAGGCACGTGAAGCCCACCCGGAACGCTTCAATTCGCGTCTACGCAATAAAATGTATTATGGCCAAATGGGCGGCAAAGATTTGATTTTACGTCAATATCGCAATCTCTCACAGTGGGTGACGCTCGAGTGTGACGGTACCGATTATACCGGTAAATTGCGGGATGCCGGTTGCCATGCTGTGCTCTTTTTAAATATTGGCAGGTGAGTGTGCGAACATAATATATATATGTAGGTATGTATATAAGTACATATTATGTACGTGTGCATGTGTGTGCATGTATGCACCTCATACCTCGAACAGGTCACGATAATTTAATGAAAAATGCGATTTGTTACCATATCAAATGGCGCTCTTTCTTTTTAAAACAAAGTAGAATACGGTTTAACACGATTACTTGAACGACAATAAAAGCGCTTAACTATAAATTGCACACCTCTTTTAAGTGCTTCAGCAACAACAGCGCGCTTTTTATGTGTGAACACACCCTTAACATACATAGGAAAAAATAGAACACTCAGACATGATATTTATAAAAGGTGTTTCCTTTTTAGGGGTTTACTTTACGAACATAAACTTTTAATTTTCAATTCGATTTCAATAGTTTCGATTCCAATTTGAATTCGATTTCAATTTCAGTTTTAATTTAATACGATTATAAAGTAGAAACCCTTACTTCAATCCAAAGACATTGGTGTATCAAAATTGGCGATCGGACCATAAATACCGAAGATATGAAAAAATGCATTTTAGCGACATCTAGCGGTGTAAAAAAAATTAAAAAAATTTTATTGCAAGTCTAGTTATAAAATTCTGTACATATGCATACATATTTACTATATTTAACCTACTAAGTATATTTAACACAAAATATTCCACACCGATTTAAGTTTTGTTACCCAAATGTATTTTTTTTTTCCCTGCAGTAAATTTGTTTCACTGCTGAAGGATCAGTGATGATTAGGGCAACAGAAAATATGCCCTAAAAAATTCGTTTTTAGCGCTAACAATATGTCCTTAAAAATATGGTTTAAGCGCTAAAAATATGCTCTTAAAACTTGGTTTAAGCACTGAAAATATGCCTTTAAAATTTTTTTTATATACTTAATAAAAAGATATACGGCATGGTAGGTTGTGTGCTCCCCTTTCATGCAAGAGGTTCCAGGTTCAAACCCTGGCCCGGACAAATATCAAAAATTAGTTTTAAATAAAATTAGAACACTTTTTGTAATAAAAAAATATTTTTATTAAAGGTATCTGTTTTTATAGGTACAAAAGCGAAATAAAAAATTAAATTATAATACTTTTTGTAACAAAAAATTATTTTTATTAAAGGTGCATTTTATAGGTACAAAGGACGAAATAAAAAAATTCACATTTGCGAAACACATCTTCGTTACCAAAAGAAAACAAGTATTTTTACATACGAAAATCTACATATATTAGGGCGGGTCAATTTGTACTGACGGAAAAAAACCTACTTTGTTTCGGTCACAGCTGCATTCTCTGGTCAATTCTGAACAAAAAAGTCTAAAGGAGCATAGTTCTAAAATGAAGTTTGACCCTCCGCAATTTTGATTTTAGATAGTCATCCCTAAATTTTTTTTTTACATTTGTTAAAAAAAATGTAGTTGAAGATACTCAAATTAAATTTTGAGACTTATTTGAGTTGAACCCATCCGTCGGCCGACACATTATCACAAAATTTAATCAATTTGGGTAAAGTTTACAAACGGCGAAATTTTGCGATAAATTTTCAAATAGAAAACTATGTCGATTGTCGCGGTAAGTTTTTAAACGTAGAAAAAGATCTTTCCATGTCAACTGAAGGTATCGGGGCGTATTTAAAAGCAAGAATTTCAGACATGGTGTAGCGTGTAGTGCTACACGTTCAATATGAATATTGCGATATTTTTCTCGCTCTGAAGTTCAATATATTTTACTTCCGTCCTTTCGGCACTTTCACTTCCAATTCGTTTATTGTCAATATTGCGATCCGGATCGCGGATTTCAAAATTTCTAAACATTTTGCGATCCAGAATCGCGAGCCATCAATACTCGATGCTACACTATCAATATGAATCGCGATCCACGGATTTCATCAATATTGACCGTCTGAAGTATGCCTATGTATGTAGATACACAGCTGATTCGTGTAGCACATTTGAATGAAGCATTGCGAAAATTATTAAATTCGCCTTGAACTTGTCAGACGAAGAGGACTGGCAAATAGTATGCGCATATACAAAACAAAGTTGCCAGAGTACAAAATTTAAATAAAAACAATTTTACGAGCGAAATGGAAAAATACGACGAAATACTATGCTAAAATATGAATTTATAGCCAAATATGCCAAAATATGCAAATAAGTCTAGATATGCAAAAATAAGCCTTTTGACCTAAATATGCTAAAATATGCCCTAACAAGTTAGGCTTATTCTCTTCGTCTTGAACTAAAACGCCGATATATATTTATCATATGTAAATAGGACTGCAATAGAAAAATATGCATTTGCATATCTTCTGTTGCCCTAGTGATGATTCTTTGTTGAATATTCATCACTGTCGTCATAACTCAGTATATTTATACCTTTCATGAGAATGAAATGGTATTATAACTTAGTGCCAAAAAATTTTTGTCGAAAGTACCAGAAGGAAGCGTGGGGGACCCACAAAAATATATACCGATATGGTCAGAATCACGAGCTGAGTCGATTAAGCCATGTCCGTCTGTCCGTCTCTCCGTCTGTCTGTCCGTCCGTCCGTCTGTGTGAACGCAAACTAGTCCCTCAGTTTTTGAGATATCTGAATGAAATTCGGAATACAGGTATGTTGTTATATGCAGCTGATCATTTGTCGGAACCGGCCGAATCGGACCACTATAACATATAGAAAACAACCGATTATTCAGATATACATGAAATTTTTGGATGTAATTTGTGCATAACTTCCCAATTTAAACAGATAAGGACGTGAAACTTTGAAGTAAGTGTACCCATTTTGGCCCAAACAGGGTTACCGAAAATTGTCAAGATCGGACCACTATAACATATAGTTCCACAACATCCGATTATTCAGATATACACATTTTGGTGTATAACTCCTCCATTTGAACAGCTAACGGCGTGAAATTTTGAAGTATTTGTACCCATATGGGCCCAAACGGGATTACCGAAAATTGTCAAGATCGGACCACTATAACATATAGCTCCTATACAACCGATTGTTCAGATATGGACATTTTGGTGTATAACTCCCCTATTTCAACAGCTAACGGCGTGAAATTTTAAAGTATTTGTACCCATATGGGCCCAAACGGGATTACAGAAAATTGTTAAGATCGGACCACTATAACATATAGCTCCCCTACAACCGATTGTTCAGATATGCACATTTTGGTGTATAACTCTTCCATTTTAACAGCTAACGGCGTGAAATTTTGAACTATTTGTACCCATATGGGCCCAAACGGGATTACCGAAAATTGTCAAGAGCGGACCACTATAACATATAGCTCCTATACAACCGATTGTTCAGATATGGACATTTTGGTGTATAACTCCCCTATTTCAACAGCTAACGGCGTGAAATTTTAAAGTATTTGTACCCATATGGGCCCAAACGGGATTACAGAAAATTGTTAAGATCGGACCACTATAACATATAGCTCCCCTACAACCGATTGTTCAGATATGCACATTTTGGTGTATAACACCTCTATTTTAACGGCTAACGGCGTGAAAGTTTGAAGTATTTGTACCCATATTGACCAAAATGGGGCTACCGAAAATTGTCAAGATCGGACAACTATAACATATAGCTCCCATACAACCGATTGTTCAGATATGGACATTTTGGTGTATAACTCCTCCATTTTAACAGCTAACGGCGTGAAATTTTGAGATATTTGTACCCGTATGGGCCCAAACGGAGTTACCGAAAATTGTCAAGATCGGACCACTATAACATATAGCTCCCCTACAACCGATTGTTCAGATATGGACATTTTGGTGTGTAGCTCCTCCATTTAAATAGCCAAGACACCATTTTTTCTAATAAATCTTTCCATAAATAACCCACAGAATTAAAATTATAAATTAAACTTAATCAGGCTATGTACATACATAGGTAACTTTTCATTTCCCCACTCATGAAAGGTATGAAGTCTTCGGTACGGCCGAAGACAGCCGCGCTTTTACTTGTTTTATTTGTTCTTGTTTTTTTTTTCTGAGGAAAGCAAACCATTTATATGAAAAATTCATCAGTCTTTATATGAAAGTATTCACTGATGCCTCCTCGTCATAGATGAATTGCATCAGTGATTCATTAAGGATTCATTGCGGATTTTTACTGCAGGGTTTTGTTTATTTTTTACATCTCTACGTACTGTACTACCACATTTCAATTTACGACATTTTCAGTTACGGTGGCGGCACCCACCCGTGGAATGATTCATTTGGCCAATCTAAGCCAGCCATCGATGACGGCATGATTGAGGTCGTCGGCCTGACCACTTACCAATTGCCCATGCTGCAGGCTGGCTTGCATGGCACCTGCATTTGCCAGTGCCGTTCAGCGCGCATCGTAACCAAGAAGACAATACCAATGCAAGTGGACGGCGAGGCATGCCGCGTAAAGCCTTCAATTATCGAAATGAGTTTGTTAAATAAGGCGGTTATGCTGGCCAAACGCAAGCACGGTGGTCGTGGCGATGTACAGTAAGTAAAGTAAAACAATAAATGTTTGAATGTTGCATCTATGTGTAATATCCCTGCAAAAAATGCGATTAATCCGGGACGTGTCCGGGATCAATCGCAAGGGAGCAAGCGACTAATAAAATTTTACATCCCTTTATATGGAGTGAATTGATCGCATTTGTTCGAGCATGTCCTATGAAGAGACTAATTGTTCAACTTGTATACCCGAACGGGTCCCAATGTAGATTAATCACTAACATACCGAACGGGTACAAATGTAGATCAATCGCTTTCATCCCGAACGGGTACAAATGTAGATCAATCGCTTACATCCCGAACGGGCACAAATGTAGATTAATCGCTTTCATCTCCAACGGGTACAAATGTAGATCAATCGCTTCCAGCACGAACGGGTACAAATGTAGATTTTTCCAAGTTGTTCGCCAAGGAAATTTTTTATAACAATCTTTAAAAAATTGTAAATGTTCATGCATATATAAATAAAGATTATATAATGTTTTACTTTTGAAAAAAAATCTCAATAAATAAAAAAAAAAAATTGTAAGTTTTAAGTATGCATTATATGAGCGTAATGTAAAGGATTTTTTTATTGAATATTTTAGGCAACATTTTGTTAAAATTATTATTCATCATTGTTATTAAAAGAAAGGGTGTTCAATTCGTTTTACCGGTTGTTCTACAATTTTTTAAATACATTGCATATTTTTGTAAAATTTCTACATTTAAGGAATCTAGATTTGTACCCGTTCGGAATGAAAGCGATTAATCTACATTTATACCCTTTCGGGATGAAAGCGATTAATCTACATTAATACCCGTTAGGGAACAATTGTTCTACAATTAGTCTACATTTATACCAGTTCGGGAACAATTGGTCTACAATTAGTCTACATTTATACCCGTACGGGAACAATCGGGGACTAATTGTGGACTGATTGCTCTCGAAAGAGATCAATCCGGGACAAATATCTTTCGGTATTAATCGCACATTTTTTTGCAGGGATGTACATATGTATGTATGTATGTGTATATGTTTGTATAGGTGTATGTATATAAAAGCACTTTGAATAAAATTTCGTAATAGCTTAATTGCATATTAAAAGCGTTTCATGATGGAATCGTGATTTAATGCAACTAACGAACTAAACAAATATTTAATGGTTCTTAGAAGGAATTAACGCCTCTACGATGTTCGATATGTAATGCCCGTTTGACTTGCCTTTAAAGATCTTCTGTTTTCACCACTAATACAAATACATACATATGGGCTAATCCTGAAAAAGTCAACCAAGAGCATGAAATTAAAAATGGTCTGAACTTTTTTTTGGTATTTGTTAGTAAAGATAATACATGTATATGTTAGAAAAACATAAGCATTTTCTATTCGTTCTTAAACTCAGGCTGAGAAAAATCGCCAAAAAAATAATTTTCACTAAGACTTTTTTATTAGCAAAGTATCATTTTTTTTCTTCGCGGGTTTAGTTTATTGAACAGAGAGTTATATTATTGTTACATGCTCTAATCATTCTACTTAGAACGTAATTTAATTTAAGATTATCAAATTTGCGAAGCTAGTAAGAATAAAGGAGTTTTTTTACTTTAAAATTTCGCTTATCCTTTTGTCGCGTGCGTTACCAAAAAAACTATATAAATAGTTATTAAATCTAGGAAACCACTTGAAATAAAAAAAAATTTCAGTGACAAAGTAAGCTTGTGTACCTTTTTCCAAAAATAAAATAAGTTTTGTCCGAAAGCTGAATGTTACCACTTTATGTGTGTTTTAAATTTGTCGCGTGCGTTACCGTAAGTGTAAAAATTCAATCTATGTATATATATAAAAATGAATCACTATCTCCTTGGTCATCGCATCACGCCTGAACGGATGGAACGATTTCGATAATTCTTATTTTGTTAAGTTTAGTATTGTCTGAAGAAAGTTCTATTGGAAAATAATTTCAAAAAAGTTAAAAGGGCGTGGCACCTCTCATACAAACAAAACGTTTCATAATGTATATGTATTTCTGAAAATATTCTTTGTAAGGCTTAGAACTTGGGATGATATATATAATAGAGACGAACGTTATTACGAAAAGGGGCGTGGCACCTCCCATATACCCCAAATTTTGTATACTCAATATCTCTGGAAGTGTTCATGGTAGGACCCTGGAAACTTGTAGGGACATAAAAAATGTTAAATGGGAGCTATTGGAAAAGGGGGCGTGGCATCTCCGATAAACTTTATCTCTCTAAGTTATGGAAAAGTGTTCCAAATATTATCGGAATTAAAAATTTGCGTTGGTTTTCATACATCGATGGCGACTTTATTGAGGTTGCTCGAACAGATTATTTGCCGAAGAAAAAATTAAAGAACAACGTACCTAGTTTTAACATATTTCTTACTTATTCTATCAAAATACCTTAAATGTACTTTTTTATCCATTCTTTGCTAAAAATTCATTAAAAATAAGAATTAAAAAAAAATTTTTGTTTTATATTTTTTCATTGGGAAATTTTGTCGCGTGCGTTACTGTCGCGTGAGTACTACTATTATAGTCCATAAACAAAATTAGAGAAATATTTTTAAAATTTCGTAAATCTAAGAACCTAAGGTACTCTTCGAACTTCATCTCCTCATTTTTAGTAAATATGTTATTGTGCAAAATTCGCTAAATTTTGCATACTTCTAGACGCATTAAAAAATAACTTCTATTTTTTGTCGCGTGCGTTACCACTATATATTTGCGTGTATATCAGAACTTAACTGTTACTCCAGCTTAAATTTTCTCGTGAATGTAGTACTCTGGTAGTGCTTTGCATTAGATAAAATAAACATGTAATCCTCTCGTTGTTTCCCTCCTTTATCATTGATTATATGCGTACGAATGTCGCGTGTGTTACCCAGGATTAGCCCATATGTATATAAAGCAAGCATTAAAGTGGGACATATGTATATAAATTTATATTTTCATTACCAATGTTTAGTCGTTGGTTATTTACTGAATTATTTTGAGATATACCTTAATAGGCTATTAATTGCTTTTAAGAGTAATAAATACGCTCTATTTACAGCAGAAACAACTCAATTTATTAATAGTCTACTAGGTATAAATTTAACACAAATTAAGTACGATTTTCAAAGAAAATCTAATAATGGGCTGTGTTCAGGCACCAGTCCGAATGTGCTTGTGCATAGTTTTGAATGCAAATTTCAATCATTATGTGTGCAAGGTCACAATAGGTTCATCTCTGCGTCTCTCCTACATACCTCAATACAAAAACAGATTATATCTGAATTCGATATAAACTATGAGACTGTCGATCCATCTAGGACGCATTGGGGAGATATTAAACTCGCTCAGAGACTCGATATTTCAGTTTTCATGGATGGATGGCGGCAGAGTGTGGCCGCTGTGGTGCAGTGGGTAGAGTGCTCGCCTGCTATGCCAGAGGTCTCAGGTTCAAACCACGGTCCGAGCAAAACACCAAAAAATTTTTCTAATTAGTAAAAATACAATTATTGGATTTTTTAAGAGCGGTCACCTCTCGGCAGTGGGCGGCATACCCTCCGAGTGTATTTCTGCCATGAAAAAGCTTCTCGCAAAAAATGCATTCGCCGTTCGGAGCCGGCATAAAACTGTAGGTCCACCCAATTAGTAGGAAAAACAAAAAGGAGCACACCTCGAATTGGGAGAGAAGCTCGGCCATAAAACTCGGCAGAGTTATAATAGCGCCATTGTATTATTATATGGCATGCAGAGTGGGAGCGGGTATCTTCACAACTCATCCGCGCACTATGTATGTATGTGGTGTTTTAAGGGGTCAATGTTCACATTGCCATAGAAGACTTACATTTTTAGTGTCGCATATGATAATCTGAAATTTGACCCCCTTGAAACACCAGTAAACCGTCATCAATCGGGACCAAAATTTATATTTGTTATCCTTGGGTATAGAAGTATTAATTCTGGGTATTAGATAATTAAAAAAAAAATATTTTGATTTTTTGACCCTTCATAGAGTTTTCTGAACTTTGACCTCAATGCGCCACGCCTTAACCGCCACCAATCGGGACCAAAATTTATGTGTGATATCTTTGACCATGTTACTATAGATTGAGGGGGCGATACAGTCATTTTATGAACTTTTAAATTTTTCATACAAATTAAAAGCACCCTAATGTACATACTAAGTTCATGTATGTACTATACATACATACATTTTTATGTGCATATGGACATATGTATGTACATGCATTCGACTGATTATTTTCCAAACAGCAATTAAAAGCACTCCCTATATAATTTTAATGTGCGATGATTTTCCGCCATAAATTTCAGTGTTTTCAAATGTTTTCTCGCATATTCAGTTTCACATATTTTTATGTTTTTTTACTAAAGGCAAAGCGGCAATTACCTACCTGCATACATATGAATGTATAAAGAGTAGTAAAAAGTCCTTTTCAGGAAGGCAACATAAACTAATATTTACGTGCGTGTATGTACAAGGAACCATTAAATTAGGTCACTAAATGATGGGAAACTTCGTTTTAGCCAAGTTGATAAATGTGTTGCGGGTTGATGACTTAGGACTTCAACGCCATTAACACTGTGACACAAATTAAAGTTTTTGTCTGGGGGCGGAATAATTTCCACACGTAACGAAAGACCACTATCCATGTAATAAAGCCCCAAACTGTTTTTCGTTACTTGTACAAAGAACCTAAAAGACCATTGAACGTAAAAAACATATACTCCTTGGAATATGCAAAAAAATGTTTTATTTGTATGCATTGTTCACACATATGTATACCGTGAATGTACATTTTTTGCATATTTCATGGCGTAATATTTGATTATTACTTCCTGCGGTCTTTTTGGTTCGTTGTACAAAGTATAATATTTAATAGTTTCTACCATCCCGGGCAACTACTGCCTAGTCAATACTGGGCAGAATGAAGGTGCCAACGTAGAAGATGAAGAGCACGAGCTCCCAATCTGAGAGGATGGGATCTACGTTCCACCATACGACCACGACTGGGGAAGTACATCGAAAATCACAAGAAGCAGATTAGGGTTAGGGATGCCTCCACTGTAATGACGAGATCAGGTGGTCACAGCCAAAAGCGATTATTTAAAAAAAAAATTACTGAATAAAATTGTCATTAATATTAGATTAAATATATGTATGCAAATTGCAATTTATTTATACACAAACTTAATTCGTCTTTTCAGAGTGAACCCATTGGAGAAGCTTCACTTAACTATTTTACGCATTACCATGCAACAATACGAACAATATCATTACGATAAAGATATGTTACGTAAATTGGCCAATAAATTGGGTAAAATGGAGATTGAATCGCAGTGTGATTTAGAACATGTACGCAATATGCTAAATGAAAAGTTCGAGGAATCGATTACGTATCCGAAGGTGTCGCAGGATTGGTGCTTCATCGATTGTGAGTGAATGAACTAACAAATAAGAAATAAAAAGACAAATAAGAAGTAAAAAGCCAAATAAAAAATAAAAAATAAAATTAAAAGTAAGCTTATATAAATGCAATTGACATCTATAACTCTCTCCTCTCTCTCTTTTTTTTTTTTTGCTGCCTCTTGTTTCTGTTTTCATTGTAGCCTGCACTGCAGAGCATTATTTCCGCATCGATCGCGCCCAAGAACATCTGCACTACATTTGCGATATTGCCATCGATGAATTGTATATATTGGATCATGAAGCGGCCACCATGCCGCAGACACCCGATCAAGATCGCTCATTCTCCGCTTACTCACAACGAATGGGTGGCAATGAACGTCGCAATATGGATCAGCAAGGCCGATCTGGCAGCACTGGTACGCAATTACCTTATATTAGTAAACGCATGTTTTGCAATTATTATTATCGCAAAAAACGTTTCGAGTTGTAAGGAGTTTTTTATATGTATATCTGTTTTTATTTATTTATTTATTTATTTACTTTGATTATATGAAACCCAAAGTATTTATTTATAACAAACCACGATGAATATGAAAAAAGAAAATTGGCGCAAAAGAAATAGTGTAGGGAAATTTGAAAGGGGAAGGGGGAAAGCTGAAAAATGTACAATGTATATACTAATAAAAACATGGCTGCTGAAAATCCAATGTGAAGCAATTTTTAGTTAACAATGTCGTAGATATACATACTTACAGTTTTCGTAAATTTAGTGAGAATTAATTTATTAGTTTTAATTTTTATACATTTGGATAAGCGAGTCATAATCTTTCTTTTGACTGCATTCATTTATACTTCAAATTATATTATCTTTCAGTTTGTGTTTTGTTGTAATCATTTATTAAAATACCTTTGAGTTAAAATCTAAAATATGAATTATATTTAAGTTCATTCTAATATTTAGTCTTATTCTAATACTTATAAATTGACTATAAAGAAATTTTAGAAGTTTTGAAACTATCTAGTATATACATATGTATGTACATTAAGGTGGAGTGAAATTTTTTTTTGGAAATTCAATTTGTTTTGCCAGAACGGCACCTTTCTAGCCCAGAAATAAACCTGTAAAATTTTATTGACCTACTCGCAAGTTTAGGGGTGCCCCCAGCCCCACAAATTTCAAAAAAATAGCACGATCTGGTACAAATGTGAAATTTCTAAAATTATAAAATCAAAAAACGAAGTATGAGGACTGATAAACATGGCTAAGCTAAGTATTAAAGTGATTTTTTTTTCGAAACAACAACAAAAAAAGTTATTAAAGGTCAAAGTTTATATTATGCATTTTTTTTGCAATTACTTAAAAACTACTGAACCTATTTCGAATATTTTTTAATACCAATCGATAGGTATTTTGATTCCTTTTAAACTTATATACATACATTTTATATATGAAAAGTACTACCCCCCTGCGGGGGCCAACCCCCCTTTTACCCACCTTACTTTTCATATATAAAATATATATCAAATTAAAGGGAATCAAAATACACATCGAATGGTATAAAAATATTAGAAATCGGTTTAGTAGTTTTTAAGTAATTACAATTTAAAAAATGCTTAATATAAACTTTGACCTTTAATAACTGTTGTTGTTGTTGTGACCAAAAAAAAATTGCTTCAATCCTCATACTTCGTTTTTTGATTTTATAATATACAAAATTTCAATATTTGTACCAGATCGTGCTTATTTCTTTCAACTTTTTGGGGCTGGGGGCAGTTCAAAACGTCATCCTATCGCCATAAAATTTTGTGGGGTTCATTAACTCGTATTAAGGCAACTTTTCATTCCTGGTACGTTCAATAAAAAAACAAAAAAAAATCTCCATATGTTTTCACTCCAATTTAATGTACATAAGTACATACATTAGAGCACCCGTATGCAAAATTGGAAAGATTTTGTTGCCCAATTCTGAAAGCCTGATGATAAAAAATAAGTTATCCAAAAACACGGAAATCTCTGACCCCAGGTATAAAACATAAAAAGTCCTTCCTGCTCGTGCTTAAAAGTTGTTGTCTTAATCATCAGACAATTTAAAGGGGAGCAATAAAATTCGGTTATTTTAGTTCTTATATATATACACATATATTGCGCGTGCTCTAACATACAAGTCACAGCTAGACACATTATCTACTCTCTTTATATTACTTATTTTTCTCATTTCTCGTTATAAAATCCTACAACAAAAACAACATTTAAGTTGAAAATTTTTAAAATTACATTGGTATCATAATTTCCATTTTATGTATTCCCAATCACATCATTAACATCAATCAGTTTAATTAGTTCTAGAGTCTTTTAATTTAAACCTAATTCAATTTCCGTTCACACTCACCTTGCTTGTATGTTAATTGCATGCAAATATGTTGTACATAAACTAGACGTACATACACATACATATGTACATATGTACGCATTAACGTAGTATTTGTAGGCATATGTTTAACCTGCAAAGAAGGAAAAAGATTTCAGAATACCGTTTAGTCCTTGCCGCAAAGCTGTAAGTACAAACATTGCATAAAACTATATTCGTCAAAAAGGTCATTTATACACACAAACATACATTATACATATATACCTACTTCCAGTGCGTCTAATTTTGACAACAAAGACTAAACCGTATTCCGACATCTTCGTGACACCAAAAAAAACAGCCAAACAGAAAAACAAAACCGCAATTCCAATAAATTAAACCAAAAATACAAAACCCTTTAAGGCAAAAATCCAAAACAAAACCAAAAATCATATAGAATATACAGTAAACATAAGTCAAAATGGTACGTGTTGAATGCATTTTTATTAAATGTGATATTTTCTCTTATTATTACACATTATTAGATTCCTGTTTTTGTTTTTTTTGTTCTTCTTCTTTATTTAAACATTTTCCTTTAAGAGTTTTGTATATTAACAATGCTATTTTTATTTTTTTTTATTCCAATAAATAAAATATCCAACAAAAAAATAAAATTAAAAAAGATGATTTACGAATCGGAAAGCCTCTAAAGGTTCTGAAATGGAAGAGGTAATATTCATTAATAATTTTATAGAAAGGATTTATTCGCATCTAAATACATTCCACTTCTTGCTTAGTCATCCCTTTAACTAATATGCCTTGGAAAAAAATTTTATAGCTAAAAAAATTTCAAAAAATCTATTCACACACTTTTTCTTAGAAGCACCAAATACTACAAAAATTGCAATTGGTACTTGCGTAAATTCTTATTAACATTCAATTTCTTACATTGGTCTTTTATATTTGTTTTCCTTAATTATCGCTTATATTTTGATATGCACAAACAAAACTGTTAGCTTCATGAATAACACACACTCGAACACATAATCCAATCTAGCATACATTACATAATTGGGAAGTGAGTTATTTATGTATATTACGAGCATGAATGTTATTAAATTTTAATTTATACATCTGCACATATCATCGTTTAAAGTTAAAAACCCCGTATCGACCATTTTGTCAAGACTAAAAAAAGTTATCGACCAGGTATAATACCGCGTGAGTGACCTGGGATCCTGGGGTCAAACTTCTTCTATGAATGGATGGGTACGGACTGAAATTCAAAATCTCCAATCAAGACCAAAACTTAGATGGGAAATCTTCGATTATAGTAGGATGAAACAAAATTGTCTGACACTATTTCATGGCCACTCTAATACCCTATAGAAATTGTTGGACTACACTAAAAAAAAAAAATTACTCAGATTATGGAAAAATGGGAATGATGATTTTCTTTAAAACGTGGTTTTTATTCCTTGAAAATCGTACATCAAAACAATGAAGATATGTCTTTAGCGCCGAATCATTCCCACTTTTCGATAATCTGAGTAAGTTATTTTTCAGTGTACTTGGTACATTTGTGCCGCAGTCAACTGGCTACAAACTTATGATATTTTGCTACGATCATCGCTCCTTTTGTCACGATCATTGCTCGTTTTGACGATCCTCCTGCATAGTCCTAGCCCAAAACCAGAAATATTTCATATATAAAAAATTTGTCCACTTAACATTGCAATGTCCTAGGAGAGGACCAGTCCCACTCTACCTGGACAACAACTAAAAGAATCCACGGCAAGTTACTTTATAAATTATTTTGATGCAAGTTGGTCCAAATTAGTTTATAAACCAGCTACAACAAACCAATTTATAAATTCTTTTATTCAAAGAAGTAATTTTCGTATTGATAAATTATTTTGACAGTGTCAATTATCCACCGCTGCATTGCCTATTCGATATTTCTCAACTAGATAAAAATTCCAACAAATTCTACAGTCTTACATCTGCAACTTAAGTGCATCATTTGACATCCATACATATATACATACATACATACCCTGCAAAAAATTCGATTAATCCAGGACATGTCCGCGATCAATCGCAAGGGAGCATGCGATTAATACAATTTTACATCCCTTTATATGGAGCGAATTGATCGCATTTGTTCGAGCGTGTCCTATAAAGAGACTAATTGTTCAATTTGTATACCCGAACAGTTGCAAATGTAGATCAATCGCTGTCAGCACGAACGGGTACAAATCGTCGTACCATAATAATAAAAATAAGTAAAAAAAACTTTTTAAGTTAAACGGTTTTATGTTATACATACACTGCAATGTTTAAGATAAATGTACTAAAAACCAAAAAATAATAAAATAGATACAGTCGTGGGAATTATAAACATTTGCATAGACTAGACTAAAATAAAACCGGGGGGCACGTCAATTGTCTACAATCGTTGACTAAAATGTTTGTTTTGTAATGTGGTGGAACATGCAATGTATGTTTAACATAAAACCGTTTAACCTAAAAAGTTGTTTTACCTATTTTTATTTAAATAGAGCGACTCACGCGCCACCTAGCGGCTCCAATTTTTTTTTAAACATTTGTAAATTATTTAAGTAATGCACATGCTAAATATCAGCCAAATCGGTCCATAATTAGGATTTTCAGTTTTAATTACCCCGATTTCAGCTCCACCTAGCGGAATTTTTTTTTTAAGAAAATATTTCTTTTCAAGGTAGTAATACATGTTCCGAATTTCAGCCAAATCGGACCATAAATGCGATTTTTGTAAATAAAGCGACCCACGCGCCACCTAGCGGAATTTTTTTTTCATAATATTGCATTGTCATCGGGGTTATACATGCGTACAAAATTTCAGATTAATCAGTTGACAGGAAGAGGGTGAAATTTGAATTACTAAATTTGACCCAAGAATAAATAATAAATAATAAAACAAACGGGGTGAGCTAAATAAAACCGTTTAATAAAAATAGAATTTCTTTGTAAATCAATTTTGAAAGTGCTAGTTTTCGTATAGTACGACGAAATGTAGATTTTTCAAGGTTTTTAGCTATATAGTTTTAAGGCTATTTCTTATAACAATGTTTAAAAAATCGGAAATGTTCATGCATATTTCAATAAAGATTATATATTGGGTCATATTAATAAAAGCTTAGCATTTGCTTTTACTTAAAATTTGAGACCTTTTACTCAAATTTTGAAATTTGGTTCATACAAATTGATGTCAAATCTTGAGAAAAAGTATTTGCTTCCTTTTTATTAGGTTTGTTTCTTATTAAACTAGCAGCTAGCGAGAGACCAACAGAAAATCAAGAAACGGAATAATAGTAAAAATTAGCGATTAGTAATTTGAATGCTATTTTTAACTGTTAATGGTTATTTTTTGTAAAAAAACATTTAATTTTCTTTATTTCTATTTCAAAGATTCAGAAAATTTCAAAAGTAATAAAATCAAAAGTATTCGTTTGTTTATTTTTTCTACAGCTGTTTCTTACTTTGGCAGCAAATAATTTCAGCTAGGGAAAATATTACTAGCTGAAATTTGGAGCTGTCTATGGCTCTCTACTGCTATTTTTTTGACTCAAGAAACGATTTGCCAGCCGAAACTTGGCTAACTATTCATAACTAGCTAATAATAAACGGACCTATTAATACGGCCCATTGTCTGACTTTTGTTAAAAATATCAATATATAAATTAAAAAATGTAAGTTTTGAGCATGCATTATATGAGCTTAATGTCAAGAATTTTTGATATTTTAGGTAACTTTTTGTTAAAATTATCAACCACTTATTAGAAAGGGTGTTCAATTGGATTTAGCTATTGTTATACAATTTTTTAAATACATTGCATATTTTTGTAAAATTTCTAGTTTTAATGAATCTAGATTTGTACCCGTTTGGAATGAAAGTGTCGGGACGTGTCCGGGATCAATCGCAAGGGAGCATGCGACTAATACAATTTTACATCCCTTTATATGGAGTGAATTGATCGCATTTGTTCGAGCATGTCCTATGAAGAGACTAATTGTTCAACTTGTATACCCGAACGGGTACCAATGTAGATTAATCACTAACATACCGAACGGGTACAAATGTAGATCAATCGCTTTCATCCCGAACGGGTACAAATGTAGATTAATCGCTTTCATCCCCAACGGGTACAAAGGTAGATCAATCGCTTCCAGCACGAACGGGTACAAATGTAGGTTTTTCCAAGTTGTTCGCCAAGACAATTTTTAATAACAATCTTTAAAAAATTGTAAATGTTCATGCATATATAAATAAAGATTATATAATGTTTTACTTTTGAAAAAAAGGAATTTTTCATAGAACATTTTAGGCAACATTTTGTTAAAATTATTATTCATCATTGTTATGAATTTTTCATAGAACATTTTAGGAAACATTTTGTTAAAATTATTATTCATCATTGTTATTAAAAGAAAGGGTGTTCAATTCGTTTTACCGGTTGTTCTACAAATTTTTAAATACATTGCATATTTTTGTAAAATTTCTACATTTAAGGAATCTAGATTTGTACCCCTTCGGAACGAAAGCGATTAATCTACATTTATATCCGTTCGGGATGAAAGCGATTAATCTACATTTATACCCGTTAGGGAACAATTGGTCTACAATTAGTCTACATTTATACCCGTACGGGAACAATCGGGGACTAATTGTGGACCGATTGTTCTCGAAAGAGATCAATCGAGGACAAATCTCTTTCGGGATTGATCGCACATTTTTTTGCAGGGTAAATACAAACATACATACATACATACATACACATGTATAAATATCAATAACAATGAATTCCTTATACTAAGACAGTCCTCTAAGACCCCCTTTCTGCTCTTCATCTTTCCATCTTGTGTTCCTTTACGTTTCTGCGTTTAATCTATTAACCCAAATGTGATTAAAACAATCATAAACATACATATAAACGACAAAAAAAAACTTAAAAATTTGCATGCAGCAATATAGATCGATTATTCAGTTTCAACGAAGATGTCTTCGGTTATGGATTCAGGTATATTTTATCAAACAGGGACTATGTAGATTTGTGAATTTTTATTCTTTTATTGCTCGATTACGAAACTTTTGCACATATTTAAGCTGATTTATATTTGTTTCTTTTTTCCTTTTTTCTTTGATTTTTAATTTACAAATTTTGTTTTTTTTTTTAAACAACGCTGCATACGCTTCAACTGATGTAATTATAATGCACGAAATATATATTAATTTTACGCAAACGAAACAACAACACAACGTTATAGTCCTATATTGGAGCAAACTTCCGATGCCGTACTATTAGCCGCCCATCAAGGCGATCTGAATATGGTAGTTAATGCACTATTTACTTAATATACAATTAATATATACATGTGTAAATGTGTTTTTTCCAAATAATTTTAACACTAAAATATATATAGTAATCACTTAATTTCTAATAAAAAAATATGTATGTATATTTTAACTTACTACACCTTCCAGTGCTAAGCTCAGAAATCGTTATATAATAAAGGTCTTAGAAATATATAGGTGCACACATGCCTGCATATGTATACATACCCTGCAAAAAATGCGATTAATGTCCCGGACATGTCCGGGATCAATCGCAAGGGAGCATGCGACTAATACAATTTTACATCCGTTTATATCGAGCGAATTGATCGCATTTGTTCGAGCATGTCCTACGAAGAGTCTAATTGTTCAATTTTTATACCCGAACGGGTACAAATGTAGATTAATCGCTTTCATCCAAAGGTGTAAGCCAAGGATATTTTTTATGAAAATGTCTAAAAATTATAAATTATTATATATATTAGAAGAAAGTTTATTCGATTAGCTTTCATCTTGCAGTGAAATTTTTTAAAAAAATTAGGTATTTCTTCCAAATATTTCAAGTTTTGGGAATGCATAATGCGAGTGTAAAAAACATGTGAGGAATTTTTCAAAGTTGTTAGCCAAGGCTATTTTTTATAACAATCCTTAAAAATGCCTATTTAAATAAACTTTAATAAATATTATACAATAATATAATATACAATATACTTTTGTAAAAACTCTATTCAATAAATAATTTTTTTTTAAATAGTCAGTATTGAGTTTATAATAGTAATTGATTTTTCAATGGATATTTTTGTTAAAATTTTTTAAAATTATTATTCATCATTCTTATTCAAAGAAAGGCTGTTCAGTATGCATAGATATAACTTTTTACAATTTTTGTAAATACGAAAAACGGCATACCATAGTCGAATAGAGCATAAAAAAGTATGAACCCCAGTATTTTTTTTTGCGAAATTGCAAAAAAGTTTCCGCGCAGAACGCAATTACTTTTTATCAGAACTGCTGAAAAAAACAAAAAAAGTTTTGTACAGTGTACACGTTTTTCTTCATAATAATAGATATTTACCTTAAAGCTGATTCCACATAAAACTTTTTCCGCTTTGCGTTACGCCGCTTTCTATGTCAAACAACGCAAAACTGAAAAACTATGCCACATTGAACGCTGCAACATCACTCAAAAAATATTTATTTTCTGAAAAATCCCTCATTCTCCGTTTTATTTACAAAAAGTAAATAAGAAAATAAAAATCTATTAAACTATTTTTCAATTGTGTGAAATGTAAATTTGTTTATTTACATTTGAATTAAAGTGAAACTGAAAAAAAATTTCAACGCCCCCAAAAGTTGAGATTTGGGCAACTTTGTGCTTTATGTAACTTCGGCGTTGCGTTACTTTTTGTTATGTGAGAAACCTCATATAGATACATGTATTTTAATCTCAGCTGTCACGCAGAAAGTGTCACGTAGCGCAACACAAAGTTCTATGTGGAATCAGCTTAAGGTCTATTAAAAGAAATGTGCAAATCATCACATACTTTAAACTTAAAAAATTGACAAAAATGTAAAAATAAAAATATTAAAAAAAAAATTTTTTAAAATCTGACTTTTTTTTAGAAATCCATTTTTGCGCGGAACGTTTTTGAACCGAAATCACATAAAAAAGTGATATTCATTACTTGTACAATATTTGGCACCACGTGGTGGTATGCCAAATTTTTCGTCAAAATTTGTTATATGCCTACTGTTCAGTTTTACCTATTATTATAATTCTTTTTAATACATTGAATATTTTTATAAAATTTCTACATTTAATCAATTTCGATTTGTACCCTTTCGGGATGAAAGCGATTAATCTACATTTATAGCCGTTCGGAATGGAAGGTAGGTACATTTATACCCGTTCGGGAACAATTGGTCTACAATTAGTCTACATTTATACCCGTTAGGGACAATTGGTCTACTGTTAGTCTACTTTTGTACCCGTGCGGGAACAATCGGGGACTAATTGTGGACTGGCTAAAAATTACAGTTTACCATTCCTTTAATTGTTCAATATTCATATTTATGGCAAAAAGACATTTTATGGGTTACTAATAGGTTACAAGTGACTACGTAAACTAACTATAGTTATATAATTATATATATATAGCTATTAAATAGAAAAGTCTGTTTGTCCAGCATACCTACATACATACATACATACATATGAATATGCGTACCTGTCGGAATATAAAATAAGGTCAACATTTTGTGATGTCATTTTTTGCATTAAATATTTTCATTAATTTGTGAATGTTGCAAGAATTTCTCATATTAATTTCAATTTATGTCTGCTACTCCTTACAGTTACGTGCACTACATGAACAAGGATACTCACTACAATCAGTAAATAACAATGGACAGACAGCACTGCATTTCGCCTGTAAATACAACCACAAAGATATTGTCAGATATGTAATATCATGCGCTTCGCGACGTCTGATCAATTTAGCAGATAAAGATAGGTAAACTTTTTTTAGCCATAATAGTCGCATTCACTCACTCAACAACAATCAATCAATTCATCAATTCAGGGGACAAACGGCACTGCACATTGCCGCGGAGCATGATCGGCGCGATCTGTGCGTTATGCTCGTTGCGGCTGGTGCCAATCTACAAGCGCGCGATCTATGCGGCAATACACCGATGATGGTGGCCTTCAATAAGAATTGTAATGAGATTGCAACATACTTGGAAAGTAAGATGTTACAATGTACTATTGAGAAAAAATATAGTCAAATGTAGCAGCAGTAATAACAAACAACAACAAAAAACAAAAATCTCGATAATAATTGAGCAGCTAAATAAATAAGGCTAGAAGTAATAGGAATGTAGGCAGCAAAAAAAAAAGAAAATTAAGTAAAATCGGCTGCGCCATCCCATCTCCATCTGTAGTATGTATTTGTCAATGTCCATCACTTGTGTAGAGGATTGCAGTAGATTAGTTTGTAAAAGAGATTCGTAAATTATAAAAAAAAATTAAAAAAAAATGTAAAATATAGCAACACTGTTTAATATAAGAATTGTAGAACTAATTTTTATTAATTTACATATCATTAAAAGAGTTTTATGCGAGTTTTTTCGTTTTTTTTTGTTTAAATTGTTTGTGATGTATTGTGGAACGATCTTCCGTCATCCCTTGTCAATTTTGGTTTGGAGACATATTAGCCGAAACCGGTTTGTCTCCAAACCAAAATTGACAAGGGATGACGGAAGATCGTTCCACAATACATCATATTTCTACCCTGTCGGAAAAACAAGCAACCAAAAAGTATTTAAATTGTTTGTTTTTATTTTGTATATTCATTCATTAATTCACTAGTGTTCACTTTCAAACGCCGCACATTTTCTAACTAGTTACTGTAGAAACGTAGTTGTATATATGTATATCTTACTTTAATTGACAGATTGTAAAAATATTAATTAGTGATAAATAATTGATTAAATTAGAAGCATTAAATATAATGAATTTTTAATATTTTTAAATTATTTCTCTTACTTTTAAAATGACATAAAAATATTCAAAACAAAAATATCGTTAAACAAAAATAAAATGTGACAAACCAACATTCCATGAATTACTTACACACTAAGGTCAAGAGCGTTTTCTGGTAATGCAGAGACAGTCGCGTAATTGAACGTGCGGACAATTGCAGAGACAGCTAGACAGCACTAAGCAACTGCAATAAGTTTAAACACGTTATACATATAATTAATAATTAAAAGTTATGGCAATATGTGAATAAATTAGTTTTAGCAGTTAAGTGAAATGCAACATTAAAATTAAAATTAGTGGAAAACATACACCCCTAATTAGAAATTAATAACACACACAAAATCTACAGTACTTAACATAATAGTGTATTCCAACAGCAATTTATTGACATGTTTACATAATTAATTCGTTTTTTGCTTGTTTATTTTATTGAAAGGTTTTTGTTAATAAAATAAAATAAAATAAAATAAAATAAAATAAAATAAAATAAAATAAAATAAAACAAAACAAAAACAGGTTTCAAACTACATTTTAAATTTTCGAAACATCCAGAAAAAAATAACTACAAAATTAATATAAGATAAGATATTTAAAAACTGTCAATAATAATTGCATATTTCTAATAATCTAATTTGAAAATGCATAAACACCCCTTTGCGCCTAATACTTACACCACGCTCACTTACACGAAAACAAACACTGAATTCAATTTAATAAAAAATGGTATTAAATAAGTGTAGTTTATAGAATACAATAATAAAAGTAAATTATATAGTCCATACATATAAATATAAGTATGTATGTATGTATGTATATTGATTTTGAACAAACTAACTCTAATTTACTTATGAATAAAAGAGATAAAAATGCAAAAAATTCGAAAAATAATTATAAGAATAAGAAAACAAAAAAAATCGATACTAAACAAAGTTTGGATGTGGCATAATTCAATTGTGATAGGGAAAAAATTTTAAAAAATCCAAGAATAAGATAAAAGAATAATCAAAAACAAGTAAGGAAGTCTAAGTTCGAGTGGAATCGAACATTAGATACTCAGCTGTATGCGTTCATTGTTTGTTTGCGTTTGATGGAAACACGGTGTAGGTACTTTATATAAAGCGAGTGCTGCATAAAGTAGGCGCAGCCACGCTCATTTTCAACATTTTTTGTCAGTCATCCAACTAAGCATATGAATATTATCCTTTGTGCAAAATTTCATTCCTTTATGACTTCTAGTTACAAAGATGTCACGTTACAAATTCCTAAGGGTGTTCCAGAAATATCTTTGTTAAAAAGTAGGCGTGGTCATAAACCGATTTGAACAATTTGCGTGTCTATTAACACAAGTTATAAAAGTGTATAAACCAAGTTTCGTCATAATATCTCAATTATTTGTCGAGTTATGGGCTCCGAAATCTCGTATAGTCCTGCTTCTAAAAAGAGGCGGTGCCACGTCCATTTTCCAAAATTTTTGTGTTTTTAGTTTTATGTCCGCAGTTGGACTCCTGTCATAAAATTTCAATGATATATCTTTATATTTTTTATTGGGCCACTTTATAATACCCCTACATAAAAGTGGGCGTGGTCGTCAACCGATTTTGGCAATTTTTAGTCCAAACATTTGCCTAAGTAAGTATATCACTCATACCAAATTTAATCGATATACCTTCAATGGTTTCTGAGTTATGACATATAAAACTTTCCATGTTTGACCCTTAATAAGTGGGCGTGGCACCGCCCATTTTCCAAAATTTTATCAAATTTCTTCATAGGGGCCTGAGCTCAATACGTGGGTAATATTTCATCGCTCCAGCTATATTAGTGACTGAGATACCAAATTTCCGATTTTTTCTATATAGGAAAAGTGGGCGTGGTCATTGTCCGATTTCGCCCATTTTCAATACCAACCGTCCCAGTCTCGATACCAACTTGCATTTCAAATTTCATCAAAATATCTCAATTTTTGCGCGAGTTAGAGTGTTTACAGACGGACGGACGGACAGACGGGCGGACGGACGGACGGACATGGCTCAATCGATTTCTCTTTTCACCCTGATCATTTTGATATATATAAGTCTATATCTATCTCGATTATTTCATTCTGTTACAATCCACCGTTATGTGATTAAAACTATAATACTCTGTGTACTAGTACAGCTGAGTATAAAAAAATATTTGGCAAAGCTTGAACTATTACATAACTTTTATTTATATTTAAATAGACACTTGAAAAAATTAGTAAATCAAAATCACACAAGTAATTTTTTTCTCATCAATTAAATATGTAATATATGAAGCATAAATATTGTATATAAATAATCTACGACTTTATACTCAGACATATGTACATATGTACAACCACGTCAAATCACGATATTAAAGAACAAATATTACTGTTATGCATTACACTAATAATAACAAAAGAACAAAAACAAAAATTTCAAAAATACTCAATAAACTCTTTTACAGATGCATATGTACATTAGATGCGTTTTTTAGATCCTCCCTCCGATGTCGCCAAAATATTTGTGGGAAATATGCATATGAAAATAAAGATTTTACCTAGGACACTAATGTGAAGCCATTGGCATATAATGAGTTCCATATGCAAGCCATCCGGGTCCAAGTTTTTTTCCGCTATCCACGGTCTCTATCTTTCGAATTTTTTTTACAACATATCTTGAAATTCTGGGAATTTTCGCAGTTTTCGGTGTAGCTCCATGCAGTTTTTGGAAAAGTGAAATTTTTATTTCAGTTTACTTACTCTAAAACATCCTATTTTCATATTCCAGTGCCGGAGGGAGGATCTGAGAAAAATCTCATACAAACAAAAAACGCATCTAATGTACATACAAAAAAAAAAACAAATCACGAAAGATATTCCGTTTGGTCACGCTTAGAAAATTTTTAATTTTTGATTATTACCTACAAACAGTAGATATGCATGTATCTTGCTCAATTTTATATTTAAATTTTGATTTACATATTAATGTATGTAATTTTTCTCATCTCTCTTTCGTGATCTACAACTTAAATTCTGTTTAGTTTTCTTCCTCTCCGATTGCGCAATTTGAATCAAGAAAAAGTATGTACATATGTATGTTAAAAATACTATAAAGAATTATTGTTTTGATTTATTTAATTTAACGAGCACAGGCCCAAGTTATATTTTTATTTTTTATTTTTTAGAAACTAGAAAAAAACTTTTTAAGCATGGATGTAACTACAGCTGTTTCACCTTAGATCCCTCTAAGACTCATCAGGTTACTTTTGCTTCTGCCAAGACTCGAACTTGCGCACCTTGCAGTACAATAACTACAGTTCTAACCGCTGAGCTATTGCCTGCCTTCGACATCTGATAGAAAATTTGTTGCTAGTTTCTTTCCTACTATAATTCGTTTCTAACTTATGCACATACATATGTACATATTTACATGTAGTTACATCCATGCTTAAAAAGTTTTTTTCTAGTTTCTAAAAAATAAAAAATAAAAATATAACTTGGGCCTGTGCTCGTTAAATTAAATAAATTAAAATAAAAAATTAAGTTCATTTGAACATCCCTACACTTTATTCGCTACTTATGTTTAATCATACAAAAAATATGTAAATATGTACATATGTATGTGCATAAGTTAGAAACGAATTATAGTAGGAAAGAAACTAGCAACAAATTTTCTATCAGATGTCGAAGGCAGGCAATAGCTCAGCGGTTAGAACTGTAGTTATTGTACTGCAAGGTGCGCAAGTTCGAGTCTTGGCAGAAGCAAAAGTAACCTGATGAGTCTTAGAGGGATCTAAGGTGAAACAGCTGTAGTTACATCCATGCTTAAAAAGTTTTTTTCTAGTTTCTAAAAAATAAAAAATAATTATTGTTTTGTTTTATTTAAGATTCTCGATTATTTTTTATACACACATAATTTAAAATAAAAAATAATATTCAAAAGTATTTAAATGGTTTTTATATTTTCTTTCAATTTTTTTATTGATCATCGGTTTTTTAATCAAGTGATTTCATTTATACTATTGAGTAGCAGAAGTTTTTTACATGTAAAATATATCTCTTTTACTAGTATCTTTCAGCTTCCATCAAAATGAAACACTTCTTCCACTTAAAATAGTTTTATTCTTTGCTAATTTGTTATTAGCCTTAAGTGTATTAGTACGCGTATGACCGAGCTTATCTCGCGCTGTCATTATTTTTCGCAGGTCTTCGCAGGCGAAATAAAAAGTTACACAAAATGAGTGCAAAAATGAAACTTTTCAGAAGTTTGCCGCCGAGAAGCGTTTAATACTAAATTTGATGAAAATTGTTGAAATCGTTTATGAGATCCAGAATTAAAGTAAAGCCGCAATACCTCTAACTCTTTATGTCCCTCTCTCTCCCTTTCTTCTTCGTCTTAGACTTCCACTCCCTTCTCTACTCTTCTGTTTCCTTCCCTTTTCATATCCGTTTCCCTTTTCTTTTCCTTTCCCTTTCCTTTCCCTATCGCTCCCTCTTACACCTCCTTTTATCTCACCCTGCTATTCGTTCACCCTTTCCCTCTCCCTCTCCAAATCTGTCTCTTTCTCTCTCCCATTCTGTTTTCGTTTGTTTTCCCCTCTCCCTTTCCCTCTCATTCGCATTCCATTCTATTCGACTTTCTTTTTCCTTTTCATCTTCCTTTTACCTAGGGAACTAAGTTGAGCATTAGATCGAGGAGATCTCTTTATTGAAGCCATAATTTCCACTTTTCGGGATCATCCGGGTCCCCGTTTTTACTCATGGTTGGGGACCCGGCCTGGGCATAACAATTTAAAGAGTCCCATGAAGGCCTTTCATTTGATACAAATATCACTCAGAAACATTCTGGAGTCACCCAGGTCCACGGTTTGACCCATATCCCATATCCCGGGTTAAAAGTGAGTAAAAATAATAAATTTTGCGAAGGTTCACCCCCGAAGCTCCCTGCGTACCAAATTACATTAAAATCGTTGCAGCCGTTTCCGAGATCCTGATTATAGGTATATGTATACACAAGAATTGCACGTTTAAAGATATTAGACATAAATATTCATTCTGATCGCAACATGTTACAAAAACAAAGCTTCCTATTTTGAATACTTTTTGGTTGCTTGACAAGGGATGACGGAAGATCGTTCCACAATACATCATCTTCCTATTTTGCATAACTTACCTATACGTACCTATAGACCAAGTATAAATCAACTTCTTCTGCCTCCATAACTCTACCTCTATCTCTTTCCGTCCATTCGACTCCAACTAATAGTTTAATTTACAGAAACAATTTACAATCAAAGAAATCAGTAAGCTGGATTCACTATGATTATATCTATGCTGAGCAAAGTAGAAGAAACAATTTTGGATAGAATTGTAATTAATCAGGTTCGTAGCACATTCTATTTTAGTCTACACCTTTTCCAGATTGAATTCAGAAAACTCCAATTGTATTTCAGAAAACACCAATTGGTTTACAGAATAGGTAATTGGATTTCAGAATCTGTTAATTGGATTTCAGAATGGGTGAATTGGATTTCAGAAAATACCTTTCGAACTATTTTTGCCATGTAAATACTTATTTAGGGGATTCACAACCTGTCGTATTGCGTCATATCGTCATAAGTCATAATATTTTGTTGTTGCATTCTATGCTATAAGTGTACTAAATAAATACAACTCTGCACGATATGTTTTTGGGTCGTCGTATTTGATCAGCGGTTTTTGTTTACTTCTTTACAGGGCTTCGGAAAAGTCCTTTATAACTATTTCCGTACAATATTTTAATACGACATATGACTTTATGACACTTTGTGAATCACCTAATTATGTATAAAGAAGGCCATGGAAAATGCAAAAATTATTTACTATGGAATAAATTAATTCGTAATTTTTATGCCGTTCAATTGTAATTGTATTTTTAAAAATGGAGTTTCGCGATAACTGCGTAATCTCTTATTTTGAATTTATAACCTGAATTGAACTAACAAATTATTTTCCAACTTTACGAAATAAATTTTATGATATCTGAAATCCAATTTTCGTTTTCTGAAATCCCATTTACACATTTTGAAATTCAATTACTTATTCTGAAATCCAAATTTCTTTTTCTGAAATCCAATTAACAGATTCTGAAATCCAGATAACTATTCTTAAATCCAAATGACAAATTCTGAAATGCAATTTCCTATTCTGAAATCCAATTGGCGTTTTCTGATTTCAATCTGGAAAAGGTGTAGTTGTGTGCAACTCTCATCTCAAGTCTCTCAAATTTTTTCTGAATTTTGGTATTTTTTTTAAGAGTGTTTTGTTTTCTTCCATATCTTTTTTATTATCCTGAAAGTCCCGGGCAACGTAGGAATTTTTTTTTTAAACTCGCTTAACTTTACGTAAATTCGCTTTGAAACAAAAAGCTGCAACCTTTGATTTCCATTTGTTTCTGATTTTCGATTTTAAGCTATTTTTAACACAGATAACTTCTAACAAAACCGATTTGGTCACAAATTATAAGGCAAACAATATAAAAATATGTATATAAATATATATGCATACATATAGTATGTGGGTAAGTGTATATCTAATAAATAAACTGAGTTTTTTTTCATAGCATATAAGGTTTAAATTAAAAACACCTCAAACATTTACTTTTCTAAATTCAGCTGCTCACAACATTAATACATGTAAATTTAGTTTAGTAATTTAAGATTAAAATCAAGTCAATTAACTTAAAGTTGTAAGATTTAAAAATTAAAAATAACCGTAGGAAATTTAGACGTACCTAGATAGATAAACAATGAGCTGAAAATTTCACGTTCTTAACATATTTTAATTTTTTTTTTTTTTGCATAATTTATTAAACTAAAATATTTAATGAAAATAATTTATTATGCATAAGTATTAATGAAAAATATGTTAAGAAGTGAGATTTTCACTGCCGTATTTGGTATTTATGTTTTGGATTTGTTGAAATATAACAAAAGACAAAAATAATTTATTGCATTTTTATACAAGCCCCTTTAAATTTGCAATAAATTGTTGAAGAAATATTGGAAATAACTAGTGAAAATAATTAGCGCTTTCATATGTACATTAGACCGTATCGCAAAAAATAAAGTTCGCCGTACGCCCCCGCATATGATGTCTTTTTGGAAAACATTTCCGGAAAATTTTTTAAATTTTTTTTTGGACGCCGCTAGATGTCGCTAAAATTTATTTTTCTCATATCTTCGGTATTTATAGTCCGATCTCTAAGTTTAATACACGAATGTCTTTGGCTTGAAAGGGCGGCTTATACAATGGAATATTATTAACCCTATGTGCGCCATTGGGGTCACTACCACCCAGTACTTAGTTTATACCACCGTAATGTACCTTTTTTATGACTGCATGTTAAACGTAGTCAAAAATCATTAATCTTTTACAAAATAATTATTTCGATCGCTTGAGCGGAACCCGAAATAAAACACGTTCAACATTCTGAGGAATATAGGTTTTTCGGTTCCTTTGGTCTTTTAGGTTAATTTTACAGAAAAATTTTCTGAGACCCCTAGTAAAATTTTATGCGAAATAATTTTCTAGAACACTTTAACCCTAACTACCTTAAAAATACTATTTTTCCTGATTTTCTAAAAAATGGTGTCAAAATAACCCTTTATTGGCGGTGCTAGAGGGTTAAAATGTTCTAGAAATTATTCGCCATAAAATTTCAGTAGGGGTCTCCTCGGAAGAAATCTTTGTAAAATGAACCTAAAGGACCAAAGGAAGCGAAAAACATATATTCCACAGAATATTGAACGTGTTTTATTTCGGGTTCTACTGAAGCGATCGAAATAATTATTTTGCAAAAGATTAATTATTTTAGACTACGTTTAACATGCAGGCATAAAAAATTGCATTAGGGTGGTATAAAATAAGTACTGGGTGGTAGTGACCCCAATTACACACATAGGGTTAATAATATTCCATAGTATAAAGCGCCCTTTCAAGCCAAAGACATTGGTGTATTAAACTTAGAGATCGGACTATAAATACCGAAGTTATGAATTTTAGCGACATCTAGCGTCGTCCAAAAAAAAATTTAAAAAATTTTCCGGAAATGTTTTCCAAAAAGACATCATATGCGGGGGCGTACGGCGAACTTTATTTTTACGTCCCTATAAGGCGAGACGGCCTAATGTACATGTATACATACCTAAAGAAACAATGATTTAAATTTAAAAACAAGACCATAAATAAATTTTTAAGTCTGACTAAAAAGCGGTGAATCGAAAAAGGAATTCTGTATTATAACAAAAAATTTACGTGCACATGTGTATGTATATATGTATGTATGTATATATTTATATTAATAAAACTAATTAATTACACAAAGGCAAAAGACAATCTAAATGCAAACAAATTTGAGTATAAGAAAACAATAATTGAAGGAAAATAACATGCTTAAAATAAAATTTAATTTTCGCGCATAATTTAAAAATTAATTCAAAAAACATGTTTTTTTTTTGTTTTATCGTAAAAAGGACCTACAGAATTAAAAAAAAAACACTTATAAACCCCTCGGCGTTATTGGTAGGCTTACCGTCCTCTGTACATATTCCTGCAAAAAAAAAAAATATAAAATCGCCTCCTACTTGATACAAGGCAGATTTGCCAGGTAGACTCGGTGGCCAATTTAGAAATTTTCCAATTATTTTGTTATTGTAATTGGTTGAGTGTAATGTCAAAATGATATTTCGCCGTGGTTAAAATCTGAATTCGCATGGGACTCGCCCATTCCTATTGGCCATGATGTGAGTTCGCTTTGAATTTCTGAATTCGCCACCGAGCCTACCTTCCTAGATCTGCCTTTCTTGAGTCTGCGAGTAAGTTAATCGCGTTACTCTCTTGTATTTTTGGTATACATACATATGTATGTAAGTATGTATATATGTATACTACGAAAATAGCACCACTGCAAAAACTATAATTACTTTAAATTAATGGCTGAATCAATTAGATTTTACCAGCACACAAGCTTATAACTAATTAAGATAAGAAACAAATAAATACTACTCAGAATGAAGCGAAGGTACAACCTGAGATGTGCTTGATAAAAAAAAATGAGTTCATTTCAAAACTACTAAATCCGTAAAAATACATAAATTAGCCTAAAATAGTACACATGCATATATTTTAGTATAGAGTGTACTGTACCCAAATATAATGAGAAATGTGTAACGAAAGTCTTATGATTCCTAGTAGTTAAGTAGTTAAGATAGTAGTGTACAGTACTTATCTATATTAAGTATCACATATTTCCATTACACGATTTTTATGCTCAATTTTCCATTCACACATCGAATTAAGCAATTTTTTTAGCTAATTGTGCAATAAAAACAAATTCAATGGTATCCTTTTTTCGGTGATGCCAGATACACTTGTATTCATTCGTTTTTTTTTTTTTACAGAAACTCACTTCCCAAAAAATCCAATTTTGGAACTGTTTGCACATCTATGTTCATGAATACTCGTTATTCACGCTTTAATTTTTTTTTTTTTTTAATAAAAATACTCTCATTTAAAAATAAATTTACCTAAAATTGAATACATTTTTCAATGCAACTCTGATAAAGGGCTGTGTTCATTAAGAAAACGACATGCCATGAAAAGGAAATGGAAGATAAGTGAAATGCCATTAACCGTGTCCATCATTCGGCAAATTTAGATTTTTGCAATTGTACGGATTAAAACAAATCACTCCCGTGTTTAGAACACTTCGTCATTTCATTATTTTTGACAATTCTTCTAGTTACATTGGAGCGCACCGAAAGTGGTTGGCTGGGATATAAACTATAATTTTGTATTAATTTAATTCAAACCTGTTAAATAATGATTATTAATCGTAATGATTACCGGCTTGATTGATTATTTTTTCAATTGTCCAATTAATGATTGATTACCCATTGTTTTCAAATTTTAATGATTATTTTGCAATTACCATTAAAAAAAAAATCAAAAAAAATCATAAAAAATCAAAAAAAAAGAAAAATAATCATAAAAAATCAAAAATAATCAAAAATAATCAAAAAAAAAATATTTTGATTGTTTTTGATTATTTTTGATTATTTATGATTTTTTTGATTTTTTTTGATTTTTTATGATTTTTTTTTGATTTTTTTTGATTTTTTTTAATTTTTATCAATATGGTTTAAAGAAATATGCACATTTGTACGTATGCAGGTATGTATATAGCCTCTTAAGGCAGACTTCCGACGGTAGCTTGATGGTAGTACCGGGGTGTTCGATACGATGAGCGTAGGTGGTGTAGTGCGGTTAAAGTCCCACACTAACAGGATAAAGGCTCTATATGCTTCCTCCTCGTATATTTGTGCAGAGAGGCATACACATTTATACATATCTTACAAGCTTGGAATTATTGTTAATTTGTCATTGACCGTACATGGTACGATGCACGCTTATATCAAATAATTTATCTTTATGAAAAATTGTTTAAAGTGGGCAAATCAAACATTTTAGTGTAACATTCGCTGTTGTACTAACTCATAAATTGGGCTTTAATACAGAAGTTCTCGAAGTTAGGTATACAATGAAAAGCAACTAATATTGCGGCTGTCTTCGACTGTATCGAGACTTTATGACATTCATGAATGAGGAAAAGAAGCGATACATAGTCTCATTTTCATTAATTTATACGGTGAATTATGTGTGTTATTTATGGAGATGTTATAGTCCAAAATGTCTATATCTGAACATTCCGTTGTATGGGACATATATGTTATAGTGGTTCAATTTCTCTTAAGAAGTCACCCAAGTACCAAATTTCAAGTAGATATCTCAAAAAATGAGGGATTAGTTTGCGTTTATACAGACGGACTGATGGGCATGGCTTAAACGCCTCAGCTCATGATCCTCATCATAGCGGCTATATTTTGGTGGATCTGTCATGCCTCCTTCTGCATTTCCGCTCAAAGTTATAACACCATTTCATATGAGTATAAAAAGAAGGGTATAAAAACTTTGTTATAATTGTACTCTATGTTAGTCAATCAAATGTGCTTGGAGTTTTACTTTAAAATATACGTATGTATGTATGTACATTAGAGCGTATCGCAAAAAAAAGTTCGCCGTGCGATCAGTGATGGGGCAGATGGATTCATTGCTGTGAGAGTGTAGGCTACTTTGCTGTCTCTTATATTTTTCGCTTGTTTTATTGCACGCTTTATTTTCATTTGGTATTCTTCCGTTGGGTCTTTTCTCATCACTCGGCAGCCCATTTCTTTGATTAGTTGACCTGTTTTTGCGGTGTATTCCTCTTCCTCCATTAGCACGGCACAAAATCACACCACCGCTGCTCACATCGTACGACAAACATCACAACGCAAACTTCTTCGTTCTTCGCTATGCTGGCTGCTCTAACAATTCAAGGCATTCATTACAATTTGGTCGTACAACGCGTTAACATGAAATTTGCACATTAAATATCTATATGTACTTTACATATACAAATAATTTTGAATTAATATATTTACTTGACTAAGTTTAAATTGCGTCGTATTTTTTATATCCAGATCTAGGAAAAGGCTTCTAGCTCCACCAGTTGTATTTGCTTTGTCTGTTTCACACTTCATCAATTTTTTCAAAAAAGGAAAAATTCTTAATTTCATATAAGTTGTATTTATTGTTTATCATACGCCATACCGTTTCAGCCCTAGTTATTGCCCTATTGTATTCTTTTAAAAGGCAGAAATATTACGTACTTACGTTCCGACATTGTTCCTCAAATAGGATTATTTGGGAATTTGTATTCGTCTTCGCATGCCTACTACATAATAAAGCAGTAGACGATTTGCTATGTTGCAAATAGATTTACGTAAAGATAATCTCTGACATAATCAGAATTCTTTATTCGCTCTTCCCTGTCCTTATCCTGAACCTAGAAATGAATCTTCCCCAGGTGAAGAAGGGTTTGTATCCGTATCTAGTACGAAAAACTTCGAACGAGCCAAGGTCTATACAAATTTTGTACTTCTAAATTTGTCGACATTTTAATTAGTGCAGTTGTCGCTGTAGAATGCACAATGACTTGGATACACCTGTCCCCATATTTACTGCAGGGTTACGTACTTTAATATGCGTTCACATACATTTGTACAAACAAACTTTATGCCTCTCTGACCAAACAGCATGCCTACCTGAATACTTATGTGCATGCATATCCAAATTTCTTTACAACAATATTGAAAAAAATCAAACAAAATGAAAAAAAATCAAAAAAAAATCATAAAAAATCAAAAAAAATCAAAAATAATCATAAAAAATCAAAAATAATCAAAAACAATCAAAAAAAATTATTTTGATTATTTTTGATTATTTTTGATTTTTTATGATTATTTTTGATTTTTTTTGATTTTTTTGATTTTTTTTTGATATTTTTTAATGGTAATCATTAAAATTACTTTTTTTCTGCAAAAGAATTAAAATAATGATTACCAATTAAAAAACAAAACAATTTAATTGATTACTAATCCTAATCGGAATTTAACAGGTCTGATTTAATTGTATATGTGTGAACCCTTCAAAAGCTAAAAGGTATTGAAAGTGCTACCCAGCAAAAACTACAATAATATAAAAAAACAAAATAAGAAAGAGCACTGACGCTGCAATATAAAAATATTTTACCTAAACGTCTTATATTTAATCAGTATGAAAGATGGCACTAATACATCAAAATTAGAAAACCATTCAATTTTTTTTTTTTATTTTTAAATTGCACACAATCACTCCGCACTTTAGAATTTTATAACCTTCTTTTTTATCCGCTTCCTACTCATAAGAACGAAAAAATACACGAAGTAAGATATATGTAGGTATAAACACGACAAACAAAAAATAATGCTTGTATATACATAAATATGTACATATCTACTTTATTACATAGAATAAAAAAATTAAGTAAAAAGGATTGAAAGAAAATGTTTAAATCATAAAAAAACGAAAAAAAAAAATAAACTTAACAACGCACTGCAAGCACTGAGGAATTTGATTCAACTTTAATGTTAGTATGTATTTAAAAAAAAAAAAAACAAGATGTTAAAGGACAAAACATATGTAAATTGAAACCCTCGAAGCCACACTCTTGAGTAAAAAAGTAAAGTGAGAAAGCGAATTTTTCTCTTTTTTCATTTGTCTTTTTTCTGGAAAAAATATAATTGTTGTGCATTAAAAAAAATATAATAATTATAAGAATACAAAAATGTAAAATTAATTCCTTGTGCCTCTTCTCCCTTTTATAAAAAAAAAATACAAAATTAGGGCGGTCAATCAAAAAACAATAACGTTTAATTATCGTCAAGAACAAGAAAAGCAAGCGTCATTGCGCTTCTTCCATTGCCACTGAATTGGCTCAACATGGCAACGCCTGCTAGCGCGCGCGTTCTTCAAGAAATAAATTGATTTATTTACTATATTTGCAATCCTTTTAAAAAATACTAGATTTAAGCTTACAAAAGACTTCTCACTAGAAATTCAGAAGAAGAAAAAAAACACTTTTAAATACTCACTAAAATTGTATAAAAATTTAGAAATCTAAATTGATTAATAATAGAAGAACGTGTATGTGTATGTATGTATGTACATATTATTATACTAAATTTGAAAATTTTAAACTCTCATATTAACAAAATAAATAAAAAAAAAAAATAGAAATATCTACAGCTTTTTGGAAGGTTTGAAAAGGTTATAACTTCTGCAATAATTTGAAACCGGTGTGGTAAAGGTAAGTAGAGGCTATAAAGAGGTTTACTTCAACTTACAGGTGCCTATTTAGTTGAAAGAGCCATTTGAACATTTGAAATTTGAAACACGATGTACATATAGTTTTGTGGATAATATAGTAATTTATTAAAAAAAAAAAAGACTTTTGCACTTAACTATTTAAATAATTATAGCAATCAAACATAGATGCATGAGTCTGTCGTCATAAACAACAACTAGCTAAGTCGAATTAGGAAAGCTTTAACTTACAAACGCTCCCAACAGTTTTTCGGCAACAAAACTGAATTCATAGAAGGTCCACCGCTTATGACTGCAGAATTAAGAGTACTTAATATATGTACATTATGTGCATATGTATGTATGTAAGTACGAGTATATATTTATATGTATTTTCAAAGAATTCGAACTTAATTTTGGAGTCAAAAACATAAATATCATATACTTTTCACGTGATAAATAAATACATTTCGTGCTTTTTTATAAAAAAAAAAAAAATAAATAAATAAACTCGATTCACTTAAAAGTTGTAGCGGAACATCATAATAATTATATAAGTTAAAAACAAAATAATATAAAAAATGTATCTATTTGAAAATGGATTTCTGAAAAGAATGACCCGTAATCCAAATCGGCGGCGTATTAACCCGCTGATCTGGATGATAAAATTTTCGAGCCTCCAATTGCGCTAAATCGACGTATCGCAAGGTGTAATTAAAAGTGTTACGCATGCGTTGCGATTTCAGTAGTAAATAACCAACTTTCATGTCGACAATTGACACATCCGGCGGCATCATACTTGCTTCGTGGCAGTTTTTATCAGCAGCGGCATCACTAACAATGAGTATTATTTCGGTATCGTTAAAACCAAAATTTAGCGGTTGATTGTTGCGGAACTTTGGAAAGATACTGTAAAATTGCGCCATCAGTGAACGACGGGTGAGCGTAAAACAAGGACGCATTACGAGGAAGCTGCGCTTATAAAAATTCATAATGGCTTCATTTGGGAATTGCGCCAGCACCTGCAAAGCTATTGCCAACTCAATGATGGAGGTAGAGCTGATAAAATTCGGCATATATTGCATCAGCTGGGCGTGAATATCCAAATGATTGATACAGCTAAACACTGAAATGTATATATTTTATAGTTAAATACATATATTTATTTTGTACAGGTACATATGTAGTTAACGATTGGATTCACCTATTTCGGCCCGAAATCCATTTAGTATCCGTATTAGATAGTGTTGTTTCGGAAAAGTGTTATTTTGCTCTATCAACTGTGTGGCAACTTCGCACATTGCAACATGCACATCCTGAATCTCACGTTCAACTTGCACTTCCATTAGCATGCAGCTGTATTCACCGGTGGTTGGGTCCTTCAACAAAATCTAAATATAAATTGGTTATGTTAGTTAAATATGTATATTTAGCATTGAATTCATATATCGACGGCTGAGAATAAGATCGCCCTATTTCAAAAATTGTTTCAAAAACGCCCTATTCCAAAAATTGTTTGAATAACGTCCTATTTCAGATTTTGCTTCAAGAACGCCCTATTTCAGAATTTGTTTCAATAACGTCCTATTTCAGACAATTATTCAAAAACGCCCTATTTCAGAGAAATATATATGGAATTTTCTCTGAAATAGGGCGTTTTCGAAGCAAAATCTGAAATAGGACGTTATTGAAACAAATTTTCAAATAGGACGTTCTTCAAGCAAAATCTGAAATAGGACGTTATTGAAACAGTTTTTCAAATAGGGCGTTCTTGAAACAATTTTTGAAATAGGGCGATCTTATTCTCAGCCGTCGATATAGTAGCCGTATTCGTTTGGGCAAGAGTTAGAGACTTGCGAAAAAAACAACCACTGGTATAAAACCAAGTGAAAATGATACGACCGTTCGTTAAAGTAAAGGAATTGAAAAAAAAGGTGTGTTTATTTGATGAAATTTCTTCAAATTTTTATCGATGGATGTCTACCCTATCTTCGAATCTAGCCAAAACTCAATGTAACACCATTCGTTAAAGTACGGACAAAGAACGTATATATCGTCGCTTGATAAACAAAATAACTATATTATGATATTTTATACATGTATCTAAATATTAGCCGAATTCTTTGTAAGCGAGTTGGAAAAACGAATAACATGGAAAGCAATAATAAAATCCAAGCCAATCCAACGAGTTCGATCGTTGGTGAGGCAGTCTAGCGAAAAGAAGACTTATGTTGTTGTCGCCACCAAGCCACTCCCCGAAGGTTTTGGGGAGTGTAGGTGAAGCGACAGTCGTTTGCCAGAGAAATCCGACACGCTCGGGTACTAATCCCTTCTGACACTAGCCCGACTGTAGTGCGAACAATTTTTTTTGACCATTATCAACAGGCTTTCCTTACCACGGGTATATTATAAGCCCCTTAACCCGCTGGGGGGTTGTGGTGATCTACGAAATAGATCTATAACTAACAAGTAAGGAAGCCTAAGTTCGAGTGGAATCGAACATTAGATACTCAGCTGTATGCTTTCATTGTTTGTTTGCGTTTGATGGAAACACGGTGTAGGTACTTTATATAAATCGAGTGCTGCATAAAGTGGGCGTAGCCACGCCCATTTTCTAAATTTTTATCAGTCATCCAACTAAGCTTATGAATATTATTCTTTGTGCAAAATTTCATCCTTTATGAGTTACAAAGATGTCACTTTAAAAATTCCCAAAGGGTGTTCCAGAAATATCTTTGTTAAAAAGTAGGCGTGGTCATAAACCGATTTCAATAACTTTTTGCGTGTCTATTAACACAAGTTATAAAAGTGTATAAACCAAGTTTCGTCATAATATCTCAATTATTTGTCGAGTTATGGGCTCCGAAATCTCGTTGATTCCTTTGTCTGAAAAGAGGCGGTGCCACGCCCATTTTCCGAAATTTTTCTATTTTTTGTTTCCGATCTATTGTAGAACTCATGCCACAAAATTTCAATGAATTATCTTTATATTTGACAAAGATATCGCTTAAAATGTTTTTATTAGGCCACTTTATAATACCCATATATAAAAGTGGGCGTGGTCGTCAACCGATTTCGCTAAAATTTTGAACATGTATTACTACAAGTAGTGAAAGTGTATACACCAAGTTTCGTCATAATATATCGATTATTTGTCGAGTTATGGGCTCAGAAATCTCGTATATTCCTGCTTCTAAAAGGAGGCGGTGCCACGTCCATTTTCCAAAATTTTTGTATTTTTTGTTATATGTCCATAGTTGGACACCTCCCACAAAATTTCAATGATATATCTTTATATTTGACAGAGATATCGCTTAAAATGTTTTAATTAGGTCACTTTATAAGACCCATATATAAAAGTGGGCGTGGTCGTCAACCGATTTTGGCAATTTTTCGTCACAACATTTGCCTAAGTAAGTATATCACGCCTACCAAAATTCATCGATACATCTTCAACGGTTTCTGAGTTATGACTCATAAAACTTTCAATGTTTGCCCCTTAATAAGTGGGCGTGGCACCACCCATTTTCCAAAATTTCACCATATTTCTTCATAAGGGCCTGAGCTCAATACGTGTGTGAAATTTTATCACTCTAGCTCTATTAGTGACTGAGATACAAAATTTCCGATTTTTACTATATAGGGGAGGTGGGCGTGGTCATGGTCCGATTTCGCCCATTTTCAATACCATCCGTTCCTGTCTTGATACCAACTTACATTTCAAATTTCATCAAAATATCTCAATTTTTGCGCGAGTTATCGTGCTCACAGACGGACAGACGGACGGACATGGCTCAATCGATTTCTCTTTTCACCCTGATCACTTTGATATATATGTCTATATCTATCTCGATTATTTCATTCTGTTAAAATCCACCGTTAGGAAATCAAAACTATAATACTCTGTGTACTAGTACAGCTGAGTATAAAAAAAATACAACTAAAACTAAGCTAGTTGAGCTGGCTAAGTGAGTTAATCTAAAAGCGCTTAGCACTTAGTTGACTTCAACAGCAGTGTTGCAAAGTAAAAAAAAATAAGTTAACCCGAATCAAAATCTTGTATGAACTCATATTTCAAACTTAAATCCCTAGAATTATGCTGTCTTACCTTTTGAATGTTGTGAAATATGTATGTACATACACATGCAAAACTTTACTGAATAATAAATGGATACAAATCTTTTTGGTTGCTTGTTTTTCCGACTAAACTTGACAAGGGATGACGGAAAATCGTTCCACAATACAGGATAAAAATCTATTTGACTTCACTTACGCCGCCATACTGAACACCTTCTTCACGAAAACATCGTCCATAGACCACCAAAGGAATACTCCAAGAATTTGCTAAGCAGAATAAACGTAATTTAGCGCAGTAATCGTTTTGTCCACTGTAGGTAGGTTCAAAAATGAATGCAAATTAAAATATTGAAAAAAGTAATACAATTAAAGCAACTTACTTCGGCTGTTTTCCTACTGTGCACGCCTTCTGAAAGAGGTGAAATCAATTTAAATAAAATTATAGGTAGCAGTTTTCATTTTGAAAAAGCAGCAAATTTTAAGTAATTATGTACAAGAACTCACCTTCTGTAAAAAGTTTCTACCACCACCTGTTGAGTTTAGCTGCATCAATGACTTGGGCTTTGCCCACTGAACTTTCAAATCAGTACCCCACATGCGCATCCGTCCCGGTGTCGTACGTTTCTTTGCCTCCAAAGCCGTCTCATGATCATAAAATTCAATAAAGGCGTAACCACGATTCACTTCACCCCTGATGGCATCTTCAATCCTTGCCGGATGTACGGTGCAACGCTCCATGTCTCGAAAAGCTTTCTTGAAACCACTATCCAACAATTCCATTGGCAGCTGTTTCGGTATATTGCTTATGTAAAGACGATTTTTACCTTGCGAGCGATAGACACTCAAACGTTCATTTCCACCACCATCAATAAATAGGAAATTCAATAATTCGTATGCGGCCAATGCCTCATATTCCTGTGAGTACCGGACGAATGCATAACCGCGAGTTATACTGAATGATTCCATCATGAGACGCATTTCGTAGACGGTTCCACAGCGAAAGAGCCATGCAAGAAAACGTACTTGATCCAGCGACTTGGGTAAATTTGCCACATACAATTCGCATATGTAAGAGGGACGTGGTCCCACATAGTCCACGGGCGGCCCAAACACTTTGCGTCCATTCTCTAATATGGCTGGTAATGATGCTGCCTTTTCGTACAGTTCCTCTAATGTAAGTAAACTACGATTTGGTGAGCTGGATGCCGTTGATGACATAGAAACCGTTTGTGGCGTCCAAGAAGCGAAAGAAGAGCTTAAACTCGTCGACAATTGCGATGAGTTGTGCATTTTTGAACCGAGAGCGTTAGCGGTTCTATAACGATTTAATGGTTTATTGTGTATATTTTTCTCTTCAAGCACACTTTATTTAATCCACAAACGCCACGAGAACTACACAAATTTTGTTATACTTATTTTAAAGAACCATTTTCAAAGGAAATTTGCGTTTACTGCGAAGACCAATGCGACGCAACACGATCTGTGTATTTTCAGAAACGATCTAATATCAAAGCACAATTTTAGGAGTCGCTTGCTTTGTGGAAGGTGATAGGGGATATGTATGTACGTATGTGTATCATATACCGGAGACTGGATGCAGAGCGAACTCTCCACAAAACGTTGCAAGTAGGAAATAAAGTACGTTCATTTTTATATTTATAAGCACGTAAATACCGACACACTATAAGCGCGACCTAGGGAAATTATATAAAATGTCGTTAATTAACCGTGATTTGAAAACAACCTAGTCTTCAAGTCTTGTTTTATTGTGATTTCCACAATTTACTGTTAATCGGACGGTGTAATAGGGAAGTTTTAAATCCTCTACCCAATTAAAATAATCATGCAAGTGCTGATATTCAGATCATAAAACAGTATTTTGTCTGTAGAAAACGGCACCCTTCTAAACAAGACTCTTATTACCAAACATTTGTTATCAATTTTGAATCGTATTTATAATCATTTGTGATTTTATTTTGAATAAATCGCATTGAGTCAATTTTTAGTTTTCTTCAAGTCACGATTCTTCTCATGAGTCCTCAACAGCATTGCCATTTTAGATATTTGGTGCCCAGATTTAGATCCCGCCTTCTTTTTTGAGCACAAAAATTTGTGCCACTAGCCACTTTTGTAACCACCACATGTATTTAAGCAGTTTTCGTATATGGAATCCCGATATAGTGATACTGAAATTGAAAATATTGAATTGCAATGGAAAAATGTGTGTATGACTAGAAAATGTATTTAACACGCTTGATTTTTAGTCAAAGGTTCGACAGTTTAAAAATGCTGTCGATGAAACTCCTTTTAATCAGAGATCGAAAATTTCAGTTAATATTTTCAAACGGCTTTTAAAAAGCAAACACTCACTGAAAAATTTATATCAAAAGACATATATAATTTTTTCTTGTCAGTGAGTAATATTAATTTTTCTATTTTCTGTAATTTTATTTATTACAAAAAAAAATGGTGAAAGGGAAAAATGTTCAGTATCTTTACCTGCATTAAATAACTAAAAATTATTAGGAATTTTTTCTAAAAAGTGTCGTTTTCATATGGAGAACTGTCATTTTTTAGAAAAAAAATCGTAACCTGTTTTTTTATTAAATAGAGCTAGTTTCATGAGTTTCGAAATTTTTTGCTACCAAAAGACAGAAATTAATGATTTTAAAAATATTTATCCCAGACAAAAATTTTATATTCATTTTTTTTTCTGTGAAAAACCCAAAGGTATTTTAAGGCCAAAAATTATTTTCAATTTCTGCTTATAATGATATAATAACTCTGCATATGATTTGGTACTTTTACCACTTAGCTACGCAAAAGTTGGAAGAATTTTTTCTTTAATGAATATTGGCGAAATCAAAAATCGAAACAAAATTACCTAATCATACAATGTTGAATGCAATTTTAACTATAATGCGGCATTTACACGGGTCGATTTTTGCCGATTGGGAAATCGACTGAGAAAAAATTGAACGCAAGTCTATTTTGAGCTAGTCGATTTTTGCCGACTGAGTCAGTTGAATTGAAATCTACACGGGTCGATTTTGGTTGAACGACAAAAGTCGACTAGGAAATAGACCCGTATAAAGGCCGCATAAGATACGGCTTACAAACACAAAAAACAATATTATGTTAAATCTGGATATCTCATTAAATTTATGAAGAAAAACTTCTTTGTGTCTGAGTTTGAAAAATAAATGTAAAACATGTTAATTTGAAGAATAAAATTTTTAGCCAGTTTTTTTAGTCACAAACTAAATATATTAGCAATTTTTAGTCACAATTGAAATTAAATCTAGCCACCACGAAAATTTTTCAACGGTAATGCTGGTCCTAAATGACTCGTCCATGTGCAGCGTTACCGAATTGACGATTTTATCGTAGTGACGATTTGATGATTTTTCCTAACAAATGCGATTTTTTCGTTCATTATAGCCCAAGAGGCAGCGGCTTTTTTTCGATCAATTTTATAAAGGCTGTGTTTAAAACTGTGTGTTGTAGTCACGTTCCCAATTACGAAATCGATCGTTAGTCACAATACCATCGGTGGGTGCGCGGGTGGGAGGCTGCGGAAATCGTGAAAAAAAGCACTTTCTCAAGCAATTTTATAAAGGCTGAGCTTTTGTATATATAATATTTATGTTAATAAGAAACTAAAAACAACCGTCAGTCATTCCGCGGGCGGTGGATTATGCGTCAGTCAGGCACCTTAACATGACAAAAAAGTGCAAATTTCTAGCAATTTTATAAAGGCTGAGCTTTTGTATATATAATATTTATGATAATAAGAAACTAAAACCAACCGTCAGTCATTCCGCGGGAGGTGGATTATGTGTCAGTCAGGCACCTAAACTTGACTGAAACGTATGAGCGCACCCATGTAATTATACGATGCGCGGGATTTTCTATCCAATAGACAATCAGTTGGTGGTTGTTATCATATTTCTATTAGTTGAAACTGTAATATTTACTAATTCCAAAAAAGGTTTTTAAGACTTACTAAAGATTCATGAAAGCCAGGTAGTAATATTACTTCATATATATTTTTATTAATTTATTGTTTATATACAGCATAAATTACAGGTACATTTAAATGGATAAATTCATAAACTGTTATCTTGATCGGAACTAGTGCTATCATCTGAGCTGTCTATTGTTATATTGCACACTCCATCTGCTTCGGTCTCATCGTCGTCTGTAAAAGTAAAAAGAAAACAAGTAAGAGCGCGGCTGTCTTCGGCCGTACCGAAGACTTTATACCTTTCATAAATGGGGAAATGAAAAGTTACCTATGTACATAGCCTGATTTGGTTTAATTTCAATTCTGTAGGTTATTTATGGAAAGATTTATTAGAAAAAATGGTGTCTTAGCTATTTAAATTGAGAAGTTATACCCTAAAATGTCTACATCTGAACAATCGGTTGTATGGGAGCTATATGTTATAGTAGTCCGATCTTGAAAATTTTCGGTAACCTTATTTGGGTCAATGTGGGTAACAAAACTTCAAAGTTTCATGTTCTTAGCTGTTAAAATGGAGAAGTTATACCCGAAAAAGTGTAGGTATATCTGGAAAATCGGTTGTTATATATACAAAAGCTCAGCCTTTATAAAATTGCTTGAGAAAGTGCTTTTTTTCACGACTTCCGCAGCCTCCCACCCGCGCACCCACCGCTACCAGACTGACTGACGGTCGGTTTCGTAATTGGGAACGTGACTACAACACACAGTTTTAAACTCAGCCTTTATAAAATTGATCGAAAAAAAGCCGCTGCCTCTTGGGCTATCATTGCTCTGTGAAAATCGTATGCTAGGGATCAAAATAAGAAACTTTGCCGAAGGAACCATACCTCTAAAACGAATTCTGATGTCCCCTAATTTGGGTCGAACTTTTGGGTAGGAAATTTGGTATCTCAGTCACTAATATAGCTGGAGCGATGAAATTTTACCCACGTGTTGAGCTCAGGCCCCTAAGAAGAAATTTGATAACATTTTGGAAAATGGGCGGTGCCACGCCCACTTATTAAGGGTCAAACATTGAAAGTTTTATATGTCATAACTCAGAAACCATTAAAGATATACCGATGAAATTTGGTACGCGTGATTTACTTACTTAGGCAAACGTTTGGACGGAAAATATTTAAAATCGGTTCACGAGATATGGCTTAAAATGTTTTTATTAGGTCACTTTATAATACACATATATAAAAGTGGGCGTGGCTTCTCAATTTAAATAACATATAGCTCCCATACAACCGATTTTCCAGATATACCTACACTTTTTCGGGTATACCTTCTCCATTTTAACAGCTAAGAACATGAAACTTTGAAGTTTTGTTACCCATATTGACCCAAATAAGGTTACCGAAAATTTTCAAGATCGGACTACTATAACATATAGCTCCCATGCAACCGATTGTTCAGATGTAGACATTTTAGGGTATAACTTCTCAATTTAAATAGCTAAGACACCATTTTTTCTAATAAATCTTTCCATAAATAACCTACAGAATTGAAATTAAACCAAATCAGGCTATGTACATAGGTAACTTTTCATTTCCCCATTTATGAAAGGTATAAAGTCTTCGGTACGGCCGAAGACAGCCGCGCTCTTACTTGTTTTCTTTTTACTTTTGCAGACGACGATGAGACCGAAGCAGATGAAGTGCGCAATATAACAATTGACAGCTCAGATGATAGCACTAGTTCCGATCAAGATAACAGTTTATGAATTTATCCATCTAAATGTACGTGTAATTTATGCTGTATATAAACAATAAATTAATAAAAATATATATGAAGTAATATTACTACCTGGCTTTCATGAATCTTTAGTAAGTCTTAAAAACCTTTTTTGGAATTAATAAATATTACAGTTTCAACTAATAGAAATATGATAACAACCACCAACTGATTGTCTATTGGATAGAAAATCCCGCGCATCGTATAATTACATGGGTGCGCTCATACGTTTCAGTCAAGTTTAGGTGCCTGACTGACGCATAATCCACCGCCCGCGGAATGACTGACGGTTGGTTTTAGTTTCTTATTATCATAAATATTATATATACAAAAGCTCAGCCTTTATAAAATTGCTTGAGAAAGTGCTTTTTTTCACGACTTCCGCAGCCTCCCACCCGCGTACCCACCGCTACCAGACTGACTGACGGTCGGTTTCGTAATTGGGAACGTGACTACAACACACAGTTTTAAACTCAGCCTTTATAAAATTGATCGAAAAAAAAGCCGCTGCCTCTTGGGCTATTAACATTTTTAATTAATGGTGAAAGTGGCATTATTAAAAATGTAAACCATCTCAGTACAATAATTAATTGGTTATCTTCATAAAATAAATTCTTATACTTCGTAAATTTTTTTTTCAAAGCAAAGTTTTGTGAATTAATTTCAATGAACAATGGATGTAATTTTTTATATTATATAAGCGCAATGTTTAGATAAATGTGGACGCTTTTTTCTAAAAGTGATTTATATTTTATTCGAATTTGTATGAATTCTTACCTCTTTAAAATTATGTTTGGGAAATTTTTTCATTAAGCTTAGTATCGACCTCTCAAGAAACGCAAAAGTTTCATATAAAATGACGTACAAGAAATGCTCAAGAAATTTTTCTTGTGAAACTTTCTTGAGCGAGTATCGCCCTCTCAAGACATTTTGTACACTTTTTAATACAATGTTATGCGAACATAGCAACACAGGTTTTGCCAAGAAATATATCATCGAGCATTTATTTCTTAAAGAAATTTTGACGTTTGTTGCGTGTTGAAAAAAAATCGTGAAAATCGTTAGTGAAAATGACAAAAAAGAAACGAAAAATAGAATGCACAATTTTTCTAATGATGCAAGGGCATAGTTGGCATTGATTTCTCATATATTATTCCATTCCGACCCCAATATACCACAGTTTACCAGTAATATAAGGTCATCCTCGTCGCTTTCGATGATTTCCTAAAATAACAACAAAATAAAACTATTGAAAACATATATTTAAAGCTTTTATTTAATATTTTTAAGAACTTACTAATTGCTTATGTTTACAAAAAGATTTATTTTGTTTACGTTTTTGATGCTCTTCTTCATTTCACTTGGTATTCACGGTGGATTACTAAACGTCAAAATTTCTTTCCTACTACTATTTTTTACTCAAGAAATAAATCCAAAAATTTCTTGAGCTGTTTCTTGAGAGGTCGATACCAGCCTTTAAAGAAGCACGCCTCACAAAATGGCCTTTGAGAGGGTAGAGGAGTTTTCACAGGACTTGGAACTGAAATCAAAGCTTGCCAGAGGCTTATAGTTTAGGAGACAATTGTTGTTAATGTTGAAAACATATGTACATACATATGTGTGTAGAACATCATTTTGCGTTGGCGGCCTTTGACCGCGTTTTAAAAAAAATTACCCTCCACCAATAGAATTCTCTTTCTGGGGTAATATATATGGACCCACCCAAATTAAACAGCAAATATCTCATAAACTATAAACCTCCAGCAAGTTTTGATTTCAGTTCTGAGATATGTGAGAAATCCTATATTCCTCTAGAAAAAGTTATTTCTCGCGGGTCATGCTTTCTAAATGGAAAACCGACCCTTTTTTGTTTATAGCGTGTTTTTAGTATCTAAATATGAGAAAGAAACAAATATTGACGATTTTTTCGCTGAAATTACGATATTTTATTTGGAAAATAACGATTTTTCTAAAAAAAAAAAATCGGCAATGCTGTCCGTGTGATTCATTCCAGTGGTGAACATTTTCAACTTTGCGTTGGCAATACCTCTCCATAACGGGAAATACATATTTCTGAGATTTTAAATTAAACAAATTTCCAGACATTACTGTCATTCAACGGAAATATCGTTCGACGATGCATGTTTAATTTATTAATACATTTTTAAATAGTAATATACTAATAAAGTGATAATTTGTGAATTTCCTTAAAGTATTTTTACGCATCCTAATGGAGTACACAACAGCCAGTGCTATTAATCAGGGTACAACATTATGTACGCCACTTCACGTTGCTTATCCATTATCATCGCCGGTTCCGTCATCGGATTGTGCCAGTTTAAGCAATGTCACTCCTTCGCCACCACTATCAACAATCTCAGGCGGATCGCCGCTACAATTGAGCGAGAATGGCCAAGAATTACAGCAACGACATCAGCAGATGCAACAACAGCAATACACACTTATGCAAATGAATGGGCGTAAAGTTCTTGGTCCGCCAGAGGGTTGGCAAGGTCCGCCACCATCCAGTGCATGTGAGCTATTTGTTCGTCGTATACCACGAGATTTAAATGAACAAAAACTCATACAACCTTTTCTACGCTTTGGTCGTATATATGAAATACGCTTGCCTATGGATTTTAATCAGGTAGGAAACTAATAGCTATACATATTAATATTATTATTATTTTAAGAAATGTGCATATATGTATGTATGTATATTTTTCTATATACATATGTATGTACATGTGTGCATATGTATGATTATTTTACATAAAACCAGCTGAAGAAAAATCAAAACCTAGAAGATGCTAATTGTCCCCGCTACTCTATCCTTTCTCTTATTCAGAACTAGCGATGAACGCAACAAAATTCAACTAGTTAGTTTTTTAGGATTTCATATTAATACATTCGAACTGAAAATTCCAGAAAAAAGCTACGTAACCGTAATTATACCACTCTTCACGCCTATGGATTAACTTTTATTTATTTTCGCAAAAAAATCTGATGTGTTGCAAGATGACATTCCTGCTTGAGTTCCGCTTTATTTAAAGTTAACTTTAGTTATTGGTTTTTGTAGCACTAAACTTCTTTGTAAAACTTTTTCTCACAGGCAAATCGTGGTTACGCATACGTCAAGTACACCACCGAAGAGGATGCGGCTTGTGCCATGGAAGTACTAAGACATTTCTACGTCTCACCTAATCGCAAATTAGAGATTTTGCATTCTTATGAGAAATGTTGTTTATTTGTTAGCAACATTCCAAAACATTTAACAGAAGCGGAAATCGAAGAAAAATTACGGGTTGTCTTTCCCACAATGCAACGTATCTATTCACGCAGTACAATCATAAATCAACGTTCGATTGGTGGTGAAGTGGACAACGAGGAGACAAATGGTTACAGTAATTTTAAAATAGAGAAATTTGAAGGATCTAAGCAGCAGCAACACGTCAGAATAAAAGTAGCGGCTTACGAGCAGAAAAATCGCGGTCACGTTTTCGTACATTTCCCATCGCATCTGGAGGCTTTGGAGGCGAAAAAGAGCACGACACCGGGTGTGATACGCATGTGGGATCGTGATTTGAAAGTTGTTTGGGCAAACACTGAGCGCGATACTGATATGTCTAACTCAGTAAGTTAAGAAATACGAACCTAGATACATATAATAACTACAGGAATACCCGATTTTACTTTCACAGAATAAAACCCTTTTTGTTCGCAACGTAGACCTTTCTGTAAATAATCGTGACGTTATCGATTTGCTTGTGAATTGCGTGCCACGACAGGAGATCCGTAAAATTTCCAAAGTACGCACTACAGCTTTCTTTGATTTTACAACACGTGAAGCGGCAGAAAAATGTTTGCAACACCTACAGGGAACCGTGCTGCGGGGTCAGCGATTGAGCCTAGAATGGGCCAAACCATCGGAACAGTATGTTTACATATCGCACTCCAAATCATAAAGTGACACAACTCAAAATTCAAAAATTTTCAGTAGAGCCAAAAAACTTTTTGTTTTTTATAGGCAATGATATGGTAAAAGACCACGTATAATAGTTATTTTTCAGTTAAAAAAGATGCAAACGATTTTTTGGCAGTCGATAGAGATATGTTCTGTATACCGATTTATGAAAGAACCCCGATTTCGAAATATTTTGAGTTGTGTCACTTTATGATTTAGGGTGCGATATATCATACAATTTAATTGTTTCAATTTTTTTTTTTTATTCGCAATTTTGTGAACCTTTTGTTGTTAACCCTTCTTTCATTTTTTTTTTATTTAAAGGCAATCTCTACATCGTATGTGTAAAACCGATTTTGATGCAATGCTGCGACTCAAATGCATTGCCAATTACTGGCAAATACCAATTATCATATTTGGCACTTACTATGAAAACGATAATCTGCAATATTGTGCAGTGATGCTGCGTAATGCTAATGGCACATCACGCGCTATATTTTGTGCGCTGCAAACCCATGAACTCCTCGATATACATTCGCGTATATGTGAGGTGGTTTGTGTTCTCTTGGAGACCATCGGCACATTTCCGGACTACAATTATGTATTCTTTGTACAGAAGGACAATGCACACCTATGCAAGTTTTTTTAAAAAAAAAAAAAAAAGGATCCTCAAATATTAATAAAAAATTTTTCGTTATCTTTTCAGTGGGCATGGTTACTCACGATTCACATTCTGTTGGCTTTATTGCTTCATATCAGGTACCACAAGAATTAACTTTCGATTTAAATGAAATCATAGACTTGAGTTGGGCAGTAGCGACTTTAGCTGCCGTAAGTGAGGACGCATTGTTGGAAGCTTATCATGAAAGCTTTCAAGCGCATACAACTGCTACGTATCTGCAAAATATAATTGTATCTGGACATCGCATATTCGGCACCATTTTACCCAAATACCGCAATAAGCCACCATTAAAGCACAATTTAAATGATACACAAATAGTGTTGGCTTTATGTTATATAACGACTGGCACAAATACCTCCTTGTCCCAACGGCCTTATGTGCCCTATCCGGTTTCGTTATTCGATAACGGCTATGAAGGTTTACGTTTCGTATCTCTCAAACTTTTACCAATTGCCGTTACGCAATCGCGTTTTGTCGTGCACTACGTTCTCAATCATGTTCAGTTTGGTAATTTAGAATACTTCCATCCATCACAACGTTATCATTTGCCGCCAGTTCGGCTGACCGGTTGTTCATATGCTAAGTCGTTAAAAAATCCAATAAAGGCGGGAATTATATGTGCTCAGGAAGAACAGCAGCAGCAGCAGCAGCAACAACAGAAACAGCAACAGCATGTACCACAAGGACAACCACGATTTAATTTATTTACAAGTGGCTTTTACATTCCCACGACTTATGTTACATCAGCGGTATCCGAACCGTCGATGTACGGTATGCCAATACAGAGTGCATTGGAACTGCAGAATATGGTGGAGCATGCACCATAGACGATTTCATAGCTCGCAGAACTTCGGCGAAACATACAAAGGAAGAGATGTATGAAGCAAGCATTATAGGTTTATGTATACATTATGTATAAAAAATTTCAACCTATAGCTCTACTGTTTAATTTTTTTTAATATTCAAAGTGCATTTAAAAGAGTTACTCATACACTCCAAATTTTCCTTCGTATGCGCCGATGTTTTATTATTATTTTTTTTATTAACTTTCTTTTAAATAAAGTATAATGTTCTATTCGCTTTTTAAGTTATTAGTGCTTTTAATACGTATTATTGGATTTCGTTTATATTTGTTTTAACTTAAAAAAAAAAAAGTAAAACTATTTTAAGTCGTACTACATATTTGAGGTATTCAATTTGTTTGTGTGAACGTTTCAAGTGTTAAGTGAATAGCTTATTTATGGTAAAAATTTTCATTTTATATTTTACTGTATGCATTTTAATTTATTATTGTTTGTCTTATATATTTTAAATTGCTTGCGAGAAGAAAACAGTGTTTAATGTTGATAAGATTTTATTAGAAAATAAAGCAAAAAACATTTTAAAATACTAACTTTTTTATGTGTATCTACTAAAACAGTTTTTAAGTTTCTCACGTAACTTTATTTTTTACTTTATTTTGTGTAATTTTAAAAATTGAATTTTAATAAAAAATGTTATTTGAATATTGAAAAAAAAAACAAGAATCTGTTTATGCATATATATGTATGTATTTATTTTTTATCCAAATGAATTCCAATATTGCCAGGTCCTAGAATACAAGAATGCAGCAATATTTTCTCTCCACTCAATAAGATTCGAAGGGCTTCACAGGTGCTGTGCGTGTGCTCGGCTTATTCGTAAACAAATTATGACACACCCTGCAAAAAATGCGATTAATCCGGGACGTGTCCGGGATAAATCGCAAGGGAGCATGCGACTAATACAATTTTACGGCTTTGTTCAGAAACTCAGTTTGAAGCGCAACCTGATTTTGTAGTACAAGCAGAGCGTTCATAAACGTAAATTTTGCATGAAGCGTCGCTCATCACAATCAAAATAATTACTGCCGCTGTTGCGCTTCATGCTGCGTTTCTGAACATAGCCTACATCCCTTTATATGGAGTGAATTGATTGCATTTGTTCGAGCATGTCCTAGGAAGAGACTAATTGTTCAACTTGTATACCCGAACGGGTACCAATGTAGATTAATCGCTTTCATCCCGAACGGGTACAAATGTAGATCAATCGCTTTCATCCCGAACGGGTACGAATGTAGATTAATCGCTTTCATCCCGAACGGGTACAAATGTAGATCAATCGCTTTCAGCACGAACGGGTACAAATGTAGATCAATCGCTTTCAGTACGAACGGGTACAAATGTAGATCAATCGCTTTCAGTACGAACGGGTACAAATGTAGATTTTTCCTTAAAAAATTGTAAATGTTCATGCATATTTAAATAATGTTTTACTTTTGTAAAAAAATCTCAATAAATAAATTTACAAAATTGTAAGTTTTGAGTATGCATTATATGAGCGTAATGTAAAGGATTTTTTTATTGAATATTTTAGGCAACATTTTGTTAAAATTGTTATTAAAAAAGGGTGTTCAATTCGTTTAACCGGTTGTTCTACAATTTTTTAATTACATACCATATTTTTGTAAAATGTCTACATTTAAGGAATCTAGATTTGTAACCGTTCGGAATGAAAGCGATTAATCTACATTTATACCCGTTCGGGATGAAAGCGATTAATATGCATTTATACCCGTTAGGGAACAATTAGTCTACATTTATACCCGTTCGGGAACAATCGGGGACTAATTGTGGACCGATTGTTCTCGAAAGAGATCAATCGAGGACAAATCTCTTTCGGGATTGATCGCACATTTTTTTGCAGGGCAGTATTAGATATGGGGGTATGTAGTACTTAAATGAATTTTCCAGTTCCGCTCATTACACTAGGCTACAAATAATAAAAAAAAAAAAATACCAAGAAATGAGTATGGGGGAGGTTAGGTATGGACCTGCTGAGTTCGGAACTTTTTTTTATCTTTTTGTATGGTTGGGTTTTTGAGATAACGGTAATTTTGGGGTTTTTTTTTGTTATCACTTCATTGAAACATTTTTATACTCAGCTGTACTAGTACACCGAGTATTATGGGTATGTTCAGAAACGCAGCATGAAACGCAACATCGGCAGTAATTATTTTTTTGATGATTGTGATGAGCGGCGCTTCATGCAAAATTTACGTTTATGAACGCTCTGCTTGTACTACAAAATCAGGTTGCGCTTCAAACTGAGTTTCTGAACACAGCCTATAATTTTGATTTCATAACGGCGGATTGTATCAGAATGAAATAATCGAGATAGATATAGACTTATATATATCAAAATGATCAGGGTGAAAAGAGAAATCGATTGAGCCATGTCCGTCCGTCTGTCCGTCTGTCCGTCCGTCCGTACGCACTAACTCACGTAAAAATTGAGATATTTTGATGAAATTTGGAATGCAAGTTGGTATCGAGACTGGGACGGTTGGTATTGAAAATGGGCGAAATCGGACAATGACCACGCCCACTTTTAATAATAATAATAATAATAATACAATGGCGCTATTATAACTCTGACGAGTTTTATGGCCGAGCTTCTCTCCCAATTCGAGGTTTGCTCCTTTTTTGTTTTTCCTACTAATTGGGTGGACCTACAGTTTTATGCCGGCTCCGAACGGCGAATGCATTTTTTTGTGAGAAGCTTTTTCATGGCAGAAATACTCTCGGAGGGTATGCCGCCCACTGCCGAGAGGTGACCGCTGCTCTTAAAAAACCCAATAATTGGATTTTTACTAATTGAAAAATTGTTTTGGTGTTTGGCTCGGACCGTGGTTTGAACCCGAGACCTCTGGCACAGCAGGCGAGCACTCTACCCACTGCACCACAGCGGCCCACTTTTACTATATAGAAAAAAACGGAAATTTGGTATCTCAGCCACTAATATACATATGTAGCTGGAGCGATGAAATTTCATCCACGTATTCAGCTCAGGCCTTTATGAAGAAATTTGATGAAATTTTGGAAAATGGGCGGTGCCACGCCCACTTATTAAGGGTCAAACATTGAAAGTTTTATAAGCCATAACTCCGTAAACCGTAGAACCTGTATCGATAAAATTTGATTTATATGATTTACTTAGGCAAATGCTTGGATGGAAAATTGTCAAAATCGGTTGAGTGTCACGCCCACTTTTATATATGGGTATTATAAAGTGACATAATAAAAACATTTTAAGCGATATCTCTGTCAAATATAAAGATAATTCATTGAAATTTTGTGGCATGAGTCCCACAATAGTCCGGAAACAAAAAATATAAAAATTTTGGGAAAATGGGCGTGGCACCGCCTCTTTTTAGACAATGGAATCTACGAGATTTCAGAGCCCATAACTCGACAAATAATTGAGATTTTGTGACGAAACTTGGTTTATAACCTTTAATAACTTGTGTTAATAGACACGCAAAAATTTATTGAAATCGGTTTATGACCACGCCTACTTTTTAAAAAAGTTATTTCTGGAACACCCTTTGGGAATTTGTAACGTGACATCTTTGCAACTAGAAGTCATAAAGGAATGAAATTTTGCACAAAGAATAATATTCATATTCTTAGTTGGATGACTGATAAAAATTTTGAAAATGGGCGTGGCTCCGCCCACTTTATGCAGCACTCGCTTTATATAAAGTACACCGTGTTTCCATCAAACGCAAACAAACAATGAAAGCATACAGCTGAGTATCTAATGTTCGATTCCACTCGAACTTAGGCTTCCTTACTTGTTTCTTATTTAACCTTCTTAATATGAGCGGAGTTTTACAACTTTTTCGTGTTATAAATACATACATATGTATATAGATCTATTTCGGAGATCACCACATCTCTTCATCAGACTTCTTTTTACTTTTATTCTTGCGTCCGCATAAAACATCCTTTAATGAAAAATTTAACTAAAAAGTTAAAAATAAATAATAGCTTAAAAAAACTAAAAAACACGCTTTAATCTTAAATAAAAATCGTACTAAAAATTGAGAAATAATTTAATTAGAAACAAAATGATAAACGAAAATATATGTAAGTCTTTAAGGAAAAGCGTGAGGGTGCTCAATAATTGAACATGAAAATATTCGATTCGTACAACTAGTACAAAAATATACCTAGTTGCGAAATTAAAGAGTACGATATATGAATCTCAAAAAATTCAAAATAAAAATGTTAGTAAAAAAGCACCGATTTTAAATATTTTTTGACATACTGAGAACCCGACGCTTTTCCTTATATCGCTAGCTTAGAGTGCGAACTGTGTAAGTCCATTTTTATGAAAAAGTGTTTTTAAGTGTAGAAAGCTAGAAAAATCAAATACGCACCACGCTAAACAAGTCTGTGATACTTGTCGTATTTCTACTCGTTGTTATTCAGTGATACGCAAATTGTGTAAGTCCAAAAAGCGAAGAAAATTATGTAAGTCCAAAATTTTTATATGAACAGAAATTTTTTTTTTTTTTTTCATTTAAAAATTATTTATTTTTTGTTTTTTGTCTCTCCTACAAAGTTTGAAAAATGGACTTACACAATTTGCACTCTAAGCTAGCGATATGTATACTTATATTTTCGTTCATTTTGTTTCTAATTAAATTATTTCTCAATTTTTAGTACGATTTTTAAAATTAAAGCGCGTTTTTTAGTTTTTCTAAGCTACTATTTATTTACTTTTAATGCCGTCAGTAAACAGTGAGTACCTATCTACTCGAGCACAATCTTATAATAAGTACATATTTGTATATTTAATATTTTTATTTGATAAAACCTAATCAGCTTACATTACCTGTGGCCGCTGTGGTGCAGTGGGTAGAGTGCTCGCCTGCTATGCCAGAGGTCTCGGGTTCAAACCACGGTCCGAGCAAAATACCAAAAAATTTTTCTAATTAGTAAAAATTCAATTATTGTATTTTTTAAGAGCAGCGGTCACCTCTCGGCAGTGGGCGGCATACCCTCCGAGTGTATTTCTGCCATGAAAAAGCTTCTCACAAAAAATGCATTCGCCGTTCGGAGCCGGCATGAAACTGTAGGTCCACCCAATTAGTAGGAAAAACAAAAAGGAGCATACCTCGAATTGGGAGAGAAGCTCGGCCATAAAACTCGTCAGAGTTATAATAGCGCCATTGTATTATTATTATTATTATTATTAATCAGCTTACATAGCAGTGGGGCCCCATTTTTTAATTTGCCCCACGGCCCTTGATTGCAATTAAACAAGCTCATTTTTGAAAAAAAAAATAAAACTCCCGATTTTTACAACTTCTTATAAAAAAAATTAATTTGAAATTGAAATTAAAAAAAGTCGCAAGAAATTTACAAAATTTTGAATTGGACCAGTTGTTATTCAGCGAAGTTTTTTAGCTTACTACAAGTTGTACATGCATATGTATATCAACAGAAGCGCATTTTAATTGTCGAAAAAACGAGTCACTGCTTGTGATTATCGCATTTGTTACTTCCGCGAAAATAATTTTAATAATAATAAAATGAGTGATAACCAAAAACCACGGAATTACCGTTATCTCAAAAATCTAGCCATAAAGAAAAATTAAAAAAAAAAAAAATAGTTCCGAGCTCAGCAAGCATATAGCTATCCTCACCAGTTCCTGAATTTCTTGGTGTTTTTTTGCTGTAACCTAGTGTTACACTGTGGAACAAATTCAGGTCAACAAAAGTTAAATCGGTTCTGAAAGTTGGGGGTGAAAATAGAGGCTAAATTAGAAGACCCGTATCGCGGCGTTTGCTTAGGTTAGTTCGAATTTGTTTTTAATCGACCTTTGAACTTTGCAGGCAAATGCCGATTTTCAGCATATTGTTTGTATGGTTTTTTTGCTATAACTCGTCGACTAATTGAGATTTTTTTGTTGGAGTGACAGCAAACGAAAGAAAATTAAATTTCCTATACAAGGGGTCTATAACATTTTTCTCTACCTCTTATAGTTTCTGAAATATTGATAATTCAATTTGAATTTTTTCGATTTTTTAAAGAAAAAATTGACTTTGTCAGGCAATATCTTTAAAACCAAAATTTTCACCTTCGGTTTTACTCCCTTGCGTGAAGCTACATTCTATTAGCAAAAAAATAAGCTATCAACGAAGAAAATCCATGGTAAAATGGAAAAGTTATAGGCGATCATGTAAATACAGTCAAGTCGGGCAATGCATCTGCACGGGTATATTTTATGCATGTTATACCCGTAAATGGGCTTGTATCTACTGCGCTGCCAATGTGCTGCTACTGCAGAGGCATTGCGCGACTTGGCTGTATTTACATGATCGCCTATAACTTTTCCATTTTACCATGGATTTTCTTCGTTGATAGCTTATTTTTTTGCTAATAGAATGTAGCTTCACGCAAGGGAGTAAAACCGAAGGTGAAAATTTTGGTTTTAAAGATATTGCCTGACAAAGTCAATTTTTTCTTTAAAAATCGAAAAAATTCAAATTGAATTATCAATATTTCAGAAACTATAAGAGGTAGAGAAAAATGTTATAGACCCCTTGTATAGGAAATTTAATTTTCTTTCGTTTGCTGTCACTCCAACAAAAAAATCTCAATCAGTCGACGAGTTATAGCAAAAAAACCATACAAACAATATGCTGAAAATCGGCATTTGCCTGCAAAGTTCAAAGGTCGATTAAAAACAAATTCGAACTAACCTAAACAAACGCCGCGATACGGGTCTTCTAATTTAGCCTCTATTTTCACCCCCAACTTTCAGAACCGAGTTAACTTTTGTTGACCTAAATTTGTTCCACAGTGTTATTGAATGAGTGAATGAAATGTATGACACTAAGAAAATAGTGGTAATGTATTTTTCCGCTACCATTAATTTAATGAGTGGAAGTGGAAATTTTTTCCACTCAAAGTAAATAAAAAATAACAGAAATTTTTTCTCGGTTTTTTTTTTATTTCCATTAGTATTTTAAAAGTATCCTATTGGTAGTGGTTTTTTGGTCTACTAAATAAATTAGTGAATAATACCCATATCTGTTACGTATGTAGTATCTGGATAATCGAGCTTACCTTGAGCTGCAATTTCTTTCACAGGACTTCACAAAAGTCAAATAAAAAGTTACAAAAAAAATTAAATGGAAAAATTAAACTTTTCATATGTAAGTTCGCCTGCGAGACGAGACCCCTTGAATGTTGTAGTAGCCGTTTTCAATATCCAGAACTAAAGTAAATCCGTCTCACTTCGTTGCGATACCCTACCACTTCATGTCCTTATCCCTTTCTTTGTCTTAATTCGTTCTGCTCTTCCCTCTCCTACTCTATCTCTTCTCCTCTGCCGTTTTATTTTCCTTTCCATTTCCCATTCCTATTCCATTCAATTCGTCTTTCCTTTTCGCTTCCCCTTGCCACGGAAAACGGCCATTGTCCCCTTCTCAAAAATGCGGGCCCTTAGGGGAATGAGAGGTATACATACATACATGTGGACAATGTTGTGGTGGACACTGTTTCCGAAGTAAAATACGTAGGAGTAACATTTGACTCCAAGTTATTATGAGAGAAACACGTAGATAACACCACATCGAAAGCCATGGTGTGCAGACGTCTTTCAGGCAAATCGTAGGGATGTAACCCACACGTGCTGAGATGGATGTACAACATGAAAGTCAAACCGATCATCACCTATGGGACAGTAGCCTGGTCCTCAAGAGCAAGTCTGACAAAGGTGAGGCAATCACTCACCAAGGTGCAGCGCCAGGCATGCGTGCTTCTTGAGCTAACCCCGCTGCATATACTTATTGAACAAACTGCCAAGCTTTCCCTAATGCATATATTAATGGAAGGCTCTGGAAAAGGTGAAGTTGTATCGTCGCAAAACATGGTCAATTTGAGAGAGAAACTCCCGCTCTCACAATTTCTTGGAGACGATATTAACAGAATCATAAATTTCAAAAAGTCATCTAACATGAGGTTTAAGATAGGGCTTGGAGACAAAAAATCATGGAACGTCTTTAGTATCGAGAGCTACCTACAATCACACCACTTAATATGGTACACTGACGGCTCGAAAACTCCTGAGAGTATTGGGACTGTAATACTTGGCCCCAGGTCAAAGGTCTCTCTACCCATGGGGGTTTATCCAAGCATCTTCCAGGCGGAGGTATATGCCATAAGTGAATGCGCAGGTATGCTACTGCGACGTGGGTACTCAAACGAAAAGGTAGTTATACTAAGTGATAGTCAGGCTGCACTTAAAGCCATTTCTTCCATCGAGATAAAATCGTCGACTGTGCCTGAGTGCATGAATAGACTGAACGAACTGGCAGCTCGGAACTCCATCCTACTATCCACTACTCCAAACCAATAGGGTCTGAGCCATTCATAGCAATAGGCCCACATACTATCAGGAATAAGCTCAGAAGCGAGGAAAGGAAGTTAAGGGAACAGTAATGGCGCCAAAACAATGAAATGCGGCAGGCTAAAGCAGAAATAGGAGGGTATAACAGAAGTCGATTCAAGGGGCTTCGGAACCTCCCAAAGAATAAATTGAGAATGCTGACAGGAGTTCTCACAGGACATTGCAGGCTTAGGATGCATATGCATAGATTAGGTATCCTGTCAAGTAGCCTATGTCGTTTCTGTGATAGGGAAGACGAGTCTGCAGAGTGCGATGCCATTGCAAGGAAGCGTGAAAGATTCCTAGGCATGCCATGGCGAGGTCAGCGGCACATTCAGTCTCTAAAGCCGAGCGCTATCCTCCAATGTGATTGAGGAGAGTGTGCAATAGACCAAGTGGTTGCAGTTACCTCATCAACAACAATCTATCTATCTTCCACTTCCCTTTACCTAGGAAACCACGCTGAACATTACATTACAGATTGCATCGATCTATATTGAAGCCCTTCACTCCCCTTTCATTTTATACCAATTCTTGTATTATGTATGTATATGACGTATGAGATGTGCATACATACACACATACGTATGCTTGTAGATGCGAAAAATGAGATGCGCGTCGCATAACAAAATCATGCGAAAAATCAAAATTTTTATTTTCAAAATTTGCTTTCTACGCTGTGTAAAATCTTCTGCGAATGAATGATCAGTCTCTTTAGGGATTTCGAACCGAACACCTCACGCGCTGACAATTTGTGTGTTGTTGTTAATGTGTACATTGTACAGAGCAAAGTGAATTTATCTATAGTGCATATTTTTAGAAAGAAAAAAAAATGCCAGCAGCCGATTAACATAAATAAATAGCTTAAGTTCCTGGGCTATACATACTATGTTCGTATGTGTATATGTATGTATTAATAATTATATTTTTGCGATTTAGAACGACAATGTATATAGTTCTTTATTCAATCTAGTTCAGTTCGAGCTTGAAAAAAATAAAAAGAGAAAAATTTAGATAAAGGAGATCCAGGAGTTGTGGATTTTCATACGCCCCGTACGTATGTATGTATGTATATAAATATCTATATATACATATGAAAAACTTCCTCATCAAATAGTATTTGTAATAACATCCGTCCGCAGTCCTAAAAAAAAATTTATGCCCAAACATGCCCGATTGCAGAGGTCATGGTCACCAACGATCGCGTTCATCCTTGATCGCACCGAGTTTCAATGTCAGCAGAAATCTATTATTTTGTTTACTTATGGTTTTCTTCGTTTTTCCGCATACCTCGCATGAATTCTTTGATTTCAAGGGTGAGGCTGTTGCACGAAGCACAGCAGATGCAGCCAACAAGCCGATAGCGAAGCGGCCCTTTGAGAAAAAGTTTAAATTTCATAAAATTGAACGTTTGCAAATCGATGATGAAGAGGAAGATGACAGTGCAGGTGAAGGTGAAGTGAAAGACGAGGCCAGAAAAGATAAAAGGGAACAGAATTATGCTAAGAACAAAAAGAAAACTAAAACCAATGGTGACGATGCTGACGATACCAGCAAGCAATCTGTCGTCGCTAGCGCAGAAATGACTGAGTCAGACGAACTGCCATTCGAGCGGATACGCAGCGCTCATAAAAAGGGACGCAGCGAAACCGACGCCTCCACAACGCGAAACAGGAAGAAACGTACTAAAGATACCAAAAAGCAAAGAGCCCCTGCTGCTGCTGCTGCTGGCGCCACTCCAAACGATGATGACGCTGACATAAACCGCGATGAGAACAAAAGTGAGGAGTCAAAATTGCTGTTCAGCTTTTCAGCATTATTTGAAAGGGCGCCGCCGGATGCAGTAGAAGCCAATATTGAGCGAGAGAAAAAATTAAAATCCAATAGTATAATTGATTGGTTGAAATGGTTGAGTAAACGCGATGATAGCTCAGAGCAGAAAGTGGATAGCGCTGAGGTGTATGAATCGGCTGAATCCAAGCCAAATTCATGGCTCGGCTATCTCGATCGTTGGCCTATCAATAGCTTCTTTCCGATGGGCAAACCAGCCAAACCAATACGCCTGCCGCGCCATAACCGTCAAACGCAACGATCAGCTTTAGCTTCAACGTCTGAAAATGGCGTTTATTCAGATGAACAAGTGCCGGAAATGTCTCAGGAAAACTTTGAAACTTTATTACACACGCTACCCAGTTTTGTCGCCAGTACCGCTCATGCCATTGGCAATACCGAGTGTCGACAGCAGTTGCAAATATTCCAAAGACAATTGCGCGGCAATAAATTGTGGACTTTACAAAGTGGGTTTGCCTCAAGTCTTCTAATACCTATTATCTATAGGTTTATATATGCAAATATTGTTGTTTTTTTTTTTTGTATTTTGTCAGTGCTGGACGCCACGGGTAAAGTTACATCGGGCATTTTGCGTGGCAACATCAATCAATTCGGCGATTTCGATCAATGCACGCAGGTGAAAACAGTTGTTAAGGTAACGCCAAAAAATCCGGTACGCATACGAGGAAAGTATTGTTTGGCGCATATTGAAATGCACGCGACTAGTAAAGAGCTAAAAGTGCCACTGCATTACGCACAGGGACGTGGTCTATGGAGGAGTCATTTTGGAAATGTAAGTGAAATAAAACATGTATTGTGGAACGAATTTCGGTCATTCCTTTGTCAAGATTGATTTGGTTATAACCCGGTATCAGATACTGAAGATGGCATATCGCCGAAATCGGTTTATAAGCAAATCAAACTTGACAAGGGATTACAGAAAAAATACATCATATTCTTAGCCTGGCGGAAAAACCAACAACAAACAGGAAATAAAATAAAACAACTAAGAAAGCTCAGATATTATTTTCGAATCAAACAGTTCCATTAGTAAAGTATTTGAGGCACTTCATCCGTTGTATAAAGTTTTATATGAATATGCGAAACTGGGTTGTACCATCGGACGAATTATAGAATTGTTCATCTAGTGTTAGCGCGATCATGGTGGAAACCCGATAAACATTACATTAGGCTTGTCCAAGTCCCTTTTCAAGCCTCAATCACTTTTATCTTAAATATGTGTATCACTTTGTCTCTTGTTCCAATAGTAACATAGTATGGTTCAATTTGTTTCGAACACATTTCGAGTGTAATACTAATGTACCTACTATGAATTCTGGAAATATAAATTTGGTCATAAGTTCGTTTTAAGTACAGTGAAACTCATGCTTTTTTATAACGAGACTGTTACGGGATAACTAATTCCAGCTTTAAGGCTAGGGTAATCTGGGCGTCGAACTTTATATGTATGTATCTAATTAATGTTTAAAATTGTCGTTGCTATCTTTTTTCTGCTGGCTTCGCTCCAACATATTCGCAGCCTCAGGGGTAAAAACAGGAACCCCGCATAGGAGCGAAGGTAATCTACATATATATTATTAATATGCTAACATAAATTTTGTTCCATCTTCTCCGGCGAAACTACCGAACCGATTTTAAAACTAAGAACACTATTAGAAAGGTATTGCTCTCAAATAGAACTGAGCCAATTTTCATTAAAATTGGTTGAGAAATGCGTCCACAATTGATGTTGGAAAATTGCCATGTGGTTGTTGTTGCATGCTTTTGAAAACAACTGAACTGTGTCAATGTACATGCATAGGAGAGTTTGTACGTGCTCACCAAACCTACCATAACATGTGAACATGTTTAGCTGGAAGTGGAGTGTAGTTTCAAAGAAGTAGAAACATAAAAAAGTAGAAAAAGCACTACAACAAAAACATAAAGTCATGTAATAAGAAGGATAAGAAAGAATAAGTAGGTAAGAAATTGAGGAAGGAAAAGAGCAGAAATGGAAAGAAAGAAGTAGGTAGGAGAATGAAGACGAGTAACGACAACAATACCAACAACAACAAAATATTAGCAGTGACAGTAGCAACAAAAGGAGCAGCATCTACAGGAGCTACAACAAAATAGTAACAGTGACAATAACAACAAACAATTGTACAAAAACTACAGCTGCACCTTATAAGGTCATAAGAAAACATCTAGAAAAACTGTCGAGTTTCGACAGTAGGCAGCACTCTAGTAATTCATTAATTTTCTGTACTCGAGTGGAGCTAGTCAAAGCTATATCTCTCTTCGCTGCCTTCGTTGTCATATAACCACGCAATAGCGCCATATCCTCTCATAGATAAATATAACGATTCGCTATCTTTCTCAGATCCACGAACATAACGGGAATCTTAGAAATGGAAAGAATATGTGTGGTCATCCTGCTACGTCCATTTTAGATGCTAGTTTGACGTCTAGAAGTCCGCGTACCAAATTTCCTTCGATTTTTCCTCTATAGGGACGGAAATGGTGCTAAACGGAAGTTATACTTTTTACATTCTTCTAACAAACAAAAAAAATATTTTCGCTTTTAGCCCAGTCACTTTGTACCACGCTACGGACTTGCTAATTGGGGCGTTTGTATACCACAACTTTGTAATGGCGAAATAGTTCAAGAAATGATCGAGGCGCATCTGAGGAAATATAACTCAACAGGTGTGGAGTTCCATGTGGAAGTAAATGATGATGATTGTTATACGCGTACAAATATTAAAATCATGAAACTTATAAAAAAGGATCGAAACTTTGCTATGACAATGTAAGTGAGGAAATGAGACTATAGTACATAGCAACTCTCTAGTAATCTATTATTCACGATTTTTTTTTTAATTTCGTGTCTTTAAAATACATTTCTCTTTAAAAAATTAAATATATGTATATGTATGTATGTAGTTTCGGCATTTTCGGGCTTGTAACACTATGCCTCTCGTCAATATTTACGAAATACAACGCCAAAATAATATCTTTTCTGATTGCCGTGATAACTCGAGTAAGAAGCAATAGTAGAAGGAATGAAGAAGAAGAAGTAGTCACCGATTCCACGACGGACACTATAGACGAAACGGTTGCTGAAGAGGATACTGCGCCACTTACGGTTGAAGCAAACAATGAAATAGAACCACAGGAACCTTCCAATAAAGGTACATATGGAAATATACATACATATCTTGCCCTAATTATTTTTTGTATTTTTTTTAATTAAAATAATCAGAAACATTAAGTGGCTAACTAAGCAATGGGAGTCCTTCAGGTCTACTTACTATATACAATAATATCTTTATTTTCAGTGCTACACACCCTCTCAGCCATGCTAAGAGAATTTAGCGATGCATTCTCACTTCAAAGCACTTTCTTCCAACTACTTGATAGTGATCATTTCGAAACACAATTTCCGATCTTTAATATTCTCAAGCTGGTTACCACATTTGCGCTTTATATCTGTCTCAAATACCTGATGATTGGACATTTGCCAATCACAAATCGCGATCAACTTGTGCGTTCCCTAAGTCAACCACAAACCGTTTTGTTTCGCTTGCCTATGCTCTACATGGATGTGCTTCTAATGATTAGCGGTTTCTTGGTGGCCTACCAGTTGGCTGAGGAAATGGAGCAAAAATCACATATTCAACTTTTAAAGCGTTTGACTTTGAAAGTGACAAGGTGCGAGTATTTATGATTGCAAGTGCATGCATATCAAAATCAATTTCTAATTCATCAACCAATCTATCCATCATCAGATTTCTGCCAACTGTATTTGTGGTTCTGTTCTTACAAACATGTATACTCCCCTTAATTGGTGCGGGACCGCTTTGGCCAAATTTGATTGGACAAAATAAACGCTTGTGTGAACAACAAATGTGGCGCAACTTTTTCAGCGTTCAGAATGCAATTGATTTTGAAGAGACTGTAAGTAAAGATAACATTGGTCGGCAGCGAAATCCTCCTTTTAGATTTGATGATGGATTTTAATGGATTATGGTACGCTCACTACGAAAATCATATCAAAAAAGTCCTATGACGTCAGGTTTTTAAATTATTTAGCAAAAGTTTTTTTTGCCAAATTAGGCTAGGTCTTCCTAGTTTTTATTTTATATTTGGCGTTTTCGATTCGCCATCGAATAAGCGAGGTCGGATCGAACAAAACTGTTCAAACCCATAATGAGTAGTAGCCATTAAAAATTTTCCTCTACTCGCTACCATTCCCATATAAATTTAGCAGATAGAAATCTGTGGACATTTGGAAAAGCAACCTAAGTCTAAATTCGCAATTTTACAGGAGAGCAAAAAACAGTTTTGCAAGTGCACATTTTAAATTGAATTTTTATTTCTTGGCAGAACGGTTTTTATTTAAATGGATTTCAAATAAAATAAGTGCTTTTTCCAAATTGTTTTTTGAAAAAAAAAAACACCAACTTATCTCAATTTAGGTTCTTTTTAATTAACACGCTTTTATTAGCTTCACCTGTATGTATGTATGTATGTACCCAGTAGGAAAAGGAAGGAGTTAGAAGAGATTATACAACCTCTTCTCAGCTCTTCACCGGTGTCGGTAAGACCTTACCATCTCGATTCTTTTGTTAATTATTTTTTGTATTAAATGAGCCAAAATGCAAGGCCTTGCGCTTTCGCTTCCGATGGAATATCTCATGGAAGGGGTTGATTTCAAGCACTTCCCAAATGCATCGTTCTACTTACTTACATATATGACTAGCTTCTGTTCGTCATTTGCTTTACTCCTTCCCAATTCGCTTCCTCGGGAAGGAGCACTGGAAGCGCTCTATTTGCAGCAATGCGAAGATGAACATTGCTTTTGATTAGAAGCCGTTCTGTAATGCCTTATTAAGGGAAGAGCTTGACAACTTTTCTTCTGGGTATGTATGTATGTATGTATGTAACTTCATCCCATCCTAAAAGTTGTAACATTTAACTAAATAATTATATCTTTCAAACATACACTTTTTTGTGTTCTCTCTATTATTTCTATGTATTCTTCTCTGGATTCGAAACATGACATCAACAGCCCAACGGCATCATATAGTAGGACATTCAACATTATATTTTATGCTTCATTGCCGCTTTTATGTTACCTTTCTTCAAAATAGCCTCTATGAATTTCAATTCACTCCCGTATATAAGCCAATAAGTAACAAGCTTTCAGGGTACGGAAAAACTCACTCACGAACGCTCAAAAATACATTCTACTCAAATCACAAACAAATGTTCAAAGAAAAACGTATAACCACTCAAATAGCGAGCGAACTAACGCACAACAGCCAGCGATCGCTCATAGCGATGGCGATAAACTCAATGCATAAATTCACTCAAAAATGAAGCTTGAAGCTTTCTCTTTTGGCTCAATAATATTTGAACATGAAAATATTCGATTCGTACAACTAGTAGGTACAAAAATATACCTAGTTGCGAAATTAAAGAGTACGATATATGAAATCTCAAAAAAGTCAAAATAAAATTATTAGTAAAAAAAACACCGATTTTAAATATTTTTTGACATACTGAGCACCCCACGCTTTTCCTTAAATACTTATATTTTCGTTCATCATTTTATTTCTAATTAAATTATTTCTCAATTTTTAGTACGATTTTTAAGATTAAAGCGTGTTTTTTAGTTTTTTTAAGCTATTATTTTTTCAAATTGATCTTCATCAAAATTTTATAGAATTTTAGCCTCCTAATTGGAATTAAGTTCATTTGGCAAACTGTTGTTGCTAATTAGGTTGGTTTTTCAAAAGCATATTGAAAAAAATAGGCCACCTAAATTTAATTAGGTTCTTTTTTCAAGAGGAATTCTTGCAATTTTTCTTATCACTTCTATCTTATCTTAAGTTAAGTTGCTTTGGTAAAAGCATTTGTGAAAAATATAGACTTAAGATGATTTTCGATTCATCATATCTCCTGAACCCGAAATAATATCGTAACACCGATTACACAGAAGGAAACGTATTTTAAAATGTATATTTATGATAAAAAAAAAGCTGAAAATGCACCTAGGTCGACTTAGGTTGTTCTTTCAAACGTCCACAGAAATTTGGCTATTATTTTTTAACCATCTCATATTAAACAAAAAACTTAGTGAATGGTTGCATTCGACATCAATAAATAAGTTTTCATAAATATTAAGTTAAATATAAATTAATTTACATAATGGCATAACTTTATTTTCGAAATAAGCGAGGATTTTTGAGCCATTTGCTTGAGACCTCATTTCTGGCAAATCTAATGCTTTTTTATTCTGAAATGAATTTAAATTGTTAGAAGAGGGTTAGTAAAAGTAGATTCTTCATAAATTTTTTCACCACAATTCTCCGTCATCAAAAAAATTAAAATTTAAAATTATCAGTTAAGTATGCCAAATGCGTCTACACACCGACCAGTCGCATATAGACTTAAACCAACTGCCCAATTGAATAAGGCTCATCCTATCACTACATCATATCTGATGTACAATACTAAAGCGAGAAACGGTCAACAGGATCTACATAAAAGAACAAAATAAGACGGATACGTGACGTTCAAAGTATGCGTCAGAAAGATATAGCGTTCCGGTTTGATTTCAAACAACGCGCTGACGTAAAGTCTGGTCAAACAAATTTATAAAAAATCTACTTTCGTTAACCCTCCTCTAAGGACTTCAGTTAATTTCAGTATAAAAAAAATTAAGTTTACCATAAATGAGGTCTTTAGCAAATGGCCCAAAAAACGACCTTTTTGCGAAAACTAAGTCAATTAAGTTATATTTAAATTAATATTTATGAAAACTTATTCATTGGTGTCTAGTGCAAACATCACTGCATTTTTTGTTTAATAAGAGACGATTAAAAAATAATATAAATTAAAAACTAGGCAGACCTAGCCTAATTTGGCCAATTTTTTTTTTTTTTTTTTTTTTTTTGACCTTACGTGATGGAACTTTTGTTTATATGATTTTGTAATCAGCGCCCCAAAATCCATTAAAATCATTAATGAAACCTCAAAGGAGGACAAATTTTTTTTTTTTTTTTTTTTTAAATTCATTATTATATTTAATATTCATTATTATATTTTCTTTGGGTTTACAGTGCTCTCCCATGACCGTACAGTTGGCACTTGAAGTGCAGCTCTACATACTCGGCCCATTCCTCGTCTGGCTTTACTACACCGATGCGGATGCGGCATTTTTCGCATTTGGTGCTCTACAGGCGATGTCTGTAGCGGCACGTTATTCGCGTACACAACGCGAATATCTATCGTTGACTCTTTTCCATGGAATGAAGTAAGTTTTCTATCAATTTGATTTCTGATACCAATTAGGTTTGTAAAAGCATTGAGATAGTGAAATACACATTATATATTACGAGTAATAGCAGTGTGCACGAAAAAATTGACTTTTTCAGCGCACACTGGTCAGCCCCCATACACAAAAGTCAAAAACATTGGTGCTTGAAGAAGAAACTTCTGTCATGCATTTCCGTGGGAAATATATTGAATTTTATGGAAAACCTCCTTCTATACGCAATAGCCACCATTAAATGTTACTTTGGCTCATTTAAAGTCAACACATTTGAAAAAAAAATTTTCTGGAAAAAGTTTGTGTAAATAAGTGTATTACGATTTTTGCGATATTTCAAGTTTGAGTGCTAAAAAAAATGCGGATAACTATGGAAACGCAAGAAAAATATATGTTTCATGATTTAGCGAAAGAAAACAATGAAAATAATTTATTATTAGCAAAATACAAGATGAAGAAATCTTGGCTTTTCTATGAGCGCAATTTTCAAGCATTAGCATTTTCATTTAAAATTTAAACAATTAAGGACCACTCTGGACCAGGTCTTATAAGCAGATTTGAGTTCTTTCAAGTCTTCTCTTAAGAAGCCTGTTTATAAATTTTTCCCCTTTTTCTTAAAATATCATATTAAACGTAATTAGTCTATACAAAATATTGTTGCCCTTTTACGATTTTTGTACATATTTACATCGACTGTTTTCGATAAAACTTTATTTTCGATAAAATCTGAGTAATTGAGTTTTGTCCCACTCTCCATACAATTTTTTTTTTGATCCCGCGAAATATCGCGGAATAATTTTTTTTATTGTAACTTTGTTATTTGACAACGGATTTTTAAAATCGAAATGTCATTAGTTTAGTCTTAGCAAGCTCTATATTTTCTTCTAATGTTATTTTGACCTATGAAGTCGTTTTCACATAGTTGAGTCACCTAACCAAGTTTTTCGTCCAAAATATCCTTATTGTTTCACAAGAAAAAAATCGCCAAAAATAAAATATTTATCGGATCTCTCTGATATTACGCTTAAAGTCTTTGGAATTAAACTGGCAAATTTTTAAAGTAATAAAACTTTCCTGATTTTTACAACTTTTTATAAAAACTTAATTTGAAAATCAAAATTTTTTCAAAAATCGCAAAAAATCCACAAAATTTTTACTTTTGACCAGCTTTCGCTCAGCGAGTTTTTATTAGACCACTATAAGTGTCGTTTGAAGCGTATTTTAATTGCCTTTCGAACTAGATACTGCTTGCGTTTATCGCATTTGTAATTCCAGAGAAGATAATTTTTGAATGAAGTGATAACAAAAAAACACAAAATTACCGTTATCTCAAAAACCTAACTATACAAAAAATTAAAAAAAATTGTTCCAAGCTCAGCAGGTCAATTCCTATCCTCCCCCATTCCTGGTTTTCTTGTTTTTTTTTTTTTTGCTGTAAACTAGCGTTAGTGGTGGGCGTGGATTACAACATATATGCTTTTAATTTTTCTGAAAGATGAGTCGCATAGTGGGACACCAATGTGCCAAATTTGGTTTTGGTAGGTTCATCCGTTTCCAAGAAATTGAGTTTTGTCCCACTCTCCATACAAATGAGACCAGTGTGCAGCGGAGAGGAGACATAAATACATATGTATATGCCTATTACAGATAATTTGGGCCTTTTTATATTTTTTACCTTGTAGCGTCAGCAAATTCTACCGCACTGCTAATTTACTTTTTGCTTCGCCCATAACACGCGCCACCCCTTATCTGCTCGGTATCGGCACGGGATTGCTACATCGCTCTCAAGCGGGTATACTAGAGATCGCCGCCGAGCTCATACCCGTCGGCTGGTTTTGTGCGTTATTGGGTATATTATGGTGTTTTTGGTCAACTTCCTCGGGCATGCGAATACATTACGTTTACACTGCCGGAGATGCGGCTTCTTATGCTGCTTGGTGTCCGCTCGTACTGGGCTTAGCATTGGCATGGTGCATTTTTATGTTTCCTAAAGAGGAAAACTCAATTTTACGCTTTCTCACCACAACGCGACCAATTCTATTTCTCTCGCGTATAACGTTCCCCTTACAATTGATGACTTATCTGGTGGTACTGTACAATACTGCTACGGTTAATGAACCACGCAAATATCAACTGAGTGATTTGGTGAGTTTTGCGATTGACTTAAAAATGCTTAATACAACATGAAATATGCATTGTTTATCACAGGTCAACTTCAATGAGATTGGTGTAATATTGATAAGCGGCTGTCTGTTGGCCTTTTTAATCGATGTGCCAGCGCAACATGTTCGCAAAATTGTAATCAATCGTTTATTTATAGAAAGATCAAGACATGAACATGATTTAGATGCTGAGCCGAGTTCAGGGACGGAGCTTTCTGAACCCGAAACTGAGTTGAAAGTTGAAGCCGAAGTAGAGGTGGACCAAGAAGAGCAGTCTCAAGATAATTCAGGCGATATCTGGGCAAGTGGAAATGACACTGAGGATGTGGCAAGTAACATAGAAGAAAATGAAGACGTTGAGGATGATGATGAAGATGACGATGCTAATAGAGTAAATGAAATTTCTGACGAGCAATTAGAAAAGAGTGACAACGAAGAAGAAACAAAACGCGCTACGCGGAGACGTCGACGTATCAGCGATGATTAGGCGAGGGGCGTTTTAGAGAGCTCGCTGAGAGTTTTGGAAATGTAGCATAAAAGACAAACAATCGCATATACAATACATACATATGTACATACTACTTCTCTATTCCAATTTTTATACTCAGCTGTGTGTAGTACACGTTATTATAGTTTTGATCACATAACGGTAGTACGTAACACCATGAAATAATCGAGAGAGATATATGTACATTAGGCATATATGTACATAACTTTTTACAATTTTTGCAAATACGAAAAACGGCATACCATAGTTGAATAGAGCATAAAAAAGTATGAACCCCATTATTTTTTTTTTTGCGAAATTGCAAAAAAGTTTCCGCGCAAAACGAAATTACCTTTTTATCAGAACTGCTGAAAAAAAAAGTTTTGTACAGTGTAAACGTTTTCTTCTTCTTTAACTAATAATCTTCCTATTATTCCAAACACCTTTTAATGGACCTAAGGGAAGTGCCCCGCCCACCCCAAACTAATTTTTCTTCAGAAAATTCTGATTCAATACAATAATAACACAGCTGTGCGCGGAACGTTTTTGAACCGAAATCACCTAAAAAAGTGATATTCATTACTTGTACAATATTTGCCACCACGTGGTGGTATGCCAAATTTTTCTTCAACATTTGTTATATGCCCAATGTACATAGATTTACATACATATATCAAAATGATCAGAATGAAAAAATACGTCAATTGCGACATGTCCATTCGTCCGCCCGTACGCACTCTAACTTGCGTAAAAATTTAAATATTTTGATAAAATTTGGTACACAGACTCTTAGACAGAGTAAGTCGGTATTGATCGGATGATAACCACGCCACTTGCCTTATATATGTAGCATATTTCAAAGAACAGCAAAACTTGATAATTCAGTCACTAAAATCGCCCGAGCGACGGAACTTCATCGTCCCAATGAACTAATGCCGTTATAAGGAAATATGCCGAAATATTCGAAAATGGTCGGAAAGTTTTACATGCCAATTATAATTCAGAACCCGTAGCATATACATCGATGAAATTGTACGCGTAATGTACTTTCTAAGGCAAATGTTTTGGACCTAAATTTGCCAAAATCTTTTGGCGATCACGCCCACTTTTATATAAGGGTATGTCGTTTTTTTCAAAAATGACATGACGTCTCTGTAATTAAAAGTCGTAGATAAATTTTTGAAAAACAATTAGAAAGTTTCCAATAGAAATACGATGTTTTTTTTTTGTAATTTAGAGAGCTTTGCATATACATAATAGGTAAGTATGCAGCTGAGTATGTACTGTTCGGTTCAACTCGAACTTAGGCTTCCCCACTTGTTTTATTTCTTCATACGAACATGCCCAAAAAGATTCGGCCCGAGAAATTGACGACAAATCGATTAATGATTAATCAATCATGATTCGCAAAACGATTGTAAACGAAATTAGTACACAGAAAAATATTTTTTTTTAGTTTTACATAAATAATCATTACATAATTTATTTGATACAAAAATTATTTAACAAAAATCAAAATACGTACATATATGTATGTATGTGCGTACCTTTTTAATTAAACAATTTAAACCTGTCCTACCAAAAAGTATTTATTTACATTCACATATTTATTTATGTATGTATGTACATTAGGCATATAACAAATTTTGACGAAAAATTTGGCATACCACCACGTGGTGGCAAATATTGTACAAGTAATTAATATCACTTTTTTTAGGTGATTTCGGTTCAAAAACGTTCCGCGCAAAAATGGATTTCTAAAAACAGTCAGATTTTTTTTTAATTTTTTTTAATATTTTTATTTTTACATTTTTGTCCATTGTTATATGAAATAAGTTTGAAGTTTAAAGTATGTGATGATTTACACAATGGTAAAATGTTTTGCACAATTTTAATTGCACGCTCTGAAGAAAAACGTGTACACTGTACAAAACTTTTTTTGTTTTTTTCAGAAGTTCTGATAAAAAAGTAATTTCGTTTTGCGCGGAAACTTTTTTGAAATTTCGCAAAAAAAAAATATAATGGGGTTCATACTTTTTTATGCTCTATTCGACTATGGTATGCCGTTTTTCGTATTTGCAAAAATTGTAAAAAGTTATATGCCTAATGTACATACATATGTACATTATACCGTCGTACCATACGAAAACTAGCACTTTCAAAATTTCTTGCGTATGGTACGACGATATGGGTATTGTAAACATTAAATATTTGCATATACTAAATACCTTTCTACTGGTAAATAATCAATTTATGTCCAAAGTGCTATACAAGGCAATACGGCAAGTTTCAATACAATTTGCAAATAATTACAAACCAGTTATGAAAAGAAGTTAACTTAAATATAATAAGGATATTCCTCCATTGGTACATTTAAAATTGGCTTTTTTTTTGTAATTTTTTTTTCAACCTTAATTTTTTTCTTAATCTTCCCACATAACTCTAGCTTAAGAACTATGTACATATGTAAACATCACAAAATAAATGTTTTTGTTTTAAATTCACACATTATTATTATGTATATAGTTAATAGTATTAAATAAAATATATAGGTAAAGAAAATCCTGATTTGAGATTTCTAGTATTATTTTATTTATTATTTATTATGCCACTTGCTCCTCTGAAGTGCTCGGACTTTGGCCCACCCCAGGATTCTTAGCGCGTTTATCATGGCGGCCTGCATTTCGCAATAAAATTCGTTCCAAAGCGTGTATGGGCGATTCAAATAGCAAGCAAAGTACAAATGCCAAAATGAAAGTGTCCACTATGTGACTGAAAATGTCGTTTTCCTTAAACAAAAAAACAAAAGAAAGAAATTTATAGTATAGTTAGAGTTTTTTTTTTGTTTTTTCTTTAGTTTACATATTTCTTGTCTCTTACCAAATTCACATATGACTGATAGCTGGCATAACGCAGTGTCGAAGAGTGATACAACTCCACAAGACCATTCGATAGATAGGCGCAATAGGTAAGTCGACTGATAGGCGCAAAAAAGCGACTACTCAAAACTTTCTGCAGCCAACCAGCATGATCCGTTGTTGCTGCCAACACTAGCCACGCCACCGATAAATTCCAACCAATTTTGTGAAAGCCCGCATAAAGAAAACTGTCAATATTGGTATATGGACTTTTATAGAAACGACATATCGAGAACATGGACGCCATGCCAATCACAGTCGAGAGTAACCATGAGAGACGTACTAATATTTTGGGTAACTTTGTTCTGAAATTACAACAAAATAAAAGAAAAACAAAAGTGGGAAAATGCTTTTTATTTTGAGTTTGTTAAAGTGCGAATTTACCCTTTCTCTTGCATAATATGCACCAGGTAACCAGTTAGTAGGCCAATAAAGTATGCCGAGGCCCGCATATGCGTTTTTATATAGTAACCAATATAATATTTATTACTGGCCAAATCAATTAGTTCGCTAAAAGTAAGATATGTACATATGTATGTAAGTAGGTAGGATGCCAGAAGAAATTATAGTTAAAATCTACACTTTCTCCAGATTGAAATCAGAAAACTTAATTTTATTTCAGAAAGCGCAAATTGAATTTGAGAAAAGGTATGCAGGTATCCAGGTGGATTTCAGAAATTGTCATTCGGATTTAGAAATAAAAACATGAATTTCCGAATGTGTTAATGGTATTACAGCATAAGCAATTTTATTTCAAAAAAACCAAAATTTGATTTCGGAATGTGTTAATGGTATTTCAGCATAAGCAATTTGATTTCAGAAAACCAAAATTTGATTTCGGAATATGTATCTACTCTTAAATCCAAATGATAATTTCTGAAATCCAGGTACCTATGTATGTATTTTGAAATTAAACTGGCATTTTCTGACTTCGAAGTGAAAAGGGTGTAGGTAGTATTAGAACCAGGGACCGTAACGATTATCATTTTTATAAAAAAAATCATTTTTATTTTTTCGATGAAATTTTATCGATATTTTATGATTTTTATTTTTTCGATCAAAAATAATTTTTATTATTGGATTTCAATTTTTCCGACCATGATAAACTCTAAAAACTTGTTTCTTTTGCACCATACGCTATATTATTAATACACTAACATAAATTTTGTTCTCAAATAGAACTGCGCTAATGTTGGCACAATCGTCAACTTCAGGCCATCAAATATAGGATTCACTAACGTTTGAAAAAGTTTACTGTGATCGGAGAAAAAATAAAAAAATATTGATTAAAGTTGATCGGAAAAATATAAATCCAATTATAACAATTATTTTCGATCAAAAAAAAAAATCATAAAATATCGATCAAGTTTCATCGGAAAAATTTAAATCCAATAATACAAATTATTTTTGATCGAAAAAATAAAAATCGGAAATAATGGTTATTTAAAAATTTAAAAAATAAAAATCTTCAGAATAAAGATTAGGTCATATTTGGATAGAATGTGCTAAAATCATTGTATCGTCATACTTGCATTTTATTGTTAACGAAGTTTTCATAATGATTTTTTCTTCCGAAGAAATGAAAATAACGATTAAAATCGGTCCCTGATTAGAACATATTTACTACTCACTCCGCATAAACAAGCAAAGTTGGATCCAATTGTCGCACAAATGTCACCAGAAACGGTACAGATGCCGTACAAAAAACAGCAACAATCAACAAACGTTGCCCATATTTACGCGTTTTATGAAGTGAGTAAATGAAAATCGGTGCAATGAAAAATAATTGCGTATCCACGGACAAGTACCAAGATTGGAACATACACTACAAAAAATTAAAAATAAGATAAAGATAAAGACAATTATTATTGTTTAAGCAATTTCAGTTCCAACCCTTAAATATAGGATACACCTTTTTAATCGCAAAACAACATGATCGGCAAGTGTTCGGTACTCGGAAAGTGAAGCATACATACATAAGAAAATAAAGAAATATACTTACAAATTTATCAGTATTGAAGTAGTTATTCACATAAAGTACATTCAACCACCATGATGCTTGACAACGCTCCTGTTCGCGTACGATACGCTCACGCCACAGTGGGCCACTGCCAATACTCGGAAACCAGGTCATATAAAAACCAATTATTGCCATGTAGGCCGGTGTCAAGCGTATATAACGTCCAATATACAAAACCAATGGGTTGAGGTGACCGCAACGTCGCTCGAGCTCGATCAGAAGAATGCGACAAAACAGGAAACCGCTTAACAACATAAAGGTATCCACAAATAGCAATGAATTATAGAGGAATGCAAATGTGGGGGATTTCGTTTGCTAAAATGAAAAAAAAGTTGCAATGAAATAAAAATAAATTAAGCATTAACAAAAACATAAATAAGTATTTAAGTATGTACAGTAGACTGGGTTAGTCCCCATACAAAATAAAAAAGTTTTAAAAGTCCGCCCCTAAATTTGAAGTTTATGTTGAGAGGGTTAAGGGAAACATTTTTTTTTTTGATCCCATGAAATACCACCGAAATTTTTTTTCTTGTAACTTTGTTATTTAAAATCAGTTTTTTAAAATTGATACGTCATTATTTTCGTATTTTGAAGCTCTATATTTTCTTCTAATATCCTATTGAACTCTGACGGACATTCGAAATACATATATTCAAAATACGAAAATAATGGCGTATCAATTTTAAAAATAGGGTGTTAAATAACAAAGTTACAAGAAAAAGAAAATTTCCCCTTAAACGTCTCAACCTAAGCTTCAAATTTAGGGGCGGACTTTTAGAACTTTTTTTCGACCCTATCTAATATACAGTCTATTAACATTAGTTTAGTCTACCCCAACAAGTTTTTTGTTTTGTTTTGTTTCGTCTATAAAACAAGTAGGATTTATTTTTGTTGCCGGAAATGGTTTCAAGTCGATGAACCCCATATAAATATATGTCGTTTTCGGTTCGCCATCACACAAGCGAGGTCGGATCGAACAAAAATGTTTGAATCCATAATGAGTAGTAGCCATACTCGCTAACTTGTCGATAAAAATTTCCCTCTGCTCGCTATCATTCACATATAAATTTGACAGAAGGAAATTTATAACCAGCAGAGAAATTGTGAATCGAAAGCGGCTATATACACACATAAATGATCGTAGAGCAGTTTCAAGAATAACATTTTCAAACCTAAGTTAATTTTTTTTTACTACGTTATTACTGCGCTGTTAACTTACCTCAGCTACGAATGCCACATTAAATATGGGACTTCCATAGATAAAGGAGAGTGCATGTCCGGCTAGTATGAGCAACATTGCAATAGCCTTGATACCGTTAATTGAATTGAGACCCATGTGATCTTTGCTCGCCTGAAAAAGTTTTTTTGTGTTCTCTGCGAAATACACATAAAAATATTAATTTTTAACTATAGGTACATACATAAATTGTTCAGCTTCTTGACACGGTAGTTACACACCCACCTACAACGGAAAAGGAGAGTAAAGCAATTGTTAAGGGCTCTTGACGCAAGGCACGTTTCGTGATATCATCAGCTTGTTTAGATGGATAAATCAAATAGCAATGATAGGCTGTGCTTAATATAGCCAATAATATAAAAACAAAAATTACTAGACTGCAATGAAAAACAGAACACATTAGACAAACATACATATGTACATATGTATGTATGTAGGTATGTATATAGTTATCAAAGAAAAAACATGAAAACTATCTTAAACAGTTTTTACAGTTATTAACAAACTTACGCATAAGCAAACATTCCAGCATCAATGTGCAATCGATTATCGGCACCAAAATTGCTTAGCTGGCATGCTGATTCGCTGGCATTTAAAACGTTACGTTGTAAGTAGCTCTGCAAAAATATCGCTATGTCTGCAGAGTCGCATGTGGCTGGTACGCATGCACCCCAAAGTGCTGCAACGACTGCATCGCCATTGCGATTCAAGGCCTGAAAAAAAGTATAAGCATGTACAAATGTGAATGTTTGTGTGTATGCACAATAACATGCAATTTTTTAGTAGATAATCTTGTTCAAATTGTAACTGGTTATTTGTAAATAATGCATACTATTTTTTGTTTGTTTATTTTGGCAATGCACTTAGTTTCAGGTACGAGTATTATGTAGTAAGTACATACATATGTAGATATGCACACAGGGTTACTAATAAATATACGCTGTAATACAATAATCAAAGAGTCTTTAGTGGATAAATGGTAAGTGATCGCCACACTACGTCAATACAAATTGTTTACTGTTTAGGTCATGATGAAAGGTATTCTTTTAAATCAATTTTAATTTTAAAATGATTTTTACTTTCGGAAATAAATTAATTATACAGCTTTAACTAACAGTTTGGATAACAATACAAAAATTGTTTCAAAAACGGCCTATTCTTAAAATTGTTTGAATAACATCCTATTTCAGAGAAAACGCCCTATTTCAGAGAAATATATATGGAATTTTCTCGGTCTTTGCGACGACCCTTAACCGCCTCCGATCAGCACCAATATTTGCATTTGGTATTTTTGAGTGCAGGACAATCGATTTTGGACCTTAGATATACAATAAATTAAACCTTAGTTTTTGAGTCTCCATCGTTTGCTGAACTTTGAGGAAATATGCTATACAATTTGTCTCCATATATTTAGGGACCTCCCTAATGTACATACCTACATAATATATAATACAATGGCGCTATTATAACTCTGACGAGTTTTATGGCCGAGCTTCTCTCCCAATTCGAGGTGTGCTCCTTTTTGTTTTTCCTACTAATTGGGTGGACCTACAGTTTCATGCCGGCTCCGAACGGCGAATGCATTTTTTGTGAGAAGCTTTTTCATGGCAGATATACACTCGGAGGGTATGCCGCCCACTGCCGAGAGATGGCCGCTGCTCTTAAAAAACCAAATAATTGGATTTTTACTAATTAGAAAAATTGTTTTGGTGTTTGGCTCGGACCGTGATTTGAACCCGAGACCTCTGGCATAGCAGGCGAGCACTCTACCCACTGCACCACAGCGGCCACATACCTACATATCGCACCCTAAATCATAAAGTGACACAACTCAAATTTTTTCGAAATCGGATTTCTTTCATAAATTGGCACACAGAATATATCTCTAGCGCCTGCCGAAAAATCTTTTCCATCACAGTCTTTTTTAAACTGAAAAATAACTATTATACTACGTGGCCTTTTCCCATATCATTGCCTATAAAAATGAAACATTTTTTTTTTGCTCTCCCGATAATTTTTGAATTTTGAGTTGTGTCACTTTCTGATTTAGGGTGCGATATGTACATTAGACCTCTGCACAATACCATTTGCCTCTGCTATATTTGCGAATACTCTATGCATTGTACAATTAGTCACAGCACAATTTCAATGCAGATACGAATATAACCCATACATTTCATTTGGAATACAAATACTATTTCTATTTGCTCTGTTGGAGCGATTAGTGTACACCAGGGATGGGCGCCGCAACGCACATAAACGCAGCAGAGGGGCGATCATGGGCTTTCGTGGGCACTGCATAATTTCCGGGGAAAGGGGAGCTAAGGCGATATCGAAGTTGATGTACACTCCGCCTTAAGTGATGTTCATCGCACAGCGCGTACGGAAACACTAAAAATGAAAACCACATTGTTTTATATAGAGAGAGGAATTCACCAATAATAAAATGTGCAGTCTTGCCGCTAAAAAATTTCGAAAAGTGGCCGAAAAAAGTAAAAAAAGTGTTTACCAATTTTTTTTAGCTAGAAACACATTTTTATATATTTTTGTGGTTTATTTAATGCTTAAAGCAATTTGCAAGCGGTTTGTACCCTTGGTCATAAATAGTGAAAGTTTTGAAAATAATCTTTCTGCTGATGCACTGCTGGCAGCGTTAACATATTTGCAACAAATTCACAACTAGTTCTCATTTAAGTTGTTTTTCATTCCCCCACGTTGTGCGAAAACTCTTCTATTTCGGTTTGTTAAAACAATTTTCTTGCATTCTAAAAATTTTTACTCCCAAATAACTTTTTCGGGGTTTTCCTTCGCAGCGGAGAATTGCTAATAAAAAGTGAAAAGGTAACAAAGAGGCTTTTTTATGTGAATTTTAAATGAGCTATTGGCCAGTTTTTAATTAAGAAAAATTAAAAAAAATTTTTTTGGTAGAGGTTATGGATCAATTTCGGAGACCACCACATCCCCTCATCAGACTTCTTCAGGCGGCCTCAACCGAGGATCGAACTTAAGTCGTTTCGATTGGTAAGCCAATAGCATCCCATTGAGCTACCACCGCCGTCAGCTTTGTTTTGCTTAATTCTCAATTTTCCTTTTATTACAATCTACATACCAACAACAGTAGCAGAAAACGGCCATGTAAAAACAAACGTAAAAAAGCTTTTTTTATATTTAAGAAAAAAACTAAAAAATATTTATTACATTATAGGTTTGAAAGTAAAAAAGGACCAAAAGTGGCCCAAATGTTTAAAAAGGTTCAAATATTGCATATTTTCAAAAAGTTGGGTTCCGGTAGCCTGGCTCTTAAGAAAGGTTCAAATTGTCACTTTAGTGGCCTCAGCGGCAATTCTGTACAATCGCTAATTTTGCAGTTCTTTTCTCGCTCTATTGCTTTCCAACTCCGATGCCATTTACTTCATTAGTGTCATAATTTAGAAAAACAAATTTATGTCTTCTTCGCTATATATGGAAGTAAGCTACTATACTAAAGCAACAATATTTTTTAAATAAAGCCCTTAATTTTCATCTATGACCATAAAATTTCATAACAAATAAATAACACTGATTCTCATTACTAAGTATCGATTCAGAAAATTGTGTTGTGTCGTTATTGAAGCAAGTGTGCTTTGTGCTTTTGGCATGTACATTAAGGTGGAGTGAAAACATATGGAGCTTTTTTTTTTGTTTTTTTTTTTTTTTGAACGTACCAATGAAAAGTTGCCTTAATGAACCCCACAAAATTTTATGGCCATAGGATGACATTTTGAACTGCCCCCAGCCCCGCAAAGTTGAAAGCACGATCTGGTACAAATATGAAATTTTGAAAATTATAAAAGCAAAAAACCAAGTATGAGGATTGATAAACATGGCTAAGCTGAGTATTAAAGTGCATTTTTTTTTTTGGAAACAACAACAACAAAAGTTATTAAAGGTCAAAGTTTATTTTATGCATTCTTTAAATTGCAATTACTTAAAAACTACTGAACCGATTTCGAATATTTTTATACCATTCGATAGGTATTTTGATTCCCTTTAATTTCATATACATTTTACAGTGCGTTCCATAACACCCCAGCGGGGGTCAACCCCCTTTTACCCACCTTACTTTTCATATATAAAATGTATACCAAATTTAAGGGAAAATACATGCGAGTAGGTCAATAAAATTCTGGGCTAGGAAGGTGCCGTTCTGGCTTTGGAACAAATTGAATTTCCAAAAAAAAAAACTTCGCCCCACCTTAATGTACATATGTATATATATATATGCTCTCTTGTTCTCAATACCGAATATGCATTAGCGCGCTCAATATTGGTTGATATTGGTTGCCACTATCCTAAAAAAATTTTGATAAAAATTCCCAACAAAATAACCAAAAAATTACAAACAGACTAATAAATTATCGCCTTCATAATTCGAATGATAAAAGAAACTTAAAAGAAGTACACCTGCTTTGGTTTACAAAAAAAAAATATCTGAAACGTAAATCACATCTATGAATGAATTTTGTTTGTAGTTCGTTTGATTTTTCTTTGGTCATAGCTTTAGTAGAAATTAAAAAAAAAAAACATTTTTAACATTAACAAATTAAGTATACCTTAGAATAATTTTATCATATTGAAAAAGAAAAATACTAAAATCATTTTATAGTTACCAAATTACCAACCGCAAAAAAATACCTATTTTGGAATTAATTACCAAGTGTGGCAACCATATGCTCAGTTTGAGTTCGTCCTTCTCCCCACCAGCTGGTACATTTACCTATTTCACCATCCTCATACAATGAGCCGACGCGACCCGTACGGGTAAATACCCATATGGGCTCAATCGCCCATGGCTGGTGTACACTATTCGCCACGATAGAATAGAACATAATAATAACCATGTTATGATTATTCGCAAAACCTTGTTGCTTCTTTGGTTTGTTTGTTTATTTAATGTGCATGTGGCATTAAGGTGAACCAAAAAATAAAAGCCCAACAAACATATGTTAAATTTTTTAATGATAAGAAATGTTTTTCTTGTTCATTAAGGACTTTGAAAAAAATTATGTATCATCACTGATATAAAAGGAGAAAGAAATTTGGAGGCATTTGCACGACCTCTAAATTTTAATATATTAAGGAAAAATTGTAGGTATAGATTTCCGTATTATATTCCAAATCGGGTTGTTCCGCGAATTTCGGGAGAACTTTATTTCCTTCATAAAACCACCTTAATATACCAATTAAGTTTCCTAACTAATGCCGAAAAAATCAAAGAATCGAAGTATTGGTTACCGAGTTATTTTAAAATATATAGGACAGTTGGAAATATGTAGATCGTAAAAAGCTCTGGTTCGAAATTTATTTTAGACATATGGTTTCTTGGGCAAAAAAGCTTGAAATTACCCTAATTTTTATAATTGCGATGTGTCCCTGTTAATTTTTTTTTGGCCCCTACCAATCGACCCGCCCTAGTGTGTATGCATATGCACATACACACACTCACACTAGCAGCGTAATTTTGCTGAACACAACGTCTGGATGTGTGTTTATGAAAATATGTATGTACATACATATATTTCGATTATATTCGAAGTATTTGCAAGTAGTGTACACTATTTGCAGAACCTTTTTAAGGTCATGTAATTGTCGCTACGAATAAGTAATTGTATTGGTTCTGTTTATGGTTGTGCTCTATTTGCGTTTATTCTAAAACGACAGAAACAAGTAGGTCAAAGATGACTTGATACGAAACTCTTTTTTACTCTCTCACTTTTATGATTTTCCCACGGGTTTTCTGTGGCTTTGTTGCCAGCATCAACACAACAGAAAACCCGGCCGATCAGCTGTTTGTACAAATTGCAGGTGCCAGAAAGCAAAACACGCCAAAATAAATTGTCACATTCGGTGGATTTTGATGTTTTGTTATATGTGCCCAATTTGGTTGAAATAATAAACAATTATAAAAAATACAGAGGTAGTTGTATTGCTTGTGTGTAATATGCAATGCAGTTTATTGTTTCTACTGAAAAAAAATTGTATTTCAGTTAAAATTATAAAAAATATGTTAATGAGATGGAACGCGGGCAGCGGTTCTTCGGTAGATTTATATATATATCCGGTTAAAAATTATTATATTTTAGTTCTAATATATTCACATTTTAATAGAATTGCAAAACAGAGTAAAATATTTCTTAAAAAATACCACCCAACTACATGTATTATCGTTCACCACTTTTTGTGCGTTATTCTTAATTTGTCTGAGATCGGGTTTCGAACACGAATATTCGGAATGTGGGAAAATCATACTATCCTGTGTATCACATTTGTGGTTATATCCTTATCTTAATTTGGTATAAACAAAATTTTATTATTGCTATAGTCTTCAATAACATAAGGAAGCCGAAAAATTCCTAGAAATAATATCTAAAATACCCATTTTCAGTTTTCGAACAGAGTGGCACTAATGAAAAATGTTATAAAAAATGCGCATTTTGACAGCGCTCTCACGAAATGAAGAGTTTCGTATCTAGTTATCTATGAAGTAGGTACTGTAATTGGACGGCCGCGAATATTTTGTTGGCCGTTTCGAATCCATTCGTGCAGCCTTCTAATGTACATATGTATATCTATACTCTTTGTAGGTGAAGTGCAGCTCTTACACGACAAGTTTACGGTTTTTTTACGTTGCTTGCGCAAAAATTATCTTTGAATGCCAAAGAAACTGGCTCCGATAGGCGACAACACTGAAATCTTGAAATTTTCTCGAAGTCTTTGAAGTCTTTTGTAATCTTTCTGACAAGAGGAACTTGCCCGAATTAAATACATTGGTATACTCGTATGTCTGCATACATATGTACATATATGGGAATTAAAAATTTTAAAATCCCATCAAAAATAATATGTATTTATGAATGTTTGTGTGATGCGTATATCGCTCATACATACATACATATGTATAAGTTATTGAATAGTGTTAGAACTAAAAAAACCCTGATTTTTCTGTAGATCCGCTGCAAAAAATGCGATTAATCCGGGACGTGTCCGGGATCAATCGCAAGGGAGCATGCGACTAATACAATTTTACATCCCTTTATATGGAGTGAATTGATCGCATTTGTTCGAGCATGTCCTATGAAGAGACTAATTGTTCAACTTGTATACCCGAACGGGTACCAATGTAGATTAATCACTAACATACCGAACGGGTACAAATGTAGATCAATCGCTTCCAGCACCAACGGGTACAAATGTAGATTAATCGCTTTCATTCCGAACGGGTACAAATCTAGATTCCTTAAATGTAGAAATTTTACAAAAATATGCAATGTATTTAAAAAATTGTAGAACAACCGGTAAAACGAATTGAACACCCTTTTTTAATAACAATTTTAAAAAAATGTTGCCTAAAATATCCTATGAAATAATCCTTTACATTATGCATACCTTTATATAATGCATACTCAAAATTTACAATTTTTTAAATTTATTTACTTATTGAGATTTTTTTACAAAAGTAAAACATTATATAATCTTTATTGGTCTACAATTAGTCTACATTTATACCCGTACGGGAACAATCGGGGACTAATTGTGGCCCGATTGTTCTCGAAAGAGATCAATCCGGGACAAATATCTTTCGGTATTAATCGCACATTTTTTTGCAGGGTCTGTTTAAAGTTTCCAATTGCCATATATGTATGTACGTATGTATGTATGTACGTACATATGTGCACTTCCACAATAACAAAAATAGCGAAATCAAGATCTCAGAATAAAAATTGTACATAATCACGATATATAATCATCGCTTGAATTTATGATATATGTATGTATATACTACATAGATATGTACATACGTGACAAAATAAACAGAGTAGTTAACAAAAATTTAAATTTTGTAACAATTATTTCATTTATCGTTTTTTTAATCTATTATACATATAAAAGTACTATACATTTAAATATCAGATGTTGTGGCATAATGAAACAACGCATAATGACTCGTCTGTACATTAAATGTTATTTCATTATTCAATCGACATCAGACCAAAAGCTTTCCAATGTTTGAGAAAATCTTAAAGCTTAATTTGATTTTCAACGTAAATTCCCAACGTGACTTATATCGAGCCGTATGCGCCGGAAAGATGTAAAGGCCATGATTCCCGATTTTCACTTTTTTGTAGAAATGGCTTACTTGTCATCACCCACACCTTCTCCAGAAATTTTATGTCTTAAAAATGTACCGTTATGAAAAGCAATTTTGATGTAAGTACATAAGTTCAGTTTGTTTACTTTTTTTGTGAGTACGAAGTGGCTTTTACATCTTTTTTGCTTTTCAAATTATTGAAGACTAGTTACAAATAAACAAATTTAACGGGGTTTTGTTGGAATTTAACCAAGGGTTTTATCACTTTGAAGACTTCTACTTTGTATTTTATTACATATCGATGACCAATATGGTTTTCTTGTGCGGCATATTGCACTTTATTGCTCTATAATTTTGGAATAAAGTTCTAACGATATCACGATAGTTAGGGTCCCTTTTGTTACTGCTTAGAGCAGTTTTAAACAAACTGGTTGTGTATTTCTAAAATTTCGCCAAAATTAATTTCTTGAATCTCGATAATTTCCCTCCAAACGTAGATGCTGAAAGTGATGAACATGGCGAGAGATTTCATCAGAACTTTTTGACAGGCGATATCAAGGATCTTGGAACAAGGATATGATGGGAGACAAATCCAGAAAAGTGCAAAAGAATAGCCAAAAGTACTTACATCCGTCATTATTTATCCTATCGCGAAATTCATTAATTTTTTTATTCAATTAATTCTTTATCCTATTGATCACTGTTTTGAGAGATATTGTGCACTTCAAAACTCATAATAAATGGAAAGAAATAATGTTACTCCTTAATAAAGTTTTATAAAGAAACGGAAAATGCTAGGTTAAGAACTCTCAATAAAAATAGGTAAATATAAATACTGATACATCCCATTATTGCAAAAGTAGTCTCAAAATGTTCGCATTTAAATTCTTTATGGGATAGGTAGGAGTCGGATCTGAAATTCCTTATACAAACTTAGATTTTTTCATTCCTTTTGCCATTGTAACCAAACTACTTGACCAATTTTTAAGTGCAAAGGCAAAAAATGTTTGTTGGGGTTCTCTTTACCAGTTCTTATTAGATGCCAAATCGCTACGGTGGTTAACACCATTTTTTATGCACTTATGTATGTATGTCATGCAATGTCTTGTATATACGGTTTTTTCTACATTTTTACCGATATCTCAGAAACAGGGTCTGCCACAAAAAATGGATATGCTTTCGGGATCAGCGTTAAATTTCGTTTTAGAAAAGTATAGTTTTATATTTTTGGTGGTTAAAGTTGATTAAAAATTGTCGAAAAGCAAAGAAGAAAAAGAAATCGAAATAAAGAAATGAAAGTAAAAAAGTTTTTAAAAAACCTTCTCCTGAACATTTTTGAATTTGGCCTTTACATCTTTCCGGCGCATACGGCTCGATATACTTTATGTATACGTCGTGGCCAAGGCCGTATTTAGGGGGGGGGGGGGTTTGGTTTTTGAACCCCCCACGAAATCCTGGTAGATAAATTTTACTTCTATCATATTCAAAGCTATATGTTGAAAACACTAGTTTACAAATAACTAATTGGAGAAAATACCAAGAATTTCAGGTATAGCGGAGAGCTGGCATGAACCTGCTGAGGTCAAAACCATTTTTTATAGTTAGGGTTTTGAGATAACGGTAATTTTGGGTTTTTTTTTTTGGTTACAACTTCCATCAAAAATTCTTTTCGCTGAAGTTACAAATACCTGCAAACCGTATCTACTCCGTTCGAAAGATAATTAAAGTACGCTTCTACCGACATACCACTTATAAATTAAATTATTTTACCACTCAGGAATAAGGCAGTCAATCATCGCACATTTTCTAAAATTTTATCATATTTCCTTATAACTTCGTAAAGTCATTGCATGGCTGAAAATTCATTACTCGGGTTATATTAGTGTCTGAATTATAAGATTTTGTGTGTTTTTCGGAAGATCCCATATATGGGATGTGTGAGTTGTTATATTCCGATTTCATCTATTTCCAATACTAACTTTTCAAAGTCAACATTTTATTGATTTTTTGCGATTATTGAAAAAATTTAGTTTTTATTGGGGTTTTTATAAAAAGTTGTAAAAATCAGGAAAGTTTTATTCTTTTTAAAAATTATTCTGTTTTATTGCAAACAAAAAAAAAGATTCGATGAATACTTTATTTTTGGCGATTTTTTCCAAGTGAAACAAAAAGGATGTTTTATGGTCGAAAAACTCGGCTAGGTGACCCAACTATATGAAAACGAATTCACAGATCAAAGGACATTAGTGGGATATATATAGCTTCCCAAGCAGTGTTTGCAAACATAACACCAACAGTCTCAAAAAATTAGCTGTTGCTGTTCTGCGAAAGTTATCATAATTTTTTGAGAACTTTAAAATTTTGATTTCCTTTAAAAATATCTGTAGGCGAAGCACAGAACAGTCGAATATATTTGTTTGTTTATTTGTGCTGTTGCTTTACTGTGTAATTTCAAACAGATCTGTCGACAGCAAAGCACATAATTTTAATTTTAAGTGTGGGGTTTTAAAATTGGTTTTTTTGTACACTACAATTTCGATTGTGTTCCCATAAATTAAAAAAAAAAAAAACAATAACATCAGTGCTGTAAAAGCTCGAAATTATGTTTGCCCTTTGCTGCGCTGTAAAAATTTCCACAATACAGCAATAGTCGACTATAATTTTTTAAAATTTAAGGCTGCGCAGTTGCAATACAGTAGAACTTTTTATTTTTTATACTTCTGCTGCGCTGTTTATTTTTTAATTTTCAAATAAAAATGAAATTCAATGGAAATGAAAAAAAAAAAGTTGAAAATAATTTCAAACTCTGCTCAAAAGACTAAAATAATGACATATCTATCAATTTTAAAAATCGGATGTTAAATAACAAAGTTGCAAAAAATAAAAGTTAGAGCCGCAACATAAGCTAAAAATCTTGGGGCTTACTTTAACAGCTGAAAACTGCTGGGTAATCTAACCGAGTTCTTCGTCCATAAAATATTATTTTTTTTTCACTTGGATAAAATCACCAAAAATAAAGTATTCATCGTGTTTGCAATAGAAAAGTCTAATTTTTAAATGAATAAAAGTTTCCTGATTTTTAAAACTTCTTATAAAAACCCTAATTTGAAAATCTAAAGTTTTGTAAAAAAATTTTTCTTCTAAATAGCACTTTAGAAACCAGATTTTTTTTTATTATTTTTATTTAGTGCACGAAATAGGTTGTATATTTTTCTGAAAAAAAAAAAAAAAAAAAAAAAAAGTTTACAACCATAAAACCCCCCACGAAAAAAATTCCTGGCTACGGCCCTGGTCGTGGCAGCTGTGGTGCAGTGGGTAGAGTGCTCGTCTGCTATACCAGAGGTCTCGGGTTCTAACCCCATACCGGACAAACCCAAAAAAAAATTTTTCTAATTAAACCCCAATTATTGGGTTTTTAGAAATACCGGTCACCTCTCGGCAGTGGGCGGCATTTTCTGCCATGAAAAGCCTTCTCACAAAAAATGCATTCGCCGTTCTAGAAAATTATTCGGCACGAAATTTCAGTAGAAGTCTCTTCAGAAAATATCTTTGTAAAATTAACCTAAAGGACCACAGGAAGCGAAAAACTTGTATTCCTCGTAATGATATATGTGTTATTTCCGGTTCTACTGAACCGATCGAAATACATACATACCTCTGTTGCAAAAGGTTAATGCTTTTTGACGACGTTCAACATACCGGCAAAAAAAACATTACATTAAGGTGGTATATCCTATGTAAGTACTGGGTGGAAGTGACCCCTGTGTCGTAGGGTTGGGCGATATATATCAATATATCGATATTTTTAAAATAGTACAGCCGATAATATCGACGATATTTTGAACTACCGTGCATCGATAATCGATAATTTTTTGCCATTTCGAGCCAAATTCGATATTTTTCATACATTTCTGATTCGCTTCGAATTTAACAGCAGAACATTTTTTAAGAAGTGGTATAACCATAATGTCCGGGTGCTTGAATTTACATTACTTTCTTCTTCAAGCAATTCTTAATGATTTTTATGTTTATTCTTCAGGATTCGTAGAATATCTGCAGATCCATCCAACTTTAACAAAAAATATCTAGTAAACTATAAGTCTGCGGCAAGTTTGGATTCCAGTTTTGAGATCTGTGAGAGCACCTCTAGCCCCGTGAAGAAGTGGTTTTTCGCGGGACGTGGTTCCTTAATGTGAAGCCAGCCCTTTCGATATATTGATATATCGATGTTTTTACACGGCATAAATCGATGTTTTTTTAAATATCGATACAATATATATCGATATATTTTTCCAATTTGCCCATCCCTACTGTGTCGCACATAGTGTTAATACAATTATGAAGTTGAAACCCTCCTCTCAAGCCAAAGAGATTGTTGTATCAAATTTAGAAATCGGACCATAAATACCGAATATATGGAAAAAAATGAATTTTGGCGACATCTAGCGGCGTCCAAAAAAAAAAAAATTTTTCCAGAAATTTTTTCGAAAAAGAAGTCATATGGGGGGGCGTACGGCGAACTATTTTTGCGATACGCTCTAATGTACATAATTACGTAGATATATTATCACTTCTCCCCAAGAACTTAACAGTTCTAATTTACAATCGAGATATCCATAAATGTGCGTCAAACAGACTTGAGCTGCATATCGAATAAACATAACCACCTATTAGTATTCCGCTATTGTTGTGCAATATTTTACTTAAATCTTGAAAACTTTAGAAATAATAGAAGGATAAATCGAACTTACACTCGAACTGTGCACTTGAAGAAGCCTATTTGACAACAAAAGGCACCACGCCCGAACTACATATAAAATAATTTTTTTTTTTTGCTTTTTTAATACAGGGAGGATGGCTCCGTGTGTAGAAGTCCACGTAAGTGGGGAAAGCTTCTGACTGCCATCCACCTGGGGGTGGCCAGAGCGATTCTTCTGAATGCGGAGCAAGCAGCTCACGACTTCCGCGCAGTGTCCTCTGGATAGCCACCGAACACCCGTTTGGTGGTGAACTAAAGTGAGAAGGCGACAACTCAACAAGGCCACTCCGACATATTCGGTTTAAGGGCTTGTTGAGGGAATAACTGCAGCGTCTGTTCACCAGAAGGTGCGGCTGCGAGCGGGCGTCTGTCTTGGAGCAAGCGGCTCGCTATATAAACGCATAACAATTAGTGATGAGCGATATATCGCAAACGGTGATGTTTTCACTGTGAATAAAAAATCACAAATCGCAATTGCGATCACTTTTTCAAAGTAGCAGTTCACTACTTATTGGCAACTGCTATCGATGTAGCAAGTAAGCAGTTCACCTATGTGAATCGCAATCGCAAAAGCATTATAAATTTCTTTTTGTTTACACTTTTGAGCAGACCACATACGTACATATATAGAAATATAAGAAAAAAAATTATTGAATTTACGATTTGTCTTTGAAAAATATTTACAAACAGCGATATTACTACGGAATACGTTGTTATTGCTATCATTTTGTTAACATAAAAGAAAGACAGGTTTTATCGCTCAGAAAACGCAAAATTAATCTCTACCGGTAACTGATGATTTTATACCAGTCCATGAAATCGCAATAGCAGTTTAAAATCACAGTGATTTAAAAATAGCAATCACCGAAATCACAGATACCGAAAAATCGCAGTTTCACTCATCTCTAATAACAATATACAACTCCTGCAGGGCGGGTTGTGCGTCGGGCTTGGGACGCACCACGTAAAAAATCCTATCCAATGAAAAATCCAACAATGCCTCGGATGAGACCACCTCTTTTTATTGACGACCATGGCAAACGTTTAAAGGACTATGATTTGAGGGTATGCACCTGGAACGTCCGGACCCTTAATTGGGAAGGTGCCTCTGCCCAGCTGGTTGATGTCCTCGGAAGAGTGAAAGCTGACATCACCGCCATACAAGAGATGCGGTGGAAGGGGCAAGGCAAGAAGAAATGCGGGCCTTGCGCTATATATTACAGTGGCCATGCAGAGGAGCGTATATTTGGTGTTGGTTTTGTGGTGGGAAAGAGACTCAGCCGCCGAGTACTGTCGTTCACGCCAGTGAACGAGCGTCTAGCCACGATCCGCATCAAAGCGAGATTTTTCAACATATCTCTCATCTGCGCCCACGCCCCGACGGAAGAGAAGGACGATGCGATCAAAGACACTTTTTATGAGCGGTTAGAGCATGCCTACGACCGCTGCCCCCGTCACGACATTAAGATTGTGCTTGGAGATTTTAATGCCAGGGTGGGTAAGGAAGGTATCTTTGGCAGCACAGTCGGAAAATTCAGTCTCCACGACGTAACCAGTCCCAATGGGACGAGACTGATCGACTTCGCCGGGTCACGAAACATGGTCATTAGCAGTACCAGATTCCAGCACAAAAAAATACACCAAGCCACATGGCTGTCCCCTGATCGAAAAACGCGAAATCAAATTGATCACGTCATGATCGATGGCAGACACAGCTCCAGCATCCTAGATGTGCGCACAATCCGTGGTCCCAATGTCGACTCCGACCACTATCTTGTAGCAGCCAAGGTACGCACCCGCCTCTGTGCAGCAAAGAATGTGCCAACAGGACAGCAAGGAAAGTTTGAAGTCGAAAGGCTGCACATGACGCAGACAGCCAATGAATACACCACTCGGCTCTCACTCCTGCTCTCTGAGAGCAATGCTTCACCAAACGATGTATCTGAGGAATGGGAACACATCGCTCGTTCACTTCGTATCGCCGCTGAGGAATCTATAGGATACAAGCGAGCTCGTAAAAACACCTGGTACGACAAGGAATGTCGCGATGCCTCGGAGAGAAAGAACGCCGCCTACAGGGCTACATTGTGTGCGGGCGCAACGCGAAGCGTATGGGAGCGTTATCGAACGGCGAGGAAGGAAGAGAGGCGCCTTTTTCGAAAGAAGAAAAGGGAGGCTGAAAGGCGCGAGTGTGAAGAGCTTGAGATGCTGGCGGGTAGGAACGATGCTCGAAAATTCTATCGAAAAATCAGGCGGATGACTGAAGGTTTCAAAACCGGGGCAAATTCCTTCCGGAATGATAACGGCGATCTGGTAACTGATGTCCAGAGCATACCTAAGTTGTGGAGGGATCACTTCTCCTCCTTGCTAGATAATGGCAACAGTGAAATTGCTGAAGGAGAAGATGTACGACCCGAATCCCCAATAGCAGATGATGGTAGGCATGTTCCACCACCCGATCATGACGAAGTGCGAATAGCAATGCCTCGGCTTAAAAATAACAAGGCCCCGGGCGCTGACGGTTTGCCAGCCGAGCTATTCAAACATGGTGGCGAAGAGTTGATAAGGAGCATGCATCAACTCCTATGCAGAATATGGTCGGACGAGCGCATGCCCGACGATTGGAACTTAAGTGTGCTCTGCCCAATCCACAAAAAAGGAGACTCCACAGTACGCGCCAATTATCGTGGGATAAGCCTCCTGAATATCGCATATAAGTGTATTGTGCGAAAGACTGAAGCCCGCCGTCAACAAGCTGATTGGACCTTATCAGTGTGGCTTCAGACCTGGTAAATCTACCATCGACCAGATCTTCACAATACGCCAAATACTGGAAAAAACCCATGAAAAAGGAACCGACACACACCATCTCTTTGTCGATTTTAAAGCCGCTTTTGATAGCACGAATAGGAATTGCCTATATGGCGCAATGTCTGAATTTGGTTTCCCCGCAAAACTTATACGGCTATGCCAAATGACGCTGACTAACACCACCAGCTCCGTCAGAATTGGGAAGGACCTCTCCGAATCCTTCGAGACCAAACGAGGTTTCAGACAAGGTGATTCCCTTTCGTGTGACTTCTTCAATTTGATGCTGGAAAAGATAATACGAGCTGCAGAACTTAACCATACAGGAAGCATTCTATACCACAAGAGTGTACAACTGCTGGCGTACGCCGATGATATCGACATCATTGGCACTAACACTCGCGCCGTATGTTCTGCCTTCTCCAAGCTGGATAAAGAGGCTAAGAAAATGGGTTTGGCGGTTAACGAGGACAAGACGAAGTACCTCCTGTCATCACACAAAGAAACAGCACGCCTTGGCAGCCACGTCAATGTTGATAGCTACAAATTCGAAACTGTTAAGGATTTCGTCTATTTGGGAACCAGCATTAACACCAAGAATGATGTCAGCACGGAGATCCAACGAAGAATCACGCTTGCCAATAAATGCTACTTCGGACTAAGTAGGCAACTGAAAAGTAAAGTCCTCTCTCGACAAACGAAAATCACACTCTACAGGACGCTCATCGTTCCAGTCCTCATGTACGGCGCAGAAGCATGGACAATTTCAAAATCAGATGAGATGGCACTTGGAGTATTCGAGAGAAAAGTTCTTCGTAAGATTTATGGACCTTTGCGCGTTGGCGTGGGCGAGTATCGACGGAGATTTAACGATGAGCTGTACGAGCTTTACACAGACATCGACATTGTTCAGCGAATAAAGATCCAGCGGCTGCGTTGGGCAGGTCATGTCGTGAGAATGGACGAAGGCGCTCCGGCCAAGAAAGCATTTCTATCGAAACCCGCTGAACGCAAAAGAAAAGGGAGACCTCCACTGCGTTGGGAAAATCAGGTGGACAGCGATGCTGCCTCCCTAGGTGTTCCCAAATGGCGCCATGCCGCACGAAACAGAAGCAATTGGCGCGTGCTGTTGGACTCGACCAGAATCGTCTAGACGGTTAAGCGCCAATCAAGAAGAAGAGAATACATTATTAATCTTTTGAAAATTGCACAAAACATATCCGTGCGTCATGCGGATTGGCGCCCCTAGCCTAGCGATGCATCGGTCGGGCGGGATATGAAGGGTAACCCGTTGGGTATTATTATTATTGTTAAGCAAATGCAAAGCAATATTAGAAATAAATATTTAAATCTTTTTTTTTTTTAATTATTGGCAACTATTAACTAGGTTTTAGTGTAACAAATGATAAAGTTTGTATAATATTATGAAAAAGCAACACGTTTTCTAGGTGAGCTATCGAGCAAAAATAGTCAATATTTACATATATAGTTTACGTATCTATGTACGTACGAGTATTTGCATAATAGCTTTATTTTTAGCGTAATACCATACTTTGTATTCATTCATAAATATGCAGTTTCGAGTATAACTACTCAGATATGTATACACACATATAATATGTACTGTTTATAAAAACTCAACTATTTATTGTACATACTTACATACATATATCGGTGGCTTATACTCATTATGGCGTGTAGTGAACGCTGTTAAGTTAAAATCGACTTTACATCAACAAGTAAGAAAACCCAAGCTCGAGTGGAACCGAATATGCTTTAATTACAATATCATGTAAATTACAAAAAAACGAAGTTTTTCTAAATATATTTCTATTTTATTTTGGAAGTCCCTTTTCGCATCTAGTGTGGAGGCTGCGAATGTGTGGCTGGGTTATATGAAGCTATTTTAGATGTCAAAGTAAATGATTGGGGGGATTCACTTTCCCTAACATGATTGCAAGATGTACATACATATCGTCGTACCATACGAAAACTAACATCAGATTTTTTGTGGCTGACGAAAAGTAAAAAGTTCAAGTTTTGGCCGACGAAAAGTAATAAAATCGAGTTTTGGCTGACGAAAAGTAATAAAATCCACTTTTGGCTGACGAAAACTATCAATTTCGTTTAAACAACAACAATTTTAATGTAAAAACAGTATATAATTACTGATACTTTTCGTCAGCCAAAAGTCGATTTTATTACTTTTCGTCAGCCAAAACTCGATTTTTTACTTTTCGTCGGCCAAAAATCAAATGTTCTACTTTTCGTACAGAATTTTTTTATTGATAGCTTTCGCCAGAAATTTTAAATATGTTAGTTTTCGTATGGTACGACGATATGTAAACGCATATAGAGTTTTCACGGTGAATTCCTTAACTTTTATTATACTAAAGTTGAATTATAACAAATCCGATTTTCTTGATTTTTGCACAACTATTTTATGTGATAATCTAAATGCGCGTATTGAATTTTATAAAAAATAATTGTGTGTATATACATATTTTGCGTGTTTTTTGCAATTTTCTATGTAGTGAAAGTAAATAGTGAAGTAATAAATTTTATCAAAATACTCAAGTCTTAGAGTGAGTAGATACATGGCTTAACCGATACTCTGCCTATAGCTGAGTATAAAAAATTTCAGGAGTTCCAAAAGGTCACTGTATGCCAGTTTTTATTTACAAAATCAGCAAACAGAAAAAGCCTAATCTGTTCGACTATTCATGATTACATTTCAATAATAATTTACATACATAAATATGTATGTATTTGCCAATATAGCAGCAAAAATTAAGCATAAACTAGCTAAACCTTGAATATGAATTAATTAAAATTATAATATTGCAAAAACCGCTCCCTTCCATAAGGCAATAGACGTAGGTGACTCTCGTTTAGTTATACAATTTTTTATTTCGTCATTGAAATTCGCAAACACAGAGGAAATTTTTTTCACTTATATGTACGAGTATAAATAAAAATATGTTTTTTTCGCAAAATGTTACAATAACGACATCAACCTAAGAACTCTTTTCAACACTAGTACACTAAAAATAAAATTTCGTAAAAAAACTACGAAAGACTTTCGTAGTATAGAGTTTCGTAAAATGTACGAAAGATTCGTATATATTACGAAAGCATTTTTCTCAACAAAATCTAATTTTACGAATCTTTCGTAAATATTACGAAAGGGCTTTCGTAAACCATTTTCTAATATTTTTTTCGTATATATTACGAAATATTTCGTAAATATTACGAAACACTTTCGTAAATTTTCTTAAAATTATCTTTACGAATAATTTCGTATATTGTACGAAAGTTTTCGTAACATTATCAAAGGATTAAAAGATTTACGAAATACTTTCGTAATATATACGAAATACTTTCGTAACATTATCAAAGGTTTAAATGATTTACGAAATACTTTCGTAATATATACGAAATACTTTCGTACAACAATATTTTACCGTACAAGTCTTCTTTCATTGTAAAGTGTTGAGTCGGTGCAATAATATCAAAAATTATTTTAAGTAGTAAGTGCGTAATGAAATAATATATAAAAGAATAATGCATTGTATATAAAAAGACAATATTGATATACTTATAAAATAAACTGTGATATTTTCCAACTTGATTAAACTTAAGGGTGAGTACATTAGTTGCATTTACTTTTTCCTTTTTTCGGTCTTATCTATTTTCCTAAATAAATAGTTAATAAAATAATATAAAGAGATATTTCTAAAAATTTTTAAAATATATGAAAACGTGCTTAAAATTGGCAAAAACGTATTTAAAAGTGATGTAGATACGACCATTTTTATTTTAAAAAGATTCATTGTAAAATTGTAAAATCAAGAAAAACATTTAAATTTAAAAAATGTTTATTTTTAATTCAAGCCCTATGAGATTTTGAACCTAAAAATTGCGCTTTTATTCCCTTCATTTTAATTTTTAATTTAAAAATGATTCTATTTAATACAAAATACATTTTTATTTCAAAAGTTTCATTTTAAATGTACAAATTTTCATTATTAAAATAAAAACGATCTGGTTTAAAACGTGCATTATAAAAAAATGTTTTTTTTTTCTCCGAGTGTAGCTGCTTGAATTTTAAGGTTTTAAGTAGTTTCCCGTTATCTTTATCTTTATCTTTATCTTTATCTGTATTTTTATCATTATCTTTATCTTTATCTTTATCTTTATCTTTATCTTTATCTTTATCTTTATCTTAGTCTTAATTTTTTATTTTTATTTTTTTTTCTTTTTCTTTTTTCTTTTTCTTTTTCTTTTTTTTCTTTCTTTTTCACAGGGTTATCTATTTAAGTGGATCGGAACGACGTCCACATTTGCAAATTGCGATTTCCAAAGTTTCCTATGTTTGTCAGAACACGTATAAGCAATAAGTACCTCTTATTTTATTAGTTACTAAAATTAATATTAACATAAATGTAAAATATTAAAATAAATAAAAAACTTTTAAATTAATTGAATAAATTAAACTTATTTCTTATGCATATATAAAACATCTTTCTCTTAGCATTATTTTATTGATATATGTTCATATTTCGAAAAGGTTTTCAAATTTCGTTGAAATATACATCATATGTACATATATATATATGTATGTAATAATTAGGGTTTTTTTAACTTTAAGCTAAAAAATAATTTGATCAATTGTACAACAATTTGACAGCTCTAACAGCCTTCGTAAATGTACGAAAGCGGTTTCGTAATATTTACGAAATCTTTCGTTGCTCAAAAGTACGAAGGTATTTCGTAAATATTACGAAAGCCTTCGTAAATACTACGAAAGTATTTCGTAAATAGTACGAAAGTATTTCGTAAATACTACGAAAGTATTTCGTAAATAGTACGAAACCTTTCGTAATACTACGAAAGTATTTCGTAAATAGTACGAAAGCCTTCGTAAATACTACGAAAGTATTTCGTAAATAGTACGAAATAGCTTTCGTACTATTTACGAAACCATTCGTTGCTCAATTTTACGAAAGAATTTCGTAATATGTACGAAAGATTTCGTAATATTTACGAAATATTATTTTGAGTGTAGATAAGTAAATTTATGCTAAGGTTTAAAGGCAGAATTATTTTACTGTGAATACATACATATATATGTATTTACCTCTTTTTGTCGACTAGCCACAGTGTGCATCGCAAATCCATTCATTTGTATATCGACCAAACAATACTTGGACGGCACTATTGCTATCTCTGATGAATCATGGGCATAAGCGTTCGACTGGAATCGCTCCTGGTCCATACACTCATCAAAATGTCCGAACTGATGTAGAACACCGCTTTCGATACCTGAAGCAGATTTGGCTGTTGCATCGTATACTGAAAAAAATTAATCTAGATTTAAAAAAAATACAACAAATGGGGCTTCGTAGCTTTGATAAATGGGGGAAATCAAATGTTTAATATTGTCTTGTCTTGCTTTCATTAGTTTGTACTGTCAAACCCGTTGATTATGTGTTCACATATTTATTATGTTATGTTATTATCGGTTCTATATGAGCTATATCTTATATAAGGTCGATTTGGCCGAATCAGACAAATATCGATCATATGTATATAAAAATATACCCAAACATCGAATTTCAATGAAATATCTCAGAAACTGAGGTACTAGTTTGCGTCCAAATAGACAGACAGACGCTCATACAGAGGGATTGGCTTAATGATCCTGATCATAACAGTACATCTTTTGATGGGTGTATCACCTCTCCTTGTGGTACTTTCAAAACTCCCAAGGTTATGACATCATTGCATTTTCATGTAAGGTATAAAAATGAGAAAGCAATCTATTACACCAGGCTACAAATAATTAAAAACAAATACCAAGAAATTCGGGTATGGGCCTACTGAGCTCGGAAAATTTTTTTTTTTTAATTTCTTATATATGTAGTTGGGTCTCTTAACCAAGTTTTTCGTCCGAAATCATCCTATTTCTTTCACCTGAAAAAAAAAAATTGCCAAATTAATTGTCTTTCGAACGAGGTACTGTTTGATTATCGCAGTTGTGACTTCCACGAAAATGATTTTTGAATGAAGTAAATTACCGTTATTTCAAAAAGCCTAACCATACAAAAATTAAAAAAAAAAATAGTTCCGAGCTCAGCAGGCCGATACCTGAATTTCTTTTTTGTATTTTTTTTTGCTGTAACCTATTGTTATGAGTAATTATTATAAAATTAATTTGATTTGTAGACAATTTAGGTAGAGGTAGGAAATACTTCAAGGTGTAATTTTACCATTGAAAAGTTTCACATGTAAATAATATACTATATTCCATTCTGCCATTCTAAGCATATGAATATTATTCTTTGTGCAAAATTTCATTCTTTTATGACTTCTAGTTACAAAGATGTCACGTTACAAATACCTAAAGGGTGTTCCAGAAATATCTTTGTTAAAAAGTAGGCGTGGTCATAAACCGCTTTCGCTAAATTTCTGAACGTGATTACCACAAGTGGTAAAAGTTTAAACACAAAGTTTCGTCATAACATCTCAATTATTTGTCGAGTTAAGGGCTCCGAAATCTCGTAGATTCCTTTGTCTAAAAAGAGGCGGCGCCATGCCCATTTTCCAACATTTTTCTGTCAATGAATTACCTTTACATTTGACAAAGATATCGCTTAAAATGTTTTTATTGGGCCACTTCATAATACCCATATACAAAATTGGGCGTGGCCGTCAACCGATTTTGTCAAAATTTGGAACATATATTACCACAAGTTATGAAAGTATATACACCAAGTTTCGTCATAATATCTCAATTATTTGTCGAGTTTGGGCTCCGAAATCTCGTATATTCCTGCTTCTAAAAGAAGGCGGTGTCTTACCATATTTCTTCATGAGGGCCTGAGCTCAATACGTGGGTGAAATTTTATCACTCCAGCTATATTAGTGACTGAGATATCAAATTTCCGATTTTTACTATATAGGGGAAGTGGGCGTGGTCATGGTCCGATTTCGCCCATTTTCAATACCAACCGTCCCTGTCCGGATACCAACTTGCATTCCAAATTTCATCAAAATATTAAAATTTTTGCGCGAGTTAGAGTGCGCACAGACGGACGGACGGACGGACATGGCTCAATCGATTTCTCTTTTCACCCTGTTCATTTTGGTATATACATATAAGTCCATATCTATCTAGTGATGGCAAAAAAAATGAAATAACCGATTAACCGCTTTTTAGGTTAATCGAAAGCTTTCAATTATTAATCGCGAATAATTGTGGAGAACTAACCGATTATAACCGTTTTCGATTACAATTTTTCCTTACAAAAAAATATATAATAAACGAAAAAAAATCGTCATTTATTACGAAAAATCGTCAAAATATAAAATCGTCTATTCGGGTACTGGAGGGAACATCTATTGCGGTTTTTTTGGATATACTCACAAAACCGTAGGTAACCGAATTCGCACTCGGATGAAAAGGTGGAAGTTCTCAACTTCAATTTTTTCCTTTCGATTATTTTCGACTTGAGAGGAAAAAGGTTAATCGAAAAAATAATCAAAAGGAAAAAACCGATACATTTTAACCGTTAACCGAAAGAAATTAACCGATTATAATCGTTTTTCCGGTTATTGTTGCCATCCCTATATCTATCTCGATTATTTCATTCTGTTACAATCCACCGTTATGAAATCAAAATTATAATACTCTGTGTACTAGTACAGCTGAGTAAAAAATGTAAAATCTGAACAATCGGTTGTAGGTATGGCAGTTATATGTTATAGTAGTCTGAATTAGGCGATTCTGACAAATGATCAGCTAGTCATAAAAAGATACCCACATACCAAATTTCTCTGATATAAGTTGAGAAATACCCCTTGATTTTAACATTTAATATATTCCTAATTCTGTTTGTTTTACACGGACTCGCCCATATACGTATAAGTACATATATATATAAACATATGTGAATATGTACATATGTACTTATAATTATATAAACTAGATTTTTCGCTAGAATTAAAAACCAACTTATCTACGACCATAAAAAAAATCTTTACTATGCAACAACTAATTAATCAATTATTTGTCACTGCTTGCTCTTTTTTATTCTTTTAAATTTTATTGTGCTTGTATTTACATACATTCGTACGTATAGGTAAACGATGATGATACAAGATAACGCAAAATTGTAATTCGCCTAATATCATTTCGGCAGTTTTTTTATTATTCTAACAACGAACATCGGCGTCATTATTTTTTATATGTTAAATTGTCTGAGCATACTCGTACAACTGAATTTTGCTGGAATGCAAAAACAACCATAAAAAAAAATACACTAAATACTACATATGTATGTATGTATGTACAAGTACATGACAGATAAATTCTATAGATAAGTTCATAAGATCAGTTCAAATAAGAAGTTTTATTCGTATTTGAAATATGCGCACATTTGGAAACTTTTAGTAAACAAACTCGGTTTATTCACAAAAACAAATGTAGAAAGTAGCAATTTAACGGGGTTAATAACACTGTGGCCGCTGTGGTGCAGTGGGTAGAGTGCTCGCCTGCAATGCCAGAGGTCTCGGGTTCAAACCACGGTCCGAGCCAAACAAATTTTTCTAATTAGTAAAAATCCAATTAAGGTAAGTGTACCTATTTCCGTACTATTAAGGCATATACACGTTCAAAGTAATATTTTAGTCGACAGAAAAACACTTGAAGTCTAAAATTGACTTTTACTGATGCAGAAAAAATATATTGTCATAAAAAATTAATAATATTTAAAAAAGAGCAACAGAAAGTATTTTTTGTGCTTTTTTCGAAAAACATATTTTGTTCCCAATTCCGTCCGAAAATTTTGTTCGGTTCCCAATTCTGTACGAAAGCGTTCCTATTTTTAATTGTTGGGGTAAGTGGAAAAAAATTCAACAACTATTTACAGCGAAGGTTGAGTGTAAATAGTTGTTGAATTTTTTTCCACTTACCCCAACAATTAAAAATTGAATTAAAAATAAAAATTTCGTGCTAAGCACTAAAAACTCGTTCCTATTTCCGTTCTAAACTATAAAAACCCGTTTCTGCTCAAATTTTAGACATTTTGTGTAAAATAAAAAATGTAAATCTATATATTAATAGGCTAACATTTTTCCCATACAAACAATTGCCAGGCCGTTTTGCACATTTAACATACTCATATCCACATAAAATTGATATGGATGTGTTCCTATGAGTCAGGAGCAGTGCATAGGCATATAATTTTTTTTCTATAAATTATTTAATTTCTTTATAATTAATAAATAAAATTGTTAGTTAAGAGAAATAGATATCGTAAAGATGTTTACAAATATCGTAAACACCGTTGAAGAGTCGCTTTAATTTAAAAGCCCTCCCTCTATTTTATATGCATTGGCCCAGTTTACGCTCAGATCAAAATCAACGCGGCTAAATATCTCCTATTGCTTTTCCATTAAAGCGAAAAATGAGAGAGAGGGCGGAAGAGCACACTGAGTAATTTTAATTTTGACCAAGGCATATCTAACAAGTAGGCTCGGCGGCGAATTGAAAAACTTCTTTTTTATTTACAAAGGCAGAGTGTAATGCCAAAATCAAAGCGAATTCACATCATAGCCAATAGGAATGGACGAGCCCCAGGCGAATTCAGATTTTAACCACGGCGAAATATCATTTTGACATTACACTCTACCAATTACAATAACGAAATACATGGAAAATTTCTGAATTCGCCACCGGGCCTACCTTCCTAGATCTGCCTTGATTTTGACTGTGATTTCGCGTCGGACCGTGATCAAAAGGGCAAATCAGTGTTGCGGTACAACTGGAATTTGGAAAGTGTTGCTTATCTCCGCGAAAAGGAATAATTTTTGTATCAATACAAAGTTGAAAAAATAAATTGCATGGTCGAATTTCGAGCACCGGCGATACTAGTTTACATAAAAAGTATAAGCATATATTTATTTAAAAATTAACACAAAATTTATAGCGAAAGGCCTCCAAAATATTAATTGGGTGTTACTTACTTACTTACTTACTTAATTGGTACGTAACCGTCTATACGATTTTGGCCGAGTCCAACATAATACGCCAGCTATTTCTGTTCCGTGCACCGTGGCGCCATTTGGGAATACCTAGGGAGTCAGCATCACTGTCCATCTGATCTTCCCAACGCAGTGGAGGTCTCCCCTTTCTTCTGCGTTCAGCGGGTTTCGACAGGAATACTTTCTGGGCCGGAGCACCTTCATCCATTCTCACGACATGACCTGCCCAACGCAGCCGCTGGATCTTTATTCGCTGAACAATGTCGATATCTGTGTAAAGCTCGTACAGCTCATCGTTAAATCTCCGTCGATACTCGCCCCCGCCAACGCGCAAAGGTCCATAAATCCTCCGAAGAACTTTCCTCTCGAATACTCCAAGCGCCATCTCATTTGCTTGTGCTATAGTCCATGCTTCTGCGCCGCACATGAGGACTGGAACGATGAGTGTCCTGTAGAGTGTGATTTTGGTTCGTCGAGAGAGGACTTTACTTTTCAATTGCCTAATTAGTCCAAAGTAGGATTTATTGGCAAGAGTGATTCTTCGTTGGATTTCAGTGCTGACATTATTTTTGGTGTTAATGCTGGTTCCCAAATAGACGAAGTCCTTAACAGTTTCAAATTTGTAGCTATCAACAGTTACGTGGCTGCCAAGGCGTGCTGTTTCTTTGTGTGATGACAGGAGGTATTTCGTCTTATCCTCGTTGACCGCCAAACCCATTTTCTTAGCCTCTTTATCCAGCTTGGAGAAGGCAGAACATACGTCGCGCGTGTTAGTGCCAACGATGTCGATGTCATCGGCGTACGCCAGCAGCACACTCTTGTGGTATAAGATGTTTCCTGCATGGTGGAGTTCTGCAGCTCGTATTATCTCTTCCAGCATCAAGTTGAAAAAAAAAATATTAAAACGAAAGTCGCTTACTGCGTTCATCTAAATAAATAAAAATTTTAGATATGAACTTAAATATATATGTATACTTAGGAATCAAACATTTTAAGTTAAAATTGAATCGCTTGTAGCGTCTCAGTTATTAAAAATAGCACAGCACTATTAAACTAATAATAATAATAATTATTATTTAAATTGAGATCAGTTACTTAAAATGTTGCTCTTTTGTTTATTGGCTGATTTAATTTTTTTTAATAATTTCTTCCTCTTCATAATCATAAACTTAACATTTTATAAGCCAATTATGCATTTACATATGTAAGTATATAGCTAAAATATTTATAATTAAATATTTTTTTTATATTTAAATAATACAACTATTATTCTCTTTGAAATAAATTGCCGAAGTTTATGGCTCTAGAAACGGTCGTAATTTTGAATTAAGTGTAGCACGGAAATAGGCCATAAGAATATATGTAAAATTTACAATTTAATGTAATTCCAAAATCCTTATAAATTATATTTCGTATATAAAAAAAACAAAGGTAAAACATGAAGCTACAAATGTTCCTAATTTCGTACCTAGCACGCAAAATAGTACATATGTACATATAACGGAATTGAGAACATACGTAAAATACTTGATCCTATTTCCGTCCTATGCAACCTTTCTTCAGCAACTATAAAAATTTAAATTTTTTTTTAGAAAAATCCGTAATCGTAACATTTTATAAGCCAATTATGCATTTATATACATAAAATATTTATAAATATACGAATTTTCAAATATTTAAACAATTCAATTTTTGCGTAATATTCCCTAATTTGTAATAAATTGCCAAACTTTATGGCTCTAGAAACGGTCGCAATTTTGCATTAAGTGTAGCACGGAAATAGGCCATAAGAATATATGTAAAATTTACAATTTAATGCAATTTTTAAGTTTTTACGAATTCTATTTCGTATATCAAAAAAAAAGATAAAACAGAATGCTCCAAATGTTCCTAATTCCGTACTTAGCACGCAAAAGGGTACACCTCTAAATGATGTTGTACCCATTTCCGTCCTATTTTTAAATTAATATTTTAAACAACTTATCTATTCTTTAGTAGTTTCAACGTATACATTTACACAAAAAAACTTAAAATTTTCAATATGTAAAAATAAAATAGTATATATACTTACCAAATAATTATTAAGCCCTTATAAACTTTTTATCAAGGCCTTAGCAATTTCGCGAACACTATTCACTGACACATGCGTTAACTCCACGTTTGATGATTAACTCATATTTTAATGCAAATTTTGTTTAAATTAGTTTTTCTTGGAGGCTACCAAGTACAATATTTGGCAGCTTGAACAATTTTGATAAAATTCGTAGCTTTTTTATTCGAAAATATTACCACATATTCTTATTTTTCCATTTTAAACTTTTTTTCCCCAAAATAGCACGGAAATAGGTACTAGCACGGAAATGGGTACACTTACCTTATTGGGTTTTTTAAGAGCAGCGGTCACCTCTCGGCAGTGGGCGGCATACCCTCCGAGAGTATTTCTGCCATGAAAAAGCTTCTCACAAAAAATGCATTCGCCGTTCGGAGCCGGCATAAAACTGTAGGTCCACCCAATTAGTAGGAAAAACAAAAAGGAGCACACCTCGAATTGGGAGAGAAGCTCGGCCATAAAACTCATCAGAGTTATAATAGCGCCATTGTATTATTATATTATTATTATAATAACACTGTGACATAAATTGAGGCTTGTGGTTTGGGGGCGGAAAAACTCCAAACTTTTGAAACTTTTTTATTGCGAATTTAAATTTGCGAAATTTCGTCAGAGTGATTTTTTTAAGAAATGAAAAAAGGGTTAAAACACATATCGCATAGAAATATATGTTGTTAGGAAGCATATCGATGCCTTACTTTCTCAACCTCGTATCTTAAAAAAAATGCGATTTTGAGATTTTCATATCAAACGATTTCTATTTTTCTGTTCTATAACTGCAACAAATTCCTATCTCAATAGCAAAAAAATAGGAATTATTATCTTGGTATCTCAATCAATGCATTTTTCATAACTGCGTCAAACTCTTATCTTAATATACATCTATATTTAAAGGCGTATTAATCGTTTGGTCATCCCCCGTCCGTTCGTCTGTAAACACTCTAACTCGCGCAAAAATTGAGATATTTTGATGAAATTTGGAATGCAAGTTGGTATCGAGACTGGGACGGTTGGTATGGAAAATGGGCGAAATTGGACCATGACCACGCCCACTTTTCCTATATAGAAAAAGTCGGAAATTTGGTATCTCAGCCACTAATATAGCTAGAGTGATAAAATTTTACCCACGTATTGAGCTCTGGCCCTTACGAAAAAATTTGATGAAGGGCTCTGGCCCTTAAATTTGATAGAATGCGGTAATAAACATAATTTTTGGGATATAACATACCAAATTTATTTGAAAATCTCAGTTTTAATCATTACAAAGCAGAAACTTAGATTTAATTTACATGCCTACAAATTTTTTCCAGGATACATTTTGGCAAATTCAAGCTTAGCTCTTGATTTTAAAATTGGACCACTAATTGCACCATTGCGTTGCCTTTGGTTCAAAAGCCATTTATACAACCTTGCCTCGAGAACGGGATATTCCGACTTGTGCAAAGTTTTCTTGGTTGCCAATTCCTGTGTTCTTGCCACTGCCTCCAAAATTTCATATCGTTTTTTCTTTATTTTTGAGATGGTCACTTTAGATACACTGTAATCTAATGCCAAGCGGGTTCCGTGAATACCTTCATCAAATATCAGCTTTTTGATGTAAATTCAATCTAATTTTCGATGGTTTATTCCGCTTTGTTGCCATTTTTAACACACAAACTATGTTTACACCACTCGATAGTTCAAACGACTAACTACATTTGTACCTCGCGACCCCGACAATAATTTTTTACACAGAAATTCGGGGAATGCACGCAAATGCCGGGAATATATAGAAACAAGGGGAATGAGCTTGTTTTTGCTGAGAAATAAACGGTTGGATTTGAAAAAAAAAATCGATAAGCTCAGAAAAGTTAACCAAGAGTTAACTTTTTAGAGCCGTACGTGGACGCTCAAATTTGGTTAACTTACCCGAAGGTTTAACTTTCTCGCGAGTTAACTTTTGTGCGATTCTACTGTACTTCTATCCGGATATATGTATGTGCTTATGTACATATTAGAAGGCTGCACGAATGGATTCGAAACGGCCAACAAAATATTCGCGGCCGTCCAATTACAGTACCTACTTGTTTCTGTCGTTTTAGAATAAACGCAAGTAGAGCACAACCATAAACAAAACCAATACAGTTACTTATTCATAGCGACAATTACATGACCTTAAAAAGGTTCTGCAAATAGTGTACACTACTTGCGAATACTTCGAATATAATCGAAATATATGTATGTACCCTGCAAAAAAATGTGCGATTAATACCGAAAGATATTTGTCCCGGATTGATCTCTTTCGAGAACAATCGGTCCACGATTAGTCCCCGATTGTTCCCGTACGGGTATAAATGTAGACTAATTGTAGACCAATAGTTCCCGAACGGGTATAAATGTAGACTAATTGTAGACCAATTGTTCCCTGACGGGTTTAAATGTAGATTAATCGCTTTCATCCCGAACGGGTACAAATCTAGATTCCTTAAATGTAGAAATTTTACAAAAATATGCAATGTATTTAAAAAATTGTACAACAACCGGTAAAACGAATTCAACACCCTTTCTTTTAATAACAATGATGAATAATAATTTTAACAAAATGTTGCCTAAAATATTCTATGAAAAAATCCTTTACATTACGCTCATATAATGCATACTAAAAACTTAAGCTGATTCCACATAAAACTTTTTCCGCTTTGCGTTACGCCGCTTTCTATGTCAAACAACGCAAAACTGAAAACCTATGCCACAATGAACGCTGCAACATCACTCAAAAAATATTTATTTTCTGAAAAATCTCTCATTCTCCGCTTTATTTACAAAAAAGTAAATAAGAAAATAAAAATCTATTAAATTATTTTTCAATTGTGTGAAATTTAAATTTGTTTATTTATATTTGAATTAAAGTGAAACTGCAAAAAAATTTCAACGCCTTCAAAAGTTGAGATTTGGGCAACTTTGTGCTTTACGTAACTTCGGCGTTGCGTTACTTTTTGTTATGTGAGAAACCTCATATAGATACATGTATTTTAATCTCAGCTGTCACGCAGAAAGTGTTACGTAGCGCAACACAAAGTTCTATGTGGAATCAGCTTTACAATTTTTTTTTACTTATTTATTGAGATTTTTTTTCCAAAAGTAAAACGTTATATAATCTTTATTTATATATGCATGAACATTTACATACAATTTTTTAAAGATTGTTATTAAAAATTGCCTTGGCGAACAACTTGGAAAAATCTACATTTGTACCCGTTCGTGCTGGAAGCGATTGATCTACATTTGTACCCGTTGGGGATGAAAGCGATTAATCTACATTTGTACCCGTTCGGGATGTAAGCGATTGATCTACATTTGTACTAGAGCTCCAGATTTTTTTTGAACATTTTCGAGTAGCCCGAACAAATGTTGTTCAAATGCTCGAACAGTTGTTTGTTTGTTTATTACCCGTATGTTTGTACGGGCATTTGAACAATTCGGGCATTTTGAAGTTTGTTTTTTTTTCTTTTGTTTATTATTTTTTTTTCTTCTGCATATGTAGTTGTTTTTATTTTTGTTTTTTCGATACACATTTTTTTGTTTGTAAGCTCGAAAGCTCGAATGTTTGTACGGGCATTTGAACAACAAACGGGCTTCAAACAAAAACGATCAATTCGAACTGTTCGATACCCGGGTATCTAGAGCTCTAATTTGTACCCGTTGAGGATGAAAGCGATTAATCTACATTTGTACCCATTCGGGATGTAAGCGATTGATCTACATTTGTACCCGTTGGGGATGAAAGCGATTAATCTACATTGGTACCCGTTCGGGTATACAAGGTGAACAATTAGTCTCTTCATAGGACATGCTCGAACAAATGCGATCAATTCACTCCATATAAAGGGATGTAAAATTGTATTAGTCGCATGCTCCCTTGCGATTGATCCCGGACACGTCCCGGATTAATCGCATTTTTTGCAGGGTACATACATATTTTCATAAACACACATCCAGACGTTGTGTACAGCAAAATTACGCTGCTAGTGTGAGTGTGTGTATGTGCATATGCATACACACTAGGGCGGGTCGATTGGTAGGGGCCAAAAAAAAAATTAACAGGGACACATCGCAATTATAAAGATTTGGGTAATTTCAAGCTTTTTTGCCCAAGAAACCATATGTCTAAAATTAATTTCGAACCAGAGCTTTTTACGATCTACATATTTCCAACTGTTCTATATATTTTAAAATAACTCGGTAACCAATACTTCGATTCTTTTGATTTTTTCGGCATTAGTTAGGAAACTTATTTGGCATATTAAGGTGGTTTTATGAAGGAAATAAAGTTCTCCCGAAATTCGCGGAACAACCCGATTTGGAATACGGAAATCTATACCTAAAATTTTTCCTTAATATATTAAAATTTAGAGGTCGTTCAAATGCCTCCAAATTTCTTTCTCCTTTTATATCAGTGATGATACATAATTTTTTTCAAAGTCCTTAATGTTTGTTGGGCTTTTATTTTTTGGTCCACCTTATTGCCATATGCACATTAAATGAACAAACAAACCAAAGAAGCAACAAGGTTTTGTGAATACTTCATAACATGGTTATTATTATGTTCTATTCTATCGTGGCGAATAGTGTAAAGTAATCGCTCCAACAGAGCAAATAGAAATAGTATTTGTATTCCAAATGAAAAGTATGGGTTATATTCGTATCTGCATTGAAATTGTGCTATGACTAATTGTACAATGCATAGAGTATTCGAAAATATAGAAGAGGCAAATGGTATTGTGCAGTGGTCTAGTACATATGTCAATATTCTTATGTTTGAGTGTTTGCTTACATTTCTATCAGCTATACTTACGTATATTGTCACTTGCGAAGCGAATGAAAATTTAGGCGAACTTCGCGGTCTCGAATTGCGGGATGCGAATCTGCCGCGAATTCGCCGACAAATTGCGAATGAGTGACGAAAATCATGACCAAATAATAATATGGTCGTTTCACTGAAAAGGGAATAGGCGATTGCCGTTGAACGGCCGTAGATAAAACTGTCAAAAACAGAAAAAACGCCAGCGAACATACAAGCGAACACACAAGCTATTTCCAGGAATAACACGTGCAAGAGGGTAAAATCAAAACAAAAGACGATAATTTGACAGCTTACTTTTCCAAAAACAAAATAGCCGTCCTCTGCTGCGTCCACCATTTTATTATTGCATCATGGACGAAAATGAATTTTGCGAATTGCCGGTAGCGAAAAAATTTAATTCGCTTCGCTAGATCTGTCAAAATCTGGCGAATGTCTAATTTGTTCGCTTTTGCACGTCTGCATTTACATATTTCGGTAAAAAAGTAGAAACTATTTAAAGAAAGTAAAAAAATTATTAAATTAAAGAAGTGAGTATTTAATAGCATTATGAAACGCACAACACCACAGCCATTCGAAAAAAAAAAATACATACATATGTATGTTGTAAACAAATCAAAACATATGTAGTAAGCAAGGCTAATTTATAGAAGGTTAACCTACTAAACAGCTGATTGCTGACTTTTTTCTATTTTTTTTTATTCATATTGTGGTGCTTATGTCAAACTTATGTCAATTTTGATCTTGTTGCAATATGATTTCTACAATGCCGGGTTATGATTTTGACAGAAGCACCACAGAATACACAAACAATTTACATAGTGTGTATGTATGTATATACGTATGTCGTACTGCGAAAACTGTTAAGTATTACGTATTTGTTTAGCATAAGATATGGCAACCCTCTTATCTATGCACGCCTAATGGCAATACTGGAGAATTTTCAGTAGATACTCACTTCCTGTAATGTACAATGTAAGATACACGTGCTTAATTAATCCCCCTGTTATATACTATTTTATTTTGTTTAATATTACCAATAAAACTTGAATTGAAATTAATTATCCAAATCAACAAAAACCTTCTATTATTGAACCATGGTAGTAAGTGACAGAAACGTCAAATTCGGATGAACTTATTCAATTTGTATGAATGGCAACATCACAAGGCAGGCGAAAAAGTTCATTCGCCACTCACAATGCAAATTTTAGATGTGTTCGCTAACCTGTTCGACTCGCCAAATATATTCGCTTCGCAAGTGACAATATGCGTAACTGTCTGTCATTATAATTTTCCGCTGCTTCTGCCATTTGCCCATAACAAAGCGTATCCAATAGCTAGGGATGGGCAAATTGGAAAAATATATCGACATATATTATATCGATATTTAAAAAAACATCGATTTATGCCGTGTAAAAATATCGGTATATCAATATATCGAAAGGGTGGGCTTTACATTAAGGAAGCACGCCCCGCGGAAAACCACTTCTTTACGGGGTTAGAGGTGCTCTCACAGATCTCAAAACTGAAATTCAAACTTGCCGGAGACCTATAGTTTACTATATATTTGTTGTTAAAGTTGGATGGGTCTACAGATATTCTAAGAATCTTGAAGTATAAACATAAAAATCATTCAAGAATTGCTTGAGGAAGAAGATAATGTGAATTCAAGCCCCCGAACATTATGGTTATACCACTTCTTAAAAAATGTTCTGCTGTTAAGTTCAAAGTGAATCAGAAATGTATGAAAAATATCGAATTTGGCACGAAATGGCTACCTACCTATAGCTACGCGAAGCCATAATGCAATAGTAGAACGGCTCAGCTATATATATAATATGTATGTATGTATATGAAGCCGCGTGCGCCAAAAAAAAACATATCAAACATGATTTTCGGTTTTAGCTTTTCTATGGAAATCAATATAGCATGTATTAACACACACATCAAATCCCAAAACTGCATAGCTTTAAAATGTATAAGTATGTGCATAGGTAATATATATTTCGAAGTTAGAGCAAAAGCAAAAAGACGTATGAACCAATCGTTTGTTTACTTCAGCGTCCGAAACCATTAGCATAGGGATACCAGCGTCCTTAGCTGTTTAAGTGGAGAGGTTAAGTATAACCAAAAATTTCTATATCTGAACAAACGGTTGTATGGAAGTTATATGTTATAGTGGTCCGATTCGGCAGATTCTGACAAATAATCAGCTTCTTCTAAAAATACACTCACATTCCGAATTTCGTGCAAATATCTCAAAAACTGAGGGACTAGTTTGCTTTCACACCGACAGACAGACGCGTCTACACGGACAGACGCACATGGATTATTCGCTCATGATCCTGATCATATTAGTATATATTTTGGTGGGTCTGTCACGCCTCCTGGTACTTTCAAGATTTGTATTTCGGCACAAAGTTATAATACCATTTCATTCTCATGAAAGGCATAAAAAAACCCCTCTACTGTAAAATATCCATTTTGGTTGATACGTCTTTTTGGCACACACGGCTCGATATACAAACATGTACATATGTACATTTATGTATTAATGTAAAGTTACGCATGCGCTATGGTGCTCATCGTCTGTATATAATACATATGTATATTTAATCCAAATGCCGATCACGTTAAAAAAAAGCGCGATGCGTCAATCACGCTTATGAATATATAGGTACTTAACATTAACATACTAGTTTAGTTCTAAGTGGAAACTTCGTTCAAATATCAATTAAATGTTATTACCTATATTTAAAAAAAACGAACGAAAGGGAAAATTACCACTTTAACAAGTTTTCCATTGATTTTGTAATAACAATAGGCAAAGCTTTTGATATCGCTGCGTTCGAATAAGTAAAAAAGTGAAAAGTTACTGAAAACCACTTAACTGTTTCTTTGTGCTCGCAGCGACGATATGCACTTAGTTTATGTATATAAACAAGGTGAATGAATTTCCTGAAAAACTAGCGACAGAATTAGTATACATATACTTATTCATTCAACGGAGAATTTTGTGTTTTTTAGATCAAGGTAATTGCATGTATTTCTTTCGAAACCCGCTGAACGCAGAAGAAAGGGGAGACCTCCACTGCGTTGGGAAGATCAGGTGGACAGTGATGCTGGCTCCCTAGGTATTCCCAAATAGCGCCACGCTGCACGAAATAGAAATAGTCGGCGCGCTATGTTGGATTCGGCCAAAATCGTCTAGACGGTTACGTGCCAATTAAGTAAGTAAGTAATTGCATACTAGCACATTTGTATAGTGAATATAAGTACAGTAGTTAATAGGAACGGGTAAAATGGCGAAAAACTTGCATTGTCCATTCGGAAAGCGGATAAAGATTATTAAGAAACGTTCTAGTAGATTAAATGGAGAAGATATAACCCAAAAAAGATTTATCTGAACAATCGGTTGTATGGCGGCTATGTATATGTTATAGTGGTTCGATCTTGAAAATTTTCGGTAATAGATATGAGTGCAAATAGTACAAAGCTTCAAGTTCTAGCTGTTTAAATAAAGAAGTTATACCCAAAAATGTATAATCTGGACAATCGGTTGTATGGCAGCTATGTATATGCTATGCGCTTTTTTCGAAAGAAGAAAAAGCAGGCTGAAAGGCGCGAGTATGAAGAGCTTGAGATGCTGTCGGGTAGGAATGATGCTAGCAGGCGGATAACTGAAGGTTTCAAGACCGGGGCGAATTCCTGCCGGAATGATAACGGCCAAGGCATATTTACCAGGAAGGATAGGTGGCGAATTCAGAACTTTCCCATGTATTTTGTTATTATAATTGGTAGAGTGTAATGTCAAAATGACATTTCGCCGTGGTTAAAATCTGAATTCGCTTGGCCATGATGTAAATTCGTTTTGATTTTGACATTACGCTCTACCTTTGTAAATAAAAAAAGTAGTTTCTGAATTCGCCACCGAGCCTACCTTTGTAGATCTGCCTTGATAACGGCGATCTAGCAACTGACGTCCAGAGTGTACTTAAGTTGTGGAGGGACCACTTCTCCTCCTTGCTAGATAACGGCTTCCAACAACATACTGCTTATAAATTAAATTATGGTATACCACTCCGGAATAAGGCAGTTAATCATCGCATATATTCTAAAATTTTAGCATATTTCCTTATAACGGCATAAAGTCATTGCATGGCTGAAAATTCATTACTCGGGTTATATTGGCAAAGAACGTATATGGATAAGAGAGTGCAATCACCTGAAATTCAACACTAGATGTCACATTTCGCGCGAGATGGGTCCCTCGAAAAATGTTACTCGTTTAAAAACAAATAATACAGCAATAGTCGACTGTAATTTTTTGGAACTGAAGGCTGCGCAGTTGCAGTACAGTAGAACTTTTTATTTTTTATACTTCAGCTGTGCTTTTCAAATGAAAATGAAATTCAAAGGAAATGAAAAAAAGCTGAAAGTAATTTCAAACCCTGTTCAAAAGACTAAAATAATGGCATATGGAAATTATTTGTCACACTTTGCTATTAAACACTATCTAAATAAACTTTAAATTTAATTTCGATGCATTCGTCATGTCAATGCACTCGTATCATAAATCAGCGCATATTACCAAAAAAAAAAAAAAAAATTAAATGACTAAGATTTCAACTGAATTATGTAGCCACTGTTGTATACATACCTACACACATATGTACATTAGACCGTCTCGCCTTATACCTAGTGACTAAAAAAGTCCACCGTGCGTAAAGCGTTATTTTGACCCCTTCTTTAGAAACAATCATTTTATTTGATATTTGTCTATCGAGTACCTACCTTAAAAATAATAAAGTTCCGCTAAAATCCCTAAAATAACCCACTGTATGGCGTCCAAAAAAATAAAAAAATTTTCCGGAAATGGTTTCCAAGAGACAACATATGTAGGCGTACGGCGAACTTTATTTTTTGCGATACGGTCTAATGTACATCATACATATGTACATATGTATATGAATTTATAGGTAATATGAATTTACATATGTATATTTATGTAGGTATGTATGCTGCTCTCGACTTAAGCAATTTGATAAAAATTAGCGCAAATCAAAGCGGGCGACCTTCACAGTAGAAATGTAACTTAACACACATTTTATAAATTTACTAAATGTTATAAATGTCCATTTATGTACATACATAGATTAGTCGTTGGAATGACCGGCTAATAAAGTAACCTACATAATCTATGATCGCATACGCACGAGTGATTACAGGCCTTGGTTATGTGAAACTGTATGTATGATGTATTAAAATACATACCCAGTAGGAGAACGGATCATACTAAGTATGAGCGATTATGGAGCGCTCCCTAAGGAGTATTGGAGTGTTATCGGACTATCCAAAACGTCGAATAAAAGAGGGTCCCTTTTACATCACATGTCCTAGGAGGAGTAGCAGATCACAACTGTTAGAAATATCCCCTTTTGCTTAAAAAGGAGCATTAGGAGATCACAAGTGTTGAATGATTGTGTATATTTGATCCATTAGTTACTTTAAAAATGCTTTAGATATTTTCTACTGGGTATTTATATAAATAATATATGTATAAAAAGTTAGATATGGAACTATGACATGATGTGGTGGAATTACATTTTGCATGCAGATGCTTTGCACTCAAATATGGTAATCTGTATTACTTCAAATCTGCTCAATTAATGCTTTCATAATTTTAACTAATGTAGCTAACACATCGCTCATTAACATTAATATCAAAAAACTCGGGTTTGGAGTAAAGCTAGTTGGTATGATTTTTATTTTATTTTTTTTTTATGAAAATTTTGCACATATTAGGAACTAATATTATTCAGTATACCTCTTATTTACTTCTGACAGTAACCCAATCTTGTCTAAGCGTTTTGTGTGTATAATTTTGTTTCGTTTATCGAAGAACTTTCAACGAACCTAAAAAATATTCTCAGATTTATCACAAGAAATATCATCACAAGTTGTGTAACGTAACTTGTCCTCTTGTTTTTTTAGAAACTTATCAGTTTTCGTATGCCTAAAGAAAATTGTGGCCGCTGTGGTGTAGTGGGTAGAGTGCTCGCTTGCCATACCAGAGGTCTCGGGTTCTAGCCCCAGTCCGGACAAACCAAAATAAAATATTTCTAATTAATTAGAACCCAATTATTAGGTTTTTAGAAACAGCGTAAAAGAGTAATGTAAACCGTATTACCTATGCAAAAAAACGGGTTTCGAAAAAAAGGGGGTTTAAAACGTTATTCTCGGCTCGCCTTCAGTTGTATTTTAGATCTTTTTTTAAGTTTTTGTCGAAAGCAATTCATTTATCGAGTTTGAGAGGGATTTTCAAGGCATTTAGTGAGATAAAACTTTTTACCATAAATGAGGAGAATTTTCAAATCATTCTTACATAATGCTTAAGTGTAGTTTGATTAACCCACTGTGGGAAAATGTTCACCAATGTTTACTGAAAAACTTTGATTTTTGCATATTTCGGAAATACCTTAACTTTTACGACGATTCTTAAAGCAATCGGTTTTCCACTTAATTTCAGCTCCGTTATTTAGCTTTCATGTGCAGTTTAAATTTTTAAAATATATTTATTAGTTCAAAAGTTATGATTTTTGAAATGAAAAAAGTCAGAAGGCGCCACAGTGCGTCGTAAAAGTTACGGTCGCTGCATTTATGTACATATTTACCAAATTATTTTCTACTTTCGACAAGTATTTACATCAAGTACTTACTTATGTATGTATATACATCCATACATGTCTATGTTTGTACATTTGTACAATGTAATTGTTAATTTTAAGTAAACCACTTGCCTCACATTGTTAATTGTAAATAAACGTCTTTGCCGCCTTATGAAATGTTTTGCACAGTTTAAATATTTACTTACAAAAAGAACAAGTAAGGAAGCCTAAGTTCGAGTGGAATCGAACATTAGATACTCAGCTGTATGTTTTCATTGTTTGTTTGCGTTTTATGGATTTTATATAAAGCGAGTGCTGCATAAAGTGGGCGTAGCCACGCCCATTTTCAAAATTTTTATTGGTCATCCAACTAAGCATATGAGTATTATTCTTTGTGCAAAATTTCATTCCTTTATGACTTCCGGTTACAAGGATGTCACGTTACAAATTTCCAAAGCGTAGGCGTGGTCATAAACCGATTTCAATAAATTTTTGCGTGTCTATTAATACAAGTTGTAAAAGTGAATAAACCAAGTTTCATCATAATATCTCAATTATTTGTCGAGTTATGGGCTCCGAAATCTCGTAGATTCCTTTGTCTAAAAGGAGGCGGTGCCACGCCCATTTTCCAAAATTTTTCTATTATTTTGTTTCCGGTCTATTGTAGAAATCATACCACAAAATTTCAATGAATTATCTTTACATTTGACAAAGATATCGCTTAAAATGTTTTTATTAGCTAACTTTATAATATCCATATATAAAAGTGGGCGTGGCCGTCAACCAGTTTCTCTAAAATTTTGAACATGTATTACCACAAGTAATAAAAGTGTACACACCAAGTTTCGTCATTATATATAAATTATTTGTCGAGTTATAGGCTAAGAAATCTCGTATATTCCTGCTTCTAAAAAGAGGCGGTGCCACGCCCATTTTCCAAAATTTTTACGGTTTTTGTCTTATGTTCGTAGTTAGACTCCTGCCATAAAATTTTAATGATATATCTTTATATTTGACAGAGATATTGCTTAAAATGTTTTTATTAGGTAACTTTATAAGACCCATATATAAAAGTGGGTGTGGTCGTCAACCGATTTTGAAAATTTTTCGTCCAAACATTTGCCTAAGTAAGTGTATCACGCGTACTAAATTTCATTGATATATCTTCAATGGTTTCTGAGTTATGACCCATAAAACTTTCAATATTTGCCCCTTAATAAGTGGGCGTGGCACCGCCCATTTTCCAAAATTTTTGTGTTTTTTGTTTTATGTCCATAGTTGGAATCATGCCACAAAATTTCAGTGATATATCTTTATATTTGACAGAGATATTGCTTAAAATGTTTTTATTAGGTCACTTTATAAGACCCATATATAAAAGTGGGTGTGGTCGTCAACCGATTTTGGAAATTTTTCGTCCAAACATTTGCCTAAGTAAGTGTATCACGCGTACTAAATTTCATCGATATATCTTCAATGGTTTCTGAGTTATGGCTTATAAAACCCTCAATGTTTGACCCTTAATAAGTGGGCGTGGCACCGCCCATTTTCTAAAATTTCACCAAATTTCTTCATAGGGGCCTGAGCTCAACACGTGGGTAAAATTTCATCGCTCTAGCTATATTAGTGGCTGAGATACCAAATTTCCGATTTTTTCTATATAGGAAAAGTGGGCGTGGTCATGGTCCGAGATCGCCCATTTTCAATACCAATCGTCCCAGTCTCGATACCAACTTGCATTCCAAATTTCATCAAAATATCTCAATTTTTGCGCGAGTTAGAGTGTTTACAGACGGACGGACGGACGGACATGGCTCAATCGATTTCTCTTTTCACCCTGATCATTTTGATATATATAAGTCTATATCTATCTCGATTATTTTATTCTGTTACAATCCACCGTTATGTGATTAAAACTATAATACTCTGTGTACTAGTACAGCTGAGTATAAAAACACGTTTAGTTACTACGGAAATGGAATTAATGAGCTAAAGTGACATTGGAAATTTCTTTGTAAACAATAAAAAATTAGCAAGCCCAAGAGCATTTTTCAAATAATGCCAAAAACCCATTAACGAAATGAAGCTCTAAGCTTTTGCGGCTTACTCAGCTCGAGGTACAACTAATTGACTGTAACAATTCCACACATAGCGTTACTTTCCTCTCGGTTCATTTTAAAGCTGATTGCATTCTGATTCTTGGTTTGGAAGTCAACTTGGATTATATTGGTCGTAGGCAAATTATAGCTCGTGAGCACTCTCTGATAAACGGGGTGATCCACACGTACAAACATATTTGAACTGCATACGAGTTTAATGACCAAAAACTCGCGGTTCTCATGGCGAACCCAGTCTCGTGTACAAAATGGTTTGCAAGTGAGAGTAGATATGCCGATCCCTGGCTTATATCGTCAGGATACGTATCAGTAACACGGTATGAAGTTACGTTAGCAACAATTTACCAAAATTTTTTAGTATTTTTAGCGATGACAATTGTTGAATACACATTGGATGGCATTAAGACCCCATAAAAATGAGAATAGGATAAAAAATGAAATTAAATCATATGTATGTACATACTTATGTATATATGTATGTACATACGCCTCATTAATATTTTGAAAACGTTCAATTCGCCTTACAAGAACTCCACCAGTGTTTTTTTTCTTTTGTTAAATATCTGGATTTTCCTAGTTGTGTGCAAATTGACTGCGTATACATATGTATCTACCAGTGGCGGACGCTTCATATATGACGAAAAGCCCGGCCTACCTAAATATTTTCGTTCATTTACTTAATTTTACGAATTTCTTTAAAATCTGTTTATTTTATTCTTTAAATGTGTTTGCTCCTCGCAAAAGATTATAATAATAAGATCTCCTCTGCTTTTGTAAATAATTCACGTTCTGATGGTGAAGAACTTGAACAAAAGTAGATACGGCTAAAACAACAAACCAAATATGCAACACGAATTTAATCAAAGTCCGTGACGAAACTGGAATCAGGCTTTCAGATAATACAGCAAAAAAATTATATAAATGGCTAATGGCCACGCTTCATACATAGGCTTGCCCAGCCAATTTATGCTAGGACCGCCACTGGTATCTACATATGTACATATGTACATATGTAGATAAAAATGCCTGAAGATAAGTAAATTATCGTTAAGTTCTTTTTACTCTTTCAATTAAAAAAGGAATTTGCGCGTGCGCCGAAATCCAAAATTATGCTAATGAATATGTATATGAACAAATACGTACGTATTAGTAGTGAGACTATATTCGAATAATATTCTAATAAATATTATTATTAATTTTTATTCAAATAGTCCCATCTCTAGTACGTGTGTATGTATGCTTATAGCAAATAATGTATGTATATCCTGCAGACGCAACGACTAGTTTTAAACTATGTACATAATAACTAGGGAAGCTAAAAATATGCAAATGCATATTGCATATGCAAATGCATATTTCGACCTAAAATGCATATTTACGGTCAAAATGCATTTCGTGCTTATTTTGGCACTTAATCGAGCAATATCGAAAAATATTAAGCTGGAAAAATCTTATCTGTGGTTAATTCAGATAGTTGCGTATACATAAAAGCAAGGCTATTTAACTATTGATCTGGACCCCGGAGCGGAGCATTTTCCCATATAAAAATTCAGCACGCCAAACACTAAGTTCTTGTATGCATACAAACAAGGCTACTTGACTGTTGATCAGAGCCTCGAAGCAAACCCAGAGTAAAAAAAAAACTTTGCTCCGATGAAGGGAACAATAATATGCAATATGTATCGACATACATAGGCATACGCCATATTGATGGTCTGATGAATCGCAGGCTAGTGCTACACGTTCAATATGAATATTGCGATATTTTTTTCGCTCTGAGGTTTAAAATATTTTACTTCCGTCCTTTTCACACTTTCACTTTCAATTCAATTTGATGGGTCGCAAAATTTTCATGCTACACAGTCAATCCGTGTTGTCAATATTGCGATCCGGATTGCGGATTTCAAAATTTCGATGCTACACGGTCAATATTAATCGTTTTCCGCATACAAGAGTTTTTTTCTCGGAAAGCCACTAAAAATTTACACTGAAAATATAGTAAAACATATAATAGTTCAATGCAACCCTGCGCAATATTAATGGAATGGTTTCGCTTGCTTTGTAAAAAGATCTCATGTATTTACATAAATACAAATCTAAAATTAAGTAAAAGTATTTTATAGTATTTAAAACAAATCTTTTAAGTGGGGAAAATGTGAATTGTACGTTTCAATTCTTATATTATTATTACTTTGCAAAATTCGTTAAAAAAATGTAAGCTTGAAATGAAATACATACATTTTTTGAGCATATTTCAGGTATTTTTTTAGGCATATATGCATATAAGTAGATTTTTTCGTGCATATTTACGAGCATATTTCAGTTATTTTTCGGGCATATTTTAAGCTACCCTAATAATAACATATGGGTTATACTTTAACGAGTGGCTATAGGGGGCCTCTGGAATGGTTTATTTATGTATATAGCATGAAATTGTGTTTTTCGACTGAAAGTGTCTGAGGTTATGCCATGTCGTCGTATTTAGGCATCCTGTGATCGTTATGAGCTCAGACCCTCTGAACTAGTGAAATATTTGGCTATGTTGAACTTTGAGACATCCTCTTTCATAATTCCTAGCTTTTGTTTGTGTTTATTTTAATTGTATCCCTGCAAAAATCATTTGATTATATGCTCCATTTGTGGTAGGTTGGAGTACTTTCAAAGTGACCACTAACATAGCCCAAACGACCGATTCATGTATCTGCATCGGTTCGTAGTTAGCCGAACATAACAACAAAAACCAAATGTTTATCGCGACGACGATATGTGTACACATACATACATAACTACATACATACCCTGCAAAAAAATGTGCGATCAATCCCGAAAGAGATTTGTCCTCGATTGATCTCTTTCGAGAACAATCGGTCCACAATTAGTTTCCGATTGTTCCCGTACGGGTATAAATGTAGACTAATTGTAGACCAATTGTTTCCGAACGGGTATAAATGTAGACTAATTGTAGACTAATTGTTACCTAACGGGTATAAATGTAGAATAATCGCTTTCATTCCGAACGGGTACAAATCTAGATTCCTTAAATGTAGACAATTTACAAAAATATGCAATGTATTTAAAAAGTTGTAGAACAACCGGTAAAACGAATTGAACACCCTTTTTTAATAACAATTTTAACAAAATGTTGCCTAAAATATCCTATGAAAAAATCCTTTATATTACGCTCATATAATGCATACTCAAAACTTACAATTTTTTAAATTTACTTATTGAGATTTTTTTACAAAAGTAAAACATTATATAATCTTTATTTAAATATGCATGAACATTTACAATTTTTTAAGGAAAAATCTACATTTGTACCCGTTTGTGCTGAAAGCGATTGATCTACATTTGTACCCGTTGGGGATGAAAGCGATTGATCTACATTCGTACCCGTTCGGGATGAAAGCGATTGATCTATATTTGTACCCGTTCGGTATGTTAGTGATTAATCTACATTGGTACTCGTTCGGGTATACAAGTTGAACAATTAGTCTCTTCATATGACATGCTCGAATAAATGCGATCAACTCACTCCATATAAAGGGATGTAAAATTGTATTAGTCCATATAAAGGGATGTCAAATTGTATTAGTCGCATGCTCCCTTGCGATTGATCTACGGACACGTCTCGGATTAATCGCATATATGTTTGAATGTATACACGTCTTTCGTCGTCGTCGCGATAAACATTTGGTTTTCGTTGTTATGTTCGGCTAACTGTTAGGTACCTACTCCATCAATTAATCCAATGTAGGTATTCCATGGATTAATTTGATTGTTATGCCGGACTGGAGTATATACTCCATTTCAATGACATGCAATGTTAAATGGACCATATTTTTTGTATGAAATGTGGCAAGTTATGGAGTAATCGGTTGGTCCATAGCGAGCACTCCATGGATTAGCGAATGGAGTACTCGGAATTTTTGCAGGGATATTTAATATGCTACACACGTATATGTACATACATATGTTTATCAACATAATTTTACATATAAATATGTATCTGAAAATAGGAATTCAACAATGCTACATCACAGGATGTCTTGAACATCATAAAAAGCATACTAAAATCTCTTAGAAGAATATAAAAATGCAAAAAAACCTAACAACATATTTTTAACATACAAAGCAAATATGTATGTATGTACATACATATGTACATATTTCTAAGTATACAACAGATAACCTCTTTCTTACTTACTTGCAATGGCCCATCTGTGACCGTTCAAAATTCCCCGGAACACATTGTATAAATCCTCGCGACATCGATGTCCTTGAACCTTCGTAAAGCCATAGGCGAACATTTGACGCTCATACGGCGTCAGAACTGCATTCTGATATAAATCGTTATCGGGGCTATGATCAGAGTTGGAGCGATTTGCGGTATTTTCTATATAGTAAACTTGATTATTTGATTTATCTATCGTCGTCCGATTCGTACGCACATTCATACCATCGTCTTTTGCAGGATGATCGATTGCATTTGCCGCAAAGGTGCATCCCACAAGGATGCAGATGAAAAACGAAATTGTAAACGATTGATGATTCGCTTGAAATGACGGCATCGCTATGCAATTACACATACAAATGCATATGTTTCTTTAATTACAATATTCACTTGCGATATTTTTTGGTTTTCTTTTTTCTTGATTTGCAAATACAATTCGAGATGTGTCGCTTCTTTTTATTTTATTTTACTTTTTTTTAAACTAAATTACCTAATTTAGCTATATGGTTTCTGCAAAAAACTACGCCCGCGTTTTCATAAATAATTTACACTTTAAATACGTTTTCGGTTTATTTCGTTGTTGTCCCAGCGGCTACTTCAACTGAAATGCCCAAGTTTTAGTTCTGAATTATGCACAAAAGTACCATTATAATCATATATCTATATGCATTTATTATTTAGCACAAGTATAGGCCTTTAATAATTCACATACATATGTCCACATTAATTTTTTTTCTTCCTTTCGACGATCGTTCACAATATGAATATTACCTAAATATGTACATGCATTTGCATCGTATGTATGTATGTATATGTACGTACTATGTTTATATTTCTAGGTCTTCTCCAACATCGACCGTCCTTACCGCTATTTCAGAATCAACTAAATTTGCGGTATACCGCTAAAAACGGTTTAAGCCAAGTTTATTATTATATACGAGCATACAAACGCACGTTCGTTCGCATCACTCAAGCCAACTCCTACCGAACCGCAATGCAGCTCGACTTGTTTGAAGCTTTGTTCAAGGCAGATATACCAGGTAGGCGCAGGGGCGAATTCAGAAAATCCCCATGTATTTTGTTATTGTAATTGGTAGAGTGTAATGCCAAAATGATATTTCGCCGTGGTTAAAATCTGAATTCGCTTAGGACTCGCTCATTCCTATTGGCCATGATTATAATTCGCTTGGATTTTGACATTACACTCTACCTTTGGAAATAAAAAAAGTTGTTTCTGGATTCGCCCATGCGCCTACCTCTAAGTTATTGTACCATGGCTTTGTTTACAGTTTTGGCAGAGCTTATTTGCATCTATGTACATATGCCAGTGGTCGGCGAAACTTTTATAGCCCGTGCACAATTGACTTTTACTTCGCTTTGCTTCAGAGTTTTGCTTTGACAGTTACGTTCAGTATGTGATTTTCAAAGGGGCATGTTCACAAAGCGAGTAAAGCTAAAAGTTCACTATTTCAACTTTTTTACACTTTGACAAATATCTGTTGGAATGTGTTTGTGTCTATCGTTTGCGTATCTACGTCTACAGTGGTATCTACATTTATTTTAGCGATTTCGGGCCACTACGTAAAAAGTGAACAATAAAAAGCAAAAAATAACATTCGAAATAAGCAGAAAAAATGCAATTTCCCAAATATTTTGCACATAATCAGTTTTATATATCGAAGCAAAAAAGTGAAGTGAAAATTGTCAAAGTGGTAATTGTAGCAAGCATCTGTAGTTTTGCTTTGTTTTAGAGTTTTTTCTAACAAAGTTGAAGCAGACAAAGCCAATTTTGCACGGGCTATTAAAGAGGTTGGGTTATGCCCGGAACACAATTGCGACGGGCCAACGGGTAATGAACAGCTGATATTTTCCGTCGGAAAATCCGTTCGGGCGCACACAATTGTGGCGCAAACTGATTTGACACAGAATCCACTAAGTAATGGTAGTCGCAAATGGATTAATGTCAAACGTGTGCACTCTTGTGTCAAAAGGTACAACAACCATACCAACAGTCGACTAAGAAGAGGAAGCACTTTTTGATGTGGTATGACCATGAATTATATGGATCCAGCTTTGACAGCAAAAATCAACTCTGACCATTTCATCCGACGGAAAATTTTGAAATGGATCTAATTATTTTACCGCCGGAAAATTGACCGCCGCAATTCTGCGCAACAACATACATTTCTGCGTGTTTTAATTTAGACAGCGGGTGACCGTCGCCCGTTCCATTGACCCGTCGCAATTGTGTTCCGGACATTAGAGAGAACGAAAGAGCTTCTCCGCATGAGCACTCCAGTAGGAAACTGAAACGCTCCGAGTAGGTACTTTAACTGAAATTGAGTAGAGTAATTATGTACATATCGTCGTACCATACGAAAACTAACATACATATTTAAAATTTCTGGCGAAAGCTATCAATAAAAAAATTCTGTACGAAAAGTAACAAGTTCGACTTTCGGCTGACGAAAAATAACAAATTCGACTTTTGGCCGACGAAAAATAACTAAATCGACTTTTGGCTGACGAAAAGTATCAGTAATTATATACTGTTCTTACATTAAAATTGTTGTTGTTTAAACGAAATTGATAGTTTTCGTCAGCCAAAAGTCGATTTTGTTATTTTTCGTCAGCCAAAAAAATATGATGTTAGTTTTCGTATGGTACGACGATATGTACCTCCTCTATTCGATGAAGGAATTGTCCATTCTACACTAAAAAAAATATATATGTACATATAGGAGTCAAAGAAACTGCTTCTTTATTTTGAACGCTATTTTTTTTTTATTTGAATAAATTTTCCCTAAAAAATATTAAAAGGATTATACAAAAATACGTTACCATGGTTTCATATACTTGTTGTAACGAAATTCATACATCAAAACAAGGAAAAATTTCTTAAGCGCAATTTTATCCCCAACTTGTTTTAAAGATTTGATTTCTTTAATTTTGATAAGGCGAATTCTTATACAAATCACCATGGCAACGAATTTCTTTGAAAATTTTCGAAAGTTTTTAACACATTTTTGAGAAAATTTACTCAAAGAAAAGAAAATGATGTATGTATGTATTGGAGTGCGTGTTCAAAATTTATGGAAAAATATGTCTTTTATCGCGAGAAGTTTTTTTTCAGTGTAGAGACAATTTGATAAAAAAAACAAACAAGGAAGCCTAATTTCGAGTGGAATCGAACCTTAGACTCAGCTATATGCTTTCATTGATTGCTTGCGTTTGATGGAAACACGGTGTATTTTATATAAATGGGGTGCCACATCAAGTGGGCGTAGCCATACCCATTTTCAAAATTTATATCTATCATTAGAACAAACGTATAGATATTCTTGTTAGTGCAAAATTGCATCCCTGTATGAATTTTAATTACAGAGATGTCACGTTACAAATTTCTGAAGGGCATTCTAGAAATATCTTTGTTAAAAAGTGGGTGTGGTTATAAACCGACTTCCATAAAAATTTTCAAACATATTACTAGAAGTGCCAAAAGTGTGTACACCACTTTCGTCATAAAATTTTATTTTAATATATGAGGTGAAAATATGTATGTATCTGTGCCTATGATTCGGAACAAAACAAAAACAATTGTGCTTTGATTGCCTATGAGGTGAGCAGCCCTGTTGTACGGGCATTTGAACAACAAACGGACTTCAGACAAAAACGATCAGTTCGAATTGTTCGATACCCGGGTATCTAGAGCTCTATACATATGTATATTAAACTTGCTATAACAGCCAAAGTAATGTATAAACTTACTCAAATTTCTTCATGATATTTTGTTTTATTTACAAAATTTGATCGTAACATTGTGGATGGCTCACTGATTTTGCGTCCATAATTTTTAATCGACTTTTATGATTTGTTAAGAAACGCCTTCGAATATAATAATCAATTTATCTCGAAATCATATTTTTCAAGTTAAGCGATTATTGCAAATTGCCACAGATATGTAACTCTAAAGTGTTGTATGCTCAGTTCTCACCCAATTTCTTACGAAAGTAGCTAAAAATATAATTATCACACATTCGTTAAGAGAATACACTAAAAAACAGCATTTTTTTGTACATTATTTCGTTTTTATTTAATTTTTTTCGCTTCAAATACAACATTTCCTAAACGATACTTCGTATTATATTTTATATGTATATTTATATTTTTTATGCATACATAATACATTACATATGTACATATATATACATGTACTTTGTGTTTATAATTTATAATTTCATATTTTGTTTATGGGTATTTCCATTAAGAGCGAACGGTTGGCTATTGTACGCAAACAAACTGAAAATACCGCCATCTATTTTTTTTTTTTGTGTTGAAAGTTGAAAGGGGCGATTTACTAACCTATATCGCGCGATCGAAATTTGGATTCCTCTCATTTTTCTGAGTAGAAAACTCCTCCACGACATTTGTCTAAAATTAATTTTGATGTTCCGGAATTTGGTTTTTATGAACCAAGACGAATTTTTGAAAATAAAAATTTGGCAAAAATCGACAAAAAAATATCCAGGCCAATATGTACATACATCGATTTGAAGCAGAATTTTATGCTGAATCCAGATATGAAATCGAAACCAAAATCGGATGATCCGTTTTCGAGATATAGCGTGATTTCCGGTTATGGAGGCTGAATGCCCAAAATCGCATATTTTCGCGATTATCTCTTGTTGTGTACAATACATCTTAATTTTTTTGCAAACTTTTTACATATAAGTCAATACAATATATGAACAGTACTTTAAAATATTAATTTATCTTCGGGTATAGGAAAACTAGAATGCACTCTTTTTTTCCTTGGCCCAAAAGCGCGGTATGGGTTCTCTATGTTATAGTCATCCGATACCGATGATTTTCGCCGACAGCGCTTTGTGTACAATAAATGCTCTAAATACAAAATTTCAGAATTTTAGCTGCAAAAATTAAAGAGTTATTCCCTAAAACGTAGACTTAAGGTCCCCACAAACAGAAGCGATACGATACAGCCCACATATGCAAATCGTATCGCGTCCTACACGATTTTGCTGTGTGGGCTGTATCGTATCGCTCCTGTTTGTGGGGACCTTTATGCTTCTGAAATTTGTTTTTTGCTTCCAATAGTACGCTATGGCGTATGAGTAACCTTGAGTTTTTTTAGTTGACTAAAGTAAAAAAACAAGTCCCAAACAGCATACGTCTACGTTTTGGGTTATAACTCCTCAATTTTTGCAGCTAAAATTCTGAAATTTTGTATTTAGAGCATTTATTGTACACAAAGCGCTGTCGGCGAAAATCATCGGTATCGGATGACTATAACATGGAGATCCCATACCGCGCTTTTGGGCCAAGGAAAAAAGAGTGCATTCTAGTTTTCCTATACAGGAAATAAATTAATATTTTAAAATATTGCTCATATATTGTATTGACCTATCTTTAAGAAATTTGCAAAAATAATTAAGATATATTGTACACAGCAAGAGATAATCGCGAAAATATGCGATTTTCGGCATTCAGCCTCCATAACCGGAAATCAGGATACATATATCTCGAAAACGGATCTTCCAATTTTAGTTTCGATTTCATATCTGGATTCAGCATAAAATTCTGCTTCAAATCGATGTACAGTTTGTCAATTAATTCTTTGCAAAATGAAAACAGTTCAGAAATTTGTTTTCATACTGGTATTTGGTCAACTAAACTTAACTTTTAAATTTTTTGGATATTTTTTTGTCGATTTTTGCCCAATTTTTATTTTCAAAAATTCGTCTTGGTTAATAAAAAACAAATTCCGGAACATCAAAATTAGTTTTAGAAAAATGTCGTAGAGGCGTTTTCTACTCAGAAAGATAAGAGGAATCCGAATTTCGATGGTGCGGTATCGATTAATTTCCCTCCATACAAATCGCCCCACCCTAATGTACATACTTATATATATATGTATATATGTAATTTATCAATTCATTATTTGTATGCTAACTTTATCTCATTTTAAGCGCCTTTAAATATATACATAGTACATTCATATTTATTTTTTATTACAGAAATATTTAATTTTTTTTTAATTTTTTTGTTTATTGTTTTTTTCTAGGGGTTGAGATTTATTGTTTACATTACTCTTAAAAATATTACAACATTTTATATGCCATTGTTTATGTATATGTGTACATATTTGTTACGTTCAGCTTACTTTTTTATTTTATTTAATAAATAGTCATACCTGTGCATAATGTAAAGTTCTATTTAAACATACATACATATATATTTTAATATTTATTTATTTATGTAACTACTTAACAAAATTAAATAAAATAATAAATATATTACACATTAGGTAATTATACTTAGTACGAACTATTCTTTAGATACTTTAAATCAAAAAATGAAAATGGAGATGGTTTACAAATCTTAAAGCTTTTATAGAACACGAAATATGAAAGTTGTGCCAGGAAAATTAATCAGGTTTGACGCGATGCAATTGTTTTTAACTTAAAAGAAATGCATATGCACATACATATGTATGTATGTATATATGTATACGAGTCAATTGCCGTTAAAAATGCCGCAAAATATTACTCATACGACCCTGCTTATTATGTTTAACTTATGTAAGTCAGCACCACGAAAGGACATGGATGCTTAATTGTATGAAGAACTTTTAGTTTTAAATATAGCAACTATTTGCATCCAACAACCCGATTCTGAGCGTTACCGCAAAATTACTTTAATACTTTACATATTTTACTTTGCTGAAAATTGTTACCTTCTTCGGTATTCTGGCCAACGATTATTTTTGTTTTCAAAGCTGCCCTTAAACATTTCGGACTTGCCGATTACTAATCGAAACATCCGACATGGAACATTCGCCAAAGCTTTTAACTCCATTGTGATTTTGCAACGATGGAGATTCTCTTGATTGTCTAAATACCTTGGACTCGCCAATCACTACGTACAGAGTAATGCTCAAACACGTCGAGGGGTTTTACCCAAGCTTACATGCAGGTTAGATGCATATATTCTTAATATACATATGTATGTATCACTTATAAAAAAAAATAAGTGAAGTTTTTACTCGTAACCAAATAAAAATAAATTAATGATTCCTATAAATGCTATGCATGATCAAATAATTATATATGTATCAGTTATGTATGTATGTATATTGGTTATGATAAAATGAAATATTTCTCGCGATAATGGCTGTTTAAATTTTTTATCTGAAATCATCAATTTTAGCGGTTAAGTGATCATTTTCAGGACTACTCTACGATTCATCGGCACTTTAGCCATGGGAATGGCGCAATTTTTTTGGCGCTGATACAATAACTCCAGCGCCAACCGTGGCGCCAACTCACGGTACTGGCGCAATAACACCTTTAGCGCAATTGCCATGGAATAATCGATAAGTAACATTTTTTCGGTTATTACTGTTTACCAACCCCGTTTTATTTCTTTTGGCGAAATTCTGCTTACATATACGAGGGCACAATTAATTTTAATTTTCATAATCATTTGGAAACATATTCCGTATATTTGTGAAAATATGCTGGAAATTAGAGTCACTTAGATCACTATCAAGCATACATAATTGTGACGGTGTCATATGTATACATATACTATTGGTGCTGTTATTGGCGTTATGGTTGCGCCATTTTACACTAGCGCTATATTGGAGCCGGTGCTGGTGTTAGCGCACGAAATTGAGTTGGTTTCATATTGCAATATTGAGATGGCGCAATATTGAGTTGGCGCTATGTTGAGTTGGCGCTATTGAGTTGGCGCATTTTCCAAATCGGAGTTAGCGCATTAACGCCAGGGTTGGCGTTAACGCAATTGCGCGGCGCAGCGCAGTGTTACCCATGCCTACGGCACTTCGATTACAGTGAGTCAAGTTTTCTCAAGTGGGCCACCTAAAATCGATTTTTCAATATTGTATGGTTTATGGATCAATTTTGAAAGCTAATAAACATTGTAATATGATCGCAAAAGTGTTTTTGCTAGTTTTAATTTTTCAGCGAGTAAGACCAGCCACACATGACGGCAGAAAACACGCAGAACTTGGGCAGGCAGAAAACGCCGGTTTACAAAAACCCTCGATTTCCTTGTATTTCTGCCAATGTGCACACATGAAGACGCGCGTTTTTATGGCTTTCTGCCCAAATTCTGCGCGTTTTCTGCCGCCATGTGTGGCTGGTCTTATTCACGACCGAAGTTTTCTTAACGGTTTTTAATTTTTTTGAATAACTCGATAACCAATGTTTCGGTTCTATTAATTTTTTTCGGCATTAGTTAGGAAACTTAAGTAGCAACAATATTTAGTGGTCAATTTTTGAAATTTCAAAAATGGCATAACTCAAAAGTTCATTTTTTGAAAATAATCACGTTTTTTCGCCGTTTTTTTCCACATTCTCATATATTTAGGAAAAAACACCAATCAGCAGTCTATACGCTTAACATCAGGCTTCATTTTCATGAAAAAAATTTTGGTAACTCCGTACCAAAATAAAGTTACAAAAAAAAAGTTACAAAATTTGCTTTTAAAAGTAAGTTTTTTATAAAAGGTTTTTTTATTTGTAAAAATCAGGAAAGTTTAATTTTTCCAAAAATTAGCCTGTTAAATTGCAAAGATTTTAAGCCTAATATTACATACTAGGATCCGTTGAATACTTTATTTGTAGTAATTTTTTTCTGGTGAAACAAAAGGATATTTTGTAAACTAAAAACTCGGTTAATTGACCCGACCGCATTAAAACGAAAAAAATTTGTAAAAGTTTGCCCCAAATTTAAAGCTTGTGGTTTATAGGGTTTCGGGACAATTTTTGTTTTTTTTTTATCGCGCGAAATACCGAGGAAATAGTTTTTTTATTGTAACTCTGTTATCTTACATCCGATTTTTAAAATTGGGGTGTTCTATATTTCCCCCTAATGTGCTTTTGAGCTGCAAGTAAAAAAAAATAAAAATATAAAAGAAATGATTTTAATGTATTGTGGAACATATTCCTACCCTGTCGGAAAAACAAGCAACCAAAAAGTAATTAAATGATTTTAACCTCCAACCGGCCTTAACTAAAAACGTTGTAACTTTATTTTGCTACGGAGTTACCAAAATTTTTTTTCATGAAAATGAAGCCTGATGTTAAGCGCATAGACTGCTGGTTTGTGTTTTTTCCTAAACATATGAGAACGTGGAAAAAAGCGGCGAAAAAGCGTGATTATTTTCAAAAAATGAACTTTTGGGTTATGCTATTTTTGAAATTTCAAAAATTGACCACTAAATCTTGTTGCTAATTAAGTTTCCTAACTAATGCCAAAAAAAAATCAATAGAATCGAAACATTGGTTATCGAGTTATTCAAAAAAATTAAAAACCGTTAAGAAAACTTTGGTCGCGAATAACTCGCTGAAAAATCAAAACTAGCAAAAACACTTTTGCGATCATATTACAATCAGGGTTCGGATTTGCCTCATTTTGCCTCCACACTCACACATGCTGCACTCATGAGGATCCTGTGAGTGTGCAAACAACGGAGGCCATACAATAGCGTGAGCGCTCCGCATGAGTGGCAACAGAGTGCGCAGCAAATAGGAGGCAAAAATGAAGCGTTGGCTCTCCTCCGCTGCGCCTCCATATTTTACTCCGGAGTGAGTGAGGATGAGCGAGGCCTCACAGCTTGGCGATGAAGCAGCCAAACGTCTGTAGTGTGTAGTAAGCAGCTGCATGAATGCTACAAATTTGTTTATCCTCTACAGTGTGCACAGCTCATTCTGCGAGCTAAACAACAAGATGGACACGTTTTAAGCAGTCATTGTGCAACAGAAACTATGCAAGTAAACTTAAAGCAAAAGTTGGAGAATCTGGCATATGCTCAAAAAGTTCCTTGTGAAGTAGATATTCTGAATTACTGGAAATCCCGTTTATTAAATGATCAGGACTTAGGAAACCTGATTCAAGTAGTATTAGCGGTTCCATCGACTCAAGTGTCTGTTGAGAGGGCGTTTAGTGCTCTGGCTACAATTTTAACAAAACTGCGCACGAGGCTTTCAAAAGAAACCTTGAACAATATATTGATTGTTAAGCTAAATAATGATATCCTCGGCAAAGTTTCTTATTTTGATTAAGTACCTAAGTGTTAAGAATAGTTAAGAAATATGTATGTACATACATACATATCTGTGTTCATATCGAACAGTAGCTTATGTCGAAAGGAAAATTTTAAAGTGCAGTTTCCCGCACAATATTATTACATGAGTAAAATCATTGAGACCGAAGTGGGTTGAAGGCCTAAGAAAGAGTTTAAAAAAAAAACTGCAGAGTGTACTCTAGATAGGGTCAAAAAAAAATGTTGTAAAAGTCCGACCCTAAATTTGAAGCTTATGTTGAGAGGGTTAAGGGACACAAAAAAAAAATTTTTTTGGACCCCGCGAAATACCGCCGAAATAGTTTTTTTCTTGTAACTTTGTTATTTATCATCCGATTTTTAAAATTGATACGTCATTAGTTTCGTATTTTGAAACTCTACATTTCCTTCTAATACCCTTTTGAGCTCTGAAGTAGTTTCACATAGTTGGGTCAGCTAACTTATTTGTATGTCCATGAATTATCCTCTTTGTATTGCCAAATGAAAGTGCTTCAAAATTCATGACAATGTTGCCTTGAAACGGTTTTACTAAATTAATAAACAAAGAAGTTACTTCACAAAGAAGTTATTTAACGTAGCAATTATTTAACTAATTTTTTTAAGCAATTCAGGATATGTAAAGTTGTACAAGTCCGATCCTAAATTTGAAGCTTATATTGAGAGGATTAAAGAAAAAATTTTTATTTTTTTTTCTGATCCCGCGAAATACCGCCGAAATAGTTTTTTTAATGTAACTTTGTTATTTGACTTCAGAGTGCAAAAGGACATTAGAAGAAAATATAGAGCTTCGAAATACGAAAATAATGACGTATCCATTTTAAAAATGGGATGATAAATAACAAAGTTACAAGAAAAAACCATTTCGGCGGAATTTCGCGGGATCAGAAAAAAAATTTTGTTTGTCCCTTAATCCTCTCAATATAAGCTTCAAATATAGGGGTGGACTTTCACAACTTTACATATATTGAATTGCTTAAAAAAATAAATTAAATAATAGCTACGTTAAATATTCGTAGTGGCGTAACTTCTTTGTTTATTAATTTAGTAAAACCCTTTAAAGGCAACATTGTCATGAATTTTGAAGCACTTTCATTTGGCAAAACAAAAAGGATAATTCATGGACATACAAATAAGTTAGCTGACCTAGGGTTGGGCGATATATATCGATATATCAATATATCGATATTTTTAAAATAGTACAGCCGATAATATCGACGATATTTTGAACTACCGTGCATCGATAATCGATAATTTTTTGCCATTTCGAGCCAAATTCGATATTTTTCATACATTTCTGATTCGCTTCGAATTTAACAGCAGAACATTTTTTAAGAAGTGGTATAACCATAATGTCCGGGTGCTTGAATTTACATTACTTTCTTCTTCAAGCAATTCTTAATGATTTTTATGTTTATACTTCAGGATTCGTAGAATATCTGTAGATCCATCCAACTTTAACCACAAATATCTAGTATACTATAAGTCTGCGGCAAGTTTGGATTCCAGTTTTGAGATCTGTGAGAGCACCTCTAGCCCCGTGAAGAAGTGGTTTTTCGCGGGACGTGGTTCCTTAATGTGAAGCCAGCCCTTTCGATATATTGATATATCGATGTTTTTACACGGCATAAATCGATGTTTTTTTAAATATCGATACAATATATATCGATATATTTTTCCAATTTGCCCATCCCTAAGCTGACCCAACTATGTGAAAAGGACTTCAGAGCTCAAAAGAACATTAGAAGGAAGTGTAGAGCTGCAAAATACGAAAATAATGACGTATCAATTTAAAAAATCGGATGAAAAATAACAAAGTTACAATAAAAAAAACGATTTCGGCGGTATTTCGCGGGATCAAAAAAAAATTTTTTTTTGTGTCCCTTAACCCTCTCAACATAAGCTTCAAATTTAGGGGCGGAATTTTACAACTTTTTTTTTTCGTATGGGGACCAACCCTATCTAGTGTACTCTCTGGGATGCATTACTTCTGCTTTTTCCACTCTGACTCAATTTTTCCTTAAGTACACTTAAGCTACTGTTCCATACGAACACAGATATACATATACTGTGAGTTATGATTTCTATTATGAAGTAATAAATATGTATTTCGTTTATGCAAAAAAAAAATATTATTCTAATGACGTATAAATAGTTTTTTGCGTTAATCGCATAATAAATAAAAACTAAACAAGTAGGTAGGTACCTACATACATATCGCACACTAAATCAAAAAGCGTCACAACTCAAAATTTTTCGAAATCGGGTTTCTTCCATGAATTGGTACACAGAATATATCTCTAGCGGCTGCCAAAAAATCTTTTCCAGCAGAGTCTTTTTTAACTGAGAAATAACTATTATACGTAGCCTTTTCCCATATCATTTCCTATAAAAATTAAAAAGTTTTTTGCCTCTCCTGAAAATTGTTGAATTTTGAGTTGTAACGCTTTTTGATTTAGTGTGCGATATGTACAACAAATAATGCACATTCTTGAAAATAATTTTCCTTTTACCTACCTACCTATATACGTACATACATATGTAAATATGTATTCGTAATTGCATCTGGTGAATTAAATACATATTTACATATATATCTACACATGTACACAGATGAAAAACAACAAAAACCAAGTTTAGGTAGAAAGATGGATTTTACATACCTACTCAATCGCCTGAAACGGGCATAAATACGAAAAAAAGGCAAAAGACAAGCATACATGCTATTTATCAGAAAAACCATGGCACTAAATTGCACACTGCAACATACATATGTATGTATGCATTTTTATGCAGCATCATTACGCATTCCTCACTCACACGCTCCCACACATTACACCGTGAGAAGAGGAAACCTACGGCGGCTCACTCCACACACAACGTGAGCGGCTCCTTCGAACCTCACTCCAACCGCACACGCAGTGTGAGCGGCTCCTTCGAAACTCACTCCAACCAAAGGAGCGGAGAAACAAAAAAAAATACTCACTCCGCGTTCTAGAGGAGTGTGAAACGCAAACGGCCACTCCACAGCACGCCGTGAGGAGGAGTTTCCTCACTCACTCACTCATACTCGGAGTTTCTTCCTACCCTGATTACAATGTTTATTAGCTTTCAAAATTGATCCATAAACCATAAAATATTGAAAAATCTTTTTTAGGTGGCCCACTTAAGAAAACTTGACTCAGTGAGAACAAATTTTTTTTTTAGTATGAAAAACAGCTGGTTTCTTCTATGTACATACATATGTACATATGTATGTACGTACGTAGTTATGTAAGCATATATGTAGAATAATGATTATTTCCATACTGTTTTGATACTAACATTTATTATTTTTTTAGTTTTTACTCAGCTGCTGTATGTATTTACTTATTTATGTATATCAATTTGAATAATATGTAACTAAATAAATTGTATGCACATATGTGTGCATCTAGACGCAAAATTGAATATGTGTATATTATATATGTACATTCATCTTTGTTAGTATGTCTTATATACTCTGCACATATGTACATACATATTTTGTTCACAAGCTATATTTATTCTAATTTTAACACCTATGCTATCCTTAAATTTTATTTTCTATTGAATATGCATCTATTTAAACGATGTTAATTAAATTTGTTCCAAATCGCATTTTACACCAATTTAAAATAAGAGAGAGAATTTTTAGCACAACACATGACCCAAGGTGGTCAAATCTTTCCTCTCCATATTTTCTATTAGCTCAGGCACACGGAAACACACATGTAAGCTTATCAAAATATATGTACATATGTATATATCGACGGCTGAGAATGAGATCGCCCTATTTCAAAAATTGTTTCAAGAACGTCCTATTTCAGAGAAATATATATGGAATTTTCTGTGAAATAGGGCGTTTTTGAAGCAAAATCTGAAATAGAACGTTATTGAAACAAATTCTGAAATAGGGCGTTTTTGATTTAAAATCTGAAATAGGACGTTATTCAAACAATTTTTGGAATAGGGCGATCTTATTCTCAGCCGACGATATCGTCGCTCCCAACGAAGACTAGCACGGTTCAGTTAGCGTGGAAGACCAGCACGGTTCGTTGTTCGCGTGGAAGACTAGCATGCTTCATTTCTTGAAGGGGTATTACACGATATGTTTTGTCAGATGTATGTATGTATATGCCACTTTTTTGTATGGATAAAGAATCAAACCGCGTAAACACTAGAGAGAAAGCTAGGTTTAATTTGCACAACCTATGCACATATGTACTTAAAAGTATGCCTAGTACAAGTCTAAGAATATTTGAAACTCATATACTTTTCATATAGTTTGGCTGAATGTTCCTGTTTAAAGTTTTATTGCAGTATGAATTATTGTTCTTGCACTTACTTATCAAATATCTTTCACTCCTCGGACTATCGTCCTTATGTGCTTAACCCCTAAGCTTATTTCTAACAAACAGAAGTATGTTAGTTTCCACCCAAACAAGTGAAGCATGTTAGTCTTCCACGCAGAGAACTGAAGCATGCTAGTCTTCCACGCGAATAACGAACCGTGCTAGTCTTCGTTGGGAGCGACGATATATGCTTCAAAAACGCCCTATTTAAAAAAAAAAAATCCATATATATTTCTCTGAAATAGGGCGTTTTTGAATAATTGTCTGAAATATGACGTTATTGAAACAAATTCTGTTTGAAGCAAAATCTGAAATATGACTTTATTTAAACAATTTTTGGAATAACGCGTTTCTGAAACAATTTTTGAAATAGGGCGATCTTATTCTCAGCCGTCGATATAATACAATTCGAAATTTTTACAGAATAAACACATTGAAAGTTTGCCGGAAAAAACAATATAGCAAGTTTTTATTTTTTCTTGTAGTTTTATAAAAAGCGTACCCTAACTAAGATGGTATTGAGTTTTGGTATTGACCTTTCAATCCAAATAGAAGTTACAAGCGAAAATATACTTAGCACACATCTGAAGTTTCATATCGAATTTAAACTTTGAGAGCTTCCCCTGCAAAACACAGTTTTCAGACTTAGTACAGTGTTATTTGGAAGCGTCGATATAAAAAACAAATCCTTAAAAATACAATCATATGGTAAAAAATCAAAAATGAAAATAACATAAAATATATCGCACACTAAATCAAAAAGCGTTACAACTCAAAATTCAAAAATTTTCAGGAGAGGCAAAAAATGTTTCATTTTTATAGGCAATGATATGGGAAAAGGCCACGTAGTATAATAGTTATTTCTCAGTTAAAAAAGACTCTGATGGAAAAGATTTTTTGGCAGCCGCTAGAGATATATTCTGTGTACCAATTTATGGAAGAAAACCGATTTCGAAAAATTTTGAGTTGTAACGCTTTTTGATTTAGTGTGCGATATGTAATACAATAAAAATATAAAAAAACAGTATAACAACAACCAAAGTTCATAACATGGTGAATTAACAAGAAGCTGTTTGCAGTAGCAATGACAGTTTCACGACCCTCTTATTCCGGTCAGGCAGTTGAAGGTATGTAGTAGAAAAGGGGGGAAATTTTAGAAATGGTTTGGTTCTTTTTTATTACTTTGGTGTATGTATGTACATACATATATATTGTCGTACCATACGAAAAGTAGCACCCGAATTTTTGTGTCTGGCGAATATTAGCATTTTAAATTTTTGGCAGACAAAAAGTAGAAATTTCGTTAGCAATAAGAATTTTAATGCATGTATATAAACTACCCTTAAAATGTTCCCCCTTTTCTACTACTTTCAAATGCATGACCGGGATAAGGGGGTCGTCAAACTGCTGTCATTGCTACTGCATACAGCTTCTTGTCATTTCACCATGGCCATGGTTCATAACATTCGATTATTTTCATGTATTTATGTATGTATTTTCTACACAATAGAAAACACATTGCAAAATTAATAATAATCTTGTATATCAAGATATCAAAACTAAAAGAAAATTTAATAAAATATTTACTGCACATACATACAATTCCTAAAACTTAGATAAAAAAATGCATTTTATATTGAAAAACTATTAACTTAAAAAAAGGAGTTGCCATATGAAAGTAAATTTCCTATAAAATCATAAGCTTGAAAACCATCGAAATATTTCTTATCAAGCTGAAAAATACAACGCTATGAAAGTGATTGCGCTACCGTGTGTCTTGACCATTATGCCCTGTTTTACTTTACATTCAAATACATTTAATACATACATACATAATTTAATTATGTGCGAGTGTATCGTTTTAACTTCAGTTTTTTTTTTTGTATTTTTGTTTTTTTTTTTTGTTCTGGTAGTATGTTTTACTATTTTTTCTGGTGATAGTGGTATCCCTTATTTTAGCTTTGATTTGAATTTTGAGTGCAAATTACAACACCAAACGATTGCATTCAATGTACATACATACATGCATATATGTATGTAAATATGTATGTGCATACATGCGTGCGTTGCAAATCTAAACATTTATCGAACAATTATTTCTCAAAAAGGCATGCTAAAATAAAGGCCCTGATCTGGGGCCACTCGCAAACTCTATAAGAATCTGGGTGGGCCCGAATTATAAGTCCCTGGTGGTGCATGCGGCGCCGGCGAGTGTTGACCCTGTCGCAACATATCGAATGGTGAATTTGAACGCTGCATAAAATGATGATAATTGCTAGGCGGCAATTGATGCTATTGAAAAAAGTAACAAAAAATGGAAAAAAATTATGCAAATTTTTAAATATGTAGTGGTTAAAATAAGTAGATTAAACACACACTCCTACAATCTTACCTGTAAACTGCGCATACTAATCGGTCCGGCAGCAGCCCCCGCTGCTCCACCGCCGCCCATTACATGACTCGGCCCATCGCCCAAATCCAATTGCAGACTTTCATGCATATCACTACTGTTGCCGTTTGCATTTGCCAAATGCAGCTGGCCCAACGACGCAGTCGCCATAGCCACATCGGGCATCATGTCCGACAGATGACCGCCATTGCCACCATCACCACCACAGCCGTGTATACCGCCACCAGCACTGGCACCACCACCGCCCCCACCTTCAGCGCCGATATCTATGCCCAGCGCATTGCCATGCGGAAAACGATATTCGCCCTCGGTTATGAGCGCAGGTAAATCACTACGGTGATGCACTGACGCTGACAGTCGAGCGTAATTTGCTGGTAAGCCACCACTGCCGCTAACACCACCACCACCTACTATACTCGTGGCCATACCACCGCCGCTTAAGCTGACATCTAAACCCAACAAACCGCCTGCATGTTGACGTGGAAAAGTTAAATTTCGACTGTAACATGATTGTATGCCTTCACCGCCACAAGTCGATGATGCGGCCGATGACGATCCTCTGGAAGTCGAATGAAAACCTCCAGCACCGGCTGTTGTTAACCTTGGCACGGATCCAGCCGGCGCTGCGGGTGAAGGTGGCGGCGTCTGTCCATCTTCTCCAATCACATTCGTTTCGGTTTGTGTGGTCGTTGGGTGACCAGCATCCTCCGCCAAATTCGTTACGCCGGCCCCTGAGGCAGCATTCTGTTTACTTAGCAACGATGTTTCAAGCAAATCCGATACGGCATCAGGCAAATTGAATTCGCGTACCACACGCAAACGTATCTGCCGATCGATTTCGTGTTTCGATGAGAGCGGCAATAGCAGCGCACGTTGGCACATCGGCGATTGATGCAGTTTGTGTTCACGCTTGAGTAATGCCGCCAAGGTTTGCGTATCGGGGGGCGGTATGGCCGCCGCAGCAGCTAAAATATTTACACTCTCCTTACCGGATACAGCAGTTGCTGTTGATACATTTGGCTTGACTGTGGCATTAATGCGCGACACCATGTAGAGAGTGTCAGGAATGTCAGGTAAATGCCGTGACCGACGCATACGCATCAATTCCGCCTGATGGTGCGATGACGCCATGCGATCCTCCAGTAGCACTTTTACCTCTTCGAAATAGGGCATGAAGAGCCGTGGCCGTACAAATAGGCCCTGATTCTTGCCGCCACGTATCCAAGCGTTAACTCGTAAATTATCACGATCGTCACTGATCATATGCGATGGCGGCGTACTAACCAGTCCGCGACGAATTGCCTGTGCGAGTACTTCGCTGCTGGGCGGTAAAACGTGATCCATGCGAACCAATGGCAACAGCTCGGATAGGATTTCACGCAACTCTACATCGCTTAGATCGCGCTTTTTCACTCCCTTACGTGCGACCGAGTGTGCTGTGTGCGAGAGAATGTTCGGCTCACGATCCTCCATTCGTCGGATGAGTTCTTGTTCACCCCATTTCAGCACAGCCTGTAACACTTCCAATTCGGATGCCTGCAAGAAGTTGCTCTGCAGCACATGTATCAATTGGGATTTGTCGAGCTGGTGCAGCACCGGTGACGAAATAACGGCAGAGAATTCCTCTCTCAGATACTGACACGCTTGCCTATACACCCATGCCGAACCGTGGGGCTATAAATGAAACAAGACGTGTAATTTTACAATGAATACATTATTTAAATGGAACCAGACCTGTTAAATAATGATTATTAATCGTAATGATTACCGGTTTGATTGATTACACTACCCGACAAAACAAATATCCTCGACATTTGATACATGATTCCTATGTAGAATTTTCTTCTGATTCCAAATATGTAATCAGATGGTTCAAAAGTAGAACAGTTTTCGAGATATTTTGAAATTTCTGTTTTTGAGCTAAGAAAAAAAGTATGATTACTCATCTGTCAATATCTCCGCCATTACGGTCTCTATTTTTACGTTATTTACTTTTGTTTTAAGAGGATGAAATACCCTTTCCAGCAAAGCAAAAATAATTAAAATCGCCGTTAAAGTGACGGAGTTAAGGCGAACAAAAGATTTTTTTTTATGAAAATTTTCAGTTTTTTTTCGAAATGCATCTTCTATTTTGTAATTTTTTTTAAGAAATATTAAATATCCTCCTGGTTTCACATTTTGAGTCAATAACCTATTTCTTAGTGAACATTTTGGCACTTTCCGGATTATAATCTGTGGAAAAATGGTAAAGTTATAAGAGATTAACTGAAGAAACCTATATTTATATTTTCATTGAACTTCCAAATCTGGCAAATGTAAACCACTATAACATTAACACTAGTTTACAGCAAAAAATACCAAGAAATCGGGGTATAGGGGAAAATTGGCATGGGCCCCGTGAGCTCAAAACTATTTAGTTTTATTTTTTGCACGGTTAGGCTTTTGAGATAACGGTAATTTTGTGTTTTTTGGTTATCACTTCATTCAAAAATATTTTTCGCTAAAGTTACATGTGCGATAACAGCTAACAGTACCTCGTTCTAAACGTAATTAAAATACGCTTTTAACGACATACAACTTGTGGTGGTTGAGTAAAAACTCAGGTATCTATTTAATGATTGATTACCCATTGTTTTCAAATTTTAATGATTATTTTGCAATTACCATTAAAAAAAATCAAAAAAAAATCATAAAAAATCAAAAAAAATGAAAAATAATCATAAAAAATCAAAAATAATGAAAAATAATCAAAAAAAAATATTTTGATTGTTTTTGATTATTTTTGATTATTTATGATTATTTTTGATTTTTTTTTTTTATTTTTTATGATTTTTTTTTTTTATTTTTAATATAACTTTAACTGCTGCCACAAACTTCTAAATTCTCTTTTTTCTTATTTTACACTTTACACACCTGTGAACCCCACTTTAGCACCGTTGGCAGTGTGTCCAGCGTCAGCCACTCAAGTATCAAATCCTCACAACCTTGCGCTAAAATATCCAATTCAAGAAACCTGCCAATCTGATAAAGTTCCATAGCCTCTTCCAGCGGGGTGGGTCGCGCACGACCCGTATTTGTCAGCGCATGCACCTCACCCAACGAACCCGCCGAATTGCCCGAACCGGCCCCACGTAATATTAACGTCAAATCGACTGTGTCCAGGTAGATGGCATGCAACAGCACACGTGCATAACGTTTCGGTATGACGGTTTCATCCAACACGATGCGCGTCGGCACATGTAATGCACGTTCCGTATACTCGTCAATTTTGCGCGTTCGCCGCGCTATCAAATTTCGAAAAAATGGCGAGCGCGCACTGAGTATTGCCTTGTGGCAAGGCAGTTCCAATTTCGGTCTGAAGCCGTATTCCGAACTACCCGAATCTGGGCGATGATAATCACTGCCTTCTGCCGTAAATACCAATGCAGCATCCGCATAGTCGCCCGTCTCTAGTAAATACCGTAGATCATGCTCCAGCGGGTTTGGTGTGCCAAAGTCGTCACCCAACTGCCGTAGTAAACTAATATCAATTGTAGGATCGTGTGGGCATAGATCACCCGTGTACAGGTACCGCAATAACGATGAAAACATTTGCACATCGATGGGCGAAGTTGGCAGCTCTAGACATATGCGAGCACCAAAACCGGGACAACCGGCGAGCAAATCGCGAAAATATGAACAACGAGCGGATAGTAGGGAACGGTGAACGGGAAAAATAGAACCACGAAATACAAGGTCACAATCAGTGCAAATCTTCAGTTCGTAAAGCGCGGCCAAATCCTGCTTAAATGTCGTGGCAGGTGGGCGGGCAAGTTCCGCTTGAACCTAAACAAACAAACGATGAAAAACGCAAGTTAGTGATATATTAGTTGAAAAGGACAGTGAAGGACAATTTTTTCTTTACACCTACCGATAAATCTCTTAGCGCTGCTAAAGCCTCGTACTCCTCGCATAACGCTGCCAGCTCCAGCGGTGTCCAGTCAGATACGAAATCGCGCAAAACACGCGCGTGATCACAGGCTTTTGACGAACGTCGTCGACGTATGAACTTTCGCTTGAGTGTGGCAAAGCCAGTAACTCGTTTTCGACGCTGCTCCCGAAAATGTGGCACCCCAGCACCGGCTGCACTCATCAGTGCGGACGAGATGCCGCCAGGACCGCCGCAACTTACAGATGCGCTGCTGTTTAATGCGGCAGCTGAAGTGGGCAGAAGCAATCCGGAACTACCGCCTATACCGTGGTGGGTGGATGTGGCTCCGCTCGAAGCAGTTGCACCCATTCTTTTTTTTGTGGTTTTTGTTTGTTCGATTGCGAGTTTTAAACGTTGAAAACTTCAAATGCCCCAAATTTCATCAGGTTGCCTTGAACTACGTTTTTTTTATTACGTCTCACTTTCTTTTACTTTTCTGCACCTCAATTATGTACATATACATATATAATTACATATGAATATGCGAAATCTAATATCTCCTTGTTGGTTGTTAGATGTCCATTGTGGGAAGTCGCTGGCAGTTACTATGACTCAATCTCTGGAAATGAAAATATGTGGTAAGCAATTAGGTTAAATTTTTACTAAACAAAAACTTAAGTAGTACTAGAAGTATTTTTTGTTTTTGACCGTAGTTCACGCAATGCTGCTGGTCCTGCTGTATAAGGAACAAAATTCTATTTTGGCACATGTCCTTCAAAGTTGGCCTAATAATTTAAGTCGATCCAATTTATAGAAAAACAATATTATTTATTTATTTATTTACTCTATGGTTAACAAAATCTTACAGACTATATCAATAGAGTGAAAGAGATAACAATAAATGAAGAGAATAAAATTTTATTACTTAACAACTAACTTAACCTAATCTAAATAATATAAAATCGCATAGTAGTTTTAAAGCATTTGCGATTACAAAAGATATCCAAGTCGTTATTTTGTCGAGCTAATTCAGTGGCGCTGATATATGTATGTAACCCAGATGAGTTCTAAGGACGAGCTTCTCTTTCCAATTCGAGGCATGCTCCTTAATTTTTGTTTTTCCTACTAATTGGATGGACCTACAGTTTATGCTGGCTCCGAACGGCGAGTGCATTTTTTGTGAGAAGCAAAAGCCTGATCGTAGTTGCGCTAGGGTGACGCGTGTTTCTCTCGGCAGCTCCAATTCTTCTTCTGCTATGGGGGGTGGTTGGTCTCTCAATATTCTGTATGACGGACGGACTGAAACGAATGTGGTGATGGTGTCGGTGTGTATCTCCTTTAATGCCTGCCTGTAAGCCGTTGGATGTAATGGTTGTTTTATGTATTTTTCAACCTCTGGGGTGAGGTCGAGAAGATGTCTCCTGATGTGCCGGGGAGGCGGTTCCGGTTCTAACAGGTGGCTGTTAGGATGGCCCCTGCGGTGGCATCCCAGCAAGAACTGCTTGCTAAGCATGGTGTTGTGTTCTAAGACCGGGAGTATATTAGCCTCATGGTGTAAATGGTGTTCCGGCGCCATCAGGAGATTGCCTGTGGCAGTTCTGAGGGCGGAGTTTTGGCAGGCCTGGAGTTTCTGCCATTGTGTTCTTGAAGTCCCCGGCGACCATATTGGCGATGCATAATTGAGGACCGGCCGGCCGATTGCTTTATATGTTGCTATTATTGTTTCTTTGTCTTTGCGCCACGTGCTGCCGGCTAGCGATTTGAGGATTTTGTTGCGGCTATGGGCCTTGTTAATGATCGCGGTCGTATGCGCGGAGAAGGAGACAAGACTGTCAAAGGTAACACCAAAGATCTTTGGGTTGTTTACGGTAGGGATGGGTATATTCCCCATTCGTATGGCTAAGTCCAGTCCTACCTTCTTCGTCCATGTCGTCAACAGGGTCGCGGAGGACTTCGTTGGCTGTAGCTCTAATGAGCGGCATGCAAAGTAACAGGAGAGATCAGAGAGATAGCCGTTAATTCGAGAGCACATGCTATCTATGTCGGTGCCAGTGGCCATGATCGAGCAGTCATCGGCATAGGAGATCAGGTCTACTCCTTCGGGTGGGGGAGGGAGGCTGGAGAGATAATAGTTGAAAAGCAGGGGGGATAATACACCGCCCTGTGGGACTCCCTGCCTTATTCTCCTAGGTTTTGAGACCTGGTTCCTAAAGACTACCGATGCCTGCCAACCACTCAGATAGTTTGCGGTCCACCTCTTTAGTCTCTGAGAGAGTTTCGAGTTGCCAAGGTCCTCCAATAGGGTGGCGTGATTGACCGTGTCGAAGGCTTTCGACAGGTCAAGTGCCACGAGGATCGTTCTCTTGGCAGGTGCGTTTTTGGTTAAGAACACGAACTATCCGGGTGTTTATGGCGTTTAGTGCTGTTGTTGTGCTATGCATTTTGCGGAATCCATGTTGATGTGTCGCGAGTCGTAGACGTCCGTTGTAGTATGGGAGTAATGCGGCCTCAAGTGTCTTTACTAGCGGGGAAAGGAGTGATATCGGTCGATATGAGTCTCCTTTGTTGGCAGGTTTCCCCGGTTTGAGTAAGGGGACCATCCTTGCCATCTTCCAGATGTTGGGGATGACAAGGGTGGTCAGAGACAAATTGAGTACCTCCGTCATGAATCTTACCCCATTCGGTGCTAAGTGTTTTAGCATCAACATGGATATGCCGTCAGGTCCGACTGATTTTGAAGCTTTAGCATTCTTTATAGCCTCCTGAATCTCCCTGGTTGAGAGAGCAAGTGGTGCGTCATTATTTGACTTTTTACGCAGCCGTCTGAGGATTCGTCGTTTGGCCCTATCCACCGAAGGATGCGGTAAGATCTGCCGGCTTGTTTTTTTTGGTTGTTTTGGTTGCTGTATTGGCTCATTTTTTTGTCATATTCGCTCTTTTGTTTGTTGAATTTGCTAAAGCGACTCAAATTCTTATGCTAGCCACACACCTTGCAATTTTTTATACAACACGAGCATGTTGCGCTGGAAATTGCAACGTTTTTGGGGTTGTTGTATGAAGTTGTGTATCGGTTGTACGAAAAATCAAAAAGTTTTGATTTTTTGGCAAGTTGTACAACTTGGTTCCATCGTTTGGGGGGCATGTTGTTCAACATTTCATTTTATGAGAATTCTTGAAGTGAACACATCAAATAAAAATAAGTAAAAATAAGTGAATTCAACACAAAAAATATAAATATTTGTAGAATAAATAACGCAAAATGGAAAGCTCGCAGGAACCACTTTTTTGCAATTTTTTTTCTTTTAAATAATCGTACTTTTGCTGTACGTTCTTCTTCTTCCTACAAGCGCAGTATTATCCTATTCCATCTTCACTCAAAGTAATTTTTTCGAAAATGAGATTGTACAACAAGGTTGTACAATAAATTGCACCATATGTAGCCAAACAGCCCAACCCGATTGCAACCGAGTTGGGTCAACGGTCGCACCGTGTATGGCTACCATGATATTTTGTCGCGTTGTACAACAAATTGGAAGGTTAGTGGATATGTTTGACAAACTTCATTATTTTTTTTTCTCGCTGAAGTCAAAGCATCGCGCGCATCTCGTTGGAAATATGAAATAAAATTTAGTAAATTGCTGCAAAAATATTGCCAAAATGTGCAATATTAAGTGAGAAAAATGTAAACATTTAACTTATATATTTTTATAATACAAAAATTTGCATTTTTTCAATTATTACAGGTAGAGCCAGCACAATCCGTATACATTGGCTTGTTGTTTACTCATGTTGTTTACTCTTCAAAGCGTCGGTAAAAATGATGTTTGACGATAAATCGACGTTGAAGTTGGAGCGTTGGTGGCGGAGCATGCGATTTATCGCACGACGGTGTAGTACGATAAATTTTATGGTTAATGGGCGGCATAAGCACTTCGATTTAGGACTCTTTACTTACCTACTCCTAATGAGTCCGAATATTTGCTGGGATATTAAATTCTCCTAATTGGGAGTGTGAGAGGAACTCTGTGAAAATAATTAGGTGGTTAACTGACCTTGCATTTTAATGTTGTTGTTGTTAGTTTTTTAATGTTGACTGAATTAACAATGAATTGATTATATATCGTCGGTCTCCTGCCAGAAACACGAATGTGAAATTTTTTCAAAGTACGATTTCTGCTCTTTATCGGGTATATATTGATGTAATAACAATTAATATTGGTATAAATTCTTGTGTAAACATACATACATAATATGTACTTGTATGTACATAAGCATATATACAAATATTAATTGTTATTATATCAATATATACCCGATAAAGAGCAGACATCGTACTTAGAAAAAATTTCACATTCGTGTTTCTGGCAGGAGACCGACGATATAATATATGATTTAACCTATGAATAGGGGGTTTTTGGCCCCTAACCGTAAATTGTATCCCACAAAATGATCGATTTTAGCTTTTTAATGGAAATCAATAATTTATTATCCCACGCATCAACTCCCAAAATTTCATAGCTGTGAAATGTGCCGTTTAGAAGTTAGAGCGTTAAAAAACCGGCTGTAAAATTTACTTTTTATTGGATACACTTTTATTTTACTTTTTGTTGGATACACTTTTATGGCAGTTAGGGCTCGATATACATATTGCAAAGTTTCACTTAAATTGAAAAAGTTTTCATTTTATTCGAAAAAGGTTTCATCTTATTTGAAAAATATTTCACTTGACTTGAAAAAGGTTTAATTTAACCTGAAAATTCTATAAGATTCGAGCACAAATTCTGGATTTCACTTGAGAATAAGGAAACAAATTTAACTTGATGTAGGTTTTCTTGAAGAGAGTAAGTAAATTTAATGTTTGAGCGTGATGTTATTGTAATAATTAGCGAAAACCAAACATAGAGCTCAAAGAAGAGAGTTTAGTTGCCACAGTCAAGCATGTAGATGAATGTTTCATGGTTTTGGGGCATTTAACACAACTTTATAAGTAGGATACATAAGTCCAGTCAACGAAATAATGGATCAGAACTGAAAAATTATCGTTCTACAAGAAAATTTGGAATCTAGTAGAGCGAAATCGGGGTTTGTAGAGAACATATAGTTCCATCAAGACAGCGATTGAAAACGACGGAAGGTTTAATGAAAACTATTAGAAATCTCTTACCTGGATCCATTTGTGGCAGAAAAATAACCACAAGATACTAGCACCTTGCATTTTCCCTGAAATAATTACAAAATTTGGTTTTGTTTCATTTCATTGATTTTTTAATGAAGATTCTTCATATAACTGACTTATGTATGTACATACATATGTATATGCCGAATACCTTTTTGGCCGCTGTATGTACATATGGATATAGATATGCACATTCATCCATCTGTAAACATTGCATTTATGTACTACATAAGTATATAGATATGTACATGCATACATACATATGTATGTGAAAAAATACCCATTTCCCAGTAGCACCTGAACTCACATCCATCCATACCTACGCATTACCTGTCCTCCGTTGGTCTTGTTTCTTGCGCAATTCTGCATGAAAAATATATCGTACACTACCCTCCGCTCGCTTTTTACATATGTACATGCGTACTTGTAGACGACGTCGGATGCAGCTGTTACCTCTTCCATGTATATATGTATGTACCTATCTATCTTTGCCTTTTTGTTGTGCGTTCATGAAATGTAAATGAATCCGAATCCGACATTTTTTTTTTAATTTTTCCACTTTTTTATTTTTTCTTTTGAATTGACAACAGCAAATTTTACATGAGTTTATTTTTTTTCATTTTCAATTTGACCGATTATTTAGTTAATTGGAGTAAAATATATTGTTAAAAATATATATTTAAATATTTTGCTTTTTTAAACATTAATCGAAATTAATAGAAATTTTAACTCGCCATAGTCACGAATATACATATGTATGTATGTATATATGTATATATGTTCATAGATTTTCTATGGCAAAAAAGCAGACGTGCACACAGCGGAGATAGGTATGAAAAGTAGAACCCGAGATCGCGACAATTGGAAAAACATGGCTTTTCGATTTTTAATTCACATTTCCATACGAATTATTTTAACAAATTTATTTATTTTATATTACGAGGAATTTTCAATTAAATATACACTTTTTTGTAATTCTCCAATGGAATCTGCCTTGTTATCCATCAATTCTCGTTTTCTATTGAAGAAAAAGCATAAACACCCTCAAAAAAATATGACAGGTGCATGGAGGAACAAAAAGGAGAATGCATAAGATCAGCTGACTTCTTCTTCAATCTTCATAAACACACACGAACACAAGCATTTTTTTTGTTGACATATTCCACACACACACGCACCCTAGCATTTCCAAAGGGGCCACACCTGTCAAATTCTTCTACATTCCTCTTTGCATGACACTTCTGGCCCCACTATGTATGAAGGTATGTCGTTATGCATTCTCCTTTATAGTTCCTCCATGGACAGGTGTATAGAAAACAAGGCTTATCCAATACAGGTTAAGTTACTTGCGTTTGCTTTATCTTGTTTCTTCTTTAAAAATGTCAATGTGAAAGAGGAGAGAAATGAATTTCAATGTAAAATTTTTCCCAATTCGTTTTGTCTGACATTCACACTTTTTAGTATACATACACAATTCCAATCAGCTTATCTACTACGATATCCTTCTTTAGATAATTCTTGATAGAAAACTATTACATTGGGTGAGTTTCTAAGACAAAGCTGCTCCGCAACTGTTGAGTGTTTGTCTTAGAGCCTATACACACTTGCGACTCAATCGATTTAGAGCCTATACAAGGAACTAAGGATATTTACTTCCGTTTTCATGTGTTTCTTGATATTGTTGTTCTTTTCAAATGTCATTAATCGCATTTTAAAATAGAAATAATGAAAATGAAATTGCATGGAAATTATTAATGGCTAATTTTGACTATTCTTTCCTTTTCTTTTACTTCTGTTCTTTCGCCTTAATGAGCGTCATTCCTTCCGTTTTTCTCTTTTCATTTACTTGACAGCTAGTTGCTAGTTTAAGCTTAGTATCGACCTCTCAAGAAACTCAAAAGTTCCATATAAAATGACGTACAAGAAATGCTCAAGAAATTTTTCTTGTGAAACTTTCTTGAGCGAGTATCGACGTCTCAAGAAATTTAATACACTTTTTTAGCACTATTTTTCAACATAATGCGAACACAGCAACACAGGTTTTGCCAAGAAATATATCATCGAGCATTTATTTCTTAAAGAAATTTTGACGTCTGTTGGCTTTTGTTACATGTTGATAAAAATGGTGGTGAAAATGGAAAAATTAATCGGAAAAAATATAGTGCACAATTTTTTTAATGATGCAAAGCGGAAGTTGGCATCAATTTCTTACATCTACTTCTATTCCGGCCATCAATATACCACAGTTTAGCAGTAATATAAGGTCATCCTCGTCGCTTTCGATGATTTTCTAAAATAACAACAAAATAAAACTATTGAAAACAAATATTTAAAGCTTTTATTTAATGTTTTTTTGAGAACTTATCAATTTCTCATGTTTACAAAATGGTTTATTTTGTTTACGTTTTTGATGATCTTCTTCGTTTCACTTAGTATTCACAGTGGAATAATAAACGTCAAAATTTCTTGCCTACTACTATTTTTCACTCAAGAAATAAAGCTAAAAATTTCTTGAGCTGTTGAGAGGTCGATACCAGCCTTTAATAAGAAACAAAGCCAAACAATGTGTGCACTTTTTGTTTATTTTATTGTTTTTTATTTATTAATCAAATTGACAGCTGACAAGAAGGTGCTTTCATGTAAGAATGCAGATAAACTTTAGCAATTTAATACTTCATCACTTTATATGAAGACCACTAACGTAAAATTTGCTGTGTAAAATGTGAACATTGGCAACACTATGTCATTGCCAATAATAGCGTTTGTTGAGTGTAGGAAAGCGTATGATTTGCAGGTATTTTACCACAAAAGAGCGAGAGGATCAGAGGATGTGAGCGAGAAAGAAGACTAGCTATTTGTAGGAATCCGCACACAGAATTTGTGTGGGTACTTTCCTAAAATGTGTCAAAATCTCTGAAGAAGAGGAAGAAATTGTAAACAGTGTTGCCACAGCCTCAAAAAATTTGGTATCAAAAATTGATACATTTATGGTTTTTTTGGTATCACCGAAAAATGTTTGAAAAAAAAAATTAAAATTAATAAAATATGCTGCTTTTGGTGTTCTAACACAGAAAAATTTTTGAGAAAAAAATTAAAATTAATAAAGTAAGCTACTTGCGTGGTTTTAACGATATCGTTTTTTTTTTTATAATATAAAAATATAAAGATAATACTTAAATTTCAAATGCAAATAAATATGAATACTTTGGTACTGTACCGAGTAATATAAAAGGTCTATAAAATGCAATGGGTCAAACGAGCTGGGTGATCTAGTTGCCAGAGATGATTCTGGAATTGATTTGGAGTCATTGAATCAGTTCTTAAATATTTGTCGCTCTGTCCTCCTTTAAGTCAAAATGCCTGCTATGCGGAGTGGTCCAACCAAAAGTTTGATAAAAATAAAATTTGTTCTAAGCCAAAATAAAAAATATCTACGTATCATTCATATGTAATTGTGCTTAGGTGTTTTTTTTTTATATAAATTTAAGTACTCCCTCATGAAGGCGATGAAGGTATTCCACGCAGGATTACTGTGGATGGGTACGTAGACTTTGCCCCAGAAAGATTATGTGGTCCTTTCAACCCGTTATCACCAAAATAAAGGTATTTTGAAAAAAACAAATATTTATATTTCGAAAACTATCGGCCTCCGGACTGTTCCGTCTTCAGATATGGGATCGGAGGACGGTGCAACGCCCCTTTTATAAACGGTTTTTACGATCGGTAAAGGAAAGCGTGACCACGAAAAAAAACCATGAAGGCATCTATTTGTGATACAATAATTTTTGAGGCTGTGGCAACACTGTTCCTAAGCGTCATTTTTGACACTAAATAGCATTTCACACAAATGCGTTTGTTGAACTTTTGCCTTCATCTTCAGTTTGACATAAAATAGCATTCTACCCAAAATCTCACCAAACAGACCTAATCACCCGACTATTTAGTCTCTAGTGTGAATAGCTGCCACCGATTCGACTAAATAGTTGGAGTAGTGTGAGTGGTTCCGCTCAGCTAAACAGTTGGCAATAGGCATGGGTAACACTGCGCTGCGCCGCGCAATTGCGCTGGCGCCAACACTGGTGTTATTGCGCTAACCCCGATTTGGAAAATGCGCCAACTCAATATAGCGCCAACTCAATGTAGCGCCAACTCAATGATGCGCTATTGCAATATAACACTGACTCAATTTCGTGCGCTAACACCAGCACCAATATAGCGCTAGTGTAAAATGGCACCACCACAAAGCCAATAACAGCACAGCGTATATGACACCGTCACAATTATGTATGCTAACGCCAATACCGAACCATCGCTAATTCGAAAGGGTATTGATATTTTACTTTCACAAACAAAGAAGACAAAATTGACATTATCTGTGAATAGGAGAGAAAAATATAATACAAAATAAATTAAATAAAATATTTATAGAGTGGAGCCGACCCTCGTATTTCATAATGAAGATGCCGAAAAACGAGATGAGAGCATATTTTCACAAATATACGCAAATTATTTTTAAAATTAAATTTAATTGTGGCACATTTATTCTGCCAGCGTGTATGTAAGCAGAATTGCGTCAAAAGAAATAAAACGGGTATAGTAGACAGTAAGAAGCGAACAACTGTTATTTATCGATTATTCCATGGCAATTGCGCTAAAGGTGTTATTGCGCCAGAACCGTGCGCGGCGCCACGGTTGGCGCTGGTGTTACTGTATCAGCGCCAAAAAATTGCGCCATTACCCATGGCTAGTTGGCAACTTTTCGCCATTTTTTCCATCACAAATTTTGTTCGCTACTTGAACTCAACATGTTGTGTAAAGGCAAACAGCTGATAAATTCATCAAGCCGTTTCTAAGACGTAGCTGTTTAACTCAACTGCTACCCAACTGTTGGCAACTGTTGAGCTCAACAGTTGCGGAGCAGCTTTGTCTTGGAAACTTACCCACATGGGTAATATAATATTAGGCGAGTTCCCGTGGCAGTGATCCAGATCCGGATACAAATTTTGCAAGCAAATGCAACAACAATTTGGTGATCCTGGTATTTATATGGATCAAAAAAATCTATTACAATCTATACAGATCCGAAATTGATACAGATAAACACCAGGATCACAAAATTCTTGTTGCATTTGCATGCAAACTTCTTATCCCGATCTGGATCACTGCCACGGGAACTCGGCAATAATATTATAAAATATAACGCCATGTACACACTTGAGTTTTCCTGACATATCATAAGAAATTAGGTTTGTTTCTTATTAAACTAGCAGCTAGCTGTCAAGTGAGCAAAACGGAAAGAATTGCGCTCATAAAGAGCGAAACGAACAGAAAATCAAGAAACGGAACAATAGTAAAAATTAGCGATTAGTAATTTGAATGCTATTTTTGACTGTTAATGGTTATTTTTTCTAAAAAAACATTTAATTTTCATTATTTCTATTTCAAAAATTCACAAAATTTCAAAAGTAATAAAATCAAAAGTATTCGTTTGTTTATTTTTTCAACAGCTGTTTCTTTGGCAGCAAATAATTTCAGCTAGGAAAAATTTTACTAGCTGAAATTTGGAGCTGTCAATGGCTCTCTTCTGCTATTTTTTTGACTAAAGAAACGATTTTCCAGCCGAAACTTGGCTAACTATTCATAACTAGCTAATAATAATAGCGTTTGTTGAGTGTAGGAAAGCGTATGATTTGCAGGTATTTTACCACAAAAGAGCGAGAGGATCAGAGGATGTGAGCGAGAAAGAAGACTAGCTATTTGTAGGAATCCGCACACAGAATTTGTGTGGGTACTTTCCTAAAATGTGTCAAAATCTCTGAAGAAGAGGAAGAAATTGTAAACAGTGTTGCCACAGCCTCAAAAAATTTGGTATCAAAAATTGATACATTTATGGTTTTTTTGGTATCACCGAAAAATGTTTGAAAAAAAAAAAATTAAAATTAATAAAATATGCTGCTTTTGGTGTTCTAACACAGAAAAATTTTTGAGAAAAAAATTAAAATTAATAAAGTAAGCTACTTTCGTGGTTTTAACGATATCGTTTTTTTTTATAATATAAAAATATAAAGATAATACTTAAATTTCAAATGAAAATAAATATGAATACTTTGGTACTGTACCGAGTAATATAAAAGGTCTATAAAATGCAATGGGTCAAACGAGCTGGGTGATCTAGTTGCCAGAGATGATTCTGGAATTGATTTGGAGTCATTGAATCAGTTCTTAAATATTTGTCGCTCTGTCCTCCTTTAAGTCAAAATGCCTGCTATGCGGAGTGGTCCAACCAAAAGTTTGATAAAAATAAAATTTGTTCTAAGCCAAAATAAAAAATATCTACGTATCATTCATATGTAATTGTGCTTAGGTGTTTTTTTTTTTATATAAATTTAAGTACTCCCTCATGAAGGCGATGAAGGTATTCCACGCAGGATTACTGTGGATGGGTACGTAGACTTTGCCCCAGAAAGATTATGTGGTCCTTTCAACCCGTTATTACCAAAATAAAGGTATTTTGAAAAAAACAAATATTTATATTTCGAAAACTATCGGCCTCCGGACTGTTCCGTCTTCAGATATGGGATCGGAGGACGGTGCAACGCCCCTTTTATAAACGGTTTTTACGATCGGTAAAGGAAAGCGTGACCACGAAAAAAAACCATGAAGGCATCAATTTGTGATACAATAATTTTTTAGGCTGTGGCAACACTGTTCCTAAGCGTCATTTTTGACACTAAATAGCATTTCGCACAAATGCGTTTGTTGAACTTTTGCCTTCATCTTCAGTTTGACATAAAATAGCATTCTACCCAAAATCTCACCAAACAGACCTAATAAACGGACCCATGATTCAAATAAAGAAGATTGTGTATTCAGCGGTACCGCTATGCGTTCATCCAAAATTTGACAGAATCAGCTGATTTAGTGACGTAGTAACATAAATTCTCTTTCACCCAGTTTCGTTTCCGGTTTTCTAATAACTAAAGATTGTGTGCGATAAATGTGAAATTTATATTAAAAAACTATTTTAAATAAAGAAAAATGAAGTGCCGCGTAGTTATTTGTGTGAATAATAGTTCAATAAAGGTATTTTTTTGGCTGTTTGCAAATTTTCTTCCTCGTCGATAACGTAGTTGATGACGTACTAACCAAAATGAACTCAGTCTCGCGGATGAATATTTTGCTGAATATCGCTGAGTGCACAATCTTCTTTATATGAATCATGAAACGGACCTATTACTCAAGAAAAAATTGGCATTTATTTCTTAAGTAATTTTGACGTTTCATTTTTTCTTGAAGAAATATATATATTATATATAGAGGAGAAAAGGAGAAAGTGAAAGATTTATTACAGGGCCCCGGAGCGGAGCGGAGATTCTGACCGAAGAGCAAAGGTGCTAATAGCCATTGCGGAATTAGCTTTGTCTGCTTCAACTTTGATTAAAGAAAACCCCAAAACAAATTTAAATTCCAGATGCTTGCAACAATTAACATCTTGATAATTTCCACTTCACTTCTTTGCTTTGAGTTATAAAACTGATTTGCCTCTTTCCTACTTATTCTGTATGTTATTTTTATTTTGGTTTTTGTTCTATTTTGTTTTATTGTTCACTTTTCACGTAATCGCGCGAAATCGCAAAATGAATATTGATAAACAAATGATACATACACACATTCCAACAGATGTTTTCAAACGTAATAGTGCAACTCCATGAACGAGCAAATAAGAGATTGTGCACTCAGCGGTACCACTAAGGCACTCTGCACACGAGGCGTATCGTCATAGACGCGTACCAGACATTTCATGTAGCGTCGATTTCCCTACGCCTCAAGATCTGCACACGAAGCGACATAAAACTTCGCTGCACAAAACAAACAAACAAATTAATAATACGGTATTTGCTTTAAATTTCGAAGCTTTAAATAGAAAAGATGAAAAATTTTATGGAATCTTCCATTTTCTTTAATTATACACAAATTTTTTCCGATTTTTTCCACAAATTTTACTGCTTTTATAAATTTCACCATTAGGAAAAATGTAAACAAACGTCTTCTTCTTCCTGTTTTCTAAGCGTAGTACGCCTAGCTACCAGCACTGCTTTACGCCAAGCGACATGTAGCCAGCATACTTTGACGAATGCATGAAGCTGACGACTCGTGTGCAGCCTTCAATTGAAATATACGTGCGCGACATCAAAGCGTACAGCTTTCGTCTGTAGTTCTGCCATACTTAACTTACTCTGAGCTTGTCTATAATAAACTTGACTCATGCTCCGCGCACAAGGTTGATGTGGCTTTTAATCATATCACTCGATATGTGTATGGCATTCGTCGATTTGACCACATATCTCGCTGGAGATGCAGCCTTCTGGGATGCGAAATTCTTGATTACTTTAAAGCCAGAAGTTGTATCTTCCTTTATCGCCTTATGCTTACTAAAACTCCGTCCTATCTGTACGACAAGTTAATTTTCCCAAAATCGGCTCGACTATATGACCTAATTGTACCTTATTTCAACTCTATTCATTCCACTAGACTATTCTTTGTGAACACTATTCGTGTTTGGAACTCTATCCCCTGCGTCTTAAGAAGTGGCATGAACAAGGGCAACTATAGAAGTCTCATTCTAAATTATTTTTCTAAGAATACATAAACTTACTTTCCCATCTAAATGTACTTTTTATAAATGTATAATGTGTAATGTATAAATGAATCCTTAGGATTAAGTTAGGTTAAGCTAATTTTGTCCCAATAATATAAATTATATGTACCAATATCCTTGTTGTACTTTAAAAGATTTCAAATCTTATTGTACTAATTTGTCAATAAATATCAATATATCAATATCAATAGTATCTAATACGCGTCTAAAAGAGTACGCTCCGTGTGCAGAGTGCCTAAGTGTTCACCCAAAATTTTACAGAATCAGCTGATTTAGTGAAGTAGTAACATAAATTCTCTTTCACCCAGTTTCGTTTCCGTTTATCTAAAAACTAAAGATTGTGGCAATAAATGTGAAATTTATGTTAAAAAACTATTATAAATAAAGAAAAATGAAGTGCCGCGTATTTATTTGTGTGCATAATAGTTGAATAAAGCTTTTTTTGCATGTTTGCAAATTTATTTTCTCGTCGATAAGGTAGTTGATGACCATGAATCATGAATGAACAAAAAAGAGATTAGGGGCATTTCAGTTATTGCATCTGGGTCTGGGTCAAGATAAATTTTTACTGAAACAATCCGGCTCATAATGAAAATTGGCTGCACTTGAAAAGAACTAAAAAGAAGAAGAAATATATACAACATATACCCAGCAGTAAAAATCTGAAATTAATCCTTTATGAATCACTGATGTAATTCATCATGAGGAGACATCAGTGAATACTTTCATATAAAGGCTGCTGAATTTTTTCAAATAAATGTTTTGCTTTCCTCATGCCTATATGACACCATTCGGAGCCGGCATAAAACTGTCCAATGGTAGGAAAAACAAAAGGAGCACACCTCGAATTGGGAGAGAAGCTCGGTCATAAAACTCGTCAGAGTTATAATAGCGCAAAAACAATTCTTCTGTACGTTGAAAAGAGACAAATACTCCACAATACATCAGACAAATACTCCCTCAAAAACAATTTGGTTGACTTTAAACTTCAAACTAAATGAAAATAACTATTTCAAAAATTATTTTTTTTGGAAATTTGAATTTAAATTACTGAAATAAATTATGAAACTCAAATGGCGGGATAGCTATGTATTCCATGTTATAAGGAGAAGTCAGTGCGCAGTATAATTTTTCTTCCGGACTTCTTCTTTCCCCTTACGGCCAAAGCAGAAGCTTACAAGAGGCAAATTTGAAATTTGTATTTCCATATATTTTTTATTTTAAATATAATTTGTTTTATAGTTGTCAAATTGAAAAATTTGTCAGAAAAGCTGCCGAATGTCAAAAAACCTACCGAAATACAAGCTGGCTCGTTGGTTTTTAACCGTCTAGATGGTATTTCATTTGGTTTTTTCAATATAGCTTGCACCAACGCAAAACGATAGTGATGAATATTCAACAAAGAATGATCAACGATCATTTAGCAGTGAAACAAATTTACTGAAATGTATACATAAACAAATGTCACTTTTCAGTTCTGCCAAATCAAAAAAGCACTGTGCTGCCAAATCAGCACGGAAAAAACAAATCGAACAGGGCGGATCAGAAATTGAACCATCAATTTATCTGGTTTAATCGAGCTGAAATCTTTGTTTTTGCATTTACATGCTAAAATTTTTATCTGGGTTAGGATCACCGTATGTGAAACACGGCTATTGTGTACTCAGCATTACCGCTATATGTTCATGCAAAATTTGACAGAATCAGCTGATTTAGTGACGTAGAAACATAAATTCTCTTTCACCCAGTTTCGTTTCCGGTTATCTAAAAACTAAAGATTGTGTGAGATAAATGTGAAATTTATTTTAAAAAACTATTTTAAATAAAGAAAAATTAAGGGCCGCGTATTTATTTCTCACGGATGAATATTTTGCTGAATATCGCTGAGTGCACCAAGGTTGATTTCAAGGATGCGTCGCAACGTTAATATTATCGTTTACCGAAAAAATGCATTCGTTTCCGTTGAAAAAATTCAGGTTTTTACCGTTTACGCAATTATCAAAATAATTGATAGTCGCAAAATAACGATAATGAAAATATCGAAATAATACCATTTCGTTGATTAGCGAAAAGACATTATCAAAATAATTTCATTTCGTTGATTAGCGTTAGAGCGCTTTCACATTACTCGGTGCGGTATCGAATCGACATTTTTGGTTTTTGCCGAAAGTATACCGAAACCTTACCGACCACATGTATTTCAATTGGCACTTTCACATTAGTGTTGCATACATGAAATCGGAGCGGATTAATTTCGGTATACCGCAACGCGGTAAGACCGGTCAGTAAAATTTGAGGAATTACTGCATACATTTTTGCGGCGTGATAAAAGAAGAAGAATAAAGTCAGTAAAAAACTCGTTTCGGCTATAAATGTAGCAAGTTATAATGTCTTCGTCTTCGCTAGAAGACATTATTGTTATTATTGAGTGATTTGATGAAGTTAAAAATTTTGTTTTGCAAATTTCGATGTTTGTTTTCCTATTTTCTGCCGATTACACACCGAAAATATTCCCACAAGTGTGAAAAACACAGCAACGCGGAATCGTTTCGGTAAGCTGAAAATACCGAGCAAAAAATGTCGATCCGATGTCGTACCGAGTAATGTGAAAGGGCCCTTATCATAACCAAATTTATAACGTTGAAATGCTTAGTGCGCTCGCAATGCCGTCGCGAACAATCGGCCGAGTACTCGCATACATACATGCATATGCACACGAACTGCTACGATCTGAATGACAGCTGTGTATGTATGTTGATTTACTTTGTTTCAACGTTACCGGCAGGATCACAAAATAGTTGTTGCAATTGCTTGCAAAATTCGTATCCGGATCTGGATCACTACCACAGAAACTCAGCTAATAGGCGAGTTCCCGTGGCAGTGATCCAGATCCGGATACAAATTTTGCAAGCAAATGCAACAACAATTTGGTGATCCTGGTATTTATATGGATCAAAAAAATCTATTACAATCTATACGGATCCGAAATTGATACAGATAAACACCAGGATCACAAAATTCTTGTTGCATTTGCATGCAAACTTCTTATCCCGATCTGGATCACTGCCACGGGAACTCGGCAAATATGTATTGCAGGGTTGCTTTTCCGCACTGCGGTAACCTTATGGATCAACCTTGGAGTGCACAATACTCTTTATTTGAATCATGCATGGCATGCATGCCATTTTAATTCATGCTACTGTGCCATGATTCAAATAAAGAAGATTGTGTATTCAGCGGTCCCGCTATGCGTTCATCCAAAATTTGAAAGAATCAGCTGATTTAGTGACGTAGTAACATAAATTCTCTTTCACCCAGTTTCGTTTCCGGTTTTCTAATAACTAAAGATTGTGTGCGATAAATGTGAACTTTATATTAAAAAACTATTTTAAATAAAGAAAAATGAAGTGCCGCGTATTTATTCATGTGAATAATAGTTCAATAAACGTATTTTTTGCCTGTTTGCAAATTTTCTTTCTCGTCGATAACGTAGTTGATGACGTACTAAAGCCCATATGACACTACATTTTTTTTCTGGTATTCTACCAGGTTTTTTGTGTGAAGGAGATGGTCAAATACAGTTTGGCGTTGGTGCAAGCGAGCAAGCTATATTGAAAAAAAAACCAAACAAAATACCATCTAGGCGGCTAAAAACCAACGAGCCAGCTTGTATTTCGGTAGGTTTTTTGGCATTCGGTCATTTTTTCTGACAATTGTTTCAATTTGACAACTAGAAAATAAATTATATTTAAAATAAAAAATATATGGAAATACAAATTTTAAATTTGCCTCTTGTAAGCTTCTGCTATGGCCGTAAGGGTAAAGAAGAAGTCTGTAAGAAAAATTATATTGCGTACTGGATTCCCTTTATAGCATGGAATACACAGCTATCCTGCCCTTTGAGTTTCATAACTTTTTTATTTCAGTAATTTAAATTAAAATTTCTGAAAAATTTAATTTTTTAAATAAATATTACTTTCATTTAGTTTAAAGTTTAATGTCAATCAAATTGTTTTTGAGGGAGTATTTGTCTCATTCAAAAATTTCCCATGTATTTTGTTATTGTAATTGGTAGAGTGTTATGTCAAAATGATATTTCGCCGAGGGTAAAATCTGAATTCGCTTGAGGCTCGTCCATTCCTATTGGCCATGATGTGAATTCGCTTGGATTTTGACATTACACTCTACTAGGCCATTTACATATACGAGATTATCTACTTTTTTCGAGGTTGACACAAAATCTTCGATTGAAATTCTAGGTTTGCCATACAAAAATCCGCTACCAAAAATTCGCGATTTACACTGCTATTCCGAGCGTTACCGGAAAATTACTTTACTGGTATTTTATGTTGCTGGAAATTGTTACCATCTTTTCATTTGGTATTCTGGCACAAATGGTAACGCTGTCAAAGCATTTTCATACGAACGGAATGGAATCGGGCTGAAAATGGTAACAAAATGTTACCACGTATTGAGGTGGTAACTTAATTTTCTGCGCCAGAATACGAAAAGAGTGTTTAAAGTACCAGATTCTATATTTCACCAGTAAAGTAAATTATGTTACCACCAGGCGCGGATCCAGGATTTCGGCAAGGGGGGGAGGTTTTGAAAATTTCTTTTTTTGGAAGATGTTTTTTAAGGGCAGACGCTGCACATAGGTAGATTTTACGAATTTATGCGGCAAAAATTGAAAATTTTAAAATTGGTGCAAATACAAAATCCAAAATCCCTCTACGTTTATTATAGACCGGGCTATAATAAACCGGTTTTCTCGGCTTTTATAGACAACGGGGGTGTCTCTGCCGCTAGTCGAAACTTATTATTCTCCCACTTTTTCGATTTTTTATTTTTTACGTATTTTAAGTAACCCATTTTTAAACGTCAATATTTTCAGTTTTAAGACAGTTATCAAAGTAAACATCATGGATTCGAGTGCTTCAGGTAAATATCATTATTTATTGAAGAAATCGTCAACCTAGCATAATAAAAGACCCACCATTTTGAAGCTTTTAAGCATAACTATTGGCCTTTCTTGAAAAAAATATTGTTAATTTTTTAATTCAAAAGCATTTTAGTTATATTATCACCTCCGATCGATTACCCGTCAATTTCTCTACGGAAAAATGCAAAGCCAGAAATTATCAACAATGGATTAAAAATTGGCCTATTTGGAAAATTACCTGATTTCCTATTTTTAGTATTTCCAATTTTTCAAAGTCAAGGAAATGCTTATCATAAAAAGGGGCTAAGAATCCTAAAGCTACATTTTTTAGAAGAGTTTTGGGTATGCAATATTGCACCTCATTCAATTTTAATATAACAATATGCAACATTCAACTTTTTGAAAATTTTCATTGGCTTTTCGGAAATTTTAATTGGAACGGTCTCACCCTACACCCTACAGAAAAAAACTTCTAAAATTGACGGAATTTTTCACAGCATTGAGAATTTCACTTTTTACACTAAAATGGGTTGGCTACATAACATTATACTTAGTAATCTCCTCAAAATCTTCTATAAATTATGGCCTTGCTTTGAAATTTTTATTCCACTTTCAGAAATTTCTACGATTTTTGAGATTTTTTCCATAAGCTCAGAAATCCTGCTTAAAACGATTTTTATTGAAAAATTTTCTATATTTTTAAACTAAAATAAGAAAGTAAAATTTTAGACAGAACTCTTTGAAATAAATTTAAAAACTTTGGCGTATGATTTTTTTTTTGAATCACTGTATATATTTTTCAATAAAATCGACTTTTAACTCAAATTATTAAAATTTTGCATTAAACAAGCAATTTGGAATAGATGTAGACAATAAAATATTTTTGGCCGCATAAAACTTGAAAATCTACCTATGTGCGCTGGTGAAAATATGGACTAGTACCACCTACTATTATTATTCTATATACTAGTTGCGCCATTTCCCGCACCTTAAAAACACCAAACTCAAAACCCTCAAAATTAACAATAGGTTTGTTTCTTATTAAACTAGAAACTAGCTGTGAAGTGAGCAAAACGGAAAGAATTGCGCTAATAAAGAGCGAAACGAACAGAAAATCAAGAAACGGAATAATAGTAAAAATTAGCGATTAGTAATTTGAATGCCTTTTTTGACTGTTAATGGTTATTTTTTCTAAAAAAACATTTAATTTTCTTTATTTCTATTTCAAAAATTCAGAAAATTTCAAAAGTAATAAAAATCAAAAGTATTCGTTTGTTTATTTTTTCAACAGCTGTTTCTTACTTTGGCAGCAAATAATTTCAGCTAGGGAAAATTTTACTAGCTGAAATTTGGAGCTGTCAATGGCTCTCTTCTGCTATTTTTTTGACTCAAGAAACGATTTTCCAGTCGAAACTTGGCTAACTATTCATAACTAGCTAATAATAGACGGACCTAATATGTATGTCATCACATAAAGTGCAGGAGATTTCAATTGAAGTTCTAAATAACATGTATAACGTATGTATGAATATTTTTGCATTGGTACGTGCGAATGAGTATCGTATGGTATTGGTGGCAAATTGATCATCAATTTCACTTACCCTTGCATTTAAAGCCAAAATAAATAAGAATATATATATGTAGTACTTTTTGGTTATATTTATATTTTTAATAGAATTTTTACTTTATTGAAGTTCTTGTGTTTATATACTCAAATTTTTAAAAGATTAATTTAAACAAGAATTGCGAAATGCCTCTGAAAAAGGCAATTTCTCCAACGATTCAGACATTTCTGACCAAATTAATTCTGTACAATCCCGATAAAAATAGGGATAAGAAAGAAAAGAAAATAAATTTGCGATTTGGCAATTTGCGAATAGCATTTGACAAATTTGATTTTATGCACGTGCGTCCAAAGGTACCTACATGAACTTTTTTCGCATGTAGGTACATTTTTTTGGAAGTTATATGGTCCAACCATTGCTTTTGGAATGATAGAGTTTTCCTTGATCAGTTTGGGAAATTTGGGCGCAGAATCAATAAAGGCATTAATTTGGGATCAATGATAAACCACAAGGCGGGGGTTTGAACCCCCAAATCACCCCCCGTGGATCCGCCACTGGTTACCACACCGGAATAAGGCCGTTAAAATGAATCTCGAGATTATCACGATAGTTTTCTCAATGCAACCCTGTGTTCTTCGTGTTATCGATATTTTTTTGGCGAATTTGGGAGAAACGTCAAAATGAAAAGTAAACAAAATGGACGCCAGTAAGTATGGCCCAACAGGAATCGTATCGCAATAGTAAGTCGCTCTTCTTCTTTCTTTTTAATTATACTTTCTTTAACGTGTTAATCGTGCAAAAGCTTGTGTGTTTGCTAGCGTTTTTCAAGTTAAATAAAAACAAAATATCTGTTTTTTACATTCGTGAAAACAGCCATCGAACGGTAGTTGCCTATTCTCTTTTGACTGCTACGACCATATTATTATTGGGTCATGCAGGTAAGGAAAATTGACAGTTGACAATCCCTCTCCCAGCAAATCTAGATTTCATTGTGTACGGAGAACAGTGACTTGACTCTGGGAAGTGTGTTAAAAAGGTCGAACAGCTGTGCTCAGCTGATTTTGAAGTTGTTGTTATGGCCCAATGACGATCGTGAATGCAATATAAGTTGCTCTTCTTCTTTCTGTTTTGTAGGTTGTTGATTTTACATTCTTGCACATGTTATTCGTGGAATAGCTGGCGTTTACGCTCTCTCCGGGAATTGCGTTTTAGGAACTCAGCCTTAATTTCTTCTCGGAATTATGAATTGGTTTTTTCATTTCCCAATTCCAGAGTTGCGTTTCTGTCTTGATTGCTACGACCATGTTATTATGGTCCCTTTTCTTACAACAACCACATCCGGCCGCCATACCAATCTGTACCCCCGGAGGTCGCCGCCATACCAATCTGTCCCCGATTTTTACATTTGCCGATGACATATCGTCTTTTTTTTATCGAATTTCGACTACGAATCCCAGAGCCATTTCACTGTATGCTAAACACTATGGTTTACGCTCTCTCCGGGAATTGCGTTTTAGGAACTCAGCCTTAATTTCTTTTCGGAATTATGAATTGGTTTTTTCAATTCCCAATTCCGGAATTGCTTTCTGTCTTGATTGCTACGACCATGTCATTATGGTCCCTTTTCTTACAACAACCACATCCGGCCGACATACCAATCTGTACCCCCGGAAGTCGCCGCCATACCAATCTGTCCCCGATTTTGACATTTGCCGATGACATATCGTCTTTTTTTTAACCGAATTTCGACTACGCATCCCAGAGCCATTTCACTGTATGCTATACACTATGCTAGATTTCATGTTATATGTAAACGGGTAGATTGGCGAATCGAGATTTACTGAAAATCTCGTTATATGTAAACATGGTATACCTTTGCATTCATGATTCAACAATAAAGGTTTTCGCATGACAACATACCTTCATACATAGTGGGGCCAGAAGTGTCATGCAAAGAGGAATGTAGAAGAATTTGACAGATTCGGCCCCTATGGAAATGCTAGGGTGCGTGTGTGTGTGGAATATGTCAACAAAAAAATGCTTGTCTTCGTGTGTCCTCCTTTATTGTTGCTCCATGCTTTGCATATAAATAAGGAGTTTTTGAATTCGCCACCGGGCCTACCTTCCTAGATCTGCCTTGCTCTACTTCATAACCTAACTATAGAAGGTCCATGCAAGGGAGAGTAGCTCTTCTTAACTGTGTAACCTAAATCAAACGCACGCCGTCAATTTACTGTCAAAAATTTCTCATGCCCATACAACTTGTATGGGAGTAACCGAAATTGAACGGCGTGCGTAAAAAGCAAATTCGACGCCCAATCTTTGTTTTGCGTGACAGTTGAAATTAAGCATTGTGGGTGATTGTTTGCAAAAAAATTGACACTTGCTTTTGATATCGTGTCTGTTAGGTACATATTCCACAAAATAACAAGATTTTCTCTGGTTTTCTGTATTTTTCTATTTCTTTGTCTGAACACGCACGCAAGTCAATTTCGGTTCAACGCATATGAAAAATTTGCGTGCGTGCGTTAAATTGACGACTTGCGTTTGATTTAGGTTACACAGTAAGCGAGTTTATAGCTTATGTCAAACTGTCGTCTTTTGTTTTGATTTTGCATTCTTGCACGTTTTTTTCGTGGAAATAGCTTGTGTGTTCGGTTGTGCGTTTGTGTGTTCGGTTGTGTGTTCGCTCGCGTTTTCTCTGCTTTTGACATTCTTGAAAGACGCCATCTAACTGTAATCACCCATTTTGCTTCACATAAGAGGACCTGTATAGATTGGTCTTGCTCTACTTCTGCATATTCCAGGATCCACCTATACAGGTCGGTTCTTTAGATCAGCTGACTTCTTCAACAGCTATCCAATTTCTCTACTTCTGCATATTCTATACATACATTCGTGTTTACTATTGGTCAAATTCTTCGTTCTCTGAGTTTCTCTATCATTCGCTCGTGAGCTGAATGTCAAATTATTTCGTTCTCGTTTCAGTTTTGACATTCAGCTCACGGCGTGTTTGTGTGTATGTATCATGGACCGACCTGTTAAATTGGCCTTAATATTTTCGTTGTAACAACCTGTGTACAAGAATTATTATTTGGATCAAATTTGGATAAACCTTGCCTGTGAAACACAAAGAATTTCTATTTTACAGAACAAGAGCAAAAGTTTAAAGGCGGTTAAAACCCCCAAATGCTAACAATTTTTCTTCGCAATAGTGTCGTCTATGTACGGCGAACTCATGGTCACAATGCTGCAGGCGCCACACGACAATTTCGCATTGCGGTCCGCCAAGACTCGCAGTTACCAAATCTTTCACCCTACGATGTAAATATGTTTGCTATATACACTAATTTTTTAAATGCAGAAATGATACAAATTTTCTAATTTGAATTTTTTATACATATATGTATTTACATAGGTTAATTTGATATTGCGTGAGAATGAATATATACAAACATTTACGGAAAATGACAGCATTGTTCGTAGCTATGAATCCAATCAATTGGGGTCGAATAAACCATGTGAAGATAGCCGTACTGAAGCGACGTTTTTGCACAAAAGTGGTGAGTAAAATATAAGGTTTTGAATTCAAAATATAACGACAAAAACCATACACACTTGCAACCGAAGAGCACAGTCTATGTCAGATATACTTATGTAAATACAATTTGTTATGCTACTTAGAACCAACGGCCATGAGAACGTATATCATAACGTGATTAAAGCAAGCACCAATACTTGTGGTTGATTTTTTGTTAAGAATAGTCCTTTGTTGGCTGAGTTACAGGTAGATAAACGCAATTATAGAATGCGAGAGGGAGTCGGCAATGGCTATTCAAAACATAGGGGTAGTATTCTTCAGCTAAAATAACAATGTCCTGTCCACTTAAAAACAAGGGAATTGTTACAAGGTTTCCTTAATTTATGTAAATGCCTTGAGATTTATGGCCGGCGAAGTTAAAAGTGAAACCAAAAGTTGGCTTCCATCCTCCTTAAGAAGGCGCAAATATACGCCGAAACCCGTAGGAGGATGGAAGGAAAAAATATTGATTGGCCTACAGTAAATTATAAAAAGCTTCTTTAAATTTTTTTCTATAAATTAATGGAACTTAATGCAATTTACTATGTAATATCGATTTCTATTCTATAGGCTTTATCTGTGGAGTGTTCGATGGACACGGTGGACCTGCGTGCTCTCAGGTTATTTCGAAGCGCTTGTTACGTTATGTTGCTGCTGGTATTATGGACCGCCAAAAACTCAAGGAAGTTATAGCCAAAGAATATAATAGTCAATCGTTTTTAAAATGCCATAATGATAAAGTAAGTTGTTGGGTAATAATAAGTAATACACTTATCACATAGAAATAATAAAACAAAAAACTTCTTAAAATAGGCTGATTTTGTAGCTGAAATCAAGAACATTTACGAAAGCAGCTTTACAGAATATGTGCAATCAATTTCTAGTCACCCGATGAAAGATATTGCCGATGAAATCTCGAATGCATTTACCTGCTTAGATGATCATTTATCGACAGAGGCCTTAAGGCACACTAATATGCGCACTATGTCCGTGGCAATGTCTGGTAAAAATATTTATATGCTAGACACGGAAACACCTGAAATAATGATGCAATTACATGTTTTTTATTAACTTAGGTGCAGTGGCATGCGTAGCGCACATTGACCGCCTTAATTTGCATGTTGCCAGCACTGGTGACTGTGCGGCAGTACTCGGTATGCAATGTTCTGAAACTGGACAGTGGCAATCAAAAAAATTGAATCACGAACATAATGCTGATAATTTGAAAGAGGTGCAACGCATCCTTCAAGAGCATCCAAAGGAAGAGCAGGATACAGCCATACGAAATGAACGATTACTCGGACAATTGGCGCCTCTACGTGCTCTCGGTGATTTTCGCTATAAATGGAGTAATGAGATAATGGAAAAATACGTTGTACCTGCATTTGGTGAGCATGCAGTGCCTCCCCATTACTATACCCCACCATACTTAACGCCGCAACCCGAAGTACAGCACCATGTATTGGGTCCAAATGATAAATTTTTGGTTATTGCCAGTGATGGTTTATGGGATTTTCTAACACCATCACAAGTCGTCGATTTAGTGGGTGAACATTTGAATTCGAAAAAGGTATTGGAGCCGATGAAATTACCAAGTGGTGATGTTACATTATTGGAGGTATCAAATATACTAGCGGAAAGGAAGTAAGCAGTGTAATTGCTTTTATTTTTATGTATCGGTAATTACATTTTATTTTTTTTTTTACATTTGTACATACGTACATATATTTTCAGAGCCGGACGCGCTCGTAAGCCCTTAGATCCAAATTCCGCTACGCATTTAATACGTAATGCATTAGGTGGCACCGAGTATGGCATCGAGCACTCAAAAATCGCATACTACTTTACATTGCCTCAAGATGTGGTACGTTTGTATCGCGATGATATTACAATTACAGTTGTCTATTTTAATACCGAGTACATAACAAAGTTAATTGGACAGACATAAGCCAATAAATGTGCAATAATATGGAAATTGCACTGAGCCAATATTAATGCCGTTTGTTGGCCAGATAAGAATGGAATGCTTCAACGCTTGTAACGGATCTTACCTCAATGCAGTGTGCTAATCATAGAAAACCATGCCATCCCTTTGCATATAAATCGTATACTGCATATGTATATATTGCCACCGAAACAATCGTTCCTCATAAATGACGAGACTATGTACTACTCCTTCCACGTATGTGCATACGTATTTTGATTGAATTATTTAATTGCTAATGCTAGAACTGTTTCTGGTAAATTTATGTTCTCTATTTATTTAACAGTTTTAATAGCATGTAATCGCTTTCTCATTGTAAACTATTATTTTACTGGTTTACTTTCTTTAGAATTATTATTGAATCTTATATTATTTCGTTCACATAAATTTCTTTGTAATTTGTTTTGTTAATAATTGCTTAAATATGTTGCTTATAGATAAGCGTAAAATATACGATAATATAGAAAAGCGTTGCAAAATAAAAAAATAAAATATTTGTGTTTTCGTTGAGGTGCTTGACCGGAAAGCACTTAAACCATCCATTTTCTGCCTCTTCGCTCTGGTGTGCTTGATTTTCAGAGTTCAATTCAGTTGCACCACTAGTCCTGAAAGAAGGTCTAAAAGACGTGTTTGTCTTCGAAATAGTAGCAAACTTACTTGACTTTATAAGTAGCAAACTTAATTTTTTTTTTAGAAACTAGAAAAAAACTTTTTAAGCATGGATGGAACTACAGCTGTTTTACCTTAGATCCCTCTAAGACTCATCAGGTTACTTTTGCTTCTGCCAAGACTCGAACACTCGAGCGCACCTTGCAGTACAATAACTACAGTTCAAACCGCTGAGCTATTGCCTGCCTTCGACATCTGATAATTGATGATTTTTTTGGTTGATATATATGTATGTTCATGACCGACGGCACATAGTTTCCTTCTACGGCACTGCCCAGTTATTGAAATATACGGCAAAATCCCAGAAATTGAAAATTTCGAGTTAAATCTCTATTGCATAAAACGGGCGATATATAATTTAATAAAATATAGAGTGAACATTTAAAAATATTTTTATTTCAATTTTTGCAAATTTCAACTGTTAGCAACCTAAAACCGTAGTTAACATAAATATGCATGCATTACACATGTAATTAGTAGGAAAAAGAAAAATCCAGGAGCACGCCTCAAATTGGGAGAGAAGCTCGGCCTAAAACCCGTTATAGTATTATTATAAGCGCCAGTGTATTATTGTTATACATATGCATATGTATATGCTGTAAGCCTATTACATATTTACTTAAATATATAGCAGACAACGAATATGCAAGTTATCATACATATGAACATTATATCCGCATGTATTACATATGTGAATGTGTATGTACATAAATCCAAATACATGATAGTACATAGCAAGTTTAGCCCCATCACTGATCAATATACATATATTTATCCTTTTTTTCAATTTTATATGGTCACGTTTTACTGTAAAGATAAATTAAAGATTAGAAAGTGCTGTTGCCTATTACTTCTTACTACATACATATATTCAGGAGCATTATAAAGTGCTTTAAATACAAAAAAAAAATATTCATAATTCTTAACTACAAAAAAGGTTTTCATATTAGTATTTTTCATCTAAGCTACATCTTTTTAATTAAATATTTTTCTGCTTATTGATGTAATATTGTTGCATCGCCACCATCCCCAATCCCATTATATCGGCGTTCAGCTTCACGCTTTTGCACACAATTCAAGAATTCCACCTGCATCAGCGTTATTTCCTCCTTGGAGAATCGTTGCATTTTTTGTTTGAGAAAAGCAAAAAACAAATCCAATTCCTCACGTGACTGCCCACCACTATTATAGGCCACCGCCGTGGGGGGTGTTTGCAATTGCAATAGGGATGCTGTGGTTGTTGACGTTTGTTGTGGCTGTTGCTGTTCCATATTATGATTGCTTGCCGAGCTGCTGCTCACCACAACAGGCGTTGTTGTAACAATTGCCGAAGTGGTTAAATTTTTAAATTTCGTTCCACCAATTACACTGCTATTACTGCTGCCACCACCACTTTCAGTGCCACCGCTGGTAGCTTGTAAATGTGGTATTGATTCGATGCAAAAATCATTCATCGAATAAGTGAATGAATCAGCGGTGGAATGGGTATGATGGTGATGGTGAGAAGTTCTAAAATGAAGAGAAAATAAAAAAAAAATTGTTCATATGTAATAAATGATTTGTTAACATATGAATTTTGTTAGCGACACTTACGAAAAATGTTTCGAGTCTGTCGATGAACTACGCACCACACCGCCGCCACCAATTATAGTTTCACAATCCACACTTGGTCCATTACCAGCCTCTTCATACATGCAAACCTCTTCATAGTGTACTTCGTTACCGGAAACGTCTAGCGATGAGCAATGCTCATTTTTGACAATTTCTTGGACATCGTCATCATCATGCGTCATTTCCATATGAGCCGATATACTTGGATCCTCCTGAACATTGCCATCGATAGTGGTGACATCATCATTAACGCTCTCCTCATATGCAGTGAGTATGAAAGTTTCATCGTCGTTCACCAACGTTATGCCGGGACTTGAATGATGTACAATACCATCATCGGTGTGATCGTCTTTTAGACGCACTGACACACTTGATCCAGCACTTTCGAGGTCATGCAAATTCGTGCGATGCATATCCAAAACAAAATTTTGATGTCGTTGGGATTTTAATTTTGGTTGATAGACATTCGAAAGGAAGTCCAATTCCTTTGCATAGCGCCATTTTGAAAGTCCATCGCCGATTTTTGGTTTTCTTAGTCTGTATTGATGGTATGTATCGCGTAAATTCTTCCACTTTCGGCGGCATTCCTCCACGCTGTACTTATCTGAAAGATTTGTAAATTGAAAACTTTTGAGAAAGATATGCTAACTTAATTCTTTTGATCAGAATTTTCGATGCAATAAGGATATCGCTATTCCTGAGTTTTACATACATATGTATATATATGTAGGTACATTGGTCCCAGGACTGTCAAGTTGTTTTTTGAAGAAACGGCCTCGGCTGATTACATTTATTTAATTATATATGTATTTACATATTTATATATTTAAAGTCGTCTATCAATGAATACCCTGATTCTAAAATTGTATTTCACGTTTGGCAAGAAATTGTTAATAAACATTTTTATACAATGTTTTGTAAAGGTGAGGTGAAAAAAATTGTTCTCTAAAAAAAACTGTACTACTTGGGATTCGAACCAGCGCTCGTTTTGTCCGTAGGCAGTATACTTCACCATTATGCTACAATCGTGCTCTGGATTTTTCTGTCTAAATTGGAATTTATTCAATAAGTTTTCTTTTTTCTTCTTTTTTTTATATTTGAAAAATTTTCAAGAACTTCAATTACTTTTTGGTTGCTTGCTTTTCTATTGTAAAAGCGTTTGGGACATTTACAAACTAGCTTGGAAAACCTTGAATAAAAATGTTCGGAAAATATTGTATAATAACCTAGTTTAGTTCCATGCATTCTATACCCATACATTTGTACAAATCATTGTAGTGTGAGCACCAAGTGCGCAAATGGTCTCTTTTGACAAAATTTAGCCGACAGAGGCATAAATGAAAAGGTCCATAATGTCTGGACGTCGTAGCAGCAATAGCAAAGTTTTAACGGCCTACAAGTCTAGGATACTCAATATCTCACCCAGAATTAGCTAATGTAGATTTTGCATAAGGGATCGATTTTATTCGTAGATCTTACTTTGTGAATAACTACAGTAAATCGGAAACCATTTAAACTTACGTTGCATTCGTGCTGAAATTTCGGCCCAACCATTCAATACATCAATACGACGCCTCTGGTTTGGTTGTAATTTATAATTGTATAATGCTGGATTCTGACGAACTAAATGGATTAACGTTATAATATCATCTGTGGGGGCACTGTCCTTTTGGTAGCGTTTACGTTCACGTTCTAAGGAAGATAAGTTTGGTAGAAAAGAGCAAGTTACTTAATCCCATATATTGTACTTACTTATAGGTTGCATAATTATACAGTGAATACGGTTTATAATTCAAATAGTTTCCTCGTTTCTAGATTTTTGAAAATCTCCTCGCCAATACAATTGCCAGCCACTCGGTACTCGCTAAATTTTTTGCGAGTTGGTTACCTTACAACTTCCGTTCGTTTATGTTCAAATTAGCGCCAAGTGTTGATGCAATCTCACAGTGTAGCTTTCCACTTGCTTTTTATATTTATATTTACAACTTTAAATTTTATGAAAATTAAAAATCTTCACTAATAGCCAGGATTCTGCACTTATGCATATGTCAAAGGAATTGTTTGTGTATTTGTGTTCACTTTGCACGCAAACAAGAGCTTGCCGATAATGCAGTCCAATTTTGACAATCGAAACAGCTGTGAATTTTGTACCAGGTAACAAAACAATAGCACTGTTTCCCCACCCACAAACTAGTGTTAATTAGCAAGAATTTTATAGATTTTACAACTAATTCGTGCTTTTTTACTTTCTCTGCAGCACAAGAGACCGAACTGAACGAAGATTCAGAACCACTGAACGAAAATTCAGAACCACTGAACGAAAATTGAGAGAGCGAAGATGGTAGTTCCAGTAACTACCTGTACTGGAAAATTGTCTACTACAAAGAAAGCAAGATAAATTACTGTCAAAAAATACATATATGCGAAATAAAAATGTAAACAGTGAATGAAATTAGTCATTTTTGTTTAAAAAAGTTAAGAATGGAAGTAAAACATAGAAATCAAGCAAAGTTAGCTAATTACGTGGTTCTTTATTTTATTGCTAACACAATGTCAAAGCAAATATATGCATATAAAATCAATAAAATGATTATTTGTATATAAAAAAAGGTAAAAATGGAAGCTGTAAACAAATTTATGCCAAAACATTGAAAACCAACATAGTTAGCTTATTTCGTGTGTCCGTACTTTTTTGCTAACAGATCCTATTGAGAGAAAATGTGATATAACTCTGACAAATTTCGTTGCGAGATTAGTGAGATGTGCAAATTTTTGCTGGTAAAGTAAAGAAAATCAAGTAATAATGGAACAAAAAATAATTAATTTCCCTCTACAAATTATTGCAAAAAAGTGTAATATTTTGAATGACGATCTAGTTCTTTTTTTAAGTATTTTATTTTATTCAGATAAAAAAATTAATTAATTCGAAATTGAAGCAAGCAAAGCAAAGTGTCAACAGTCGTATAAAGTGCGCTCTCTCTGTGTGGCAAATTTCTCAAGATATTCTGATATCTCGGCAAAAATATTTGAAAGAGAGAACAACCTTATTGTATTTGTGAATAAAAATGTTGGAAACCAGAGGGATTGTTGCCGATTGTGGATAATTATAACAATAATTTGTTTATTTATCTTTCCGCTCATACCCATATGACACTACGTTTTTTTCTGGTATTCTACAAGTTTTTTTTTATGTATGCTGTATTGAAAAAATCAAACGAAATACCAACAAGGTAAAGCGGTTAAAAACAAACGAGCCAGCTTGTATTTTGATAGGTTTTTTGGCATTCAGCAGATTTTTCTGACAATTGTTTCAATTTGACAATTATAAAATAAATTAGTAGGAAAAACAAAAAGGAGCACACCTCGAATTGGGAGAGAAGCTCGGCCATAAAACTCGTCAGAGTTATAATAGCGCCATATTTAAAACAAAAAAATATATGGAAACACAAGTTATAAATTAGCCTCTTGTAAGCTTCTGCTTTAGCTGTAAGGGGAAAGAAGAATTCCGGAAGAAAAAATATGCTGCGCACTGGCTTCTCTTTATAACATGGAATACAGAGATATCCTGCCATTTGAGTTTCATAACTTTTTTATTTCAGTAATTTCAAATTTCCAAAAAAATTAATTTTTGAAATAAATATTTTTTTTTAAGTTTAATGTCAATTAATTTGTTTTTGAGGGAGTATTTGTCTCTTTCAACCTACAGAAGTATTTTTTTGTACTTTGACTATCGGTCAACAGTTGTGCTTAACCGTTGCGACTTCTGAACCAGCCCATTTAATGAAATCGAAAATTAGGTTGCCAGACGAATTTTATTAAAATTTATCGGACAGGGCAAGGTTGATTGGGTGAGGCAGCGAGTTGCGAAAAAAGCTAAATAAAACAAATTTTTATTGCTGTTGTGAACTAAACAATATAATTAAAAAGAAAATCGGGAATATATATAAATTGAAGGCTGTATATACTTAATATTGGGATTAATGAAACTACTGAAGCCTAGTTGGGTACACCATGACGGTAAGCAGACTTCTATTTTAGCCGCGAACACATGGTTGTCGCTTTGCAAGTTTACATCCATACATATGTATGTGTGTACATTTGTATGGATGGAAAATTTCAATTCATACAATTTCAGATAAGCCAATCTTTTCAATCGATGTACATCAAGAATGCCTTAAATTCGCTACAGGCGGTCAGGGCTTGGATTCCGGCCGGGTCGTGATATGGAATTTGGTTCCCGTATTATCCGAAAAAATAGAACAGGATGAAAGTGTCCCGAAGATGTTGTGCCAATTGGATAATCATTTGGCTTGTGTAAACTGTGTGCGCTGGTCACCCAATGGGCAAATGTTGGCTTCGGGATCAGACGATAAGCTGGTTATGATTTGGCGAATGTCGAAGGTATGTATACAAAACATACGTGTGGAAATTACACGAATTTTTTTATAAAATATTCTATAAAAAAATAACTCATATAGAAAGAAAGGGTGTTACCTTCAACAACTAAATTTCTTAGAAGAAAACTTAATCTACCCAATATTTTCTAGCTAGCGTTAGAAAATTATTTAATAATTCCTATAATAATATAATAATATAATACAATGGCGCTATTATAACTCTGACGAGTTTTATGGCCGAGCTTCTCTCCCAATTCTAGGTGTGCTCCTTTTTGTTTTTCCTACTAATTGGGTGGACCTACAGTTTTATGCCGGCTCCGAACGGCGAATGCATTTTTTGTGAGAAGCTTTTTTTCATGGCAGAAATACTCTCGGAGGGTATGCCGCCCACTGCCGAGAGGTGACCGCTGCTCTTAAAAAACCCAATAATTGGATTTTTACTAATTAGAAAAATTATTTTGGTGTTTGCTCGGACTGGGGTTTGAACCCGAGACCTCTGGCATAGTAGGCGAGCACTCTACCCACTGCACCACAGCAGCCACTAATAATTCCTATACCTTCTCCAAAACCGTAACAAATACTGCATTCATGTTAAATAAATATTTAAAAATTTGAATTCACTTTTGCATTTACCAGGGTCCCAGTGGTGTTTTCGGCAGTGGAGGTCTTCAGAAAAACGCCGAATCTTGGAAATGTGCAGCAACACTGCGCGGGCATTCCGGGGATGTACTCGACCTTGCATGGTCACCCAACGAGCGCTGGTTAGCTAGTTGTAGTATTGATAATACAATTATAGTATGGGACGCCCAGGCTTTCCCCAATATGGTGACAACACTGCGAGGACATTCGGGATTAGTTAAAGGTGTCGCATGGGACCCATTGGGTAAGTTCCTCGCATCACAAAGTGATGATCGCAGCGTTAAAATGTGGAAGACGTCCGATTGGAGTTGCAGTACGACAATCACTGAACCCTTTAAAGGCTGTGGCGGCACCACACACATACTCCGATTATCCTGGTCGCCGGACGGTCTCTACTTAGTATCGGCACATGCCATGAATGGAGGCGGCCCGACAGCACGTATTATCGAGCGGGAAGGATGGAAATGCGACAAAGATTTTGTTGGTCATCGGAAAGCAGTAACATGTGTACGTTTTCACGATTCGGTATTGACGGGACAAACACCAAACGTTGATAGGAAACTGCAATATTGTTGCATGGCAATGGGCTCAAGAGACCGTTCGCTTTCAGTGTGGATGACGGCGTTAAACAGACCATTGGTTGTTATACATGATCTCTTTAGTGACAGTATTTTGGATCTTTCATGGGGTCCGGCGAAATGCATTCTGATGGCGTGCAGCGGTGATGGCAGCGTCGCCTGTTTACAATTTTCGGACAGTGAGCTGGGAACTCCAGTGTCCGACGAAGAAAAGGTCAGTTGCAAGAAAGTAATAGAAGAGAATCGTATTTCTTTTAATAAATTCTTTTTTATACATAAACAATTTGCAGAATTCACTATTTCAAAAAACATACGGTAAAAATGTAACATTAGAAAATGGCACTGGTAGTGAAGCAGATATGCTAATTGAAAATCCTGAGCTGTTGGCCGATTTGCAGGATAAACCCAAACCACCTACATTGTCAACAACAATACCAACAACTACAACAATACCAACATGCGCTAACGATCAACAAACAGACATAATTCAAGGAATAAGACCCACTGAAACGGCAAATGGCTACCACAACGCTTCTGCCGCCATCACTACAGCGTATTCGAGCAGCGGAATCGAAGATCGGTTAAATGCAGGTACATCATCGTTTAAAAAACAAACAGAAACAAGAACTGCTGATGGAAAGCGACGTATAACGCCAGTTTTTGTTGCACCCCATCAAGAAGTAAGGTGTGTAAGATTTGTATTTTTATTGATTTTCACTTACTAGTATTGAAATGAATGCGAACTTATATAAATGCGATTATTTAATTTTAGCGAACCCAAGAGTACACTCAATAACAGCGTGTCGCAACAATCATCAACGGTCACCACATGGAGTTCAAATATAACAACGGACATGCCAGCGCCTTGTACGCCCACCGATGATGTCGTCAAACAAGCAGATGCGATCGCCTTTGCCAAACCGATTATAACCGAGGCACAAGAAATGTGAGGTTTTCTAGAAATTTAAAACCTTGTCTTTATTATTTATAAATTAACAAATATTGGGTATAAAAATATATTCATCACTCACAGCTGTTTGGATGCAAGACTTGTCAAAACAACAACAACATCGACTGTCAAATTACAACCGCAAAAATCTGAAAACAATTCTGTGCGAACATTTCCCCTTATTGCTCCTCCAAAGACATCCAAAAACGCTTGCGCAGGAGCATCAACAACAAAAGCTACCAGCGTGTCATCGCCTCACATAGCCGCCGTTAAGCCATATCAAGCGTCTACGACTGGGCCCAAATTGGTTATTAATCATAATACGAAATGCGAATTCCAAAAGACCGCGCTAGACCTTCGTGTACACGTTCACAATGGTTACTTAAGCACTGGTAGCGGTTTTTTGGCTAAAGTAACCGGTTACAATGTACTTAGACCAGTGCAAATAGAAAAACTATGGGAGATTTTAGTGGGTGTGTCTAAAATGAAAAAAAAAAAATGAATGAAATTCAAATGAAATGTATTGAATGAAATAATCACAATATTGTTTTTCGTTTCAGGTTCGCCAATTGTGAATTTGAATTTTTGTCATAAATACGTTATGCTATGCAGTTTGGATGGCACGCTACGTCTGATGGATATGAAAACTGGTTTAGCCACGCTTCCAGTCATCAGCATAAGTACAGTTGCAGTGCAGTGTGCATTTGTAAGCGCCTACATACGTATAATGCTTAGATAAGTTATTAAAAAATTACAATTCTTTCCACCTCTAAGTGTCCGAGTGGTTGTTTGGTTGGAGTTGTTGCCGATTGTGGAACGGTACGCATTTGGCATATAGAAGAACGGCGAGTATTTCTGGCCGCCTCATATAATGAGATTGGCACTAAACTTGGCGCTGTTGTCCAATTCAATATCACCGATGATGGTGTACCAATGATTGTATTTGGCAATGGTAATGCTTATTCGTTTTCGAGACAATTGCTTTCATGGCTGGTGCTGAATGCAAAGGATCCGATTATACGGCATGGTGTACAAACGACAATACCTAAGGATTTCCACAAAGATTATGTTACTTATCCATTGGTTTCCACACAAGCGGCTACCAATACATTCGTTGCTAAGAGTACAGCGGTGGATATGTAAGTTTTTGCTTGATTACGGTTCACAAAATGTTTATGAATTTTCATTTAATTTGCATCATAAATATTCAATTAATTTTATTTTGTAGGAACATGCACGATTGGCAGTCGAGCGCAAAATTAAGCTTCATTCAGAATCAGATTATGTTAGCCGAAGCCATTAGTTCGCCAGATGAGCTCATATTCTGGTACAATATGTATGCCTATCAGTTGGCAATGAGCGGTACCGAACCACGTTTAAGATTGTTATTGGATGATTTGCTTGGTCCATCGCCACGTAATCCAAGTCCAGAGCATAAAATACTGGTGAGTTCCTTTGTGACATTCACCAAAAAAAATTTCTATATTTATAAATTTTTACATCTACAGTCAGTGCCAAAACATCAACTCCTCACCAGCGCATTGAACATACTTAAGAAACATATAAAATGGCAACGCTTGTACATGGAATATCATGAATTGTTCGATTTTTCTGCCAATAGCACATGCTCTAAGAAGGAACATATGAATGAGGATGTGGATATGAAAGAATCGGCTGTACATATAAACACAGAAAAAGACGAAGGAAAATAATTAGAATAGGACCACACATTTTAATTCATATGAATCAAATAAACAGACTGAAGTATCATCATTCAATCGAATCTAAATTCCAAAAAGTTTTCAACTCGATAAAAAAAATGGTATATAATTTATAAACCTTAATAAATACTCTATTTTATAGCGCAAGGTGCTGGAAAAACTTAGAAAGGATTGATATATACATACATAGGTAAGAAAAGATTGCCGATGCATAAAAATAGGCCTCAAGAGAGAGCTGTAGATATCAGGTATGGTCGGATTTTGGATTTGTTCAGAAACTCAGTTTGAAGCGCAACCTGCTTTTGTAGTACAAGCTGAGCGTCGATAAACGTAAATTTTTCATTAAGCGTCGCTCATCACAATTATCAAAAAAATATGTACTGCCGCTGTTGCATTTTATGCTGCGTTTCTGAACATACCCTTTAATCGCACCTCTTCGGGAATTACAAGCGTAAGACGATTGTTATGTTGGCATATCGGCTGTATACCATTTTAAATATGTATTTATGCACTATGTAACTCTAAAACTGCCATATATGTATATTAAAAAAGGTCGTGTTGAAATCGTCTTTCAATCACATATGTGTATGGTATCGTTTTTTGTATATAGAAAAACTAAGGCTAGTTCATTATATGGTAATTCGGCCATATTCGCCTCGATTCGCATTAAGTTTTTGTCATCAGAATGTCAAACTCAGTCAAATATTTCTTTGCATGACAATCTTCTGTACACGGCGAGTTAAAAACGAGAAGAAGTCAGCTGTTCACTTACCATTACCATATGAATGAATTTGGCTTGAGAAAAACTATATGTAATTGCTAAATAAATGTAATAAAAAGACAGAAATTCATTTATTATCATATGTATTTAAAATTACAAAAGGAGCACACGTTGAATTGGGAGAGAAGCTCGGCCATAAAACTCGTCAGAGTTATAATAGCGCCATTGTATTATAGTATTATTTAAAATTTGAAATTTTTTCGTCTATTTACTCTTTTTGTTCTGACTCTTATTGCATATATGCTGGACCCGGCGTTGGCACGCTCTTTAGCGGCGAATCAAAATCTACGTCTTGTTGCTCTGGTATCGGCCCCTCATGTATTGTGGCGCCTATACGTTCCTGCAGTGTGTCATACAGCTTATGTACTGTCTCATTGTGGCCAGCTGTTGGTTGTATAGCTTTCATAAGCGTAGCCAATCTGCCTGGGGGTAGTTTATTATGGATGTACCATAGTAGCTTAAGCATATGACGTGTAACATTGTCACGCGTTAGACCAGCAAAGAGAAACTCATCAAAGAGTGTTGTGCAAAAATCTTCGGTGGTGAATTCATCTGCCATTGGAATCAGCAAAGCAATCTGGAATATACATACATAAATATGTATTTATGATGAAATTTTAAACGTATACTCTATATGTCCGACTTACAAGTGAATGGAGAAATGGATCTTCGTAGGCACGATCGTCCTTGCATGCCGACAAAATCGCCAACACACGCAACACACCAACGCGATCTTTCAGACGTGCTGTATGCAAAGTGTAGTACATTGCCAAAATGCTTGCGACTGAACTCTCCTGTATGTAAGCCTCCACAGCATCTGGTGCGGGTCCTGAATGTTCAATCGTACATAGGGCAGATTCGCGTTCATCTGGTGGCAGCTTTGAGTGCAAGCTACGACACTGGTCATCTACCATTAGCGACATCAGTGCCGGCAGGAATTTCGTTACGACTTGACAATCCAATTTCGGCTCTTTAAAATCTTGCGAATCGATCATCACCCAGGCGCTCAATCCAAGTGCAAGCATACGTAGCAACAGTATGAGTATGGTATTATCGCGTGGTAGACCTTCATTGTTAATCAAATGTTGTAAGATTTTTATAGCTGATGTAGCAAGAAAATTAATCGCATATGGATCGCACAAAGTCATTGATAAGTCGCCCAACACTTGCTCCTGCCCACGCTTTATGTTATCCAGAAAGCCTTGTAGTTCGCGGGACCTCTTTATATCCACATTTTTTTCCCGAATGCAAGCATCTAAACACCAAGTGAATTTATGACATGGATCAACTGAAATAATTTCCTGCACCTCCAAATCATGCAAAGCCATTAGCAGTTCGGCACGCAGTGTACAATAATGCACGTTGCGGGTACGAAGGAACAACGTACGTAAGAATTGCAAAACCATATCATACAATTTAACGCTTTGACCAATCATATTCGCCAACTTTTGAACGACCTCACCCTGACGTCGCACCTTGGGCGAGGGATGAAAAAAAAGATTATTGAGATTGGTATGATCGAAGAGTACATGTTCCTTCTCGCGAATGTACTGCGAAAGTAGTGGCGAAACTTCGTCCCCAAAAAGCGATTGATTGTCACGCCAAATTTGTCTTTTCACCTCCGTATCAGTATCTGAATAGAGTTCGCGGTCACGTACTAAAATCCGCAAATATTTATCATCTATGTGTTGGGTATTACGTAGAATGGCCATAACGACGGGTCTGAGGGCCTTTACCCGTACTACGGGAAAACTCTTCACCAACAATTCTTTGAGCTTTTTATCACGCTCGCGTGGATCCTTTTGGCCCAATTCATTTATGTGTGCAATTAGTTTTTCACGAAGTTCCTAAAAATTAACGGAAAAAGAAAAATGATCTAATTAATATTGTTGTTGTTGTAGCGGCAAAAATTCTTCCGAAATTCTGTGTACAACCGGAGTGGAAGTCTAATTGAGGCCGTTTCGGTATTTAGACCAGACTGTCATGGGAGCGATATATATCTGATGTTGTTGTTGTTGTATTAGCAGTACTAAGTACCCAATATATATATCTGATCGTTACTGCCGCTTTTGAAAACATGTTTCTAATAAATGATTTCTACATTACAATTGTTTTATAAACTCCATAACGGGGCACATTTCCATCTGCCTACCAAAAGCTATATCTACAAAAGTATTTGGGTTTGCCAAACGAATCTTTGAGGGATGTTAGTGGAGACTTATCTTACTTATCTAAATTCATAGGTTCATAGATATTACCCCTGAAATAGAAATCTGCTGAGGGCCATTTTATAAAGCGCGGCTGAAGGCATGGTATCACATTGGAAAATGTTCGCTAATCACGTGTTAAATAGAATTAAATTGTGTTTTTAATGACATAATCAATCTCCCCATACCAGCTACTAACCTCCATAAGAGATGTATGAAAGTCCAGTCTTCGAACACCGTGCAGATCCAGTAATGGTAACATTGGACGTAAAGAAGGCAGTAACACACCATTCTCAAGCTGAAATTGAAAAAAATGCGTAAAATTAAATATGTTTATATAGAGCACAATTGTTTATGTACCTGAAAACTTTCTATTGCCTTCAAGGGATCAGTACAAGATGTAAGAGCTTCTCTAAGATAAGCTTGTCCGGGTATATTCACTTCCTCTAGCCCAGTGCCAACAAATTTTGGAGGTAGCGTCATTGTCCTCACAAAAATAATCTATAATAATTTTATATGTACCTTTCTTTAACTAATACAATAATCAAAAGCAGTATAAACAAATGTATTATTAAAACGCCGAAACTGGTTGTGACAATTTATGATGACTACATTATCGACATATGTACTGACTTTTCGTTTTGGATAGTCGCTGTCCACGGAGGAACTAGGGTTGGGCGATATATATCGATATATCAATATATCGATATTTTAAAAATAGTACAGCCGATAATATCGACGATATTTTGAACTACCGTGCATCGATAATCGATAATTTTTCGTCATTTCGAGCCAAATTCGATATTTTTCATACATTTCAGATTCGCTTTGAATTTAACAGCAGAACATTTTTAGGAAGTGGTATAACAATAATGTCCGGGTGCTTGAATTTACATTACTTTCTTCTTCACGCAATTCTTAATGATTTTTATGTTTATACTTCAGAATTGGTAGAATATATGTAGACACGTCCAACTTTAACAACAAATATCTAGTAAACTATAAGTCTCCGGCAAGTTTTGATATCAGTTTTGAGATCTGCGAGAGCACCTCTAACCCTGTGCAAAAATGGGTTTTCGCGTGGCGTGCTTCCTTAATGTAAAGCCGACCCTTTCGATATATCGATGTTTTTACACGGCATAAATCGATGTTTTTTTAAATATCGATATAATATATATCGATATATTTTTCCAATTTGCCCATCCCTAGGAGGAACAATGAAGGAGAATGCATAAGATCAGCTGACTTCTTCTTCAATCCTCGTAAACACACACGAACACAAGCATTTTTTTTTGTTGACATATGCCACACACACACGCACCCTAGCATTTCCATAGGGGCCGTGTCTGTCAAATTCTTCTACATTCCTCTTTGCATGACACTTCTGGCCCCACTATGTATGAAGGTATGTCGTTATGCATTCTCCTTTATTGTTCCTCCATGGTCGCTGTCCAAACGAGGAGACAACAATAGCGTTTGTTGAGTGTAGGAAAGCGTATGAGTTGCAGGAATTTTACCACAAAAGAGCGAGAGGATCAGAGGATGTGAGCAAGAAGACTAGCTATTTGTTGGAATCCGCACACAGAATTTGTGTGGGTACTTTCCTAAAATGTGTCAAAATCTTTGAAGAAATTGTAAACAGTGTTGCCACAGCCTCAAAAAATTTGGTATCACAAATTGAACTCGAACGATGAATCCGCCTTTATGGTTTTTTGGTATCACCGAAAAATAATGATATAAAAATATAAAGATAATACTTAAATTTCACATGCAAATAAAAATGAATACTTTGGTACTGTACCGAGTAATATGAAAGTTCTATAAAAAGCAATGGGTCAAACGAGCTGGGTGATCTAGTTGCCAGAGCTGATTCTGGAATTGATTTGGAGTCATTGAATCAGTTCTTAAATATTTGTCGCGCTGTCCTTTAAGTCAAAATTCCTGCTATGCGGAGCGGTCCAACCAAAAGTTTGATAAAATAAAATTTGTTCTAAGCCAAAATAAAAATTATCTACGTATCATCCATATGTAATTGTGCTTAGGTGTTTTTTTTTTGATAAATTTAAGTACTCCCTCATGAAGGCGATGAAGGTATTCCACGCAGGATTACTTTGGATGGGTACGTAGATTTTGCCCCAGAAAGAGGATTATGTGGTCCTTTCAACCCGTTATCACCAAAATAAAGGTATTTCGAAAAAACAAATATTTATATTTCGAAAACTATCGGCCTCCGGACTGTTCCGACTTCAGATATAGGATCGGAGGACGGTGCAACGCCCCTTTTATAAACGGTTTTTACGCCCCCCTGGATCGGTAAAGGAAAGCGTGACCACGAAAAAAACCATGAAGGCATCAATTTGTGATACCATAATTTTTGAGGCTGTGGAAACACTGTTCCTAAGCGTCATTTTTGACACTAAATAGCATTTCGCACAAATGCGTTTGTTGAACTTTTGCCTTTATCTTCAGTTTGACATAAAATAGCATTCTACCCAAAATCTCACCAAACAGACCTAACAGTTGCGCACAAGGCTAATTTATACAGGTTAACCTACTAAACAGCTGATTGCTAACTTTTTTTCTACTTTTTTTTAATTCATATTGTGGTGCTTATGTCAATTTTGATCTTGACGCAATATTCTACAATGGCGGACTATGATTTTGACGGAAGCACCACAAAATAAACAAACAATTTACATAGAGTGTGTATGTATGTATGTCGTACTGCGAAAACCAAGGTTGATCCATAAGGTTACCGCAGTGCGGAAAAGCAACCTATCTCAATTGCCAAATTGGCCAAGCAACCCGTGCATACAAGAAAGGCAACACATACATGCAAGAAAAGCAACAAACACATAAAGTTTGACAATTTAAGTAATGAAAAAAGATAGTGAGCTGTTTCTACCAAGTAACCTTATGTATCAACGACGTATTGTGTCGTCGGAAAAACAAGCAACCAAAAAGTATTTATGTATCAACCTTGGCGAAAACCTTCTATTATTGAACTATGGTAGCGCACTTAGCTGCTTTTTAATCATTTCGACGGCTGAGAATAAGATCGCCCTATTTAAAAATTGTTTTAAAAACGCCCTATTCAGAAAATTTGGTTTGAATAACGCCCAATTTCAGATTTGGCTTCAAAAAGACCCTAATTCAGAATTTGCTTCAATAACGTCCTATTTCAGACAATTATTCAAAAACGCCCTATTTCAGAGAAATACATATGGAATTTTCTCTGAAATAGGGCGCAAAATCTGAAATAAGACGTTATTGAAACAATTTTTCAACCGGTCCTGGCGGTTTCGCCATCTCTGGTTAAGCATTTAACCAGAGATTTTTGCCCGGTTAAGCAATTTATTTGACAGCTCGCCATACAATTTACGTCAAACTAACTAGCGATTAAATTAAGCGGAGATGGTGAAACCAGCCCTAAGTGTGAGTATGGCAGCCACTCCAACCTAACCCATTCGTGGAATAGCCCGTATGCTCGCTGACGTTTTTCAAGTGAAACATAATTTGTGCCAAATTTCAGAATTTTATTTGCAAAATAAATGTCAGAATGTCTGATTTCGACGTTTCATTAAACTTGGCATGCAAGACGAGTACCAAGCGAATTTAGATTTAACGAAGGCGAAACATCATATTGATATCGTACTCTACCAATTTCAATAACAAAATATGAAAATTTAAGCTGATTCCACATAGAACTTTGTGTTGCGCTACGTGACACTTTCTGCGTGACAGCTGAGATTAAAATACATGTATCTATATGAGGTTTCTCACATAACAAAAAGTAACGCAACGCCGAAGTTACGTAAAGCACAAAGTTGCCCAAATCTCAAGCTGATTCCACATAGAACTTTGTGTTGCGCTACGTGACACTTTCTGCGTGACAGCTGAGATTAAAATACATGTATCTATATGAGGTTTCTCACATAACAAAAAGTAACGCAACGCCGAAGTTACGTAAAGCACAAAGTTGACCAAATCTCAACTTTTGGGGGCGTTGAAATTTTTTTTCAGTTTCACTTTAATTCAAATGTAAATAAACAAATTTAAATTTCACACAATTGAAAAATAATTTAATAGATTTTTATTTTCTTATCTACTTTTTTGTAAATAAAACGGAAAATGAGAGATTTTTCAGAAAATAAATATTTTTTGAGTGATGTTGCAGCGTTCATTGTGGCATAGTTTTTCAGTTTTGCGTTGTTTGACATAGAAAGCGGCGTAACGCAAAGCGGAAAAAGTTTTATGTGGAATCAGCTTCAACTTTTAGGGGCGTTGAAATTTTTTTTCAGTTTCACTTTAATTCAAATGTAAATAAACAAATTAAAATTTCACACAATTGAAAAATAATTTAATAGATTTTTATTTTCTTATTTACTTTTTTGTAAATAAAACGGAGAATGAAAGATTTTTCAGAAAATAAATATTTTTTGAGTGATGTTGCAGCGTTCATTGTGGCATAGTTTTTCAGTTTTGCGTTGTTTGATATAGAAAGCGGCGTAACGCAAAGCGGAAAAAGTTTTATGTGGAATCAGCTTTAAAACAGTAGATACCTACATACATAAGCCGTGTTTCACATACGGTGATCCTAACCCAGATACAAATTTTTGCATGTAAATGCAACAACAAAGATTTCAGCTCGATTAAACCAGATAAATTGCTGGTTCAATTTCTGATCAGCCCTGTTCGATTTGTTTTTTCCGTGCTGATTTGGCAGCACAGTGTTTTTTTGATTTGGCAGAACTGAAAAGTGACATTTGTGTATGTATACATATATATACATATACCCAGTAGCAAGGCAGCTCTATATAGGTAATATAAGCTCAGCAGCTGATTCATTTTCATTTTGGCTAAATTGTCAAATCGTATTGATTTTCTTTTATTTACTTCCGTCTTGTTTACTTTTTCATACGTGCTTTTTGACGTTTGAGACGAGAGATTTTCAACATGGCCGCCGTGCTATTACCTTCCTAGATCTGCCTTGCCCAGTAGTAAATTTGTTTCACTGCTAAATGATCATTGATCATTCTTTGTTGAATATTCATCACTATCGTTTTGCGTTGGTGCAAGCGTGCAAGCTATATTTAAAAAACCAAACGAAATATCATCCAGGCGGTTATAAACCCACGAGCCAGCTTGTATTTCGGTAGGTTTTTTGACATTCGGCAGGTTTTCTGATAAATTTTTCAATTTGACAACTATAAAACAAATTATGTATATTTAAAATAAAAAATATATGGAAATGCAAATTTAAAATTTGCCTCTAGTAAGCTTCTGCTTTGGCCGTAAGGGGAAAGAAGAAGTCCGGAAGAAAAATTATACTGCGCACTGGCTTCTCCTTATAACATGGAATACATAGCTATCCCGCCATTTGAGTTTCATAATTTATTTCAGTAATTTACACTCAAATTTCCAAAAAAAAAATAATTTTTGAAATAGTTATTTTCATTTAGTTTGAAGTTTAAAGTTAATCAAATTGTTTTTGAGGGAGTACTTGTCTCTTTTCAACGTACAGAAGAATTGTTTTTGCGCTATTACAACTCTGACGAGTTTTATGGCCGAGCTTCTCTCCCAATTCGGGGTGTGCTCCTTTTGTTTTTCCTACCATTGGACAGTTTTATGCCGGCTCCGAACGGAGTCATATAGGCATGAGGAAAGCAAACCATTTATTTGAAAAAATTCAGCAGCCGTTATATTAAAGCATTCACTGATGCCTCCTCATGATGAATTTCATCAGTGATTCATAAAGGATTCATTTCAGATTTTTACTGCTGGGTATATGTTGTATATGTTTCTTCTTCTTTTTAGTTCTTTTCAAGTGCAGCAAATTTTCATTATGAGCCGGATTGTTTCAGTAAAAATTTATCTTAACCCAGACCGAGATGTAATAACTGAAATGCCCCTATAGTTAATTGCGAACTAAATTGAACTAGTGAACTAAAGTGAACTACTTCACTGAAGAGAGCGCTCATCAAGGTGAACTAAATTTCCCAATTCTAATACAAATCGTCCCGGTCTATTATGACCTATTTTGGTAATTAACTACCAAAATTTATGAGCGAAGTGAAAATTGACAAAGAGCGGTATGATTCGGAGTGACGGACGAAAGAGACGAGATAATTTGCGGAGTGATGTAAAAAATAAACAAATCAGCAAAGAAACGTAAATATGGGAAAGCAAACGCAAAAGATCTAAGGAACATATTTGTTAGAAATGAATTTAATTAAATTAAAATTTGTGTTTTTATTAATAACACATTTGTTTATAAACTTCTGTATACATAAATTAATGCATGTTATGTATTAGATATCATATCTTGTATATAAAGTTACAAGTGTATGTACATAAGCACCTTTTTTTGCATTTGGTCCAGGGCAAACTTTCCTGATAAAAACAAAAAAAATGTAAAACCCACTAATGAGTTTTTTAAATTTTTACCCGCCTATTTATTTTAGCGGAATTGGTTTGCAATTTTCCATGGAACACAAAACAAAGATCAATATGTGAAAAGTTGCCAATGCTTGTTTCGATAGTCGATAAGTATTACCACTGTGGCAGAATTATAAGACGTAAATAATAACGATGCTCGATTGTAATTTTATGCATTCAAAATTGAAAATTTCTGAATTATTTCATAAATGAAAAAGTGGAGCGACTTACTCATGGAGCAACAATAAAGGAGAATGCATAAGATCAGCTGACTTCTTCTTCAATCTTCATAAACACACGAACACAAGCATTTTTTTCTGTTGACATATTCCACACACACACGCACCCTAGCATTTCCATAGGGGCCAAATCTGTCAAATTCTTCTACATTCCTCTTTGCATGACACTTCTGGCCCCACTATGTATGAAGGTATGTCGTCATGCGAAAACCTTTATTGTTGAACATGATCCAATAATAATGGTCGACGCAGCAGAAAAGGCTATTTTGTTTTTGTTAGGCACTCTGCACACGAGGCGTATCGTCATAGACGCGTACGAGACATTTCATGTAGCGTCGATTTCTCTACGCCTCAAGATCTGCACACGAAGCGACATGAAACTTCGCTGCACAAAACAAACAAACAAATTAATAATACGGTTTTTTGCTTTAAATTTCGAAGCTTTAAATAGAAAAGATAAAAAATTTTACGGAATCTTCCATTTTCTTTAATTATACACTAATTTTTTCCGATTTTTTACACAAATTTTACTGCTTTCATAAATTCCACCAAGTGGAAAAATGTAAACAAACATCTTCTTCTTCCTCTTTTCTAAGCGTAGTACGCCTAGCTACCAGCACTGCTTTACGCCAAGCGACATGTAGCCAGCATACTTTGACGAATGCATGAAGCTGACGACTCGTGTGCAGCCCTCAATTGAAATATACGTGCGCGACATCAAAGCGTACAGCTTTCGTCTGTAGTATCTAATACGCGTCTAAAGCAGTACGCTCCGTGTGCAGAGTGCCTAATAGTAAGCTGTCAAATTATCGTCTTTTGTTTTGATTGTGCCCTCTTGCACGTGTTATTCGTGGAAATAGCTTGTGTGTTCGCTTGTATGTTCGCTGGCGTTTTTTCTGTTTTTGACAGTTTTATCTACGGCCGTTCAACGGTAATCGCCTATTCTCTTTTGGCTGATACGACCTATTATTATTGGATCATGTTGTTGAATCATGGACTTACTCAAAGAGGGAGTGACCGAGTGATAAGCTCAGAATCGGAGTGAAATCTTCCAATTGCAGTGATGGCGGATGGCTCAGCAATTTCTGGCAAGCGATACGTTTACCGAGTCCGAAAGAATAATGATAAAGAAAAATATTGTAAATATCTGTACTGAGCTTTTAAGTTAATTACAAAACAGATTCGAGATAGAAAAAAATTTTTATTTTTTTAAATAGTATAACTCCCAACATGGCATTATCGGAAGCAGACATATAAGAAAATGAAGAGGGCAAACTTTTGAAAATATCAATTTTTTCCTTCACTTTTTTTAAACTTATCTGACTTTTGCTGAGCCCGAGATAATTCCGGTTTCTAGATACTTCCAACTTATTTTAAAGTGTGCTGTTTTTCGCTTCAAGTGCCTATAATAGGAAGTGGGCCAAAGCAAAGCTTGGCCGGGTACAGCTAGTGACTTATAAAAGGTACAACAAGCATATAGTATTTATATATTTACATGTATTTATTCCTTTTTATATGACTAATGTTTGTATGACTGATTTTATTTATTTGTTTATATATTTTAGCTGGTTTCATTTATTCATACATACCATTTTTTGTATCAAAATGTTGTTTTATGTTTATTTTTTTTTATTAAACTCCGTCCAATAAAGTTAAATTATTTGGTTATTTCTTGAGATTATGCTTGAGTTGAGTCTATTGAGCAAGAGCCCAGTTTTTATGCATAAGGGCCAATGTCCTCTTCTTCACTGTTACTATATAACCAAAAAAATTTGAGCCACTTTTTATCATTTTGGTCCTTTTTTAATAAAACTTTTGGTCCAAAATTTGTTTGGTGTGGCATCCAAGCATATATTTACATACATACATGTGTAGCTATATGGTATATATTTATTTTTATATTGAAGTGGTTGGTGTCGACAGTAGAGCTGTCAAACTATCGATAGTCACGACCATCGATGTTTTACGATAGTCCTAGGGGTGACTATCGATACTATCGATAGTATCGACCCATTTTATATGTTTTTTTCAAATCCATTTATTTTTCGCTGCCTTACTGTGTAACCTAAATCAAACGCAAGTCGTCAATTTAACGCACGCACGCAAATTTTGCATATGCGTTGAACCGAAATTGACTTGCGTGCGTGTTCAGATAAAGAAATAGAAAAATACAGAAAATCAGAGAAAATCTTGTTATTTTGTGGAATATGTACCTAACAGAAACGATATCAAAAGCAAGTGTCAATTTTTTTGCAAACAATCACCCACAATGCTTAATTTCAACTGTCACGCAAAACAAAAATTGGGCGTCGAATTTGCTTTTTACGCACGCCGTTCAATTTCGGTTACTCCCATACAAGTTGTATGGGCATGAGAAATTTTTGACAGTAAATTGACGGCGTGCGTTTGATTTAGGTTACACAGTTACTTTTAAAAATACCAACTGATTTTCCAATTCATAAAAATTTTTTTGTAAGAATAATAACACATCGACTTTTTTTGGTTTTAAACTCGACCGCCTATCACTTACAATTAAACCAGCTTTACTGAACATGCGTTCAGACTCTACTGCGCTGGTTATAATAGCGGAACGGGACGGAAGCCGTACCGATAGAGAACAGTGACAAACATAAGGCAGTTATAATAGTGCGTTAACTGCCGTCTTTGACATTTGCCACAGCTGTAAATATTGTACTTTGTTTACCAATTTAAAACAGGAAACTTTCCACTTACCCCAACAAGGAAACTTTCAATTTGTTGGTGATTTCATGACGACACACGCCGTTATTAATGCCGTTTTCGTTTCTGGAAAAAATGTTGCCTTGCTTGATTTTCTTAGCCATATTGTAAGCTTGTGTGGTGATTTCAGCGAATATTGACCTCTAGCTAAGTCAGAGGGCATCATTATCTAGAAAACCAGCCATTTAAAACGAAGACAGGTTACGTAATTTGATAATTGAGATATTAAAGGGTAACATTTTATTCCAGAATCGAAAACGCCATAAGTCTTTCCTCGAATTCGCTCATATTTATTTTATAAAATGTTTAAAAAAAATTTTTGCTAACGGTATTCTGTTTTGTCACAGCAAAGAGAACTGTCAAATTGCCGTAAGAATACGGAAGAAATCTAAAATCAACAGATGTTTACGGTTCTCGCCGCTTTCTACCGTTCATTGTAATCAATCACATGCCTTTCACATACAATAGATATTAAAGTCACAGCTGCATCCGTTGCGTTACGGCTATTATAACCAGCGAGTACAGATGATGCCGTGATACAAAAAAAAATTGTTTGCAGGTGGGTTTGTGTTTGGTGCAGAGTTAACTTGCTCCAAGTACTGGCTCTTCTTCAGGATTACATCGGTTTTTTTGCTCTCTGTATTTGATTCAACACTTCGGAAATTTTTGGTTTCTTATACGGCAATGTGTTCTCAATAAAAAATTGTGCTTTGAGAATTAATGTGGAAATGGGTAAATGTCAAATGCGCTGGGAAAGAGTATATACGATAGTCGCGATAGTAGTAAAACTATCGATAGTTATTTAAAGTGACTAGACTATCGATACTATCGATAGTATCGTCGATAGTTTGACAGCTCTAGTCGACAGTTAGAGCCCGTGCACAATTGACTTCTACCTCGCTTTGCTTCAGAGTTTTGCTTTGACAGTTTCGTTCAGCATGTGCTTTTCAAAGGGACATGTTCACAATTGAGGTGAAGCGAGTAAAGCAAGGTATAAAGTTAGCCATGTTTCAACTTTTTACACTTTGACAAACATCTCCCCTTGTGTGTGTGTGTGTATGTTTGTATATCTACACTTATTTTAGCGATTTCGCGCAATTTCGTGAGAAGTGAACAGAGAAAAGTAAAAAATAAAACTCGAATAAGCAGAAAAAAGCAAATTCCCCAAATATTTTACCAAAAATCAGGTTAATAAATTAAAGCAAAGAAGTGAAGTGGAAATTGTCAAAGTGTTAATTGTAGCAAGCATCTGGAATTTCGCTTTGCTTTAAGGTTTTTCCTATCAAAGTTGGAGCAGACAAAGCCAATTGTGCACGGGCTCTTATTCTTGTGGTTAGTGAGGTGATCAAAGGCACATGTCAGACGGTCAATATATATTGATGAAATCCGTGGATCGCGATTCATATTGACAGTGTAGCATCGAGTATTGATGGATCGCGATCCTGGATCGCGAATTTTTAGAAATTTTGCGATCCGCGATCCGGATCGCAATATTGACAATATGGATTGACTGTGTAGCATGAAAATTTTGCGATCCATCAAAATGCGTGTATATTTAGAAATTTAGAAATCCGCGATCCGGATCGCAATATTGACAATACGGATTGACTGTATAGCATGAAAATTTTGCGATCCATCAAAATGCATGTATTTTTAGAAATTTTGAAATCCGCGATCTGGATCGCAATATTGGCAATAAACGAATTGAAAGTGAAAGTGTGAAAAGGACGGAAGTAAAATATTTTGAATCTCAGAGCGAGAAAAATATCGCAATATTCATATTGAACGTGTAGCACCAGTTTGGGATTCATCAAACCATCAATATGAATCGCTATTCAAATATCGCGATTCATATTGACAGTCTGACATCTCCCATTGATCATTCTTTGTTGAATATTCATCACTATCGTTTTGCGTTGGTGCAAGCGTGCAAGCTATATTTAAAAAACCAAACGAAATATCATCCAGGCGGTTATAAACCCACGAGCCAGCTTGTATTTCGGTAGGTTTTTTGACATTCGGCAGGTTTTCTGATAAATTTTTCAATTTGACAACTATAAAACAAATTATGTATATTTAAAATAAAAAATATATGGAAATGCAAATTTAAAATTTGCCTCTAGTAAGCTTCTGCTTTGGCCGTAAGGGGAAAGAAGAAGTCCGGAAGAAAAATTATACTGCGCACTGGCTTCTCCTTATAACATGGAATACATAGCTATCCCGCCATTTGAGTTTCATAATTTATTTCAGTAATTTACACTCAAATTTCCAAAAAAAATAATTTTTGAAATAGTTATTTTCATTTAGTTTGAAGTTTAAAGTTAATCAAATTGTTTTTGAGGGAGTACTTGTCTCTTTTCAACGTACAGAAGAATTGTTTTTGCGCTATTACAACTCTGACGAGTTTTATGGCCGAGCTTCTCTCCCAATTCGGGGTGTGCTCCTTTTGTTTTTCCTACCATTGGACAGTTTTATGCCGGCTCCGAACGGAGTCATATAGGCATGAGGAAAGCAAACCATTTATTTGAAAAAATTCAGCAGCCTTTATATTAAAGCATTCACTGATGCCTCCTCATGATGAATTTCATCAGTGATTCATAAAGGATTCATTTCAGATTTTTACTGCTGGGTATATGTTGTATATGTTTCTTCTTCTTTTTAGTTCTTTTCAAGTGCAGCAAATTTTCATTATGAGCCGGATTGTTTCAGTAAAAATTTATCTTAACCCAGACCGAGATGTAATAACTGAAATGCCCCTATAGTTAATTGCGAACTAAATTGAACTAGTGAACTAAAGTGAACTACTTCACTGAAGAGAGCGCTCATCAAGGTGAACTAAATTTCCCAATTCTAATACAAATCGTCCTGGTCTATTATGACCTATTTTGGTAATTAACTACCAAAATTTATGAGCGAAGTGAAAATTGACAAAGAGCGGTATGATTCGGAGTGACGCACGAAAGAGACGAGATAATTTGCGGAGTGATGTAAAAAATAAACAAATCAGCAAAGAAACGTAAATATGGGAAAGCAAACGCAAAAGATCTAAGGAACATATTTGTTAGAAATGAATTTAATTAAATTAAAATTTGTGTTTTTATTAATAACACATTTGTTTATAAACTTTTGTATACATAAATTAATGCATGTTATGTATTAGATATCATATCTTGTATATAAAGTTACAAGTGTATGTACATAAGCACCTTTTTTTGCATTAGGTCCAGGGCAAACTTTCCTGATAAAAAAAAAAATGTAAAACCCACTAATGAGTTTTTTAAATTTTTACCCGCCTATTTATTTTAGCGGAATTGGTTTGCAATTTTCCATGGAACACAAAACAAAGATCAATATGTGAAAAGTTGCCAATGCTTGTTTCGATAGTCGATAAGTATTACCACTGTGGCAGAATTATAAGACGTAAATAATAACGATGCTCGATTGTAATTTTATGCATTCAAAATTGAAAATTTCTGAATTATTTCATAAATGAAAAAGTGGAGCGACTTACTCATGGAGCAACAATAAAGGAGAATGCATAAGATCAGCTGACTTCTTCTTCAATCTTCATAAACACACGAACACAAGCATTTTTTTCTGTTGACATATTCCACACACACACGCACCCTAGCATTTCCATAGGGGCCAAATCTGTCAAATTCTTCTACATTCCTCTTTGCATGACACTTCTGGCCCCACTATGTATGAAGGTATGTCGTCATGCGAAAACCTTTATTGTTGAATCATGGACTTACTCAAAGAGGGAGTGACCGAGTGATAAGCTCAGAATCGGAGTGAAATCTTCCAATTGCAGTGATGGCGGATGGCTCAGCAATTTCTGGCAAGCGATACGTTTACCGAGTCCGAAAGAATAATGATAAAGAAAAATATTGTAAATATCTGTACTGAGCTTTTAAGTTAATTACAAAACAGATTCGAGATAGAAAAAAATTTTTATTTTTTTAAATAGTATAACTCCCAACATGGCATTATCGGAAGCAGACATATAAGAAAATGAAGAGGGCAAACTTTTGAAAATATCAATTTTTTCCTTCACTTTTTTTAAACTTATCTGACTTTTGCTGAGCCCGAGATAATTCCGGTTTCTAGATACTTCCAACTTATTTTAAAGTGTGCTGTTTTTCGCTTCAAGTGCCTATAATAGGAAGTGGGCCAAAGCAAAGCTTGGCCGGGTACAGCTAGTGACTTATAAAAGGTACAACAAGCATATAGTATTTATATATTTACATGTATTTATTCCTTTTTATATGACTAATGTTTGTATGACTGATTTTATTTATTTGTTTATATATTTTAGTTGGTTTCATTTATTCATACATACCATTTTTTGTATCAAAATGTTGTTTTATGTTTATTTTTTTTTATTAAACTCCGTCCAAATAAGTTAAATTATTTGGTTATTTCTTGAGATTATGCTTGAGTTGAGTCTATTGAGCAAGAGCCCAGTTTTTATGCATAAGGGCCAATGTCCTCTTCTTCACTGTTACTATATAACCAAAAAAATTTGAGCCACTTTTTATCATTTTGGTCCTTTTTTAATAAAACTTTTGGTCCAAAATTTGTTTGGTGTGGCATCCAAGCATATATTTACATACATACATATGTAGCTATATGGTATATATTTATTTTTATATTGAAGTGGTTGGTGTCGACAGTTATTCTTGTGGTTAGTGAGGTGATCAAAGAAAAGTTATTTATATACATATGTATGTACATAAATAAGTCTAAAGATACTCATATTTATGTGTAATTCCTATGAGCATTAATAAATTTGATAATATTTACATATGTATACGCTACTACATGTAGATATGTATGTATGTATCGTCGCATTCTAGATATGCATGCATGTACATATATATATACATATTTATGTATATATGTATGTATGTACCTAGATGTGTAAATACCGTTGAAAAAATGCAGAATTGGTATTTAACTTTGTTTTTGGTACATGTATAATACATATCTACATATGTATGTATGTATGTACGTAGGCATAACGCGTGAAAAATGCATAATTTATTTTTATTTTCATCTAGTTAGATACTTACAAATGTATGAACACCCCAGTGCAAAAATGACATTGTTTGCTAGCACAAAACCGACTGCGTAGGTACAAATAAATAAGCACATCTCACACTGAAAAACCCCCATTCAGTGTATGAATAGACACGCTTTTGCGTTAACTTATGCTACATAATAGTCCAACTCTAATGCACCGTATGCGAATGCGTGTGCATATGCGCATCTAAACGTTTTCTTGCGTGCGGCCCTGACTGCTCCAGTGTATGCGCATGGTTGCGTCTGTCAATTACACTACATATATACAATTCCCGACATTGTTATTTTTGAAAATACATATTTTACCAATTCGCGAAAGATTCAATAAAATGTATAATGGATGACGATTTAGAATTGATATTAATTATGATAGGAAGTATTATTGCCGCATATACGGATTACTTTAAAATTATTAAAAAAAAAAAAAAAAAAAAACGTACCACTGGGGTAGGTATGTGATTTGTAATTGGAAAGGGAAGTTAGTGTTTTTTTTTTTTAATTTGATGAAAACCCGCGAAGTGGATCAATTCCAAATTAATAATAATATAATAATAATAATAATAATACACTGGCGCTATTATAACTCTGACGAGTTTAATGACCGAGTTTCTCTCCCAATTCGAGAAGTGCTCCTTTTGTTTTTCCTAATTGGGTGGACCTACAGTTTTATGCCGGCTGCAAACGGCGAATGCATTTTTTGTGAGAAGCTTTTTCATGGCAGATATATACTCGGAGGGTAAGCCGCCCACTGCCGAAAGGTAACCGCTATTTCTAAAAACCCAATAATTGGGTTTTAATTAATTAGAAAAAATTTTTTTTGGAGTTTGTCCGGACGGGGGTTAGAACCCGAGACCGCTGGTATAGCAGGCGAGTACTCTACCCATTGCACCACAGCATATAATTAATAATTATTAATCATTTCTAAATATATTTAAAACCCCATTTAATTAACTTTTCTGCAGGCAAACAAACTTTCACTACTTCCTTTTAAATCAATTTAACGAAATTTTTACCAGAAAATATGTATACCGATTTAGCAACCAACTTAATATTGGTTGCGAAACGCATAGAAAACGCATAGAAGTAGAAAATTTTCAACTTAGCTGCATTCGAATGCGTGTTCGAAATCATCTTCGAATTTTCTATGCGTGTGGTGCATTTACATCCGTGCCACTGGAGTTTGCCTCATTTAAACACAGGTATGCAACACGGCTGTCAGTGACACGCACACGCATACGCATCTGCATACGGTTCATTAGAGTTGCACTATAATGCGTACAAGCAAACATACAGTGAACTACACTGCGTATACGTAACTTGTTTACATACATACATACATACATACAGGTGAAACCAATAAAAGCGTGTTAAAAACGCGAAAACTCGAAGCGCAAAAACAGGAACAAGTAAAGAATACCGTCCGGTGAGCTAAAAAAAAACAAAGCGGGCGATGTCCGCCTTTTTGGCCTGATTTCAGTGATATACTTTTTTTTAACACGCTTTTATTAGCTTCACCTGTATGTATGTATATATGTATGTAACTTCATCCCATCTAAGGCATCGAGCCCGGGAAATCCCGATCCCGAATCCCGGGCCTCCCGTACAATTTTTTCATCCCGAAATCCCGGGATAGTTTTTATTCGAATCCCTGGGTTTCGGGATTTTGCGGGATTTCATATATTTAGTAATTTAAAAAAATTATTCAACGTTTTTGATGAAGTTGTTTCTGCCATATTATTTTTAAAGTTACAATATTAAATCACAAGACACCCCCTGTGATTAAAATTGCTCAACTGCTATGCTTTATATTTTTAAAATACTTTTTGAAATAAATATGGGCTCACATTTCCTTCTGTCTACCAAAAGCTATATCTCCAAAAGTATTAATGTTTTTCGAATGAATCTTTCAGGGGATGTTAGTCGAGACTTTTCTTTATCTAAATTTATGACTTTGATAAATATTTTACTAATATTAATAATAGCAAATTGTTGTTAAATAAACTAACACCATTATCACCAATTTCTAAATTAAACACACAAATAATCCTTATATCATGTTCAGACATAAAAATTAATTAAGTCAATTGGGGTTGATTGAACATCTTTAGATTTGGTGTTCAGACATATTTAATTTACTTGGCCCATTTAACAGGTCGGCTCAAGATACATACACACATACACGCCGTGAGCTGAATATCAAACTCTCGTGACCTAAATGTCAAAATTGCAAGGAGGACGAAATAATTTGACATTCATCTCACAATTTTTACCAATCGTAAACACGAATGCATGTAAAAAATAAGCAGAAATAAAAACAAATTTGGTAGGTGATGAAGAAGAAAAAGAATGCAGCTGATATGACGAACCAACCTGTTTAGTGGACACTGACGCTAATCACATTTCTCTTTTCATGACATTTCATTTTACTTATGAAACAAGCCTTTAACAGGGTTGCATGCAGAATTGTTCTTCATTAACAACTCATTAATTTCTAATGAAGCATTAACTTGGTCAATTTTTGTATGGTAAATTGAGAATCATTGGGCTTGAAAATTGAATGAAGGCTCTTAATGTTCAACTAAGGTTGTGTCTGAACATAACATTACTATATTTTCACACGTAGCTTTATTAAGCTGTTCGAACCACTTTCACACACTTTTTATTAATTTTATTTGCCGAATTTACCATTTTAATTGTTCGACCAACTGCTTTTGTACCTTTTCAATAATAAAAATGGCCACCAACATATAATAGTGATGCCACACCTACCAAAAGGTTATTCACATGATAAGGTCGCATGCACAGTGCGCGATTCGGAGCCAATGAAATTAGTAAATAAAGGCGAAGGCCGCCTACGCTGAAGGGTGTACTACGCAGAAGGACATCACCGTGGCGGTAGCCACGGTTGGGGCACACGTCCGGACGGATGGCGTAGCCCAGGGTTATTTTTTATAAGCGCGGCCGAAGGCCGCCAACGCAGAAAAATTCAATACGACCCAACTCGTTTACCACTGTGACGACGGCCTTATGAAATAGTCGACTGCGTGTGGCAACACCGGTGTTTCTATTTCATTGTTTCGCAGAGAAAAGTGAAGTTAAATTTGACTTTTTTTGCAACTTTAACTACAAATTACTTAAAAACTATACATCTCCGGAAGCCAGGACTTTTACATTTAGAATCAGGAGGATCTCCTCTACAACGTCCAATAACTCTTTTTTTCCAACGCGTGGTAGACGGTTGGAAAGTTTTCCCTAAATATGTACCTTTATATTATATATTTATATAACATTTGTGTTAAAGTATACAATACAAATCTTTTTGTTTTTCTTTTCAAAAGTTGAATTCAATAAGCTTTAATTTTTTCTACAAAACATTGAAGTGAAATAAATGGTATGTTTTAAAGTACTCATATGTGTATGTTTTTTAAACAAAATTTCAAAGGTAACAGTCTCTTAGGTAATCCCGAAAAATCCCGGGATCCCGGGATTGTCATTTTAAAATCCCGAAATCCCGGATTTGCCAAAAAGCTTCGGGATTCGATGCCTTAATCCCATCCTAAAAGTTGCAACATTTAACTAAATAATTATATCTTTCAAACATTCACTTTTTTGTGTTCTCTCTATTATTTCTATTCTCCTCCGGACTCGAAACATGACATCAACAGCCCAACGGCATCCTATAGTAGGATATTAAACATTATACTTTATGCTTCATTGCGGCTTTTATGTTACCTTTCTTCAAAATAGCCTCTATGAATTTTAATTCACTCCCGTATACAAGCCAATAAGTAACAAAACGGAAAAACTCACGAACGCTCAAAAATACATTGGGTGAGTTTCTAAGAAAAAGCTGCTCCGCAACTGTTGAGCTGAACAGTTGCCAACAGTTGTGTAGCAGTTGAGTTAAACAGCTACGTCTTAGAAACGGTTTGATGAATTTATCAGCTGTTTGGCTTTACACAACATGTTGAGCTCAAGTAGCGAAGAAAATTTGTGATGCAAAAAATGGCGAAAAGTTGCCAACTGTTGAGCTGAGCGGAATTACTCAACAGTGCGTTTCTAAGACAAACACTCAACAGTTGCACAACAGCTCAGTCTTAGAAACTCACCCATTCTTCTCAAATCACAAACAAATGTTCAAAGAAAAACGTATAACCACTCAAAGGCAGATGCTACATTATCAATATATATTGATGAAATCCGTGGATCGCGATTCATATTGACAGTGTAGCATCGAGTATTGATGGATCGCGATCCTGGATCGCGAATTTTTAGAAATTTTGCGATCCGCGATCCGGATCGCAATATTGACAATATGGATTGACTGTGTAGCATGAAAATTTTGCGATCCATCAAAATGCGTGTATATTTAGAAATTTAGAAATCCGCGATCCGGATCGCAATATTGACAATACGGATTGACTGTATAGCATGAAAATTTTGCGATCCATCAAAATGCGTGTATTTTTAGAAATTTTAAAATCCGTGATCTGGATCGCAATTTTGGCAATAAACGAATTGAAAGTGAAAGTGGGAAAAGGACGGAAGTAAAATATTTTGAATCTCAGAGCGAGAAAAATATCGCAATATTCATATTGAACGTGTAGCACCAGTTTGCGATTCATCAAACCATCAATATGAATCGCGATTCAAATATCGCGATTCATATTGACAGTGTAGCATTTGCCAAATAGCTAGCGAACTAACGCACAACAGCCAGCGATCGCTCATAGCGTTGGCGATAGGCTTGGGTAACTCAGCACTGAGTCATGACTCCGTGTCAACTCCCATCAGTGAGCTGCACGCTCAAGCTCACCTCACGATAAAATTATAACTCAGTAGCACACTTGACTCCGTTGGCACGTTTATAGCACGTTAACTCAGTAGCACACTTGACTCCGCTGGCACGTTTATAGCATGTTAACTCATTAGCACACTCGACTCCGCGGCACGTTCGATTTCGCCTCTTATTTAAGTGTCATCTTGTGCATGCTTACTTTATATGGCACTTGGTGTATTTTGGTGGTTTTTGGTATTGGGGTGGTCACCTATTTATGCATTTTTTCATTTGTTCCAGGTATTTAGGCAAATTTGGTGTATATAGGTGTATTCTGCATGAATTGTACTAACTTTCGGACACTAACCCGTTTTTGTATGGACACATATTTTGGGTTTTTTTCGGTTGTTCCCCTTAATTTTGGTAAATTTGGTTATGATATTCAGAAGCTAGATGATTTTTCCCAACTTTTGGACTTTAACCCATTATCGTATATCGTGCATATATAAAAAGATACATTCATTTGAAATTTGTAATTGATCTTATCAACTAAGTTTATATTGGCACACATATGTATATTTTATTTATCCATCAGATAGCCCAATATGTGTACTTAATGAACATCTCAAAAATCCCTAAATACCCTATATCTCAGAGCTACATATGTAGGTCTAAATCAATAATCAACAACAAAAACGACATTAATTAATTAATTAATTAATTAATTTTCCTTATATTTGCCCACCCACACCTATCACTTCAATTATATTATTGATTTATATCCCATTCTCGTACAAAGATCAAATCATCATCGGAGCGACTCTTTCACTGACAGTCTCTGATAGCACACAGTAACACTTTTTGGTTGACAATAGCACGAAAGTAATATGTGCTGTAGCACAATCGTGCTGTAACACAAACGTGTTGTAGCACAATCGTGCCAACTCAGTGAGTCGACTCTTTTTAGTGAGTCAGTGCTTATGTGTCAACTCCCAAAAAATCGTGTCATTACTCACCCCTAGTTGGCGATAAACTCAATGCATAAATTCACTCAAAAATGAAGCTTGAAGCTTTCTGTTTTGTTGTTGTTGTGTTTGCAATAAAAACAATCGCATGTACATACATATGTATGCAGAGCAAGAACTGTTTTTGTTTGTTCAAATCATAGTTTATATCTACAAGTTGCGAAACTCTCAGCTGATCGTTTGATCGTGAAATGAATTTTGAAATCTTTAAATCTTTAAAATTATTGTGTGAATTGAATTTGTAATGCTATATTTGTTGCGATAATAACAAATATTTAACATATTTTTGATTTTTAATTGATTTTATAAGGATTTTTGGCTATTTTCTTGTGAAGATTTTGCTACGTTTGAATACAACACCGTGGTCGATTCTTCTTCACATTTGGTTTATTTAGTTTCCCATTCTCCCATTGACACATAATGTGCCTGTCACTTTTTGCAACAACAATTCCCAGGGATGAAGTTTGTTTTGATGGGAATACAGTGAGTCACAGTGAAAGTGAGCTATAATTTATTCAGAAATTTTTATTATTAAACATCTTTGTTAACAATTACTTGACATTCCTAATTTCTTTGCAACGGAAAACTTTCAACAACATGCCAGAAATGATGAAAAACAAAAACATACACATACATACATATATACGCAACACAATCAAAGTAATTTTTCTAGCAACTCTAATTTAAATACTTAAAGTTTCTCTCAAGAATTATTATTTTTCTCTTATATATTTTTACAGTTCACATTTTACATTATGTGTTAATTATGTATATACAAAATCTATATAAAAAGGGATTCAGGCAAATATTTTCCGACAACATACGCTAGAGCGCGTAAAAATCGTGTTTTGTTAGATGAATAAAACACATTGCATGCTAATAAAAATTGTATTATATTTAACCCTCCGTCGGGCGCAACCGATCTGTGAGGCACAGCCCTCACATTTTTTTGTCTCATTGCTACGTTTTTTACCGTTAACTATGCTGACATTCAGTAGCTGAATCTTTTCACGTGCTTTATACAGCAATACAACTAATTTTTTGTTTGACTTTCAAAACGAGAAGTTATGCCGAGTTTGATCAGAAAAACTCATTGCGCCTTTTAGGAAGTAAAAAATACTGTATTTATAAAATAACAATAAATAATGAAATAAATGGATTTTTATGACAATGTTTACTTTTAGGTTTTATTCACATCCTTAAGCACCATATCATAATTTCCCAGATATCTAAACAATATTATATAATGTTTATTATGTGTTTTTAAAAGTGTGCCAGTTAGGCACATTGCGCTCTAACTCGTTACATTTTTTTTTTCAAAATTAATACATTAAAAAAATAATAATAAATAATTAAATAAAAGGATTTTTTCGAACATTTTTAACTTATATGTCTTATGCACATCTTTAACGATGATATCATAATTTCCTAAATATACCAAAAATGTAATAGTATGTTTATTAAGAGTTTTAAAAGTGTGCCTGTCAGGCACATTGCGCCCGAAGTTGAGAGCCTCTATATTGCGCCTGACGGAAGGTTAATTCATTAGGGATAGAGTAATTGAACTATTAAAACAAGGCAACAGAGTATTAAAACCGTTTTAGGGCATATTCCTCTTAGTGGCTAACTTTTACTGTGAGCCCGTTTCATGAACTTTTCCGGTTTTAACTATTATTTGTATAACTAAAAAATAATTTTCATCAAATATTTTTTGAAATACTAAATTGTGGTTTATTCTAAAATATACGTAAGTACATAATTTTGTTTTTCAATCGGTTTGTGTATAATTTTTTATTTTCATAAACCTTCGGACAACATAACGTGGCTCATTTTCACCGCGACTCACTGTATGTGTTAAAAATATTGATACACATTTATTTATTCAAAACAAAAATGAAATATCCATGATGCTAATCGTTGCTACCCAATAAACATTTATGTGGGAAATGCATTTGAATTCATTTGATATCAAATCCATTTTCCAATTTCCAACAATAATTTTTTCCTTGAAATCAATTGCAGAAACAACCCATTCTCCGGCAAAAGGGTGCTTTTTTGATATGAAAAAGTTTCTGTTTCTCCACTTGAAAAAAAATATTGGAATTCGACTTGAATTCTATCGATATTCTCCAACCAAAATCAAACGTCAGAATAAAGCTTTTGAGCAACGAATGCTCATCCGATGGAAATAAAGGAACAAAAATGTAACAATTATGATTGTCTGTTTAACTTATTTGCTCACTTTTTTGTTATGCATTTAAAAATAGTAACAACATTTTATACACAAAAATTAGTTGAATTATACCTACATTCCTTTTTTAATTTTATTCTTAACTCAGTTTTAGTTTACTTATTTCTAATATGATTGAATTTAATTCATACTAATTATACTCTCAATTCAGTTTGGAAAAGTGTTGTACCTCAAGTGTAAAAACATGTTGAGAATTGAGACTTTTCTCCAATATTGGATACGTGCTAATTGAGAAATATCCAAATGTAGGAGAATGTAGAGTTTCCAAAGCAACCAAAGCGTTCAAAGACATCCAGGCATTAATCAAAAAGTATGAATTGGCACAGCGTTTTATCAGCAAACACAATCTCTAACGGTAGAGAGTGTAATTCTCAAACTTATCTCTAATCCAAAGCGAAGGTAGAAAACTACACTAGAAATAAATTGGAGGCTGAATAGAAAAAGAAGTATTTGCGAATTCTCATTAGAAAACTACATGGGATTTCAATTCGGAAATTATAATTTTCTAAATTTCAAAATTATGTCCCATTTTGTTTGAAATCGCTATGATTCTCGAGTTATCCCCTAACGTTAGAGATTTTAGAAAAGGGCTAGTTCTTGAGTCATTCTCAAACCTATATCTAACCTAAATGTTTGTTGGGTTTCGTCATGCAAAATGGCCGTTTGAATTCAAATTTTTTTCTTTCGTTTTGAACATTTTCGTATAATCTGGGTTGCACTTTCTCGTACTGCTCTATTACTACATTTACCTAGAAATATAGAAAAGGGAATATACGGATACCAATGCCTTTACTTCTTCGTTTGCGTATATGCAAATTTTAATTCATGTAAGATTAACACGATCGATCTGTACACATAGAACAGCAACAATTTTTTTCAAATTACACGATTTTTGAAACATGAGTTTAGCTTTTTAAACGTCATTTGACATTTTGGTAAATTCAACCAAATTGTAGTGTTGATGCAACATTGGGCATTTTTAAAATATACGGTATCATTCAAATATAAAATTTTATTCCTAAATGTCATTCGGAATTTGGTTAATTAAACATGATGATAGTGTCAATATAAACTAAAAAATGTTAAAAAAAGAACGTCAAAACTATTTTGAAACATACAAAATTTTTTGTTTTTGAACATTTGGAGTTCTGTTGTTCGTGCAAAACGCAATTATGTATTTTTTTTTAAATAAAAAGAAAATCTGGTGCCGTGGGAAGAGTTTAGCGTCATTAGAAATGCGTGATAATGGCATTTCCATTTATATTTTCAGTTTTCAGGTGAGTTAAAGGTGAAACGCATTTTTATTTCTAAAAGTTTTTAATGTAAAATATTTTCGTCTTCCTCCTCATAGTTTGTAATTTTACCAGGAGGAGGTCCTCCCATATCTCGCAATACCGAAGCAACTTTTTTTTTTTAATGTACATATACCTATTGTATTTTTGTAAATTGTAAAATCAATCCAGGTAATTTAACTAGCTTAAACTGCAAATTTATCTAGTTAAAAATGTAAAATAAACAGGAAAACTCAATACTATCTTAATGTTAGTTCTACACATTTATCCGTTATTTGGGCAGATATGCGGAAAAAAATTAATATATATCGCACACCATATCAATTACATGGCAAAAGGCGACGTATAATGGCTATTTTTCAGTCAAAAGTAGAGCTCTAGATACCCGCGTATCGAGCATTTCGATCTGATCGTTTTTGTTTGTAAGCCCGTTTGTTGTTCAAATACCCATACAAACATTCGAGCTTACAAACAAAAAAATATGTATCGTTAAAACAAAAATAAAAAAATACATACATATAAAGAAAAAATAATAATAATAAACAAAAGAAAAACACAAACTTCAAAAAGAGACCCCGAATGAAAAGTTTTATTGTTGGCAATCGCTAGAGATATCGCACACTAAATCAAAAAGCGTTACAACTCCAAATTTTTCGAAATCGGGTTTCTTTCATAAATCGGTACACAGAAAATATATCTAGCGACTGACAAAAAATCTTTTCCATCAGAGCCTTTTGTAACTGAAAAATAACTATTATACGTGGCCTTTTCCCATATCATTGCCTATAAAAAAGAAAATGTTTTTTGGCTCTCCTGAAAATTTTTGAATTTTGAGTTGTAACGCTTTTTGATTTAGTGTGCGATATGTTCTGTGTACCAGTTTATGATGAAAAGTCAATTTAAAAAAATTTTAGTTGTGTCTCTTTATGATTTAAGGTACGATATATTTTTATTAAAATCGTTTTCGTAGTGAAGAAAAAAATTCAGTAAAAACGGAGTAAATCCTAACTAATTTGCTCCCATTTTGGTAGTAACAGCAATTCTACGAAATTGCACAGCATTGATTCCTTCATTCTCTCCATTTTCGCACAAACACATACGCATTTTTAAAATTGATCAAGAAGAAGACCATTTGAGTTACCAAACTATTTAGTATAAACAATGGTTCAAATTCTATTTATAGCACGGTTGCCGAACTTGGTCATTACCAAAATAGGTTATTTTTTCGCTGTTGGTTTCTTGGTAACTTTCACATGTGTTTCGCTATTTTTATTTTCAAGAAGTTGTTTACTATTTTTCGTATACAAGAAAAATATGGAAGTGATTATAGGACAATGAGAATATTTTGGAGCGCTGACTGAATAAAGAAGAGCATATCTCCGATTAAAAACCGAAATAGTTTTGCTTCGATACACATAGTACATATTAGTTGATATTTTTTCGTTTAGGCTTCATTTTTGAGCTCCCATGACCAATGTTTTTTTTATAAGGAAAAAATGTATGTGAAAAATTTACTTTTATTCTTGCGTCCACATAAAACATCCTTTAATGAAAAATTTCACTAAAAAGTTAAAAATAAATAATAGCTTAAAAAACTAAAAACACGCTTTAGTCTTAAAAATGGTACTAAAAATTGAGAAATAATTTAATTAGAAACAAAATGATGAACGAAAATATAATATCGCACACTAAATCAAAAAGCGTTACAACTCCAAATTTTTCGAAATCGGGTTTCTTTCATAAATCGGTACACAGAAAATATATCTAGCGACTGACAAAAAATCTTTTCCATCAGAGCCTTTTGTAACTGAAAAATAACTATTATACGTGGCCTTTTCCCATATCATTGCCTATAAAAAAGAAAATGTTTTTTGGCTCTCCTGAAAATTTTTGAATTTTGAGTTGTAACGCTTTTTGATTTAGTGTGCGATATGTTCTGTGTACCAGTTTATGATGAAAAGTCAATTTAAAAAAATTTTAGTTGTGTCTCTTTATGATTTAAGGTACGATATATTTTTATTAAAATCGTTTTCGTAGTGAAGAAAAAAATTCAGTAAAAACGGAGTAAATCCTAACTAATTTGCTCCCATTTTGGTAGTAACAGCAATTCTACGAAATTGCACAGCATTGATTCCTTCATTCTCTCCATTTTCGCACAAACACATACGCATTTTTAAAATTGATCAAGAAGAAGACCATTTGAGTTACCAAACTATTTAGTATAAACAATGGTTCAAATTCTATTTATAGCACGGTTGCCGAACTTGGTCATTACCAAAATAGGTTATTTTTTCGCTGTTGGTTTCTTGGTAACTTTCACATGTGTTTCGCTATTTTTATTTTCAAGAAGTTGTTTACTATTTTTCGTATACAAGAAAAATATGGAAGTGATTATAGGACAATGAGAATATTTTGGAGCGCTGACTGAATAAAGAAGAGCATATCTCCGATTAAAAACCGAAATAGTTTTGCTTCGATACACATAGTACATATTAGTTGATATTTTTTCGTTTAGGCTTCATTTTTGAGCTCCCATGACCAATGTTTTTTTTATAAGGAAAAAATGTATGTGAAAAATTTACTTTTATTCTTGCGTCCACATAAAACATCCTTTAATGAAAAATTTCACTAAAAAGTTAAAAATAAATAATAGCTTAAAAAACTAAAAACACGCTTTAGTCTTAAAAATGGTACTAAAAATTGAGAAATAATTTAATTAGAAACAAAATGATGAACGAAAATATAAGTATTTAAGGAAAAGCGTGGGGGTGCTCAATAATATTTGAACATGAAAATATTCGATTCGTACAACTAGTACAAAAATATAAATACCTAGTTGCGAAATTAAACAGTACGTTATATGAAATCTCAAAAAAGTCAAAATAAAAATATTAGTAAAAAAAAAACAGCGATTTGAAATATGTTTTGACATACTGAGCACCCCCACGCTTTTCCTTAAATACTTATATTTTCGTTCATCATTTTGTTTCTAATTAAATTATTTCTCAATTTTTAGTACCATTTTTAAGATTAAAGCGTGTTTTTTAGTTTTTTAAGCTATTATTTATTTATTTATCTTATTTTATTTATTTAAGTTCATGCAAATGAACAAAGTGTTTTGGAGAAAACGATTTTTGAGGGAGCCCCCCCTCTAGGATGAAGTTTTAAAAACCCTTTTTTTTAAAGAGCCGATATCTTCCGAAATAGTCACTCAATTTTTAAAATTAAGGCATCGTTGGAAATCTTACTTAAATGCCTTTCATATGATGCATAAATATTTCCCCAAATTCCACACAAATTTTGTAAAAAAGCAAACAGCTGTTTTACTCACACATATTTACCCGGCCAAGCTTTGCTTTGGCACACTTCCTATTATCGGCAAAATTCAGATTAGCTTAAAATAAAACGAAGGAAAAAATATGTCCTTATCCCTTTTTGATGTGTAAACATCTTTGCTGTAGCTACGAGTGATTTCGAAAAACAGGTAAAGTTTACGCGTAAACGTAAATGACCTTTGTGTTAGTGCACTGCTGCGTCCGTGTGAATCGCTTGGCATTGTCAGTGGTAGGTAGGTAGATAGACATGTACTTACAAATGCTTGCATGCATAGCCGTGCAAATGCAAATATCAACAGCAACAGCAACGAAGCGAAGTGAAGTTGTTGTTGTTTTCTGCAACAATGCGACAAATAGGCAAAATAAAAAGGACCAACCTGTTTGAACATGTATGCAAATGTATGGATATGCATACCTACATCTACCTATCTAATTTTCTGTGCAATATTGGTATCAAATGAAAGGTTTTGAGCAGGACTTCGATATGAAGCTCTTTTCATTGTGACCCCTAGGCCGGGTCTCCAGATATGGGTCAAAAGGAGCACCCGGATGATCCTTGAATGTTTCTGAGCAAAATTGGTATCAAATGAAAGATCTTGAGCATGGATTCTACAGGGAGCCCTATTCTTTATGATTCCTAGGTCGGGTCCCGAGATATGGGTCAAAACGAGGACCCGGATGATCCTTGAATGTTTCTGAGCAATATTGGTATCAAAGGTGTTCAACAGGGCTTCTACATGGAGCTCTATTCTTTATGATGTCTAGGTCGGGTCCCGAGATATGGGCCAAAATGAGGACTGGATGATCCTTGAATGTTTCTGAGCAATATTGGTATCAAATGAAAGGTGTTGAGCAGCCCTTCTACACGGAGCTTTACTATTTATGATTCCTAGGCCGGGTCTCCAGATATGGGTCAAACGTGGACTCGGACGATCTTGCATATTTCTGAGCAATACAAAACAAAACAACATAAAAAATCAAAAGTCAAAAACCAAAAACCAAAACAAACAAAAACAACAAAATAGTAGCAGTCACAATGACAACAAAAAATTACAAAAACGATAGTCGGAATAAGGAAAAGGGAATAAATATCCGATTTCGAAACAGTTTACATATCAATGTTCATGAATACCCGTTATTCACGCTTTAATTTTTTTTTTCTTATTAGTCTCCCACTCCCTCTCTCTTTACTATTCCCTTTCTCTTTCCCTTTCCTTTCATTTCCTCTTCCGCTTTCTTTTTCCTTTCCCGTCACATTTCCACTTTCCTTTCTCTACTCGGAGTCATCCGGCTCCACGTATTGACACACATATGCGGACGCGACCTAGAAATAATTAGTTCAAAACCTTTCATTTCATACAATGTCCCTGAGAAATGTCCCGGTGTAATCCGGGTCCACGTATTGATCCAGATTTTGGGACCCGACCTAGGAATCATAATGATTAAATTTCTATGTAAAATCCCTCCTCAATATCCTTCATATATCAATATCTCTGAAATATATTCCGGTGTCATTCCGGTTCACGTTTTGACCCATATCTTGGGACCTGACCTCTCTTATACTTCCACTCCCTTTCCCTCTACTTTCTTTTTTCCTTTCCCTTTCCTTTTCCTTGCCCTTCCCTTACCTCTCCTTTTCTCTCCTCCTCTTATTCGTTCCCCCTTTCCCTTTCCCTCTTCCAATCGCTGTCTCTCATTCAATTTCATTCGACTTTCCGTTCATATATATTGAAGCCATGACTCCTACTTTTCGGTTTCATCCGGGTCATGAAGTCATCATCAAGACCTTTCATTTGATACCAATATCACTCAGAAACATTCGAGGGTCATCCAGGGCCACGTTTTGACACATATTTGGGGACCCGGCCTAGGCATCACAAATAAAATAGTTCCATTTTGAAGTACTTATCAAGACCTTTCATTTGATACCAATATCGCTCCGAAACATTCGAGGGTCATCTGGGTCTACGTTCTGAACCATATTTGGGGACCCGGCCTAGATATCACAAATAAAATAGTTCTATGTTGAAGTCCTTATCAAGACCTTTCATTTGATACCAATATCGCTCACAAATATTCGAGGGTCATTCGAGTCCACGTTTTGACCCATATCTTGGGACCTGACCTCTCTTAGACTTCCACTCCCTTTCCCTCTACTTTCTTTTTTCCTTTCCTTTTCCTTGCCCTTCCCTTACCTCTCCTTTCTCTCCTCCTCTTATTCGTTCCCCCTTTCCCTTTCCCTCTTCCAATCGCTGTCTCTCATTCAATTTCATTCGACTTTCCGTTTATATATATTGAAGCCATGACTCCTACTTTTCGGTTTCATCCGGGTCATGAAGTCCTCATCAAGACCTTTCATTTGATACCAATATCACTCAGAAACATTCGAGGGTCATCCGGGTCCACGTTTTGACACATATTTGGGGACCCGGCCTAGGCATCACAAATAAAATAGTTCCATTTTGAAGTACTTATCAAGACCTTTCATGTGATACCAATATCGCTCCGAAACATTCGAGGGTCATCTGGGTCTACGTTCTGACCCATATTTGGGGACCCTGCCTAGACATCACAAATAAAAGAGTTATGTGTTGAAGTCCTTATCAAGACATTTCAGTTGATACCAATATCGCTCCGAAACATTCGAGGGTCATCTGGGTCTACGTTCTGACCTATATTTGGGGACCCTAGATATCACAAATAAAATAGTTCTATGTTGAAGTCCTTATCAAGACCTCTCATTTGATACCAATATCGCTCACAAATATTCGAGGGTCATTCGAGTCCACGTTTTGACCCATATCAGGAGACCCGACCTAGGAATTACAATGAGTACTATTTTATGTTAATTCGCTGCTCAATACCTTTCATTTGATACCAATATCGACCAAAAAAATTCAGGGGAAAGCCAGATCCACGTTTTGACCTTTTTACCTATATCTCGGGAACCGAATTCCGGATTTGAAATTTGCATATAAACAGAGACCGAAAATAAAAATTATTATTTTTTTTCGATGTTATAAAACTCCGGGGCTAGATAGTGTCCTTGGGCAAAATCATTCACTTTACTTTCATCCCAGGACCTCCAGAATCAATAACCTGGACCCTATTAATTTTTCAGATTTTTTTTTTAAAAAGCCAGCTATAAAATAAAAATTTGGCGTTTTATTTTTTAAGGACAGCGATAAAATAAAAATTTGGCGTTTTATGTTTTAGCACCAGCGATAAAATAAATACTTGGTGTTTTATTTTTTAGCTCCAAAATAAAACTCCAGGGCCAATAACTAGCGAACCCCTTAACCGAATTTCATATCCCCCAGCGGGTTAGGGGGTTTAGAATATACCCGTGGTAAGGAATGCCTGTCGTAAGAGGCGACTAAAATCCACCGGCCTAGAAGGTTGATTATGGCCAAAAAAATTATTCGCACGACAGTCGGGCTAGTGTCAGAAGGGACTAGTACCCGAGCGTACCGGATTTATCCGGCAAAGGACTGTCACATCCCCTACACTCCCCAAAACCTTCGGGGAGTGTCTTGGTAGCTACAACAACAACAACAACAACCGAATTTCATAAATTTGGTATCAGACGAAAGGTAATTCGCTGGAGCTAAAAAATAAAACACCAAGTATTTATTTTATGATATAAACCATCTAGGGCAAGATACTCAGCTGGTGTGTAAATTTGGTCAAAATCCCTCCACGCGTTTTGGGCGAAAGCCGGCGACAAAGAAATAGCATTGATTTTTATATATAAATAGATTAGTTCATACGATATAAATATTTCCTGTAAAGATTAGCCGCTCGATTCACAATTTCTCTGCTCGCTATAAATTTCTATCTGCAAATTTATATGTGAATGGTAGCGAGCAGAGGGAAATTTGTATCGACCAGTTAGCGAGTATGGCTACTAATCATTAGATAGGGTCGAAAAAAATGTTGTAAAAGTCCGCCCTAAGTTTGAAGCCTATGTTGAGAGCAGAGTTCGCAAATGAACTGAACCCTACGGAAACGCTACGCCAAAAAGAACACTAAACGCGCACGCTATGATAGCGTTTGTGCTCATGTACACAAACACAAACCGAACCCTAAACGAGCGAAAGAACACAAACCTAAAAGCCCGTCTCCACATAACTTGTTTCACCAACAAAACATCTAGCAAAACATCTCGCTAAATAACCCGTCTCCACGTGGCTGATCGTGATTCAGTTTAACATTTCTCTTTCTTGCTCTTCTTAAATGTTTGTATGTTTGCTTATATTTTGCGTTTTTGTTTTGGGCTGTGTGAGATTTCGATAGATTTTCGATATACAATTAGAGAAGACATCGATATCATCGAGGTTGGCAAGATGATTCAGAATGAAACAGTGTTTCAATCTTCACTCGCTCTCAGAAATTTGTATGGAAATTGGCGAGTTTCGGCACTGGTTTCCGTGTCGAAACAAGATTGAGAGAGAAAATGCAGAAAAAAAGAGCGAAACACGTTATGTGGAGGTTGTGTATGTGCGCTCCAATCATCAATGCAAGCATAACCACCTCTCACCAATCACGAAATGTTTCCGATTTTGATTGGCAATGTTGATTGGTACCATAACCACAGCATTAAATCGTAGCGTTCATTTGCATGTTTATACCAGAAATGCGCATATGTATGAAGCTGATATTTTTTCGTCCTGAGAGGCAAAGAGTAAAGGCCAAGAAGGATGCAATCATATATATAATACTTCTATTTTGCTACTATTCAATTGTTTTGTTGGTCAAACTTCACAGTAACGATATACTGTAAGAAAGGGAAGCAAGATTCCATGGGTGTCGTTAAACATTTCTTTTCAAAGACAAGGGGGACTACAGAAAAATTTGATACTATGAAATACATAGGTATTTTATTTAACAAAAATATGGGTATGAATATATGTACCTACATACATATGCATGAATAAAAATGAATTTTCAAACAGCGCTCATTGGACGCTCACGAGCGCATAAAATTAATTTCAACGATGGTGCTCATTGAACGCTCGCGAATATTCTTTTGCATTCGTAAATTTGTGTAAGGCATTCTTCGTTGTTGAATGTGTGTATGTATGAATTTATCACCACCGCAGAAAACAAGAATAGTCGCTGTGTATTTGCGTTCGTGAGAGAGTGGCATATTATAAAGTGATAATTCGTTTTAGTGATTTACTGTTGAAATAATAAATACATGTGTACAATTTTGTTTTCGAAAGATTGGCATTTCATTGTTTAATCTACTGCTTTGTGTTTTTATAACGACCATGAAAGTTTTATATGAAGGGAATAACGACCCCTTTAATCCCCTTCTGTTTTTTTTTTTGTAATGCTACTACAATTTTACAAATGTGTGTGTGACATATATTCCCAACAGACCAGGAAGTAAGCGAAATGTAATAGGACTTGAGAACAAGCTTATAACAATTGTCCATTGTAAGCTTATTGCAATACAGTTTTTATAAGCTTAAGTGTAAGCTTATTCACAAGCATGATGGTAATAATTGAGGAACACAAGCTTGAAAACAATATTACAATAAGCTTACTTTACACTTGCAATGAAAGCTTAAAAAACTATTAATAATAAGATTGTTTTAAGCTTTCTGTAACATTTTTTTAAATTTTGGTTTTACAATGATTCATATAATTCATTATTCCCGTTTCGGAAAAGGGAAGTATAAAAGCCTCAATAAAATTTAATATAATGTTGAATGTCCTACTATATGATACCGTTCAGGTTGATGTCATGGTTCGAAACAGGAGGAGAATATAAAATAAAGAACATTGCAGTAAAGGTGAAGAAGGAAAGAAAATGAAAAGAAAAATGCAAATAAAAATTTATTTTTTTCTTTTTTCTACTATTTATACATACAATTATATTTATAAGCTTACAACAAGCTTTCACAAGTAATATTTTTCTACAATTACATTTGTAAGCTTATAAAAAGGGTGCCGTTTTGATTTTTCTACAATTGTTCTTAAGACTTTTTCAATACTTTACATAAGCTTTCCTCAAGCTTAACGCTTATATTTGTAAGCTTGTTATAATATTATTCTCAAGCCCTTTGGTCTATTGGGTTTAAATTACCCAACAGACCAGGATGTAAGCGAAATGTAATAGGACTTGAGAACAAGCTTATAATAATTGTCCATTGTAAGCTTATTGCAATACAGTTTTTATAGCCTAATTGTAAGCTTATTCACAAGCATGATTGTAATAATTGAGGAACACAAGCTTAAAAACAATATTACAATAAGCTTACTTTACACTTGCAATGAAAGCTTGAAAAAATATTAATAATAATATTGTTATAAGCTTGCTGTAAAATTTTTTTAAATTTTGGTTTTACAATGATTCATATAATTCATTGATTCCTTCTTCGAAAAGGGAAGTATAAAAGCCTTAATAATATACAATATAATGTTGAATGTACCAATATATGATACCTTTGGATTGAATTTCAGGTTGATGTTATGGTCCGAAACAGGAGAAGAATATAAAATAAAGAACATTGCAGTAAAGGTGAAGAAGGAAAGAAAATGAAAAGAAAAATGCAAATAAAAATTTATTTTTTTCTTTTTTCTACTATTTATACATACAATTATATTTATAAGCTTACAACAAGCTTTCACAAGTAATATTTTTCTACAATTACATTTGTAAGCTTATAAAAAGGGTGCCGTTTTGATTTTTCTACAATTGTTCTTAAGACTTTTTCAATACTTTACACAAGCTTTCCTCAAGCTTAACGCTTATATTTGTAAGCTTGTTATAATATTATTCTCAAGCCCTTTGGTCTATTGGGTTCACATATACGACTTTTGCTTGTGTTGACGCATGCGCACAAATTACATATGCAGTGAGAAACGAGTTCAGCGCGACCAGAACTGAAACACATTGAGTAGATAGGTTGTTAGCAATATAGAAGTATTATATATATGGATGCAATGAATATATACATACATACCCTGCAGGGAACTCAATAACTAGTGAGCAAAATTTCTAGTTCCGAACTAGCGAAAAGGTGTCAAAAGGGAACTAGATCAATTGTAGTTAAACCCTAACCAGTTCAGAAGAAGTGAATCGAGTGACCATTATAAGACAAACTTTGATTTGTATGCAATTTCGAAGTGACAAAAATTCTATGAACATTTTTCGTTCGTTCAATTGCCGTCGGCTTTGTATATTTCTGCAATTCTCAGATGTTTAGTGAAGCATTTTATATAAAGAGTTTTCTGTTTGCATCTTGTATGAAATGAAATGTTACCCTGATTATGCTTTTCCGATCCCTCAGGCTTATTTTTTATTTTTTTTTTTTATTTTATTACTTTTTAAATATTATGGTAAATTTTTATTAAATAAAAAAATTAAAAAAATTTTAGTTAAAAAAAATTATCATCCACCTTGGCACCGACAGGATTCGAACCCGCGCCGCTCAGATTTAAAGGCACATGCGTTAGCCAGTCGGCCATCGCGCCACTTGCAGGAAGTGTGTCAAAGGCTGCACTTAAGCGGCAGATGTAAAACTGTAGAATTTGTAGGTACTTGTAGCTAGTTCAGTACTATCGAAATTGTTACAATAAAGGAACTAGTGTAAACTGTAGAATTTAGTACTAGTTCGGAACTATCGAAAATGTAGTGCAGAGAGTGACTATTGACACCGCCTAGGACAACGCCGTGTTAAATTCGCCAGTTGATAACATGCAAAAGGGATTTAGCTCGTACTAGTCAACTGGCGAATTTAACACGGCGATGTCCTAGGCGGTGTCAATTGTCGCCCTCTGCACTACATTTTCGATAGTTCCGAACTAGTACTAAATTCTACAGTTTTCACTAGTTCGTTTATTGGCACAATTTCGATAGTTCTGAACTAGCTCCAAGTACCTACAAATTCTACAGTTTTACATCTGCCGCTTAAGTGCAGCATTTGACACACTTCATGCAAGTGGCGCGATGGCCGACTGGCTAACGCATTTGCCTTACAGTCTGAGGGTCGCGGGTGCGAATCCTGTCGGTGTCAAGGTGGATGATAATTTTTTTTTAACTAATATTTTTTTATTTATTTATTTAATAAAAATTTACAATAATATTTAAAAAGTAATAAAATAAAAAAAATTAAAAATAAGCCTGAGGGATCGGAAAAGCATAATTAGGGGAACATTTCATTTCATAAGAGATGCAAATAGAAAACTCTTCATTAAACATCTGAGAATTGCAAAAATATACAAAGCCGAAGGTAATTGAACGAACGAAAAATTTTCGTAGAATTTTTGTCACTTGCATACAAATCAAAGTGTGCTAATAATGGTCACTCAATTCACTCCTTCTGAACTGGTGACGGTCTAGCTACAATTAATCTAGTTCCCTTTTGACACCTTTTCGCTAGTTCGGAACTGGAAATTTTGCTCACTAGTTATTGAGTTCCCTGCAGGGTACATACATACATACATACACATGTACATACATATATCTGTACATACATACAGATATGTACATTAAGCTGGTACAAAAAAAAAATTTGAAACAAACAAATTGCGGAATATGGTGTTTTGATGCTATTATTCATAAACAATATGAGTTCTATTTTTGCAAAGCATTTTTGCATGCATAAGGTGGTCCAAAAAATTAGAACCGAAAAATCATTGCATGACAAGGCGATTTTATTTGATGATAAGAAACTTTATCTTGTTGACTAAGGACTTACCAAAAAATATGTAGCATTACTAAAGTAATGTTATGTTCAGACACAACCTTAATTGAACATTAAGAGCCTTCATTCAATTTTCAAGCCCAATGATTCTCAATTTACCATACAAAAATTGACCAAGTTAATGCTTCATTAGAAATTAATGAGTTGTTAATGAAGAACAATTCTGCATGCAACCCTGTTAAAAGGCTTGTTTCATAAGTAAAATGAAATGTCATGAAAAGAGAAATGTGATTAGCGTCAGTGTCCACTAAACAGGTTGGTTCGCCAGATCAGCTGCATTCTTGTTCTTCTTCATCACCTATCAAATTTGCTTTTATTTCTGCTTATTTTATACATGCATTCGTGTTTACGATTGGTAAAAATTGTGAGATGAATGTCAAATTATTTCGTCCTCCTTGCAATTTTGACATTTAGGTCACGAGAGTTTGATATTCAGCTCACGGCGTGTATGTGTGTATGTATCTTGAGCCGACCTGTTAAATGGGCCAAGTAAATTAAATATGTCTGAACACCAAATCTAGAGATTTTCAATCAAGCCCAATTGACTTAATTAATTTTTATGTCTGAACATGATATAAAAAAGGTGGACATTTTAAGACATTTTCTTGACCTCTAAATATGCATGTTTCGGGACAGCTTTATTTTCTTCATATTAATTTGAACAACCCCAATGTACATAGGAATGTGTATACAAAGAACGTAAATTGTATAAGAAGGGAGAATCCGCTCACGAAAAATGTAGCGAGTAAATTACGAAATTGGCTGAAATTTCAATCCAGGTTGAATTTCTGTTTTGATTCTTTCATCCGTAATTTCGTGGCCAAGAATTATCTAATGAAGGATATCGTAGTAGATAAGCTGATTGGAATTGTGTATGTATACTAAAATGTGTGAATGTCAGACAAAACGAATTGGGAAAAATTTTACATTGAAATCAAGAATTATCTAATGAAGGATATCGTAGTAGATAAGCTGATTGGAATTGTGTATGTATACTAAAAAGTGTGAATGTCAGACAAAACGAATTGGGAAAAATTTTACATTGAAATTCATTTCTCTCCTCTTTCACATTGACATTTTTAAAGAAAACACACACATAAAAACGGAAGTAATATAACCTCTATTTGGATAAACCTTGATTGAAATTCATTTCTCTCCTCTTTCACATTGACATTTTTTAAGAAAACACACACATAAAAACGGAAGTAATATAACCTCTATTTGGATAAACCTTGGTCTTGGCGAAATAAAGTTAACGCCATTTTTGTTTCAATTTTGTCTTTGTCATTTGCTTTCCTACCCAATGCGAAATTTGAAGAGCCATAACATATGTTCAAAATCAAAATATTTAGCTTATTATTTATATTAAGTATTATTTAAATAATAACTAAATATATGTTTTAAGTGGTTCTACAATATATATATATATAAATAATAATAAGATGTTTATCTCTATACATTAGGTGTTGTTATATATGTATATATTGTTTATGACAATATGCAAATTTATTGATCATATACATTTTTTGAACATTCCAACAATGGATGTTATCGAAATCAGAATTTATGGTGTTTAAATTTCGCAATATATCAAATAATTATGATTTCCATTTTTATTTTGTGTCTTTCCAAATGCTGATTATGCGCACAGGGCATTCTGACTGCACAAAGAAGAAAATGCGAAAGAGCTACGCACACCATCTTACGTAGGCCACATATGTATACAGACAATTTTAATTGTGTTGGTGTCCGCGGTTTTTTTTTGCGATGTTGAGAAATAACATGGGTTTCGATTGGCTGCTTTTGTTTTTGTATCACCACACATATCTGCTTCTTCGCTGTTCTGTTCTAGTGACATATACCCAATGTCAAGATGCCTAACACATTACACCTTTTGAACGACCAATGTTATGGCTCTTCAAATTTCGCATTGGGTAGGAAAGCAAATGACAAAGACAAAATTGAAACAAAAATGGCGTTAACTTTATTTCGCCAAGACCAAGGTTTATCCAAATAGAGGTTATATTACTTCCGTTTTTATGTGTGTGTTTTCTTAAAAAATGTCAATGTGAAAGAGGAGAGAAATGAATTTCAATCAAGGTTTATCCAAATAGAGGTTATATTACTTCCGTTTTTATGTGTGTGTTTTCTTTAAAAATGTCAATGTGAAAGAGGAGAGAAATGAATTTCAATGTAAAATTTTTCCCAATTCGTTTTGTCTGACATTCACACTTTTTAGTATACATACACAATTCCAATCAGCTTATCTACTACGATATCCTTCATTAGATAATTCTTGATTTCAATGTAAAATTTTTCCCAATTCGTTTTGTCTGACATTCACACATTTTAGTATACATACACAATTCCAATCAGCTTATCTACTACGATATCCTTCATTAGATAATTCTTGGCCACGAAATTACGGATGAAAGAATCAAAACAGAAATTCAACCTGGATTGAAATTTCAGCCAATTTCGTAATTTACTCGCTACATTTTTCGTGAGCGGATTCTCCCTTCTTATACAATTTACGTTCTTTGTATACACATTCCTATGTACATTGGGGTTGTTCAAATTAATATGAAGAAAATAAAGCTCTCCCGAAACATGCATATTTAGAGGTCAAGAAAATGTCTTAAAATGTCCACCTTTTTTATATCATGTTCAGACATAAAAATTAATTAAGTCAATTGGGCTTGATTGAAAATCTCTAGATTTGGTGTTCAGACATATTTAATTTACTTGGCCCATTTAACAGGTCGGCTCAAGATACATACACACATACACGCCGTGAGCTGAATATCAAACTCTCGTGACCTAAATGTCAAAATTGCAAGGAGGACGAAATAATTTGACATTCATCTCACAATTTTTACCAATCGTAAACACGAATGCATGTATAAAATAAGCAGAAATAAAAGCAAATTTGATAGGTGATGAAGAAGAACAAGAATGCAGCTGATCTGGCGAACCAACCTGTTTAGTGGACACTGACGCTAATCACATTTCTCTTTTCATGACATTTCATTTTACTTATGAAACAAGCCTTTTAACAGGGTTGCATGCAGAATTGTTCTTCATTAACAACTCATTAATTTCTAATGAAGCATTAACTTGGTCAATTTTTGTATGGTAAATTGAGAATCATTGGGCTTGAAAATTGAATGAAGGCTCTTAATGTTCAATTAAGGTTGTGTCTGAACATAACATTACATTAGTAATGCTACATATTTTTTGGTAAGTCCTTAGTCAACAAGATAAAGTTTCTTATCATCAAATAAAATCGCCTTGTCATGCAATGATTTTTCGGTTCTAATTTTTTGGATGGATGTTATCGAAATCAGAATTTATGGTGTTTAAATTTCGCAATATATCAAATAATTATGATTTCCATTTTTATTTTGTGTCTTTCCAAATGCTGATTATGCGCACAGGGCATTCTGACTGCACAAAGAAGAAAATCCCTGTAAAAAAGTGTGCGACGAGTCTCTAAAAAGATTTGTCCGGGAGCGCTCTCTTTCGGGTACAATTAGTCTACAATTGTTCCCAATTGTACCCGAACGGGTACATATGTATACTAATTGTAGACGAATTGTACCCGAAAGGGTATCAAACGGGTACAATTAGTCGCACAAATGGATGTGTCGCATTTGCTACCTGTTCGGGTACAAAACGGGTACAATTGTGCGCTTTTGCTACCCGTTCGGGTACAAACTGGGTACAATTAGTCTCTTCATAGGACATGCTCAAACAAAGGAGAACACTTCAACCCATATAAAGAGATACAAATGGGTAGTAATCGCATGCTCCCTTGCGAGTTGTCCCGGATGTATCCCGGAGTGATCGCATTTTTTGCAGGGATGCGAAAGAGCTACGCACACCATCTTACGTAGGCCACATATGTATACAGACAATTTTAATTGTGTTGGTGTCCGCGGTTTTTTTTTTGCGATGTTGAGAAATAACATGGGTTTCGATTGGCTGCTTTTGTTTTTGTATCACCACACATATCTGCTTCTTCGCTGTTCTGTTCTAGTGACATATACCCAATGCCAAGATGCCTAACACATTACACCTTTTGAACGACCAATACCACAATTTGTACACAATGCAAACTGATTTACAATGTGCATAAAGAAGTGTATAGACTTCACAAATATTAATTTTGTTATTTTTTGAGTTTAGTTATGTTTGTGAGGTTTGTATATGTACATATATGCAAGCATCATCAATTCTATAATCTACATTTTCGCTGTTGGGTATATTCGTAAATGCTTTGCATTTTTGGTTCTAATGATGACGATCTTACTTCAAACCAGTTATGCCTATGATTATTTATGTATGCATGTACGTAAGTTTCTATATCCAACTGGCAAAGACTCGAATTTAACATTTTGTATGAAAGAAATGCGATTAATTCGGAACGTGTTCGGGATCAATCGCTCACATCCCGAAGGTTGCAAATGTAGTTTAATCTCCTTCATTCAAAGCTATAAGGCTATTTTTTGTTATGAAAATTTCTAAAAATGGTTAATTGTTATATGTATATGTATATTAGAACAAAGTTTATTCGATTCGTTTCCATCTCGTAGTGAAATCTTTTAAATTAGAATTAAGTATTTTCTCCAAATATTTTTATATATCAGTCATGAAGATTTAAATAAAGATTATACAATAAGTTTTAAATAATATAGGTAATATAATATAATATAATATAATATAATATAATATAATATAATATAATATAATATAATATAATATAATATAATATAATATAATATAATATAATATAATATAATATAATATAATATAATATAATATAATATAATATAATATAATATAATATAATATAATATAATATAATATAATATAATATAATATAATATAATATAATATAATATAATATAATATAATATAATATAATATAATATAATATAATGTAATAAGTTTTACTTTTGAAAAAATTTGCCTACATTTATACCGGGACAAGCCCTTTCCGGATTAATTGCATATTTTATGGAGGTGAATCTAAAATCCTGAAACTTATTAAACTTATTTGAAGTTAGGCTTCTAGATGAAGAAAAGGTAGGGAAGGCGTAGTGTTTGAGGGAAGCATGTCCATACATACATATGTACATATGTATGCCAAATGTATGCATGCGTAAGTCAGAGTTTTCTATTTTCTATTCTTATTCGTTCTTATTACTTATTCGCGTCGAAAAACCAAAATAAAAAAGTCAAGTGAATTCGGGACGCGAAAAATAGTGTGAGGCAACTCGCGCATACTGGATTGAAATTTCAGAGCCGATTTTATCGAACTCGTCCAAAATAACGAACATTCCCTTCTTATATAATTTACGTTCTTTGGTATAACCAAGAACGAATAAGAATAGAAAATAGAAATCTCTGACTTATGCATGCATACATTTGGCATACATATGTATGTATGGACATGCAAATATGTGTACATATGTACATATATACGTATGCAAAATTAATTCGGCGCTTCTTTTTATTTTTGATGTGCGCCTGGTGCATCAAAATTATGAATCAAGGTTTGTTTGGGACTTCTTCCTTCCGTACCTTTTCGTCATCTAGAAGCCTAACTTCAAATAAGTTTCAGGATTTTAGATTCACCTCCATAAAATATGCGATTAATCCCGAAAGGGCTTGTCCCGGTATAAATGTAGGCAAATTTTTTCAAAAGTAAAACTTATTACATTATATTATATTATATTATATTATATTATATTATTATATTTAAAACTTATTGTATAATCTTTATTTAAATCTTCATGACTGATATATAAAAATATTTGGAGAAAATACTTAATTCTAATTTAAAAGATTTCACTACGAGATGGAAACGAATCGAATAAACTTTGTTCTAATATACATATACATATAACAATTAACCATTTTTAGAAATTTTCATAACAAAAAATAGCATTATAGCTTTGAATGAAGGAGATTAAACTACATTTGCAACCTTCGGGATGTGAGCGATTGATCCCGAACACGTTCCGAATTAATCGCATTTCTTTCATACAAAATGTTAAATTCGAGTCTTTGCCAGTTGGATATAGAAACTTACGTACATGCATACATAAATAATCATAGGCATAACTGGTTTGCCAAAGAAGTAAGATCGTCATCATTAGAACCAAAAATGCAAAGCATTTACGAATATACCCAACAGCGAAAATGTAGATTATAGAATTGATGATGTTTGCATATATGTACATATACAAACCTCACAAACATAACTAAACTCAAAAAATAAAAAAATTAATATTTGTGAAGTCTATACACTTCTTTATGCACATTGTAAATCAGTTTGCATTGTGTACAAATTGTGGTATTGGTCGTTCAAAAGGTGTAATGTGTTAGGCATCTTGACATTGGGTATATGTCACTAGAACAGAACAGCGAAGAAGCAGATATGTGTGGTGATACAAAAACAAAAGCAGCCAATCGAAACCCATGTTATTTCTCAACATCGCAAAAAAAAACCGCGGACACCAACACAATTAAAATTGTCTGTATACATATGTGGCCTACGTAAGATGGTGTGCGTAGCTCTTTCGCATTTTCTTCTTTGTGCAGTCAGAATGCCCTGTGCGCATAATCAGCATTTGGAAAGACACAAAATAAAAATGGAAATCATAATTATTTGATATATTGCGAAATTTAAACACCATAAATTCTGATTTCGATAACATCCATTGTTGGAATGTTCAAAAAATGTATATGATCAATAAATTTGCATATTGTCATAAACAATATATACATATATAACAACACCTAATGTATAGAGATAAACATCTTATTATTATTTATATATATATATATTGTAGAATCACTTAAAACATATATTTAGTTATTATTTAAATAATACTTAATATAAATAATAAGCTAAATATTTTGATTTTGAACATATGTTATGGCTCTTCAAATTTCGCATTGGGTAGGAAAGCAAATGACAAAGACAAAATTGAAACAAAAATGGCGTTAACTTTATTTCGCCAAGACCAAGGTTTATCCAAATAGAGGTTATATTACTTCCGTTTTTATGTGTGTGTTTTCTTTAAAAATGTCAATGTGAAAGAGGAGAGAAATGAATTTCAATGTAAAATTTTTCCCAATTCGTTTTGTCTGACATTCACACTTTTTAGTATACATACACAATTCCAATCAGCTTATCTACTACGATATCCTTCATTAGATAATTCTTGGCCAAGACATTACGGATGAAAGAATCAAAACAGAAATTCAACCCGGATTGAAATTTCAGCCAATTTCGTAATTTACTCGCTACATTTTTCGTGAGCGGATTCTCCCTTCTTATCAGTGATGCCGAAATTGGGCCTTTCGGACCAAATCTGGTCCGATAAATTTACTTTGGGCTGTTGGGCGGGTAAAATCAATTTTGGTCCGATTTGTAATATGAATATTTTTAGTGGAGACAATTTCTCGGACGCTAAACATTTTATCTTTCCCGTGTAAAGTTCTTTTATTGTTAGTGAAACACACTATTCGCATATCTATTAGAGTTGGGAAATTTAGTTCACTTTGTGAACTAATTCACTTTAGTGACTTTGCATAGGCTATCCAGGAAGGAAGTCCCAAGAAAGCGTTGTCTTCCGCTGTTAAGAGCCGAGCAAAGCAATGGCAGATGAGGTGTTCGATTATCTCCTCGCCTCATCATCTTTCCAGCTTATGCAGCATCTGCGCTAGGGTGCACCTAGCCTCTCTGCGTGTTTCCCGATGAGGCAGTGTCCTGTGAGTACCACCACAAGGTTCGAGATGTCATCTCTCCTTAGAGTACTTATTTGATGGGATCGCTTGTGAACCCATTTCTGTCAGATTTGCCTTGATGTTCGACATACTGGCTTCTGTTGCCATCTATCGCTTGCTAGTTTATAGACATGCTGTTTAAGAATTAGCTCGTTTGTGGCTAAGGCATACCTATGCCTTATGGAAGAACCTGCTCGGTAGTGCCCTGCCTCGCAAGTTCATCCGCCCTACAATTGCCATTGATATCCCTATGTCCCGGGACCTACACGAGGTGCAGACAGGTCTGTTTGGCCATCTCCCTTAGAGATCGGCGACAGTCTAGTGTTAGTTCTGAATTAAATGAGTGGGAGTCAAGATTACTTAGTATGTACATATGTATTTAAAAATAAATATGTAATTCCATTTTAAGTTGACTTCTGATTTTTGGGCCTTTTTTGGCGGAATTGGGCGGTAATTTGGTCGGTAAAAATTTTTTTCAGTGGCAACACTGCTTCTTATACAATTTACGTTCTTTGGTGAGACGATTCAGTTGCTTGCGGGCAAGCAAAAAGATAACAACGTACACGCATACTTCGTTTTCATACGAACGTACACGCATAGTTCGTTTTCATTGTGCGACGTGGTATAGCAGCGCATAAAAGCGAAAAATATATGCGTGCACGTTGTTGTCTTTTTGCTTGCCCGCAAGCTACTGAACGATGCGACGGTAGTAGCTGGGCACTCAACTAGTCGTTTTTCACTAATGGTTCCAACAGTCATCAACGCCCGCACATACCCGTGTCAGCTGACACGATCTATCTTATGGGAGTTGCATGTAAACGACATCTCACCGACGCTGACATAAACGCACATAGCCGCCCGTATCGAAGAAATCAAACGAGTTTTGATTTTTCCCATAACAACGTGTCAGCTGATTGCTTTTGCTCATCGCGGTGTTGCCGAACGAACTTTTTTAGCCACTAAAACATTTGAACGGTATTTTTCATTGTATTATTAAACGAAATCAATGCGAGTGTAAAATGTAATAGAATATATCTTTGTTCATAGGAAAAACCGCTTAAGTTTACTTAAGCGAAATATGAGTTATTAGATAATTGTTTAGCTCATTTAATGAAAATAATTATCATTTCTGTATATGTTATTAATTCACATGTAACCATTTTTAATGCGTTTATTTTAGTTTCAAATAAACTTAAAATCGATTTTATACAGTTATAACTTTTATGTTTTTCGGAGCATAACTTCGCACATGATGAAATAAAAAAGTTGCATAAATGATGTTATATTTGAAAAATGTACATGTTTGAATGAAATAATAGTTATTTCATATCCCTGCTACATAGGAAATGGATAGCGTATTTTTCAAATAAATGAGAAATTAGGCAATGAAAAGAAAATAGTAATTTACGATAAATAAAAGTAATTTTTATTTCAAAATTATCCCTTTTTACCATTTTTGAACGGATCAACGGATAGCGGGCCAACGGGTAGTGAACAACTGATATTACAAAATGCATCAGAAATGCAACTCTGACTCCTGAGGAGGGACAGGACCACACCACTCAAAAAACTGTTTTTACCCCGCCGTCTTTTGTTAACAATTTTTTATTGTGTTAAAAAATTAAGTTCCGCTTCGAATTCGTGTTCATGTGACCAAAACGCGTCGATTGACACCCCAGTTCTTGAAAATTTACCAATTTTCAGCGTGTCACCTAAACTAGATAATTACCAAAACTTGGAATACAAAATCGCGCATATTTTTATTAAAAATTTTCGCCTACGGCTCTTTTTTTTCTGAAAGAAAACAATATATTTAAAAATTTAAATCGAGAATAAATATCGGTACTAAGTTTGGGTATTTCATGCGAAATTTTTGTGTCTTCCCATTATTTCAAACACGGCAACACTCACACGGCTGTTCAAAATAGAAAACAGCTGATTTTTGTGTTGTCATGCGGGCATGAAATTCGTTCAACTCGTTATGTTTACGGGTACTCGATTCGTTCGGTCGACTCGTTGATGACTGTCGGCACCCTAATACTGCTGCAGTTACTAACACTGCTGCAGTTAGAGTTTTGGGGATCTCTGGTTTAGAGCAGTGTTGAACGAAAGAGCAAAACGGAGCTGCTCGGCTACACATACGAGTCGAGTGTGTGCTGCTAGCAAGCAATTGCGACGCCTACATCCAATTAGTCTGCGCTTGAATTTCATTAGCCATGGGTAATGGCGCAATTTTTTTGGCGCTGATACAATAACGCCAGCGCCAACCGTGGCGCCAACTCACGGTACTGGCGCAATAACACCTTTAGCGCAATTGTCATCGAATAATCGATAAATAACATTTTTTCGCTTGTTACTGTTTACCATCCCCGTTTTATTTCTTTTGGCGCAATTCTGCTTACATATACGAGGGCACAATAAATTTAAATTTTCATAATCATTTGGAAAAATATTCCCCATATATGTGAAAATATGCTGGAAATTAGAGTCACTTAGATCACTATCAAGCACACATAATTGTGACGTTGTCATACGTATACATATACTATGATCAGCGTTGCCGTTTTAGCCATTTGGTGGCTAGATTTAGCCACCGCCATGTTTTTTTAGCCACCAAAATTTCGGTTTTGCCACTAGCCACGTTTTTAGCCACCGCTTGTATAGCCCAAATTACATCACCGATGTGGCAGCGGGCAGCGACGGTTTTCGAAATCAGCTGATGCGTCTAATATGAGCAGTGACAATTAAATTCTCTCCCGCTTGCTGGCATCAAAGTACGGAAACACAAAATTAGTAAAAAATATATTACATTGGATAGTACGGAAACAGACATAAGTTCACATCAACACTTAGAAGTTGGCTGCGATTCAAGGCAGCGGCAGCGAATTTAGAATTTGGGCTAAACGGAGCGGTGCTGCCAGCTGCCTCTGCTGTATTATGTGCCGCTTCATTGCAAACCGTAGTTTCTAAAAATCAGCTGATTTAGAAAATCGATCGGTGCTACTGCCACAGCGCTATTATAATTCCGGCTTAATGAACCATAATTTTGCACATAGGAAGGATGTGGTAACGCTAATTGAATTCAGCGATTAAATCGATTTAAGTGTTAAAAAACAAAACAACGCGACTATCGATAAATGCCTGTTGATACTCGCTAGTGGAATAGTATACTGTCGATGAAAGTCCGTATAAAGATCTAACTGACTTTGTATATTGTTGGCTACTTCTACCACTTAGCAACGACGAAATGGAAAGAACCTTTTCCGTAATGAATATTGTCAAAACCAAAAATCGAAACAAAATGAATCATACAATGTTGAATGCAATTTTAACTATAAGATATGGCTTAAAGAATGTAAAACAATGTTGCAAATTAATGAAGAAAGAATTAATTTATGAAGTGTCAATTATTGATGACGACATAATGATAGATATTGAATGTGATATCTAGTTTTTTTAGATATAGTTAAGTACATAGTATCTATTATATAACAATAAGTCGCGTTTTCCTCCCTGACGCTATAACTCCAGAACGGCTGGACTGAATTAAATGAAATTTTGCACGTATTTTTCGATTGAGCCCGACATGGTTTGTGGCCAAAAAAGTATAAGAATCCGGGAAGGTTTTGGAGATATTCCACAAAATGTATACCCGGGTAACCCTATAACGGGTTCGTACGAAATAAAAGGTGTTGACGAGTGCTTGAACATGGTGTAGTTATTGGTCCCATATAAGACCCCGTATTCGAGGTATTTCCCGAAATATGAACCAGGTTTGACCCCAGACGGGTTTTCTACAAAATAGGTATCAAATAAAAGGTGTTGTGAGTATTTAAAGAAGAGATGATTTTCAAGATCCTATGCGACCCGTTTTCCGACATATCGACCAAAATGTGGACCAGGGGTGACCCTAGAAGGTGTGGAGGGATAGGCATAGGGATAGAGATTAGGTATTAGGTATTAGGGATAAGGATAGAGATAGGTATATGGATTAGGGATTAGGGGTAGCGATAGGGATAGGGGTAGGGATATAATGGTGAGCAACACGGTAATCTAGGACTTTTCCTTTAGGCTTTATAGGAATAAATTTTAGGCAGAACAACGTCTGGCTGGTCAGCTAGTGTATGTATGAATATTTATTTTTACACAAATTTATGATTTTTTTCTTATGTTGTATGCAATACTGATATACCAATACCTGAATCTGAAAAATAAATTTAAAACATGTTAATTTGAAGCAAAATTTTTTAGCCACCATTTTTAGCCACGAACTAAATTTTTTAGCCATTTTTAGCCACAAATTAAATCAAATCTAGCCACCACGAAAATTTTTCAACGGCAACGCTGACTATGATGCTGTTATTGGCGTCGTGGTTGCGCCATTTTACACTAGCGCTATATTGGAGCTGGTGTTAGCGCACGAAATTGAGTCAGTGTTATATTGCAATAGCGCATCATTGAGTTGGCGCTACATTGAGTTGGCGCTATACTGAGTTGGCGCTATATTGAGTTGGCGCTATATTGAGTTGGCGCATTTCCCAAATCGGAGTTAGCGCAATAACACCAGGGTTGGTGTCAGCGCAATTGCGCCGCGCAGCGCAGTGTTACCCATGCCTAAATTTCATGCTGTGTACATCGATCGCGCAAAGAATTTTTTTCTTTTTCTGAGCAATAGGTATGCGACATCTGCTTATACGCGCACACTAATGCAAAAATATGTTGCGCTTGTGTAAGTAGCGCAGTCGGCGGTGTGCATCACTGGTTTAGAGTCTAAACTTTAGACAGCGAAGAAGCAAGACAAGCACTGGCTGCGTTGCTTTGTTTGTTATGCGACAGTGAGCCATTGCGTATGTATGACCATGAATAATAAATTATTTTGTACTACAACCAAATTTTCAAGTTGCAAAATTGCAATGCTTTATTTTTCAATTCATATAATAAAATTTGCTTATTCTTAAAGGTTCTACTAAATCTTCAGTTATAACTTACGCCCCATCCTTGCATACCTTAACAAGTTTAGTTATGTAGGTACTTTTGGAAAAATTTCGTAAATGATATCAACTCTCAACTATTTCTCAATGAATATTCTTCAAATAATTTTTTAATGTATATTTTTTACACTAAAAACTTATAGATATTTTTTTATTATTGGAATTTCCAATATTTTATATTGTTGAATCCAAATTAATTTATAAAACATTTTTTTAAGTTAATTTCCAATATTTTAGATTGGTGAATCCAAATTAATTTATAAAACATTTTTTCAAGTTAAAAATTCCTAAGTAATACATTTTTCATTATTATTCAAATATTTATTTTATTTTCAAAACGTTGCTATTTTGTACGTTTGCCCCATATGCTTAGTTCTTACACCACTGTTGCATAAATCTCTCTGTTCTCACTAACACAATCTCAGTTTTAGTTTTGCCGGGGTCTGATTTAAAATTAATCCGGAATGCTCTCGGGAACACAAAAATATCTGAACAGCAACCTAAACTTGCAAAAACCATTGTTTGAGTTGCAAAATCATACAATAATTTGCATTAACGCGAAATTCAATGTAATTTTTCTCTGACAACAAAACTGCAAAGCCCACCAAAAAGCAATAATTTACGGTCATTAAAATTTTAAGCCTGTCAATACTTAAATATGGGCATATGTATACATATGTACGTATAAATGCTTATACACACATACAATTTATTAAAAATTATTAATTATGAACAACGTCATTTAGATAAAATTAAGAATAGTCGCATGCTACATTGCGCATGATCCTGAAAGCATCCCCGATTAATGTGAATTTCTTTGTAGGGTATCTATATGTCTATGAATGTTGCACAAATGCTCTGCAATCTCCCACTATGTAAATATACATAAACTAGATGACCCGGCAGACGTTATTCTGCTAAAATTTATTCCTATGAAGCCTAAAGAAAAGTCTTTGATTACCGTATTGCTAACCATTTCTTGTCTATTCTCTGAATAAAAGTTATAGTTATATTCGCCGAGACAAACCTACTTCCCCCGATCCCTATCTCAATCCCTATCTCTATTTCGGTCTCAATATCAATCTTAATCTCAATCTCAATCTTTATCCCTATCACCATCCCTATCCCTATCCCCATCCTTATCCCTATCCCTATCCCTATCCCTATCCCTATCCCAATACCCCATCCCTATCACTATCCCTATCCCTATCTCTATCTCTATCTCTGTCTCTATCTCTATCTCTATCTCTATCTCTATCTCTATCTCTATCTCTATCTCTATCTCTATCTCTATCTCTATCTCTATCTCTATCTCTATCACTATCTCTATCTCTATCTCTATCTCTATCACTATCCCTATCCCTATCCCTATCCCTATCCCTATCCCTATCCCTATCCCTATCCCTATCCCTATCCCTAGCCCTATCCCTATCCCTATCCCTATCTCTATCCCTATCCCTATCACTATCCCTATCCCTATCCCTATATCTATCCCTATCACTATCCCTATCTCTATCCTTATCCCTATCCCTATCCCTATCCCTATCCCTATCCCTACCCCTATCCCTATAGCTACCTACCTTTACCTTACTGGGACCGTCCATCACCATCCGGGCCCACTACTTTAGCCATCTCTGGGAAACAGCCTTAGAAATCACAATGACAATAACTGTATGTATGTGGAAGCCTGCTCAACGCTTTTCATTTGCTACCAATATTGCTCGAAAACATTCAGGGGTTATCCGAGTCCACGCTTTGACCCAAATCTTGGAACCCGGCCTAGGAATCACTATTTAAAAAGCTCTTTTTTGAAGTCCTGCTCAACAGCTTTCATTTGATACCAATATCGCTCAGAAACTTTCCAGGGTCACTCGGTCCCACGTTTTAACCCATATCTGGGAACCCGGCCTAGGTATCGCAATGAAAATAACTTTATGTTGAAGGCCTGTTCAACTTCTTTCATTTGATACCAATATTGCTCGAAGACTTGCTGGATCGATCTGGGTCCTCATTTAGGCCTGTATTCCGGGAAGCTTCCTTTTTTCGAAATTCTATATACCCTACTATGTGCACTAACACCACATGAATCTACTGTGAAAATTTCATAAAGAACGGTTGGTTACTTTGGGAGTTTATAAAGGACACACATCCACAGATGCACACATACACACCGATTTTTCCAATTTTCGGACTTTTCCGGAGGGATTTTCCAAAATTTTCTTGCGTACGAACCATCTCCTCGAGAATACGAACAACTGACAAAAAATTTTACAGAAATCGGCCCAGCCGTTCTCATCTGATGAGGTTAGTAACATTTTTTACACCATTTTTATATATATAGATATACTAGCTGACCCGGCAGACGTTGTTCTGCTAAAATTTATTCCTATGAAGCCTAAAGAAAAGTGTTTGATTACCGTATTGCTAACCATTATCTTAGAGTCCATCTTAATGACTGCGAATAATAAAAAATTGTCTATTCTCTGAATAAAAGTTATAGTTATATTCGCCGCGACAAACCTACTTCCCCCGATCCCTATCTCTATTTCAGTCTCAATCTCAATCTTAATCTCAATCTTTATCCCTATCCCTATCCCTATAGCTACCTACCTTTACCTTACCGGGACCGTCCATCACCATCCGGGCCCACTACTTTAGCCATCTCTGGGAAAGAGCCTTAGAAATCACAATGAAAACAGCTGTATGTGGAAGCCTGCTCAACGCTTTTCATTTGCTATCAATATCGCTCGAAAACATTCAGGGGTTATCCGGGTCCACGCTTTGACTTAAATCTTGGAACCAGGCCTAGGCATCACTATTTAAAAAGCTCTTTGTTGAAGTCCTCCTCAACAGCTTTCATTTGATACCAATATCGCTCAGAAACTTTCCAGGGTCACTCGGTCCCACGTTTTAACCCATATCTGGGAACCCGGGCTAGGTATCGCAATGAAAATAACTTTATGTTGAAGGCCTGTTCAACACCTTTAATTTGATACCAATATTGCTCGAAGACTTGCTGGATCGATCTGGGTCCTTATTTAGGCCTGTATTCCGGGAAGCTTCCACTTTTTCGAAATTCTATATACCCTACTATGTACACTAACACCACATGAATCTATTGTGAAAATTTCATAAATAATGGTTGGTTACTTTAGGAGTTTATAAAGGACACACATCCACAGATGCACATATACACACATACACACCGATTTTTCCAATTTTCGGACTTTTTCGGAGGGATTTTCCAAAATTTTCTTCCGTACGAACCATCTCCTCGAGAATACGAACAACTGACAAAAAATATTACAGAAATCGGTCCAGCCGTTCTCATCTGATGAGGTTAGTAACATTTTTTACACCATTTTTATATCTATATATAGAAGATATGTACATATATTCATTTGCATCTAACTTGGTCTTTACTCTTTGCCACTCAGGACGAAAAAAAATAGGTACCCACCCTTTACTTGAAAAAAATCTACCAAATTTGCGAGGAAATGTGCAAGAAGTACAACATGCAATTAGTTAGTTTTCTATTATTTGCTCGACTGCATCTAAATTTTAGATTCTAAACCAACATGCGGCGTCCTAAAAATAATATATTGTATGTGATGGAAAATAAAACATGTGTTTGCAAAAATGGAGAGTGCAACAAAATTTTAAAAGGACATTCACTAAATTTAGAGCAACACATAAAAAATTTCCATCCTAACACACTAAAAACTGTTCCTACCTCACATACATACATAGGTTTATATGGGTACCCAAGCAGGTCACAGCCGTCGTATGTTATAAAATTTAATTTTTTTTAATTCTAGATATTTTAAATAATTTTCCAAATCTAGGCTTAAAAATTCCCATATTAGATAAATTTTTTAACCAAAATAATTTTTACAAGTCTTTTATTAAAGAAAATATATACATACATACATACATACATATGTACATATGTGCATCCATTAATGAAAAACATCCCTGCAGGAAATGAATCTAACGTAAAAGTAACTTTAAGTTGCTTACAAATCAACTGGTATTGACTATTTACTGTAAATTTTCATATACTCGGACCAGTGTTGCCAGAATATTTTGAAGCTTATAGCTAAATTAAATTAAAAAAATTGCTAAAAATAGCTAAATAATTTTTTTCATAGCTAAAATAAATAGCCAAATTTTTTTTTTTAAAAAAAAGCCAAATAATGATTTATTTAAAAAGACGTGACATAAAACAACTTCACATATATGAATATTTATATATACATATATTATATATTGTAGCCATACATATATTTGTTTGTATGTACTTATATATGTACGTCGCATAATAAGATTATTACAATGAAAAACATCAATTCATTACATATGTATGTATGTACATATGTATGTACATTCAATTGCAGTATTAAAATAAATTATAATAGCGACTAATTAATATTTAAACTTTAGTTAAAAATTTGATTCAATAACATTTCAAAAATCATATCTTCTTCATTTAATTCACAGGTTGAATTATTATTAATTGAAGTCATTGCTTTAATAATATCGTTAGGAATTTTAAAGTTATTACAACATTTTTCAAGCCTTTTTAGACCATACCTAACAGTCAATAGAGAGTTTAACATAAATAATTGCATTCTATTTCTTTGCTTTGTTTTTATTACGTTCATAACAGAAAATCTACGTTCTATTTCTGTATTACTAAGCGGTAGGATTAGAAAATTAAACACAAAAGATTGTAGTTCTTCAAACGGATTTTCGTTAAGAGCATTTCTAAGCTTTCTTACGTCTACCCAAAACTTTATTGTAGAGGTAGTTCCCTTCCATGGGTATGCGTGTAGTTTTTCCATTGCATTTCTAAAATAGTGATTTCCTCCGTGTTAAAGTGATCCTTTTCATCCTTGAAAGTGTCAAATATTTTTGGCTTATTTACAGAAAAAAATTCAATATTTTTTAAAGATTGAATATTCTGCGGTAAGCGTTGGCGGAGTTGCTCAATTAACTTGATAATAAAGTTCTGAAAAATTTTACGAATACACCGTGAAAAGGACGGTTCAAATATCGCGTATGCCAATGGTCATTTGCGAATTCAACTAGCAAAATGGGCAACAACAAAATGTATGGCAGAGTTGCTTTTGCGCACTGCGAAAACCTTATTGCATCCAAGGCAGATCTAGGAAGGTAGGCTCGGTGGCGAATTCAGAAACTACTTTTTTATTTACAAAGGTAGAGTGTAATGTCAAAATCAAAGAGAATTCACATCATGACCAATAGGAATGGGCGAGTCTCAAGCGAATTCAGATTTTAACTAAGGCGAATTATCATTTTGACATTACACTCTACCAATTACAATAACAAATACATTGGAAATTTCTGAATTCGCCACCGAGCCTACCTTCAGATCTGCCTTGATTGCATCAACCTTGCATATGAATGCACCTATAATCGATAAAATAAGGAAGGCATGCCAGACTATCAACTTTTGTATAGTTTGATAATCATAAGGATAAGTATACACTTTCAAGTTTTCATAAACTCGCAGATGACTCATTAGCTTAAAATGATAAACTGATGTGCAAAATAAAGAAATTAAGAAAAATAGCTAAAAATAGCTAAGCTATTAAAAAAAAAAGCTAACAAAAATAGCTAATAGCTAAACGCAAATATCTGTAGCTAAACGCCAAAAGTTATAGCTAAATCTAGCTAAAAATAGCTAAAGTGGCAAAACTGACTCGGACTAACTATTTTTGTTCGGTGATGGCCACAATCCGGTCAACTATGGCTACTTCTGCATGAGATGTCAACCAACTATTATGTAGCTACTTTTCGAACACAAAAAAGTCAATGGCTATTTTCTGACTACATCTAAACCAGCTAGTAGCTAGTTGGTTTGACATTACTTAGAAATTAGTAAAAAAGGTTGTAGTTTAATAACAACTAATAAAAACCAGATTTAAACCCGCTGTTAAAATAAATAATTTCTGTTCATTTAAATTAATACTCTACTTATTATTCACATTAATTAATACAGATCTATGTATGTACATATATATTCTGGAAATCAAGGTGAAGATCATCACCTAAAGCAACCGAAGCACCAAACGCCGCTGCCGCTGGTGCTGTCATTGCCTCTGCCTCGCTACTACTATTTAATCTATTTAAATAAATTTCCTTTTGCTTCTTTACCAATCTAAGCTTATTCCTTCCATTACAACCTCTTTTTAACAATTTTAATATTATAAATACTTACTTTTACACAAAATTTACAATTCAACACACAAATTAAACTTTTCACGCGGCCGGTTGAAAATTAAATTTTGTTTGACTGATTGCTGTCATTGGCATCAGTGCTGCCACATTGCCATTTTAATTTACTAACGAGTAAAAGTGGTAATCGAATTTTGGATTCCTCTGCATGACTTATGGTCCAATTAGACGTTAGTTATAATAAGTACATTAAAAATTAACTATTTTCTGCAATTGCCAAAAAGTAGTTACTTATAAGCTAGCTATTTTTCGCTATTGATATTTTTTTACTGCAGGGATACGTTAGTATATACATACATACATATAAAATGTGTATACATACATAAAACGGCGATTTGTACAACTAAATTTGCAAAATTTAAGAAAGAACACTAACTGAACGCTATAATAAAAGAACGCTAAGTAGGGTTCATTTCCACTTAGCGTACTTCCACCAGCTACACTACGCGTAGTGTTCTGTTTGTGTTCATCTACACAAACTTAAATGCAAACACTACAAGTACCGTTAGGTTTGTTAGGGGTTGTGTTTGTGTATATCGATGTCGCATGAACGCTACGCTACGTTATTGAATGTTATCGTAGTGTATAATTTCGAACGCTGGTTGAGAGGGTTAAGGGACACAAACAAAAATTTTTTTTGACCCCGTAGTTTTTTTATTGTAACTTTGTTATTTGACTTCAGAGCTCAAAAGGACATTAGAAGAAAATATAAGCTGCAAAATGCGAAAATAATGACGTATCAATTTTCAAAATCGGATGAAAAATAACAAAGTTACAATAAGAAAACGTTTTTGGCGGTATTTCGCGGGATCAAAAAAAAATTTTTTTTTGTGTCCCTTAACCCTCTCAATATAAGCTTCAAATTTAGGGGCGGACTTTCACAACTTTTTTTTTCGTATGGGGACCAACCCTATCTACTAATCATTATGGGTTCGAACATTTTTGTTCGATCCGCCCTCGCTTATTCGATAGCGAATCGAAAACTGTTTACACATCAATCATTGATGCCAATATTCTTGGATCAAAAATCCCTACGGCATGCCGAAAAATCCCCTACTTTTCCCTACTCTAACAAAATGTTTCCCTACAAATTTCCCTACGCCGCACAATGGGAGATTTTGGCCAAAAATAAATTCGAAATTAAAGTAGTGATAAATAAATATTTTTTAACTGCAATCGACAGATATCTTATGTGACAAAAAAAAAGCCCATGTAAAATTTTTTGAGTTCCGTTTCGTTTAGCCATACAGGGTGCTCAAAGTTGAATAAAAAATATGTCATATGAAATGAATTTTATGACCTGATACGAAAAGCTCTATCTAAGCCATTTATCGACGTATATATGTGGTTTTGACATCTAAATATAGAAAATGACCTCTACTTTTCTAGGAAGTAATCTCGTTTCTTCTAACTTTGAAATCTGATTTTATATGATTTTTCAAATACTGATAAAAAAAAATATAGAAAAAAATTTTTCGTCGTCCACTTTAAGGAATAAAATAAAAAAAAAACAAAAAAAAAGGTATCTTGGTTTTTTTTTTTGTGTTATGAACTAATATATTCTTTATCAGATCACATTAACAGATATTAATTTCACGCGCGCCTTCGCGTGTTTTAATTATTCTCCTAACTGGCTAAAAGTGCATTTTTCAAATTACATTTATAATGACATATTCAAAATTAAAAAAATAAAGTGTATAGAAGATCTATCATCCAATTTACATCTGTAATATAGAAAATGGTTCACAATATGAAATACAGCAGCTCATTTTTGAATTAGCTATATAGATTCTATTATATATTGTTTTTTTTGCAGGGTAAAATAAAAAAATTCAAACAAATTCCAAAAGTTAGAAATCAAATAAAAAAAAAAATAAAAAAAAGGTCTCCTCAATTTTTTAATATATGTTCACCCCAAGTGTGCTTTATAACCCCCCATAGTCAGTTTCATCATTCACGCGCGCTCTTCTCACTAATTCATATTTTTCGACGAGGTGTATATGCGCGCTATCACTATGGATGTACATACATATGTACACACGTGTAGCTAGAGAGAAAAGCATTGATGAGCAGTTTTGACATGTTTATGCTTTAAAATCGCTAATATATTAACTAATGCAATTTAATATAGAATATTTACATATATACTTACTTTTAGCCTATTTACTTCAAAAGTATCATAAATCAAAAACGCGAGTTTTCAGGTAAGGATTGGTATGCATGCATGTGTGTGTATGTACATATATGTATGTGCATTATATGACGAAATTTCGGTCTGATATATTGAAAATTTAGAGTTTGAGATCAAAAAATTATCTGTGCTATATGTACTATTGATGTACATACATATATAGCGATCGAAAACTTAAAGGGCTTTTTCGTAAAATCAGCTTATTAAGGTATGATAGTATAGCGATATACTATCATTTGCTGCTTTTTATACCAGCCATGAACATGTTATAACTTTGTGCCGAAATACTATGTATTTTTATGTAAAGTTTATCATTTGTCGGAATCGCCCAAATCCAGTATAAAATATAGCTCCCATACAACGGATTGTTCATATGTACAAGATAAATTTGAGTATTTGTAACTTATTCAATTAAACAGATAAAATTTAATTTCTATCATTCATAAATGGTATAAAGTCTTTGGTACGTATAAACTTGTTGATATTTGCATTTATCTATTTCGTCTCCCACCTGTGCCGTTACCTTATAAATGGGAGTTTACGTGGGGATCCAAGCCCTAAGGGTACAGATTTTAAATAAGCATACATAAACGTCACATATGTAGATAATTAAATAAATATTTTTGAAGTACATAGTTACAACTATATGCTTATACCTATATATATATGTAATTGCCCCTCAGCATTCCAACTCAATTAGTTTCGAAAATAAATGCATTTTAATGGTTTTTCGCGGCACCCGTTATATGGAGTTTGGGAGAATTTGTCATCAGATTAAGTTAATTTTTACACCATGTACTAATATTCATCAAAGAAGCTTGCATACTGAATTTCAGCATTGTAACTTAATTAGTTTCCAAAATAATTGCAATTTAATGGTTTTTCGCGACACCCTTTATATGGAGTGTGGGAGAATTTGTCATCAGATTAAGTTAATTTTTACACCATGTACTAATATTCATCAAAGAAGCTTGCATACTGAATTTCAGCATTGTAACTTAATTAGTTTCCAAAATAATTGCAATTTAATGGTTTTTCGCGGCACCCGTTATATGGAGTGTGGGAGAATTTGTCATCAGATTAAGTTAATTTTTACACCATGTACTAATATTCATCAAAGAAGCTTGCATACTGAATTTCAGCATTGTAACTTAATTAGTTTCCAAAATAATTGCAATTTAATGGTTTTTCGCGGCACCCGTTATATGGAGTGTGGGAGAATTTGTCATCAGATTAAGTTAATTTTTCCACCATGTACTAACATTCATAAAGAAGCTTGCATACTGAATTTCAGCGTTGTAACTTAATTAGTTTCCAAAATAATTGCAATTTAATGGTTTTTCGCGACACCCGTTATATGGGGGTGGGAGAATTTGTCATCAGATTAAGTTCATTTTTACACCATGTACTACTATTCATCAAAGAAGCTTGCATAATGAATTTCAGCATTGTAACTTAATTAGTTTCGAAAATAAATGCATTTAAATGGTTTTTCGCGACACCCGTTATATGGGGGGTGGGAGAATTTGTCATCAGATTAAGTTCATTTTTACACCATGTACTAATATTCATAAAAAAAGCTTATTTTCAAAATTTGAGCACTCTAGGTCCATTTTTACTATTTATGGCCGTTTTTTGTATGAAACGTTCCCATTGTGCGCCGTATCTTTATATATCTTAATATATATTACGCTAAGCGATTTTTTGTAAACACCATAACTTTTACACCGTTATACCGATTTTAGAAAGTGTGGTGTCAAATGAAAGAGTTTGACCTGTAGATGTGCAGGAAGGTTTAATTTTTTTGAAAAGGGTTGCCAGATGTTTGAAAATTTAATTTTACTGTATAGTTTGTTTGATTTTAAAATTTTTGGTACCATATGAAAGGGCTTGACCTGATATTGAGTAATTTAATAAAAATTTTACAAAAAAGGTTGCCACCTGTTCAAAAATTCAGTTTTACGCTATAGTTTGTTAGATTTTTAAATTTGAGGTGTCATATGAAAGGACTTGGCATGGAAATCAGTAATTTATTAAAATTTTTACAAAAAGGGTGCCACCTGTTCAAAAATACATTTTTACGCTACAGTTTATCTCATCTTTATATATATTACGCTAAGCGATTTTTTGTAAACACCATAACTTTTACACCGTTATACCGATTTTAGAAAGTGCGGTGTCAAATGAAAGAGCTTGACCTGTAGATGTGCAGGAAGGTTTAATTTTTTTGAAAAGGGTTGCCAGATGTTTGAAAATTTAATTTTACTGTATAGTTTGTTTGATTTTAAAATTTTTGGTACCATATGAAAGGGCTTGACCTGATATTGAGTAATTTAATAAAAATTTTACAAAAAAGGTTGCCACCTGTTCAAAAATTCAGTTTTACGCTATAGTTTGTTAGATTTTTAAATTTGAGGTGTCATATGAAAGGACTTGGCATGGAAATCAGTAATTTATTAAAATTTTTACAAAAAGGGTGCCACCTGTTCAAAAATTCAGTTTTACGTTATAGTTTATTTGATTTTTAAATTTGATGTGTCATATGAAAGGGCTTGGCAAGGAAATGAGTAATTTATTAAAATTTTTACAAGAAGGGTGCCACCTGTTCAAAAATCCATTTTTACGCTACAGTTTATCTCATCTTTATATATATATTACGCTAAGCGATTTTTTGTAAACACCATAACTTTTACACCGTTATACCGATTTTAGAACGTGTGGTGTCAAATATAAGGGCTTGACCTGTAGATGTGCAGGAAGGTTTAATTTTTTTGAAAAGGGTTGCCAGCTGTTCGAAAATTTAATTTTCCCGTATAGTTTGTTTGATTTTAAAATTTTTGGTACCATATGAAAGGGCTTGGCCTGATATTGAGTAATTTAATAAAAAATTTACAAAAAGGGTTGCCACCTGTTCCTAAATTCAGTTTTGCCCTATAGTTTGTTTGATTTTTAAATTTGAGGTGTCATATGAAAGGGCTTGTCCTGATAATGAGCAATTTAATAAAAATTTAAAAAAAGGGTTGCCACCTGTTCAAAAATTCAGTTTTACGTTATAGTTTATTTGATTTTTAAATTTGATGTGTCATATGAAAGGGCTTGGCATGGAAATGAGTAATTTATTAAAATTTGTACAAGAAGGGTGCCACCTGTTCAAAAATCCATTTTTACGCTACAGCTTATCTCATATCTTTATATATATATTACGCTAAGCGATTTTTTGTAAGCACCATAACTTTTACACCGTTATACCGATTTTCGATAATGTGGTGTCAGATGAAAGAGCTTGACCTGTAGATGTGCAGGAAGGTTTAATTTTTTTGAAAAGGGTTGCCAGATGTTTGAAAATTTAATTTTACTGTATAGTTTGTTTGATTTTAAAATTTTTGGCACCATATGAAAGGGCTTGACCTGATATTAAGTAATTTAATAAAAATTTTACAAAAAGGGCTGCCACCTGTTCAAAAATTCAGTTTTACGCTATAGTTTGTTTGATTTTTAAATTTGAGGTGTCATATGAAAGGACTTGGCATGGAAATGAGTAATTTATTAAAATTTTTACAAAAAGGGTACCACCTGTTCAAAAAGCCATTTTAACCCTACAGTTTATCTTATCTTTATATATATTACGCTAAGCGATTTTTTGTAAGCACCAAAACTTTTACACCGTTATACCGATTTTCGAAAATGTGGTGTCAGATGAAAGGGCTTGACCTGTAGATGTGCAGGAAGGTTTAATTTTTTTGAAAAGGGTTGCCAGATGTTTGAAAATTTAATTTTACTGTATGGTTTGTTTGATTTTAAAATTTTTGATACCATATGAAGGGGCTTGACCTGATATTGAGCAATTTAATAGATTTTTCAAAAAGGGTTGCCACCTGTTCAAAACTTCAGTTTTACGCTATAGTTTGTTTGATTTTTAAATTTGAGGTGTCATATGAAAGGACTTGGTATGGAAATCAGTAATTTATTAAAATTTTTACAAGGGTGCCACCGTTCAATAATCCCTTTTTACGCTACAGTTTATCTCATTTTTAAATTTTAAGTGTCATGCAAGGCCTAGCACTGAAGATGGGTAATAAAAGGAAAGGGAAGAGGAAAATGAAAGGGACGGATATATCGAAGGACATATGAAAAATAAAATGGATAAAGGGAAAAGAAAGCGCAAATAAAGGGGAAAGGGGAAGAGAAAGAGAACAAGAAAGAAAAGGAGGAGCGCGCCAAATGGCCTTTTGTAGGTCGCTTAAAGGTTACCGTAGTCTAGAAAAATATTCGGCACAAAACTTCACTATGGGGCTCCTTGGTCAAAATCTATGTATAAAAAATCTAGGTCCACAGAAAATAAAAATAACCAGTAGCTATGAAGGTATATCAAAAAATTTTCAAATGTGGAAATAAGTGGTCTTCCACCCTCAAACTGTCGCACAGTGTAATTGAAAGCCACAGCATCGCGTGGCCGGGTTTACTAGTTGATATATATTACGCTAAGCGATTTTTTGTAAACACCATAACTTTTACACCGTTATACCGATTTTAGAAAGTGTGGGTCAAATGAAAGAGCTTGACCTGTAGATGTGCAGGATGGTTTAATTTCTTTGAAAAGGGTTGCCAGATGTTTGAAAATTTAATTTTACTGTATAGTTTGTTTGATTTTAAAATCTTTGGTACCATATGAAAGGGCTTGACCTGATATTGAGTAATTTAATAAAAATTTTACAAAAAGGGTTGCCATCTGTTCAAAAATTCAGTTTTACGCTATAGTTTGTTTAATTTTTAAATTTGAGGTGTCATATGAAAGGACTTGGCATGGAAATGAGTAATTTATTAAAATTTTTACAAGGGTGCCACCGTTCAATAATCCCTTTTTACGCTACAGTTTATCTCATTTTTAAATTTTAAGTGTCATGCAAGGCCTAGCACTGAAGATGGGTAATAAAAGGAAAGGGAAGAGGAAAATGAAAGGGACGGATATATCGAAGGACATATGAAAAATAAAATGGATAAAGGGAAAAGAAAGCGCAAATAAAGGGGAAAGGGGAAGAGAAAGAGAACTAGAAAGAAAAGGAGGAGCGCGCCAAATGGCCTTTTGGAGGTCGCTTTAAGGTTACCATAGTCTAGAAAAATACTCGGCACAAAACTTCACTATGGGGCTCCTTGGTCAAAATCTTTGTATAAAAAATCTAGGTCCACAGAAAATAAAAATACCCAGTAGCTATGAAGGTATGTCAAAAAATTTTCAAATGTGGCAATAAGTGGTCTTCCACCCTCAAATTGTAGCACAGTGTAATTGAAAGCCCCAGCATCGCGTGGCCGGGTTTACTAGTTTTCTCTATATTGAAATAAGCACTCACAAAATGGATGCAAATAAAGTTTTTTTTAAAAAGCCACGTATGCATCATAGAAATTTTTATGTCAGCCAAAAGTCGAACTTGTTATTTTTCGTCAGCCAAAAGTCGATTTTGTTACTTTTCGTCGGCCAAAAGTTAAATGTGGTACTTTTCGTACAGAATTTTTTATTGCTAGCTTTCGCAAGAAATTTTAAATATGCTAGTTTTCGTATGGTACGACGATATGTATTGTTGAAATTTGGTTTTTCTTAATAGCATTGTACATATTTCATAAAAATTGTAGTTGTAACTTTTTTATATCGCTAGCTTAGAGTGCAAATTTTGTAAGTCCATTTTTCAAACTTTGTAGAAGAGACAAAAAACACAAAATAAAAAAATTTCAAAATGAAAAAAAATTTTGTGTTCATATAAAAATTTTGGACTTACACAATTTTCTTCTCTTTTTGGACTTACACAATTTGCGTATCACTGAATAACAACGAGTAGAAATATGACAAGTATCACAGACTTGTTTAGCGTGGTGCGTATTTAATTTTTCTAGCTTTCTACACTTAAAAATACTTTTTCATAAAAATGGACTTACACAGTTTGCACTCTAAGCTAGCGATATTATAAATGACCTTTTTAAATAAGGAATGTATACATGCATCTGTGTAGATATTTTCATATTCATATTCATATTGAAAATTATAACATTTCCTATTGAAAATTATCATATGGTCAATTTTCTGGCTGCTAACTTTACATTCGCATGGAGTTTTTATTTAGTTTATATGAAATAACTAGCTGACCCGGCAAACTTCGTTCTGCCCAAAATAGATTTTTTTATTAATTTCATTTCAAAAATTGTTATTACACCGGTATTATTTTTAATAGAAAATTAACGATTTTTCACTACTTCATTGTGTATACAACTTCAAAAATATATAATTTTAGTATTCAGTTTAAGGCTGCACGATACAGAACATTTTTAGTTTTCTGTTCCGGATATTTATTTTCACTGAGTATTGGCTATTTTAACTAAGTAAGTAAGAGTATTGATATAGTATACCTCCATAATGGTTTTCAGGCCCCTCCTCCAACCCCTTTAGATATATTCAGCCTCAAAAGTTTAGTACGTATGGGAGGTGCAAAGCCCCATTTTTCGAAAAAAATTTTTTTTTGGGTGAACATGGTATCGTCGTATATCTGCATAGTGATTTCTATGTACATGCCATGAACGCTTTTAGGGATATTTAGCCTTAAAAATTAAGAACGCATGGGAGGTTGCACGCCCCCTTTTCCCAACACTACTGTTTTTTTCATAAGCATGCTACTGATATCATTAATCTCCTGATCAAATTTCAGGTCCCAACCTTAAACGCTTTTATAGATATTCAGCTTGAAAAATTAAGTTTGTATGGGAGGTGCCACGCCCCCTTTTCCGATAACCTCCACTTTTATGCGCAAAAATTGTTTTGATATGTTATCGTTTATCTCCACACCAATTTCCAAGTCCCTAGCGTAAACAATTTTAGAGATATTCATCATGAGAAATTAAGTTTGTATGGGAGGTGACACGCCCCCTTTTCTGATAACCCCCAATTTTCTGAGTGAGAAGGGTTTTGATATCACCTACCTCTATACCAATTTTCAGCTCCCTACCTTAAACTGTTTTAGAGATAATCAGCTTTAAAAGTTAAGGTTGTATGGGAGGTGCCACGCCCCCTTTTCTGATAACCCCCACTTTTCTGAGTGAGAAGGGTTTTGATATCACCTACCTCTATACCAATTTTCAGCTCCCTACCTTGAACTGTTTTAGAGATAATCAGCTTTAAAAATTAAGGTTGTATGGGAGGTGCCACGCCCCCCTAATATTTTTTAATTTTCTCTTCGACTAAACCTTCGCGGGGTAACAACAAACAAATCCCCCTAAGGAAGTATTTGATTTGGTTCAGCCGTTTTCAAGTTTTAGCGTTACAATTAAATACCAAATCATTTATATATATATAGATAACAAAAATGTTAGAAACGTCCAAGGTTCTGCTATAGCCATGGGTAATGGCGCAATTTTTTTGGCGCTGATACAATAACTCCAGCGCCAATTGTGGCGCCAACTCACGGCACTGGCGCAATAACACCTTTAGCGCAATTGTAATGGAATAATCGATAAATAACATTTTTTCGCTTGTTACTGTTCACCATCCCCGTTTTATTTCTTTTGGCGCAATTCTGCTTACATATACGAGGGCACAATTAATTTAAATTTTCATAATCATTTGGAAACATATTCCGTATATTTGTGAAAATATGCTGGAAATTAGAGTCACATAGGTCACTATCAAGCATACATAATTGTGACGGTGTCATACGTATACACATACTATGGTGCTGTTATTGGCGTTGTGGTTGCGCCATTTTACACTACCCTGCAAAAATTGTTGGACCTCTTGGTAGAGCTGTCAAACTATCGATAGTCACGACCATCGATGTTTTACGATAGTCCTAAGGGTGACTATCGATACTATCGATAGTATCGACCCATTTTATATGTTTTTTTCAAATCCATTTATTTTTCGCTGCCTTACTTTTAAAAATACCAACTGATTTTCCAATTCATAAAAATTTTTTTGTAAGAATAATAACACATCGACTTTTTTTGGTTTTAATCGACCGCCTATCACTTACAATTAAACCAGCTTTACTGAACATGCGTTCAGACTCTACTGCGCTGGTTATAATAGCGGAACGGGACGGAAGCCGTACCGATAGAGAACGGTGACAAACATAAGGCAGTTATAATAGTGCGTTAACTGCCGTCTTTGACATTTGCCACAGCTGTAAATATTGTACTTTGTTTACCAATTTAAAACAGGAAACTTTCCACTTACCCCAACAAGGAAACTTTCAATTTGTTGGTGATTTCATGACGACACACGCCGTTATTAAGTCTTTCCTCGAATTCGCTCATATTTATTTTATAAAATGTTTAAAAAAAATTTTTGCTAACGGTATTCTGTTTTGTCACAGCAAAGAGAACTGTCAAATTGCCGTAAGAATACGGAAGAAATCTAAAATCAACAGATGCTTACGGTTCTCGCCGCTTTCTACCGTTCATTGTAATCAATCACATGCCTTTCACATACAATAGATATTAAAGTCACAGCTGTAGTGAGTTTCTGTAAGAAATCGAGTGGATTTGTCTATTTTGATGACGTCACGTCGATTCTATCAAAACTTCTCTATTGATCGATAGCGAGTGTTTCTACAAGCATTAATCGATAAAATTCGGAACAGTGATGGAAATGAAACGCCAATCGAGAACTTAAACGCCAAAATAAATGTAATGCTCTAAGCACATTCGAACCGGCGAGCGAAAAGCAGCCAGCTGTCAAAAGTAAAATGCACACGTTCTTATGGGCGCACACATTTTAACGCCAGCACGACTTCACGGCAGAAGGGTTGCATTTGTCGCTGCCGCAAATATAGACCTATTTCTAATTTGACAAGCGACAATGCGCATGTACAGGCAGAAACGTGTGTATGTGTGCATTTTGGGAGTACAAAGACGCTCCTTAAGAGACTCTACAAATCCTTTAAATATATATTAAATATATTTAAATGTATATTCATTAATATATAGTATGTACATATATACATAAATAATTTGTTTTAATTAAAATATACTTACATTCTGGCTGAATTCGGCTGTTTTGTCCATTTTTTCGACCGGTGAAAGCTTTCTCACCGTTTAAAAAGTTGGCGAGTATATTGATAGATAATATATCGACTATTTTGCTTACAGAAACACCTTTAATCGATCATTCCTACTGAATTGGAATGGAACATATCAGCTGATTTGTCAGTTCTATCGATCCATTCGACTCATTTTCATACAGAAACGCATGCATCGAGAATGACGTCATGATGACGTCAAATCGACTATTTCAGTAGAGAACATTGATCGATATGAGTTACAGAAACTCACTACTGCATCCGTTGCGTTACGGCTATTATAACCAGCGAGTACAGATGATGCCGTGATACAAAAAAAAATTGTTTGCAGGTGGGTTTGTGTTTGGTGCAGAGTTAACTTGCTCCAAGTACTGGCTCTTCTTCAGGATTACATCGGTTTTTTTGCTCTCTGTATTTGATTCAACACTTCGGAAATTTTTGGTTTCTTATACGGCAATGTGTTCTCAATAAAAAATTGTGCTTTGAGAATTAATGTGGAAATGGGTAAATGTCAAATGCGCTGGGAAAGAGTATATACGATAGTCGCGATAGTAGTAAAACTATCGATAGTTATTTAAAGTGACTAGACTATCGATACTATCGATAGTATCGTCGATAGTTTGACAGCTCTACCTCTTGGTACATTTGTGCCACAGTCAACTAGCTACGAACTTGTCACATGTAGCCAATCATTGGGCCAGTTCATGTATATGTATGTAGATTCGTGTTTGATTATTTTAAATTTGATAAAAAAATATATCAAAACAAAAATATAAAAAATTTTGTTTCAAAAAAGATTAAAAATATGGACAGAAAAGAAGTCAATTGAAGAATAAGGAAGCATCGTGATTATAAAAATATGCATATGGCTTGATTCTAATTTACTGGGCGATATTCTCAGCCAAATATCATCGGAACGAAAGGCGAAAAATTCCCCCGCGATTTATTCTGTTTAAACTTTAAAGCGTCAGTCAGAATTGTAAGCAGTTTGACGTCAGGTAAACACACAACCAATTGGTTGAAATCAGCTGTTGCATACATCTGTATACATACTTACTTTGGTAAAATGTTCGCCCCAGCAACCTCGAATGTTTGATTTTAGCTTTAAACAGAACTAATCGCCGGACTTGTTTTCGTGTGGTGCGGCGATGACATTTGTTTGCGAATATCGCCCTGTAAAACAGAATCAAGGCGAAATTGTCATATGCATATTTTTATAATTACGATGTTTCCTTACTTCTTCCTTTGACTCTTCTCTTCTGTAAATATTTTAAATTTTTTCCACATCAAAAAACGTATATTTTTGTTTTATTACATGTTTTTATCAAATTCCAAATAATAAGTCTAATTAAGAAAGAATGTACAAAAAAAAAACGAATAAAGAAAAAAATTATATACATATTTATGTATGTAAATTGTATGTCTTTCTGATGTGTGCATGAGCACAAATGTGTTTCTTGTAATTCCGGCTTTATTCTCCCGTAAGTTCTTTCGAAAGTAATTTAGCATAGGTGTTCTATAAAATAATCCTTCGGGGTAGTTTTAAAAGCAGTTTTCCGTATCTGGTTTATGGACTAACTCCTTAGAGTAGTTTAAAAAGTAACTTGCCGTAGCTAGTTTAAAAAGTAACCTCTTGTAGGTGGTTTGCAAAGTAGCTACGGCAAGTTAGATTTTAAACTAGTTTGATGCGATCGAGCGATGGACCATGTGGTCCTGTGCTAGGACATTGCAATGTTAATTGGACCAATATTTTTATATGGAATGTGGCAGGTTTTGGGCTAGTTGATTGCCACAAGCGGCTGGTTTGTACATGCATGTATGGACTAGTTCCGTTTTCTGCAGGGTAGCGCTATATTGGTGCTGGTGTTAGAGCACGAAATTGAGTCGGTTTTATATTACAAAATTGAGTTGGCGCAATATTGAGTTGGTGCTATATTGGGTTGGCGCTATATTGAGTTGGCGCTATATTGAGTTGGCGCATTTCCCAAATCGGAGTTAGCGCAATAACGCCAGGGTTGGTGTTAGCGCAATTGCGCCGCGCAGCGCAGTGTTACCCATGCCTATTCTGCTACTTATGCTATCAGGTAGACCTATACCTTCACTTTAAGAGTAAAATTTGTTTGATGGCTACCATACCGTAAAAGTTATAAGCGCGTGAAACGCACTGCTAACGTTACATCATTTGGAAGTGAGATCAAGATACAGATCATGTTTGGTTTAATTTCTGCGAACTAGCTGAGACAATCATCCCAATTTTACTTCATGTTATATAGCAAGGATGTCACAAGGTCATGGCATACCGCTTTACCAAAATCTTTAGGATTTTTTAACATAATTTAACATAAAATAAGGCACTGCCTACGTTACACAAAGCACTGCTAACGTTACACGTGCGAAAACTGAGTATAAATTTGTTTGATGGCTCTACATATAATAAAATTATAACCGTTGATCTCGGTACATTGCAGATATATCAAAAATAAAAAAGGAGCCAGAGGAATACAAATGAACTGTTTTTAAAATTTCTGTCGGTCTGACTGTCTGTCTGTCCTTATGTGCGTGCGCGGGTCACTAAAAATTGGAATGATGGAATTGAATGAAACTAATCAGAGCTAAAATAGCGCCATTGTATTATTATTATTATAGACGTCTACTTTAAGATTTAAGATATCCCTTATTTCTATAGCTCAACCAGTTTTGGAGTTATCGACCAATATGTGGACCAAGGGTGATCCAAAATGTGTTAGTACAATATGGGTATCAAATAAAGGTGCTGATGAGTGCTGCAATAAGTAATTCTACTAAATTCAATATCTCGATTGGTCTCGGAGATATTTCCCTATCCCTATCCCTCCAAGTTTTGATATCCTACGGAAAACACTTCCAGAGATTTCAGCATGAAAGATTAAGTTTGTAGGGGTTGTGCCACGCCCCTTTTCCAGTAGCTCTCATTTTTTCATCCAGAAAATGATTATTGAAAGTTTCATTCATTTCTATGCAGTCGTTTTTGTGTGACGCGGGCGTTATGGTAAAAAACACATTTTTGGTCACATTTTTCCCACATTTTGGTCAATAACTCGGGAACTGGATGAGATATCCAAATGAAAGTTGTCCTGAATATTAAGTTAGGCGTTAAGTGATAGAATGGTGAAAGTTTCATGCAATTCTATTCAGTAGTTTTTGCGTGATGCGCGCACAATCATACAGACGGACAGACAGACAGACAGACAGATAGACTTCTAAAAATTGTAGATTTGGGTTCCGCTGGTCCAATAACGACCCCTCCTATCAGTTTTTCTTGAATATCTTCAATGTACGACATCGACCTGTTACAATTTTATTATATGTATTATATGGATAAAAAAATTAAAGCGTGAACAACGAGTATTCATGAACATTGATGTGTAAACAGTTTCGAAATCGGATATTTATTCCCTTTTCCTTATTCCTTTTTTTCCTGGTTTTCTATGGATTAAAATGCGACTATCGTTTTTGTAATTTTTTGTTGTCATTGTGACTGCTATAATTTGTTGTTTTTGTTTGTTTTGGTTTTTGGTTTTTAAATTTTGATTTTTTATTTTCTTTTGTTTTTCTGAGTAATACAGAAACATGCAAGATCATCAGAGTCCACGTTTGACCCATATCTGGAGACCCGGCCTAGGAATCATAAAGAGTAGATCTCCGTGTAGAAGTCCTGCTCAACACTTTTCATTTGATACCAATATTGCTCAGAAACATCCAAGGATCATCCGGTCCTCATTCTGGCCATATCTCGGGACCCCACATAGGAATCATAAAGAGTAGAGCTCCGTATAGAATCCCTGCTCAGAACCTTTCATTCATACCAATTTTGCTCAGAAACATTCAAGCATCATCCGGGTCCTCGTTTTGACCCATATCTGGAGACCCGGCCTAGGGGTCACAATTAAAAGAGCTTCATATCGAAGTCCTGCTCAAAACCTTTCATTTGATACCAATATTGTTCAGAGACATTCAAGGATCATCCGGGTCCTCGTTTTGGCCCATATCTTGGGACCCGAACTAGGAATCATAAAGAGTAGATCTCCGTGTAGAAGTCCTGCTCAACACTTTTCATTTGATACCAATATTGCTCAGAAACATTCAAGGATCATCCAGTCCTCGTTCTGGCCCATATCTCGGGACCCGACATAGGAATCATAAAGAGTAGAGCTCCGTATAGAATCCCTGCTCAGAACCTTTCATTTCATACCAATTTTGCTCAGAAACATTCAAGCATCATCCGGGTCCTCGTTTTGACCCATATCTGGAGACCCGGCCTAGGGGTCACAATTAAAAGAGCTTCATATCGAAGTCCTGCTCAAAACCTTTCATTTGATACCAATATTGTTCAGAGACATTCAAGGATCATTCGGGTCCTCGTTTTGGCCCATATCTTGGGACCCGAACTAGGAATCATAAAGAGTAGAGCTCTATGTAGAAGGCCTGCTCAAAACCTTTCATTTGATACCAAGATTGCTCAGAAACATGCAGGAATATCCGGGTCCCCGTTTTGACCCATATCTCCGGACCCGACCTAGGAACCATAAAGAATAGAGCTCCATGTAGAAGGCCTGCTCAAAACCTTTTATTTGATACCAATGTTGCTCAGAAACATTCAAGGATCATCCGGGTCCTCGTTTTGTCCCATATCTGGAGACCCGGCCTGGGAGTCACAATGAAAAGGGCTTCATATCGAAGTCCTGCTCAAAACCTTTCATTTGATACCAATATTGCTCAGAAAATTAGATAGGTAGATGTAGGTATGCATATCCATACATTTGCATACATGTTCAAACAGGTATTTTGCCTATTTGTCGCATTGTTGCAGAAAACAACAACAACAACAACTTCGCTTCGCTTCGTTGCTGTTGCTGCTGATATTTGCATTTGCACGACTATGCATGTAAGTACATGCCTAGCTACCTACCTACTTAACACTGACAATGCCAAGGGCATTTACGGTTTACGCATTTACGCATTTACATGTTTACGCGTAAACTTTACCTGTTTTTCGAAATTACTCGTAGCTACAGCAAAGATGTTTACACATCAAAAATCACTGCTAACGTTATATATTATTTAAGCTACCAATGTCTTCAAATCTTTGGAAGTTTAACTTTTTTTAATTGGAACATGAGATATACGTATAGTATTAAGAAAATATATAGATAAACAAATTAAATTAAAACCTATTTTAACATGTCTTAAAATTTTTTTTTGGTTTTGCACTGCTAACGTTACATAAGATTTTTGCGGCACATTTACTTTTCACATAACTGCTAGTTGGAACATAACTTTTTTAAAAACTTTACGTGTAATGATATTATAGCTTATTTTCTAATAAATAAAACTTGAACGGCTAAATTTAGTCGCAACAAACATGTTATATTTACCACCATATATCATATTTTTGAAATCGCATTCGTTAAATTTAACAGAAAAGCCATTTCATTTTTCGCTTGTAGAAAAGATCGAATTTTGCATATTGAACTGAGGCTATGTTACGTGAGGTGACCTAACGTTACAACCAATCCTTATTTCTTTTTTCTTCATAAAATTTTTAACCAGCTTATAAAATAAAATAAATTTCATGTATTAACGGCCTTTTGGCTTCAAAAAGTGCATTTAACGCATTCGTGATGTATAACCACCTAGTCGCACTTGTTTTTAAAATTTTTATTTATTTTTTCTTTTAAAATATCTTAAAATCTTCAATATGAGCACACCCTTTTGTACTACCTGATACATAATTTCCGATCTGCCCCAATAATTCTTCTGGAGCCCTAGGTAGTTCCAAGTATGCTTTATTTGCTATAGTTGCTTCTGTATGGCAAATGCATTTTATTATAATTGCCTCAGGAATGTCTTGCAAAAGTCTTGAAGCAAGTCAGTTAATTCTGCCTACCATTACACTCGCCGTGGGCGCTGTGGTGCAGTGGGTAAGTGCTCGCCTGCTATGTCAGAGGTCTCGGGTTCAAACCCCAGTCGGAGCAAACACCAAAAAAATTTTTTTAATTAGTAAAAATCCAATTATTGGGTTTTTTAAGAGCAGCGGTCACCTATCGGCAGTGGGCGGCATAGCCTCCGAGTGTATTTCTGCCATGAAAAAGCTTCTCACAAAAAATTTATTCGCCGTTCGGAGCCTGCATAAAACTGTAGGTCCACCCAATTAGTAGGAAAAACAAAAGGAGCACACCTCGAATTGGCAGAGTTATAATAGCGTCCATTGTATTATTATTATTATTACAATCGCTCCATGACTGCACATCCCTGCAAAAATGTGGCCATCGCTATTACTTGTCAGGCATGACAGAAGGCTTTGCCATGGAACATCTGAGTTAATCACTTCTTTCACGCATTGCTAGTAATGCAGAGTGGAATGAGCTTCCATTACCCATTCCACGTAATGCAAAGTAGAATGGAGCGCGAAAAATGAACTGGAATAAATACCCTTATTTTACGTGGAAATTTCCATCATGCCTTACATTTTTCGCCTTCTTTCTCTGCTTCCCTGTAAGGTATTCTTTATTTGACATTGTGTAAGGAGAACAGTGAAATGACTCTGGGATGTGTTTAAAACAGGTCGAACAGCTGTGCTCAGCTGATTTTGAAGTTGTTGTTATGGCCCAATAACGATCGTGAATGCAATATAAGTTGCTCTTCTTCTTTCTGTTTTGTAGGTTGTTGATTTTACATTCTTACACATGTTATTCGTGAAATGGCTGGCGTTTACGCCCTCTCTGGGAATTGCGTTTTAGCAACTCGGCCTTGAAAATTTTACTTTATATTATAGATACCACGTCTACATTTCCGTATATACTTACTTCCTATACTGCTTTGGTAAGAAAAGCCCACAAACGCATCTCTGATCACCACAACAAAAAAATGGAAGCGAAATTTGGTGCCAATATCGGACCCAGAGCTAAACGAAAAAATTTTAGGAGCGGAGCAGGAGCGAAGCTAACGAAAAAAAACGTTTGCTCCGAGGCCCTGTAAGCAAGTCGAATAATATCTTGCCAGATCAGAACAAAGTACAATTTTGAAATATTGCATTCAAATATGCAGAAACATTTTATTTGTATTTATTAAAAAAATTTAGATTCTTAAAAAAATTAATTCGTTGCAAATGAAACGAAAATTGTTAACTTCAAAAATTCCCTACATTTAGCTCATTTTTGAAAATCTGTCCTTTTTCCCTACACTGCAAATTTAAGGTCGAATTTCCCTACTTGTAGCCTCTTTTCCCTAGACTTGGCATCACTGCAGCAATGTTCGCGAATACTCGTTATTCACGCTTTAATTTTGTGGGTAATTGAGCTAATTTTTTGGAATTTCTGTTGGAGATTATCTGGCATCACTGCCTTATTACAGTCAAGCATTTCTGAAAAGCCAAAACAACTGCAACAACAAATACAATCTCAAAAAAGTCAGAGAGTGCAGTATTGCCGCTCAAAAATTTCAAAAGGTAGCCCAAAAAATTAAAAAAAGTGGCCCCAATTTTTTTTAGCTAAAAGTTTTTTTTTTTTTCCTAAAACACATTTTAATATATTTTTTGTGGTTTATTTAATGCTTAAAGAAAATGGAATTTAAAATATTCTCTACACTAACGCAGCGTTAATATGATAGTTCGTTGAGCAGACGGAATAACCCGAAAAAGGCAAGGAATTTAAAAAAAACTGTTATAGCGTTCGTTGAGCCGTAGAAAAGTGCAAGAACCGTAGGAATTTTACCAAAAAAAGAATATGAGTGCAAAGAATGTAAATTGTGGTAAAATTTCTACGTTTCTTGCACTTTCCTACGGATCAACGAACGCTTTATGTGTTTGTGTTTGTCTGGGCTGCTCCGTGTGTTTTCATTATCTTAACGAACAGCCCAAATTTCAAAGTATTCAAGGGTAGTGTTGGCAAACAAATTAAATGAAGAACCTTTCGAAACGGAGAGTTGCCAATGCAAAGTAAAATAGTAACAAAGAGGTTTTTTGTTCTTATATATAAGAAAAAAAAATTAAAGCGTGAATAACGAGTATTCATGAACATTGATGTGTAAACAGTTTCGAAATCGGATATTTATTCCCTTTTCCTTATTCCTTTTTTTCCTGGTTTTCTATGGATTAAAATGCGACTATAGTTTTTGCAATTTTTGTTGTCATTGTGACTGCTACTATTTTGTTGTTTTTGTTTGTTTTGGTTTTTGGTTTTTAAATTTTGATTTTTTATTTTCTTTTGTTTTGTATTACTCAGAAACATGCAAGATCATCAGAGTCCACGTTTGACCCATATCTGGAGACCCGGCCCAGGAATCATAAGGAGTAGAGCTCCGCATAGAAGTCCTGCTCAACACTTTTCATTTGATACCAATATTGCTCAGAAACATTCCGGTTAATCCGGGGTCACATTTTGACCCATATTTGGGGACCCGACCTAGGACTCATAAAATGAATAGAGCTCTATGTGAAAGCCCTGCTCAACACCTTTTATTTGATACCAATATTGCTCAGAAACATTCAAGGATCATCCGGTCCTCATTCTGGCCCATATCTCGGGACCCGACCTAGACATCATAAAGAATAGACATCCATGTAGTATCCCTGCTCAACACCTTTCATTTGATACCAATATTGCTCAGAAACATTCAAGGATCATCCAGGTCCTCGTATTTCCCCATATCTCGGGACCCGACATAGGAATCATAAAGAGTAGAGCTCCGTGTAGAATATCTGGAGAACCGGCCTAGGAGTCACAATGAAAAGAGCTTCATATCGAAGTCCTGCTCAAAACCTTTCATTTGATACCAATATTGCTCAGATGCATATCCATACATGTTCAAACAGGTTGGCCCTTTTTATTTTGCCTATTTGTCGCATTGTTGCAGAAAACAACAACAACAACAACTTCGCTTCGCTTCGTTGCTGTTGTTGCTGATATTTGCATTTGCGCGACTATGCATGCAAGCATTTGTAAGTACATGCCTAGCTACCTACCTACCACTGACAATGCCAAGGCATTTACGGTTTACGCATTTACATGTTTACTCGTTTACGCATTTAAATGTTTACGCGTAAACTTTACCTGTTTTTCGAAATTACTCGTAGCTACAGCAAAGATGTTTACACATCAAAAACTAAAAATTATTTAATAATTATAGTTTTGAGAGTAAACAAGTAAGGAAGCCTAAGTTCGAGTGGAATCGAACATTAGATACTCAGCTGTATGCTTTTATTGTTTGTTTGCGTTTAATGGAAACACGTTGTACTCTATATAAAGTGAGTGCTGCATAAAGTGGGCGTAGCCACGCCCATTTTCCAAAATTTTTATCAGTTATCCAACTAAGTATATGAATATTATTATTTGTGCAAAATTTCATTCCTTTACGAGTTCTAGTTACAAAGATTTCACGTTAAAAATTCCCAAAGGGTGTTTCAGAAATATCTTTGTTAAAAAGTAGGCGTGGTCATAAATCGATTTCAATAAATTTTTGCGTGTCTATTACCACAAGTAATAAAAGTGTACACACCAAGTTTCGTCATTATATATAAATTATTTGTCGAGTTATGGGCTAAGAAATCTCGTATATTCCTGTTTCTAAAAAGAGGCGGTGCCACGCCCATTTTCCAAAATTTTTGTGTTTTTTGTTTTATGTCCATAGTTGGACTCCTGCCATAAAATTTCAATGATATATCTTTATATTTGACAGAGATATGGCTTAAAATGTTTTTATTAGGCCACTTTATAATACCCATATATAAAAGTGGGCGTGGTCGTCAACCGATTTTGGCAATTTTTCGTCCAAACATTTGTCTAATGGCGTTTTCTTTTCTGACAAAAAATGTTGCCCTTTAATATCTCAATTATCGAATTACGTAACATGACTTTCTATAAAATGGCTGAATTTGTAGTTAATGGTGCCCTTTTACTTAGTCAGAGGACAACATTCGTTGAAATCACCACACAAGCTTACAAAATGGCTAAGAAAATCAAACAGGGCAACATTTTTTCGAGAAAAGAAAACGGCATAAGTAAGTATATCACGCCTACCAAATTTCATCGATATACCTTCAACGGTTTCTGAGTTATGACTCATAAAACTTTCAATGTTTGCCCCTTAATAAGTGGGCGTGGCACCGCCCATTTTCCAAAATTTCACCACATTTCTTCATAAGGGCCTGAGGTCAATACGTGGGTAAAATTTCATCACTCCAGCTCTATTAGTTACTGAGATACAAAATTTCGGATTTTTACTATATAGGGGAGGTGGGCGTGGTCATGGTCCGATTTCGCCCATTTTCAATACCATCCGTTCTCGTCTTGATACCAACTTGCATTCCAAATTTCATCAAAATATCTCAATTTTTGCGCGAGTTATCGTGCGTACAGACGGACAGACGGACAGACGGACAGACGGACGGACATGGCTCAATCGATTTCTCTTTTCACCCTGATCATTTTGATATATATAAGTCTATATCTATCTCGATTATTTCATTCTGTTACAATCCACCGTTAGGAAATCAAAACTATAATACTCTGTGTACTAGTACAGCTGAGTATAAAAAGGACCAAAAGCGGCCCAAATTTTTAAAAAGGTTCAAATATTGCATATTTTCAAAAAGTTGGGTTCAGATGGCCTGACTTTAAAAAAGGTTCAAATTGCCACTTTAGTGGCCCAAACGGCAACGCTGAGATAGTGTGCTTGAAAGCAGCGTTGCCGTTTTAGCCATTTGGTGGCTAGATTTAGCCACCGCCGTGTTTTTTTAGCCGCCAAAATTTCGGTTTTGCCCCTAGCCACGTTTTTAGGCACCGCTTGTAATGAACCATAATTTTCCACATAGGAAGGATGTGGTAACGCTAACGCTGGAATCTAAAACAATGTTGCAATGAATTTGAAATAACAGAAGATCTCATTAAATAAATGAAGAAAGAACTAATTTATGAAGAGAGTTAATTAGTGATGACCACATGATAGATATAGAATGTGATATCTATTTTTTAGATATAGTTAAGTACATACTATGTTTGTATGAATATTTTATTTTTACACAAATTTATGATTATTTTCCTTATATTGTATGCAATACTTTTATGCCTGAATTTGGAAAATAAATTTAAAACATGTTAATTTGAAACAAAATTTTTTAGCCACCATTTTTAGCCACGATACAAATTTTTTTGCCATTTTTAGCCACAAATTAAATCAATTCTAGCCACCACGAAAATTTTTCAACGGTAACGCTGCTTGAAAGAAAAAAGAAAACAAAAGCAAAGCAAAAGCAGCAAAAGCAACAAACAAGAAATATAATGTAACAACTAGAAACGAGCTTCCAGTTTGTCAAGTAAAGTCAGATAGACATAACAGTGTTGCGGGCATAAATCTAGTGATTCGGTAAAGGGAAAACTTTTTTCAATATTTGATAAAACTGAAAACACTGACAAATTTAAATACAGTCATATACATATGCATACGAAAATACATATCTACATACATACATAAGTAAAAATACTCGTGATAATTGATTGCGAACTAGTCATCGACATAATTTTTTTTTATTCACACGTCATCTTTGTTCTTTCGGTATAATAAATGAATAAATGAAAATAATTGTGGCAGATTTTAATAAATAACGAATCAAGTTGATTTACGAGTTAGTTTTTATGAAAATAAATATATGTCCATATGTTTGTATTTGCATACATATCTACATATATTTGCAAGTGTTTGTAGATAATATGTATCTACATAAGTATGTATGTATGTACTATATACATATGTATATAGATCCATACATATACATACATATATATGTACATATACTATGTATGTATATACATATGTATTCAGATATGTACCTACATAATATGTACTTCTGGTGAAAATTAAAAAAATTGCGAATATGTACATACATATCTAGAAAATTAATTTATCTGCATTACACATGCATGTACATATGTACATACATACATATATACACATAAATGTAAGAAAATGATTTTTTAAGTTTTTTAGTTTCTCATATTCCCAGCCAGCAAAATCATCGTAAACGAGCTCGTAAACTGATGTTTTCTCGAAGAAAACTAATAAAATATCGTTTACGAAATCCGTTTACGATTCGCCTACGAATACTGTTTCGCTTTAAAATGTTCATTGCCTACGAGTGTCGCAAATGTATCGAAAAAGCACTCGTATATGAATCTTTTTATGGCCGTTTTTTATCGTAAATGTAGAAATTTTACAAACATACATACCTACTTACTCTTAAAATATTGAGTTTGAAATTTTTTGTTTTTTTTTTTTTTTTTGACATGATAGAAAAAAGCTTCTTTTGTTATTGTTTTCTGATTCGAGAATAGCTCGTAAATCGCAATGTTCGTAAAATGTACGGTACCTTGCTGCCTGGGTTATTTTGCGTATTGCATATATGTACATACATATGTATGTATATATGTATATATAAACAGATCCATGTGTATAAAAAATTTGTTAGATGTAAATATGTACATACATATGTACATATATGTATATAAATGCCGTATGCAATGGGGCGTGAGAGTGCGTATGAATATACCTAACATACATACCTACATACATATGTATGTAAGGGTGTATGCATATACATATGTATATATATGTATATATATTGGCTTTTGTATTTAAGTATGTACGTATGTATGTATACATACATATGTGTGAATGGATTTGTATTATTAAGACGAATCTAGGAAAACAAAACGTTGCTACCATAAAATGAGGAGGCCTAGATATCTACAATGTTATTATACATACACATTATATCAATAGCGTTGTTTAAAGTTCAAAACCGCGTATCGACTAAGTACAATATTGCGTAAATGACATTTTTGCCAAAAATGAGATTTCCCCAAGAACACATTTCTGGGGTTCGTATCCATTCATACAAGAATTTTTACCCGTTGTCGGAATGCACACATTTGTGTATGAATGGATGGAGACGGACTCTAGGAATGTGTTTTTGGTGGAATGTCTTTTTTGGCAATAATTTAACTGGCGCTTTATTGTAAATGGTCGATGCACGGTTTTGAACTTTATACGGCAAATTTTTATCCAAGTGTCTGCCATATCCATATGTACATATCTACATACATATGTATGTATGGATGTACATACATAGTATGTACTACATACATAATGTATGTACATATATGCATGTACATACATACCTACAATATATATACATACTTATATACATATATACTATGTACCTATGAATGTACATACGTTTGGCTGAATGTTTGCTTGCATGAAGTTATATATGTATGTATCTATACCTAAATATGTACATACATACATAGTTACATACATATTTTTAGGCCATCGCAGTTATTGTTTCGTGGCTATCGACTTTGCTAGTAGAGGGCAACAAAGACAATCCGTTTTACCGCAAACACAATTCTGCATCTGTCATCGCATATGCATTATACATACATACATAGGTATGTACATACATATGTACATATAATATTTACAAACTATAGACATTTGTGCATATATATGTACATATGTATATACATATACATATATATATGGTCCGCATATATCTGTGGCCACAAGCAATAACCGCTTAAGCCGACTTAGGAAGATTTCGAGTTATATATACCACGTTATTATCCTTTTAAAACTCTATATTTCTGTAAAACCCCAATGTTTATAACTTAATTCAATAAAAAGGCTTAACTTAGAGGTATATTAAACTTGCTATAAAAGCCAAAGTAGGCGTACCTATATACTTAATCAAATTTCTTCATGACACTTTGTTTTATGTACAAAATTTGATCATAACATTGTGGATGGCTCACTGATTTTGCGTCCATAGTTTTTAATTGACTTTTATGATTTGGTAAGAAACGCCTTCGAATATAAAAATCAATTTATCTCGAAATCATATTTTTCGACTTAAGCGATTATTGCAAATTGCCACAGATATTTTTACAAATATTTCGTCGCTCCCAACGAAGACTAGCACGGTTCAGTTAGCGTGGAAGACTAGCACGGTTCGTTCGCGTGGAAGACTAGCACACTTAGTTGTTCGCGTGGAAGACTAGCATGCTTCAGTTCTCTGCGTGGAAAACTAGCATACTTCGTTGTTCGCGTGGAAGACTAGCATGCTTCAGTTCTCTGCGTGGAAGACTAACATGCTTCACTTGTTTGGGTGGAAACTAACATACCTCTGTTTGTTAGAAATAAGCTTAGGGGTTAAGAACATGAAGGGGATGGTCCGAGGAGTGAAAGATATTTGATAAATAAGTGCAAGAACAATAATTCATACTGCAATAAAACTTTAAACAGGAAGCTTCAGCCAAACTATATGAAAAGTATATGAGTTTCAAATATTCCTAGACTTGTAGGGTGATTATGCCAGTTACCGACCACTTAACTAATTTTTTGTTTTCAAACTCCTCTGAATTAAAGTCTATTAGTAATATTCACTAACCCTAAATTAATAAATGAGCATTGACTAATTCTAAATCTAATAAAATTAACCATTTTCATAGAAAGCTGTCAGTTTTTTTTTACAAAAATTATTATTGTAAAAAAAGTCGAAATATGCCAGTACCGGACACTTTTTTCAGATACCGGACAGTAAAGATCCAGTAACCGGACACTTATTTTTTCGTTATAAAAACTACAAATTTATAGTTTTATTGACATTTTTAACACGCTTTTATTAGCTTCACCTGTATGTATGTATGTATGTATGTATGTAACTTAATCCCATCATAAAAACTAAATATTATATCTTTCAAACATTCACTTTTTTGTGTTCTCTCTATTATTTCTATTCTCCTCCGGATTCGAAACATGACATCAACAGCCCAACGGCATCATATAGTAGGACATTCAACATTATATTTTATGCTTCATTGCGGCTTTTATGTTACCTTTCTTCAAAATAGGCTCTATGAATTTCAATTCACTCCCGTATACAAGCCAATAAGTAACAAGCTTGCAGGGTACGGAAAAACTCTCACGAACGCTCAAAATTACATTCTTCTCAAATCACAAACAAATGTTCAAAGAAAAACGTATAACCACTCAAATAGCGAGCGAACTAACGCACAACAGCCAGCGATCGCTCATAGCGATGGCGATAAACTCAATGCATAAATTCACTCAAAAATAAAGCTTGAAGCTTTCTGTTTTTGGGTTTGTTGTATTTGCAATGAAATCAAACGCATGTACAATGTACATACATACGTATGCAGAGCAAGAACTGGTTTTGTGTTTTGTGTAACAAGCTTTCTGTTTTGTCGTTGCTGTGTTTGCAATAAAAACAATCGCATGTACATACATATGTATGCAAAGCAAGAACTGGTTTTGTTTGTAATTCATTTAATAGTAAGTGCTGAATCAACGAAAAGGAACCCTAATTACATTTTTATACAATGTTTTGTAAACGTGATGTGAAAAAAATTTCTCTAAAAATAAAAAAATAAAAATAAAAAAAAATGCGCCACTCGGGACTCGAACCTGAGCTGTTTGGTCCGTAGGCAGCATACCTCACCATTACGCTACAAACGTATTCTGAGCTTTATTGTCTAAATTCGAATTTATTCAATCAGGTTTCTTTTTTTTTTGTTCTTTTCAAATGCTTCACCTCAACTTCTCTTCACTTTCTGACTGTAAAATATAACAAAACGTTTGGGAAATTTTTTCTTTCCAAACTAGTTTGGAAAACCTTGAATAAAAGGGTTTGGAAAATATTGCATAATAAGCTAGTTTACTTCACTGCATATTGGGACTTTTGGTAGAAGTTATAAATACATACATATGTATGTAGATCTATTTCGGAGAACACCACATCCCATCAGACTTCTTTTTACTTTTATTCTTGCGTCCGCATAAAACATCCTTTAATGAAAAATTTCACTAAAAAGTCAAAAATAAATAATAGCTTAAAAAACTAAAAAACACGCTTTAATCTTAAAAATCGTACTAAAAATTGAGAAATAATTTAATTAGAAACAAAATGATGAACGAAAATATAAGTATTTAAGGAAAAGCGTGGGGGTGCTCAATAATATTTGAACATGAAAATATTCGATTCGTACAACTAGTACAAAAATATACTAGCCATGGGTAATGGCGCAATTTTTTTGGCGCTGATACAATAACGCCAGCGCCAACCGTGGCGCCAACTCACGGTACTGGCGCAATAACACCTTTAGCGCAATTGTCATCGAATAATCGATAAATAACATTTTTTCGCTTGTTACTGTTTACCATCCCCGTTTTATTTCTTTTGGCGCAATTCTGCTTACATATACGAGGGCACAATTAATTTTAATTTTCATAATCATTTGGAAAAATATTCCGTATATATGTGAAAATATGCTGGAAATTAGAGTCACTTAGATCACTATCAAGCACACATAATTGTGACGTTGTCATACGTATACATATACTATGATGCTGTTATTGGCGTTGTGGTTGCGCCATTTTACACTAGCGCTATATTGGAGCTGGTGTTAGCGCACGAAATTGAGTCAGTGTTATATTGCAATAGCACATCATTGAGTTGGCGCTACATTGAGTTGGCGCTACATTGAGTTGGCGCTATATTGAGTTGGCGCATTTCCCAAATCGGAGTTAGCGCAATAACACCAGGGTTGGTGTTAGCGCAATTGCGCCGCGCAGCGCAGTGTTACCCATGCCTAAAATATACCTAGTTGCGAAATTAAAGAGTATATATGAAATCTCAAAAAATTCAAAATAAAATTATTAGTAAAAAAACACCGATTTTAAATATTTTTTGGCATACTGAGCACCCCACGCTTTTCCTTAAATACTTATATTTTCGTTCATCATTTTGTTTCTAATTAAATTATTTCTCAATTTTTAGTACGATGTTTAAGATTAAAGCGTGTTTTTTTAGTTTTTTAAGCTATTATTTATTTTTTTATATAAAACTTTAGAAAAGGCATTGGAAAAGATATTTAAATTGTAATATAAAATAAATAAATAAACAAAAGGCTTCAATAACAACAAAAGCCAACCCTGGTACATGCTTTACTTATTTCAATACACTTTAACCCTCTCCTTCCCAAATTAAGAAGCAGATGTAGAAAAAAATCAAACTGGTTTTTTCTAGTATAAATAGCATTTAAAATGATCCTGCATTAAAATTTTTTTGATACCTGTATTCCAGTGGGTGGTAGGGTTTGGTAGCCATATGGCTACATTGGGAATTAATGCATACAAATTTAAACATATTGGGTTGTATGAAGTTTATCATTTATTTATAATTTTTTGCATCATTTGCTATGAAACAAATAAAAAAAAATATTTTTTGATGTTAAATACAAAGCAATATTAAATTTTGTACATTTATGTCTAGAAAACCAAGTCCTGCTGTTGCAATATTTGCGTTTTCCTTTTTATAGATCGGTAATGACCAATGGTCAGCACCATCATACTGCATGTCTGAGATCTGTCTTTTAGTACCGGATTTCCTCTGTTTTTGTGTGTTTTGGAACTGGACTGTTGCTGTTTAGATGAGATGGTATTCCCCTATTTCTGCCGCTGTTAATAATAGCAGCATTTATCATCCCATCAACAACTTCTGCTTTGAACTCTAGAAACGATTTTTTGTCGGCATTTTCTTTTGTATGCAATTCCTCTTATGAAATAACCAGGAATTGACAACACAAACGTCTTCTTCTTAATTGGCGCGTAACCATCTAAAAGATTTGGGCGAGTCCAAAAAGAGCGCGCGAGTCGTTTCTGCTTAGTGCTGCCTGGCACCAATTGGATATACCAAGGGAGGACGAGTTAGTCTTCACCTGATCTTCCCAAAGCAGTGGAGGTCTACCTTCTCTTCTGCCTTTAGCAAACATCTGGGACGTGATAAAATATGCGTAATTAGTATTTTTGTTTCCAATTTTGACCTATAAAGTCAAACCATCATATTGCTTAGGTTCACCCCACTCATATATCTTTGCTGGAGTTCAAAGCGGAAATTGCAGATAGGATGATAAATGCTGGTTTTATTAACGACAAAAAAAGAGAAATGCCATCTGATCAAAACAGCAACCGTCCAATTCCAAAAAAGGAGACGAAATCATGTACTAAAAGACCGATTTCAGACATATAGTATGATGGGGCTGGCCATTGGCCATTACCAATCTAGAAAAAGAAAATATACAAATATTGCAACCGCAGGACTTAATTTTCTAGAATTAAATATAAATAATGTAATGTTGCTTTGTGTTTAACATAAAAAAATAATGTAGTTGCTCTACGCAGGTTAAGTTGAAACAATGTTTAACAATTTTATTTTTCCCAATATATTTCGGTCACCCACGGTGATAAATCTCAAGGGATTCCTTTAACAGGGCACTTTCCTTTGACATTTAGTTAAAAAAAAAAAATTATTTTTATTTGTTTCAGAGCAAGTGACGCAAAAAAGTATAAATACATGATGAACTTCATACTACCAAATATGTTCAAATGGTAACTTTTTGTATGCATTAAATCCCAATGTAGCCATATGGCTACCAATCAATTTTAGCAAATATATTCACTCTTACTTACACTTTTCACATTTTTATTGCTAAAATTTATTTTTCAAGCATTAACTTACACGAAAATATTTTTTTTGTACGAATAAATAAATTAATTGTATATATTTTATTGGTCAGAAACTTATAAACCAGCCGAATGCAAAGGGCACGTGGGTTGCTAAATAAGTGCCAAATTTTCAATGTTTGCCAATGTATAATCAGAAATATTGAGGGCTAAATCATTTAAGCAATGTTGGCTTTAAGCATTGTTTTTTTTAAATAGAAAAAAATTCCGTAGCAAGACGTTTAAATATAGATTTTTTATTTGGTAGCCATATGGCTACCATGGGAAGGAAAGGGTTAAGGGAAAATATGTGTATTTACATATATATATGTACATATCGACGCTTCCAAACAATACTGTACTAAGTCGACTTAGTACATTTTCCCGTTTTTTTCGTTTCTAAGTACTACGTGTCTTAATTTATATGCTGTCTAATTTTGGTATCAATCGGGCAATCCAATCCAAAGTTATAAGCAAAAGTGTACATATAATACAACTCTAGATTTTTACAAAATAAAAATTTTGAGAGCTTGCCATGAAAAACCACGTAGCAAATTTTTATTTTTTCTTACAGTTTTATATAAAGCGTACCCTAACTTTGATATTGTCGAGTTTTGGCGTTGATCGTTCAATCCAAATAGAAGTTACAAGCGAAAATATACTTAGCGCACAAATGAAGTTTGATATCGAATTTAAACTTTGAGAGCTTCCCCTGCAAAACACAGTTTTCAGACTTAGTACAGTTTTGTTTGGAAGCGTCGATATGTATTTATTACTGTTATGTAGTAGTAGTGCTCGTTTGCTATACCAAGGGCCGTGGGTTCAACTCCCAGCCCGGACAAACACCAAAAATTTAATTAAATTAATTAAAACTTAATTATTGGAATTTGTACAACTAGCGGCAACATCTGGGTAGTGGTTGACATACTCTCCGGGTTTCTGCCATAAAATAGGTTTTCGTAAGAAATGCATTCGCCATTCGGAGCCGGAATGGAACTGTTGGGTCACCCCATAAGTAGGAAAAATAAAAATTAGGGAGAACGCGTCGTATTGAGAATAAAGCTCGGCCTTAAGACCTTGGAGTTATATACGCGTCAGTGTATTATTATAAATATTATATATATATATATATATAAATTCTCCAGTTAAACGGATAAGGGCGTTAAACTATTTTCTGTAATAAATCCTTGGATACATAACCCACAAGGACGGACATTACAAGTTAATGGAAATCAGACCATGTGTGTAAATTCCCCCATTCATGAAAGGTATCCATAACGTCCGGTCGAAGACAGCCGCGGTCTTAATTATTTTATTTTAAACAATTAGAAATGTCTGAAAGCCAATGGGGTTTTTTTCTTGTAATGTTTTTTATAAATTTTCGTACTGTACTAATGAGGTCATCTTTTTTCAGAAGGGATTATGGTAGAAGGTAAAGCATTATCCACAACCCCTCTATTTTATCTAGAATCGTTGACCTTGGAGTGTCAAAAAAAGACTTTCTGAATACTCATGGATACTCATCGACTTCGTTCGAATATCTTTATTCTCAGTCACCCCCACATTGGCCCTCTAGTTGGTATAATTACTGGCTACTGCGTGATGGGTATCCACGGAACGCACATGGTTCTCCACCAACGATTTATGTCGAAACTGCAGGGATGAGGAGGAGGTATAAAGCGTAGAGCTCCTGTCCCGTTCTCACTCCATGTACGCTTGCTCGACAGATGCACCTTTAGATGTCTGGAATAGCTTGAAAACATAAAATTTTTTGATGTTTTACCTACTAGGCTTACTTTTGAAACGTGGTTTTTATTCCTTGATTTGAAGAAAATCGTACATCAAAATATGGAAATATGTCTTTAGCGCCGAATCATTCCCACTTTTCCATAATCTGAGTAAGTTGTTTTTTCAGTGTAGTCTTCCACGCAGAGAACTGAAGTATGCTATTCTTCCACGCAGAGAACTGAAGCATGCTAGTCTTCCACGCGAACAACGAAGTATGCTAGTTTTCCACGCAGAGAACTGAAGCATGCTAGTTTTCCACGCAATCAACGAAGTGTGTTAGTCTTCCATGCGAACAACGAACCGTGCTAGTCTTCGTTGGGAGCGACGATTTATACGTTGGCATATACATATATATATGTATATACATACCTCCATACATAGTATGTATATGCATGCATGCACATACCCTGAAAAAAAGCTTTCCTTATTGTTGACAAATCAGGTCTAAAAGAGGAGTACGCCGGCCGCTCTGCTTCTGTTATGCACTCACTTTGTCTGCTCCTAACTCTCTAATACTTATCTAGGCCTCATTTCGCATGGCGGATATGCCTTTGAAACATTTATTTGTGTTTTAGTTTTACTGATTTTGCTTTGTTGCATATCTGCAACACGGCGTAATAACGTATGGATTTTTACTGTTGTTTTCAAATTTTAATCTTATATGTTGGGGATCAAAACGAGTCGTGCAAAAGATAACTTACCCATAAAGGATTTGGAAAAACTACTTGAAGAGTGGGCAGATAGTGAAGATGTGCTGGGTTTTTCTGCTGACGATGTAGCCGACCCTACGTATAGTGGAAAGTCAAGAAAGTTTTGATGATTAGCAGGAAATACCAACTGAAAATTACGAGATTCTTCGAAATGTAACGAATTCAATCCCAGTCTCACGTGGTATTTCTGCAACAGCAATCATTGGTGTATCCAAGAGCAATTTCATATAAGTCAAATACCTCGAAAATAAGTGATTAACAGACGAAGGAGGTTTCGAGGATCTGATAAGCTGTCACCAGATATACATACCTACTAACCAGAACTTTTTTTTACCACTATTACCAAAACTTCCATCCCTCAAATTGAATATTAAGAAGTGTTAGTTTTTAGCTTTAGAAAAAACCATATTCCCAACCGCTCGCTGCCGAATGGGAAAGCTGTAAAACGAAACGCGCTGAACGTTAATTGAGCGTGTCGGTAACTGCAATGGAGTTGACATAGCAATCGTAACCTGGAAATATTACAAGATTGTGTCTCTAGCATCTAATTTTGCAGGAAATCAGGCAACTTATTTGGTGAAGATATGGAACAAATCGGCGAAGCAGCACGTATCTGTTGAATGTCCTTTTGTTATTTGACAGTGCATCCTTTCTTATTGGAGAGCATAATCGACATGTGAGTGGTCTGGATTTTTCAGTCATCGGCCACCACAAAATTAAAGTACGTAGCAAGCATTGCTAAATGAGTGTTTTTGATCACTTTTTAGAATTTAAAAATGCGGTTAATGGTTTTTATATAAAAGGATGTATGCTGAAAAGGGAGCTCAAGTAAATATCTAGCTCTCCTGAATTCCGATTAGATATAGCAGACTATAAAAATATCAAACGGTTAAACATTTGAAAAGGAATAGTGATGTCGAGAGTCTCGTTGAAAACAAAAAGAAGAGAGGTCCGACTCAAGACGTTCTTCCGAAATATATGAGCCTGGACTAATGCGTACACTTTGAAGAATGGGTAGATAAGTGAATGAAATTAAAATTTCCGGATTGCAAGGGTTATACTTAAATAACTTGTGGAGAATGCGAAACTAGATTGTAATACAATAAGCAAAATAGTTGACAAAAAGTATTTCATTCATCATAGTCTTACGTCAACTTTTTTTACTGCTATTGACGCAATGTTGCATACCTGCAACAAACAGTTTTTTGATAAAAATAAATGATTAAATGATTAAATATAAAAAAAAAATGTTTTTTATTACTATTTTGGTTAATTTTTGCCTGTTTTCCGCTTTAAATGGTTAGGCCTTACGTCATACAAATTTGCTACCCTTATAATTTTCAGGCCTTATTTCGGAAGCCTTTAAATCTGCTCTTTTAATTCTTAAATAAGGCTTAGATTTTTTGGTGGGTATGTACACACATATCCATATCGACGATTCCAAACAAAACTGTACTAGGTCTGAAAACTGTGTTTTGCAGGAGAAGCTCTCAAAGTTTAAACTCGATATTAAACTTCAGTTGTATGCTAAGTATACTTTCACTTGTAACTTCTGTTTGGATTGAAAGGTCAACACCAAAACTTGCTTCGTGGTTTTTCATGGCAAGCTCTTAAAATTTTTATTCTGTAAAAATCTCGAGTTGTATTATATGTACACTTTTGCTTATAACTTTTGATTGGATTGTCCGATGGAAACCAAAATTAGACAGCATCTAAATTAAGGTCCCCACAAACAGAAGCGATACGATACAGCCCACACATGCAAAATCGTATCGCGTCATGCACAATTGCATATGTGGGCTGTATCGTATCGCTCCTGTTTGTGGGGACCTTTAAGACACGTAATACTTGAAAATGCCAAAAACGGGAAAATGTACTAAGTCGACTTAGTACAGTATTGTTTGGAAGCGTCGATATATAAACATTTGTCTGTATACCTACTTACGTTATTTTTACAATCCATACATACTATATCATTTTATAGAAAACACAAACGCAGCAAAAGCAACAGTCATCACATCACGACCACAACATATAAACAATGACAGAAAAAACAACACGTGAACACTAATACTAAAAGAGTACTTGTATCTATTATATACTCATATGCATGCATATTTATATATGTACATACAGACATACATACATATCGCACCCTAAGTCATAAAGTGACACAACTCAAAATTTTTTGAAATCGAGATTTTTTCATAAACTCGTACACGGAACATCCCTAGAAATTTCCAAAAAAAAAAAATTTGATGTCTCTTTTGACCGAAAAATTACCATTATACGTGGCTTTTTCCACACGAATGCTTGTAAATAAAAAGTTTTTTCTCTATGAAAATTATGGAATTTTGAGTTGTGTCGCTTTATAATTAGGGTGCGATATGTACATATATACATACAATATACATAAAGTGTATATATATGCACATACATATATACGTTTATAATTATCGTTCTCTTTCCAATTTCCGTGGATCGTCAGGCGTGTAAATTCAAGTTTTGTGTAAACTAGAGATGAGCGAAACTGCGATTTTTCGATATCTGTGATTTCGGTGATTGCTATTTTTAAATCATTGTGATTTTAAACTGCTATTGCGATTGCATGGACTGGTATAAAATCATCAGTTACCGGTAGAGATTAATTTTGCGTTTTCTGAGCGATATAACCTGTCTTTATTTTATGTTAACAAAATGATAGCAATAACAACGTATTCCGCAGTAATATCGCTGTTTGTAAATATTTTTCAAAGACAAATTGTAAATTCAATAATTTTTTTTTCTTATATTTCTATATATGTACGTATGTGGTCTGCTCAAAAGTGTAAACAAAAAGAAATTTATAATGCTTTTGCGATTGCGATTCACATAGGTGAACTGCTTACTTGCTACATCGATAGCAGTTGCCAATAAGTAGTGAACTGCTATTTTGAAAAAGTGATCGCAATTGCGATTTGTGATTTTTTATTCACAGTGAAAAAATCACAGTTTGCGATATATCGCTCATCACTAGTGTAAACCGAAAACAACAAAAGAGAAAATGTGCACATTGTGTTTATAAGTATAACATATTGAGCCATATGAGCCAAAATTTAAATTTTACAAGATAATTAGGCGATTCACAAAGTGTCATAAAGTCATATGTCATATTAAAATATTGTACGGAAATAGCATATATATAGTACTTCTATATTGATAGTATTCTATCTGTGCAATGTGTATGAATTCATCCAAAAATTTTGTGCAACTGGCAGTTCTGCGCATGCGCCTCAATTACATTTAATGTCATCTGTGAATATGTGTGACAAATACATTCAATTGAGTTCAGAGGCGTTTGAAAAAAAATTGAAAGCCATCATTGTGTTCTAGGGGACTTATACCCCGAACGAAAAAAGACACTGAAGATGGCGCATATTAGCCGAAACCGGTTTGTCTCCAAACCAAACTTGACAAGGGATGGCGGAGGATCGTTCCACAATACATCATATTCCTACCCTGTCGGAAAAACAAGCAACCAAAAAGTACTTATACCTCTTTGATTTTAGTTTTTGAATTTGTTTATAATTAATATAAGAAATTTGCCACATTTATTTTGAGATGCAAACTTTTGTGAATTTTTTTATGAAAATTAGTGGAAATGTTCTAGAAAAATCTATTTTCTATGCACTCATATTTTTATAAATCGCGGCGGAAAGCGTTCCATGTTAAAATACTGTGGTCCGATCCATGAGCATTATATCAAAAAGTAGAATTTTTCCGTTTGAGGGTTATGTTTGTAAAGTATGTACATTCGAAGGCCGCCAGCACGGTGATCTATGCAAAAGTACTGTGAATTTCTAAACTGAATAACAGGACAATTTAGACAACGAACTTTTGGACACAGCAACATATGAGGACCAAAGTTGAGACTACGTTACTCTCCAAACCGACCTCAACAGGGGACTACAGGTAATAATATAACAAGACGGATGAAAGAAAGGACTACGAACCAATCGCTATATGTTCCACATATTTACAGCGGATAAAAGGTGGACGGGTGGGAGCTGCAGTGTTTTTTTCCTGGAGCAGACTGGCGGTCACATACTAACAGGACACTGTCATCCCATCTCAAGGTGGGACTGGTGCAAAGTCAGGCGTACACGGCATGCATCGAACCCGATGCTGACTATAAAGCCAAAATACCAGCAAGCTAAAATACTAGAATTAAAATTTTATTTGTATTATTATATGATTTTTAAAAGTATATATGTATACATACATACATATTTATGTAAGAAATCTATCTATCTATTACGTATGTAAAGATATTTTATTTATTTTATCCCTTTTATTGTCACCAATATAGCACCGCTTCTAGATTTTTTAATTTTTTAATACGAAAATCAAATAATAAATATGTAAATTCCATATAATTTTTTTTATGTGCCGTCCCTGCGGTTTATTTTGAATTCATATGTCAATTTTCAAATTTGATTGCTCGGTTTTCTCTTTCTTTTTTTATATGTCTGTACTGTAATGTTGGCTGATGGAACTCGTAGGTATTACGAATATAGGAGTACTGTATATATGGGAAATAGTTATAAAAAACTTTTCCGAAGCCCTGTGAAGAAGTAAACAAAAACAGCTGATCAAATACGACGACCCAAAAACATATCGTGCAGAGTTGTATTTATTTAGTACACATATCGCCTAGATTGCAACAACAAAATATTATGACTTATGACGATATGACCAAATATGATAGATTGTGAATCCCCTAAATGTTTTTTTTTTTTAATTTTCATATTATTGCCAACATTTCTGCATTCATTGCACTATGCTTCCTTATGCGGAATACAAAATTTTTCTGGAATGAAACCTCCAGCAGGATAATGACCCAAAACATGCAAGTCAGCTAGCCAAGGAATTCTTTCGTGCCAAAGGAATTGAGGTAATGTCCTGGCCTGCACAATCAACCGACCTCAATCCTATAGAAGACTTGTGGAGCGACATAAAGAAATGGTAAACCAGCCAAGAATCGTGAGCTTTGGGAAGTAGGAAAGAATTGTTGAGAAAAAATACCCAAGACACGCTGAACTTCAATTGGAATTTCTGAACTTCAATTCGGCCCCTGTGGTGCAGTGGGTAGAGTGCTCGCCTGCTATGCCAGAGGTCTCGGGTTCAAACCATAGTCCGAGCAAAAACACCAAAACAATTTTTCTAATTAGTAAAATCCAATTATTGGGTTTTTTAAGAGCAGCGGTCACCTCTCGGCAGTGAGCGGCATACCCTCCGAGAGTATTTCTGCCATGAAAAAGCTTCTCACAAAAAATGCATTCGCCGTTCGGAGCCGGCATAAAACTGTAGGTCCATCCAATTAGTAGGAAAAACAAAAAGGAGCACATCTCGAATTGGGAGAGAAGCTCGGTCATAAAACTCATCAGAGTTATAATAGCGCCATTGTATTATTATTATTATAATTATAATTCAAATCACGCTGTGAAGGCTTAGTCGACTTTATGCCGCGTCGCTGTAGAGTGTTTTTAGATAATAATAGTTTCACGAACCAATGTTAACCACTATTTATTTTTGTATATTCTAAATTTTTTGATTTTACCTTTTTTAAAAGATTTATCTACACTACACCTTTTCCAGTTTAAGTTCAGAAAGTTACAATTGAAGTTCAGAAAATTACAATTGAAGTTCATTTGGAAATTCTGAACTTCAATTGTAATTTTCTGTACTTCAATTGTAACTTTCTGAACTTAAACTGGAAAAGGTGTAGATTAAAAAAAATACTATTATTTTTTTGAACAAGGAATTTTTGAGTTGTTTTACCTTTGTCTTCTTAATCGGTTATTTTGCAACTTAACACCGTAAAACTCTTGTAATGGGTGAAATTAATGTCTATCCTACTTTTGTACTCAATTTTAACAAAAAATAAATTAAAAGAAACTTTTTACGCGAAAGTTGCACATTGACTTCATAGTACTATTATTATTTACATAAAATTTTTTTTTATTTTTTATGTGAAAATTTTTTTGTATACAAATTTTTTACAGTGGTTTCATTTTTTGAAATTTTTTTTCATTACTAATTTGTTAGTAGGGTTGCCAGACGTACTGATTTGATCAGTACAATACTGATTTTTCGTGCTCCGTACTGATGGTTTTAAAAGCCTTAAGAAACACTGATGTTTTGCATTTTGTACTGATTTGTACTGATTTTTAGCCGACACTAAAAAAATTCATTTTTATCACCCTGTACTGTTTTTAATTTTCCAACTGTTTTCATTTGACGTTTGTAATGCCGTGGTTATGCTTACAACAATACTCGATGAGCAACGTGTAATAGCCCAGTTAGTCGAGAACGTAAACCCGTGTACCGTGTCAGCTGATCCAACCTATTTAATGGGATTTGTATGTAACCGATTATTCAACGACGTACGACGCAGAAGCCCGTACCGCAGAAATCAAAATCATTTTGATTTTTTACGTAAAAACGTGGCAGCTGATCGCTCGCATGGTTGCAAGTTAGAAGGGTTGCCAGTTGAACATTTTTAGTTATTAAATATTTAAACAGCAATTTTCACAGCATTATACAACTAACTCAACAAGATTGTAAAATGTTATCGAATATACATATATGTGTTCACATGGAAAAAATAGTATGTCTACTTAAACGAACCATTTATTATTACTTTAATTTTTAAAAAGAAAGGAAAGAAAACGTTTATAAATTTTTTTTTAAATCCCAAACAAAATGTAAATATATGTATGTATATAAATTAATAACAAGATAATAGCTTTGTTCAACAACTTTACTTGCAAGTACTTGCAAAAAGAGCGTCAATGTCAAATTAAGAGTAAAAACGAGAAAAAGAGAAAATTATCAACCAAAGTAATTGAACACAAAATCGTAAACATTCGCAAGAAAACAGCTGATACGCTGTTTTGACAATTTGATTTTTAGGTTAGGTTGTAATTGAGATTTTTGAAATTGGAAATGAATGGAAATAACTGAATTAGGAAAACAAAATTCTACTTTGGCTATTCCACAACATCATCAAGATTCGTTTTTGCGCTAACTTATTTAGTACACAATTAGAAATTTGCGTTTAAAATGTTTGTATATTTCCAATTGAAATTTTTGTGATCATATATTTTTGACACTTCTATTTTTTTAAAGCTGCTAGTAGTTGCAAGTGAAAATTTTACTTGCAGCGTTTATCAACTCTCTCGAGGTCTTACTCTCTCAATTTGGCTCTCTTTTGCGAATTTTTTGGGTTATTGAACATAAATTCGTAACTATTCGTAAAATATGTAAAAATTTTGAGATATTGAACACTCCTAATAAATGAAGATATTACTGAAAATTAAAGCAAAAATTGTATTTATCCACAATGGTGCCGGTATTTTCTTAATTGATAACTCTTGGTGGTCTTCTTCTGCAATTTTTCCACATTGAAAAGTTATAAATTGCCACAATAAATATGAGTTTCTGTAACAAAATCAATTAAAGTGATGTCACACTAATACGATCCACACCACCATGTCACCACCTATTTATACTAGAAAAGATATGAGTTCCAGAAACTCAGTACAGATTTCTTAATTAAACACAGATTTTTGTGAGAATCTTGTTGCTTCCCAATATAATTTTTTTATGGATTTTCAATTGTAAATTTAATGTTCTGACTGTGTTTTTTGTTATTTTATGTTTTAGTCCTTGATAACTATCACCAAGGTGTAATGGAAATATATTGGGCAGCAACAAAATTACAAGAAAAATGTGTTTTAATTACCAACTAAGCCGTAAAAAAGTAACTAAATTAATAAAAAAAAGTCGTCAACGACAACTTTAAAAACGATTAAATTAGTATTTTCTTGTCATTTGGCAAATAATGCACAGTTGTGTATTGAAGAGTAATCCGCATAACACTTTGAAGATTAGTAAAAATCTTGTTTGTTCAAAAATGGCTAAATGGCAACCCTGCCAAAATGTAAACAAACTATATATATATATATGTAAATATCTGTGAGTAAAACAGCTGATTGCTACGGGCTCAAAAAATCCTAAAAATTGCATACGGGCGTTTGCGTCAGCGAGCGGACCACACGTTCTCGACTAACTGGGCTATAATTGTTGTTGTGCACTCCGGCGAGTGGGATGAATTTTCGGACTCTCACATCGATCAAATTTGCTGGGTGAAACAAGCACCCAGAACGCCGAGGTTTCGGGGTATTAACGTGTTATGTTGTGTATGTGCGCTCTAATCATCGATTTAAGCGTAACCACCTCTCACCGATGACGAAAATGTGTCCGAATTTCATCGGTGTTTTGCTCGTAAGCATAACCACGACAGAACCATGAAACAATTAGGAAGGAAGAAGCAACGCGAACGTTAAATGCCATAGAAACATGTTTGACAGTTAACGATAGGGAAACAAAAACAAAATGCCAGTAATAAAGACGATTTTCTCCGCATATATTTTTTTTTTGGAAGGCAATGTACTGATTTTTTCGGGAAAGGTATCTGGCAACCCTATTTGTTAGTGTAAATTTCGATTTCTTACGGCACAAGGCAAATTCATTCATATGGTAATGGTAAGTGAACAGCTGACTTCTTTTTCTCGTTTTTAGCTCGCCGTGTACAGAAGAATGTCATATAAAGAAATATTTGACTTTGAGTTTGACATTCTAATGGGTAAAAACTTGAAGCGAATCGAGGAGAATATTACCGAATTCGCCCTGCCATTACCATAATGGATTTGCCTTGTTACGGCAGTGCTCGAGCAACTATCCAAAGTGCCTTCGCTGTGCGCATTCAATATGAATCATAGGCACATGTGTACATATACATTTTTTTTTATATCTGAGTGCTTATAGTAGCGCCAGGATCCACCAATACAGGTCGGCTCTTCAGATCAGCTGACTTCTTCTTTTTCAACAGCTATCCAATTTCTCTGCTTCTGCATATTCTATACATACATTCGTGTTTACAATTGGTCAAATTCTTCGTTCTCTGAGTTTCTCCATCATTCGCTCGTGAGCTGAATGTCAAATTATTTCGTTCTCCTTTCAGTTTTGACATTCCGTTTGACATTCAGCTCACGGCATGTTTGTGTGTATGTACCATGGACCGACCTGCTAATTGGATCATGGGTAGTGCAAAGAAAATTTAATTTTTATATTTGAAGTGAAAATATGTATGTATGTATCTGTGCCTATGATTCGGAACAAAACAAAAACAATTGTGCTTTGAGTGCCTATGAGCTGAGCAGCCTGTCTTAAGGTCCCCACAAACAGAAGCGATACGATATAGCCCACACAGCAAAACCGTGCATGACAACAAGCACACCAAAAACACACAAGAATCAAAACATGGAGAGTTGCCAGAGTTATAATAATACAATGGCGCTATTATAACTCTCACGAGTTCTATGGCCGAGCTTCTCTCCCAATTCGATGTGTGCTCCTTTGGTTTTTTTTCTACTAATTGGGTGGACCTACAGTTTTATGCCGGCTCGAGCGGTGAATGCATTTTTTGTGAGAAGCTTTTTCGTGGCAGAAATACACTCGGAGGGTATGCCGCCTACTACCGAGAGGTGACCGCTGTTCTAAAAAACCCCAATAATTGGATTTTTACTAATTAGAAATTTTTTTTTTGGTGTTGGCGCGGACTGGGGTTTGAACCCGAGACCTCTTGCATAGCAGGCGAGCACTCCACCCACTGCACCATAGTTGCCAGAGGTATAAGAATTTAAAATCAGTGATGTGTAAAAAACACGTTTAGTGAATAATAAAATTAACTTCTATGGTACAGTAGTTGAGTCTTTTATAATCTTTTTTATAAAATTAATATCGTCGACATTATTGTATTTTCTCGATATTGTACGCATAGGAAAGTATTTCCTCCAAATATTTTAAGTTTGTGTGACAGACATGTGAGAAATTTTTCAAAGTTGTTAGCCAAGGCTATTTTTTATAACAATCTTTAAAAATTATAAATGTTCATACCTATATATTTAAATAAATATTATACAATAAGTTTTACTTTTATAAAAAATGTATTCAATAAATAAATGTTTTTTTAAATAGTCAGTATTGAGTGTATAATTAACTCTGTTCAATAACAAAAAATTGTTACAAATTTTTCCCAAAAAATGACAGTTCTTCATATGAAAATCACACTTTTTATGAAAAATTTGTAACAATTTTTTTTTGGTTGAACACGGGTATTGTAATTGATTTTTCAATGGATCTTTTTGTAACATTTTGTTAAAATTAATATTAATCATTGTTATTAAAAGAGTGTTCAGTTTTACCTATTTATTCTAAAATTTTTTTAATACATACATATGTACATTGAATATTTTAGTAAAATTTCTACATTCAATCATCATCATTTCATCAATATATATTTGTACCAGGGACCCATAATAATTATTATAATCATTATTCGTTATATTATCAGTGAAAAAAATCAAATACTTGCAAACATCGTAGAATAGTATTAAGTTTGTGTGTGTGCATGTCTGAAAGAGCATTATCCGAATCCACTATGATCGAAAAATTTTAAGCGATATCCATAAAAATCAAAAATAATCATTATTTTTAGTTTTATTTTTTTGATCAAAAATAACACTTATTCCTTGAGTGATATATTTATCGCTCAGAAATAATCATTATTCTTTGAGTTTTATTTTTTTGCTTAGGTAAAAAACTCAAATTTTCTCTGAAGTGCTCTGGAACATAATTACTAAAAAATGAGTGATATTTTTGATCGAAAAAAATAAAACTCACACAATTATGATTATTTCTGAACCATAAATATATCACTCAAGGAATAAGTTTTATTTTTGATCAAAAAAATAAAACTCAAAAAATAAAACTCAAAAAATAATGATTATTTTTGATGAAATATAAAAAAACTCTACATATAATGATTAAATGGCGATTTTTATTATAAAACTCATAATGATTACGGTCCCTGATTTGTACCCGTTCGGGGTAAACGCGATTAATCTACAAATCGTCGTATCATATGAAAACTAGCACTTTCAAAATTTTTTACAAAGAAATTCTATGAAGGAAATTTTAAAAGTACTAGTTTTCGTATGGTATGACGATATATGTATACCCGTTCGGAAACAATTTGTCTACAATTAGTCTACATTTATAACCGATCGGCAATAATCTGGGACTAATTATGAACCGATTGTTTCCGAAAAAGATCAATCCGGAACAAATCTCTTTCGAGATTACTCGCACATTTTTTGCAGGGTATGAATCTACCTGTGTATCCATGATACTCAGTATTAAAGAGAGGCGGGTGTTATCTCATCCCGGCTAAGAAATATTTCTGCGCATGTTCTAGGTATATGATAGGTATTTACATGTGCTCATATGTATCTATGTATGTATGTACATATTTATTAATTCATATACTTATAAATGTAGCTCGACATTCATAAATAGATATGCTCCCAGAGGCTTATCTAGATACATACATACATAGGTATATTATGTGGAAATCTGCTGCAAGGTGGACTAGGTACATACATAAATACATGCATCCATGCATGTACCCTGCAGTAAATTTGTTTCACTGCTGAATGATCATTGATGATTTTTTGTTGAATATTCAGCACTGTCGTCATAACTCAGTATAATTTTTATTTTTTCGTTTTTTTTCTGAGGAAAGCAAACTATTTACGTATCGGCTGATTTTTAGAAACTACGGTTTGCAACACTGTAGAACTGTAGGCAACAGTGTTGCCACTGAAAAAAAATTTTACCGACCAAATTACCGCCCAATACCGCCAAAAAAACGCCCAAAAACCAGAAGTCAACTTAAAATGGAATCATATATGTACACTAGAGTGGCCCTTAAGCCTATGGGAAAAATTTTTTTCTACTTTTTTGAGACGTTACCCCCTGAAATGGTTTCATATACGAAGAAAATATGCCTTGTTTAATATTTGCTTGATTGGTCAACGTTAACCCGTGCCACAGTGTGTTGAAATAATGAACCAAGTATTATATGGTTCAGTGGACGTTTATATTGGACGAATTCTCTTATATTTTTGAATTTTAGTAGATTACAACGATGTTATTTATTACACTCCACAAATAAATTATTTATAAACAAAATATACTGATATTCTATATATTGAAGTACTGAAATGTCATGGATACTTATTTACTCATATATGTATACATACAAACAATTTAAGAAAATTGAAATTTTTAATGCATATTTTTCATGTAATCGTACATACATATTTATATGGGAAATTTATAAAATAAGTGCCCTCTATTAGTGTAATTGTACATTCTCGTACATGCATACACAAATAAGAAATACAATTCAGAACTTTAATTCTCTTGAAAGTCCATTGAAAGCGTTTGAAGAGCAGTGTAGTAGCTCCCAAATAAAAGAAATGAAATAACTCCCAAAGAAGGAAATGAAATAAGTCCCAACACACTGCGAGTTATTTCATAACGAAATAAGTTCTATTTTGTATGAAAATATTTGTAGTTTTTTCATTTGTTTTTTGGAGTTAATTTATTTGGGAGTTATTTCACTACGCCAGCGTTTGCTGCTGACAATTTTGGTATTTTTTTTTCTATAACACACTTAATTCTCACACAGAATGAAAGACCAATATCCACATAGTAAAACCCGCAAAAAATTGCCATAGCTGTAGTTTTGTAGACTACTTTAACCCTCTAACACCCCGACGATGAGGTCCCCACATTGAGGACTCTATCATGACTAGTGCTGGACCGTCTCAATATTATCACCCTTATTACGGTTGTCGTCGTCGACGTCGTTGTCACTTTTCAGTCGACGTCACGTCGTCTCGACGTCGTCGTCACATCGACGCAAAATCGGTATTAGCTAAGCGTATTGAGACGACGTCGACTGTTTATCGGTAAACCGAATGACGAAAGTACCATCCCTATAATTTCTGCACTAGCTGTTTGATTTTATTTAGAATCTGTGCGCAATTTTTTCCGTATTTTTAATCTGTGCTATTTAGATAATTTATTTCTTTATAATAAATGTATTTTGCATATGATTCATCAAGTTTTAGCGATGAACATAGCAATGAAGTGCTGGAGTAATTAATAAATAAAAGAAAAAATATTTTAGTTGAAATACATATATACATATATATGTATGTACATAAATATTTAATAAATTAGTTTTCTCCTCAATCTTTCTTAAAGGAGGTGCCAAGGCATTCAATTTAATGGTGATTGCTTCTCAATGTTGTAAAAAATTAGTTGGTATCGTACCCCATTGAAAACCTTTGGGTCGCCTCGGTATGGTCGCTCACCGAATTTATTTTTAAACTAGTGGGAATTTTTCAATAAAACTAGCAGGAAATATTCTGCGGATGTTAGTTCTACTAATTTTAACACTCCCGTAATAAAATTTTAAAAACAAAAATGCATACATACTAAATTTTCTTCTTGTCACCATTAAACACCGCGTCGACGAAAATGGCAACGAGTGACTGTCGACGTCGACTTAGCTGATACCAAATATGTTTCGATGGCTTCGTGTGTAAAAGTCCACGTAAGTGGGGAAAGCTTCTGACTGCCATCCACCTGGGGGTGGCCAGAGCGATTCTTTTGCATGCGGAGCAAGCAGCTCACGACTTCCGCGCAGTGTCCTCTGGATAGCCACCGAACACCCGTTTGGTAGTGAACTAAAGTGAGAAGGCGACAACTCGACAAGGCCACTCCGACATATTCGGTTTAAGGGCTTGTTGAGGGGAATAACTGCAGCGTCTGTTCACCAGAAGGTGCGGCTGCGAGCGGGCGTCTGTCTTGGAGCAAGCGGCTCGCTATATAAACGTGTAACAATATACAACTCCCGCAGGGCGGGTTGTGCGTCGGGCTTGGGACCCACCACGTAAAAATCCTATCCAATGAAAACAACAACAAAGCCTCGGATGAGACCACCCCTTTCTGATGACAAAAACGGCAAACGTTTAAAGGACTATGATTTGAGGGTAAGCACCTGGAACGTCCGGACCCTTAATTGGGAAGGTGCCTCTGCCCAGCTGGTTGATGTCCTCGAAAGAGTGAAAGCTGACATCACCGCCATACAAGAGATGCGGTGGAAGGGGCAAGGCAAGAAGAAATGTGGGCCTTGCGATATATATTACAGTGGCCATGCAGAGGAGCGTATATTTGGTGTTGGTTTTGTGGTGGGAAAGAGACTCAGCCGCCGAGTACTGTCGTTCACGCCAGTGAACGAGCGTCTAGCCACCATCCGCATCAAAGCGAGATTTTTCAACATATCTCTCATCTGCGCCCACGCCCCGACGGAAGAGAAGGACGATGCGATCAAAGACACTTTCTATGAGCAGTTAGAGCATGCCTACGACCGCTGCCCCCGTCACGACATTAAGATTGTGCTTGGCGATTTTAATGCCAGGGTGGGTAAGGAAGGTATCTTTGGCAGCACAGTCGGAAAATTCAGTCTCCACGACGTAACCAGTCCCAATGGGACGAGGCTGATCGACTTCGCCGGGTCACGAAACATGGTCATTAGCAGTACCAGATTCCAGCACAAAAAAATACACCAAGCCACATGGCTGTCTCCTGATCGAAAAACGCGAAATCAAATTGATCACGTCATGATCGACGGCAGACACAGCTCCAGCATCCTAGATGTGCGCACAATCCGTGGTCCCAATGTCGATTCCGACCACTATCTTGTAGCAGCCAAGGTACGCACCCGCCTCTGTGCAGCAAAGAATGTGCCAGCAGGACAGCAAGGAAAGTTTGAAGTCGAAAGGCTGCACATGACGCAGACAGCCAATCAATACACCACTCGGCTCTCACTCCTGCTCTCTGAGAGCAACCCTTCACCAAACGATGTATCTGAGGAATGGGAACACATCGCTCGTTCACTTCGTATCGCCGCTGAGGAATCTATAGGATACAAGCGAGCCCACAAAAACACCTGGTACGACAAGGAATGTCGCGATGCCTCGGAAAGAAAGAACGCCGCCTACAGGGCTACATTGTGTGCGGGCGCAACGCGAAGCGTATGGGAGCGTTATCGAACGGCGAAGAAGGAAGAGAGGCGCCTTTTTCGAAAGAAGAAAAGGGAGGCTGAAAGGCGCGAGTGTGAAGAGCTTGAGATGCTGGCGGGTAGGAACGATGCTCGAAAATTCTATCAAAAAATCAGGCGGATGACTGAAGGTTTCAAGACCGGGGCAAATTCCTGCCGGAATGATAACGGTGATCTGGTAACTGATGTCCAGAACATACTTAGGTTGTGAAGGGATCACTTCTCCTCCTTGCTAGATAATGGCAACAGTGAAAGTGCGGAAGGAGAAGATGTACGACCCGAATCCCCAATAGCAGATGATGGTAGGCATGTTCCACCACCTGATCATGACGAAGTGCGAATAGCAGTATGTAGGCTTAAGAATAACAAGGCCCCGGGCGCTGACGGCTTGCCAGCCGAGCTATTCAAACATGGTGGCGAAGAGTTGATAAGGAGCATGCATCAACTCCTATGCAGAATATGGTCGGACGAGCGCATGCCCGACGATTGGAACTTAAGTGTGCTCTGCCCAATCCACAAAAAAGGAGACTCCACAGTACGCGCCAATTATCGTGGGATAAGCCTCCTGAATATCGCATATAAGGTCTTAGCAAGTGTATTGTGCGAAAGACTGAAGCCTATCGTCAACAATCTGATTGGACCTTATCAGTGTGGCTTCAGACCTGGTAAATCTACCATCGACCAGATCTTCACAATACGACAAATACTGGAAAAAACCCATGAAAAAGGATCCGACACACACCATCTCTTTGTCGATTTTAAAGCCGCTTTTGATAGCACGAATAGGAATTGCCTGTATGCCGCAATGTCTGAATTTGGTTTCCCTGCTAAACTTATACGGCTATGCCAAATGACGTTGACTAACACCACCAGCTCCGTCAGAATTGGGAAGGACCTCTCCGAGCCGTTCGAAACCAAACGAGGTTTCAGACAAGGTGACTCTCTTTCGTGCGACTTCTTCAATTTGATACTGGAAAAGATAATACGAGCTGCAGAACTTAACCATACAGGAAGCATCTTATATCACAAGAGTGTGCAACTGCTGGCGTACGCCGATGACATCGACATCATTGGCACTAACACGCGCGCCGTATGTTCTGCCTTCTCCAAGCTGGATAAAGAGGCTAAGAAAATGGGTTTGGCGGTCAACGAGGACAAGACGAAGTACCTCCTGTCATCACACAAAGAAACAGCACGCCTTGGCAGCCACGTCAATGTTGATAGCTACAAATTCGAAACTGTTAAGGACTTCGTCTATCTGGGAACCAGCATTAACACCAAGAATGATGTCAGCACGGAGATCCAACGAAGAATCACGCTTGCCAATAAATGCTACTTCGGACTAAGTAGGCAACTGAAAAGTAAAGTCCTCTCTCGACAAACAAAAATTCACACTCTACAGGACGCTCATCGTTCCAGTCCTCATGTACGGCGCAGAAGCATGGACAATTTCAAAATCAGATGAGATGGCACTTGGAGTATTCGAGAGAAAAGTTCTTCGTAAGATTTATGGACCTTTGCGCGTTGGCGTGGGCGAGTATCGACGGAGATTTAACGATGAGCTGTACGAGCTTTACACAGACATCGACATTGTTCAGCGAATAAAGATCCAGCGGCTGCGTTGGGCAGGTCATGTCGTGAGAATGGACGAAGGCGCTCCGGCCAAGAAAGCATTTCTATCGAAACCCGCTGAACGCAAAAGAAAAGGGAGACCTCCACTGCGTTGGGAAAATCAGGTGGACAGCGATGCTGCCTCCCTAGGTGTTCCCAAGTGGCGCCATGCTGCACGAAACAGAAGCAATTGGCGCGCTCTGTTGGACTCGGCCAGAATCGTCTAGACGGTTAAACGCCAATCAAGAAGAAGAAGAAGAAATATGTTTCGATAGTTGTCACAAGTTATCGACTTTACCATACGTAAGTAATACCGATTTTGATAGGTCGTCGCCGACATCGTCGAGTGAGTGTCGACGACGACAACCGTAATAAGGGTGTATATTTCTGAATCATTTTCAAACGGTAGTAACACTGACTACGCGTAAAATGACCATGATACGGACACAAACTTTCCCAATGCCGACAGATACTCACTTTTGCTATGTTTGTAAAAAACTAATTTGTCTCACATATGCTAAAAAGGTATGTGTGGCATGTGCTTCAGTTAACTGACTTCACCAGTTGCACGTTTTAAAATTATTGTATTGGAAGAAAATAATATAGACTACGATTTTAAATTAATACATACATAATTCTTAAGTGAAAAGTTTGATTTTTTTGTTGTACTAAGTATGTTGCTTTATACGTAAGAACCAAAATTTAATGTCATCTACATACGTACATACATCTTCTACGATTCTTGCTACTAAAGCAATTTTAAAATAATAAGGGTATTCATTTAAGAGTATAAGTTTATAAAGTGTAAATTTCTATCAGTTTACACACACTGTTATATGAACGCACCTAATAATTTTTTTTCGTAAACTTGTCATCAGCTGTGCTATTGTCAAAATTTATTTAAAACTATATCTACATATATTAAAGACATATATTAAAATATGCCAAAAATAAGTGAGAAATCCAAATTAAAACGACTTTACAAGGAAATTTTTGTAAATGACTTACTGATGCTAGAGGTTTCTGTTGCGCAAGGTTGCTTTTTTCGAGTTTACACCGTTTACACACTGAAATGTGCGCGTAAATTTCTCAACCATGCGTAAATGATTTTCCATACAAAATTTGACAGTTCGTTTACAAACTTTATAAATTTACAAGTTTACACACTTTACGAGGCATTTATAAGGTTAAATGAATACCCTTAATAAAAGTATTTTGATTAATTTCATGAAAGTTTAAACTTGTAAATATCTCAGAGTTAGGTTTTCAGGTATACCTACGCACATACATATATTTATCACGGCATAGCCAAAAGAAGCGCTTACTAAAAGTGATGTTGCCAATTTTTCAACTTCAACTCGTTGTGGCACGGGTTAGAGTTGTTCAATCGGGCCAAAATTTTCAGGGTATTATTTTTTTATTAAACAAAAACATATCAGGGGGTAACACCTGCAAATTTCCGACTTTCGAAAATAAGGGCCACTCTAATGTACACCCAGAAAAAAATAGTGTGAAATCAACCAAAAATCAACAAATTTTGTGGTTAATTTTTTTCAACACGATGCTTAATGTATGCCATCGTGTAATTTTGTAAATTTAACACTACTGTCAAGTGTTAGTTTAACAGGATAACAACTGTAGAATTAACACTAAAAAGTATTGAGTCTTCCTGTTGATTTTACAATTTTTAATTGTTAATGTTACAATTTAATCTGGTTAAATTAACACGAAATGGTCCTGTTGAATTAACAATAACATCTTTTTGATTTTACCTTAAATTTATTGTTAAATTAACTAGAGTCTTGTTGATTTTACAATTTATTTTTTTTTTTTTATAAAAAAAAAAACATATAAAACAAAATATATAATCATAGATCAATAAAGCATATTCGAGTAGATACATCACCCGCACAACCGCAGTTTATATGTACATGGGCGATAGTGGGCGATAGTACTTACTATCACTGGCACCGAGTATTGTTTGGCCGCTAATGCAACGGTATATGCACCGCATGCTGCGTGAAAGACTCCATTCGCTAAACATCTCTTCGTGGTAAAAATTGCAATCTACGGAGAGGAAAAAGAAAATATTGAACATTAAAAACTTTTAGAAACAAAAATGCAATCCACTTTTAACTTACCTGCGAACTAAAAATATAAATGGAAAAACCATTACCACGCACTGCCAATGATGCTAAACTCCTATCATTGCCACGGCACAAAATTTTCTTTTTGTTAAAAAAAAATAATATTAGTTTGTGTTTTGCACGAACAGCAGAACTTCAAACGTTGAAAAAATTGTGTATGTTTCAAAATAGTTTTGACGTTCTTTTTAACACTTATTTAGATTATATTGACACTATCATCGTGTTGAATAAACCAAAATTCCAAATGACATTTACGTTTCAAAATGGTTTCGTGTTATATTAACCAACTTTTATTGTTAATTGTGGTTCTTGTTGTTTTAACATTTGTTTTCATGTTGTATTAACACTAAAATTTGGACGTCATTTTTCTAACATTTTTTTTTAGTTTATATTGACAATATCATAATGTTAAATAAACTGTAGGAATTACTTTGTTAAATAATTACTTTCAATTATTGTTAAATATTCTTTTTTCTTTTTCTCTTTGAAATTTATGAATATCAAAAAAAATAAAATTTGATTATTAGATTTTTCATTTTATACCAAATAACATCAATTTTTGAATTTACAAATATAATTAAAAATACTATACATAAACCAAATTCCAAATGACATTTAGGAATAAAATTTTATATTTGAATCATCTTGTATATTTTAAAATTTCTTCATGTTGTATCAACAACAAAATTTGGTTGAATTTACCAAATTTTCAGATGACAGTTACAAAGCCAAAATCATGTTTCAAACATCGTGTAATTTGAAAAAATGTTTGCTGTTCTATGTGTAAAGATCGATCGTGTTAATTTTACATGAATCGTGTTAATGATTTTTTTTCTGAGTGTACATACTAAGTAATCTTGGCTCCCACTCATTCAATTCAGAACTAACACTAGACAGTCGCCGATCTCTAAAGGAGATGGCCGAACAGACCTGTCTGCACCTCGTGCAGGTCCCGGGACATAGCGATATCAATGGCAATTGTTTGGCGGATGAACTTTCGAGGCAGGGCACTACCGAGCAGGTTCTTCCTGACGAAGAACGCATAGGTATCCCGTTAGCCACAAACAAGCTAATTCTTAAACAGCATATCTATAAACAAGCGATAAATGGCAACAGAAGCCAGTATGTCGAACATCAAGGCAAACCTGGCAGAAATGGGTTCACAGGTGATCTCATCAGTACTCTAAGGAGAGATGACATCTCGAACCTTATGGGGGTACTCACAGGACACTGCCTCATCGGGAAACATGCAGAGAGGCTAGGTGCACCCTACCGCAGATGCTGCATAAGCTTCAGGCGAGGAGACAATCGAACACCTCATCTGCCACTGCTCGGCTCTTAACAGCGGCAGACGACGCTTTCTTGGGACTTCCTTCCTGTCGACATAAAGGACCTGGGCCCTCACTCTGTAGTTTAATTCGAAAGAAAATTTGTTCGATTTCGAGTTCTATTGCATATATTCTATGCAATAAGAATGTGCTTTCGAATCGCATTTCGCTTTTAAATAGAACTAGATAGTGAGGGCCCTGGTGAACTGCATTAAGTTCTCAAATTGGTTCAAAAAGGAGGAGTAATCCGTTTTCTTCTTGTGGTATCACAACGGGCCTCTGCACTGGCCTAAGTGCGACTCTATGGCAGCCACTCCAACCTAACCTATTCGTGGAATAGCCCGTGTGTTCGCTGGCGCTTTTCAAGTGGAACATAATTTGTGTTAAATTTCAGCATTTTATTTGCAAAATAAATGTCAGACTGTCTGTTTTTGACGTTTCATTAAACTTGGCATGCGATATCACACTCTACCAATTCCAATAACAAAATATGAAAATTAAAAAAAAAAAAACAGTAAATACCTACATAGTTAATGGCGAACTAAAGGATTTCGATGCGCTGAATCCGAATCTGAAGTCAGATTTTCTGTAGTACGTACAGTTTTTTAGATATTCATGCCCAAATATGCGAAAACACGTTTTTTGGCTATATTTACTTCTCAATATCTTTTAAATTACTAACTTATTTTAAAAATTGATTAAAGCTATTGAAAACGCTGATATTTTTCTTGAAGAAACCGCTTTAATATTTCAGATATATTTCTTGTAACTTGCAATATTGCATATTAAGCTCCAGTAGTTTTGCAATATTTTCTCCATACAAATATAATAAAAAATTTTGAAGCACGCTTTTAGGCAGTTTATTATATTATGGACGTATGTAAGTGGCTTCGTAAAAAAAAATTGTTCTGCTGAGCAACTACAAAATTTGATTGCGCCTATAACATGCTACAAATGCTGCCGTTGTTTTCGACGACAAATACCTTATTGTGCAAAAACATATATTACTATATATCTAAACTAGATATCCGAAAAATTAAAACGTTGTCTTCAAGAGAAATGGCCGAGCTTTCAATAGCTTTCATCAATTTTTAAAATAAGTAAGTAATTTAAAAGATATTGAGGAGTGAATATAGCCAAAAAACGCGTTTTTCGCCTATTTGGATATGAATATCTAAAAAACTGTACGTATTACAGAAAATCTGACTTCAGATTCGGATTCAGCGCACCGAAATCCTTTAGAAAAGTAGAATTTTATTTCTGTAACAAAAATTTGTTGAAATTTTGTCGACCAGTGTAATCGATTATTGATCGACCAAAGAGCATGTAAATATAATGCTCCTGGATCGATCAACAGTCGATTATCTATCACAGTCGACACTCGCAATATGGGTGTTAAACTCAAGGCAAATTCATTCTTATGGTAATGGTACGTGAACAGCTGACTTCTTCTTCTCGTTTTTAACTCGCCGTGGACAGAAGAATACAGGAGAATGTCAAACAAAGCAAAATTTTACTTTGAGTTTGACATTTTGATGGACAAAAACTTAAAGCGAATCGAGGCGAATATTGCCGAATTCGCCCTGCCATTACCATAATGAATTTGCCTTGGTCAAACTCAAAGTCAAATTTTTCTTTGACATTCTCATGGTACAATAACTTAGAGGTAGGCGCACGGTCGAATTCAGAAACTACTTTTTTTATTTCCAAAGGTAGAGTGTAATGTCAAAATCCAAGCGAATTATAATCATGGCCAATAGGAATGAGCGAGTCCCAAGCGAATTCAGATTTTAACCACGGCGAAATATCATTTTGACATTACACTCTACCAATTACAATAACAAAATACATGGGGATTTTCTGAATTCGCCCCTGCGCCTAAGTACCTGGTATATCTGCCTTGGACATTCTTCTGTATTCTTCTGTACACGGCGAGTTAAAAACCAGAAGAAGAAGAAGTCAGCTGTTCTCGTACCATTACCATATGAATGAATGAATATGATATATATTTAATAGCGCTTCGTCTCAAATTATTATTTTTAAATGTTTAGGTAGCCGTACCGATCCATAATATTTTCGATAAACACCAGATTGCTGGCCCCATATGCCGCCATGCATCCCAAACCATCACCAAGCCACCACCATGCTTAACAGTAGGGATGGCAACTATAACCGGAAAAACGATTATAATCGGTTAATTTCTTTCGGTTAACGGTTAAAATGTATCGGTTTTTTCCTTTTGATTATTTTTTCGATTAACCTTTTTCCTCTCAAGTCGAAAATAATCGAAAGGAAATAATCGAAGTTGAGAATTACTGTGTAACCTAATACAAACGTAAGTCGTCAATTAACGCACGCACGCAAATTTTTCATATGCGTTGAACCGAAATTGACTTGCGTGCGTGTACAGATAAAGAAATAGAAAAATATAGAAAATCAGAGAAAATCTTATTTTGTGGAATATGTATCTAACACACGCGATATTAAAAGCAAGTGTCAATTTTTTTGCAAACAATCACCCACAATGCTTAATTTCAACTGTCACGCAAAACAAAAATTGGGCGTCGAGTTTTTACGCACGCCGTTCAATTTCGGTTACTCCCATACAAGTTTATGGGCATGAGAAATTTTTGACAGTAAATTGACGGCGTGCGTTTGTATTAGGTTACACAGTTATCACCTTTTCATTCGCAATAAACGTTCCCTCCAACCAGCGTTGCCGAATTGACGATTTTAGCGTCCTTTTGACGATTTTTCTAAGCAATGATTTGACGATTTTTCCCAATAAATGACGATTTTTTCGTTTATTATATATTTTTTTTAAGGAAAGTGGCATTATTAAAAATTTAAACCATCTCAGCACAATAATTAAATGGTTATCTTCATGAAATAAATCCTTATATTTTGTAAATTATTTTTCAAGGCAAAATGTTATGAATTAATATTAATGAATGATTGATGATGTTATTTATTTATTTTATTATATAAGTAAGCGCATTGTGTAGATAAATGTGCACAGCTTTTTTAAATATGATTTCATTTATATACGAATTTGTATGAATTCGCACCTCTTTAAAATTGTTTTTGGGAAAATTTTCCATTAAGGAACAATGCCCCGAAATAAATGACTATTTCAGGGGGGGGGAGGTGGTAGAGGGGCTGTCACAGGATTTGGAACTGAAATCAAAAATTTCCGGAGGCTTGTAAATTTTACAAGATATTTGTTGTTAAAATTTTAAAATTTACCAAACAAAACACGAAAACTGCGATCTATTGCTGAGATAAAAGCAAGTATTAAAACGAGCAAATGCATATATGTATGTGTGTAGAACAACATTTTGCGTTGGCCGCCTTCAGCCGCGCTTTAAAAAAATAATCCTCAGCCGACATAATTCTCTTTCTGGGGTAATTATCTCGTAAACTGTAAACTTCCTGCAAGTTTTGATTTCAGTTTTGAGATATCTGAGAGCCCCTGAAAAAGTAATTTTTTTTCGTGGTGCGCTTTCTTAGTGGAAAGCCGACACTTTTTTTTGTTTATAACGTGTTTTAGTAAAGATGAGATAGCAACAAAATATTGACGATTTTTTCGCTGAAATGACGATTTTTTATTATTATAATAAAAACGAACACACATACATAGTATGTATAAAAAATTAGCTTGTTTGTCCTCTTGGGGTACTACGTATTAATTTATCAATAATTGTAATCGAAAAACGGTTATAATCGGTTAGTTCCCTACGATTATTCGCGATTAATAATCGAACCCTTTCGATTAACCTAAAAAACGGTTAATCGATTATTTTTTTTGCCATCCCTACTTAACAGTGACCCATATTCTCATGAAAAGTGTTATCAAATGTTTTGGAACAATGTAATATTTTTAGATGAGTACAAATTCAACATAAGTGGATCAGATCGTCGCGAAAAATGATGGAAAAAAGTGTACACAGAGCTCGATTCTAAGAATATGTCCGGCACTGTTAAGCATGGTGGTGGCTTGGTGATGGTTTGCGATGCATGGCGGCATATGGGGTCAGCAATCTGGTGTTTATCGAAAATATTATGGATCGGTACGGCTACCTAAACATTTAAAAATAATAATTTGAGACGAAGCGCTATTAAATTGGAGATGGAAGGGTCATTCTTCTTCAGCAAGATAGTGACCCCAAGCACACATCCAATATTATGCGGGAATGGCTCTTATATAATGTCCGAAAACAACTGAAAACACCGCCCCAATCACGGATACAAATCCAATCGAACATTTATGGGAACATCTAAAACGTCAGTTACGAAAACATTCGATAAAAAATAAGGAACAATTAAACAATGCGCTTCAAGAAGAGTGGAATAGAATACCACCAGCAGTAACTATAAACTTGGTGAAATCAATGCCTACGCACCTTCTAGATATTATCAAGTCTAATGGTTATCCAACCAGATACTAATATTTGCCTTTAAAAAGAGATTTTTCGTAATTAATACACTATATGTGCCAATGTATACCTACTTTTGTGACATGAATTTATGCCTATTTTGTTTCTAAACGCTATAATTTTTTATTTTAAGCCAATTTGTATACGGTTTTGTGTTTGAAATTAACTTTATGTTTTCCTTAAGTGAATATAAAACAGTTTTGTAACATTTCGTGTTGTTTGAAAAATATATCGCAAATACAATGCAGATATATCTGGTGTATACTTGACTTAAGTGACTGACTGTACACTTTTGCTTATAACTTTTAATTGGATTGTCCGATTGATACCAAAATTTGACAGCATCTAGATTAAGACACGCTCTTCTTGAAAACACCAAAAACGGGAAAACCTACTAAGTCCACTTAGTACAGTATTGTTTGGAAGCGTCGATATGTACATATGAAAGAAGCTGGGTGTGGGTTTTTTTTTTGAAAAATCTGCGACAGAAAAGGATGTAACTTGCTCTAATGAAAAAAACTATTTCCGCGGTATTTCGCGGGATCAAAAAAAATATGTTCCGAAACCCTATCAACATACAGAAAAGTCAAATAAAGAAGTTACAATGGTACAGGTACTGCCAGACGATGCAATGAAAATGCTTTCAGAAAGTGAAAAAGTAAAATTTTTCCGTGTAGCCACCAAAAAAGCACTTTCTGAAAGTGTTTTCCGAAATTTGTAATGTATACATTCACTTTAATTTGATATAATTTGTGATGGGATTATTTAACCAGTTCGTGAGATATATGTACGTAATTAAGTATAGTCTTTTTTTTTTACTGCATAACGATTAATTTGCAAATGTTCCGAAAACGTACGGAAACGGTTTTACATGGGAATTGGATAATGGTGTTCGTGGAACATTTTGGCTGTAACCCAGAGTTATATTATCGTGGCGATATTTCGCGATGGTAGATTGGCGAAGCCGAAATCTCAGGCAAGTCATTTATCATTTGCGATTCACGCTTTTGTGTGTATGTATGTATGTATATTCTTGGATCGTTGGCGATTCGAGCTTTATGCTTATTGGCGAAAACATTCTAGAAAATCTTCTTCGGCGAGTCCGCCTTGGACTCACCCTGACATCATTTTAGCTTCTGAGTTTCATGGGTATAGTCTTAAATGGTAAATTTAAGTCCAATAGGGAATTTTTTCGTGCAAACCAAGATTTAACAAAATTAAAAACATGCTCTTGCAAAAATTTGTGTTTATAGGTACATACCTACATAAGTTCGATATTAATTTGGATATTGGTAATTTTCGAAAACTCGCCACAATGTTGATTGAGTTAATTTTAGCGTTAACTAAATACAATACGTACATATGTACGTTATATATTGACTTAAACACGGGTTTTCTTTTTCTTCCAGTTTTGACAATCCGAAACAGGACACTTTTCTTCCAACCCTTTAACTGAAATTTCCGAACCGCCGCGCGTTCCGCCATTGAAAAACTAAATTATATTTGGAAATAAGTATCTCATCATCCAGTTGAAACTTTGCTATGTCGACAGGCTTAAAAGTATTATTAGATGCGGCTCAATATATTGAGCATCAAGAAAAATTGAAAAGATCACCAATTCCAATTACGGCTGCAAGTAGTGATACAAACGACCTTTGCTATGTTGGTCAATGTTCGACGGGATTCGATATAGTAGCAGGTGGTGCAAATAGCAACAGCAACAACAACATTATCATAAACACAAGAAATGGACGCAACACAACAGATTTAAGCCAACAACAAGTGTCATCGTCAGCACCAGCCGGCAGTGCCGCATTTCATCATGTCACCACCACCAATGGCGGCGGGGTGATCATAACCAATAGCAACAACAACAATAGCAATTCTTTAATTGGAAATCAATTGACAGTGGAAACGAAAAGTATACATCCTAAACACAATGCAATAGTGATTAGGGATTATGAGTTTTGTAGTAGAAATGTTGGCGGAACAATCGAAACGGTAGAAGGCGGGGTGGTAACAAATTCATCGAAACTATCATCTCTGCAATTGATTGGCGTTAACAATGATGAAACAGTGAGGGATGTTGGCATTTCTGGTAAGTCATAATAATAGTTTTTGTACATACATATGTATGTACATGATTTAATTTACTTTAATGTGTATTTTTTTTTGTCGTTTGATATAAATTTTTCAGTAAGTGTTTGGATTTTTGTTTCTAAACATATTGGCTAATCCTGAAAAAGTCAACCAAGAGCATGAAATTGAAAATGGTTCGAACTTTTTTTTTTGGTATTTATTAGTAAAGATAATACATGTATATGTTAGAAAAACACAAGCATTTTCTATTCGTTCTTAAACTCGAGCTGAGAAAACTCGCCAAAAAAATTATTAAGGCTTTTTTATTAGCAAAGTATTATTTTTTTTCTTCGCGGGTTTAGTTTATTGAAAAGAGAGTTATATTATTGTTACACGCTCTAATCATTCTACATAGAACGTAATTTAATTTAAGAGTATAAAATTTGCGAAGCTAGTAAGAATAAAGGAGTTTTTTTACTTTAAAATTTCGCTTATCCTTATGTCGCGTGCGTTACCAAAAAACTATATAAATAGTTATTAAATCTAGGAAACCACGTGAAATAAAAAGAAATTTCAGTGACAAAGTAAGCTTGTGTACCTTTTTCCAAAAACAAAGTCAGTGTTGCCCGAAAGCTGAATGTTACAACTTTATGTGGGTTTTAAATTTGTCGCGTGCCTTACCGTAAGTGGAAAAATTCAATCTATCTACAGTGGTGGCCTGATAATTAGAAACGACTTCACAGCTCACATATTTGGTCTTTTATTTCAAAAACTGGAGTGAAAATAATAAAACTCTTGATTGGATGCTGTTAAGTAATTATTAGTGATTGAATTTAGCATACACAAAGTTTCATGTATTCGCAAATCTTTAAAAAAAAATGGACTTAACCCAAAGTTCACTATATTCCGTTTGGTCACATAATTAGAAACGCCGAGCATTTTGGAGAAATTTTAGCAAAATCTTCAATTTTTTGAGTGTCATCAGACATTATTAGAATCTTTGGACAATATTCCTCAAATAACCTCCATTAGTGTTTAGCATGGTCATACTGATATGGTTTGCCAATCTGTTGAATCAACCTGAAGAGTTCATCACTAATGCAGGGATTTTTGAGCTCGAGATCTCTTGTGATATTTGCCAACAGACTTTAAATTAGCACGAGAAAAGGCTCTTGCGAAAAACAACCCAAAAATACAAAATTTCGGACCGATAACCCAATTTTTACTTATCTTGAGGAGGGTTTCCGTTTGGTATCATAACGAAAACCGTAATGAGTTGGCATATTCTGAAAGGAATGTGGCTCGATAGGGTTTATTAAATTGCTCTGTAATGGTTTTGATCCATTATCACCATTACAGCGATGACTGGACATGTGACAGACCAAAAAACACTCCCTACACCACAATCGAACCACTTCTGTATTTCACAATTCTCGAAGGACATCTGGGATATAAAATTTTGCTTGGAAATCGCCCGAAGTACACTTCACCGTGAAATTGTAACAAATTAAGCTGAGTTTCATTGGTATAGAACATTTTTTTTTATAATAGTGGTGTTTTTCAACCATTCCGATGGGCAATGCTATTGTTCCGTAGTACTATATTTTTGACTCATCTGAGTTTTTTTGTCCGATGTACCAACGGTGTGTAGATTCTTACGGGCACCTTCTCCTGATTCTTGCCAAGATTTCGAAGCTCATAAACCGTATAATTTCGGCCCTAATTTGAACGAAAAACGAAAATTGCCTCCTTTACTTATTTTTTTTTTCTACCACGATAGTGATATTTTTTGCTCTTCACTTCTTGGATTAAATTGCAGGTAGGTTATTATTACGGTACATGTTAACTGCTCCAATTAACGTTTTATAGAAGCATCCAAACCCCTATGCTACTACCAGTATCGACATTTTATCCATAAGATGGTGCTAAACTTTTAACTTTTCAGTTTTTTTAATGGGGGACTGGTCTTTGACCATTTAAATTGCTTTAATGTATTAATTCTTCACAATATATCCGTTGAATACTGAAAGGATACAATATTTCGAGAACAAAACAAAAAAACAGCAGCCGAAAACTTATGGGTCGGGATATAAAGAGTTTTTTTAGAGAAAAGATTACCTCAATGGAAAACGTGGTTATACGACAACAATGTCCATTGCCTGGTCTATCATAAAGGATGGCAGTAATTCCCAATAATGCTCTTAGACAAAATTTGTACATTGATTTTGATACCTGTGTGAATCGTTTCTAATTATCAGGCCACCACTGTATGTATATAAAAATGGATCACTATTTCCTTGGTTATCGCATCACGCCTGAACGGATGGAACGATTTCGATAATTCTTTTTTTGTTGTGTTTAGTATTATCTGGAGAAGGTTCTATTGGAAAATAATTTCAAAAAAGTTAAAAGGGCGTGGCACCTCACAAACAAACAAAACGTTTTATACTGTATACGTATTTCTGAACATTTCTTTGTAAGGCTTAGAACTTGGGACGATATAATACCGTGATTCCAAGTTCACAAATAGAGATGAGCATTATTACAAAAATTTTTTATACTCAATATCTCTGGAAGTGTTCATGGTTGGACACTGGGAATTGGTACAGAGATAAACAATATCAATACCATACTTACGAAAGAAAATTGGAGCTATTGGAAAAGGGGCGTGGCATCTCCAATACAAACTTAATCTCTCTAAGTTATGGAAGTGTTCCAAACATTATCGGAATTAAAAGTTTGCATTGGGTTCATACATCGATGGCGACTTTATTGAGGTTGCTCGAACAGCTTATTCGCCGAAGAAAAAAATTAAAGTACAACGTACCTAGTTTTAAGTTATCTTTTATTTATTCTATCAAAATACTTTAAATGTACTTTTTTACTCATTGTTTGCTAAAAATTCATTAAAAATGAGAATTAAAAAAAATTTGTTTTATATTTTTTTCATTGGGAAATTTTGTCGCGTGCGTAACTGTCGCGTGAGTACTACTATTATAGTTCATAAACAAAATTAGAGAAATATTTTTAACATTTCGTAAATCTACGAACCTAGGGTATTCTTCGAACTTCATTTCCTCATTTTAAGTAAATATGTTATCGTGCAAAATTCGCAAAATTTTGCATACTTCCAGACGCATTAATAAAAAACCTCTATTTTTTGTCGCGTGCGTTACCGCTATATATTTGCGTGTATATCCGAACTTAACTGTTACTCCAGCTTAAATTTTCTCGTGAATGTAGTACCCTGGTAGTGCTTTGCATTAAATAAAATAAACATGTAATCCTCTCGTTGTTTCCCTCCTTTAGCATTGATTATATGCGTACGAATGTCGCGTGCGTTACCCAGGATTAGCCCATATGTACATATGTATGTACATATCTGTGGTCAGAAGTCATAACGAACTATATAATTCGATATAAGAAATGTGCATTAAAAATGTTTGCTTGCAATTTTTACAAACAAAACTTCCTCAAAAGCAATATTTCATAAATGTAATGTAAATGTAGTTTTTAGCTAAAAATCGGTCGAAAAAAAATCTTAATGCAAAAGTTCTATCTCGAGTTAGGCCGTTAAGACTTGTGAACACAGATATACATATAAAGCAGAGATCGAATATTTCAGCCAATACTTTGAAAAGGTTTTTATACTCAGCTGTACTAGTACACAGAGTATTATAGTTTTAATCACATAACGGTGGATTGTAACACCATAAAATAATCGAGATAGATATTGACTTATATATATCAAATTGATCAGGGTGAAAAAAGAAATCGATTGAGCCATGTCCGTCCGTCTGTCCGTCCGTCTGTCTGTCTGTACGCACGATAACTCGCGCAAAAATTTAAATATTTTGATGAAATTTGGAATGCAAGTTGGTATCAAGACTGGAACGGATGGTATTGAAAATGGGCGAAATCGGACCATGACCACGCCCACTTACCCCTATATAGTAAAAATCGGAAATTTTGTATCTCAGTCACTAATAGAGCTAGAGTGATAAAATTTCACCCACGTGTGGAGCTCAGGCCCTTATGAAGAAATTTGGTGAGATTTTGAAAAATGGGCGGTGCCACGCCCACTTATTAAGGGCCAAACATTGAAAGTTTTATATGTCATAACTCAGAAACCGTTGAAGATATATCGATGAAATTTGGTAGGCGTGATATACTTACTTAGGCAAATGTTTGGACGAAAAATTGCCAAAATCGGTTAACGACCACGCCCACTTTTATATATGGGTATTATAAAGTGGCCTAATAAAAACATTTTAAGCGATATCTCTGTCAAATATAAAGGTATATCATTGAAATTTTATGGCAGAAGTTCAACTGCGGATATAAAACGAAAAGCACAAACATGTTGGAAAATGGGCGTGGTACCGCCTCTTTTTAGAAGTAGGAATATACGAGATTTCTGAGCCCATAACTCGACAAATAATTTAAATATCATGACGAAACTTGCAGTGTACACTTTTATTAGTTGTGGTAATACATGTTCAAAATTTTAGCGAAATCGGTTGGCGACCACGCTCACTTTTATATATGGGAACTATAAAGGGGCCTAATAAAAATATTTTAAGCGATATTTTTGTCAAATATAGAGATAATTCATAGAAATTTTGTGGCATGAGTTTCACGATAGACCGGAAACAAAAAATATAAAAATTTTGGAAGATGGGCGTGGCACCGCCTCTTTTTAGACAAAGGAATATACGAGATTTCGGAGCCTATAACTCGACAAATAATTGAGATATTATAACGAAACTTGGTTTATATACTTTTATAACTTGTGTTAATAGACCCGCAAAAATTTATTCAAATCGGTTTATGACCACGCCTACTTTTTAACAAAGATATTTCTGGAACACCCTTTGGGAATTTGTAACGTGACATCCTTGTAATTAGAAGTCATAAAGGAATGAAATTTTGCACAAAGAATAATATTCATATGCTTAGTTGGATGACTGATAAAAATGTTGAAAATGGGCGTGGCTACGCCCACTTTATGCAGCACTCGCTTTATATAAAATACACCGTGTTTTCATCAAACGCAAACAAACAATGAAAGCATACAGCTGAGTATCTAATGTTCGATTCCACTGGAACTTAGGCTTCCTTACTTGTTTCAAATAACTATTATTTAGAGACAAAAATCCAAACACTTACTGAAAAATTTATATCAAACGACAAAAAAAAATCCATATTAAAGTAAATTAAATCAAATAGTACAGAAATATAACAATAGAATTGGGAATTTATCTTCTCGCTTATACTGGATTCTCTTAGCCGACAGTTTGCATACAAAATGTTAGAGACTTTAAGAGACATTGGGCCTAATGCATAAAAATCGAGCTATAGCTCATACTCAGTTTTTTCGTAAAATGTGTATTTTCTATGCATACAAATTTTTAAAATTGCTTGATTTTACCAAACAAATTAGGTTTATCTCATAAAAAAATTAAAAAATAATAAAACTCAAATTATTTGGTTATTTCTTGGGATTAAGTTTGAGTTGAGTCTCTTGAGAAAGAGCTCTGTTTTAATGCATAAGAGCCATTTAGAGAGTATGCCAGCTACTCCTTAAACTGGGCGTAACTGATTATGCCAATTTTTTCTATTGTGAATAAGTAAATAATAATGAATGCAAATAATAATAAAACAGAGACCCAAAATAACCAGAGACCATAACAATTATAACAAATAAATATAAAAATCACTCATAACAATTATTGAGCAATGGAAAAATTTTTCCATCATCAATAACAAATGAAAGCGCTTGGCTGGGGCTATCATTTGGTCGAGTTTTAATTTCGATAACGATTTGATACCCATTTTGTGTGCATTCATTGAAATTTTTATGCATCAAATTTTTATCGATAACTCTGTTATCGATTAATATATCGAAATGAAAACTCTGCCAAATGATAGCCTTAGCCAAGAGCTTTCATTTGATACCCATTTTTGTGTGCATTCATTAAAATTTTTATGCATCACATTTTTATCGATAACACTGTGATCGATTAATATATCGAAATGAGAACTCGACCAAATGATAGCCCTAGCCAAGCGCTTTCATTTGATACCCATTTTGCGGTTTTCGGTATTCTATATTCGTATTCCGTATCCATATTTACCCGCTTTTCCACAATTATGAGCTGATCTAAAAAACCTCCATCGCCCAGTAATTGTTATTTAAGATGGAAAAAATTATCAATTGCTCATAACAATTATGAGATGATCTAAAAAATATCCATCATCCAGTAATTGTTATTTAAGATCGAAAAAAATATCAATTGCTCATAACACTTATGATCTGGACGAAAAAATATCGATCTTTGAATAATTGTTATTGATGATGGAAAATTTTTCCATTGCCCAATAATTGGCTAGCGTAGAACTAAACTGGTCTATCTAACAAAATACAAAATTAGAGAAAACAGATGAAACGCGTTTTAATGCGGTGTGCGATTGTTGATGTATGTTAAGTGAATATTGTAAATTATTATGTTAGCTTAATAGTTAACTTAACATTCTGCATTAAAAAAAAAATTATTATAGAAACGTTTTTTATATAATATTTATATGTGGCCGCTGTGGTGCAGTGGGTAGAGTGCTCGCCTGCTATGCCAGAGGTCTCGGGTTCAAACCACGGTCCGAGCAAAACACCAAAAAAATTTTCTAATTAGTAAAAATCCAATTATTGGGTTTTTCAAGAGCAGCGGTCACCTCTCGGCAGTGGACGGCATACCCTCCGAGTGTATTTCTGCCATGAAAAAGCTTCTCACAAAAAATGCATTCGCCGTTCGGAGCCGGCATAAAACTGTAGGTCCACCCAATTAGTAGGAAAAACAAAAAGGAGCACACCTCGAATTGGGAGAGAAGCTCGGCCATAAAACTCGTCAGAGTTAAAATAGCGCCATTGTAATTATATTTATATTATATGTTACAAGAAAACTTGTTACATAGACCACTTTAGAATTTATAATTTTTAAGAAAGTTTGAACTACAAATTGAAAATTATATGAATAAAACAAAAAATATGTGAAAAGAAGTACTTTAATTACAAAAATAATATACACATGTTCGTAAATGATATAAAAATAATAATAATAATAATAATAATAATAATAATAATAATAATAATAATACTTAATAATAATAATAATAATAATAATAATAATAATAATAATAATAATAATAAAAATAATAATAGTAATAATAATAATAATAATAATAATAATAATAATAAAAATAATAATAGTAATAATAATAATAATAATAATAATAATAATAATAACAATAATAATAATAATAATAATAATAATAATAATAATAATAATAATAATACTAATAATAATAATAATAATAATAATAATAATAATAATAATAATAATAATAATAATAATAATAATAATAATAATAATAATAATAATAATAATAATAATAATAATAATAATAATAATAATAATAATAATAATAATAATAATAATAATAATAATAATAATAATAATAATGATAATAATAATGATAATAATAATAATAATAATAATAATAATAATAATAATAATAATAATAATAATAATAATAATAATAATAATAATAATAATAATAATAATAATAATAATAATAATAATAATAATAATAATAATAATAATAATAATAATAATAATAATAATAATAATAATAATAATAATAATAATAATAATAATAATAATAATAATAATAATAATAATAATAATAATAATAATAATAATAATAATAATAATAATAATAATAATAATAATAATAATAATAATAATAATAATAATAATAATAATAATAATAATAATAATAATAATAATAATAATAATAATAATAATAATAATAATAATAATAATAATAATAATAATAATAATAATAATAATAATAATAATAATAATAATAATAATAATAATAATAATAATAATAATAATAATAATAATAATAATAATAATAATAATAATAATAATAATAATAATAATAATAATAATAATAATAATAATAATAATAATAATAATAATAATAATAATAATAATAATAATAATAATAATAATAATAATAATAATAATAATAATAATAATAATAATAATAATAATAATAATAATAATAATAATAATAATAATAATAATAATAATAATAATAATAATAATAATAATAATAATAATAATAATAATAATAATAATAATAATAATAATAATAATAATAATAATAATAATAATAATAATAATAATAATAATAATAATAATAATAATAATAATAATAATAATAATAATAATAATAATAATAATAATAATAATAATAATAATAATAATAATAATAATAATAATAATAATAATAATAATAATAATAATAATAATAATAATAATAATAATAATAATAATAATAATAATAATAATAATAATAATAATAATAATAATAATAATAATAATAATAATAATAATAATAATAGTAATAATAATAATAATAATAATAATAATAATAATAATAACAATAATAATAATAATAATAATAATAATAATAATAATAATAATAATAATAATAATAATAATAATAATAATAATAATAATAATAATAATAATAATAATAATAATAATAATAATAATAATAATAATAATAATAATAATAATAATAATAATAATAATAATAATAATAATAATAATAATAATAATAATAATAATAATAATAATAATAATAATAATAATAATAATAATAATAATAATAATAATAATAATAATAATAATAATAATAATAATAATAATAATAATAATAATAATAATAATAATAATAATAATAATAATAATAATAATAATAATAATAATAATAATAATAATAATAATAATAATAATAATAATAATAATAATAATAATAATAATAATAATAATAATAATAATAATAATAATAATAATAATAATAATAATAATAATAATAATAATAATAATAATAATAATAATAATAATAATAATAATAATAATAATAATAATAATAATAATAATAATAATAATAATAATAATAATAATAATAATAATAATAATAATAATAATAATAATAATAATAATAATAATAATAATAATAATAATAATAATAATAATAATAATAATATAATAATAATAATAATAATAATAATAATAATAATAATAATAATAATAATAATAATAATAATAATAATAATAATAATAATAATAATAATAATAATAATAATAATAATAATAATAATAATAATAATAATAATAATAATAATAATAATAATAATAATAATAATAATAATAATAATAATAATAATAATAATAATAATAATAATAATAATAATAATAATAATAATAATAATAATAATAATAATAATAATAATAATAATAATAATAATAATAATAATAATAATAATAATAATAATAATAATAATAATAATAATAATAATAATAATAATAATAATAATAATAATAATAATAATAATAATAATAATAATAATAATAATAATAATAATAATAATAATAATAATAATAATAATAATAATAATAATAATAATAATAATAATAATAATAATAATAATAATAATAATAATAATAATAATAATAATAATAATAATAATAATAATAATAATAATAATAATAATAATAATAATAATAATAATAATAATAATAATAATAATAATAATAATAATAATAATAATAATAATAATAATAATAATAATAATAATAATAATAATAATAATAATAATAATAATAATAATAATAATAATAATAATAATAATAATAATAATAATAATAATAATAATAATAATAATAATAATAATAATAATAATAATAATAATAATAATAATAATAATAATAATAATAATAATAATAATAATAATAATAATAATAATAATAATAATAATAATAATAATAATAATAATAATAATAATAATAATAATAATAATAATAATAATAATAATAATAATAATAATAATAATAATAATAATAATAATAATAATAATAATAATAATAATAATAATAATAATAATAATAATAATAATAATAATAATAATAATAATAATAATAATAATAATAATAATAATAATAATAATAATAATAATAATAATAATAATAATAATAATAATAATAATAATAATAATAATAATAATAATAATAATAATAATAATAATAATAATAATAATAATAATAATAATAATAATAATAATAATAATAATAATAATAATAATAATAATAATAATAATAATAATAATAATAATAATAATAATAATAATAATAATAATAATAATAATAATAATAATAATAATAATAATAATAATAATAATAAAAATAATAATAATAATAATAATAATAATAATAATAAAAATAATAATAATAATAATAATAATAATAATAATAATAATAATAATAATAATAATAAAAATAATAATAATAATAATAATAATAATAATAATAATAATAATAATAATAATAATAATAATAATAATAATAATAATAATAATAATAATAATAATAATAATAATAATAATAATAATAATAATAATAATAATAATAATAATATAATAATAATAATAATAATAATAATAATAATAATAATAATAATAATAATAATAATAATAATAATAATAATAATAATAATAATAATAATAATAATAATAATAATAATAATAATAATAATAATAATAATAATAATAATAATAATAATAATAATAATAATAATAATAATAATAATAATAATAATAATAATAATAATAATAATAATAATAATAATAATAATAATAATAATAATAATAATAATAATAATAATAATAATAATAATAATAATAATAATAATAATAATAATAATAATAATAATAATAATAATAATAATAATAATAATAATAATAATAATAATAATAATAATAATAATAATAATAATAATAATAATAATAATAATAATAATAATAATAATAATAATAATAATAATAATAATAATAATAATAATAATAATAATAATAATAATAATAATAATAATAATAATAATAATAATAATAATAATAATAATAATAATAATAATAATAATAATAATAATAATAATAATAATAATAATAATAATAATAATAATAATAATAATAATAATAATAATAATAATAATAATAATAATAATAATAATAATAATAATAATAATAATAATAATAATAATAATAATAATAATAATAATAATAATAATAATAATAATAATAATAATAATAATAATAATAATAATAATAATATAATAATAATAATAATAATAATAATAATAATAATAATAATAATAATAATAATAATAATAATAATAATAATAATAATAATAATAATAATAATAATAATAATAATAATAATATAATAATAATAATAATAATAATAATAATAATAATAATAATAATAATAATAATAATAATAATAATAATAATAATAATAATAATAATAATAATAATAATAATAATAATAATAATAATAATAATAATAATAATAATAATAATAATAATAATAATAATAATAATAATAATAATAATAATAATAATAATAATAATAATAATAATAATAATAATAATAATAATAATAATAATAATAATAATAATAATAATAATAATAATAATAATAATAATAATAATAATAATAATAATAATAATAATAATAATAATAATAATAATAATAATAATAATAATAATAATAATAATAATAATAATAATAATAATAATAATAATAATAATAATAATAATAATAATAATAATAATAATAATAATAATAATAATAATAATAATAATAATAATAATAATAATAATAATAATAATAATAATAATAATAATAATAATAATAATAATAATAATAATAATAATAATAATAATAATAATAATAATAATAATAATAATAATAATAATAATAATAATAATAATAATAATAATAATAATAATAATAATAATAATAATAATAATAATAATAATAATAATAATAATAATAATAATAATAATAATAATAATAATAATAATAATAATAATAATAATAATAATAATAATAATAATAATAATAATAATAATAATAATAATAATAATAATAATAATAATAATAATAATAATAATAATAATAATAATAATAATAATAATAATAATAATAATAATAATAATAATAATAATAATAATAATAATAATAATAATAATAATAATAATAATAATAATAATAATAATAATAATAATAATAATAATAATAATAATAATAATAATAATAATAATAATAATAATAATAATAATAATAATAATAATAATAATAATAATAATAATAATAATAATAATAATAATAATAATAATAATAATAATAATAATAATAATAATAATAATAATAATAATAATAATAATAATAATAATAATAATAATAATAATAATAATAATAATAATAATAATAATAATAATAATAATAATAATAATAATAATAATAATAATAATAATAATAATAATAATAATAATAATAATAATAATAATAATAATAATAATAATAATAATAATAATAATAATAATAATAATAATAATAATAATAATAATAATAATAATAATAATAATAATAATAATAATAATAATAATAATAATAATAATAATAATAATAATAATAATAATAATAATAATAATAATAATAATAATAATAATAATAATAATAATAATAATAATAATAATAATAATAATAATAATAATAATAATAATAATAATAATAATAATAATAATAATAATAATAATAATAATAATAATAATAATAATAATAATAATAATAATAATAATAATAATAATAATAATAATAATAATAATAATAATAATAATAATAATAATAATAATAATAATAATAATAATAATAATAATAATAATAATAATAATAATAATAATAATAATAATAATAATAATAATAATAATAATAATAATAATAATAATAATAATAATAATAATAATAATAATAATAATAATAATAATAATAATAATAATAATAATAATAATAATAATAATAATAATAATAATAATAATAATAATAATAATAATAATAATAATAATAATAATAATAATAATAATAATAATAATAATAATAATAATAATAATAATAATAATAATAATAATAATAATAATAATAATAATAATAATAATAATAATAATAATAATAATAATAATAATAATAATAATAATAATAATAATAATAATAATAATAATAATAATAATAATAATAATAATAATAATAATAATAATAATAATAATAATAATAATAATAATAATAATAATAATAATAATAATAATAATAATAATAATAATAATAATAATAATAATAATAATAATAATAATAATAATAATAATAATAATAATAATAATAATAATAATAATAATAATAATAATAATAATAATAATAATAATAATAATAATAATAATAATAATAATAATAATAATAATAATAATAATAATAATAATAATAATAATAATAATAATAATAATAATAATAATAATAATAATAATAATAATAATAATAATAATAATAATAATAATAATAATAATAATAATAATAATAATAATAATAATAATAATAATAATAATAATAATAATAATAATAATAATAATAATAATAATAATAATAATAATAATAATAATAATAATAATAATAATAATAATAATAATAATAATAATAATAATAATAATAATAATAATAATAATAATAATAATAATAATAATAATAATAATAATAATAATAATAATAATAATAATAATAATAATAATAATAATAATAATAATAATAATAATAATAATAATAATAATAATAATAATAATAATAATAATAATAATAATAATAATAATAATAATAATAATAATAATAATAATAATAATAATAATAATAATAATAATAATAATAATAATAATAATAATAATAATAATAATAATAATGATAATAATAATAATAATAATAATAATGATAATAATAATAATAATAATAATAATAATAATAATAATAATAATAATAATAATAATAATAATAATAATAATAATAATAATAATAATAATAATAATAATAATAATAATAATAATAATAATAATAATAATAATAATAATAATAATAATAATAATAATAATAATAATAATAATAATAATAATAATAATAATAATAATAATAATAATAATAATAATAATAATAATAATAATAATAATAATAATAATAATAATAATAATAATAATAATAATAATAATAATAATAATAATAATAATAATAATAATAATAATAATAATAATAATAATAATAATAATAATAATAATAATAATAATAATAATAATAATAATAATAATAATAATAATAATAATAATAATAATAATAATAATAATAATAATAATAATAATAATAATAATAATAATAATAATAATAATAATAATAATAATAATAATAATAATAATAATAATAATAATAATAATAATAATAATAATAATAATAATAATAATAATAATAATAATAATAATAATAATAATAATAATAATAATAATAATAATAATAATAATAATAATAATAATAATAATAATAATAATAATAATAATAATAATAATAATAATAATAATAATAATAATAATAATAATAATAATAATAATAATAATAATAATAATAATAATAATAATAATAATAATAATAATAATAATAATAATAATAATAATAATAATAATAATAATAATAATAATAATAATAATAATAATAATAATAATAATAATAATAATAATAATAATAATAATAATAATAATAATAATAATAATAATAATAATAATAATAATAATAATAATAATAATAATAATAATAATAATAATAATAATAATAATAATAATAATAATAATAATAATAATAATAATAATAATAATAATAATAATAATAATAATAATAATAATAATAATAATAATAATAATAATAATAATAATAATAATAATAATAATAATAATAATAATAATAATAATAATAATAATAATAATAATAATAATAATAATAATAATAATAATAATAATAATAATAATAATAATAATAATAATAATAATGATGATGATGATGATGATGATGATGATGATGATGATGATGATGATGATGATGATGATGATGATGATGATGATGATGATGATGATGATGATGATGATGATGATGATGATGATGATAATAATAATACAATGGCGCTATTATAACTCTGACGAGTTTTATGGCAGAGCTTCTCTCCCAATTCGAGGTGTGCTCCTTTTTGTTTTTCCTACTGATTGGGTGGACCTAAAGTTTTACGCCGGCTCCGAACGGCGAATGCATTTTTTGTGAGAAGCTTTTTCATGGCAGAAATACACTCTGATCTGGTGTAAAATTCTGCAAGAACTCTATGAAATCATGTACATAGGTTTACGCTAGATTTCTTTATATTGACGGATTTATATGTTTCACAATAATCATCATTAAACTGCATCACAGATTCATTTGGGAAACTTTTGCACCGCCGACTACTATAATCTGGTTGTCCCTGAACATTGGCCGTAGTTCGTCAAATGACATAAATTTCCCCACCATATTATTAACATCGGAAGGAACATGCTTTCTACAATTTTTAACCAATTCCATCCACTCATCTGGTGTAAGATCATACTGGTCTATGGTAGTCTACACTCTAAAAACTGCGTGTAAATATGCTACCAAAATATATGTAATTTTTAGTTGAAAATTACATTTTTTTTCGTAGATTTACACTACAAGTGTGTAATTTACAGTTCTAAACGAAATTTACGCACTTTTCAGCAAAAGTGAGCATATCATGCGATTTTACACACATTTTGGATTAAAGGAAATTGTAATTTCAAATCTCGTGCGCGAAATTACAATTGAGTGGGGTAAAATTACATAGTGAATTGGTAATTTTGTTTAACTTATATGCGAAATTACAATTTATTACTCGATTAGTGTTTAGATTTAAAGTTTGTTTGTGTAGGATTTACACTTTTATTGTTTAAATTTAAACAGCTTATCTGTTGAATTTTTCAGTGTGCGATTTTGCGCATAATAAGGTAGGAAAAAAGTAACCTACCTTTTTGTATGCAAAATTACACGAAAATTTCTAAGAGTGTATGCTAGTTGGACCACTTTAGAATTTCTTGAAATGATAAAAGGACGTGAATTCTAAAGGGACATTTTTATCGTTTGGACACTTTGGTACAGAAATAAGACCTACATCAATTTTGCACGGATAAATTTATGATTTTCAAGTTCAAAAATGTGCATAACTCGATTTCTGAAAAAATGTTAGATAGACCAGTTTAGTTCTACGCTAGCCAATTGTTATAATTGATTTTTATATTTATTTGTTATATGTAATTGTTATGATCTCTGTAATAAAAAAAGATTCGAGGGCGGCTATTATAGTTTGAAACATTAATACTTATTTTTTATATTCACCACACATACTTACTTAATTGGCACGTAACCGTCTAGACGATTCTGGCCGAGTCCAATAAAGCGCGCCAGCTATTTCTGTTTCGTGCAGCATGGCGCCACTTGTGAATACCTAGGGAGTCAGCTTCACTGTCCACCTGGTCTTCCCAACGCAGTGGAGGCCTCCCTTTTCTTCTGCGTTCAGCGCGTTTCGATAGAAATACTTTCTTGGCCGGAGCACCTTCGTCCATTCTCACGACATGACCTGCCCAGCGCAGCCGTTGGATCTTTATTCGCTGAACAATGTCGATGTCTGCGTACAGCTCGTACAGCTCGTCGTTAAATCTCTGTCGATACTCGCTAACGCGCAAAGGTCCATAAATCCTCCAAAGAACTTTCCTCTCGAATACTCCAAGCGCCATCTCATCTGATTTTGACATTGTCCATGCTTCTGCGCCGTAAATGAGGACTGGAACGATGAGCGTCCTGTAGAGTGTGATTTTTGTTCGTCGAGAGAGGACTTTACTTTTCAATTGCCTATTTAGTCCAAAGTAGCATTTATTTGCAATATACATACTAATAACTTAATTTATTATGGCATATACTAATAACTTTTTAATTTGTTTAATATTTTCTATTTAATTTTTCATGTATGTACGTACATACTTACATACACACATATTTATGTATGTACATATGCATATTTTTTATATTTTTTATTTTATCCCTTTGTCTCAAAACAAATTTCTTACACATAGAGGATGATGCGTTTTCCTCAAATTCAAATTCATCCACGAAAGTTAATGGGTTCGCAGCAGCATTATTCCCGCATCGACAGACGATTCATTCATTGAGTAATGAAAAACAACCACTACAAAATGATGAAAATAATATGGGGAATAATGGTGAATGCAGCAGTACTGCGAAGGCATTTAAAGTTGTTGATGGCGGCAGTGGTGAAATTGTTGTTGTGACCGCTGCTGCTAGCAAACAAATGTTGCTGAATGATGGTCTGCGCGTTGCATCGCCAGCAGCGACCATAGGCGCTGTGGCAAAATCAAAGGCTATAAGCATACCAAAGCAGCAGCAGCCGCAGCATCAGCAATATCAATCGGCAAATTCGGCGAAATTCTCGCTGGTCAACAGCACCTCTGCCCCACAAGAATCGATGCGCTATAAGTCTTCCGAACCTTTAACCCCACCATCTGTTCCGTGTAGAAAAGTTGATGATACGCTCACGCGTATTCGCAGTTTCTCACTTTCACATAAAATTGCAGCCGCCCACAAATCGCATCTGATGAACAATTGCAACAATGTTAGTGCCAATGGCGACGACAGCGGCGAAATGATCGTGGAAGATGCGGGCAATGCAATGCTGGGCATTGTTGGCGGTGGTAATCATTCGCCCTCCAGACAGCATACTACGACGACGACGGTCGGCAGTCACTACTTGCAGATGATGTCGGCACAACAAGCGGCAGCCGCTGCTCAAATGATGCACGTGACACCAGCAATCAGTGGTCGGAGGCGAACAATCAGTTCCAATAGCAATGGGTACGTTGCGTTCCTACTTAATGCTATAAAAAAAATCTATATGTATTATCTAATTTATCTCCATTCAAAAGGGCGGGCACCCGCGAAGTTCATAACAAATTAGAAAAAAATCGTCGAGCACATCTCAAGGAATGCTATGAGCAACTTAAGAATCAACTTCCACTAAAAGAAGATGAACGCAAGAAGACCTCCAATTTAGCGATACTTGGTGAAGCGATTAAATATGTTAAGGTATGTTGTGAATATGACCAGTATAATGTGTAATGATGCATGTATGTATGTAGGTAATAATATAGTAATTAATATAATTTTCCTCTCACCTCTAGACACTTAAAAAGAAGGACCAAGAGCTTGAAGCCGAAGTTGAACAATTGGCTAAAACGAAAATAAATTCACAACTTAAACTTGTATCGCTAAAAAGAGAGTTGGGACCAAAATATGAGCAAATGTTTCCTGGACCGTTTTTGGACTTTGATATGAACAATGAAAAAGGTGTGTATAAAAAAATATTCATATACATATCTATGTACATACCGACCCCTTTGCGCGATTTTATCGTAAGGGTCATTTTCTCGAAATTTACTTTTTGATGCAAATTTGTTCTACATCGCTCAGTGCATCACCTGGTAAAATATTGTATATGAAATCCGTATAGTTGTGCCAAAAATTAGCTTTCTTTTTTATCGTAAGGGACAATCTATACTTTTTTATTGAGCTCGAATTTATCGTATCGCACATATGTATAAAAAATATGTTGAATATAGCTAGGAGGAAATCGAAGGTGGAAACTCACTTACTCACTATATTACCGAGATCATGGTCATTAAAAATGCAAAAGTATGGAATAAGACACCTGTATTTGTCATATCGCTAGCTTAAAGTGCTAACTGTGCAAGTCCATTTTTATGGAAAAGTGTATTCTTATGTGGAACGCTAGAAAAATCAAATACGCACCACGCTAAACTAGTATCTGATGCTTGTCATATTTTTACTCGTTGTTATTCTGTGATACGAAAATTGTGTAAGTCCAAAAAATGAAGAAAATTGTGTAAGTCCGAAATTTTACATGAACAGAAAATTTTTTTTTTCATTTCGAAATTTTTTTATTTTTTGTTTTTTGTCTCTCCTACAAAGTTTGAAAAAAGGACTTACACAATTTGCACTCTAAGCTAGCGATATACAACCTTTTTTTTTAAATATTATCGTAAGCGACATTTATTCAAATACGCTCATAAAACATTGAGAGCGAAATAATCGTAAGGGACAAAATTATGAATTTTTCGCAAACTGCAAATTTTTTCAAGAAAAAATATCAGGTTCAGTATATTAATTAACTATCTAATCGCGTGTTCAATTTCATTTAAATATACGAATAAAAAACAGTAAAAAAAAAACAAAAAGTGCCCTTCTGTAAAATTTGCTTTTCTCCCTTACGATGAAGTCGCACAAAGGGGTCGATTTGTATGCACATAGATTTGTAAATGTACGTATGTATGCTCTAACAAGCCACGAAACAGATTTGGTTGAAAGGCCTGTCTTGAACACCTAGATTGATTAGCAAATATGCCAAATGTGCTAAACCCATAAAGTGTCTTTCTCAATCTACATACATATGTATTCTTTAGTAATAAACGAATTCAAATTCTATTAATCTATTCCAGACCATTTAAACACTGAAACAGCGTCGCTATCCTCCGGGCGAGGTAGTATATTGTATAGTTCATCAAGTTCTTTATCGAGCGGCGGCAGTAATGGTAGCACGACCATGTCCTCGCCAGTTGGTGCAAATGTACGTTCGTTGGGAGAAGAAAACATGTTTTTACTTTTATCTATAATTTTCTTTTTTAATAATAATTTCAAAACAGATTTCGTCGCAGCCGACTTCATTATCACCTGTGATATCCAAATCTTACATGAATGGTAGCAGTTCATCGAATATTAGTATTACATCGAGGTCTAACGGTATATTAGAACATCATAATAATCATCACAAGACATCCGCCGCTTTAATACCTGATAATAATAATACTAGTCCGACGACCGTTTTGCCAGCAAATACCACATTGGCATTGGCAAATGGTGCCATCATAAATATGAATAGTGCAGCAGCGCTCTCATTGACAGCTAAAAACATTTCGGCCATGTCACTAACAACACGCGACTCACCAGCACCATCGACCCCATCACCATCGCCGTCGTCATCGTCGTCCAGTTGTGTGTCATCGTCGTCGGCATCGTCATCATTGATATCATCGTCGCCACCACGCACCCTAAATGGTTTAGTTAGTGGACGAAGTGTGAATGTCAGTATTCCAAATTTAAAAATCACCGCGGGCAATAATAATGGGCTGGGTGGTGTAAATACAGGGGCAACGACCGCCGGTACAGGTGCAACAACAACAATAGGCAATTTAACATCGCCGGCAGGTGCAACCATAATAGCGACATCTGCGCCCAGCAATGGTGTTACTTCTACAAATAACGGTAATTATTTAATTTGAGATTATTTAACAATTGAATATTTATGTACATACATATGTACTTAACGTTATTCTTTCTTATATACATATGTATTTATTTTCACCTTACAGCGATAATGCTGCAAGCTTTGCGTGGCTGCCACTTGGTGTGAATTCTCTGCGTAAATTAACCCAACGAACTAAATCTTAGCCGCAGTCTCTCACTCACTCACAGTCAAAGCCATTATTTTCGCATTTTAAGCAAAAATCTCAAAATATATATATATGTATGCTAAGAGAAGCGAAAAAATTGGCCAAAATTAGATACAAGAAAAAAAAAAAATAAAACAAATAAATAAATGAAAATATAAAAAAAAAAAAAATAAAAAAGATAATTCTAAATGTAAATTAATGTGCTATTATATTCATTTGTGTGTGTATATTACTACTTGAAATATTACCACATCAAACGTAGAGATATGTAATACATAAACATACTTTAATGTATTATTAAATACATATACATACACGAAGATAAAAGAGAAAACATAAATTTGCTACACTCTAGAGTCAAGCCAGTGAATAAATTCTCCAAGTTTATTCTTCATATACATATATACATACATACATATGTACCTACTATGTTGTATTTACGCCATTGTATATACATTCATAGATACCAACATATGTATGTATGTGAACTACTTCATTTCTACAGTCTACATACACATGTTGCTAGCAGAAGTTTGTGCAATAAATCTCCCAAGGATAATTTTCTCAATGCCTATTAGCTTATGCACGAGATGCGTATGTAACTTACGAATTGGTCTTGAAAATTGCCCACTATTAAACACTGATGATTTCAATCAAAACCATATATCAAAAACTTAAACATACATATGTATTAACTGTTGTAACTTTATCATTAAGAAGACATTGAGAAAATGATGCCAAAGCTGTATTTATGTTTTCGTTTAATTTTAAGCAAATTAAGATCTTTATATGCTCTTTTTTAATTTGACAAAAAAAAAAAAACAGAAGTCGAATATATGTACATATACATACATATAATTTAATAATGTATTAATGTGAAGTAGACCCATATGTAGAATATTTATAGTATATACACACATTCATGCAAACATATGTATGTTCTATCAAAGCACTGCAAACCGTTACTTTCTTCGTTCGCACTTTTTCTGTTCGAAAAATAAAACTAAAAAATTTACTTTTATTTTTTGTTCGAAAAAAACTCAAAGGCTAACTTTTATTTTCTGATCGAAAAATTAAAATCAAAAAAGAATTTATTTTCTGGTAGAAAAAAAAACTCAAAAAATAACTTTTATTTTCTGCTCGAAAAATGAAAATCAAAAATAACTTATTTTCTGATCGAAAAAAAAAACAAAAAATAACTTATTTTCTAATCAAAAAAAAACTAAAAAAAATAACTTATTTTCCGATCGAAAAAAAGCTAAGAATTATTTTCTTGTTAAAAATCAACTTTTTGGATATATGTAACTCATAACTAGGGCATGGAATTTCATGTACTAAAAAATAAAAAATATGCACATAAAAAATGCAACAAAAACTGAGAAATATGCATGAAAAATCCAAAAAAATGCATTAATCAGGCAGGTTCTGCGATTCACTTCCGAGTGAATATCAATCAAATTCACTGTGAATCCGATATACCCTGTTCTGTATTTCACTTTCACAGTTTCATTTTCACATATTTTTCTAAAATGAACTCCGAGTGAATATGATTGTTCTGGAAAACGAATTCACATTAAAGAGTCGGTTAGCAATCACTTCTATTTGAATTGGTGAATTTGGTGCAAGAAGGCATGTAAGTAAACTGAATTGCAATATGAATTTACGAAGTTAGTTAATTTAAACATAAGAAGAAATAAATAAAGTAATTGTTTATATTTTTTAGGCGTAAACATAAAAATGTGCGCCAGGAGACCATTCTTCTCCAGTTTATGGATAAGCATCATACGTAATTTCACCCACCGGTGACCAAGTACTTTTCTAAAATTCGCAACACTTGTTTGAGTACCTTTCCTACAGTACTTCGCCCCATCGCGATTTTTGAAACCCACCTTCGGCTAGAAAGCGCAAAGTTGCAAGGACGTTGGAATAGACGTGTGTCTCACGTGGAGCTCAATAGTGTTTAATAGCATGATGAAAGCTTTATTCACCCGATAGCTTGAGACGAATCTGTAAAAACTTTTGGTAATCAGAAAGCCAATTACATCTCATGCAATGCAAACTTACACAGATTCAAGCACCTCTAAGGGATTTGAGTAATCACGCAGTCTCTTTCTATAAATGCTTCTTCTGCATGACCCTCATTTTCCACCAAAATAGCTGCTAGCGTAGTTGCAGTACTCATTTTTTCAATTTAAGTTCAATTTTTATATACAATTTATTATTTTTACTCTGTCAGTGGCAACCATAGTTTATATCTACTATTTAGTATAAACAATGGTGGCAACTGTCAAATGTCAGTTCATTTTTTGGGTGAATTAAAAACGAACTGTAGAATGAATGAAAAGCTTGTTTTTCAGAACATCAAATTTGAATTCACTCGTTTTAAGATTCATTTTCATATTGACTTTCACTCGGGTTCCAGAACCTGCCTGAATTAAAATTTTTTCAACTTCAGATAATTCATGTTTATTGAAGTTACAATAGTTAAATAACAAACATTTTTTAATTCAATTTTGCTCTTTGTACGTTTATACATATGTATGTATGTATGTTTATATATATATATATAGATACATTAATTCAGTCTTGAACTTTCATAATTTGCAAAGGTTAATCCTTATTCAACGATTCATTAGCGTACACCAGACCTGTTAAATTCCGATTAAAATTAATAATGATTAATTTTTTTGGATTTTTTAATTTTAATGATTATTTTAATTGTCTTACATTAAGCGGACAATTAATAATCGATTAAATTAAAAAAATTGTAAAAAAAATCATGATTACTAACCATTAAAAAAATAATCGGAAATAATCATATAATCACATAATTTTTTTTAATCGCATGATTATTTTTAATTGCCCAATTATTTTTAATTGTTTGATTATTTTTAATTGCCAAAATTTTTTTAATTGTATGATTATTTTTAATTGCTCGATTATTTTCAATTGTGCGATTATTTTCTTTAATATGATTATTTTAAATTATTTTTGAAAATAGGTATGTGTAGGTATGTACATATATACATGTATGTGTGTTTGTATGTGTGTATGTATGTATGCATGTGCACATGTATGTATGTGTATACATATATATATATTTTTTTTTTTTAACGAGGAGGAAGCATCGAAAGCCTTTACCCTTTCAGTGCGGGACTCTAACCGCACTAAACGTTCTACTGTCATCGTACCGAACGCCCCGGTACTGCCGTCAGGCTACCATCGGGTGGTGGGTTGAGCACCAGGCTCGAAAGTCCGTAATGGTCGCGTTATTGCCCTCAGTCTGCCTTAAAAGGCTTCACCCATTTATTTTTTACAAAAGTGGTCACTGTTACGTGGTCTGCGGAGGCCAAAGCTCCGTACCACGCGCAATGACGGATACAGGAGGCCGAGCTCCTTTACTTACGTATCCGTTCCACTTGAGGTGCCTATGATTAGAGGGATACAATTAGTGCTAATTTAGTCGCCACTGCCTCGCTGTATTCTCTCTAGGCTTCTTAGTGTTTTCATGGTGTGTGCTATTACATCACTCGCTGCAGTCCATTTTGGCTATGCTTCACGAACGACTCAGGTGTATAGTCTCCTCCAAATATTCTACGGAACTTGTTTCTAGATTCGTAAAATCTTGCACACTCAAAGAATACGTGGTGTGCATCGTCTATTGCTTGCCTCCCGCAGTGATCGCACGTTAGGTTCGACTCGTGCTTAAAGCGAAAGAGATGGGCCTTGAAACAACCGTGTAGAGATAGGAACTGCGTCAGCAGTATAGACTGGCAATTACTAGTGCGGCCTCATCCGATACGGGTTTAAACGCACAGCATACTCTCAGCACATGTATGTATGCACGTGCATATGTATGTATGAATATATGTATGTATGTTTTGTTCACAAACAAATTTGAAAAGAAACAAAAAATTAAAAATAATTAATCGATTAATTAATTAATCATGCAATTAAAAAAATCATAGATAATTTGAAATAATCATATAATTGTATTAATCATGCAATTAAAAAAAATCAAAAATAATCGAAAATAATCAAGTAATTGCGTTAATCATGCAATTAAAAATAATTGAAAATAATCTAAATAATTGTGCAATTAAAAATAATTAATCGATTAATTATTTTTTTTATATAATTTAATTAACTTTTAATCATTAAAAAGGTGAAAATAATCGTAATTAATCATTAAATAGTTACAACAACAAAACATGCTTTAATTAATAATCATTAAAATTTTTAATCATTAAATAACAGGTCTGGCGTACACAATGAAATATTTTTTCATATTCTCAAAAAGAAAACTTTGCCGATTCGGTCGAAAAAAGCTCTTATACATAGAAAACGAACGTTCTACATCCACAGAGGTAATAGGAGCATGTTTGAAACGGCTCTTTGTCGACAGGTATGCACCGTATCGAAAATACTAATAACACTGGTCGACAAAATTTCAACAAATTTTTGTTACAGAAATAAAATTCTACTTTTCTAAAGGATTTCGGTGCGCTGAATCCGAATCTGAAGTCAGATTTTCTGTAATACGTACAGATTTTTAGATATTCTTGCCCAAATGGGCGAAAAACACGGTTTTTGCCTATTTTCACTCCTAAATATCTTTTAAATTACTTACTTATTTTAAAAATTGATTAAAGCTATTGAAAGCTCGGCCATTTCCCTTGAAGACAACGTTTTAATTTTTCGGATATCTAATTTAGGTATTTAGTAATACATGTTTTTGTACAACAAGGTATTTGTCGTCGAAAACTACGGCAGCATTTGTAGCATTTTATAGGCGCAATCAAATTTTGTAGTTGCTCAGCAGAACAATTTTTTTACGAAGCCACTTACATACGTCCATAATATAATAAACTGCCTAAAAGCGTGCTTCAAAATTTTTAATTATTTTTTGTATGGAGAAAATATTGCAAAACTAATGAAGCTTAATATGCAATATTGCAAGTTACAAGAAAGATATATGAAATATTAAAACGGTTTCTTCAAGAGAAATGTCCGCGTTTTCAATAGCTTTAATCAATTTTTAAAATAAATAAGAAATTTAAAAGATATTGAGGAGTGAATATAGCCAAAAATCGCGTTTTTGGCCTCTTTACACATGAATATCTCAAAAACTGTACGTATTAGCGAAAATCTGACTTCAGATTCGGATTCACCGCACCGAAATCCTTTAGAAAAGTAGAATTTTATTTCTGTAACAAAAACTTGTCGACCAATGTAATAGCCGTGTTCACACGAAACTCTATTCGTCGTCAGATGGCTGTTATGCATGAATTTCGTTTGTATAAAACTGTCAACTAGCAAATTACAAAAATAGGCAATATAATGCGAAATATGTAATAAAAAAATGCAAACAACGCAAAATATGTAAAAATATGCATATATGACCAAAATATGCAAAATATGCAAAAACATTTGAATGCCATTTTTAAGACAATTTCACGATTCGCAGATTGTTTATTTATTTTGCTCTACCTAAATCTAAGAAAAACATGTATTTGCATAGATTTCCATGCCCTACTCATAACCGTTACGGTCCCTGGTAAAAACAAACTTTTTTTCTTACTTGAAAATTAATATTTAACTTATTAATTGCAAATTACTCAAACTTTAATAAGTATGTATGTATATATGTCATATACATACATATATGTATATGTATATGACCGTAGTATTCAATTACTATCTCGTGATGAGTTGGACGGTTGTGATTTTTTTATTTGCCGCCAACTTGACAACGTAAGTTAAATCAGCTTGTGCAGTACTCTGCCATGAACATATGCATGTCTGTGTGTATGTATGCATTTTCATACGGGATTGGTGAGCTGTTCTGAAAAGCTGCACAGAAGTGAGTTTCTGTAACAAAATCGCGAAATTGTCGATCAAAATGACGTCACATTAATACCCCTGCAGTAAAAATCCGCAATGAATCCTTAATGAATCACTGATGCAATTCGCTTATGACGAGGAGGCATCAGTGAATACTTTCATATAAATACTGCTGAATTTTTCATATAAATGGTTTGCTTTTCTCAGAAAAAAAACAAAAACAAATAAAACAAGTAAGGAAGCCTAATTTCGAGTGGAATCGAACATTAGATACTCAGCTGTATGCTTTCATTGTTTATTTGCGTTTGTTCGATATAGGGTGTATTTTATATGAAACGAGTGCTGCATAAACAGGGCGCAGCCACGCCCATTTTTAAAATTTGTATCAATCATCCAAATAAGCATATAAATATTATTGTTAGTGCAAAATTGCATCCCTCTATGACTTTTAGTTACAAATACTTCACGTTACAAATTCCAAAAGGGTTTTCCAGAAATATCTTTGTTAAAAAGTAGGCGTGGTCATAAACCGATTTCAATACATTTTTGCGTGTCTATTAACACATGTTATAAAAGTGCATAAACCAAGTTTCGTCATAATATCTCAGTTATTTGTCGAGTAATAGGCTCGTATATTCCTTTGTCTAAAAAGAGGCGGTGCCACGCCCATTTTTATAAACTTTTTCTATTTTTTGTTTCCGGTCTATTGTAGAACTCATGTCACAAAATTTCAATGAATTATCTTTATATTTCACAGAGATATCGCTAAAAATGATTTTATTAGGTCACTTTATAATACCCATATATAAAAGTGGGCGTGGTCGTCAACCGATTTTGTTAATTTTTCGTCCACACATTTGGCTAAGTAAATATAGCACGTGTACCAAATTTCATCGATATATCTTTAACGATTTCTGAGTTATGGCTTATAAAACTTTCAATATTTGCCCCTTAATAAGTGAGCGTGGCAACGCCCATTTGCCAAAATTTTTATACTTTTTATTTTATGTCCGTAGTTGGACTCCTGCCACAAAATTTCAGTGACAGATCTTTATATTTGACAGAGATATCGCTTAAAATGTTTTTATTAGGCCCCTTTATAGTTCCCATATATAAAAGTGGGCGTGGCCGTCAACCGATTTTGATAATTTTCCGTCGAAACATTTGTCTAAGTAAGCAAATTACGCATACCAAATTTTATCGATATATCTTCAACGGTTTCTGAGTTATGACATATAAAACTTTCAATGTTTGACCCTTAATAAGTGGGCGTGGCACCGCCCATTTTCCAAAACTTCATCAAATTTCTTCATAAGGGCCTGAGCTCAATACGTGGGTAAAATTTTATCACTCTAGCTATATTAGTGGCTGAGATACCAAATTTCCGATTTTTTCTATATAGGAAAAGTGGGCGTGGTCATGGTCCGATTTCGCCCATTTTCAATACCAACCGTCCCAGTCTCGATACCAACTTGCATTTCAAATTTGATCAAAATATCTCAATTTTTACGCGAGTTATCGTGCGTACGGACGGACGGACGGACGGACGGACATGACTCAATCAATTTATCTTTTCACCCTGATCATTTTGATATATATAAGTCCATATCTATCTCGATTATTTCATTATGTTACAATCCACCGTTATGAAATCAAAATTATAATACTCTGTGTACTAGTACAGCTGAGTATAAATATACTGAGTTATGACGACAGTGATGAATATTCAACAAAGAATCATCACTGATCCTTTAGCAGTGAAACAAATTTACTGCAGGGACGTTCCACACTTTGTCACTATCTAAAAGGCAGGTGAAAATCTATCGATTGACGTCATTATGACGTCACTCAGTGGAAAAGATTGATAGAGTTCAGTTACAGAAACTCAGTACAGAAATTATCAAAAATTTTCTATGCGTTAAAAAAGCTAACAACTGCAGAATTCTTACTTTAGATCTTTTTCCATACGAAATGTTCATCTAAAAATGAAAAACGTAAAAGTAAGATCACACAACTGACTTGGTTGTTGGCCATTGACACACGGAGAAAACTATATTGATGTCATATCCATATTTTTGTATATATTACAAAATTTTTTTGGATATAACACCCATTATATGGAAATGACATCCATAGTTAATGGATCAGACAGGATTATCCATAAATATGGATGTGACATCAATATAGTTTTTTCCGTGTACCTATTGCGAGTGTCGATTATCAGTAGAATAGAACCTTGCCGATTGAATGGATTGCGTTTTGTTTTGGCATTGCGTAACTTGATCGATCAAACTGTATCATTGTGAATAGTTCACTGAATTACAATCAACGGTTTTGACTATTTTTACGTTTTTGCAAAGTTGTAAAAAAGAAAGAGTTGGCAAGAGAGAGAAGAAAGTCCTCTGGATCTTGAAGAAAAAATATTTCGTCGCAGTGAAGAAAAAATAAAACAGTTATGTATTTTTCAGTAACTTTGCAGGAGACCAAAAAAACTGATTGCTGGCGTCAATTGGCTAAAATTTAGCAAACCTTTAATTCAGAAAGGATGGCACTATATCACTGTTATTGATTTATGAAAAAATAAATCACTTTTTTTTTATCCATTGCGACGTGATAAAGATTTGCGCGTTTTTAATGCACATATGTAGCTGTTTTTATACTCAACAATTTTTTTTTTTTTTTTTTTGTAAAAACGTATGAAATCTGTACGCAATACAACGCTAGTCCTAGTTTGTTTAATTAACAGTTCTCAGAACATTTATAGTACTACACGCGCATACTTTATTTGATAACTTCTAAACCAATCCAGATATGAAAAAACTGCAAACGCAGAAATGTGGGCAATGAATAGGGCTAGTAAAAAATGCAATAACAAAATTTCCTAAAAATTTACATAAAATAATTTAGATATTATGACGAAACTTTGTGTATGTATAAACTTTTAACACTTGTGGTAATAGACATGCAAAAATTTAGCGAAATTGGTTTACGACCACACCTACTTTTTAACAAGGATATTTCTGGAACACCCTTTAGGAATTTGTAATGTGACATCTTTGTAACTAGAAGTCATAAAGGCATATCAGTACTGAGTTCCTGTAACTGAACTCTATCAACGTTTTCGACTGGTTGACGTCATAATGACGTCAAACGATAGATTCTCACATGCTTTTTAGGTGGTAACAAAGTGTGGAGCGTATTAATGTGACGTCATTTTGATCGAAAATTTCCCGGTTTTTGTTACACATACTCACTTCAGCTATATAGAGAGTGTGCATCGTTTTTTTTTTTTTGTTTAACCAACCGTAATAGTAACACTACATAAGAGGCGAATATGCTATGCATATCTTATGCCAATCTGTGTATGTGAGCATCTTATTTGGGTATACACCCGCCAACTGGGCCAAATATGTGAAGCGCACGCACGTGTACGCAACTTATGTGGTGTTTAACTATGTATAAGAACACCACCGTCGGCTAAGCGATTCCAATTGCCGATAGTTGAAAGATATCTACATACATACCTAAATATTTATCTAAGTCGGCTAATAGAAACGCAGAAGCTGTATCAAAAACCACCAATGGAAAATATACAAATTTACTCTTTTCTATAAACAAAAAAATACCTACTCGTACATATAAACATACTATGTACTAAACGCTTATGTAGTGTGTGATTGTGAATTATTATGTAATACATACCGGCAATAATAACATGCAACATTTTCTTAGATGTCCACATTGATAGTAACCAGTTTATTCAGCATAAAAAATAAAATATGTAGAAAATACAGATATTAATAAATTTGAAGGTGTATGTATATATATACAAATGCATGCATGTATATATATATATCGTCGCTCCGGAAGAAGAAAGACGCATGTCAGTAATTTGTCGACGAAAAAAGGCGCATTGAAAATGTCGGGGGAAAAGATGCTTTACAAAACATGTCGACGAAGATAGACGCATAAAAAATTTTTCGACGAACAGAGACGCATTATAAAATATTTCGACGAAGAAAGACGTATTAGCATTATTAACTGCGAAGAAAGACGCATTAGCATTAATATTGACAAAGAAAAATAAAAAATCGAATACGTCTTTCTTTCCTAAAAAATATTTAAATGCGTCTTTCTTTATAGTAAAAAAAAATAAAGCGTCTTTCTTCGTTATCAAAAAAAATAGTCTTTCTTTCGAAAAATATTTTTAATGCGTCTTTCTCTGAAAGAAAAAAAGTTTGCGTCTTCCTCAACAAAACAGTTTGCGTATTTTTTCTTCTATAGCGACGATATACATATGTACGTATGTATGTTATGTACATACTGAGGTGGTCACAAAATATTGAATTTCACATTTTCTCTAAATTTATTTTGGTTGATATTAGAGGGCGTCAGTGAATTATTCTTCAGGAAATTTTGAAAAGTCGATACGCTTTTGAAAATTTACATCGATATATTAAACTTTTTATTTTATTTGATTGGGTTACAAAACTGCATACTCAAAATCTTGCAAATTTGAGATCACTTCTTCGATTTCTTAAATTCAAATTTCTAAAAAGCTTTTAAATTTCATTTATTTTTTTTATTTTAAAATTCCAAAACATTTCTTTTTATTAATCGAAATATAGCTAGCTTAGAGTGCAAATTGTGTAAGTCCTTTTTTTCAAACTTTGTAGGAGAGACAAAAAACAAAAAAATAAAAAATTTCGAAATGAAAAAAAAAAATTCTGTTCATATAAATATTTTGGACTTACACAATTTTCTTCGCTTTTTGGACTTACACAATTTGCGTATCACTGAATAACAACGAGTAGAAATATGAAAAGTATCACAGGCTTGTTTAGTGCGGTGCGTATTTGATTTTTCTAGCATTCTACATAAAAATACACTTTTTGTAAAGGGGACTTACACAGTTTGCACTCTAAGCTAGCGAAAATATTTGATGAGGAAAAAATTGTTGAAAACCGTTTTTAAATTTTGTTGTTATTTATGTTATCGCCACTGTATGTATGTCCAATGCATAATCTTGTACAAAAAAGAACAGAAATTAAAAAACAAAAACAATAAATAAATGTGCATGTATGTATGTACATAGCACTCTTCAAAGATCCCTAATATTTATTACAAATATACATACATACATACACAATAAATACCCTCACAAGACGCAAATGCAGAAATGCATAAGTATTAAATATAAAAGAAAAACTTAACAGAAAAATTACTTATGTATGTATGTATTTTTAAGCAAATGCAATGCAAACACACGATACTACATACATATGTATGTACATATATATGTGTACATACTTTTCGTACTGATGAACATGTTAATGTTAAATGTGCAAAATGCAGGGAAAAGAGGAAAGAATAAGAAAACAAAATGAAACTATTAGCAGTGAGCAACTGAAGAAATCAGCAACGAAACCCTCGAAGAAGGAAGGGGAAGAATGTGCGATGCAAAAAAGAAGAAACAAACCGTTTTTATACACCACATAACGTAACATATCGCACGTTTTATGCAATAGGGATTTAACTCAAAAAAAATTTGTTTGGGAAAACGCAAATAAAGTTTTATAATTTCAAATAGTTTCCTTCTACGGCTAAGTACAAAATCACTTCCATTTTTATCTTTTTGAGTATTTTATAAGACTAGACTCAAAGGCACTAACCAGTTATTAAAATATATGGCAAAATCCCAGAAATCGAAAATTTCGAGTTAAATCCCTATTGCATAAAACGGGCGATATAACATAATATATATATGTATGTAACTGTACTATGTAATATTCATAAGTGTGTAAATAAGAATAGAATTAATGATGTATTTTAGAACACGAAAATGTAATTTTAATAAATTATAATAATTACACCATTGAATAAGCCTACAAAAGTGGCATGTGGCATTTTTTCACTACAGGGTATTCGAACTACATATATATATCGCCACATATGGCGTATTTCATAGCCATTTTGGCGATTAATTAAAAAAATCAAATTCATAATATGGTCTGGCTCATGAATCGAAACTCCCAACTATCAATCGACAACAAACTCCTGCTCTACTCAGCTATCTTAAAACCCATTTGGACTTATGGCATACAGCTGTGGGGAACCGCAGCAAACTCAAATATAGAAATTCTCCAAAGATTCCAATCGAAAACCATTAGAATGATTGTAAATGCGCCCTACTACGTCACCAACGACCAACTACATCGTGACCTAAAGATACCTACTATCGCTGAAGAAATCAGAAAGTATGCTGCATCATATCAAATGAGATTATTAGCTCACCCCAACCCACTCGTTCTAGCCCTAACGGCAAGACCAATTAATTTCGTACGCCTCAAAAGAAAATCATTTACTGATCTTTATTGATGCACTGCAATAAATGGATGCGCTACTGAGAGCAATCCATACATGCCCACCATGTTTATTAAGTTATTATTAATTACTAATTACTTTTAACGAACCACAAAATTGTCTCAACGAAGAAAATCCATGGTAAAATGGAAAAGTTATAGGCGATCAAGTAAATACACCCAAGTCGCGCAATGCCTCTGCACGGGTATATTCTATGCATATTATACCAATACCTACACATCTGCAGTAGCAGCACATTGGCAGCGCAGTAGGTAACAGCGCATTTACGGGTATAACATGCATAGAATATACCCGTGCAGAGGCATTGCGCGACCTGGCTGTATTTACTTGATCGCCTATAACTTTTCCATTTTACCATGGATTTTCTTCGTTGATAGCTTATCTTTTTCCCAATAGAATGGAGCTTCACGTAAAGGAGTAAAACCGAAGGTGAAAACATTGGTTTTAAAGATATTGCCTGACAAAGTCAATTTTTTCTTCAAAAAATCGTAAAAAATCGAAAAAATTCAAATTGAATCGTTAATATTTCAGAAACTATAAGAGTTAGGGAAAAATGTTATAGCAGCCATGAAAAGGAAATTTAATTTTCTTTCGTTTGGTGTCACTCCAAGGAAGATAGCTTACTGCGTTAAAGAGGTATAAAGGATTAAGTGGAGCAATTAGCCAAATAACGGTAAATTGCCGATATCTCAAAAACCTTCCCATAGAATTAAAAATGAACCCGATTTTCGGAATCAGCGACCGATTTTACATATAAATAGGATGGTCGCGTTCAGAGTATTTTTTGGCTGTAGAGCAGTGTAATATGGTCTAAGATACGGCAGAACAAATATATCCCCCTCATCTGTTATTTTTTAATGACCAGTGGTAACTGACAGATCATATGCATGTTAACACATCGCACAGGGGCTGTGCCTAGCTAAAAGGCGTACGAAAGGTATTTAATATTTAAGGCCCAAATTAAAATTTCTTTTAGAATCTATAGGAGCCTTTAATTTGCTGATCGATTTCATAAAGTCCTTTTCAAGATAAAAGTGCATTTAAAGTTAAATAACAAAATTAAACGGGCATTTAAGTTATTTAAGGGCCATTTTGCCAGAAAAATTTTATTTCTGCAGTCTGTCAAAATGAAATATCAAGAATTTATTAAAATTTTATAACCGATTTTGTTTGATGGTTTGCTTGTTGAGTCCTATAATGCAATATCTTCATCTTCTTCCTCTTTTGTGAGGTTGGATGACCGCTTCCTATTTTTCTGCATTGGGTTTCCAAATTATGCTTTTTTGTTCTTTTTTTTTTTTCAAAAAAAAATAAAATAAAATAAAAATTTATACTTGAATGCTTTACTTATAGTGCATAGCACGAAATTTATTTAATTAAATTTTTTATTATAATTTTATTTAATTTAACGAGCACAGGCCCAGGTTATATTTTATTTAATTGGAAAATATTTGATACAATAAAAAAAATCCAAAAAAAAAAATCAAAAATAATTATAATTGTTTATATCCAATTTATAATCCAACAATTTTTTTTTATTGCTTTTAATAATTTAAATAATTATGATTGTTTTTAATGGTTATCAATTAAACTTAGTTTTTTCTGCAAAAGTATTAAAATAATGATTACCAATTAAAAAACAAAACCATTCAATTGATTACTAATCATAATAAGAATTTAACAGGTCGGTTTAAGCAACAGAAATCGATATTTTGCTTTTATGTTATTTCTAAGTTTTGTTTTGTGTTTTTATTAAAGCTTAAGAAGGGGGTTTTTACAATATTTTATTTAACTTCATTTTTGTATCGTCGTTAAAAGTTCAAAACCGCGTACCAAGTGCAATACTGCGTGACATTTTTTTTTGCCAAAAATGAGATTTCCGCAAAAACACATTCCTGAGATCCGTCCCTATCCATTCATTCATTCATTCGCCCGCTCGAATTACATCGACTTAATCAAATACATCAAAAAGTTTGCTCGCCTTCCCTTCCCTGTGATGGTTTGAACAGTTATGTTCCAACGCAGAAAGATGTTCTACGCAGAAGTACTGTGGATCGAAGACTTTATTTATAATGTGGAAAATATTGTAACTCGATGTCATTTCCATTGATCTTATTGCCTGTTACCATAAATAAACCATCAGAAAAGCACCCAAAATGGCTCCAAGAGAGTCCAAAATAAAAGACTGAAAAATTCATTTTAAAGTCATAAATCCCTCCAAATTTATCGGTCTCGAAGTTATTTGGTATATAATTCTTTTTGGGGTGGCCGCGTAGAACGATGTTTTGCTCATTATGAGCTCCAAAATAAGCTCATTTCTTAGGGTAAATCTCCGAGAGAAAGCAGTTCATATCCATCGAAATTTACGAAATTGTGAATTTTTGTTCTTTATTCTTATTGTTCTTATCACATTCTCGACATTATTTCGGCTAAAATCGCTTTTAATTGTTTCAAATATCCAAAACAGGCAGACATACATACTATGTACATATGTACGTATTTGTATATAAAGTGGGTGGGTTCAGGTTACTGCACACACACTACGTATCTACATGTGTCAGATTTGTATCACGGAATAAAATTTTGGGAACCATCTAGGTCATTTCGACAGGCCTGAATTAAAAGTCCAAACATGGTATAGCCTCTCAGCTCTAGCATTGCCGTACATCACATATGTATGTATGCATACATTAGTGCAGCATCATCATTAACGGCGCGAGACGACACTTCGGCAATCCTTTCCTTAATAGCCCATGTACAGTCGCAGACATCGACGTAAAGGACATGGTGAGCTTCATCAAATTTGTTCAAATAGGAGGAGTAATATGTTTCTCGTGGTATCGTAATTGGCCTTCATACTGGGCTGTGTCGCTATTGCGACAGCCACTCCAACCTAACTAAACCTACATATTCCTTAATTAAGTACAAAAAAAATTTATGAACAAGTATATATGTACATATCTGTGCCCGCAAATTAAAGTAGCCTAACTCAAAATATGGTGAACGGAGAAAAGTAAATTTTTTGTCAAAATTCAAACCATTGGACCAATTCGGATTTTTAAAAGGTGAAATAATGGATTTGTAGTGTTAGAGAAGGAATAGTTGTGAACCAGAAATCTTAAAGCAAGGTTAATTGCAAAAAATTTTCTTTTATAACTTAAGTGCTTTTATTGGATGCAATTTTTACGAAAAGCAGAATTAACTCTAGTTAAGTTCTTTTATTGTGTCGAATTCTTCCCAATAAGGTTTTTATTTCCATTTAACTCGAGTTAAGTGTTTTTAAGCGTAGACCTACGTTCGGGTCGAAAACGACCCGAAACGACCATTTAAGTGGATATAACTAACTAAGTAGTGGAATTAGAAGTCTTAGAGTTTTTGACTTTTAATTTTTGTTTGAAATGAATGAAATAAAATAAAAATCGTTTCGCTAATCATTGTTGTTTGAGCCTGAAAAAAATAATCCATAATCCTACGCCGCGGATCGTTTTCAACCCGAACTGAATTTGCATTTTATTTTACCGAATACTGAAAAAGGCATGGTACTAGGGAAATCACCACAAGAAGCTTGGTTTATCCGGAAATGATTAATGAAGACTCCCAAGCGAGAGGTTCAAAGCAATTAACAGCTGGAACCGCCGAAAAAAGGGGCGCGGTAGCACTACTGTTTGATAGAAAACAGCTGGTATTTGTGTGTGGCCAGGACCGGAAACACAGTCATGTACAGTTAAATAAAAAGTGTATAAAGCGTTTATAAAAATATTCAGAAGATCGCAAAAAGGTGTAGGAAGGCATAGGCTAATCAGCACTATCTGACCCCGGGTCCGACTGACTATCGTTAAAAAATGAGTCCTTAATTGAGTCGTCGCTACTATAATCCATATTTAGAAAGTCTTCTTCCTCCATGTTACCAGGATCCATACCTTGTAAAACGCTACACGATTAAAGTTTAATAACAATAATAACTAGCCGAAGGCCTGAGTTTCCAGTGCTATATAAAACAAGTAAGTAAGCCTAAGTTCGAGTGGAATCGGACATTAGATACTCAGCTGTATGGTTTCATTGTTTGTTTGCGTTTGATGAAAACACGGTGTATTTTATATAAAGCGAGTGCTGCAAAAAGTAGGCGTAGCCACGCCCATTTTCAACATTTTTATCAGTCATCCAACTAAGTATATGAATATTATTCTTTGTGCAAAACTTCATTCCTTTATGACTTCTAATTGCAAAGATGTCACGTTACAAATGCCCAAAGGGTGTTCCAGAAATATCTTTGTTAAAAAGTAGGCGTGGTCATAAACCGATTTGAATAAATTTTTGCGTGTCTATTAGTACAAGTTTTAAAAGTGTATAAACCAAGTTTCGTCTTAATGTCTCAATTATTTGTCGTTATGGGCTCCGAAATTTCGTATATTCCTTTGTCTAAAAAGAGGCGGTGCCACGCCCATTTTCCAAATTTTTCTATTTTTTGTTTCCGGTCTATTGTGGAACTCATGCCACAAAATTTGAATGAATTATCTTTATATTTGACAAAGATATCGCTTAAAATATTTTTATTAGGCCCCTTTATAGTTCCCATATATAAAAGTGGGCGTGGTCGCCAACCGATTTCGCTAAAATTGTGAACATGTATTACCACTACTAATAAAAGTGTACACACCAAGTTTCGTCATTATATTTAAATTATTTGTCGAGTTATGGGCTCAGAAATCTCGTATATTCCTGCTTCTAAAAAGAGGCGGTGCCACGCCCATTTTCCAAAATTTTTATGCTTTTCGTTTTATATCCGCAGTTGGACTCCTGCCATAAAATTTCAATGATATACCTTTATATTTGACAGAGATATCGCTTAATATGTTTTTATTAGGCCACTTTATAATACCCATATATAAAAGTGGGCGTGGTCGTTAACCGATTTTGGCAATTTTTGTCCAAACATTTGCCTAAGTAAGTATATCACGCCAACCAAATTTCATCGATATATCTTCAACGGTTTCTGAGTTATGACATATAAAACTTTCAATGTTTGGCCCTTAATAAGTGGGCGTGGCACCGCCCATTTTTCAAAATCTCACCAAATTTCTTCATAAGGGCCTGAGCTCCACACGTGGGTGGAATTTTATCACTCTAGCTCTATTAGTGACTGAGATACAAAATTTCCGATTTTTACTATATAGGGGAAGTAGGCGTGGTCATGGTCCGATTTCGCCCATTTTCAATACCATCCGTTCCAGTCTTGATACCAACTTGCATTCCAAATTTCATCAAAATATTTCAATTTTTGCGCGAGTTATCGTGCGTACAGACGGACAGACGGACGGACATGGCTCAATCGATTTCTTTTTTCACCCTGATCAATTTGATATATGTATATAAGTCAATATCTATCTCGATTATTTTATGGTGTTACAATCCACCGTTATGTGATTAAAACTATAATACTCTGTGTACTAGTACAGCTGAGTATAAAAATATCTGTTAGTTTCTAGCTTTTAAGCTTAACTATCAATACTAATAAATAAATAAAAAAATAACAATAATAATACACTGGCGATATTAAAACTCTAACGAGTTTTATTGCCGAGTTTCTCTCCCAATTCGAGGTGTGCTTCTTAACTATTGTTTTTCCTACAATTTGTGTGGACCTACAGTTTTATGCGAGCTCCGAACGGCGAATGCTTTTTTGTGAGGTCTTTTCATGGCAGAAATACACTCGGAGGGTATGCCGCCCACTACCGAGAGGTGACCGCTATTTATAAAAACCCAATAATTGGGTTTTAATCAATTAGAAAAATTTTTTGTGGTGTTTGTCCGGACTGGGTTAGAACCCAAGACCTCTGGTATAGCAGGCGAGCACTCTACGCCTGCACCTCAGCGGCCACATTAAAGTTTAATTGATGAAAAAAGGTGTTTTATGTATACAGTATATAATAATTAATTGAATTTCTACTCTGAAAAAAAAAACGTTGTAAATACAAAGACTTTTGCCGTTAAATGAACAACTTTCCGCAGTTGAAATGTGCCCAACAACGCTCCGTTGTTGTTTCAAAGATGCGAGCGTTTTTGATTTAAATACTTTTCGTATTTAAGTTAACAACGGAAACTGTTGAATGAAATACTTTTACATTTAAGTTAACAGTTTTTACTTTTGAATTAACAGCAAAAATTTTTAGTCCAAATGCGAGCACTGTTGATTCAAATACTGTTCGTATTCAAGCTAACAACTTTTGCTTTTGAATTAACCGTAAAAGTTTTTGGTCCAAAAACGGGCACCATTAAAGCAAATACTTACGCATTTAAGTTAATCTCAAAAAAATTGTAAACAATAGTAATTTTTTTTTTAATATAATAGATATTATTTTATTTAGTTTTTTTTTATATAATATATGTTTACATAGTAATATTAATACTAAGGCCCGGTTTCACCAAACAAACTTTTTCCATTCAGTGATGGTCATTTGATGCATCATTTGAACAACGCGATGTGTGGAAAGAGACACGGCCACAAAGGTTTGCATCACATTTTCACACCGCCAATATAAAGATTATGGAAACTTGTAGGCAGTAGTGGCACAAATATCCATCAATCCTGCACCTCAAATGATATATCAAATGACTATCACTGTCTGTAGGGCTTTTTACACACACAAACACATAAACACAACTGATTTTATTTTATTATTTCATAACACATTCTTTATATTAACTTACATTGTTTTCCGACCGCCAGATTTGTAGGTTTCTGCGCAATCATCGCCGACAAGTTTTACCTCGATTGCTCGCTATCGGAAAATGGGATAATCTAGCATATTTATTCTGAAAATACAAAATATATGTATGTATTCTTAAACGTACAAATGTATGTACATATAATATTAATATATTATAATAATATATAAATATTATTATTGTGACTTACCTTTATTTGTAATTATATATTGCATATACATACATATGTATATGTATGTATATATTTTTCCCGAAAATTTAAGTTTGACAAAAATTTTTTCTATTTTTTATTTACTTCAAAATTTTTCAACAGCAAGGGAGTTTTTGAATCAAAAACTCCCGTCTTTGAATTAACTATGGAAAGTTGTTGAATCAAAAACTTTGCCGTTAAAACAAATACTTTTGCTGTTGAATCAAAGACGGAGGTTCAACAGCGGAAAGTTGTTGATTTAACTACGGGTATTTTTTTCAGAGTATATATACATATATATATTATCTTTGAAAAATCTCTTATCTCATGTAGAAAAAAATCAAACAATGGTTTTTTCTAGTATAAATAGCATATCTGCATTTCAGTGGGTGGTAGGGTTTGGTAGCCATATGGCTACATTGGGAATTAATGCATACAAATTTAAACATATTTGGTTGTATGAAGTTTATCAATTATTTACATATACTTTTTTGCATCATTTGCTATGAAACAAAAAAAAATATTTTTTGATGTTAAATACAAAGCAATATTAAATTTTGTACATTTATGTCTAGAAAACGAAGTCCTGCTGTTGCAATATTTGCGTTTTCCTTTTTCCAAATAGATCGGTAATGGCCAATGGTCAGCACCATCATACACTCAGAGAAAACTGGCATCGTAAAAATGACTATGAAAATATTCAGCTTTACTATTCGCTTTTTTACTATGAAAACACGGAAATATGACTATGAAACAACTTGATCTGAATATAAACGTATTATTTCAACCGTTCAAGTATGAAAGATATTCAACTTGAATATGAAAAACTTTGAGTTGACTAGTAAATACTAATCCAACTGGACAGGTATTAACACCTGTCATTGTAAAATTTGTAATAGTCATCCACAAGTTGAAGCATATTTATTTTAACTACTGTTGATGTTTCAACTTCAATATGGTTCATAGTAAATTTAAATATTTAGCACAGTAATAGCAATTTATGCTGCGTAGATTTTCGTTCGTTCATTTGAATGCGGCTTTTCAAATTTCCGTAATTCTTAGATGTTTTATACATTGTTCGAGCTATATACCATGATTGAGCAACTAAAATATAACTCATTTTCCACAAGGGAAATGAGTTGGCTTATTTAAAGCCATTTTTCATACCCCAGAGGTTGGCACTCTCGCCGAACCTTGGAGCTACAGCGCTCCCCCCACGTGAATACATAAAAGGGTTTAAAAAAGCACATATGTATACATATGTATGTATGTGCATATATACACACAAAGTTTAGACACATAGTTATATTCAATATGAAATATATTTAAAATAAATATGCTGTCTCTTAGAGTTGAATAAAAACATATTGAACTTCAATATGAATCATATGTATTAAACTTAAGGATATGTCATAGTCAGTTTCAATATGAACATTTTTTAAAACAAATATGTTGTAACTTTAACTTTACTATAAAAATATTCAGTTTGAATATGCTGCATTTTTCAACATATTTAGGACAACTATTTTTCATAGTTGTTTTTACTATGACAACACTTCAAGTCGAGTATGATTAATTTTCATTTTAACTACTTAATATTTATTATGATGGTATGAAGTGCAACGTAGTCAGAATCACTATTTTCATCCTAGGCGCAAAACCATTGGTAAAAATAGTCAAATCAAGGTGTAAATAGTCAGATTTACGTGCGTTTTTTTGCTGAGTATACTGCATGTCAGAGATCTGTCTTTTAGTACCGAATTTCCTCTGTTTTTGTGTGTTTGGAACTGGACTGTTGCTGTTTATCTCATCTCATCATCGGTCTTGCCCTATTTCTGCCATTTTTAATAAAAGCAGCATTTATCATCCCATCAGCAATTTCTGCTTTGAACTCTAGAAACGTTTTTTTTTGTCGGCATTTTCTTTTGTATGCAATGCCTCTTATACAATAACCAGGAATTGACAACACAAACGTCTTATTCTTAATTGGCGCGTAACCGTCTAAAAGATTTGGCCGAGTCCAAAAAGAGCGCGCGAGTCGTTTCTGCTTAGTGCTGCCTGGCACCAATTGGATCTACCAAGGGAGGACGAGTTAGTCTTCACCTGATCTTCCCAACGCAGTGCAGGTCTACCTTTTCTTCTGCCTTTAGCTAACAACTGGGACGTGATAAAATATGCGTAAGTAGTATTTTTGTTTCCAATTTTGACCTATAAAGCCTAACCATCATATTGCTTAGGTTCACCCCACTCATAACTCGTTGCTAGAGTTCAAAGCGAAAATTGCAGATAGGATGATAAATGCTGGTTTTATTGACGACAAAAAAAGAGGAAGGCCATCTGATCAAAACAGCAACCGTCCAATTCCAAAAACGGAGACGAAATCATGTACTAAAAGAACGATTTCAGACATATAGTATGATGGGGCTGGCCATTGGCCATTACCAATCTAGAAAAAGAAAATATACAAACCACAGGACTTAATTTTCTAGAATTAAATATAAATAATGTAATGTTGCTTTGTGTTTAACATAAAAAAATAATGTAGTTGTTCTACGCAGGCTTCAGGTCAAGTTGAAACAATGTTTAACAATTTTATTTTTCCCAATATATTTCGGTCACCCACGGTGATAAATCTCAAGGGATTCCTTTAACACGGCACTTTCCTTTGACATGTAGTTTAAAAAAAATTAATTTTTATTTGTTTCAGAGCAAGTGATGCAAACAAGTATAAATAGATGATGAACTTCATACTACCAAATATGTTTAAATGGTAAATTTTTGTATGCATTAAATCCCAATGTAGCCATTGGGCTACCAATCAATTTTAGCAAATATATTCACTCTTACTTACACTTTTCACCTTCTTAATGCTAAAATGTATTTTTCAAGCATTAACTTACAAGAAAATATTTTTTTGTACAAATAAATAAATTAATTGTATATATTTTATTGATAAGAGACTTATAATCAGCGTTCGAAATCAAACACTACGATAACATTCAATAACGTAGCGCAGCGTTCATGCGACAACGATATACACAAACACAACCCCTAACAAACCTAACGGTACTTGTAGTGTTTGCGTTTAAGTTTGTGTAGATGAACACAAACAGAACACTACGCGTAGTGTAGCTGGTGGAAGTACGCTAAGTGGAAATGAACCCTACTTACACTGACAGCCGTGTTGCATACCTGTGTTTAAATGAGGCAAACTCCAGTGGCACGGATGTAAATGCACCACACTCATAGAAAATTCGAAGATGATTTCGAACACGCATTCGAATGCAGCTAAGTTGAAAATTTTCTACTTCTATGCGTTTTCTATGCGTTTCGCAACCAATATTAAGTTGGTTGCTACATCGGTATACATATTTTCTGGTAAAAATTTCGTTAAATTGATTTAAAATGAAGTAGTGAAAGTTTGTTTGCCTGCAGAAAAGTTAATTAAATGAGGTTTTAAATATATTTAGAAATGATTAATAATTATTAATTATATGTTAATTACTATCTGCATACCCATGTACATAGTACATGAATTTAAATTACATATACATATGTAGTTAGCTGTGTGCAAATACACAATTGAAACTTAAATAAGTTCAACTGTAAAAAAATAATTAAGTGAAATGAGTTTTCTTTTGAATAGGGAGTTTTCAGATTTCAGAGGTTGTGCATATATTTGTATAAACCAAAATTTTCAAAGTCTGATATTTTAAGGCAAAGCAACTGTAATTCTTACAATACATAAAAATCGACGGATAGCAATTTTGCAATGTGGCCGCTGTGGTGCAATGGGTAGAGTACTCGCCTGCTATACCAGCGGTCTCGGGTTCTAACCCCCGTCCGGACAAACTCCAAAAAAAAATTTTTCTAATTAATTAAAACCCAATTATTGGGTTTTTAGAAATAGCGGTTACCTTTCGGCAGTAAGCGGCTTACCCTCCGAGTATATATCTGCCATGAAAAAGCTTCCCACAAAAAATGCATTCGCCGTTCGGAGCCGGCACAAAACTGTAGGTCCACCCAATTAGGAAAAACAAATGGAGCACTTCTCGAATTGGGAGAGAAGCTCGGTCATTAAACTCGTCAGAGTTATAATAGCGCCAGCGTATTATTATTATTATTATATTATTATTAATTTGGAATTGATCCACTTCACGGGTTTTGATCAAATTAAAAAAAAAAAACACTAACTTCCCTTTCCAAATACAAATCACGTACCCGAGTGGTACGTTTTTTTTTTTTTTTAATAATTTTAAAGTATTCCGTATATGCGGCAATAATACTTCCTATCATAATTAATATCAATTCTAAATCGTCATCCATTATACATTTTATTGAATCTTTCACGAATTGGTAAAATATGTATTTTCAAAAATAACAATGTCGGGAATTGTATATATGTAGTGTAATTGACAGACGCAACCATGCGCATACACTGCAGCAGTCAGGGCCGCACGCAAGAAAACGTTTAGATGCGCATACGCACAGGCATTTGCATACGATGCGTTAGAGTTGGACTATTAGACGCGTATTAGATACTACAGACGAAAGCTGTACGCTTTGCTGTCGCGCACGTATATTTCAATTGAGGGCTGCACACGAGTCGTCAGCTTCATGCATTCGTCAAAGTATGCTGGCTACATGTCGCTTGGCGTAAAGCAGTGCTGGTAGCTAGGCGTACTACGCTTAGAAAACAGGAAGAAGAAGATGTTTGTTTACATTTTTCCACTTGGTGGAATTTATGAAAGCAGTAAAATTTGTGTAAAAAATCGGAAAAAATGAGTGTATAATGAAAGAAAATGGAAGATTCCGTACAAATTTTCATCTTTTCTATTTAAAGCTTCGAAATTTAAAGCAAATACCGTATTATTAATTTCTTTGTTTGTTTTGTGCAGCGAAGTTTCATGTCGCTTCGTGTGCAGATCTTGAGGCGTAGAGAAATCGACGCTACATGAAATGGTTGTGGCTTTGTTCAGAAACTCAGTTTGAAGCGCAACCTGATTTTGTAGTACATACATTTTGTAGTCATAAACGTAAATTTTGCATGAAGAGTCGCTCATCACAATCTCAAAATAAAAATAATAGCTTAAAAAAACTAAAAAACACGCTTTAATCTTAAAAATCGTACTAAAAATTGAGAAATAATTTAATTAGAAACAAAATTATGAACGAAAATATAAGTATTTAAGGAAAAGCGTCGGGTGGTGCTCAGTATGTCAAAAAATATTTAAGATCACTGTTTTTAACTAATATTTTTATTTTGACTTTTTTGAGATTTCATATAACGTACTCTTTAATTTCGCAACTATGTAGGTATGTATATTTTTGTACCAGTTGTACGAATCGAATATTTTCATGTTCAAATATTATTGAGCACCCCCACGCTTTTCCTTAAATACTTATATTTTCTTTCATCATTTTGTTTCTAATTAAATTATTTCTCAATTTTTAGTACGATTTTTAAGATTAAAGCGTGTTTTTTAGTGTTTTTAAGCTATTATTTATTTTTAACTTTTTAGTGAAATTTTTCATTAAAGGATGTTTTATGCGGACGCAAGAATAAAAGTAAAAAGAAGTGTGATGAAGGGATGTGGTGATTTCCGAAATAGATCTATATACATATGTATTTATAACTTCTACCAAAAATATTAATTTTTCACATACATTTTTTCCTTATAAAAAAAAAAACATTGGTCATAAGCAGGGACTTGTAACGCGTTTCGGTTTCGGTTTCTGTTACACAGCTAAGTAACGAAACAGGAACAGAAACAAATCTCCTTTGTAACAAAAGTCGTAACAAAACTCCGAAACGTTTCCAGCAGAAACAAAACCTGTAACGAAACTAAATTAATTTTGTTCCTTGTAACAGAAACAGAAACAGAAACAAAACTCCTTTGTAACAAAAGTCGTAACAAAACTCAGAAACGTTTCCAGCAGAAACAAAACCTGTAACGAAACTAAATTAATTTTGTTCCTTGTAACAAAATCCGTAACGAAACTAAATTAATTTCTCAGTATCAGAAACAAAATTAATTTTGTTCCTTGCAACAAAAACAAATCCAGAAACAAAATGAATTTTGTTCCTTGCAACAAAAACAAAACCAGAAACAAAATTAATTTTGTTTCTCAGTAGAAAAACTATATTTGCAGAACATTAGGATGGACTTGTTATTTTTAGGTATATAATATACATATATGTATGTATTTATGTATGTATGTATGTCTGTGGCAACCAACTAAAGTATGGAATAAGACACTTATATTTTTTAAATATTATCGTAAGGGACATTTATTCAAATACGCTCATAAAACATTGAGAGCGAAATTATCGTAAGGGACAAAATTATAATTTTTTCGCAAACTGCAAATTTTTTCAAGAAAAAAGATATCAGGTTCAATATATTAATTAACCATCTAAACGCGTGTTCAATTTCATTTAAATATACCAGTAAAAAACAGTGAAAAAAAAAAAAATTCTCTCCTGTAAAATTTGCTTTTGTCCCTTACGATAAAGTCGATATGAAGAAAAATATAAATGGGTGACTATTAGGGTTGTCTTTTTTAATTTTTTTAAATGCTATATAAAAACGCTTCGTATGCATAGAACAACGGATTGTGAAAAGTATACATTAATTGTTATCAAGAAATATTTAATTTTCTAATAATAGCTCATTCAGACTACTTTGTAGTGCAATTTCTTCATCATCATGATTTTTATAAGACGTCGAAGCAGTACAGGATGCTTTGGCGGGTGTAATATCGTTTCGTATGGATAATGGGATATCCGACTTGCGTTTTCTTAATGTATTCCTGGCGATTTTTGCTTTGAATTTTTCATTGCACCTGATAACTAATATATCATTTAATATATCCGTTTTCATATTCGTCCTTAGTGACGAATATATATAGTGCATTCCCGAGAAGAGCCGTTCCACACTAACTTCAGTTGCAGCTGAACCATTAACAATTTTTGCCAATTGGTACAAAATTAATTAATAATGAAAAAATGTGACAGAAAACGACAGGTTGTCACATGAGTATTACTATTTCAAAGAGATCTGGATTATCACCCACAAGGTTGACTTTTACCCAGTATCATATTAAATTTATTACACTATTGGTAACAAAAATTGGCTATAATAAATAACAAACGAAGCTCGCCCTATGCGAGTGAAAATTCTTTGGTATTTGGAAATGTTTATATAATTTGAAATTTCACAGCTTTTGCATGTCTACATCTACTTCCACACTTACCTCTACCTTCTAATCTACCTCTACCACGGAACCAACTAAAAGAACTTAACTCGACCTCTGTTCAAATCCAAAAATATCTTAAGTGAAGTTAAAAAATGTGTATTTGCTTAATTAATCAAGCTTTATTACATTTCTGTCAATCTATCATTTCTCGCAGCTAATTATAGTCCGAAACAAGTTTCTAATAGGTATTAGTTAATAAAGCAAATTATAAGGGTTTTTTTTTTAATTTCGCCTTAGTAAATTTTTACATATTTTCCTAACTCCAGTTGAGTTAAAAAAAAGGAAACGTGAGTAAGGAGTACTCATGAACATTGATGTGTAATCAGTTTCGAAATAGGACTTTTATTCTCTTTCCCTTATTCCTTTTTTCACTGGTTTTCTATCGATTAAAATGCGACTATCGTTTTTATAATTTTTTGTTGCCATTGTCACTGCTACATTTTGTTGTTTTTGTTTGTTTTGTTTGATTTGGTGTTTGTTTTTGATTTTTAATTTTTGATTTTTAATTTTTTATTTTTGATTTCTGATTTTGATTTGTTTTGTTTTGTTTTGCTCAGAAACATGCAAGATCATTCGGATCCACGTTTGACCCATATCTCGGGGCTCCGTGTAGAAGTCCTGCTCAAAACCCTTCATTTGATACCAACATTGCTCAGAAATATTCAAGGATCATCCGGGTCCTCATTTTGACCCATATGTGGAGACGCGGTGTAGAATAGAGCTTTATACGAAAGCCCCGCTCAAAACCTTTCATTAGATACCAATATTACTCAGAAACACACAAGATAATCCGGGTCCTCGTTTTGACCCATATCTCGCGACCCGACCTAGGAATCATAAAGAATAGGGCTCCCTGTAGAAGCTCTGCCCAAAACTTTTCATATATATGTATATATGGTATACATATTTATATTATATACCTAAAAATAATAAGTCCATCCTAATGTACGGCAAATAGTATTATAATAATTTTTATAGTTTTGCCACTCAGGCTGTGTGCCAATCGGCAACATTTTTCTCTATGGGAAAATGAGGTAGAAAATTTTACCATATTGAGATAAAAAACACAATTTTGCTGTGCCAAACGGAATAGAAAATTTTGACAGTTACAAAGATAAACTTTTGGGCGAAAACGGACAACGATACAATTTTAAAACGTAAAATGAATGTAATTGTTGATGGCAATATTGATGGAAACAGAAGACATGTATTCATGTAATCATCTCATGTTATTTTGTTTTTAAATATTTGTGTTACTTGTATGTGTATGTAATTACAAAATGTAAAAATTTTACCTAGCCCATTGAGCTAGGTAAAATTATGACACTAGAATTCACCACGAATACTGCCAAAAATTTTACTCCCTTATGTCAAAATTTCATTTTTTCTACCGATTGGCACACAGCCTCAGAAACAAAATTAATTTCGTTTCTGGTTTTGTTTTTGTTGCAAGGAACAAAATTAATTTCGTTTCTGGTTTTGTTTTTGTTGCAAGGAACAAAATTAATTTTGTTTCTGATACTGAGAAACGAAATTAATTTTGTTTCTGAGAAACAAAATTAATTTATGGCGTTTTCTTTTCTCGAAATAATGTTGCCCTGTTTGGCTTTCTTAGCCATTTTGTATGTCTGTCTGGTAATTTCACCGAACATTTACTTCTAACTAATAGCGTTTTCTTTTCTACACAAAAGGGTTGTCATGGCGAAGCGCAATAATAGCTCAGATTTGCACTACACCCTGTCGAATTGCCGTCCTCTTCATATTCAGTGCAGCCCTTCACATATGTATGTACAATAGAATACACTCTAAATGTCACAATTGTGTATACTTTAGCTGTTCTGGTATGACGCAATCTATATAATACATATTATGTGTGCTAGAAAGAGACATAAAAGGTATACTTTTTATTCGTTATTGTTATTGATCAGCTGTTTGACAGGGTCATTGTATGCCCCGTCGATAGCAGAGAGGGCAAGAAATCTTGCCCTTTCGAATTTTTTTAGGATTGCCCTTTGAGAAAAGATAGCGATGTGGACTGCGATGATTGCACTCATTTAACAAAAGAACACAACTTTTTGAAGGCACTACATGAGTGCGACATTTTTGTGTAGAAAAGAAAACGCTATAAGTAAGAGAGCAACATTATCTACAAAATAAGCCATTTTATAGAAAGTCACGTTACGTAATTCGATAATTAGGATATAGGAGGGCAACATTTTTTTGTAGAAAAGAAAACGCCATTAGTTTCGTTACGGATTTTGTTACAAGGAACAAAATTAATTTAGTTTCGTTACAGGTTTTGTTTCTGCTGGAAACGTTTCGGAGTTTTGTTACGACTTTTGTTACAAAGGAGTTTTGTTTCTGTTTCTGTTACAAGGAACAAAATTAATTTAGTTTCGTTACAGGTTTTGTTACTTATTGAAACGTTACAATCTTTTGGTTTCGAATTTAGTTTCTATCCTTTAATGTTTCTTGGAACAGAAACGCCAGAAACGAGAGTTTCGTTTCGTTACGAGTTTTGTTACAAGTCCCTGGTCATAAGAGCTCAAAAATGAAGCCTAAACGAAAAAATATCAACTACTATGTGTATCGAAGCAAAACTATTTCAGTTTTTAATCGGAGATATGCTCTTCTTTATTTGCCTGTGCATATTCACAATGAACAGTCAGCGCTCCAAAATATTCTCATTGTCCTATAATCACTTCCATATTTTTCTTGTATACCAAAAATAGTAAACAACTTCTTGAAAACAAAAATTGCCAAACAGATGTGAATGTTACCAAGAAACCAACAGCGAAAAATAACCTATTTTGGTAATTACCAAGTTCGGCAACCGTGCTATAAGTGCTATAAATAGAATTTGAACCAGGGTTTGAAATTGCTTAACTACTTTTGCTGCATTTGCTTTTGCTTTGCTTTTGCTAACGAAAAGTAAATTAGCAAACTCGGCCAGCCGAGTAAAAAACGAGAACACGATTCATTCGCCAGAGAACTTAAAAAGTAGAGAAGCTGCAAATGTTAAGTGGCAAAATTTTAACAGAATTTGCGTGTACGCGAGAGTAGACATACCGCAGTCACTTTCCTCAGGGTTGTATTCGTGTATCGAATCAACGCTTTTACCAGTATTTTTTTTTGTGAACAATCTCCTTTTGTTTTTCTTGACATTTTTATGCAATGCACCGATTCCACCGATACACCAATTTGCTAAAACCGGTGAGTATTTTTACAAATTTCTTATCGAATTTGAATTTAGGAAATTAAAAAATAACAAAACATCGATTAAAATTAATTAAAATTTTACTTGACTGGGACTCGAACTTGCGACTCCTAGCATTTTTCTATCCCTAAATAAGGTGTTGGTGTGTACAAAACAAAGCACCAATTTGATTAAACCGGTAAGTATTTTTATGTTTTCTAATCGAATTTTCAATTTTAATTAAATGAGCGAAATTTTAAAAATATAAAAATAATATGTTGTCCATAAAAATAATTTCTTGTCCATTTGTTGATGACCAACCATCAACCATCATAAGTCATCGAACTTATACGTATGTACATACATACATATGTATGTATGTAGGTAGGTACACACATAGGTAGTTTCTATTTTATATAAATTAATTTAATTTAATTTATATATGTATGTAATTATATATGTATGTACATACATACATACATAGGCATGTATGTACATACATATGTACATATATAATCAATTATATATGTACATACCAAATCCAAGAATTATCTAAAGAAGGATATCGTAGTAGATAAGCTGATTGGAATTGTGTATGTATACTAAAAAGTGTGAATGTCAGACAAAACGAATTGGGAAAAATTTTACATTGAAATTCATTTCTCTCCTCTTTCACATTGACATTTTTAAAGAAGAAACAAGATAAAGCAAACGCAAGTAACTTAACCTGTATTGGATAAGCCTTGACCAAATCCAAATCGCCGTCGGCATTTCACATTACTCTATGTTTGAGTAAATATGTATGTACATATGTATATACATATGTTTAAGAATTTCATTCATAAACGCAATCACAAAAAATCATGGCAAAATTGACAACATTGTCTTCACGCAAATCGACGACAATTTTAATAATTTTTCTAGTCCAACTCAACTTGAAATAAATTCATGGGCAAGGAGACAAGGTGGAAAGGGGGAAACGTTATGAGATTTTGTTATTGTACAATGTACATACACCCCAACAAGTGGTACGCTTGCTTGCCCCTCTACATTTCTTTGCTGTCCGTCACTTCTTAAATCGAAGCAATTTTGTCAAATTTTAACTCCAAATAGCTTTGAGATCAAGCCAGTGGACATACGGGTAATTCAAAAGTGATGAACCTTGCGCACAATGGCAATGGTTCAACACCTGCTTAAGTGCGCATTCATATGAACAAGCGCCGTCACTTGCAATAATCGGGCAGAGAACGTAGATGAACAGAGAAGTTGCAACTACGAATAATCGTGGAAGCCAGAGACCCAACAAAATTCTGATAGTGCATCTGGTGAATAAAAAATTTTTATTCAACACAGCTGGCTGTTAAAATAACAGAAGTAGAGCGAGTTCGTCTGTAGAAAGGAATGTTATATTAAATTTCTGCACATCTGCTGATATGGCTCATTATTCCTCCCATACACCAATTCCATCGATGCACTGATTTCCCAAAACCGCTGGTGTTTTAACTATTTTCTTATCGAATTTGAGTTATAAATAAATTAAAAATTAAAAAAAAATCAATTAAAATTAATTTCAATTTGACTTTACTGGGACTCGAACCTGCGCATCAATGCATTTTCTGTATTAAAAACCATACAACAATGCACCAGTTTGCTACAACCGGTGAGTATTTTAACAATTTCCACATAAATTTTTTAATTATTTTAAAATTTTCGAAATTTTGAAAATGTAAAAACATTTTGTTGTCCATTTCATGTTGTTGATGGCCAACCCATCAACCTCGTTGATGAGCAACGATCAACCATATCTATACCTATGCCAATGAAATTTAATTGTCACCCTCTCTGAACAATTAGATGATGCATCAATACATATGTATACTATGTATGTATGTACATCTATTGAGCAATAATAAATTGGTGGCTGCATCAAAACCCTCATCATTCATCTTGGTGTATCGAGGCACAGCAGCTGCTAGACTCTGAGGACTGATCAACGCAAATCCTACTGTCCTCCAACCATCAAAAAACAACAATAACAATTCATTCATAAACGTACCTAGTCACAAAAAATCAAGAGAAAACTGACAACATTGTCTTCACGCAAATCGACGACAATTTCAATAATTTTTCTATGTAGTCCAACTCGACTTCAAATCAGTTCCAAGGCAAGAGGACAAGGTGATAAGGGACAAGCTTATGAGATTTTGTTATTGTACCTACAGTCAAAAAAAGGCGCTCGCATACATACATACATTCATATGACTTAACCCAGCAAACAAGCTAGTAAGCGTTTTGCAAATCAAACAAAATAAGCATTCATAATTGAACTAATGTAAGCGTTGTAAACCAAACCAAGCTTAGAATAAGCTAGCATAAATAAGGACTTTGCAAGCGACATTTGCATAATATTTGGTATAGTAAGCGTTTTGCATATGTCTTTATATTTCGCAAGGAAATGCTAGCGTTTTATAAATGTTGACGGTGACCGATTAAATTTACAGTTATTTGTAGGTAGAACCCATTTTAGTTTTGATTTCTGAACAGTAAACAAGTGAAAAAGTGAAATTTTAGTGAAATAAATAAAGTGATAAAAGTAAAGTAGAGTCAGGTAAGTGCAAAACGCGTCCTAAAAAACATTTTTTGCAATCCTAATTTCAAGCTTAGAACGAGCGACGCGTTTCGATTGCAAAAGGCTTACTTTGCGATGTTTGTAAATGTCAATGCAAGTGTTTTGCTTACATCTGAACGCTTACAAAACGCTTATTTTCATTTGAAATTTTTTGCTGGGTTCACATGTCAACAACAAGAATAATAGTCCAACTCTAATGCACCGTATGCGAATGCGTGTGCGTATGCGCATCTAAACGTTTTCTTGCGTGCGGCCCTGGCTGCTCCAGTGTATGCGCATGGTTGCGTCTATCAATTACACTACATACATATATACAATTCCCGCCATTGTTATTTTTGAAAATACATATTTTACCAATTCGCGAAAGATTTAATAAAATGTATAATGGATGCCGATTTAGAATTGATATTAATTATGTTAGGAAGTGTTATTGCCGTATATAAGGAATACTTTAAAATTATTAAAAAAAAAAGTAACATTCGAGTACGTGATTTGTTTTTGGAAAGGGGAGTTAGTGTTTCTTTAATTTGATGAAAACCCGTGAAGTGGATCAGTTCCAAATTAATAATAATATAATACACTGGCGCTATTATAACTGTGACGAGTTTAATGACCGAGCTTCTCTCCCAATTCGAGAAGTGCTCCTTTTGTTTTTGCTAATTGGGTGGACCTACAGTTTTATGTCGGCACTGAACGGCGAATGCATTTTTTGTGAGAAGCTTTTTCATGGAAGAAATACACTCGGAGGGTAAGCCGCCCACTGCCGAAAGGTTACCGATATTTCTAAAAAGCCAATAATTGGTTTTTAATTAATTAGTGGGTTTTTAATTAATTAGACAATTGGTTAATACAAATACATATGTATGTACATATATGCACAACCTCTGAAATCTGGTGTTCTGTTATACCAAGGCGAAAACTCCCTATTCAAAAGAGTACTCATTTCACTTAAATATTTTTTCACAGTTAAACTTATTTAAGTTTCAATTATGTATTTTTACACGGGTAACTACATATGTATATGTAATTTAAATTCATGTACTATGTACATGGATATGCAGATAGTAATTAACATATAATTAATATTAACCATTTCTAAATATATTTAAAACACCTTTTAATTAATTTCTGCTGGCAAACAAATTTTCACTACTTCACTTTAAATCAATTTAACGAAGTTTTTACGATTAAATATGTATACCGATATAGCAACAAAATTAATATTGGCTGCGAAACGCATAGAAAACGCATAGAAGTAGAAAATTTTCAACTTAGCTGCATTCGAATGCGTGTTCGAAATCATCTTCGAATTTTCTATGCGTGTGGTGCATTTACATCCGTGCCACTGGAGTTTGCCTCATTTAAACACAGGTATGCAACACGGCTGTCAGTGACACGCACACGCATACGCATCTGCATACGGTTCATTAGAGTTGCACTATAAAACACACACTACTGTACGCGATTGTGCATATCCCATTAAACACTGAACAAGAAATTCTCAAACGAGGAAACATTGCTTTCCAATTTGAGAATCAGCACATATATCAATTGAAAATAAAAATGTTTTCAAGTGCTTCTCAAATATTTTTTTATCAATTTGAGATCAATTTTAGAAGCATTTGAGAAAAAATTTATCTTTGAAATGGGTTTGAGAAAATTTAATTTTTCAAATGGAGAATCAGCCCAAAATCCCATACTAAAAGTGTGCATTTTTGTTGAAGGACGTTATTAAAGAAAATTTGAGGTGCATTTGATAACTAACGTTTTAGGTTTGAGAATAGGCTTAGTTGAAAATGAAGAAAAATGTTTATTGGGATGTATAAAAATCTTCGTTTGGATGTGTACATTTTCTGCACAAAGTTTGACTTCTTTGCGTAGATCAAACGACAAAGGGTTGTCGGCTGTTCTGACACCGCCGCTATGAAATCACATGCTGACAGTGCGCAGGCCCAATTTACCCAATTATTGCATGTGACCGCGCTTGTTCATATGAATGCGCACATAAGCTTGCAGGTGTTGAACCATTGCCATTGTGTGCTAGGTTCATCACTTTTGTATTACCCGCATGCCCACTGACTTGATCTCAAAGGTATTTGGAGTTGAAATTTGACAAAATTTCTTCGATTTGTGAAAAATGATGGACAAAAGCGAAATGTAGAGGGGCAAGCAAACGCAGCACTTGTTGACATGTGAAGTCATATGAATGTATGTATGTATGCGAGCGCCTTTTTTTGAGCTGTAGGTACAATAACAAAATCTCATAAGCTTGTCCCTTATCACCTTGTCCCCTTGCCCATGATGTTTTTTAAGGCGAGTTGGACCAGAAAAATTATTGAAATTGTCGTCGATTTGCGCGAAGACAATGTTGCCAGTTTTCACTTGATTTTTTGTAATTGCTTTATGAATGAAATTGTTATTGTTGTATTTTGTGGTGGACAATAGTTTTTGTTTTTGGATACATTTATGAGCACATGTGTACTTTTGCAAGTACATACATACATACATCCATACATACATACATATTTACATATATATGTACCTATGTACATATGGATGATTGATGTTTTTACGCAAAAATATAGCAATGTGAAATGCCGACGGCAATTTCGATTTGGTATGTAGGTACATAATTAATTACATAAATCAAGTTGTGTAAATGAAGTAGGTACATATGCATGTAACTACCTATGTACATACATATGTACATACCTATGTGTTTATTAATTTAGAAAAATGGTTGGTCATCAGCAAATGAACACCAAAATACCTACATATATATTTTTTTTTTAAATTTCGTAAATTTAATTACAATTGAAAATTCGATAAGAAAACATAGTACCTACCTACATACATATGGACAAATATTTACCAGTTTCATCAAATTGGTCCTTGTTGAGTACACAAAAGCATCTATTGAAGCATAATTTTTTAATACAGAAAGATATGCACATAGAGGCGCAGGTTCGAGTCTCAGCAAAGTCAAATTGAAACTAATTTAAATTGATTTTTTTTAATTCTTAAATTTATTTATAATTGAAATTCGATAAGAAAATTTTAAAATTACTTTGCTGTTTTAGGAAATTGGTGCATTGGTGAAATCGGTGTATGTGAATAAAACTATGAATATCAGCAGATGTGCACAAATGTAAAGTAACATTCCATTCTACAGCGCGCTGCTAATTTTTTTAACTTTTCTCTCAAATCTGTAATTCACCATGACTCAACTCTGATAACGTTAACAGGATGCCCTACCAGCGTTTTGTTCAGTTTTGACGTTTTACACGATTTTTCGTAGTTGCAACTTCTCTGTTCATCTACGTTCTCTGGTTGCAACTACGAAAAATCGTGTAAAACGTCAAAACTGAACAAAACGCTGGTAGGGCATCCTGTTAACGTTACCAGAGTTGAGTCATGGTGAATTACAGATTTGAGAGAAAAGTTAAAAAAATTAGCAGCGCGCTGTAGAATGGAATGTTACTTTACATTTGTGCACATCTGCTGATATTCATAGTTTTATTCACATACACCGATTTCACCAATGCACCAATTTCCTAAAACAGCAAAGTAATTTTAAAATTTTCTTATCGAATTTCAATTATAAATAAATTTAAGAATTAAAAAAAATCAATTTAAATTAGTTTCAATTTGACTTTGCTGAGACTCGAACCTGCGCCTCTATGTGCATATCTTTCTGTATTAAAAAATTATGCTTCAATAGATGCTTTTGTGTACTCAACAAGGACCAATTTGATGAAACTGGTAAATATTTGTCCATATGTATGTAGGTAGGTACTATGTTTTCTTATCGAATTTTCAATTGTAATTAAATTTACGAAATTTAAAAAAAAAATATATATGTAGGTATTTTGGTGTTCATTTGCTGATGACCAACCATTTTTCTAAATTAACCTTTAACATACGACGTGGTGGTAATTTTTACACCGACTTACAGTTTCTTTAAATATCTCTTTTAACTTACCATCCAGCAAGTTTACTCTCTTAGTATCTTCCCATCTCGTTATAGTTATTGACCCCTTTTGTTTTTATGGAGGAAGGTGTAACATTTGACGAGAAATTATGATGGTGGGGTAAAAATTACCCCACGTCTAGGGTAACGTTAGTTTTTCTTCGAATGCAATTTTTGGAAATTTACCACTTCTCACTTCTCTGCAGCATTTTGATGCGTTTGGAATCTACTCATGTCATCATAATTATCGATCAGTATAGTTTCTATGGTGGAAGATCTCCAATAACGGATAAATTATGATATCGGGGTAAAAATTACCACACCTCGACGTTAACGTAACTTTTTCTTCAAAAATAATTTATTTCCATTTAAAACTTCTCTCACTGGCAATTTGAATAACATGGGCTATTAATTTTACCACTTCTTCAAATGATTATTGGAAGAAAAATTAAAAAATTCGTTTCGTGATTCATTTTATACGCTCACGTTATTATGAAAAAAACTTCAAAAAGACTGGCCAGCATTTTCTACAAAAAAATTTTTTTAAATAAAATTCCTATTATATATTTAAAAATATATATTTTTTTATGAAAACCCGTCTCTAAAGTTTAAAGAAAGTTTTTGTTTTACCTTTTATCTATAAGGTTCTCATGTGATGTTTTCGCTATTTTGAAAGAACAAGGCCTTGTGAATTATAGTAAAAACTTTGTTGATTTAAAAAATTTAATTAACTTTTTTTATTAATTTCATTTGAAAAAGGACTGGCCTCTTTCCAATGCAAAAATTATTATAAAAAAATTTATTTTTTATTGAGAGTTTTAAGTAAAATGCGTAGAAAAAAATTTACCACCACGTCGTAAACTATGTCACAAAATTTCACCTCGTCACTTAAAGGTTAATAAACACATAGGTATGTACATATGTATGTACATAGGTAGTTACATGCATATGTACCTACTTCATTTACACAACTTGATTTATGTAATTAATTATGTACCTACATACCAAATCGAAATTGCCGTCGGCATTTCACATTGCTATATTTTTGCGTAAAAACATCAATCATCCATATGTACATAGGTACATATATATGTAAATATGTATGTATGTATGGATGTATGTATGTATGTACTTGCAAAAGTACACATGTGCTCATAAATGTATCCAAAAACAAAAACTATTGTCCACCACAAAATACAACAATAACAATTTCATTCATAAAGCAATTACAAAAAATCAAGTGAAAACTGGCAACATTGTCTTCGCGCAAATCGACGACAATTTCAATAATTTTTCTGGTCTAATAAGCCGTGCACAATTGACTTCTACCTCGCTTTGCTTCAGAGTTTTGCTTTGACAGTTCTGTTCAGCATGTGCTTTTTAAAGGGACATGTTCACAATTGAGGTGAAGCGAGTAAAGCAAAGTATAAAGTTAGCCATCTTTCAACTTTTTTCCACTTTGACAAACATCTCCCCTTGTGTGTGTGTGTGTGTATGTTTGTATATCTACACTTATTTTAGCGATTTCGCGCAATTTCGTGAGAAGTGAGCAGAGAAAAGTAAAAAATAACATTCGAATAAGCAGAAAAAAGCAAATTCCCCAAATATTTTACCAAAAATCAGGTTTATAAATTAAAGCAAAGAAGTGAGGTGGAAATTGTCAAAGTGTTAATTGTAGCAAGCATCTGGAATTTCGGTTTGCTTTAAGGTTTTTTCTATCAAAGTTGGAGCAGACAAAGCCAATTGTGCACGGGCTCTAACTCGCCTTAAAAAACATCAAGGGCAAGGGGACAAGGTGATAAGGGACAAGCTTATGAGATTTTGTTATTGTACCTACAGCTCAAAAAAAGGCGCTCGCATACATACATACATTCATATGACTTCACATGTCAACAAGTGCTGCGTTTGCTTGCCCCTCTACATTTCGCTTTTGTCCATCATTTTTCACAAATCGAAGAAATTTTGTCAAATTTCAACTCCAAATACCTTTGAGATCAAGTCAGTGGGCATGCGGGTAATACAAAAGTGATGAACCTAGCACACAATGGCAATGGTTCAACACCTGCAAGCTTATGTGCGCATTCATATGAACAAGCGCGGTCACATGCAATAATTGGGTAAATTGGGCCTGCGCACTGTCAGCATGTGATTTCATAGCGGCGGTGTCAGAACAGCCGACAACCCTTTGTCGTTTGATCTACGCAAAGAAGTCAAACTTTGTGCAGAAAATGTACACATCCAAACGAAGATTTTTATACATCCCAATAAACATTTTTCTTCATTTTCAACTAAGCCTATTCTCAAACCTAAAACGTTAGTTATCAAATGCACCTCAAATTTTCTTTAATAACGTCCTTCAACAAAAATGCACACTTTTAGTATGGGATTTTGGGCTGATTCTCCATTTGAAAAATTAAATTTTCTCAAACCCATTTCAAAGATAAATTTTTTCTCAAATGCTTCTAAAATTGATCTCAAATTGATAAAAAAATATTTGAGAAGCACTTGAAAACATTTTTATTTTCAATTGATATATGTGCTGATTCTCAAATTGGAAAGCAATGTTTCCTCGTTTGAGAATTTCTTGTTCAGTGTTTAATGGGATATGCACAATCGCGTACAGTAGTGTGTGTTTTATTCTTGTTGTTGACATGTGAAGCCAGCAAAAAATTTCAAATGAAAATAAGCGTTTTGTAAGCGTTCAGATGTAAGCAAAACACTTGCATTGACATTTACAAACATCGCAAAGTAAGCCTTTTGCAATCGAAACGCGTCGCTCGTTCTAAGCTTGAAATTAGGATTGCAAAAAATGTTTTTTAGGACGCGTTTTGCACTTACCTGACTCTACTTTACTTTTATCACTTTATTTATTTCACTAAAATTTCACCTTTTTACTTGTTTACTGTTCAGAAATCAAAACTAAAATGGGTTCTACCTACAAATAACTGTAAATTTAATCGGTCACCGTCAACATTTATAAAACGCTAGCATTTCCTTGCGAAATATAAAGACATATGCAAAACGCTTACTATACCAAATATTATGCAAATGTCGCTTGCAAAGTCCTTATTTATGCTAGCTTATTCTAAGCTTGGTTTGGTTTACAACGCTTACATTAGTTCAATTATGAATGCTTATTTTGTTTGATTTGCAAAACGCTTACTAGCTTGTTTGCTGGGTTAAGTCATATGAATGTATGTATGTATGCGAGCGCCTTTTTTTGAGCTGTAGGTACAATAACAAAATCTCATAAGCTTGTCCCTTATCACCTTGTCCTCTTGCCATGGAACTGATTTGAAGTCGAGTTGGACTACATAGAAAAATTATTGAAATTGTCGTCGATTTGCGTGAAGACAATGTTGTCAGTTTTCTCTTGATTTTTTGTGACTAGGTACGTTTATGAATGAATTGTTATTGTTGTTTTTTGATGTTTGGAGGACAGTAGGATTTGCGTTGATCAGTCCTCAGAGTCTAGCAGCTGCTGTGCCTCGATACACCAAGATGAATGGTGAGGGTTTTGATGCAGCCACCAATTTATTATTGCTCAATAGATGTACATACATACATAGTATGTATATACATATGTATTGATGCATCATCTAATTGTTCAGAGAGGGTGACAATTAAATTTCATTGGCATAGGTATAGATATGGTTGATCGTTGCTCATCAACGAGGTTGATGGGTTGGCCATCAACAACATGAAATGGACAACAAAATGTTTTTACATTTTCAAAATTTCGAAAATTTTAAAATAATTAAAAAATTGATGTGGAAATTGTTAAAATACTCACCGGTTGTAGCAAACTGGTGCATTGTTGTATGGTTTTTAATACAGAAAATGCATTGATGCGCAGGTTCGAGTCCCAGTAAAGTCAAATTGAAATTAATTTTAATTGATTTTTTTTTAATTTTTAATTTATTTATAACTCAAATTCGATAAGAAAATAGTTAAAACACCAGCGGTTTTGGGAAATCAGTGCATCGATGGAATTGGTGTATGGGAGGAATAATGAGCCATATCAGCAGATGTGCAGAAATTTAATATAACATTTCTTTCTACAGACGAACTCGCTCTACTTCTGTTATTTTAACAGCCAGCTGTGTTGAATAAAAATTTTTTATTCACCAGATGCACTACCAGAATTTTGTTGGGTCTCTGGCTTCCACGATTATTCGTAGTTGCAACTTCTCTGTTCATCTACGTTCTCTGTCCTTAGTCAACAAGATAAAGTTTCTTATCATCAAATAAAATCGCCTTGTCATGCAATGATTTTTCGGTTCTAATTTTTTGGACTACCTTATGCATGCAAAAATGCTTTGCAAAAAATAGAACTCATATTGTTTATGAATAATAGCATCAAAACAGCCATATTCCGCAATTTGTTCGTTTCAAACTTTTTTTGGACCAGCTTAATGTACATATCTATATGTGTGTACATATATATGTACCCTGCAAAAAATGCGATTAATCCGGGACGTGTCCGGGATCAATCGCAAGGGAGCATGCGACTAATACAATTTTACATCTTTTTATATGGAGTGAATTGATCGCATTTGTTCGAGCATGTCCTATGAAGAGACTAATTGTTCAACTTGTATACCCGAACGGGTACCAATGTAGATTAATCATTAACATACCGAACGGGTACAAATGTAGATCAATCACTAACATACCGAACGGGTACAAATGTAGATCAATCGTCTTCATCCCGAACGGGTACAAATGTAGATCAATCGCTTACATCCCCAACGGGTACAAATGTAGATTAATCGCTTTCATCCCGAACGGGTACAAATGTAGATTAATCGATTTCATCGCCAACGGGTACAAATGTTGATTTTTCCAAGTTGTTCGCCAAGGCAATTTTTAATAACAATCTTTAAAAAATTGTAAATGTTCATGCATATATGTATAAATAAAGATTATACAATGTTTTGCTTTTGAAAAAAAATCTCAATAAATAAATTAAAAAAATTGTAAGTTTTGAGTATGCATTTTATGAGCGTAATTTAAAGGATTTTTTCATAGGATTTTTTAGAAAACATTTTGTTAAAATTATTATTCATCATTGTTATTAAAAGAAAGGGTGTTCAATTCGTTTTACCGGTTGTTCTACAATTTTTTAAATACATTGCACATTTTTCTAAAATTTCTACATTTAAGGAATCTAAATTTGTACCCGTTCGGAATGAAAGCGATTAATCTACATTTATACCCGTTAGGGAACAATTGGTCTACAATTAGTCTACATTTATACCCGTTCGGGAACAATTGGTCTACAATTAGTCTACATTTATATCCGTACGGGAACAATCGGGGACTAATTGTGGACCTATTGTTCTCGAAAGAGATCAATCCAGGACAAATATCTTTCGGTATTAATCGCACATTTTTTTGCAGGGTATGTATATATGTATGTACCCTGCAAAAAAATGTGCGATTAATACCGAAAGATATTTGTCCCGGATTGATCTTTTTCGAGAACAATCGGTGCGCAATTAGTCCCCGATTGTTCCCGTACGGGTATAAATGTAGACTAATTGTATACCAATTGTTCCCGAACGGGTATAAATGTAGACTAATTGTAGACCAATTGTTCCCTAACGGGTATAAATGTAGATTAATCACTTTCATCCCAAACGGGTATAAATGTAGATTAATCGCTTTCATTCCGAACGGGTACAAATGTAGATTAATCGCTTTCATCCCGAACGGGTACAAATCTAGATTCCTTAAATGTAGAAATTTTACAAAAATATGCAATGTAATTCAAAAATTGTAGAACAACCGGTAAAACGAATTGAACACCCTTTTTTTAATAACAATGATGAATAATAATTTTAACAAAATGTTGCCTAAAATATTCTATGAAAAAATTTACATTACGCTCATATAATGCATACTCAAAACTTACAATTTCTTTTATTTATTTATTTAGATTTTTTTTTCAAAAGTTAAACATTATATAATCTTTATTTATATATGCATGAACATTTAAAATTTTTTAAAGATTGTTATTAAAAATTGCCTTCGCGAACAACTTGGAAAAATCTACATTTGTACCCGTTGGGGATGAAAGCGATTAATCCACATTTGTACCCGTTCGGGATGTAAGCGATTGATCTACATTTGTACCCGTTCGGGATGAAAGCGATTGATCTACATTTGTACCCGTTCGGGTATACAAGTTGAACAATTAGTCTCTTCATAGGACATGCTCGAACAAATGCGATCAATTCACTCCATGCTCCCTTGCGATTGATCCCGGACACGTCCCGGATTAATCGCATTTTTTCCAGGGTATGTACATATGTATGTATGTATGTACATATGTATGTATGTTAGTGTCCGACCGAAGCTGGAATTTTAGGCCGAAGCCGAAGCCGAATATTCGGCATAATCCTTTATTCGGCCGAAAACCGAAGCCGAAGCCGAATACCAAAATAAGAAAAATATATACTGAAGTTTGAGATTTTTTTTATTTCGTTGGAGGAGCAGTTAAATATTTTTTTGCAACCTTTTTTAAATTAAAAAAATTTGAGGAATGCCAATAATGGAATATATTAACACTACGAAGAACAAGTGGTTGATCTAAGTATTCGCTTAATTCCACTTCAAGACTTGTATTAATTTTTGCTTTGCATGTGCAATCTTTTGCAGATTTATCATGGGATGCCCAGAGGTCACTGGAATCCAAAGTAATTGATTCATCCAAAGATTCTTCACTATTACAAAAAAACAACAAATTTCATTTTGTGATCCAGTGTAATTAGCGTAAGTTATCGTTCGGAATCTTAGGCCTGTTCAATAACAAAAAAAAATATTACTGGAAGTTACGATTTTCTGTCGCTTATAAAAAATCAAAAATTTGTAAAATCCAGTCAATTTTTTTGTTATTAATAGGGAAGCTAAAAATATGCAAATGCATATTGCATATGCAAATGCATATAAAGGCCTGAAATGCATATTTATGCCAATATGCATATTCGTGCATATTTTGGCACTTAATCGAGTGATATTGAAAAATATCAAACTTAAAACATCTAATCTGTGGTTAATTCAGATTGTTGCCAAAACGTCCTGCGATGTAGAGCATTTGTTTTCCACATACAACAGCTCGAAAATATAGTAAAAGATATGATAGCTCAACTCAACCCTTCCCAATATTTATGGAATAGTTTCATTTGCTTTGTAAAAAGACCCCATGCATTTACATATGTAAATACAAAGCTAACATTAATTTAAAGTATTGTATAGTACTTAAAAAAGTTTTTGAAATGTGGAAAATGTGAATTGTACTTTTCAGTTCTTATATTATTTTTTAATTTTTTTTTGCAAGAATTCGTGAAATATAAACGTAAACTTGAAATGAAATACATACATATATATGCATATCTGTTGAGCATATTTCAGCTATTTTTCAGGCATACATGCATATAATGAGATTTTTTCGTACATATTTCGGAGCATATTTCATTTATTTTTCGGGCATACTAGCATGCATATTTTGACATTTTTCGTGCATATTTTTAGCTACCCTAGTTATTAAACAAATCTATTATTCGGCCTTTTCAGCCGAAGGCCGAATAAAAAATACCAGCCGAATAGGCCGAATACCGAAGCTTGGCCGAATATTCGGTCGGACACTAATGTATGTATATATTCATTGCATCCTTCTTGGCCTTTACTAGACCTCTGCACAATACCATTTGCCTCTTCTATATTTTCGAATACTCTATGCATTGTACAATTAGTCACAGCACAATTTCAATGCAGATACGAATAAAACCCATACTTTTTCATTTGGAATACAAATACTATTTCTATTTGCTCTGTTGGAGCGATTAGTGTACACTATTCGCCACGATAGAACATAATAATAACCATGTTATGAAGTATTCGCAAAACCTTGTTGCTTCTTTGGTTTGTTTGTTTATTTAATGTGCATATGGCATTAAGGTGGACCAAAAAATAAAAGCCCAACAAACAAATGTTCCATTTTTTAATGATAAGAAATGTTTTTCTTGTTCATTAAGGACTTTGAAAATAATTATGTATCATCACTGATATAAAAGGAGAAAGAAATTTGGAGGCATTTGCACGACCTCTAAATATTAATATATTAAGGAAAAATTTTAGGTATAGATTTCCGTATTATATTCGCATGAAAATCGGGTTGTTCCGCGAATTTCGGGAGACCTTTATTTCCTTCATAAAACCACCTTAATATGCCAAATAAGTTTCCTAACTAATGCCGAAAAAATCAAAAGAATCGAAGTATTGGTTACCGAGTTATTTTAAAATATATAGAACAGTTGGAAATATGTAGATCATATATGTAGTGTGAGTGTATGCATATGCACATACACACACTCCCACTAGCAGCGTAATTTTGCTGAACACAACGTCTGGATGTGTGTTTATGAAAATATGTATGTACATACATATATTTCGATTATATTCGAAGTATTCGCAAGTAGTGTACACTATTTGCAGAACCTTTTTAAGGTCATGTAATTGTCGCTACGAATAAGTAATTGTATTGGTTCTGTTTATGGTTCTGCTCTACTTGCGTTTATTCTAAAACGACAGAAACAAGTAGGTACTGTAATTGGACGGCCGCGAATATTTTGTTGGCCGTTTCGAATCCATTCGTGCAGCCTTCTAGCCTTTACTCTTTGCCTCTCAGGACGAAAAAATATCAGCTACATACATATGCGCATTTCTGGTATAAACATGCAAATGAACGCTACGATTAGCGTAGTGTTCATTTTCGCTGCCAGCGAAGCACGAAATAGGTAGCGTAATAGCCCAGTTAGTCGAGAACGTGTGGTCCGCTCGCTGACGCAAACGCCCGTATGCAATTTTTAGGATTTTTTGAGCCCGTAGCAATCAGCTGTTTTACTCACACATATTTACATATATATATAGTTTGTTTACATTTTGGCAGGGTTGCCATTTAGTCATTTTTGAACAAACAAGATTTTTACTAATCTTTAAAGTGTTGTGCGGATTACTCTTCAATACACAACTGTGCATTATTTGCCAAATGACAAGAAAATACTAATTTAATCGTTTTTAAAGTTGTCGTTGACGACTTTTTTTTTTATTAATTTAGTTACTTTTTTACGGTGGCAATTTATAACTTTTTAATGTAGAAAAATTGCAGAAGAAGACCACCAAGAGTTATCAATTAAGAAAATACCGCCACCATTGTGGATAAATACAATTTTTGCTTTAATTTTCAGTAATATCTTCATTTATTAGGAGTGTTCAATATATCAAAATTTTTACATATTTTTACGAATAGTTACGAATTTATGTTCCATAACCCAAAAAATTCGCAAAAGAGAGCCAAATTGAGAGAGTAAGACCCACTTGCAACTACTAGCAACTTTAAAAAAATAGAAGTCTCAAAAATTTCAATTGGAAATATACAAACATTTTAAACGCAAATTTCTAATTGTGTACTAAATAAGTTAGCGCAAAAACGAATCTTGATGATGTTGTGGAATAGCCAAAGTAGAATTTTGTTTTCCTAATTCAGTTATTTCCATTCATTTCCAATTTCAAAAATTACAATTACAACCTAACCTAAAAATCAAATTGTCAAAACAGCATATCAGCTGTTTCTTGCGAATGTTTACGATTTTGTGTTCAATTACTTTGGTTGATAATTTTCTCTTTTTCTCGTTTTTACTCTTAATTTGACATTGACGCTCTTTTTGCAAGTACTTGCAAGTAAAGTTGTTGAACAAAGCTATTATCTTGTTATTAATTTATATATATACATATATTTACATTTTGTTTGGGATTTAAAAAAAATTTATAAACGTTTTCTTTCCTTTCTTTTTAAAAATTAAAGTAATAATAAATGGTTCGTTTAAGTAGACATACTATTTTTTCCATGTGAACACATACATATATGTATATTCGATAACATTTTACAATCTTCTTGAGTTAATTGTATAATGCTGTGAAAATTACTGTTTAAATATTAAATAACTAAAAATGTTCAACTGGCAACCCTTCTACCTTGCAACCATGCGAGCGATCAGCTGACACATTTTTACGTAAAAAATCAAATGATTTTGATTTCTGTGGTACGGGCTTCTGCGTCGTACGTCGTTGAATAATCGGTTACATACAAATCCCATTAAATAGGTTGGATCAGCTGACACGGTACACGGGTTTACGTTCTCGACTAACTGGGCTATTAGGTTTGTGTTCTTTCGATCGTTTAGGGTTCGGTTTGTGTTTGTTTACATGAGAACAAACGCTATCGTAGCGTGCGCGTTTAGTGTTCTTTTTGGCGTAGCGTTTCCGTAGGGTTCAGTTTATTTGCGAACTCTGCTTATAATCCAGCCGAATGCAAAGGGCACGTGGGTTGCTAAATAAATGTCACAATTTTCAATGTTTGCCAATGTATAATTAGAAATATTGAGGGCTAAATCATTTAAGCAATGTTGGCTTTAAGCATTGTTTTTTTTAAATGGAAAAAAATTCCGTAGCAAGACGTTTAAATATAGATTTTTAATTTGGTAGCCATATGGCTACCATGGGAAGGAAATGGTTAAAATAACCTATTTCCCTTTAGGCTATGAAAACAAAATTGACAAAAAAAAATTATAATTCCTAACTCAAGTTAGGTTTTTTTAATAAACTGAAAACGCAAATAAATACGTCCATGAAGTACCCACATAACTCTAGTTAGGATCATGGTATAAAAATTCAGAAGGTAATTTCACTTTAAACTTTTTGACGGCTATTGAATTTTTCTGAAGTATCTTTTTTGTAAACATCATGAGTGAGGCTGCCATATTGTAAAAATATAAAAATAGAGATCTTTTAAGAAAATTTTGGTAATTTTAGTTTTAGTTGAAGAAAGCTCAGAAATTATCAAAGAAAGTCATATATTATTATAAGGGATGTGAAAAGTGAGAAGTATTTGGCTCGAATATTTAATACAAAGCCTTACGCAATACAACAGACAGAGCATTTAACAAAGAAGTAAGGCTGGAGTCATCGTTATGTCCGAACAAATTGTTTCTTTACAGTTTGCTCGTTCTTTTTCACTTCTATCTTACAGAAAGGGAAGAGAAGGAGTACAACACAAGCAAAAATTTGGTGGAACAGAAATGCAGAATTCAGATTAAAGGAAACAAGAAGCTATATTTTGAAGTTCTTTATTAAACTCATTTAAGTCGTAATTTTTTTCATTTTTTTGTTTTTGTAATCTTTTTTTTTCAACAGGATGTCTTCGAGATATTTTCAATTAACGTATCTACAGCTTCGAGATTTTTGTTCTCAAAGCTTTCCACTAATTGCACTCTAAAAAATACATATTTGTATTTGTATATGTAACGTTTTGTTGTTTGTGCTACTAATATCGCTAGCACCGAAATGCACTGAGCACATCAACGAGTTCTTTGGAAGATCAACTTCCTCTATTTGGCACGCTTGAAGCCATTGATTCCTTATAAACGGAATTGCTGGAAACCTAAAAAACTTCACCGCTTGGCCTTTGCAAAAGTGCACGGTATTTTCGCATCCCCTGAAGAGGCAGCTCATTTTTCAAATCTTTTTTCACAAATTACGCGTATGAAAGTAAATTTATTTATTTATTTAGTTTGCACAAATCACAATTGCTTTTTTGAAAATAAATTAATTTATTTTCACAAACTTCAGATTTCGGCCCAAGAAAACATTTGCTGCTGTTTACTCTGATAGCATGATTTCAATGAAATGTCATAAATTCAATAAAAGTCAAATGGCTAAGATGGCTGCCTACGTCAATAAGTGATTTTACCTTCTATTTTTCTACCATGGTTAGGATGTTTTAATAAAACGATTTTTCATACAATACTAGACTTAAGAGATTTGCTAGAAGATAAGTTGTTTTAACTGGTGCAAAATGTTTCTATCTGAGTTAGGATAATTTTTATATCTTAATAACTTTTTAAATATTACTCCAATTTAAATGGGGATAAGACAGATCTATGGGTTTTCCTCCAAAGATTAACACTATAACAATAACTCAATTTCGCATTACCTCGAGTTAGGCTACTTTAATTTGCGGGCACAGATATGTATGTAATTATGTATATAAAACAAGTTGTTTTATTGTTCTCTTCTAGAAAACTAACACAACATTTAAACTTCAACTGCTTAAATTGTTATTGTTCCTTAGCAGGTGCTTCTCTCACATTTTATTCTCATCCATATCTGAATATGCTTAACTACAACATGTAGCAGGTGTGGGGTCCAGACCTGAACGTTTTGTAATCGATAGTCGTGTGAATTCCTCAGCTGTTGTCGGATGAATACCAACTGTGTTCATTAAGATTTTCATCGTTAGCCCAGCTCTGTAAAGCAAGAAATTTGTAGGAATATTTTATATAATTATATATTAATGCGCACATACTTTACTGCTGCCGCAAATCCTTGCATAACCTCTCCAGCGACTGGACCGACATAATGCAATCCGAGCACCTTCTGATCGCCAGTTCGTTCAGCTACGGCTTTCAGATAGCAATAGCGTACACTCTTTTGTGGTATGAAAAATTCGGTTGGCTTGTAGAAACCATGGAATACCTCAATATTATCTTCACCATATTGCTTTAAAGCTGCTTCCTCCGACAGTCCCACAGATGAGTATTCAAGTGGTGTAAACACAGTTGTAGCCACATTTGTATAATCCATCAATTGTGTTGCTCCAGCAAATAAGCGACGAGCCAACAATCGACCGGCGTGTATAGCGACTGGCGTCAATTCCAATTTGCCATGCAAAATATCACCGACCGCATAGATGTGCGGTACATTCGTTTGTTCAGCATTATTGGCGATAATTTTGTCATTTTTGACTTCAACACCAGCTGCGCTTAAATTCAGGTCGTCAACCAAACCCTTGCGGCCAATAGCAAATAAAACAGTATCGAAAACATCGCTACCCTCCTCACCAGTTTTGCTGTTGGTCCATTTCACCAGCAATTGGTCGCCTTGTTTCTCAACTGATGTTGGCAAGGTGGTGAACAAAAATTTGACGCCACGCTCCACCATTGAATCTCTGATAATTTCAGCCATTTGTTGATCGAATTCACGCAACACCACAGAACGTACCATGACTGTCGCATCATAGCCTAGTCCTTTAAGAAAACCAGCACATTCTAATCCAATGTCTGAAAAAATTTGCAAAATAGAAACGCATTGATAGATATTCATCATCGATTTTTTTTTTTCTTTCTTTTGTGAGTACTAATGCCTATGATGTGAAAAACTTACAGCCAGCACCAACAACAAGCGTTTTTCCAGGCTCCCGATCCAAACTGAATATATCATCACTGGTTATGCCATACTCTATGGCGCCGGGTATTGGTGAATATCTTGGTCTGCCGCCAACTGCAATTAAAACATTCTGAGCGGTGATTGAACGCTCAGTGCCATTTTTCATTTTAGCAACAATTGTATGGGGGTCCTTGAAGTAGCCCAAACCGTTAATGTATTCCACTTTTCTGTAAAACAAAAAACCTATTAACATTTTCCATCCTAAATACCTACATAATATTTGCATTATTCATATACATATGTATGTATGTATGTACATACTTATCACGTAAATCCACGCGTGTTACCCAGTTCACAGATTTAATGTGATTCTGAACAGCTTGTACCAATTTACTCCAATCCGGTTTGATTTTTTCCGGCTCGGGAATCTGCCAGCCATAAGCAATTGATTCCTGTTTTTGTATAGAAAAATTGAATATTACTTATTAGCAGGGTTTGAAATTACTTTCAAATTTTGTTTTCTTTTACTCATGATTCAACCAGTGTTTAAAAAACTGCAGTCGGAATTAGCAAAAGTCGTGAAATGTTTGATTTTATTTGATTTTGATATTCGTCGCTTTTTAAAATGACGATTTTGCCTGATTTTGATTTTGCGCTGATGTCATATTGCTCAAAATCAAAAGCGGCCTGATTTCAAAATGAACAATTTTGCCTGATTTCATATTGCTCAAAATCAAAAGCGGTCTGATTTCAAAATGAACGATTTTGCCTGATTTTGATTTTGCGCTGATTTCATATTGCTCAAAATCAAAAGCGGCCTGATTTCAAAATGAACAATTTTGCCTGATTTTCATTTTGTGCTAATTTTGATTTTGTGCTAATTTCATATTGCTAAAATCAAAATCAGCCAAATATCAAAATCAATGCTTTCACAGTTTTGCTATTTACGCTTACATGAACACATGTGTGTATGTACGTAATTTCCCTGCAGCGAAAGTCCAAACTAGTCAGCCAATCTACCAGTTAACTGACTAGATAAATTATGGGAGTTGCCCAACTAGATTCATAGGGGACAAATTGAGATCAGTTATGAAACAAGAATTTTTGCCAAAAAAAGGGTTTTAAATTAAAAACGAATGTATCCGGGGTTTCTGGAGGTTGCAATAAACACGTATGCAGTAAAAGTAAAGCAACTTCTTTATTGTTGTTGTAGTATTCGAACCCTTCATAGTAGGCCCCTTGTAGATTTAGTTGGTTGCAAATTGTTAGATCATTAAATCAGGTGAATGCCACAAATATACCATAGTTTGAAATGTTAATATAGCCCTGTATATTAGATACTACTTCAGCCATAGAAAAAAGTACATGATATGTTTGTATAAAGTCAGAAAATCATCAATATAAATGTCAAGCTTAGAATGGTCAACGTGTTACTTATTCACAATGTTCATGTTAATTTACCTAAATATTTAATATGCAAGATCACAATCTAATGTGCCTGAATTCTTTATTAAATATCATATTCTAATAACTAAATAAATGTATTAGAAACTCTATTTTGCAATTTTTATTTTCATTGGAGTAGCATGTAACACTAGTCAGACAACTGGTATAGTTCTGATATCTACACTGACTAGTCAGCAAATTGGTATGATACTGGTGTGGATACTGACTAGTCAGTCAAGTGGTATGATACTGGTGTGTATACTGACTAGTCAGTCAAGTGGTATGACTCTGGTGTGGATACTGACAATTGCCATTTCCTAGGTCATCACCGTGTTAAAAATACCAGTTGCTAATATGGAAAAAAGATAGATGGCTGACTAGTTGAGCTGTATGGCCAACTAGTTGTCAATTAGTTTACAACTAGTTGATTTCGCTGCAGGGTTCTTACCCTCTGTATTACGTTTGTATACATACATATGTATGTATGCGCATGTAAGCGTAAATAGCAAAACTGTGAAAGCATTGATTTTAGGCGCATTTCTGTCGTACCCAAGCATGAAAAGAATACTCGCTTATGCTTCAAATTACCTTCAAAGCAACAACACCAACTCGACTATTTTAAAAATAGTCGAGTTGGTGTTGTTGCTTTGAAGGTAATTTTATGAATAAGCGAGTATTCTTTTCATGCTTGGGTACGACAGAAATGCGCCTTTTGATATTTGGCTGCTTTTGATTTTAGCAATATGAAATTAGCACAAAATCAAAATTAGCAGAAAATGAAAATCAGGCAAAATCGCTAATTTTGATATTTGGCTGCTTTTCATTTTGAGCAATATGAAATCAACGCAAAATTAAAATCAGGCAAAATCGTTCATTTTGAAATCAGGCCGCTTTTGATTTTGAGCAATATGAAATCAGCAAAAAATCAAAATTAGGCAAAATTGTTCATTTTGAAATCAGGCCGCTTTTGATTTTGAGCAATATGAAATCAGCGCAAAATGAAAATCAGGCAAATTCGCTAATTTTGATATTTGGCTGCTTTTGATTTTGAGCAATATGAAATCAGCGCAAAATCAAAATCAGGCAAAATCGTTCATTTTCATATTTTTTCATATTGATTAACTGCGACTTCTGATTTTTTAAAAGCGGAATCAAAATCAAAATCAACAGAAATGAAAATTATGCCAGTTTTTTAAACACTGGATTCAACAATAAAGGTTTTCGCATGACGACATACCTTCATACATAGTGGGGCCAGAAGTGTCATGCAAAGAGGAATGTAGAAGAATTTGACAGATTTGGCCCCTATGGAAATGCTAGGGTGCGTGTGTGTGTGGAATATGTCAACAAAAAAAATGCTTGTGTTCGTGTGTTTATGAAGATTGAAGAAGAAGTCAGCTGATCTTATGCATTCTCCTTTATTGTTCCTCCATGCTTTTACTTTGAATTTCATTTCCATTTCAAAATTAAAAAATGAACAGCGCAACAAAAGTAAAAACATAATTTTTTTTTTACAGGAATTTTGTGGTTTTTTTTTTATGTGAACACAATCGAAATGATATGGTAAAAAAAAAAAACAAATTTCAAAAAGCCTTACTGAAAATTGAAATTTTTGTTTATCTGTGTTTTGCTGTTAACTGAACTGTTTGAAATTACACATCAAAGCAACAGCACAGAGAAACAAAAAAAATGATTCGAATGCTCTCTGCTTCGAATGTAGATATTTTCAAAGGAAATGAAAATTCAAAAGTTCTAAAAAAATAATGACAACTTTCGCAGAACAGGAGAAGCTTATTTTTTGAGACTATTGCTGTTTTGCTGGCAGTTTTTCAAACCCTGCTTATTAGTAGTGTAAGATTTTTAAGGAAATTTTTATGTTATTAGCATACATGAACAGCCTCGCCTAAATGCGCTGCTTGATGCATTAGCTTCTTTGGAATACAGCCGACATTGACGCAGGTGCCGCCAAGGCCCCACTTGGATCCAGCCGGCGATGGCTTCACATAATCCAAACAAGCAACTCTGGCGCCTAGCGCAACAGCTTCCTTAGCACAGGCTAGACCACCGGAGCCACCTCCGATCACCACCAAATCATAATCATATTCATCTGGAAAAAGAAGAACAAGGCAAGACAGTGAAGAAAGTGGCATCTAACACTTTAAATACATAAGTAATGGGCGAATGTGCATTGATCTGTTCTGAGTTCGAATCAATCCTTTGCATGTTGCCTTTGTCATGTACATACATATCTGTGTTCATATCGAATAGTAGCTTATGTCGAAAGGCAAATTTTCAAGATACTCGTAAATTTGCGTAATTTTCTAGCAGTTACCCGCACAGGATTATTAAGTAAAATCATGGATACTGAAGCTGGTTGAAAGCCCGAGAAAACATTTAAACAAAAACTGCAGAATCCATTCTCTGAGATGCATTATTTCAGCTTGTTGGAAACTAGCTCATTTTTTCCTTAAGTACACTTAAGCTACTGTTCTATATGAACACAGATACACATATGGACACTGAAATAGGTGTAAAAGTTTTTCTTTCATAGTCTTACAGCATTCGCAATTAAAACAAAGTTTTTCTTAGTTATATGAATAATGTACTTTACTAAAACGAATTATGTTAAAATTATTTAATTTCATTTATTTAAAGGAAAGTTATATCAGATAAACAAAAATCTCCTGGACACTGAAATAGGTGTGCAGCACTTTTTTTTTTCAAAATCTCAAAAATAATTCAGTTAAAACTTCTTTATTCAATTGATTTTTATTAGATAGTACATCTGTCATTGTTTTGTATATCTTTAGCTAATCTATTGGTTATGGATGTAGGTAATTTGTGGCAGTTTTCTAATCGAGTAGTAGTAGGAGTAGTTCCCGCCTTGCCTCCAAAATGGAGCTTTCGTTGGAAATGAAATGGCTGTCAGTTCTCTCTGAATATCAATACGCAAGTTCTAAATTGGTTTTGGATCAGGCAAATCGCTTAGCCATTCCATACAGGTGACATTTGCATCGTGGAAAAATTCAAACCCCAATCACCCAAACGTGCTTTGGGTCGTTTTCTTATTGCAAAAGCCTTTTATGTGACATGTTTCTTTATAATGGCCAATGTGTCCTTTAGCGAAAATAACAGACCAAGACTTTACCAAGTGGCACATTATGTTTCCACCCACTTGCCCAATCGTCTTTTAGGTGTAGAATGGTGCAAATCCTTTGCCGTTTGGGCGACGTAATGAACTTCTGGAATCATGTCCACAAATATTAAAACAAAGAATTCGCTCTGTGATGCATTAAATGTACTATATAGTTTGAGGTGGGAACATGATGGTTTAAGGATGTGCAACTTGGAAAAGTGTTGGTCTGTTATTTTCGCTAAAGGACACATTGACCGTTATAAAGTACAAGGATATTTAGCGGAATCTTAAGCTGTCATATTGCCAAGGAAACATGTCACATAAAAAGCTTTTTCAACAAGAAAACGACCCAAAGCACGTTTGGGTGATTGGGGTTTGAATTTTTCCACGATGCAAATGTCACCTGTATGGAATGGCTAAGCGAATTGCCTGATCCAAAACCAATTTAGAACTTGCGTATTGATATTCAGAGAGAACTGACAGCCATTTCATTTCCAACGAAAGCTCCATTTTGGCGGAAAGCGCGGGAACTACTCCTACTACTACTCCATTAGAAAACTGCCACAAATTAACTACATCCATAACCAACAGATTAGCCAAAGTTATACAAAACAATGACAGATATACTATCTAATAAAAATCAATTGAATAAAGAAGTTTCAACTGAATTATTTTTGAGATTTTGAAAAAAAAAAGTGCTGCACACCTATTTCAGTGTCCAGGAGATTTTTGTTTATCTGATATAACTTTCCTTTAAATAAATGAAATTAAATAATTTTAACATAATTCGTTTTAGTAAAGTACATTATTCATATAACTAAGCAAAACTTCATTTTAATGGCGAATGCTGTAAGACTGTGAAAGAAAAACTTTTACACCTATTTCAGTGTCCATATGTGTATGTACATAAATGTATGTATGTATGTTGCCTTTCAAACTCGTCCATCGACACATTTTTCTTAAACAGCTACGCTTTGCGAGGAATTTTGAAATCGTGCATACAATTGAATTACACTACCCGTCAAAAAAAAAATATCCTCGAAATTTGATACATGATTCCTATGTAGAATTTTCTGCTGATTCCAAATATGTAATGATTACATTGTAATCAGATGGTTCAAAAGTAGAACAGTTTTCGAGATATTTTGAAATTTCAGTTTTTGAGCTAAGACAAAAAAGTATGATTACTCATCTGTCAATATCTCCGCCATTACCGTCTCGATTTTTACGTTATTTAATTTTGTTTGTTTTATAACTTTGCCATTTTTCCACAGATTATACACCGGAAAGTGCCGAAACGTTCACTAAGAAATAGGCTATTGACTCAAAATGTGAAACCAGGAGGATATTTAATATTTCGTAAAAAAAAATTACAAAAAAAAGAGATGAATTTGGAAAAAACCTGAAAATTTTCATTAAAAATAATTTTTGATCGCTATAACTCCGTCAATTTAACGTCGATTTTAATTATTTTGGCTTTGTTGAAAAGGATATTTCATCCTCTCAAAACAAAATTAAATAACGTTAAATCGAGACAGTAGTGGGGGAGATATTGTCTATGTAATTAGTAATCCTACTTTTTTTCTTACATATCTCAAAAACTGAAATTTCAAAATATCTCGAAAACTGTTCTAGTTTTGAAACATCTGATTATATATTTGGAATCAGAAGAAAATTCTACATAGGAATCATGTATCAAATGTCGAGGATATGAAAATTTTTGAATTTTTTTCGGGTAGTGTTATGCACGTATGTATGTACATATGTATTATGTGAAGGTTACTGATAATAGTAATAATAATACTAATTGAAAGTGTGTAGTTTATCTTCTTCGCTGTAGAGTCGTTGTTTATTGATATTTTAAGATGTATGATAGTTATAGATATCGATTATTTTCTGCTTTCAAGTCAAGCATACAAACCACTAGGGTTTCACAGGTTGGATTGTTCGTGTTAAAGGTTGGGTAGAAACAAAAATGGTGGAATATATATAACTTCAGAAAGATATACCTACATAGGTACATATATGTACATATGTACATAGCATATAACAACAATACATATAATATGGATTTTTCCTAAGGCCTTTGCCGCTATGGCTATACAGCTAATTTATAATTTTATATTATATATTTAGCTTTTAATAAATAAATAAAATAATATGGTTTATATACTAATTCCATAAAAATGTTTTGTTCGTATTAGTAGTATAAAATGTCTTTCCAATTATGACTCGAATTTTGCTTTCCCGTTTCAAGTTGGTATGTATATGTAATTACTAGGGCATGGAATTTCATGTACATACATACTAAAAAATAAAAAATATGCGCATAAAAAATGCAACAAAAACTGAGAAATATGCATGAAAAATCAAAAAAAAAGCATTAATTCAAATTTTTCAACTTCAGATAATTCATGTTTATTGAAGTTACAATAGTTAAATAAATTAGGTACAAACATTTTTTAATTCAATTTTGCTCTTACGTTGTACGTTTATACATATGTATGTTTATATATATACATATATATATATAGATACATAAATTCAGTCTTGAACATTTCATAATTTGCAAAGGTTAATCCTTATTCAACGATGCATTAGCGTACACAATGAAATATTTTTTCATATTCTCAAAAAGAAAACTTTGCCGATTCGGTCGAAAAAACTCTTATAAATAGAAAACGAACGTTCTACATCCACAGAGGTAATAGGAGCATGTTTGAAAACGGCTCTTTGTCGACAGGTATGCACCGTATCGAAAATACTAATAATAGCCGTGTTCACACGAAACTCTATTCGTCGTCAGATGGCTGTTATGCATGAATTTCCCTTGTATAAAACTGTCAACTAGCAAATTACAAAAATTGAAAATATAATGCGAAAAATGTAATAAAAAAATGCAAACAACGCAAAATATGTAAAAATATGCATATATGACCAAAATATGCAAAATATGCAAAAACATTTGAATGCCATTTTTAAGACAATTTCACGATTCGCAAAGATTGTTTATTTATTTTGCTCTACCTAAATCTAAGAAAAACATGTATTTGCATAGATTTCCATGCCCTAGTAATTACATATGTACATATATCGAGCTAACACAAGGAATTTTCACTTAAAAATATGAAAGACATATTAAACCCCAGTATTTTTACACCATGCATACATATGTTTATATGTATGAACATTTGTAATCTTCTAGCTAGTTCAGAGTATGACTAATTCATGTGGTTAAATACATATTCACCTGCATACATACATCCTATAGCCACCTTTGAGTGCATCAGGTAGAACTGAAGTGGGGTAGCTTTTAAAAATTGCATACAGAGCTCAACTGTATAGGTATTTCTAATTTATTCTGGTAATACAATTGTATTAGTTATTGCGCAAATAAATTAAATTTTATCCAAGCTTAAAACCAAGTAGCTAAATATTATTAAATATATGTATGTAGGTATGTACATTCATACTTATTTGGATGTAGAGAGTCTATCATGGCAATAACGGGAAAGTGATTACGTCACTGAGTAACAAACAAGCTTCTTGCAAAGTTTACTACCACAAAATTTGAAGAGTTGGCGGTTGCTAATGACATTTGTTATTAAGAAATTCCAGATATAATTTTAGTACGTATAATACACATGCTTGTGCGTATGTATTTACGTACTAAAAATTGAAAGATTAAAGATAACACTACATATTTTTGATTGTGAAATAAAATCACTTGAAAATGATTCAGCAGTTATTGTAGGTTGGATAACACAACTTTTTCGCTTGTCGAATCTTAATGTTCCTATAGTATGTACATCGTTTTGCTTTCCAATCAACAACTATGTACATATACATATATATGTATGTATGTACCTAGGTGAATATGTATATTGTTATTAACGTTTGATTTAGATAACTTACGCTTGCTAATTGTCGATGATATGGAAGAAGCTGCCGCAGTCGCAAGATTTCTTAACATTTTGAGGGAATAAGAAGAAGCATTGTTGTTTTTTGTGTTAAATAATGTTGCAGTACCGCGTACAATTGTTATTAAACATTTCGTGTTGTAAAGCGCAATTAATGACATATTCGCTTTAATTATATATATACAAAAAGATAAACATTTACTACCTTTTATTCTACAGATATTAGAAATACATAAATTAACTTGGCGAATGCCGGTTTGACAGTTCACACTGACATTCGTGGAAAACAGACTGGAAAACATTGCCAACAAACATCCAATTGGAATTTATGAACCCAATACACATTTTTGTTTCTGCTCAATTTGAGGCATTTGAAAATAAACCATTTTCTCAAACTTCAAACGTTTATTTCAAATGCATCTCAAATTTCCCTTCATAGCGTTCCCAAACTAAAGCTGATTCCACATAAAACTTTTTCCGCTTTGCGTTACGCCGCTTTCTATGTCAAACAACGCAAAACTGAAAAACTATGCCACAATGAACGCTGCAACATCACTCAAAAAATATTTATTTTCTGAAAAATCTTTCATTCTCCGTTTTATTTACAAAAAAGTAAATAAGAAGATAAAAATCTATTAAATTATTTTTCAATTGTGTGAAATTTAAATTTGTTTATTTACATTTGAATTAAAGTGAAACTGAAAAAAAATTTCAACGCCCCGAAAAGTTGAGATTTGGGCAACTTTGTGCTTTACGTAACTTCGGCGTTGCGTTACTTTTTGTTATGTGAGAAACCTCATATAGATACATGTATTTTAATCTCAGCTGTCACGCAGAAAGTGTCACGTAGCGCAACACAAAGTTCTATGTGGAATCAGCTTAAAGGGCACATTTTTAATATGGGATTTTGGGCCGATTCTCAAATTGAAAAATTCCATTTTCTCTAACCCATTTCAATTTTATCTCAAATGCTTCTCAGATTGTCCTTAAATTGATAAACCTCAAACATTGTTATTGAAAATATGTTTATTTTCAAACGATATATATGCTGATTCTCAAATTGAGAAACAATATTGACGTTTCAGAATCTATTTTTCAGTGTTTAATGGGAACAATCAAATTCACACATTCATGCATGCATACGTATGTAGACCTATAATAACCCTGCAGGCAAAACAACTAGTTGCATACTACAATTCTACCAGTTTGAAAATGTCGGCATCTAGTTGCCCAACTATCCATTTTACTTGAAAGCAACTGGTAGTTTTAACGTGGCGATGGCCTACGAGATGGCAATTGTCTTCCCTTGCATAAGCTTCATACTAGAAAAATACCACTCAGTTTCATACCAGTAGACAACACATCAGCTTCATACTAGAAAAATACCAGTTAAGGGTATACTAGAAGAATACCAGTCAGAATAATACTAGAAAAATGCCAGTTCACCTAGATGAAAAAATAGCATTTTCGTTCATTTAATAAAGCTTACTTTAATTAGCTTAGTACTTTTTAAAGTTACATTTAGTACATATTATATACAGTACACGCAAATATGTATAGTAAGGTAGAATAATGGCTTCGTGTTACTGCGGCAGTTGGATAATAGAATCTCCGATTTAGATGAAACCAAATCAATTAACTAAACTCTCTTAAACTCTTCTAGCCACCTGCTGCAAATATATATATATATGTATGTAATTGTTCTTGTGTACCCTTGCACAAAAATAAATCAAAAGCCTTAAAAATATTTCTTTTGTGAGAAGTGGTTGTTTCTTTTTGGCAAATTGGTAATAACTATTCTGGCCCTTTTGTTAAATGATGGCGTAAATTTACTTCAAAGTCGCCAATAAAGCTTAGTTTGTGATAGAATTGCACAAACTGCTATATTCAGTTAATAAATAAATTGGTGTATTACTAGTAGAATACCAACTAGTATGATTTTGTCTTTTTAAAAGCGGTTGATCAACTAGTAGATATCTAAATAGTAGAATTTTGTCCGTTTCATACCAGTTGATCAAGTAGTAGAAAACTAACTAGCATAACTTTGTCCGTTTTCTACCAGTTGATCAACTAGTAGAAAACCAACTAGTTGAATTTTTTCCTTTACATACCAGTCATGATTCAACAATAAAGGTTTTCTCATGACGACATACCTTCATACATAGTGGGGCCATAAGTGTCATGCAAAGAGGAATGTAGAAGAATTTGACAGATTCGGCCCCTATGGAAATGCTACGGTGCGTGTGTGTGTGGCATATGTCAACAAAAAAAATTCTTGTGTTCGTGTGTTTATGAAGATTGAAGAAGAAGTCAGCTGATCTTATGCATTCCCTTTATTGTTGCTCCATGATACCAGTTGATCAACTATTTATTTTCATCCTAGTTTAATTTTGCCTGCAGGGAAAGTTTACGAGGCGAGATAAAAAATTGCTAGTCCGATTGGGAAAAAAACTTCGCCACCACCCGAACCCCATATTCGAGCACATAAACGCCGTATTCATAATTAATAAAATATTAATGCAGGTTTTAATTGGACTTTTACGTTCATTGCGAGTGTTTCCCTTTGTGTAGTGAAAATTGTATAAAAATCGTTCAATTGTGCAATTTTAAAAATTTATAATCAGCTAAAATTTGCTCAAACAATTTGCATATGCATATACAAGTAGAAAAGGGCATACATACAGATATCTAGATATACTTAAACAATTTACAATAATGAATTCGATATTAATAACGGGTGGCAATCGTGGCCTAGGTTTAGGTTTAGTTAAAACTTTGGTGAAATCATCAAAGCCACCGCAGCACATTTTCGCAACTTGTCGCAATTTAGAGAAAGCAGCGGTAAGTTTTCAACAATACAAATAGAATAATTTAAAAAATAGAAACAAAAATACGTACTGTTAATCGGTGCCATCCTTCGAAAGTTCTCTATATCCAGTATTCCTTTCAAGTTTGTAATCAAGATGAGCACGCAAAGAAACCTTTTACACAGTTTTCTCGATATCACTAAATGTAATAACTATAAAATAATTAGTTTCAATAGAATCACACATACACACGCGCGAAAAATTAAATGAATCACCAAATATTAAGTAGAAAGCAAATAAGCTTTTTCGAATTAGATATCCAACTATTACCTTTTGCTATTACAAATATTACTTTTAAAATAAGTCAGACTTCCAACTTCACTTTGCTTTTATGCATATTTTTTGTTCTTACAGTTTCCAGTTTCCAAAATTCCAGCCTAGATAGTGCCAGATGTATATTATTAATATACCTTTTATATAGTGTTGCCATATTGTTTGTATTTTCTTTGTTACGAAGCAGAAAGTTTAGAGCCTATTCACAGCTGTGACCAAATCGATTTATCAGGGCCTTTATTCAACCTCCGGTTAAGCACTTAACCAGAGATTTTTGTCCGGTTAAGCAATTTATTTGACAGCTCACCATACAATTTACGTCAAACTAACCAGCGATTCAATTAATCAGATGTTGAGTAAACGGGCCTTAGTCGTGCTGGGCTGCAGTATGTTTCATTCGCCCGACTAAAGCTTAAATTAGTTATGCAGTAACAGTGTCGTTGTAAAACATCTGATCAACCAACCTTATGGGAAACAATATATTTGATTAGTGATTCGCTAGTCGTAACGCTATCGGTAACAACCAAACGAATTTTGGTTTCAGCCGTTACGCTAATCAGCTGATCGATTGTTTCAGTTGTTCACTGTCATGACCCAATACTCGTATGGTCGTAGCAGTCAAAAGAGAACACGCAATTAGCATTAATACAAAATAATTTCGCAACCTATAAAACCGAAAGAAGAGCGACTCTATTGCTATGGCCACCTTTATTGGGCTATGACATGACCAAATTATCTATATGGTCGTAGCGGCTAAAAGAGAATATGCGATTACCGTTGAACGGCCGTAGATAAGAATGTCAAAAACAGGAAAAACGCCAGCGAACATACAAGCGAACACACGAGCTATTTCCACGAATAACACGTGCAAGAGGGAAAAATCAAAGCAAAGGACGATAATTTGACAGCTTACTAGGCATTGTAACGCATAACTAATTTAAGCTTAATTGAGTGTAGTGTGAATACTTAAATACATCTCACAGTGGGTGATTTTGGGAATTTGGCGGAAGTTTATCATTTTTTAGGTGCTCGATAGACAAATATAAAATAAAATGATGTTTCTATATGGATTATAACTGTTGAAAGCCAAAAAGTTCTTTATTTTTTTACCAGCAATAAAACGGGATTTAAACTGAACCGGTATTTGATACAGTCGGGCATTTTTTTCCGGCTTTGAGCCGAAACACGCACTTAACCGTTTATGTTTTTAAATGAATGCAATCAATTTATTCGAAAGTTTACTACATGTAAAAAAGGAACATCCCAACAGACCAGGAAGTAAGCAAAATGTAATAGGACAGGCTTATAACAATTGTCCATTTTCATTATTGCAATATGTAAGACTTTTTCTAAGCTTAATTGTAAGCTTATCCACAAGCATTATCGTAATAATTGAGAAACTTTTATTTAATAAAAGCCTTTCTCAATACTCCTTATGTTAAATAGCTTGGAAACAATATTTCAATAAGCTTAATTTACACTTAAATGAAAGCTTGAAAAACTATTAATAATAAAATTTAAATTAAGCTTGCTGTAAAATTTTTTTTTTATTTTTGTTTTACAATGATTCATAGATTCTTTTTTTTTTTAGAAAAGAGAATTATAAAAGTATTAGCACCCACTGTGCATCCCCATCCAAATCAAAGCCGGACTAAATGGACTTGGTCGCAGGTGTGAATAGTGTCTTATTCTGATATGTACGATCAAACTTGTTTGTGCTATGCATCAAGCTTGCTATCGCGAATTTGAAGGTCGCATACTAAATGAGTTTTAAATGCGGTATCTCGGAGACACAAACAGTTTTTTGTTTAATAAACTCAACGGTATTTGAAAGAGAAAAAACTAAACTTAAGACAATAGCCGTAGCTTTTAGACAAAAAGGAAAGTTTTGTTATTATATTATTCCAAATATAGAAGAAAATTATCTTTTTCGTACTTTTAAGTTGGGATATCCCGCAAAGTAGTACCAATTGAATTATCTAGTTAAACTCGGATAAGTATAGTAGTATACTCCTTTTAATCTGTCTATGTAATACCAAATATTTTATTACATACCTGATTAAGAAATTTAATTATCAAATTATGTATATACACTTTTCCGATTTATTTCAGGAACTGAAGGACTTAGCAAGTGCTAACCCATCAATACACATTTTGGAAATCGGTAACATCACAATTATGATAATATATTAGTAGTTATTTTAACGAAAGATTTCTGAACTTTACATCACCGTTATTCACTGTTCGCTGCAATGACGGATGTAATATTACGGTAAATTCCAAAGAATGCGTTTTTGAACATAGTGTTCATACTGCCGCATTTTGTAAATGCACATTTGGAAAGTTCGATACAAGCGGATCTAATATCCAAGATCAGGTGTTGAGTTTTTATACTCAGTTGTACTAGTACACAGAGTATTATAATTTTGATTTGCTAACGGTGGATTGCAACAAAATGAAATAATCGAGATAGATAAGTACTTACATATATATATCAAAATGATCAGGTAAAATCGATTGAGCCATGTCTGTCTGTCCGTCTGTCTGTACGCACTCTAACTCGCGGAAAAGTTGAAATATTTTGATCACGCCCACATAGAAAAAATCGAAAATTTGGTATCTCAGTCACTAATAGAGCTGGAGTTATAAAATTTCACCAACGTATTGAGCTCAGGCCCTTATGAAGAAATATAGTAAAATGGGAGGTGTCACGCCCACTTATTAAGGGGTAAACATTGATAGTTTTATAGTCATAACTCAGAACCCGTAGCAGATATGTATATCGATGAAATTTGGTACGCGTGATGTACTTACTCAGGCAAACGATAAATTGTCAAAATCGGCTGACGACCACGCCCAGTTTTATATATGGGTATTACAAATGGGCCTAATAAAAACATTTTAAGCGATATCTTTGTCAAATATAAAGATATATCATTGAAATTTTGTGGCAGGGGTCCAGCTACAGAAATAAAACAGAAAACGCAAAAATTTTGACTAATTAGACAATTAGAAGAATTTGCAAAATATGTAATAATAAAAATACACTAATTTTACAAACCAAACGTACCAACCGCTTTTGTATAAATTTTCATTCCTTTGTTTTGTTTACTTTCGTTAATTACATGTAGAGTGACGTCCCACAGTAGGTTAATATCTCAATGCACCGGGTTCGTTTTCTGTATCCGAGTTCTCCATTACATAACAAACAAACATTACAAAAATTAACAAAAACGGACCATAAATACGGATTTTCTGAATATCTCGACTCCGCCGTTAGATATAGATATAGATATAGATATAGATATAGATATAGATATAGATATAGATATAGATATAGATATAGATATAGATATAGATATAGATATAGATATAGATATAGATATAGATATAGATATAGATATAGATATATATATAGATATAGATATAGATATAGATACAGATATATATAGATACCTACCCTGCAAAAATTCCGAGTACTCCACATTTCACATAAAAAATGTGATCCAATTACCATTGCGATGTTATAAGTTTGAACCATATACTTCAAATGTAATCCATATGAAGTACAGTCATGACAACACCACGTTATTTGGACTAAAATTTTTATATTAAATGTAAATTGTGGAGTATTCCAAATTTGTTTTTGTAGGGTATATGGATATTCACATTGTATATAACATGTTTATTTTATAGATTTAAATAATTTTGATGGTTATGATAACTTGGTAAGTCAAATTAGTGATGTTGTTAATGATCAAGGTTTAAATGTGCTCTTCAATAATGCCGGGTTTGCACCGAAATCAACTCGTATAACTGCCGTTAAGCTGGAGGATCTGATGCAGGCGTTGCAAATAAATACTGTCGTGCCGATCATGTTGACAAAGGTAAATATCTATGTAGTTAAGTATAGAAAAGATGTTACTATAATTGTTTTTTTATTAAAAAAATTAGTAAAAGTATGTCCCACAAATTTTAACATTTGGAAAATGTATGTATTTATATACAATAAAATTGTCCCCTCCATGCTTTACAGTTTTCTTCAATTGCTCTTTTTGGAGTGTTTCATATTGCCAGTGACAAAAGTATGGTTTATCATCAGACTGGAAACGAGTTATATGACCAGACGAAACAAAAATAAGTGGCTTCCAGTCGGATGGCAAACAATACTTTTGGCACTGGCCACATAAAACACTCCAAAGGCACCAAGTAAAGAAAACTGTGGAGGAAATTATATGGGTTGGGGCTGTTTCACCTGATGGAAACATGATCCATTAATAAAAATAGGTGGAGCTATGAAAAAGGAAGATTATCTTCATATTTTAAGAATAGATTTACCTGAGTTCGCCGGAATAAGCGCATATTCCGAAGACGACGTGCTATTTCAGCAAGGCGGTAACCCCAAAAATAGGCGAAAATCATGCGAAACTGCTTATCTAGCCAATGATTTTGTTTAATAAAGTGGGCTGCCCAAAGCCCAGATCCGAATTCCATCGAAAATCTATGGGCATTTTAAAAAAAGAGGATGGCTTTGTACGAAAAACTTCCCACAAATTTGAATCAACCTTTGAGGACGAATGTGCCAAAAAACCAAGGGTAACCATAGCAGAACTAATGGAAAGCATGCCAACGCGCATTAAAACAGCCCCAAAAGATAAGGGGCTATGGAGGAAATATTATTACTCCATACCAAATAATTTTTTTTCCCCACGTGCAAAATTGGATGAATGTGGATGTTTGAGTTTTTCGCCATATTTTAAGAACCAAATTTTTTTTTTATTAGTTAGCATATATATTGGTTTTAATAGAAAACATACAACAAATTTAATTCCATCTTGATAAACACGTTTTTTAGGGCACTAACAAGAATAATTATACGAGGGCTGCTCGATATATTTTTAGCATTAGAAATGGTTTTATTGTTTTTCAAAGTATTCTCCAGCATGACTTATATAGTTTTGCATGCGCTCAATCCAATTGTCGAAGCATTTTTTCCACTCCGATTGAGACACCTCCAAAACATGGGTTTTGAACGCTGAACAGCATTTTCTGGCGACGGAAATCGTTGATCACGCATTTTTTTCTTGATGAGCGGGAATAATGAGAAGTCATTGGGTGCCAAGTCAGGGCTGTACGGCGGATGACCCATCAAATCGACGTTTTTGCCGCCCAAAAAGGCGTTGGTTTGAGCCGATTTGTGAGAGCTCGCATTGTCATGGTGCACAATGATTCGTCTTCTCTTGTTCGTTTTTCGAATTTCTCCGAAGACTTCAGGCAAACAAATTGGTGTGTACCAGTCAGAATTGACCGTCTTCCGTTGACATGACCAGATTTGCCGAAGAAACAGGCGACCATTTGCTCCGAAGTGCTTCTTCCACGAACAACTTTCGTTGGATTTGGCTCATCTTCGAAGACCCACACGGTCGATTGTTGTGTTTCGGGTTCATACGCATAGATCCATGATCCAACGAGAACAAAACTTTTTTACGGCCAGGTGTTTATGCAATATCGAATGTATGCTTGTGGGAGAAATGTCCAAGGATGTCTCTCTCTCTCACGGTATGTCACATGACGATCTTGCATTATGAGTTCCAGCACGGCATCAATGTTTTCTGGCTCAACGGCTGTTTTTGGACGACCTTCACGGAATTGATATTTGAGCGAGCGTCTGCCACCATTGAATTCATTACCAATTTTTCACAGTGCCATAGGATGGTGCTTCATCGCTATACAAAGATTTAAATTCATCAATGCACTCTTGTCGTGATAATCCACGTCGAAATTGGTGGAAAATGATCGCACGAAAATGTTCACGAGTTAGTTACATTTTTTTGCCAAATTAAATTTTTCAAGTCACTGTAAACAATACAAATGATGGTCGCACGCCAAAACGTTCTGAGTACGATTATGCTAAAAAAATGTCAGACTTTCCAATGGAAATGTCAGTTTTCACCTGGCTACACTTTTTCTTTGTAAGGCTAAAAATATATCGAGCAGCCCTCGTACGCATAGTGATATCATTGATACAAATTTTGAAATGGGCGTGGCTACGCCCACTTTGTGCGGCACCCGCTTTATATAAAATAGACCGTGTTTCCATCAAACGCAACAAACAAAGTATGCAGCTGAGTATCTAATGTTCGATTCCACTCGAACTTATGTAGGTTTCCTTACTTGTTTTTAATGTCAATTGCTTAAAATTAAATGTTGCTTAAGTAATATGAATTTCTAATCGATATACATACATAAATGTAATTATGTATTTCTAGGCATGTCTCCCATTAATAAAACAAGCATCCGTGGCAAATCAAAGTAAGAAGATGGGTGTTGAACGTGCGGCTATTGTCAATATGAGTTCACAACTTGGGTCTATAGATGATAATAAACAAGGTGGCATTTACGCGTATCGCATTTCCAAGGTACTGCAAACTAAAACCGATCATATTTATGTACGTACATACATACATACGTAATATTTATTATTATTCGTATATCCTTAGGCTGGTCTGAATGCAGCAACAAAATCGATGAGCATCGACTTGCACAAGGACGAAATTCTTTGTGTTAGCTTACATCCCGGTTGGGTGCGTACAGATATGGGTGGCCCGAATGCAACGCTAGACATTGAGACGAGTTCGAGTAAAATGATCGAAACTCTATTAAAATTTAATAAGGCAAACAATGGTGGTTTCTATAACTATGATGGCAACCAATTACCTTGGTAAAAAAACCACAACATGTTAAATTTTTATCGCACCACCTTTTTATTTTCTAATATCTAATTATGATGGCTATTAAATTTTGATGTCATCCATTACATCCTAGATGCCTATGTTGGATTGATTATAAGTTTTATATGTACATATGTACATATATACCAAGTTTTTAAGGTGGTCATGGATGACCTTTAGAACGAATGAAAAGATATATGATATCGGATACATTATATAATGCATCCCAAAATAAGCGAAGATTTCAGGTATCGGCTATCAACTATAGGTAACTTGAGAAATAAAACAACAATAAAAAACATTGAATCTAGCAACAAAAACAATTACGAGAATAATTCTGTTTTTTTTTTTTAATTTGGTTTTTTACAACGATGAAAACAATACATAGTACATGCTTTTTTAAAAAAAAAAGAAGTATTAAAGTATCACTAAAGTTCAATATAATGTTAATTGTTCTACTATATGATGGCGTTGGATTGAATTTCAGGTTGATGTCATGGCTCGAATCCAGAGGAGAATATTAAATGGACAACAATAGCAAGCAATAAAGGCGAAGAAACTGCCACAATGAGCGAATAAGAGAAGAACAAGCGGAGGCGAAGCTTTTTCTAGTTGGAAACTAAGTGAAGAGAGAATGAGGAGAAAATACAACAAACATTTATTTTTAGGTCAAAGGTATTAGGAGGCAATTGTTGTGAGCAATTTTAGTGAGAAAATAAACCAAAACAGAGATCACGCCCGAGAACGACTCTTATCCAAACATTACTTCTTGTCATAAAAAAATAACTTTTTTCCAAAAACTTTTATTTATTTATTTATTCTTAAATTCAAGACTGTTTGGGGTCCCTGATTTTCCTTTGTTTTCAAAAGTACTTAGGAAAAATTGAGCTAATATAATAAAATTTAATACACATGTACATATATACGTAGTAGTACTAATATAATAAAATCGGTACCCCGAAATAAGTCCCAAATGAAATAAGTCCCAAAAAAAAAATGAAATAACTCCCAAATATTTTTCATACAAATTGGGACTTATTTCATAATGAAATAACTCCCAATGCATTGGGACTTATTTCATAATATTTTGTTGGGACTTATTTCATAATGAAATAACTCCCAAATGAAATAACTCCCAACGAAATTCCGTTGGGAGTTATTTCATTATTTTCCAGCTTTGGGAGTTATTTCATATTTTTTGGGACTTATTTCGTTTCTCTTAAAAATGCATTGGGAGTTATTTCATATTTCTTGGGAGTTATTTCATTTCTCTTAAAATTGCAATTTAACAAGCTTCGACGTTTTTGTAACGTTATAAAGTAACCGAAAGCCGGGATCCGTACGATAAATCGAAAAAAATGTCGAATCTTAAAAGACCGAATTGAAAAAAGCCTTATTATACATTTTTGACCGAATTAAAAACTGTCGAAATGAGGAAAATGACCGAAAAAGGCCGAAATTTGTAGACTTACATTTTTATCGCCGCCGCTGAAGGGTGTACCACGCATAAGGACATCACCGTGGCGGTAGCCACGGTTAGGGTACACGTCCGGACGGATGGCGTAGCCCAGGGTTATTTTTTATAAGCGCGGCCGAAGGCCGCAAACGCAGAAAAGTGTTCGGTGCAGTGAAATAACGCCCGCGGGCCAAACCCCATATTAAAAAAAAAAACGAAAAATTGGAATTAAAAATCGCGCGATTTTTTATTCCAATTTTTCGCCTGCGGCGCTTTTTCCAATAAAATAAACACCATATTTAAAAAAAACGAAAAATTGAAATAAAAAATCGACCGTGTTTCCATCAAACGCAACAAACAAAGTATGCAGCTGAGTATCTAATGTTCGATTCCACTCGAACTTATGTAGGTTTCCTTACTTGTTTTTAATGTCAATTGCTTAAAATTAAATGTTGCTTAAGTAATATGAATTTCTAATCGATATACATACATAAATGTAATTATGTATTTCTAGGCATGTCTCCCATTAATAAAACAAGCATCCGTGGCAAATCAAAGTAAGAAGATGGGTGTTGAACGTGCGGCTATTGTCAATATGAGTTCACAACTTGGGTCTATAGATGATAATAAACAAGGTGGCATTTACGCGTATCGCATTTCCAAGGTACTGCAAACTAAAACCGATCATATTTATGTACGTACATACATACATACGTAATATTTATTATTATTCGTATATCCTTAGGCTGGTCTGAATGCAGCAACAAAATCGATGAGCATCGACTTGCACAAGGACGAAATTCTTTGTGTTAGCTTACATCCCGGTTGGGTGCGTACAGATATGGGTGGCCCGAATGCAACGCTAGACATTGAGACGAGTTCGAGTAAAATGATCGAAACTCTATTAAAATTTAATAAGGCAAACAATGGTGGTTTCTATAACTATGATGGCAACCAATTACCTTGGTAAAAAAACCACAACATGTTAAATTTTTATCGCACCACCTTTTTATTTTCTAATATCTAATTATGATGGCTATTAAATTTTGATGTCATCCATTACATCCTAGATGCCTATGTTGGATTGATTATAAGTTTTATATGTACATATGTACATATATACCAAGTTTTTAAGGTGGTCATGGATGACCTTTAGAACGAATGAAAAGATATATGATATCGGATACATTATATAATGCATCCCAAAATAAGCGAAGATTTCAGGTATCGGCTATCAACTATAGGTAACTTGAGAAATAAAACAACAATAAAAAACATTGAATCTAGCAACAAAAACAATTACGAGAATAATTCTGTTTTTTTTTTTTAATTTGGTTTTTTACAACGATGAAAACAATACATAGTACATGCTTTTTTAAAAAAAAAAGAAGTATTAAAGTATCACTAAAGTTCAATATAATGTTAATTGTTCTACTATATGATGGCGTTGGATTGAATTTCAGGTTGATGTCATGGCTCGAATCCAGAGGAGAATATTAAATGGACAACAATAGCAAGCAATAAAGGCGAAGAAACTGCCACAATGAGCGAATAAGAGAAGAACAAGCGGAGGCGAAGCTTTTTCTAGTTGGAAACTAAGTGAAGAGAGAATGAGGAGAAAATACAACAAACATTTATTTTTAGGTCAAAGGTATTAGGAGGCAATTGTTGTGAGCAATTTTAGTGAGAAAATAAACCAAAACAGAGATCACGCCCGAGAACGACTCTTATCCAAACATTACTTCTTGTCATAAAAAAATAACTTTTTTCCAAAAACTTTTATTTATTTATTTATTCTTAAATTCAAGACTGTTTGGGGTCCCTGATTTTCCTTTGTTTTCAAAAGTACTTAGGAAAAATTGAGCTAATATAATAAAATTTAATACACATGTACATATATACGTAGTAGTACTAATATAATAAAATCGGTACCCCGAAATAAGTCCCAAATGAAATAAGTCCCAAAAAAAAAATGAAATAACTCCCAAATATTTTTCATACAAATTGGGACTTATTTCATAATGAAATAACTCCCAATGCATTGGGACTTATTTCATAATATTTTGTTGGGACTTATTTCATAATGAAATAACTCCCAAATGAAATAACTCCCAACGAAATTCCGTTGGGAGTTATTTCATTATTTTCCAGCTTTGGGAGTTATTTCATATTTTTTGGGACTTATTTCGTTTCTCTTAAAAATGCATTGGGAGTTATTTCATATTTCTTGGGAGTTATTTCATTTCTCTTAAAATTGCAATTTAACAAGCTTCGACGTTTTTGTAACGTTATAAAGTAACCGAAAGCCGGGATCCGTACGATAAATCGAAAAAAATGTCGAATCTTAAAAGACCGAATTGAAAAAAGCCTTATTATACATTTTTGACCGAATTAAAAACTGTCGAAATGAGGAAAATGACCGAAAAAGGCCGAAATTTGTAGACTTACATTTTTATCGCCGCCGCTGAAGGGTGTACCACGCATAAGGACATCACCGTGGCGGTAGCCACGGTTAGGGTACACGTCCGGACGGATGGCGTAGCCCAGGGTTATTTTTTATAAGCGCGGCCGAAGGCCGCAAACGCAGAAAAGTGTTCGGTGCAGTGAAATACCGCCCGCGGGCCAAACCCCATATTAAAAAAAAAACGAAAAATTGGAATTAAAAATCGCGCGATTTTTTATTTCAATTTTTCGCCTGCGGCGCCTTTTCCAATAAAACAAACACCATATTTAAAAAAACCAAAAATTGGAATTAAAAATCGCGCGATTTTTTATTTCAATTTTTCGCCTGCGGCGCCTTTTCCAATAAAACAAACACCATATTTAAAAAAACCAAAAATTGGAAATAAAAATTGCGCGATAGATGTCCTTCTGCGTAGTACTTTTTGGGAGATATTTCATATTTCTTGGAATTTATTTCATTTGGGAGTTATTTCATATTTCTGGGACTTATTTCATTTGGGAGTTATTTCATATTTTTTGGGATATGGGGCCTCATTATGAAATAAGCCCCAAATATTGGGACTTATTTCATTTCCTTCTTTGGGAGTTATTTCATTTCTAAAAGTTGGGAGTTATTTCATTTTTATTGGGACTTATTTCATTGGGAGTTATTTCATTGGGACTTATTTCATTTGGGACTTATTTCGGGGTACCATAAAATCATATACAATCACAATTATTAAACTACATAAAACAAATATGTACATATGTATGTATATACAGCTAAGATAGTCCTTAAGGTACATAAGTAAACACATACATTATTTTTAATCCTAATGTTGCATTTTGTTTTGAATGGTAACTTTCGACGTACTACCTACACGTCGTCGATCATACCATGGCTCTGGAGAGCCATCGCGCACACCAATTGCAGTGATGGCAGCAAAATCACTTCCCTCTTCTAGTTCATTTAATATATGTCCCACTTTGGCGAGATAATCTAAAACGGATTTCGATACAGTTGTTTCATAATCAACTTGCATTGGTGCCAATTGATGATGTAGCCTGCCACCGTCAATTGTTTCACTTAAGGACTCATTTAAAATAAGATATTTTATAATACACTGCAAAAAAAAAGCAAAAAGCATTGTTTAGTAAATACATGGAGAAAACTATATTAATATCACATCCATATACATTTATTAATAACACTGCTCTACTGCTCTGAGCGCCATTATGCTATCTACATATATGTAAAATCGGTTGCTGATTCCGAAAATCATTTTTAATTCTACACTCAGAAAAAAAATCATCAACACGATTCATGTAAAATTAACACGATCGATCTTTACACATAGAACACCAACAATTTTTTTTAAATTACACGATGTTTGAAACATGATTTTGGCTTTGTAACTGTCATCTGAAAATTTGGTAAATTCAACCAAATTTTGTTGTTGATACAACATGAAGAAATTTTAAAATAGACAAGATGTTTAAAATATAAAATTTTATTACTAAATGTCATTTGGAATTTGGTTTATTTAACATGATGATAGTGTCAATATAAACTTAAAAAAATGTTAGAAAAATGACGTCCCAATTTTAGTGTTAATACAACATGAAAACAAATGTGAAAACAACAAGAACCACAATTAACAATAAAATTTGGTTGATATAACACGAAACAATGCTCAAAAATAAACGTCATTTGTAATTTTGGTTTATTCAACACGATCATAGTGTCAATGTAATCTAAAACAAGTAAGGAAGCCTAAGTTCGAGTGGAATCGAACATTAGATACTCAGCTGTATGTTTTCATTGTTTGTTTGCGTTTGATGGAAACACGGATTATTTTATATAAAGCGAGTGCCGCATAAAGTGGGCGTAGCTACGCCTATTTTCAACATTTTTATCAGTCATCCAACTAAGTATATGAATATTATTATTTGTGCAAAAATTTCATTCCTTTATGACTTCTAATTATAAAGATGTCACATTACAAATTCCCAAAGGGTGTTACAGAAATATCTTTGCTAAAAAGTAGGCGTGGTCATAAACCGATTTCAATAAATTTTTGCGTGGCTATTAACACAAGTTATAAAAGTATATAAACCAAGTTTCGTCATAATATCTCAATTATTTGTTGAGTTAAAGGCTCAGAAATCTCGAATATTCCTGCTTCTAAAAAGAGGCGGTGCCACGCCCATTTTCCAAAATTTTTACGGTTTTTGTTTTATGTTCTTAGTAGGACTCCTGTCATAAAATTTTAATGATATATCTTTATATTTGACAGAGATATCGCTTAAAATGTTTTTATTAGGCCACTTTATAACACACATATATAAAAGTGGGCGTGGCCGTCAACCGATTTTGGAAATTTTACGTCCAAACATTTGTCTAATTTAGTATATCACGCCTACCAAATTTCATCGATATATCTTCAACGGTTTCTGAGTTATGACTCATAAAACTTTCAATGTTTGCCCCTTAATAAGTGGGCGTGGCACCGCCCATTTTCCAAAATTTCACCATATTTCTTCATAAGGGCCTGAGCTCCACACGTGGGTGAAATATTATCACTCTAGCTCTATTAGTGACTGAGATACAAAATTTCCGATTTTTACTATATAGGGGAGGTGGGCGTGGTCATGGTCCGATTTCGCCTATTTTCAATACCATCCGTTCCTGTCTTGATACCAACTTACATTTAAAATTTCATCAAAATATCTCAATTTTTGCGCGAGTTATCGTGCTCACAGACGGACAGACGGACGGACATGGCTCAATCGATTTCTCTTTTCACCCTGATCATTTTGATATATATAAGTCTATATCTATCTCGATTATTTCATTCTGTTACAATCCACCGTTAGGAAATCAAAACTATAATACTCTGTGTACTAGTACAGCTGAGTATAAAAAAGTGTTAAAAAAGAACGTCAAAACTATTTTGAAACATACATAATTTTTTTGATCATTTGAAGTCTGATTTTCGTGCAAAACGCAAATTATTTAAAAAAAAAAAAAAGGAAAATTTTGTGCCGTGGCAGTGATGCGAGTATATATGTGGTTTTGACATCTAAATATAGAAAATGACCTCTACTTTTCTAGGAAGTAATCTCGTTTCTTCTAACTTTGAAATCTGATTTTATATGATTTTTAAAATACTGATAAAAAAATATAGAAAAAAATTTTTCTTCGTCCAATTTAAGGAATAAAATAAAAAAAAAACAAAAAAAGGTATCTTTGTTTTTTTTTTTGTGTTATGAACTAATATATTCTTTATCAGATCACATTAACAGATTTTAATTTCACGCGCGCCTTCGCGTGTTTTAATTATTCTCCTAACTGGCTAAAAGTGCATTTTTCAAATTACATTTATAATGACATATTCAAAATTAAAAAAAATAAAGTGTATAGAAGATCTATCATCCAATTTACATCTGTAATATAGAAAATGGTTCACAATATGAAATACAGCAGCACATTTTTGAATTAGCTATATAGATTCTATTATATATTGTTTTTTTTTCCAGGGTAAAATAAAAAAAATCAAAAAAATTCCAAAAGTTTGAAATCAAATAAAAAAAAAAATAAAAAAAGGTCTCCTCAATTTTTTAATATATGTTCACCCCAAGTGTGCTTTATAACCCCCCATAGTCAGTTTCATCATTCACGCGCGCTCTTCTCACTAATTCATATTTTTCGACGAGGTGTATATGCCGTGCTATCACTATGGATGTACATACATACATATGTACACATGTGTAGCTAGAGAGAAAAGCATTGATGAGCAGTTTTGACATGTTTATGCTTTAAAATCGCTAATATATTAACTAATGCAATTTTATATAGAATATTTGCATATATACTTACTTTTAGCCTTTTTACTTCAGAAGTATCATAACTCAAAAACGCGAGTTTTCAGGTAAGGATGGGTATGCATGCATGTGTGTGTATGTACATATATGTATGTGCATTATATGACGAAATTTCGGTCTGATATATTGAAAATTTAGAGTTTGAGATAAAAAAATGTGCTATATGTACTATTGATGTACATACATATATAGCGATCGAAAACTTAAAGGCCTTTTTCGTAAAATCAGCTTATTAAGGTATGATAGTATAGCGATATACTATCATTTGCTGCTTTTTATACCAGCCATGAACATGAAATAGTGTTATAACTTTGTGCCGAAATACTATGTATTTTTATGTAAAGTTTATCATTTGTCGGAATCGCCCAAATCCAGTATAAAATATAGCTCCCATCATATATATAATACTTCTATATTGCTACTATTCAATTGTTTTGTTGGTCAAACTTCACAGTAACGATATACTGTAAGAAAGGGAAGCAAGATTCCATGGGTGTCGTTAAACATTTCTTTTCAAAGACAAGGGGGACTACAGAAAAATTTGATACTATGAAATACATAGGTATTTTATTTAACAAAGATATGGGTATGAATATATGTACCTACATACATATGCATGAATAAAAATGAATTTTCAAAGAGCGCTCATTGGACGCTCACGAGCGCATAAAATGAATTTCAACGCTGGCGCTCATTGAACGCTCGCGAATATTCTTTTGCATTCGTAAATTTGTGTGAGGCATTCTTCCTTGTTGAATGTAGGTATGTATGAATTTATCGCTACCGCAGAAAACAAGAATAGTCGCTATGTATTTGCGTTCGTGAGAGAGTGGCATATTATAAAGTGATAATTGGTTTTAGTGGTTTACTGCATGTAGGTATGCATACATAAGTTATTTGGTTGTGAACTACGTTGAAATAATAAATGCATGTGTACAATTTTGTTTTCGAAAGATTGGCATTTCATTGTTTAATCTACTGCTTTGTGTTTTTATAACGACCATGGAAGTTTTATATGAAGGGAATAACGACCCCTTTTAATCCCCCTTCTGTTTTTTTTTGTAATGCTACTACAATTTTACAAATGTGTGTGTGACATATATTCACATATACGACTTTTGCTTGTGTTGACGCATGCGCACAAATTACATATGCAGTGAGAAACGAGTTCAGCGCGACCAGAACTGAAACACATTGAGTAGATAGGTTGTTAGCAATATAGAAGTATTATATATATGGCTCCCATACAACGGATTGTTCATATGTACAAGATAAATTTGAGTATTTGTAACTTATTCAATTAAACAGATAAAATTTAATTTCTATCATTCATAAATGGTATAGAGTCTTTGGTACGCATAAACTTGTTGATATTTGCATTTATCTATTTCGTCTCCCACCTGTGCCGTTAGCTTATAAATGGGAGTTTACGTGGGGATCCAAGCCCTAAGAGTACACATTTTAAATAAGCATACATAAACGTCACATATGTAGATAATTAAATAAATATTTTTGAAGTACATAGTTACAACTATATGCTTATACCTATATATATATGTAATTGCCCCTCAGCATTCCAACTCAATTAGTTTCGAAAATAAATGCATTTTAATGGTTTTTCGCGGCACCCGTTATATGTAGTTTGGGAGAATTTGTCATCAGATTAAGTTAATTTTTACACCATGTACTAATATTCATCAAAAAAGCTTGCATACTGAATTTCAGCATTGTAACTTAATTAGTTTCCAAAATAATTGCAATTTAATGGTTTTTCGCGACACCCGTTATATGGAGGGTGGGAGAATTTGTCTTCAGATTAAGTTCATTTTTACACCATGTACTAATATTCATCAAAGAATCTTACATACTGAATTTCAGCATTGTAACTTAATTAGTTTGGAAAATAAATGCATTTTAATGGTTTTTCGCGGCACCCGTTATATGGAGTGTGGGAGAATTTGTCATCAGATTAAGTTAATTTTTACACCATGTACTAATATTCATCAAAGAAGCTTGCATACTGAATTTCAGCATTGTAACTTAATTAGTTTCCAAAATAATTGCAATTTAATGGTTTTTCGCGACACCCGTTATATGGGGGGTGGGAGAATTTGTCATCAGATTAAGTTCATTTTTACACCATGTACTACTATTCATCAAAGAAGCTTGCATACTGAATTTCAGCATTGTAACTTAATTAGTTTCGAAAATAAATGCATTTAAATGGTTTTTCGCGACACCCGTTATATGGGGGGTGGGAGAATTTGTCATCAGATTAAGTTCATTTTTACACCATGTACTAACATTCATAAAAAAAGCTTATTTTCAAAATTTGAGCACTCTAGGTCCATTTTTACTATTTATGGCCGTTTTTTGTATGAAACGTTCCCATTGTGCGCCGGTACATTTGTGTTCGTATGAGAAGGACGCCTTCAATTTGGTCAGTTGTGCGGGTGATGTACGAATGTGCTTAATTGAAGTGATGATTATATATTTTATGTTTTATATGTTTTTTTATTTACAAAAATAAATTGTACAATCAACAAGACTTTCTAGTTAATTTAACAATAAATTTAATGTAAAATCAAAAAGATGTTATTGTTAATTCAACAGGACCATTTCGTGTTAATTTAACCAGCTTTTATTGTAACATTAACTAGTTAAAATTGTAAAATCAACAGGAAGACTCAATACTTTTTAGTGTTAATTCTACAGTTGTCATCCTGTTAAACTAACACTTGACAGTAGTGTTAAATTTACACGATTACATGATGGCATACATTAAGCATCGTGTTGAAAAAAACAAAATTTGTTGATTTTTGGTTGATTTCACACTATTTTTTTTCTGGGTGTATAGGAAGGTTTTTCAGATATCGGATATTTACCGTTATTTGGCCAATGGCTTCATTTAATCCAGTATGTCTCTTTAACGCATTGATCTACTTATCAACGTTGAAGTAACACCAAACGAAAGTACAGACAACAAATTTCATTTTGTGATCCAGTGTAATCCATAAACTATGTATGTCATATGGGCATTTCCTGGGTGTTGCGGACGTTACGTTTGCAGGATTTTTTGAATTTTTTAGGCATAGGGAAAGGCTTAGGCCACAGCTGATGATGAAAATATGTTGGCGACACAAATTTAATCTAATAACTTTGTTTTAGCCATTAAACTGCGTTGCGGACGTTACAAAAAATGGAAGTGGTTTTTAGATTATTAACTAAATCAGCGATTTTCTCCGAATTTCGAAGTATAACTGAAAAAAGTTATTAGAGCTAATTTGAAGAGAAAAGTTAAGGGTTGCTAAGCTCCGCCACAGATATAAGCCAAGAAGAATATCTGATTAGAAAACATTACATACATATATTGCGTTGCGGACGTTACATTTTTTGTCTATGATATATGTATATATGTAATACATATAAACATTTTCGTATTCATGATAATTCAATAACTAATATCGCCCGAGTGATCAAATTTCATCTGTGCAATGACCTCGTTATAAAGAAATATGCGATAGTGTGAAAATGGTGCCACTCATTAAGGGACAAATTTTCAAAGTTTTATAAGTCATATCTCAGAAACCGAAGCAGATATGTCGATTAAATTTGGTACGCGTGATAAGAAAAATTATCCAAATCGGTTGACGAACACGTCCACATACATATACATATGACTATTATAAAGGGGCCTAATAAAAACATTTTAAGCGATATCTTTGTCAAATATTAAGGTAATTCATAGTAAAATTTTGGCATGAGTCCCGCTATAGACGTATAACAAAAACACTAAAATTTTTGAAAATGGGCGTGGCACGGCCTTTTTTTAGACCAAGGAATCTACGAGACTTCGGGGCCTATAACTCGACAAATAATTCAGATATTACGACGAAACTTGGTGCACTCCCTTGCACCATTTCTGGTAATACATGTGCAAAAACTAATCGAAATCGGTTTAAAACCACGCCTACTTTTCAAAGAGATATTTAACAAGTAAGGAAGCCTAAGTTCGAGTGGAATCGAACATTAGATACTCAGCTGTATGCGTTCATTGTTTGCGTTTGATGGAAACACGGTGTATTTATAAAAACCAGGTGTCGCATAAAGTGGGCGTAGCCACGCCCATTTTCAAAATTTTTATCAGTCAACCAACTAAGCATATGAATATTATTCTTTGTGCAAAATTTCATTCCTTTATCACTTCTAATTACAAAGATGTCACGTTACAAATTCCAAAAGGGTGTTCCAGAAATATCTTTGTTGAAAAGTAGGCGTGGTCATAAACCGATTTCAATAAATTTTTGCGTGTCTATTAACACAAGTTATAAAAGTGTATAAACCAAGTTTCATCATAATATCTCAGTTATTTGTCGAGTTATGGGCTCCGAAATCTCGTAGATTCCGTTGTCTAAAAAGAGGCGGTGCCACGCCCGTTTTCCAAAATTTTTATATTTTTTGTTTCCGGTCTCTTGTAGAACTCATGCCACAAAATTTCAATGAATTATCTTTATATTTGACAAGGATATCGCTTAAAATGTTTTTATTAGGCCACTTTATAATACCCATATATAAAAGTGGGCGTGGTCGTCAACCGATTTCGCTAAAATTTTGAACATGTATTACCACAAGTAATAAAAGTGTACGCACCAAGTTTCGTCATTATATATCAATTATTTGTCGAGTTATGGGCTCAGAAATCTCGTATATTCCTGTTTCTAAAAATAGGCGGTGCCACGCCCATTTTCCAAAATTTTTGTGTTTTTCGTTTTATGTCCGCAGTTGGACTCCTGCTGTAAAATTTCAATGATATATCTTTATATTTGACAAAGATATCGTTTAAAATGTTTTTATTGGGTCACTTTATAATACCCGTATATAAAAGTAGGCGTGGTCGTCAACCGATTTTGGTAATTTTTCGTCGACACATTTGCCTAAGTAAATATATCACGCGTACCAAATTTCATCGATATATCTTTAACGGTTTCTGAGTTATGGCTTATAAAACTTTCAATATTTGCCCCTTAATAAGTGGGCGTGGCACCGCCCATTTTCCAAAATTTTTGTGGTTTTTGTTTTATATCCGTACTTGGACTCCTGCCACAAAATTTATCTCGTAGATTCCGTTGTCTAAAAAGAGGCGGTGCCACGCCCGTTTTCCAAAATTTTTATATTTTTTGTTTCCGGCCTCTTGTAGAACTCATGCCACAAAATTTCAATGAATTATCTTTATATTTGACAGAGATATCGCTTAAAATGTTTTTATTAGGCCCCTTTATAGTTCCCATATATAAAAGTGGGCGTGGCCTTCAACCAATTTTGACAATTTTCCGTCAAAACATTTGTCTAAGTAAGTAACTCACGCATACCAAATTTCATCGATATATCTTCAACGGTTTCTGAGTTATGATATATAAAACTTTCAATGTTTGACCCTTAATAAGTGGGCGTGGCAATGCCCATTTTCCAAAAGTGGGTAAAATTTCATCACTCTAGCTATACACGGTAGGCAGGAAGCGACGATAGGTTGCATGAAAATGTCGAGAAAAAAGGAAAGTGGGGTTGTGTTATGTGATGTTTATAGATGAAACATCCGTTGAAATTAAAATCCGAGCTGCTCCTTTTTCAAGGATATCCACATTTTTGTTTTTTTTGAAAGGATCAAATATTGAGGAAATCGAATATTCGCCACCGTCCAAATTTTTCCGATTTCAATACATTATTTGGTCGCTAAGGGATACAAAAAAAGGTATTAAAAAGAAAACAGGACACCTGTAGTGGAAAAATCCAATGTGAACAGGACCTAAAGATAACCACTGAAATATAAAATAACACAAAAAGTACCCACTTTAATTTGCGTATAACTCCTAAAATGTTAACTCTACGTGAAAATTTCTTATTATATGTTTCATTCAGAATAAATAAAGAAATATTTCTTTAATATACAATTTTGATGTACCTGCAGTGCTTAATGTACTTTTGTGCATCTAAATTGAAAATTTCAAAAAAAGTACGTTTTTTTTATGGTGCTATTTTAAGTTCAAATATTTTTCTAGTTTATGTAAATATTTTAATCTAATGATCCAACTCTCATTCCTACATATCTCTCCGTTAATACTAAAAAAGAGTTAGAGCTGAGATACGCGCTAGCTGTGCACGGTGGGCGGGAAGCAACAATAGGTTGCATGGGAATATCGTAAAAACAATGGCCCAACGAATATGTGCCTAGCTGTGTGCTGGTACTAATTTTCGTTTAAAAAAAATTTTGGAGATTTTATTCACGCTTGCTGTGTGTTTATGAAGTATATTAGAATATCATTTTACGTAAGTGTTTAGCCGGCGATCGTTTTTTCGATATTTTCATGCAACCTATTGTTGCTTACCGCCCACCGTGCACAGCTAGCGCGTATTTCAGCTCTAATTCTTTTTAATATTAACGTATAGATATGTGAGAATGAGAATTGGATCATTAGATTAAAATATTTACATAAACTAGAAAAATATTTGAACTTAAAATAGCACCATTAAAAAAAGGTACTTTTTTTGAAATTTTCACTTTAGATGGACCAAAGTGCATTAACCACTGCAGGTACATCAAAATTGTATATCAAAGAAATATTCCTTTATTTATTCTGAATGAAACATATTATAAGGAATTTTCACGTAGGGTTAACATGTTAGGAGTTATACGCAAATTAAAGTGGGTACTTTTTGTGTTATTTTATATTTCAGTGGTTATCCTTTAGGTCCTGTTCACATTGGATTTTTCCACTACAGGTGTCCGTTTTTCTTTTTAATACCTTTTTTTGTATCCCTTAGCGACCAAATAATGTATTGAAATCGGAAAAATTTGGACGGTGGCGAATTTTCGATTTTCTCAATATTTGATCCTTTCAAAAAAAACAAAAAATGTGGATATCCTTGAAAAAGGAGCAGCTCGGATTTTAATTTCAACGGATGTTCCATCTATAAACATCACATAACACAACCCCACTTTCCTTTTTTCTCGACATTTTCATGCAACCTATCGTCGCTTCCTGCCTACCGTGTATATTAGTGGCTGAGATACCAAATTTCCGATTTTTTCTATATAGGAAAAGTGGGCTTGGTCATGGTCCGATTTCGCCCATTTTCAATACCAACCGTCCCAGTTTCGATACCAACTTGCATTCCAAATTTCATCAAAATATCTCAATTTTTGCGCGAGTTATCGTGCGTACGGACGGACGGACGGACGGACGGACATGGCTCAATCGATTTCTCTTTTCACCCTGATCATTTTGATATATATTAGTCCATATCTATCTCGATTATTTCATTCTGTTACAATCCCCCGTTATGAAATCAAAACTATAATACTCTGTGTACTAGTACAGCTGAGTATAAACAGCGCTCTTCAAAAATTCGTAACTTGATTTCCTTGTAATTAACAGTCATACAGGGATGAAATTTAGCACTAATAATAAGCTTTATAAGGTTAATATAATAGTAGATAAAATTTTTTTAAATGTGCGTGGCTATGCCCACAGTTTTCCTATTTACAGAGCTCTGCATAAAAGTATACAACCGAGTAAAAAATGTTATATATGTATTTTATATATTTATACTTATTTTTGCGCGAATAAAAAAGTCACGTGCGTTATTAAGAACAACATTTTTGATTCTCACTATCTCCCAAACTTATCGTTTGACATAGCCATAGTTAATTTAGTCATAAGGCAAAACTTCCTTTTTCTTATAAGTTATAACACATCGTTGCGGACGTTACAATTTTCTCAATGTATTTTTATATATATATTTTCCTTTTTGAGCTCCAGGCCACAAATTAAATTAAAACAATTTCTTTTTAAATTTAATTTTTAATGTCGATATTTCGATCTCAGCCTGAGATCATCATCAGGAACAAATCCCTTGTTTTTGTCGACTGACTAGAAAATCAACAAAAAATATGGAACAGGTGACATTGGAAGAATGAACAATTGTTCCAATTCAATTCTGAGAACTTAAAGAAAAAATACGAATAAGTAGGGAGATTCTTGGCTTTGAAAAGTGAACATGAGAATTCATATTTTTTTCATTAAAAATCAAGAAATATAGTAATGTTTGCTCTTTTACAAGATAGACTAAATACTAAGCTTCCTCGGTGACCACTAAATTGTACATTTAAAGCACCTTTAAATTTTTGTGCTTGGTTAACTTTTTCTGGGAAATGCCCATATCCATATTTTTTAATTTACCTATTACACATATTTTTTTTGATATGACACCGATTATATGGATATGACATCCATAGTTTATGGATCAGACAGTATTGATAATACTGGATGGATGTGACATCAATATACATAGCTTTCGGCGTGTACATATTTATGTACATATGTATGTATATTTTGATTGTATTTTATGTGACATTGACTGCAAATATTCGAGTACATGCCGGTATCGAAACAATACTATGTACATGTATCCAATGTTGTATATAAATCATAATTACCGTTGCTACGGCAGTGGTAATTTTACTACCACCTGCTGCTCCAGTCAGCATTCGTACATTGCCATTACGATCAAGTATAATTGTCGGACTCATCGATGACATCGGCCTTTTTCCGGGAGAAATATAATTGGCTGGTGAAGCGGGTATATTGAAACCATTAACTAAACCCGGTGTTGAGAAATCGTCCATCTCATCATTTAATATAATTCCAGTGCGTTTTGATCGAACTTTTGCCCCAAAACTGTGTAAGAAGTAAGGGAATTTATTAGAAAAATATTCCTACGTACCCATGTATACTTATTATATTATAAACTGTTTCCCTGCTAAACTTATACGGCTATGCCAAATGACGTTGACTAACACCACCAGCTCCGTCAGAATTGGGAAGGACCTCTCCGAGCCGTTCGAGACCAAACGAGGTTTCAGACAAGGTGACTCTCTTTCGTGCGACTTCTTCAATTTGATGCTGGAAAAGATAATACGAGCTGCGGAACTTAACCATACAGGAAGCATCTTATATCACAAGAGTGTGCAACTGCTGGCGTACGCCGATGACATCGACATCATTGGCACTAACACGCGCGCCGTATGTTCTGCCTTCTCCAAGCTGGATAAAGAGGCTAAGAAAATGGGTTTGGCGGTCAACGAGGACAAGACGAAGTACCTCCTGTCATCACACAAAGAAACAGCACGCCTTGGCAGCCACGTCACTGTTGATAGCTACAAATTCGAAACTGTTAAGGACTTCGTCTATCTGGGAACCAGCATTAACACCAAGAATGATGTCAGCACGGAGATCCAACGAAGAATCACGCTTGCCAATAAATGCTACTTCGGACTAAGTAGGCAACTGAAAAGTAAAGTCCTCTCTCGACAAACAAAAATCACACTCTACAGGACGCTCATCGTTCCAGTCCTCATGTACGGCGCAGAAGCATGCACAATTTCAAAATCAGATGAGATGGCACTTGGAGTATTCGAGAGAAAAGTTCTTCGTAAGATTTATGGACCTTTGCGCGTTGGCGTGGGCGAGTATCGACGGAGATTTAAAGATGAGCTGTACGAGCTTTACACAGACATCGACATTGTTCAGCGAATAAAGATCCAGCGGCTGCGTTGGGCAGGTCATGTCGTGAGAATGGACGAAGGCGCTCCGGCCAAGAAAGCATTTCTATCGAAACCCGCTGAACGCAAAAGAAAAGGGAGACCTCCACTGCGTTGGGAAAATCAGGTGGACATCGATGCTGCCTCCCTAGGTGTTCCCAAGTGGCGCCATGCTGCACGAAACAGAAGCAATTGGCGCGCTCTGTTGGACTCGGCCAGAATCGTCTAGACGGTTAAGCGCCAATCAAGAAGAAGAAAATTCCTAATCAAGCCAAATTAAAACTATCGATCGAAGGAAATATGTATTTATCTACTTTACGATGAACTCCCGATGACTGTCAGATTTTTTTCAAATAGGGGTGAATAACAAAAATACATAGGCGCTACATAACTATGACGAGTTTTAGGCCGATCTTCTTTCTCGAGGCGACTCCTTAATATTTGTTTTTTCTATTAATTTTATGCATACATACATATATGTATATGTACTAATCAAATCAAACGGGGGCATACTTACTGATTGTTAATAGTACTCGTAATACTGACTGCATCGCCATTGGCTGCTAAAATAGCCACATGAGCCGTTCCATGATCTTCAACCGATGTAAAATTAGCACCATAGTAATCATAATCACTGAACGTTCGATTATCATAAATTAAAGTACGTATATGATCAGCAAACTTTTGGCTAATCAATTTATTAAACGTCTCCTCAATCGTCTGTCTTAAATTGGGATCATTTTCAAAATCACCCATATTTGAGCGCAAACCATAGGCATGTTTAAATGTCTCAATAACACGTTGCCAATATATTTCGCTTTTATTTGTATATAAATCAGTTAGAACGTTCAATATGAAGGCCAATATGGGACCGCTACTTGGTAGTGGCGTTGTATAAAGTGTATAACCACCAGTTACATTCGCTACAATATGATTAGACTCCGCCCAACGAACTCTACACATTTAAATAAATACATATTGGAAGAAGAAGAAAGAAAAGAGCATAAATGAGTTGAAATCAAATCGTACTTATAGGTACAATATCTTTGCGTATACCGTACTTGAAATTTTTCAAATCATCCGTGGTTAAAATTCCGCCCATATTTTGAATGTCTTCCGTAAACATTTTTGCAATTTCACCACCATTATACATCTCTCCAACGCCCTTCTCCGCAATCAATTCTAATGTTTTTGCCAATTGTGGCCGTTTCATGTAATCATTCTCTACGTACGGCGTGCCATCTTCTTTCAAAAATATTTCTGCCAACGTTGGTTCGTTGCTAATAATGTCGAGCCTTTTTCTAATCGCTTTAGCCAGATATTTGGATACCCAATGACCATCTTTGCACAATTTTATTGTTGGCTGGAATAGTACTTTCCATGGCAGACGTCCATGTTTCTGATGCATTTCCCAATAACCGAGTAATTCACCGGGCACAGCTCCAGCTAGTGGACCTTTTTAGGAGAAATTAAAATATGCAATAATGGTTGAGAAAATACTGTTTTGTACATATGTAAATACATATGTATACAATAGCTGATGCCCACGACTTTGTCTGGGGAACTTACTCCGTTTCAATGACAGATTTAGGGGGCGTGGCACCTCCTATACAATCTTAATTTTTAAAGCTGATTAGCTCCAAAAGAGTTCAAGGTAGGGAGCTGAAAATTGGTATAGAGGTAGGTGATATCAAAACTCTTCTCACGCAGAAAAGTGGGGGTTATCAGAAAAGGGGGCGTGGCACCTCCTATACAATCTTAATTTTTAAAGCTGATTAGCTCCAAAAGAGTTCAAGGTAGGGAGCTGAAAACTGGTATAGAGGTAGGTGATATCAAAACTCTTCTCACGCAGAAAAGTGGGGGTTATCAGAAAAGGGGGCGTGGCACCTCCAATACAAACTTAATTTTTCATGCTGAATATCTCTAAAATTTATTAAAGTAGGGACTTGGAAATTGGTGTGGAGATATGTAAAGGATAACAATTCTATATTAACGCAAAATAATGGGAGTTATACGAAAAGAGGGCGTGGCACCTCCCATGCATACTTTGCGTTGGAAGCTGAATATAACAGAAAGAATAGATAAATGGCAGGATCCTGAAAATTGCTATAGAGCTAAATGATATTAAAACCACTCTCACGCATAAAAGTGGGGGTTATCGAAAAAGGGAGCGTGGCACCTCCTATACAAACTTAATTTTTTAAGCTGAATATCTCTAAAAGGATTTAAGGCAGAGACCTGGAAATTGGTACAGAGCAATGTGATATCAAAACAATTTTTGCGCATAAAAGTGTAGGTTATCGGAAAAGGGGGCGTTGCACCTGCCATATAATCAAAAATTTTCAAGCTGATTATCTCTAAAGGAGTTCAAGGTAGGGAGCTGAAAATTGGTATAGATCTAAATGATATCAAAACCATTCCCACGCATAAAAGTGGGGGTTATACTTCATAAAATGAGAACGGCTGGGCCGATTTCTGTAAAATTTGTTGTCGGTTGTTCGTATTCTCGAGGAGAAGGTTCTTACGGAAGAAAATTTTAGAAAATTCTTCCGGAAAGGTCGGAAAATTGGAAAAATCGAAAATCGAGTTTTGGTATGAAATTTTGCGTGAAATTATTCCTTAATGGCTTTTCAAATGAAAAAATAGAAATTGTTGGGGTAAGTGGAAAAAAATTCAACAACTATTTACAGCGAAGGTTGAGTGTATAGCTATTTCACGAAAAACCATTTTCGATCATTAGCACTATTTTCGGAAGTGGATGCACTGGGGATTGAACCCGAGTCCATTCCATCTTCAGCCGCAATGACCCAACGCATAAACACACTCGGCCATTGAGACTCTGTGCAAGCTGTTGGATTTTCCCCACTTTTGCCTTTTTCATTTTCAACATTAACGTTAGTGTGTGCATCCACTTCCGAAAAGAGTGCTGATGATCGAAAATGGTTTTTCGTCAAATAGCTATACACTCAACCTTCGCTGTAAATAGTTGTTGAATTTTTTTCCACTTACTCCAACAATTAAAAATTGAATAAAAATAAAAATTTCGTGCTAAGCACTAGAAACTCTTTCAAGAAAAAATAGAAAGTTCTCAGGGATAGGGATAGGGATTCTTGTCACTACAGGTATTTGTTTTTTTCTTTACTATCCTACTTTCTCCCTATAAATAACGCATATTACTCGTACCCAATGTTGAAAATCATCAAAATATTTGTTCTTCAAAAAAATTAAGTTGAATGTTTTATCGCAAAAGCTTTCCTTTAAGGCGATTGAAAAAATAAGCTTAAAATTGTATGGTTTTAAGCGAATATTCATTTCCGCTCTTACTTGCACCTGTTTAATGTACATATCTTGCATTTTCTTGCTCAAAACCTGTGAAAAAAAATTTGCGAAAAAAGTGCAGAGATGGGCATCGATACATACATGTATGTATATATGGAGGTGGGGTATATAGACGAAGCCCACTGTGCAATTTGAAATTTGACTATCTCATTAATTTGTGCTCAATATGTGCTTAGTTTTTCCGCACATATTAAGCACCAATTAACTGCATACTTAAAATTTTCCTAGGCTAAGTCTAAATGAGTGCGGGTTCCAGCGGAACGTTCACCTGGACCCCGCACTTTTGTTTTAAAAAAAAAGCCCTTAAAATTTGAGCACAAATTTTTTTATTTGCGGAAAAACTAAGCACATATTGAGCACAAATTAATGAGATAGTCAAATTTCAAATTGCACAGTGGGCTTCGTCTTATATACCCCACCTCCATATATACATACATGTATGTATCGATGCCCATCTCTGCACTTTTTTCGCAAATTTTTTTTCACAGGTTTTGAGCACATATTAAGCACAAATTAACTGCATACTTAAAATTTTCCTAGGCTAAGTCTAAATGAGTGCGGGTTCCAGCGGAACGTTCACCTGGACCCCGCACTTTTGTTTTAAAAAAAAAAGCCCTTAAAATTTGAGCACAAATTTTTTTATTTGCGGAAAAACTAAGCACATATTGAGCACAAATTAATGAGATAGTCAAATTTCAAATTGCACAGTGGGCTTCGTCTTATATACCCCACCTCCATATATACATACATGTATGTATCGATGCCCATCTCTGCACTTTTTTCGCAAATTTTTTTTCACAGGTTTTGAGCACATATTAAGCACAAATTAACTGCATACTTAAAATTTTCCTAGGCTAAGCCTAAATGAGTGCGGGGTCCAGCGGAACGTTCACCTGGACCCCGCACTTTTGTTTTTTTAAAAAAAAGCCCTTAAAATTTGAGCACAAATTTTTTTATTTGCGGAAAAACTAAGCACATATTGAGCACAAATTAATGAGATAGTCAAATTTCAAATTGCACAGTGGGCTTCGTCTTATATACCCCACCTCCATATATACATACATGTATGTATCGATGCCCATCTCTGCACTTTTTTCGCAAATTTTTTTTCACAGGTTTTGAGCACATATTAACCCGAATCAACCCACGAGCACCATATGGTAACGCTAAACATCCCCTTACATTTACAAGAAAATAAACAAAAGGAAAAGAAAAAACACCAGGAAAATGCCGATTTTCAATGAAAAATTAATGTGGCTTTGCAAAAAGGTAAAGATCGTGTTATTCTGTGCTCAAATGTCGAAGCTATTGCGTCTGAAAATGAGGTGACAAAAATTAGTACTGAAAATTCCCGTTTTCAGATATGGCATGTCGGTAAATATAAGTATATTTTATAACTTTTAGAATAAATTGTTCAAATAATTACACTTTTTGAAAGCTAATGAAATTATGTATGTAATGTAAATTAGTTTTTAAAGAAAAAATTCTTCTTTCCAACATTTTTTTACATTTTTCTAAAGGCGTTACCATATGGTAGCCGTGGGTCGTCCAGGGTACAGGTTTTTTTTGTTGGGCTTCGCGTGATTTTCTCTGCCGTTGTGTAAATTTAACTAATGTAATGTTATTAATTTGTTAGAATTTTATAAATTTTCTGCTTTTAGAGGTTTAACATTACAAAAAATGCATTATTTCATTCAAGATCAAGATGAGGCTTTCGACGATGGTGGACTAAATGACATACCAACTGTCATTTAGGTACATACATGGAGCCTCATCAATATTACAACATTTTTGGAGAAGATAATACTGAAGAGGAATGTGCGCGTAAACCAGATAATGTTTGCTCGGTCCAACTAAAAGGCAACTGAGAAGTTGTAATGGCTGGTAGCTCGACATTGCCCCATTTTGTCCAAGAAGATGAATGGGTGAAGAATATTTCACCATTTCCTCTTCCAATTTTTCCACTGGCGAATACGAAGATTGTCGTAATATACTACGTCATGTTCAATTAGAGAAGTTTTTTAATTATTGTTATTATTTATCAAGCACATTTGCGAACAAAGTGCAATATATGCTATTGGCCAGAATAGGCCAACCCTACATATGGAAGTATTTAAAAAAAAAATATGTTATTTGCATAACTTTACTTAAAACCTACTTAAATCTCAATAAAGTGAATTAAATATGTGTTTTTTCCTGTGAAACTAAAAAAAAAAGTTTCCAAACATCATTTACCCTTTAAACAAAAACCTGTACCCTAGGCGACCCACGGCTACCATATGGTAACGCTAGTTTTTCACATTTTCCGGAAAAGTGCGACAAGGTACTGGAAAACGGACTTCAATTTCATGCTCAGGAGGTCGAAATTTATTGGTGTACATACTTTTGTGAAAATCTGAAACAAAAAAAGTTCTGGGAAAATCCGGGTTAAGCACAAATAAACTGCATACTTAAAATTTTCCTAGGCTAAGTCTAAATGAGTGCGGGGTCCAGCGGAACGTTCACCTGGACCCCGCACTTTTGTTTTTTAAAAAAAAGCCCTTAAAATTTGAGCACAAATTTTTTTATTTGCGGAAAAACTAAGCACATATTGAGCGCAAATTAATGATATAGTCAAATTTCAAATTGCACAGTGGGCTTCGTCTTATATACCCCACCTCCATATATACATACATGTATGTATCGATGCCCATCTCTGGACTTTTTTCGCAAATTTTTTTTCACAGGTTTTGAGCACATATTAAGCACAAATTAACTGCATACTTAAAATTTTCCTAGGCTAAGTCTAAATGAGTGCGGGGTCCAGCGGAACGTTCACCTGGACCCCGAACTTTTGTTTTTTTAAAAAAAAGCCCTTAAAATTTGAGCACAAATTTTTTTATATGCGGAAAAACTAAGCACATATTGAGCACAAATTAATGAGATAGTCAAATTTCAAATTGCACAGTGGGCTTCGTCTTATATACCCCACCTCCATATATACATACATGTATGTATCGATGCCCATCTCTGCACTTTTTTCGCAAATTTTTTTTCACAGGTTTTGAGCACATATTAAGCAAAAATTAACTGCATACTTAAAATTTTCCTAGGCTAAGTCTAAATGAGTGCGGGGTCCAGCGGAACGTTCACCTGGACCCCGCACTTTTGTTTTTAAAAGAAAAGCCCTTAAAATTTGAGCACAAATTTTTTTTATTTGCTGAAAAACTAAGCACATGTTGAGCACAAATTAATGAGATAGTCAAATTTCAAATTGCACAGTGGGCTTCGTCTGATATACCCCACCTCCATATATACATACATGTATGTATCGATGCCCATCTCTGCACTTTTTTCGCAAATTTTTTTTCACAGGTTTTGAGCACATATTAAGCACAAATTAACTGTATACTTAAAATTTTCCTAGGCTAAGTCTAAATGAGTGCGGGGTCCAGCGGAACGTTCACCTGGACCCCGCACTTTTGTTTTTTAAAAAAAGCCCTTAAAATTTGAGCACAAATTTTTTTATTTGCGGAAAAACTAAGCACATATTGAGCACAAATTAATGAGATAGTCAAATTTCAAATTGCACAGTGGGCTTCGTCTTATATACCCCACCTCCATATATACATACATGTATGTATCGATGCCCATCTCTGCACTTTTTTCGCAAATTTTTTTTCACAGGTTTTGAGCACATATTAAGCACAAATTAACTGCATACTTAAAATTTTCCTAGGCTAAGTCTAAATGAGTGCGGGGTCCAGCGGAACGTTCACCTGGACCCCGCACTTTTGTTTTTTTAAAAAAAGCCCTTAAAATTTGAGCACAAATTTTTTTATTTGCGGAAAAACTAAGCACATGTTGAGCACAAATTAATGAGATAGTCAAATTTCAAATTGCACAGTGGGCTTCGTCTTATATACCCCACCCCCATATATACATACATGTATGTATCGATGCCCATCTCTGCACTTTTTTCGCAAATTTTTTTTCACAGGTTTTGAGCACATATTAAGCACAAATTAACTGCATACTTAAAATTTTCCTAGGCTAAGTCTAAATGAGTGCGGGGTCCAGCGGAACGTTCACCTGGACCCCGCACTTTTGTTTTTAAAAAAAAAGCCCTTAAAATTTGAGCACAAATTTTTTTATTTGCGGAAAAACTAAGCACATATTGAGCACAAATTAATGAGATAGTCAAATTTCAAATTGCACAGTGGGCTTCGTCTTATATACCCCACATCCATATATACATACATGTATGTATCGATGCCCATCTCTGCACTTTTTTCGCAAATTTTTTTTCACAGGTTTTGAGCACATATTAAGCACAAATTAGCTGCATACTTAAAATTTTCCTAGGCTAAGTCGAAATGAGTGCGGGGTCCAGCGGAACGTTCACCTGGACCCCGCACTTTTGTTTTTAAAAGAAAAGCCCTTAAAATTTGAGCACAAATTTTTTTATTTGCGGAAAAACTAAGCACATTTTGAGCACAAATTAATGAGATAGTCAAATTTCAAATTGCACAGTGGGCTTCGTCTTATATACCCCACCTCCATATATACATACATGTATGTATCGATGCCCATCTCTGCACTTTTTTCGCAAATTTTTTTTCACAGGTTTTGAGCACATATTAAGCACAAAGTAACTGCATACTTAAAATTTTCCTAGGCTAAGTCTAAATGAGTGCGGGGTCCAGCGGAACGTTCACCTGGACCCCGCACTTTTGTTTTTAAAAAAAAAGCCCTTAAAATTTGAGCACAAATTTTTTTATTTGCGGAAAAATTAAGCACATATTGAGCACAAATTAATGAGATAGTCAAATTTCAAATTGCACAGTGGGCTTCGTCTTATATACCCCACCTCCATATATACATACATGTATGTATCGATGCCCATCTCTGCACTTTTTTCGCAAATTTTTTCACAGGTTTTGAGCACATATTAAGCACAAATTAACTGCATACTTAAAATTTTCCTAGGCTAAGTCTAAATGAGTGCGGGTTCCAGCGGAACGTTCACCTGGACCCCGCACTTTTGTTTTTTAAAAAAAAAGCCCTTAAAATTTGAGCACAAATTTTTTTATTTGCGGAAAAACTAAGCACATATTGAGCACAAATTAATGAGATAGTCAAATTTAAAATTGCACAGTGGGCTTCGTCTTATATACCCCACCTCCATATATACATACATGTATGTATCGATGCCCATCTCTGCACTTTTTTCGCAAATTTTTTTTCACAGGTTTTGAGCACTTATTAAGCACAAATTAACTGCATACTTAAAATTTTCCTAGGCTAAGTCTAAATGAGTGCGGGGTCCAGCGGAACGTTCACCTGGACCCCGCACTTTTGTTTTTTAAAAAAAAGCCCTTAAAATTTGAGCACAAATTTTTTTATTTGCGGAAAAACTAAGCACATATTGAGCGCAAATTAATGAGATAGTCAAATTTCAAATTGCACAGTGGGCTTCGTCTTATATACCCCACCTCCATATATACATACATGTATGTATCGATGCCCATCTCTGCACTTTTTTCGCAAATTTTTTTTCACAGGTTTTGAGCACATATTAAGCACAAATTAACTGCATACTTAAAATTTTCCTAGGCTAAGTCTAAATGAGTGCGGGGTCCAGCGGAACGTTCACCTGGACCCCGCACTTTTGTTTTTTAAAAAAAAGCCCTTAAAATTTGAGCACAAATTTTTTTATTTGCGGAAAAACTAAGCACATATTGAGCACAAATTAATGAGATAGTCAAATTTCAAATTGCACAGTGGGCTTCGTCTTATATACCCCACCTCCATATATACATACATGTATGTATCGATGCCCATCTCTGCACTTTTTTCGCAAATTTTTTTTTCACAGGTTTTGAGCACATATTAAGCACAAATTAACTGCATACTTAAAATTTTCCTAGGCTAAGTCTAAATGAGTGCGGGGTCCAGCGGAACGTTCACCTGGACCCCGCACTTTTGTTTTTTAAAAAAAGCCCTTAAAATTTGAGCACAAATTTTTTTATTTGCGGAAAAACTAAGCACATGTTGAGCACAAATTAATGAGATAGTCAAATTTCAAATTGCACAGTGGGCTTCGTCTTATATACCCCACCTCCATATATACATACATGTATGTATCGATGCCCATCTCTGCACTTTTTTCGCAAATTTTTTTTCACAGGATTTGAGCACATATTAAGCACAAATTAACTGCATACTTAAAATTTTCCTAGGCTAAGTCTAAATGAGTGCGGGGTCCAGCGGAACGTTCACCTGGACCCCGCACTTTTGTTTTTAAAAAAAAGCCCTTAAAATTTGAGCACAAATTTTTTTATTTGCGGAAAAACTAAGCACATTTTGAGCACAAATTAATGAGATAGTCAAATTTCAAATTGCACAGTGGGCTTCGTCTTATATACCCCACCTCCATATATACATACATGTATGTATCGATGCCCATCTCTGCACTTTTTTCGCAAATTTTTTTTCACAGGTTTTGAGCACATATTAAGCACAAATTAGCTGCATACTTAAAATTTTCCTAGGCTAAGTCTAAATGAGTGCGGGGTCCAGCGGAACGTTCACCTGGACCCCGCACTTTTGTTTTTTAAAAAAAAGCCCTTAAAATTTGAGCACAAATTTTTTTATTTGCGGAAAAACTAAGCACATATTGAGCGCAAATTAATGAGATAGTCAAATTTCAAATTGCACAGTGGGCTTCGTCTTATATACCCCACCTCCATATATACATACATGTATGTATCGATGCCCATCTCTGCACTTTTTTCGCAAATTTTTTTTCACAGGTTTTGAGCACATATTAAGCACAAATTAACTGCATACTTAAAATTTTCCTAGGCTAAGTCTAAATGAGTGCGGGGTCCAGCGGAACGTTCACCTGGACCCCGCACTTTTGTTTTTTAAAAAAAAGCCCTTAAAATTTGAGCACAAATTTTTTTATTTGCGGAAAAACTAAGCACATATTGAGCACAAATTAATGAGATAGTCAAATTTCAAATTGTACAGTGGGCTTCGTCTTATATACCCCACTTCCATATATACATACATGTATGTATCGATGCCCATCTCTGCACTTTTTTCGCAAATTTTTTTCCACAGGTTTTGAGCACATATTAAGCACAAATTAACTGCATACTTAAAATTTTCCTAGGCTAAGTCTAAATGAGTGCGGGGTCCAGCGGAACGTTCACCTGGACCCCGCACTTTTGTTTTTAAAAAAAAAAGCCCTTAAAATTTGAGCACAAATTTTTTTATTTGCGGAAAAACTAAGCACATATTGAGCACAAATTAATGAGATAGTCAAATTTCAAATTGCACAGTGGGCTTCGTCTTATATACCCCACCTCCATATATACATACATGTATGTATCGATGCCCATCTCTGCACTTTTTTCGCAAATTTTTTTTCACAGGTTTTGAGCACATATTAAGCACAAATTAACTGCATACTTAAAATTTTCCTAGGCTAAGTCTAAATGAGTGCGGGGTCCAGCGGAACGTTCACCTGGACCCCGCACTTTTGTTTTTTAAAAAAAAGCCCTTAAAATTTGAGCACAAATTTTTTTATTTGCGGAAAAACTAAGCACATATTGAGCACAAATTAATGAGATAGTCAAATTTCAAATTGCACAGTGGGCTTCGTCTTATATACCCCACCTCCATATATACATACATGTATGTATCGATGCCCATCTCTGCACTTTTTTCGCAAATTTTTTTTCACAGGTTTTGAGCACATATTAAGCACAAATTAACTGCATACTTAAAATTTTCCTAGGCTAAGTCTAAATGAGTGCGGGTTCCAGCGGAACGTTCACCTGGACCCCGCACTTTTGTTTTTTAAAAAAAAAGCCCTTAAAATTTGAGCACAAATTTTTTTATTTGCGGGAAAACTAAGCACATATTGAGCACAAATTAATGAGATAGTCAAATTTCAAATTGCACAGTGGGCTTCGTCTTATATACCCCACCTCCATATATACATACATGTATGTATCGATGCCCATCTCTGCACTTTTTTCGCAAATTTTTTTTCACAGGTTTTGAGCACATATTAAGCACAAATTAACTGCATACTTAAAATTTTCCTAGGCTAAGTCTAAATGAGTGCGGGGCCCAGCGGAACGTTCACCTGGACCCCGCACTTTTGTTTTAAAAAAAAAGCCCTTAAAATTTGAGCACAAATTTTTTTATTTGCGGAAAAACTAAGCACATATTGAGCACAAATTAATGAGATAGTCAAATTTCAAATTGCACAGTGGGCTTCGTCTTATATACCCCACCTCCATATATACATACATGTATGTATCGATGCCCATCTCTGCACTTTTTTCGCAAATTTTTTTTCACATGTTTTGAGCACATATTAAGCACAAATTAACTGCATACTTAAAATTTTCCCATCTCTGCAGTTTTTTCAAAATTTTTTTTTCACATTCTTTGAGCACATATTAAGCACAAATTAACTGCATACTCAATATTTTCCTAAGCTAAGCCTAAATGAGTGCGGGGTCCAGCGGAACGTTCACCTGGACCCCGCACTCTTGTTTTTAAAAAAAAAGCCCTTAAAATTTGAGCACAAATTTTTTTATTTGGGGACCTATTAAGCACAAATTAATGAGATAGCTTTTTTTGAAATTCGTGGAATGCGGGGTCCAGCTGTACGGACCTGCTTTCTTTCCCTGTAGTAACCGATTAGGAATTTTGGCAATGTCGTGTATCGAAAAACACGTTTCTAAAAAAATGCCTAAAACTTTATTATCACGTTCGAGAAAACTGGTTCATTACAAGAGTCAAAAAGTTGAAGAAATAAGGGTCAAAGGATAAAAAAAAAAGTTACTAAATTTAAAAAACAAACAAAAAAGCCATTGGTTGTGAGATAGCTGGCAAAACAAAGCAAAAACAAGTGCAAATTTGATAGCACGAGTGAAGCAAAGGCATAACTTAAAAGCCTATGTATAAAAACATAAAAGCACCAAAAAACGTTAAAGTGAAGTAAAGATGGGGAAACAGGCTAGACAGATTGTACGAGCAGTTGCTAAAGGAAAAATATTAAGTGCGTTATAATGACGACGAAACATATGTAATAATGGATAATGTTTTGGAATCCAGATCCTAAATACTAAGTACACAAAACAGAACTTTGGTACTCAATAGAACTCGAAGAATTTAGCGCAAAAACTTAATTTACTATAAAAAAAATTGAGGTCAAATACTTATGTACCTACAAAAATGTCGAAGTTACAAAAGAAACAATGTGTGAACTTTTTTTTTGGAACAGTCTTTAGGAGGTAAATGTTAGCTGGTATAAATACATAGTATTCTAAATGTCGTGTACAATACTAACTTATGTGTATCTAAATCATCCACTAATTAAGTGCGCGGCAATAAAAATATAAAACAAAATGCAAATGCAATTTTACAATTTTTATATGGCTTGTCATAAATAGTACCTAATAAATAAATACTTCAACATACACTTTATATACCTATGTAGGTATACATTTCAGTTACATTTTTAAAATAGGTAGTTTTTAACATTCTTCTTCTTTCTTCAAAATGTAACTTTTTAAGTCCTTTTCTTATATGAGTCCCGTTTTTTAGGAACAAGTCGAAATTATTGTTTCCACATATGTATTCAAAATATTTTAAAATCTACTTTTGTTCTTTCCTACGTCTATAACGCTCAAGTTTTTTTGTTTAAATGATGACTTAAAACTAATTTTAAGCAAATCATACGTGTAGTACCTACATATGTATATCAAAGATGTACATTGGGAAAACGGAATTTCTTTCAAATTCAAGTGTTCTGATTTGATTGAATATTATTATTCAAAAACCGATAACATCATTCAAAATATCTGCTTTGATTTAGTATAACCACATTACTATATCAAAACAGTCCGATTTTCATATTAAAATCATTTAACAATGCGACAATACATATATGTGTTTATATATGTAAGTATGTACGTGCCTAGTAGGCACTGCCTACGTATGAAAGCGCGTGCTTAACGAAATATTGGCATTTATCTAATCTTTTTTGAAAAAGTTTATAAACATTGCTTTACATCATAGAAGCTCATGCCCTATCCCCTTGAATCACATTTGTTTTTGTTTTCCCCCCAGACATATGTATGTAGGCACATATAAAAATTTGCCCTTCGAATATAAAAATATTCAAAGCTTCCCCTTTCCATAAAGCCCATATGACACTACATTTTTTTCTGGTATTCTACCAGGTTTTTTGTGTGAAGGAGATGGTCAAATACAGTTTTGCGTTGGTGCAAGCGAGCAAGCTATATTGAAAAAACCAAACAAAATACCATCTAGGCGGTTATAAACCAACGAGCCAGCTTGTATTTCGGTAGGTTTTTTTGGCATTCGTCATTTTTTCTGACAATTGTTTCAATTTGACAACTAGAAAATAAATTATATTTAAAATAAAAAAATATATGGCAATACAAATTTTAAATTTGCCTCTTGTAAGCTTCTGCTATGGCCGTAAGGGTAAAGAAGTCCGGAAGAAAAATTATATTGCGTACTGGCTTCCCTTTATAACATGGAATACACAGCTATCCTGCCCTTTGAGTTTCATAACTTTTTTATTTCAGTAATATAAATTCAAATTTCTAAAAAAATTAATTTTTGAAATAAATATTATTTTCATTTAGTTTGAAGTTTAATGTCAATCAAATTGTTTTTGAGGGACTATTTGCCTCTTTTCAACCTACAGAAGAATTGTTTTTGTATTTTGACTTTCGGTGGGTTTTCCAAACTAAAAAACCCAAGAAAAAAATGTAGTGTCATATAGGCATAAGAAATTGAAAATTACACTAACAAATTGAAAACACAAAATAGAAAAAATATATCGATGTGGATAAGTAATATTTTGAAAAATGTTCAGGAGAGCAAATTTTGTGTTTAAATAGCAATAACTTGTTAACTGTGACAGTTTTTTCAGTTATAACGATTACGAATAGTTAATTGAAGTATGTAGAACCCAAATATGCTAAAATTATATTGATGGCTTCAGTACCTATACTATTTTTTAGTAATTAAAATTTGTTGGGCACTTAACCCCTTTGGCACCAACTTTTTTTAATTTCAAATATTTTTGTTAGAGCTCTTCTCTGAAAAATTTATTCAATTTATTTCTGTTAGTACATACTTTATGGTTCATTTAAAACATTAACATAGTCATTAAATTCAAATAGTACATTTTTATGGGTTATTTAAGTATCATGTTAACATAGTTAAACTAAAACAATTTATAAAGATGGATAACAATGTGTGAAAACATGAGAGATCCTGGAATACCACATACTTAATAATTTTAATACACCTTCGAACCCTGTATTAGAATTAAAATTGAGGTGTATATATATAATATATATATTATTGTAGGTTATAGATACATTTATGTATATGTATATCCAAAGATATATGTATGTAGATATGTACATGTAGATATGTACATACATGTAGATATACATATGAAGGTACATATACATATATAGATGTAGACTAGCTATAAAAACACAAATATTTGTGTAAATATCATTATAAATATATCGAGCCGTATGCGCCGAAAAGATGTAAAGGCCAAATTCAAAAATGTTCAGGAGAAGGTTTTTTAAAAATTTTTTACTTTCATTTCGTTATTTCGATTTCTTTTTTTTTGTTTTGGCTTTTCGACAATTTTTAATCAACTTTAACCACCAAAAATATAAAACTATACTTTTCTAAAACGAAATTTAACGCTGATCCCGAATAGCATATCCATTTTTTTGTGGCAGACCCTGTTTCTGAGATATCGGTAAAAATGTAGAAAAAACCGTATATACAAGACATTGCATGACATACATACATAAGTGCATAAAAAATTGTATTAGCCACCGTAGCGATTTGGCATCTAATAAGAACTGGTAAAGAGAATCCCAATAAACATTTTTTGCCTTTGCACTTAAAAATTGGTCAAGTAGTTTGGTTACAATGGCAAAAAGAATGAAAAAATCTAAGTTTGTATAAGGAATTTCAGATCCGACTCCTATCTATCCCATAAAGAATTTAAATGTGAACATTTTGAGACTAATTTGCAATAATGGGATGTATCAGTATTTATATTTACCTATTTTTATTGAGAGTTCTTAACCAAGCATTTTCCGTTTCTTTATAAAACTTTATTAAGGAGTAACATTTAACATTATTTCTTTCCATTTATTATGAGTTTTGAAGTGCACATTGTCTCTCAAAACAGTGATCAATAGGATAAAGAATTAATTGAATAAAAAAATTAATGGATTTCGCTATTTTAAGGAGAGGATAAATAATGAGGGATGTAAGTACTTTTGTCTATTCTTTTGTAATTTTCTGGATTTGTCTCCCATCATATCCTTGTTCCAAGATCCTTGATATCGCCTTTCAAAAACTATTAAGTTCTGATGAAATCTCTCGCCATGTTCATCACTTTCAGCATCTACGTTTGCAGGGAAATTATCGGGTTCAAGAAATTAATTTTGGAGAAAATTTAGAAATACACAACCAGTTTGTTTAAAACTGCTCTAAGCAGTAACAAAAGGGACCCTAACTATCGTGAAATCGTTAGAACTTTATTCCAAAATTATGGAGCAATAAAGTGCAATATGCCGCTCAAGAAAACCATATTGGTCATCGATATGTAATAAAATACAAAGTAGAAGTCTTCAAAGTGATAAAACCCTTAGTTAAATTCCAACAAAACCCCGTTAAATTTGTTTATTTGTCACTAGTCTTCAATAATTTGAAAATCAAAAAAGATGTAAAAGCCACTTCGTACTCACAAAAAAAGTAAACAAACTGAACTTATGTACTTACATCAAAATTGCTTTTCATAACGGTACATTTTTCAGACATAAAATTTCTGGAGAAGGTGTGGGTGATGACAAGTAAGCCATTTCTACAAAAAAGTGAAAATCGGAAATCATGGCCTTTACATCTTTCCGGCGCATACGGCTCGATATGTCTATAATAATCTATAGGATACCGAGCATACATTTTTATTTTGGAATTTCTGTGCACAAGAAAAAATGTTGTCTATAGAAAATTTGAATTTCTAAGCGCGCTTATCCGGTTTGTGCAAAACAAATACATATTTCATTTTCGAAGCACTTAACCGATTATGCCATCGCATATCTCCGCCATAATTGATAATTTGCTTACAAAAATTGCACACGAGGTAGGTATAGTGTTGATGATTCCAAAAATGCACTTATCCGGTTTGTGCACTAGCACATCGATATTAGTTAATATTTTTTCATTTAGGCTTCATTTTTGAGCTCTCATGACCAATGTTTTTTATAAGAAAAAAAGTTATGTGAAAAATTAATATTTTTGTAGAAGTAATTAATACATATCAGGCAGTATCTAGGCTTAAGAATAACAAGGCCCCGGGAGCTGACGGCTTGCCAGCCGAGCTATTCAAACATGGTGGCGAAGAGTTGATAAGGAGCATGCATCAACTCCTATGCAGAATATGGTCGGACGAGCGCATGCCCGACGATTGGAACCTAAGTGTGCTCTGCCCAATCCACAAAAAAGGAGACTCCACACTACGCGCCAATTATCGTGGGATAAGCCTCCTGAATATCGCATATAAGGTCTTAGCCAGTGTATTGTGCGAAAGACTGAAGCCCATCGTCAACAAAACAATCTGATTGGACCTTATCAGTGTGGCTTCAGACCTGGTAAATCTACCATCGACCAGATCTTCACAATACGACAAATATTGGAAAAAACCCATGAAAAAGGAACCGACACACACCATCTCTTTGTCGATTTTAAAGCCGCTTTTGATAGCACGAATAGGAATTGCCTGTATGCCGCAATGTCTGAATTTGGTTTCCCTGCTAAATTTATACGGCTATGCCAAATGACGTTGACTAACACCACCAGCTCCGTCAGAATTGGGAAGGACCTCTCCGAGCCGTTCGAGACCAAACGAGGTTTCAGACAAGGTGACTCTCTTTCGTGCGACTTCTTCAATTTGATGCAGGAAAAGATAATACGAGCTGCAGAACTTAACCATACAGGAAGCATTTTATACCACAAAAAATAAAAATCAAAGTTTAATCGTTATTTTCTGACGTAAAAAATAAAAGTCAAAGTTTAATAGTTATTATCTGACGTAAAAAATAAAAGTTAAAATTTAATAGTTATTTTTTGATGTTTTCGATAAAAGTCATAATCGTTACGATCCCTGAATCTATTATATAATAAATAATAGCTTAAAAAAAGAAAAAACACGCTTTAATCTTAAAAATTGTAGTAAAAATTGAGAAATAATTTAATTAGAAACAAAATGATGAAGAAAAAGCGTCGGGTGCTCAGTTTGTCAAAAAATATTTAAAATCGGCGTTTTTTTACTAATATTTTTATTTTGACTTTTTTAAGATTTCATATATCGTACTGTTTAATTTCGCAACTAGGTATATTTTTGTACTACACCTTTTCCAACTGTATTTCGGAAAAGTGAAAATGTATTTCAGATTTTCTAAATATATTTCAGAAAACCACAAATGTTTTTAAAAGAAGTCAAATGTATTTCAGAAAAGCTCAAATTAATATCAGAAACCGCCAAATGTGTTTCAGAAAACCACAAATGTATTTAAGAAGTTCCAATTGTATTTCAGAAAAGCTCAATTTCATTTCCGAATAGCTCAAATGTATTTCAGATTTTCCAAATCTATTTCAGAAAACCACAAATCTATTTCAGAAGAAGTCATATGTATTTCAGAAAAAATGGCGTAGATCAATGAATATTGGTATCTGGATCATATTTGGTATATAGGTCGATGCGTATACCAATACGGAAGCGAATGCCAATACCGAATACCGAGTACCGAGAACCGAATATGCATACGAATATGCATATGAATATGTATGAATATGAGTATGAAAAGTGTGTGAAGGGGAATACGGATACCAGTATGAACACGTACTTATATCGTATACCGACCATGAATACTGCATATCGAAACGAATACGTATAGCAAATTCGAGTCCCGAATTCAAATATCGAGTACCGAATATTAATATGAAAAGTAGGGGGATGCGAATACGATGTGATGTTATGATGTGATGTCATGATGTGATGTCATGATGTGATGTGATGTCATGATGTCATGATGTGATGTCATGATGTGACGTGATGATGTGATGTCATGTCATGTCATGATGTGATGTGATGTCATGATGTGATGTGGTGATGTGATGTCATGATGTGACATGATTATGTGATGTCATGATATGATGTGATGTCATGTCATGATGTGATGTCAAGACGTGATGTGGTGTCATGATGTAATGGTGGTGATGTGATGTATGTATATGAATGTGCATATGCAATACATATCTATATATTAATAGGCTAACATTTTTCCCATACAAACAATTGCCAGGCTGTTTTGCACATTTAACATACTCATATCCACATAAAATTGATATGGATGTGTTCGTATGAGTCAGGAGCAGTGCATAGGCATATAATTTTTTCTATAAATTATTTAATTTCTCTATAATTAATAAATAAAGTTTTTAGTTTTGTACCATTTTTGATTTACTTCGTTTTTGCTTCGTTGGCAAATGTGCCCACTATCTATATATTAATAGGCTAACATTTTTTCCATACAAACAATTGCCAGGCTGATTTGCACATTTAACATACTCATATCCACATAAAATTGATATGGATGTGTTCGTATGAGTCAGGAGCAGTGCATAGGCATATAATTTTTTCTATAAATTATTTAATTTCTTTATAATTAATAAATAAAGTTTTTAGTTTTGTACCATTTTTGATTTACTTCGTTTTTGCTTCGTTGGCAAATGTGCCCACTATCTATATATTAATAGGCTAACATTTTTCCCATACAAACAATTGCCAGGCTGTTTTGCACATTTAACATACTCATATCCACATAAAATTGATATGGATGTGTTCGTATGAGTCAGGAGCAGTGCATAGGCATATAATTTTTTCTATAAATTATTTAATTTCTTTATAATTAATAAATAAAGTTTTTAGTTTTGTACCATTTTTGATTTACTTCGTTTTTGCTTCGTTGGCAAATGTGCCCACTATCTATATATTAATAGGCTAACATTTTTCCCATACAAACAATTGCCAGGCTGTTTTGCACATTTAACATACTCATATCCACATAAAATTGATATGGATGTGTTCGTATGAGTCAGGAGCAGTGCATAGGCATATAATTTTTTCTATAAATTATTTAATTTCTCTATAATTAATAAATAAAGTTTTTAGTTTTGTACCATTTTTGATTTACTTCGTTTTTGCTTCGTTGGCAAATGTGCCCACTATCTATATATTAATAGGCTAACATTTTTTCCATACAAACAATTGCCAGGCTGTTTTGCACATTTAACATACTCATATCCACATAAAATTGATATGGATGTGTTCGTATGAGTCAGGAGCAGTGCATAGGCATATAATTTTTTCTATAAATTATTTAATTTCTCTATAATTAATAAATAAAGTTTTTAGTTTTGTACCATTTTTGATTTACTTCGTTTTTGCTTCGTTGGCAAATGTGCCCACTATCTATATATTAATAGGCTAACATTTTTCCCATACAAACAATTGCCAGGCTGTTTTGCACATTTAACATACTCATATCCACATAAAATTGATATGGATGTGTTCGTATGAGTCAGGAGCAGTGCATAGGCATATAATTTTTTCTATAAATTATTTAATTTCTCTATAATTAATAAATAAAGTTTTTAGTTTTGTACCATTTTTGATTTACTTCGTTTTTGCTTCGTTGGCAAATGTGCCCACTATCTATATATTAATAGGCTAACATTTTTTCCATACAAACAATTGCCAGGCTGTTTTGCACATTTAACATACTCATATCCACATAAAATTGATATGGATGTGTTCGTATGAGTCAGGAGCAGTGCATAGGCATATAATTTTTTCTATAAATTATTTAATTTCTTTATAATTAATAAATAAAATTTTTAGTTAAGATAAATAGATATCGTAAACGTGTTTACAAATATCGTAAAAACAGTTGAAGAGTCGCTTTAATTTAAAATCGCTCACCACCGGGCCTACCTTCCTAGATCTGCCTTGATTTTGACCATGATTTCGCGTCGGACCGTGATCAAAAGGGCAAATCAGTGTTGCGGTACAACTGGAATTTGGAAAGTGTTGCTTATCTCCGCGAAAAGGAATAATTTTTGTACCAATACAAAGTTGAAAAAATAAATTGCATGGTCGAATTTCGACCACCGGCGATACTAGTGTACATTAATGTGGAGTGAAAATTTTTTTTTGGAAATTCAATTTGTTCCAAAGCCAGAACGGCACGTTTCTAGCCCAGAAATAAGCCTGTAAAATTTTATTGACCTATTCGCATGTGTGGCCGCTGTGGTGCAGTAGGTAGAGTGCTCGCCCGCAGGGGGTATTATTTATTTATTTATTTATGTCTACAACAGAGTTAACATGTTTCCACAGACATATCAGCAAAGTTAGAATAAAATGTAATCAATTATCTATAAGTTGTAGAAATTAAATAAATAAAGCCATATAGGTTAAAATATATAACATATAAACATAATTAATAATACAATTGATAATGAACTAAGTTCGAGCAAAATATGTTTTCAATTCTAAAGCAGTCTTTATTGGATCAGAAATGCCCAGGTCTAGCAAATTTGAGAAATAGTTAAATTCAGTCAGCGTTCTGTTTAAAGGCGCATTAGCATTATAAACCGTTCTACTAAAGCCAACTTTGAAAACACTGAAACTGCGAAAGTTTCTGCTAGGGGTATAAAATTGTATTCTCTCAAGAATAGAGGGACAGTCAATTCTCCCCGTAACTATACCCATTAAAAACGAGATAGCTTGAGTAATTGCCCTATTACGCAAAGAAGGTAAACTAATTAGCTGACATCGCGGAGCATAAGGTGGTACCGGTTCTTCAAAATTTAGAGAGCGCAAAGCAAAACGTACAAATGTCTTCTGAACCCTTTCCAGACGATTTATGTGGACAGAATGATTAGGCCTCCAGATAAAGGCCGCATAATCTAGCTTAGATCGTACAAAAGCTGAATATAACATCTTATGGGTATAAGGATCCGAGAAATTTGTAGAATGTCTTCTTACAAAAGCAAGCGTAGCAAATGCGTCCGCTATGGTCTTATTCAAATGTGTGATAAAAGTGAGTTTAGAGTCGAAATGCACACCCAAATCCTTAATCTCACTAACCGACTCCAGACAGATATTATTGATGGCATATGATGTGGCTATAGGATTTTTCAACTTAGAAAACGTAATTTTATGGCATTTTTTAATATTAAGAAAGAGTTTATTTGCTAAACACCAAGTATAAAATTTATTGAGCTCAGATTGCAGCAATAATGAATCATCATAATGTCTAATTTCTGAATAAATTTTCAAATCATCGGCGTAAAGAAGAAAGCGGGCATTTGTAAAGCAAGAGCTAATATCGTTAATAAAAAGAACGAAAAACAAATTATTATGGAACCCACATAAAATGTATATCAAATTAAAGGGAATCAAAATTCCTATTCGAAATCGGTTCAGTAGTTTTTAAGTAATTGCAATTTAAAAAATGCACACTATAAACTTTGACCTTTAAAAACTTTTGTTGTTGTTTCCAAAAAAAAATTCACTTTAATATCATGTTCAGACATAAAAATTAATTAAGTCAATTGGGGTTGATTGAACATCTTGAGATTTGGTGTTCAGACATATTTAATTTACTTGGCCCATTTAACAGGTCGGCTCAAGATACATACACACATACAAGCCGTGAGCTGAATATCAAACTCTCGTGACCTAGATGTCAAAATTGCAAGGAGGACGAAATAATTTGACATTCAGCTCACAATTTTTACCAATCGTAAACACGAATACATGTATAGAATAAGCAGAAATAAAAACAAATTTGATAGTTGATGAAGAAGAACAAGAATGCAGCTGATCTGACGAACCAACCTGTTTAGTGGACACTGACGCTTATCACATTTCTCTTTTCATGACATTTCATTTTACTTATGAAACAAGCCTTTTAACAGGGTTGCATGCAGAATTGTTCTTCATTAAGAACTCATTAATTTCTAATGAAGCATTAACTTGGTCAATTTTTGTATGGAAAATTGAGAATCATTAGGCTTGAAAATTGAATAACGGCTCTTAATGTTCAATTAAGGTTGTGTCTGAACATAACATAATACTCAACTTAGCCTGGGGTTTGAACCCGAGACCTCACCCGAGACATGACATGACATCACATTATGACATCATATCATGACATCACATCGTATTCGCATCCTCGTACTTTAAATATTAATATTCGGTACTCGGTGTTCGATATTTGAATTCAGGACTCGAATTTGCTATACGTATTCGTTTCGATATGCAGTATTCGTGTTCGGTATTCGGTATACGTGTTCATACTGGTATCCGTATTCCCCTTCACACACTTTTCATACTCATATTCATACATATTCGTATGCATATTCGGTTCTCGGTACTCGGTATTCGGTATTCGCATTCGCTTCCGTATTGGTATACGCATCGACCTACATATGTATATACCAAATATGACCCAGGTACCAATATTCATTGATCTACGCCATTTTGATTTTTATTTTTGACGTAAAAAATAAAAATCAAAGTTTAATCGTTATTTTCTGACGTAAAAAATAAAAGTCAAAGTTTAATAGTTATTTTTTCATTTTTTCGATAAAAGTAAAAAAAAAAAAATCACATCGGATTGACCATCTGTGGCCCACGAGCATCACAATGGTATATATATATGTTAAAAATATTAACCCTTTCCCTTTGACTTTTTGAGTTGAAATTTCAAAAATAACAATTATTTTCCATCCCTGAATAGATTCACAAAGTGTGTAATTCCAATTGCTTTGTTATCTCTTTCTTTTTGTAATTCTAAAAGTGGTGAGGTAACAAGGGACTTAAAACTATCAAAAATATGGAAAGTCCATTGAAATTGTGATTTACGTGCGTATTTGCATATGCACATACACATAATTCTTAGATACTCGTAAATTTGTAGATATAAAATGTAGAAAATTTTTATTCTTAATTACCTGTAATTAGTTTTTTGCCAACAAACATGTCCCTGGTGGCTGCGGCTGGAGCTGATTCTCTTGCGACAATAGTTTCGATTTTACCCGTAGATTTTGTATAAATTAATCCCAAGAACCCGCCGCCAATTCCTGTGCTGTGTGGTAATATTACACCCTCACAAAGAAGTGTAGCAATGGCAGAATCAACAGCAGAGCCGCCATCAATCAGCATTTGGCTTTAACGTGAAACGGAATCGTTCAATTAATTACACTATGTAACAATTTCTGGGTAATCATCTGTATGTACTTTTATGAACGTATATACTCGTACATATATACATGTGTACCAATTACCTGCCTACATCCGCACAACCTCTTCCATTGGATACCACAGCGCCGGCGATGCTTTGTTGCGTTTCACTCTTCACACAGAAGACCAATGCAAGGATTAAGGCCACCACAATCACCGATCCTATCACAGCCCATATTAATACCTTCTTGTTCACAATTATTCTGTAATATGTATGTGATATTCATATGTATGTACATATGTAAATTTGCTTATTAATGCGTTTTTAAATATCTTAATATACACATATTATTTGCAAATAATGTACCTATATGACGTACAAGTATATCAACACACTTCCCTTATCTATTGATGGAGCACCAAGCTTAAAAACCAAATAATTTTTTTAATTTTCTCACTACCCCATCCGGTAATCATTACATATCAGAGGCGGTCGCTTCATACAAGCCGAGAAGCCCGGTTTGCGTACACATTTTCGTTCATTTCATACGAAATTCTTTAAAATCTGGTTATTTTACGTTTTAAATGTGTACAGCCAATCACAGCACAGTGAGCATGCTTCAACGTTTCCACACATTAGCTTTTACGTGGCTTTCAAAACAGAATAACATAGCTTGTTTTCTCGCTTTCGCTAAGGAGAAACCAATTGCTTATTTTCAGACTTAAATTGAAAAAAAAAGAAGCAAAGCACTTTTTTTATTTTTCACATCAAATTTGTATGCGAATATGAAGCTGGCTTCGGCATTCAAAAGTTCAGTATTCACAACCATATGCATATTTGATTTGATTTTCGTTTGCATGTAGGTACTTGTGCACATAATTTCTTACATCTGCATGTGCATGCAAATATAAATATCAAATACCAGATTATAAAAGGGTTGATTGTGATTTTTGGCGACTATTGGCACAATATCAAGATAAGCGGTGGAGATCAAATTGGACCTCAGTTCTTCAAACACTAAAGCACCCATTTTTTAGGCAATAAGCAAATACACTTGCTACTGCTGAAATTTCCGTCGGTATAAAGAAACTAAAAATACCTCTGCGCATTCGTGTAAGATTTCCCTAGCGCACGTTTTTATATTTAAGAATTATGTAAATAAGAAATTTTTTATTTTAAAAATGTTCAGAGTAAAATTGCAAAATCAAGAAAAAACAATTTTAATTTAAAAATGTTTATTTTTATTTTAAGCACTATGAGATTTTGAAGGAAAAACTTTCGTTTTTATTCCACTAATTTTAATTTTTAATTTAGACATGTTTCTTTTTAAATCCTAAATACTTTTTAATTTAAAAAATTTAATTTTTAATTTAAAAAATTTCATTTATAAAATAAAAATGACTTGGTTTAAAACGTGCATTATAAAAACAAAAATTTTATTTTTGATTCTTTTTCTCTGAGTATACAAACAAAAAAATGTGTACCAGGAATACCCGAATTGTTCAAATGCCCGTACAAACATACGTGCAATAAACAAACGAGCGTTCGAGCATTGAAAAGCATTTATTCGGGCCACTCGAAATGTTAAAAAGAAATCGAGAACTCTAAATCAAAGTCAATGACGGAACGCAATCAGACTTTTAAGTAATACAGCAAAGGAAATAACATAAATGGCTAATGGTTATGCTTCACACATAGGCTTGCCCAGGCAATTTCTGCTAGGTCCGCCACTGTTACATACGTATAAATTTAGTTCCAGTTGACGACGTTTAAAGCGCGTCGTTCAGAGGTCATCTATACACTTAAGGACCGCCTTAATGTATATTAATCGATTTTTTTGTACAAATTATGACGACTTCAGGTAAGGCAGTATCTTAGAAAATAAGTATATTTATAGTTCCTACTACAGTTGCATGCATAGTGAAGTCTAGACTCTAGTCTTAATTATTGTACAACTTCTTCAACAGGTCTGCGATTACGATTAGTAATCAATTTAATTGTTTTGGTTTTTAATTGGTAATTATTATTTTAATAATTCTGCAGAAAAAAACAAATTTTAATTGATTACCATTAAAAACAATCAAAAAACAAGTAGGGAAGCCTGAGTTCGAGTAGAATCGAACATTAGATACTCAGCTGTATGCTTTCATTGTTTGTTTGCGTTTGTTCGATATAAGGTGTATTATATATAAAACGAGTGCCGCATAAAGTAGGCGCAGCCACGCCCATTTTCAAAATTTGTATCAATCATCCAACTAAGCATATAAATATTATTGTTAGTGCAAAATTGCATCCCTCTATGACTTTTAGTTACAAAGACGTCACGTTACAAATTCCAAAAGGGTGTTCCAGAAATATCTTTGTTAAAAAGATGAGCTCAATACGTGGGTGAAATTTTGTCACTCCAGCTCTATTAGTGACTGAGATACAAAATATCCGATTTTTACTATATAGGGAAAGTGGGCGTAGTCATGGTCCGATTTCGCCCATTTTCAATACCAACCGTCCCAGTCTTGATACCAATTTGCATTCCAAATTTCATCAAAATATTTAAAATTTTGCGCGAGTTATCGTGCGTACAGACGGACAGACGCACGGACATGGCTCAATCGATTTCTCTTTTCACCCTGATCATTGTGATATATGTATATGTATAAGTCTATAGGTTAGGTTAGGTTAGGTTAGGTTGTGGTGGCTGACTCCGCAATTCATGAAAGCGGGGACACACTTAGGCCGAGGTGGCCCATTGTGATACCACACGGGAGCTCTAGCTTCCTTATCCCTGTTTACAAACCTTTCCGGAAAAAATTGCATTCAATAGTATGATAAGATTAGATGCCCGTGAAGCTGAACCGCGCGTTTGTTTCATGAAGCGCAGAAAATCTAGTGTCCTTGCATTTTCCATCTCCGCCAGGCACTCGAAAAAGTGTTTATGGAGAAAGCGGTACCTGGATAGCGACAGTGCGGGGCAGTGGCATAAATAGTGCTCAACACTCTCTATTTCTTCCACGTCCCTGCAACTGCGGCAGTAGTCGTTATTATATAGGCCCACGCGAGAGGCGTGAGTGCCCATAAGACAATGGCCTGTTAGAAGTCCCACCAGCGGACCTATAGAGAGCCGATTCAGATGCAGCACCGATACAGATCTAGCCTTGTCCAGTCTAGGCCAGATTTGCCTAGAAATCACACAAGTTGACTCCCTGGCCCATCTAGCGTTAGCCTGTTCAATGAAGCGAGATCTCAACCAATGCTTGCCTGAGTTAAGCGGGGGGCCAACCCATGTCGCAGATGTGATGTCCTGCAAGCTTGTGCCCTCCCTTGCTACTTCATCTGCAATGCAGCTGCCCCGAACGTTGCTATGGCCTGGAACCCAAATGACGTTCAGGTCGCACCTCTCGGCTAGTTTGTTCAAAGACTCCGTACATTTCATTGCAACTACAGATGTAGCATTGTTACTCTGTAAGGATTTTATGGCAGCTTGGCTGTCAGAGAAGATTTTGATAGAATTTATGTCTGATGCAGATCTGTCAGGTGACGAGCTGCTTCCCATATGGCTATGAGCTCAGCCTGATAGACGCTGCAGTGATCAGGTAGGCGCAAACTTACTTTCAGATGAAGCTTTTCGCAGAAAAACCCACTTCCAACTCTATTGTTCAATTTGGAGCCGTCCGTGTAAAGGTGCAGTGTATTAGGGTCGGGATCCCCCAAGTTCTTCCACTCGCTCCTCTCCGGGATTCTTGTGGAGAATTTGTTATCCCAACAGAAGGCTGGGATTGCATAGTCCAGCTTTAGAAAATTGGCAGGGACGTTACTAAGAATTTGAGCGTGCCCGAATCTGGTGTCTCTCCAGGGTTCGGTTGCATTGAGCCTTGCCGCGTTGCAGCTGGCAATGAGTTTCCCCTGTATATCCGTGGGGAGAAGAAATAGGATGGTTTCGATGATATCAATATAGTTCTAAAATTTTATATTTAGACCTGAACTCGAATATCACAGTTCCGCTGATGATATCGTGGATAATTCGGGTGTTACTTCATGAAAGTTAACCTTTTTTTATAAAAATATTTTAAGTGCTTTGTATTATTTTATACGGATTTAACCCATTGCCATTAAACCAAACTCTGAAATGGCCAATATAAAAATTCTCGAATTGCCAATGATAAAAGATTCGAATCACCAGCGATCCGAGAATGACCAAATTCTCGAATCGCTAGTGATAGGTGACATGCCTACGAATTCGGATTCGCCGCGAACTATTGCCGCGAACTTTTGCCGCCATAATATAGTCAGAGAAATCGAATACGACGCGAATTCGAGGCGAATCCGCTGTGTTTATTGGGACGCTCATCACTTGTTTGGCGTAGGCAAAAAGTTGGTTTTTAAATGTGCTACAATTGTTATTCAAATATGTACATACATATGTAACTATTTAACAGTGCATGTTGACACACGATACTATTTGTAGTGATAATAATCGACAAAGGTGTTAATAATGGCGATTAAAAAAAAAAATAAAAAATATAAAAAACAATTGTAACACAGCAAACTGAAGATTATCAAAAATTATAATCTTCGCGTAAATTAAACACGTAAAGGTTCGTTTTAAAGACATAAATTACCTCTTATTATTTTTTTTTTGTTAAATGTTAGTTTGCCGTAAAGTGCTTGTATGTATGCGTATTTAATTTTTAACAATTCATTCAATTCTTTTTGTTGAAATTTCAATTAACTTAGATAAGAATAATATGAAGTTTAGATATGGCAAATTAATTGAGTCAATTGAGTTTTAAATTGCGTTCCTGAATTTGCTGTTCACACATACATACAGTGGCTCTCAGAAGTATTTTGCATAATTCATTTATTAAGAAAACGTTAGAATTTCGCCTTCTTTTCGAATTCTTTTGCAAATTTTTTTAATATCGTATTATAGCTGAATCTTCATACTACAAAAACACATTCATTAAAAACGAAAACGCATTTCATCTTTTTTATAAAATTAAATAAACGAAAAAAGTCATACATTTTTGCTCACAAAAGTATTTTGCACATTGGTAATTTTGGTGAATAAATGCATCTACAACCTGTTTAATATTTTTAATGATATCCGTTCTTTTTCGAAATGGCTTCCAAGAGTCTTGTGATAGACTCTGCTAATTTTTGGCAAAATTTCCGGAGGCATTTTGTCCCATTCCCCGGTCAAACCCGCATTTGGGTTATTTTTTGGGGAAATCTTCGATTTTCTGACATGATCTTCAAGACAGGACGAAAATTTTGATTGGTTCTTATATCAGAGCTTTGAAAAAGAGTTTGGAACTCTTTATTCGAAAGTGTTCACATTTTACATTATTAACGGTATTTTTCGGATTATTATCTTGCTGAATTAAAAACCCATTGTATATCATACCCATTTTTTCTGCACTAGAACGTAGGTTTTCCCTGAAAATGGAAAATTGGGAATGCTAGTCCATCGTACTATCCACTAAAATAAGTTTTACAACTCACTGAGGTGATATACAAACTCCCTGAGCCTCAATTGATCACAAACTCCTACAGTGCTTAACAGTCGCTTTAATGTTTTTGATTTTCAGCTCTTAATTTGGCTTCCGCCATAAAATATGACTCAAAAATATTATATTCGCTTTCGGCATTTAAAATTATTATTTTAGAAATGTCAAACTTTTTTTGTGTGCGGTGAACATGGTTTTTCTCGGTACTCTGTGCACTGCCTCGCCCGATACTGGATTATTGAGTATTGGTTTTAGTTTTCTGTTTATTGTAGAAGCTTACGTGTGGGGGTTTAGTTGATTTTCTCTTAATATTTAACGTGGAAGTGCTTTTTATTCGAAAGTGTTCACATTTTAACAACATGAGTGATATTTTTCGGAAAAAAGTTGTACAAAGTGTACAAAGAAGAACGTCGCTACTTCTTTGTACACTTTGTACAACTTTTTTCCGAAAAATATCACTCATGATGTTAAAATGTGAACACTTTCGAATAAAAAGCACTTCCAAGTTTGTGTTCAAAACTCCGATATAAAAACCATTCAAAATGTTTGATCCTATCTTGAAGATCATGTGAGGAAATCGAAGATTTCCCCAAAAAATTATCCAAATGCGGTTTTGGCCGAGGAATGGGACAAAAAACCTCCGTAATTTTGCCAAAAATTAGCAGAGCCCATCCCTAGACTCTTGGCAGCCATTCTAAAAAGAACGGATTAATGTAAAACAAGTAAGAGCGCTGTAGGTACTGAATACTTCATACCTTCCTTTAAGTTGGAAATTAAATCTTACTTGAGTAGTGTTGTTATGTACGTTCTGGCTCACATTTCGTGGTAAGCTTTTAAAATTATAACAACAATTTGTATGGAGAGCTTTTAGAAAACACCACCCCAATGTCTGTTCCTATCTTCAACATATGTTTGTGTGTATATCACAAGCATTTTTCACAAAAAATCACGAAAAAGACATAGTCTAATGTGAAATTTTTGGGCGACATCTAACGTTGAATAGGGTAAATATGAAAAGCTCAGCGATAATTGCGCCATCTGGCGGTAGACAGTGAATATTTGTTGTCTATACTAAAAAGCTGACATCTATGAAGATACATATAAACATGTATGTATAAACCTGTATGAATATGTATCTATGAAGATACATATAAACATGTATGTATAAACAAACCTACATATATTTCATCCGTTTGTATGTTACCAATCTGGGGGGAGAAATTCAAACATGTACACGTATAGAACTTTATGAGATACGTCATAGAGGAGATTTTGTTTTTTCTTCATTTCAGTTGAATGTAGAAGGTTTTGTATGTATGTATGTAGGCATACATATGTTGGTATACTTATATGTATGTATATAAGTGTATGATGTTAGCTAGCTAAAAGGTAAAGAAATTTAAACAGCCATGTATACTTACTTTTAGATTTCCCATTTTAAGTAAAAGTTAAAACAAATATAAATATTTTATATAAATTTTATTAATTTATTTATTGAGTAAAAGTACAATTTTTACATTTATTTACATTAAAGACTATATTATAATAGAATTCCATAAGTTTCCTAGCTTCTTCTACTTCACAAATATAATCTATTCCACCTTCTTTTTTTCCTACTTCTTCTTATCCATTTTTTCTTCTATGTAATATCTTTGATTATTATATGAATTAGAAGTTGAACTATTTATATTGCTTTGTTTTAAAGAATACTGAAGATTTAAATTTATTGCTACAAGTTTATTTTTATATTTTTAAAGTTATAAATTTTTTAATTATCATAATGTATTATTATATTTCTTATAAAAACTCATATTAATATTTTTATATTATTATAAATATATAAAACTATATATTTTTTAATTACTTACAATACATACTTTTATTCATATCCACATACGTATTTATATACAAATTCCTATACATTCATATTTTAATTTCTAAAATCATTAACCTCATGTATACATATTCATATCAGTTTTTAGTATTCTTCAAAATTTAATTCAATAATTTCTTTTATTATATTTATTCAATACTATTTCTTTATAAATTATCATTTGCAACTAAAATTTTTTTTGTTTATTTTTTTATTTGTATACATTATAGATATTTTAGTAGAAATCTTACTTATTTTTTATACTTATTTCATTTATTTACTATTATTCATTATTTTTTTTCTTCAAATTATATGAAAATGGATTTCCTGTGAGAAAGAAAATGTTTTCCTGTGAAATTTTAAATGAGGTAGAAAACTGCATTGCATTTTCTTTAACAATTCTAATATTATTATCTAAATTTCCCCAAAAGTCGAAGTCAACAAGTTTTAATACTTACAACACATACATGAAAATTAATCCATTCATTCTGTAAAATCTCATTATTCTCATATATACATACATCATTCATACTTTAATTTTTAAGATCATTACCATCATACATATATACATATTCATATCAGTTTTTTAGTCTTCTTCAAAGTTTAATTTTATAGTTTCATTAATTATATTTCTTCAATACTATTTCTTTATATTGTTTGCAACTACATTTTTTTTGTTTTTTTTTTTTTTTTTTTAGTTTGTGTACATTATAGATATTTTAGTAGAAATCGTACTTATGTTTTATACTTACTTCATTTATTTACTATTATTGCTTCATTATTTTTTTCTTTCCAATTTTTTTCTCATACATATTTTAATTTTTAAGATCATTGAACTCATATATACATAGATTCAATTCTCAAATTATATGAAATTGCATTTCCTGTGAAAACTATGAGAAAGTAAATTTTTTCTATGAAATTTTATATGAGGTAGACAATTGAATTGAATTTTCTCTAACAATTCTAATAATATTTTTTATTATGTTGATAAAAGCAAATTTATAATACTTTATTTATTTTTACTTTCTTAATTATATTTATTTGATACTATTTCTTTAAAAAACTTGTTTGCAATAATTTTTTTATATTTGCTTGCATTTAGACTATTTAATATAAATCTATACCTATTCCATTTATTTATAATTTCCGGCTTAATTCATATATTCCTATTTCTTTATTTTTTGTTTTGTTCCTTTTTTCTTCATATTATTTTCTTCTTCTACATATTATCTTTAATTATTATATAAATTTTTGATGTTACTTATGTTGTTTTGTTTTAAAGAATTCCAATGATTTCATTATACCAATATAATATCTATATAATTTATTTATATTTATTTTTTTTTCCATTATATTCAATACAATAACTACTTCTTTAAATTATTTTTCAGATTAATTTTATATGAACTTTTATGAAAATCTAAATTTACATCTCCACAAATATCTTGTATATGCACGTACATATTTAAAATTTTCAGACTTATTCTTACAGAATCATAAATTCCACAAATATACTTCAAAAAAAGTATTTTAACATTATAGTTTATTCAAATCGAAAATTTAGTTAGAAAATTTCTAATTTTTATATTCTTCTAATAATCTTTTAACAGTTTGAAATCGTTGATAAAAGAATGCACATGAACAAGTGGTTGCTGTATTTGAATACTTGCAATCAAATTTATGCATTCCTGTAGCTGTTTGTTGGAAGGTAATGGTTTTATATAAACGCATTTCATCAATCATGTTTTTAAGAAGTTGTATATCTTCATTTTTAATATAACAACTACATACTCCTAAAAATGTTTCCAGCTCTTCTACTAACATTTTATTTTTTTTAGTTTTATTTTTTTTTTTTTTTTTTTTTTTGTAAGAATGATAAAGATAAATACTTCATATATTTTAGAAATATTTTTCATCCAATATGTTTATATCAATAATAAATCTTTTCAAGTCAATAACTTCTTTGTTTTCCTTATCAAAGTAGTAATTGTATAAATTTACTAAATCCATTATATGCTTATATCGTCTTTCGATGATGTGACAATTACATGTATCAGGTCCTGATTGTATATTATTTTTACTCCAAGGACAGGTTGTATAGTGTCTCCCATATATAGATTCCATAACTAATTCATACTTTATATCTTTAATTGTTATAAATGTATTTTGTATAAGTTTTCTATGATGATCAAGTATATAGTTATAATTATTTTTTAAAAACTCTTCAATTATATTACTTTTCATACTAAAGTGAAACATTTTCAATCAGATGTAAAGTAAAACTAAACCTCTCTAATCAGAAACTTAAACATATAAATAAGTTATTTATGTTTATATACATTTAAATTTATATACTTATTTATATATATTTTTATGTATAAAATAAATATACATAGATATATTTTCCAGATATATATAGTTAACATATTTTGAAATACTATTCAGTGTGCGAAGTTTAAGCTGAATGAGTTAATAATGATCGATAACAAAAGTATAATAGTTATAGATGTACAGGGTTTTCATATTTCCAACAAGTTTATAGCAAAAGAAGTTAGCATTTCAGATCTAATGGATACACATAATATAAAAACATTTGTTATACATCCACCTTTTAGTTATTCAAGATTAACATTGAGAGAAAGAATTGAATTAGAATGGTTACATACATATCACCATGGATTGCAATGGAACGATGGCAACTCAACATTCAAATCTTTTAAGAACTACTTAAACAGATATATTAAAGATGAAAAGCGAAATATTTGTATGTATGTGAAAAGAACACAAAAAGCAAAATGGATACAACAACTTACTGGAGAAGACATTATTATATACAATTTAGAAGATATGGGTTGCCAAAGCATAAAAAACTTATATAAGGATAATATCAATGTATATGCATGTAACTTTCACCATAAACATATGATATGTGCAGAAAAAAACGTTCATTTATTTAAAGATTTTATTATATCATATAAAAATAAAGATAAAATATAACTTAAATAATTCATTAGTTTTATTATATAGATGTATGTATAGATGTACTAGAGTTTTATTATCACATATATAAATAAAAAGTATTATTATTATTAAGGTTCACTCCTACATAATAGAGAAACAGTAATTTATCATATAATATTGTCTAGAATTAAAAAATAGGAAGACATTCAATACATTCAAGTATGTATGTATGTATATACCCCATTAATATTAACAAAATTACAATGATTAGTCAAAACAATCAAGATGAGATAGATTTTATCGTTAACAGATTACTTATTGGATAGTCCCTTAAGAATTCTTAAGGGAGAACGAAAAACAACTAAATATAGGGAAAAAATTATATTGAAATTAGAAAAATTTGTTGTATTCTTACCAGAGCGACTGAATAACATTACCAATAAACTGATGGAGACTTAAAATGAAAATTTATAAATCAGGATATGAAAATAAATATTTATATGCTTTTACATTGAAATGTGAAAAATAAAGAAACTCAAAATAAAAAAGTAAATGCGTCTTTGGTTATGTGGATATTTTGGAAAAATTAGTTTCCGAAATAATTAATTAAAACAGTATATTCATATAAAACATATTGAAATATAATGTAATTTATACAATCTAAAACTTTGTAAAGCAAATGTATTGATAATATATAAACGTTTAGAGCATACATATTAATAATATATATTCATATTTTCTATACTCCTTTTATTCTATTACAATACATTAACTAATATCGATAAATATATAATGAAAAAGTTGTATTCATGTAGGTATAAGTTTGATTATACAAAAGAAGGGAGTTTATTTATACATTAATAATTTATATGGCTATGCTATGTTACAATATATCCCCTATAAAAATTGTTTAAATTAGTTAAACATATTGAAGACTTTAATATTCATAATGTACAAGAAAATTCTTCTATTGGATATATACTAGAAGTAGACTTAACTAGAATATCTATCTTCATTACATGATTGACATAACGATTTACTATTTTGTTCCGAAATAAAAAAAATTATAAAATTAAACAAAAAACTAATATCAAAATTGAATAATAAAGAAAAGTATATAATTCATTATAGAGTTTTACAACAATACCTTGAAAATTATCTCATTCTGAAAAAAAAAAAAAAAAAAACTCATAGAATTCAACAATTTAATCAATCAGATTTTTTTTTGTGTTTTTTTTTTTCAAGTTGTTAGTTAATACAGTTTATGGAAAAACCATGGAAAATGTTGACAAAAGGAAGAATATTAAAACAGTATGTGAGTGGGAAAATAGAGGTAAAAGGTTGGATGCCAGAGGTCTTATAGCAAAACATAATTTTCATAGTTCACTCACATTTACTGATAACATGAGTGCTATTCAATTACAACAACTTTCTATTTTATATAATAAACCAATTTATATTGGATTTAGTGTTTTACATTTATGCAAATTAAAAATATACAATTTTCATTATAATTGTATCTAAATATAAAGAAAATGTTAGTTCAAATTATATGGTTACAGATTTATTTATGGAATTTATTTATAATATTAAGACAATCGATTTTTATAATGAAATTCGTAATGATATTCAAACATATTTAGATACTTCATAATTTACCTTTCTTAAATAAAAAGGTTCTGAATATGACGAATAATGAATGTAGTGGAAAGATTATGTATAAATTCATTGGCCTAAGAACTAAAATGTATTCATATAGTCTTGGTGGAAATGAGGAAGAAATTAAAAAAATTAAAAGTGTGAAAAGATCTATTGTTTTACAACTTTTACGTAATGACTTTAAGAATTGTTTACTTGAAAAAAATTATATTTTGATTCCATGTATGTTTTCAAATCAAAACTTCATGAAATATATATCCAACAAATTACTAAGTTAGTTTTAAGTTAATCAGATAATATATATATATATATATATCAGAAAATGGAATTAATACTCTTGCATGAAGTAATTTTAAAATCTAAAAAGTTGAAATAAAAGCAAAGTATATATAGATTGAAAGTTGAAATATCTTTATTTATTTAAATTATAATTTTTAAATAAGAATTTCAAACATAAATGTCCGAAGTTTTAAGTATTAAATTTTGGTTTTTGATTATAATTATATTCAATATGTAGCTTTAAATATGTAATTATTTCCAGTGGTGGTTGTAAGTTGCCAAAGCTATCAAAATATTCCTTATAATATACTACCCAATGTGTTCCATAAGCAGCAGAATCATCTAAGTTAACAATATCACATTCTTGAATTCGTGGATATAAAAACACCTTTAAAATATTTTAGCAGTTTACCAAAGTTATTTAATCGATATCAGTAAGTGGTTTTAATAAATTCCTTAATAGTTTTTAATTCTGATTTATAAAAAAATACCATAACCGTTTTTATATGGTTTAAGGAAAATACCTTTACCCATAGCAATGTATTCCATATATCTATTACATCGATTAGCCTCTGCTAGCTATTATTTTCCATTTTTATATCATTTGCAGAACATCAACCTGTAGCTAAACCTGCAAGAGCATATATTACTGTTAGAATTAGAGTTAATGGAAGAAATCATCCTAATTTTGATACAGAACTAACTCGTAATATAATTACTTGAGATTTTTTCCTCTTGAAATTTGAATTTATTGCTTTCTAAGCAATTTCAATAGCATCATTTACATATATTATCAACTTTTTTTTCTTTTTTAAAGTATTTAAAATATTTTTTAGCAGTCGATGAAAAGAGGTTTTTCTTTGATAATTTTCTTTTAGAATGCTTCTTCTTTCTCTTTCCTCATCTAAATTTAACTTTTATCTTAATTACATTTATTACAGACTAAACGCTTACACGGTCGTTTATATTTATTTATTTTTTATTTATTTAAAAAAATAAACGATGTATTATAAGACCACAAAGTCTTTTATAATTACTATGTTTAGATTATATTCACTATCAAACTTTTTCAGCTAATATTCGATCAGCTTTATGCCTCTTATTTATATCTTTTGTTTATCAGGAGACAATATTATATCTCCAACAAGATAATTCTTAAAAATATATTTACATATATTTATATACATATATTTGGAATAAGATATTTATAAAAAAAAAAATGTCATTGATAAAGCAATCTCAAAAATAATTTATATAAAAAACTTCTATATGACTAACAAGTAGAACTATCAAATTGCAGATAACTAATAATTTTTTAGTTTTAATATAAAGTCGTAAAGTCGTTATACATCTAAACCCCAAAATGAATATTTAAAAACTGAATTTTTCAGGAAGGAGAAGAATTCCATTTATATTCACAGAAAGTGAAAAAATACACCTAGATTAAAACAACACATTATTACATAATGATACTTAATAATATAACTTCTAATGAACAAAATATTTTAAGATACTTTTTCTGAAAAGACATATGTGTATATGAAAATACATTAAATTTTTAACTTTTTGAATCTCCACGAATATTCCATAACATCTTATATACAGGATTACAAATATAACACTCTCTATAATCTTATAGATTTTTACTATACAACAGATAAGCATCAGCTTGCTATCAGATTAGCATCAGCTTACTACCAGGTTAGTATCAGCTATACATCAGTCTACTATCACATATACATATTCATATAAAAATTCTGTAAAAGAGGAAATGAATGATAAGCTATTGAAAGATATAGTATAAACTAGCAGAATAGCCTCACTTACATTCAAAGAAAATAAAAAAGTAGAGTTAGATTAAAAAACACCTTATATGCACTACAGACACATAATTACATACATACCCTGCAGGAATAAAGAATTCCATACTGGAGACAGTACCAGCATTCTAAAGTTTGTCGGAAATAACCGTGTTACAGAAGTAATTTGCAATGCATTGTCTGTAGTGCATATAAGGTGTTTTTTAATCTAACTCTACTTTTTTATTTTCTTTGAATGTAAGTGAGGCTATTCTGCTAGTTTATACTATATCTTTCAATAGCTTATCATTCATTTCCTCTTTTACAGAATTTTTATATGAATATGTATATGTGATAGTAGACTGATGTATAGCTGATACTAACCTGGTAGTAAGCTGATGCTAATCTGATAGCAAGCTGATGCTTATCTGTTGTATAGTAAAAATCTATAAGATTATAGAGAGTGTTATATTTGTAATCCTGTATATAAGATGTTATGGAATATTCGTGGAGATTCAAAAAGTTAAAAATTTAATGTATTTTCATATACACATATGTCTTTTCAGAAAAAGTATCTTAAAATATTTTGTTCATTAGAAGTTATATTATTAAGTATCATTATGTAATAATGTGTTGTTTTAATCTAGGTGTATTTTTTCACTTTCTGTGAATATAAATGGAATTCTTCTCCTTCCTGAAAAATTCAGTTTTTAAATATTCATTTTGGGGTTTAGATGTATAACGACTTTACGACTTTATATTAAAACTAAAAAATTATTAGTTATCTGCAATTTGATAGTTCTACTTGTTAATCATATAGAAGTTTTTTATATAAATTATTTTTGAGATTGCTTTATCAATGACATTTTTTTTTTTATAAATATCTTATTCCAAATATATGTATATAAATATATGTAAATATATTTTTAAGAATTATCTTGTTGGAGATATAATATTGTCTCCTGATAAACAAAAGATATAAATAAGAGGCATAAAGCTGATCGAATATTAGCTGAAAAAGTTTGATAGTGAATATAATCTAAACATAGTAATTATAAAAGACTTTGTGGTCTTATAATACATCGTTTATTTTTTTAAATAAATAAAAAATAAATAAATATAAACGACCGTGTAAGCGTTTAGTCTGTAATAAATGTAATTAAGATAAAAGTTAAATTTAGATGAGGAAAGAGAAAGAAGAAGCATTCTAAAAGAAAATTATCAAAGAAAAAACTCTTTTCATCGACTGCTAAAAAATATTTTAAATACTTTAAAAAAGAAAAAAAAGTTGATAATATATGTAAATGATGCTATTGAAATTGCTTAGAAAGCAATAAATTCAAATTTCAAGAGGAAAAAATCTCAAGTAATTATATTACGAGTTAGTTCTGTATCAAAATTAGGATGATTTCTTCCATTAACTCTAATTCTAACAGTAATATATGCTCTTGCAGGTTTAGCTACAGGTTGATGTTCTGCAAATGATATAAAAATGGAAAATAATAGCTAGCAGAGGCTAATCGATGTAATAGATATATGGAATACATTGCTATGGGTAAAGGTATTTTCCTTAAACCATATAAAAACGGTTATGGTATTTTTTATAAATCAGAATTAAAAACTATTAAGGAATTTATTAAAACCACTTACTGATATCGATTAAATAACTTTGGTAAACTGCTAAAATATTTTAAAGGTGTTTTTATATCCACGAATTCAAGAATGTGATATTGTTAACTTAGATGATTCTGCTGCTTATGGAACACATTGGGTAGTATATTATAAGGAATATTTTGATAGCTTTGGCAACTTACAACCACCACTGGAAATAATTACATATTTAAAGCTACATATTGAATATAATTATAATCAAAAACCAAAATTTAATACTTAAAACTTCGGACATTTATGTTTGAAATTCTTATTTAAAAATTATAATTTAAATAAATAAAGATATTTCAACTTTCAATCTATATATACTTTGCTTTTATTTCAACTTTTTAGATTTTAAAATTACTTCATGCAAGAGTATTAATTCCATTTTCTGATATATATATATATATATATTATCTGATTAACTTAAAACTAACTTAGTAATTTGTTGGATATATATTTCATGAAGTTTTAATTTGAAAACATACATGGAATCAAAATATAATTTTTTTCAAGTAAACAATTCTTAAAGTCATTACGTAAAAGTTGTAAAACAATAGATCTTTTCACACTTTTAATTTTTTTAATTTCTTCCTCATTTCCACCAAGACTATATGAATACATTTTAGTTCTTAGGCCAATGAATTTATACATAATCTTTCCACTACATTCATTATTCGTCATATTCAGAACCTTTTTATTTAAGAAAGGTAAATTATGAAGTATCTAAATATGTTTGAATATCATTACGAATTTCATTATAAAAATCGATTGTCTTAATATTATAAATAAATTCCATAAATAAATCTGTAACCATATAATTTGAACTAACATTTTCTTTATATTTAGATACAATTATAATGAAAATTGTATATTTTTAATTTGCATAAATGTAAAACACTAAATCCAATATAAATTGGTTTATTATATAAAATAGAAAGTTGTTGTAATTGAATAGCACTCATGTTATCAGTAAATGTGAGTGAACTATGAAAATTATGTTTTGCTATAAGACCTCTGGCATCCAACCTTTTACCTCTATTTTCCCACTCACATACTGTTTTAATATTCTTCCTTTTGTCAACATTTTCCATGGTTTTTCCATAAACTGTATTAACTAACAACTTGAAAAAAAAAAACACAAAAAAAAATCTGATTGATTAAATTGTTGAATTCTATGAGTTTTTTTTTTTTTTTTTTCAGAATGAGATAATTTTCAAGGTATTGTTGTAAAACTCTATAATGAATTATATACTTTTCTTTATTATTCAATTTTGATATTAGTTTTTTGTTTAATTTTATAATTTTTTTTATTTCGGAACAAAATAGTAAATCGTTATGTCAATCATGTAATGAAGATAGATATTCTAGTTAAGTCTACTTCTAGTATATATCCAATAGAAGAATTTTCTTGTACATTATGAATATTAAAGTCTTCAATATGTTTAACTAATTTAAACAATTTTTATAGGGGATATATTGTAACATAGCATAGCCATATAAATTATTAATGTATAAATAAACTCCCTTCTTTTGTATAATCAAACTTATACCTACATGAATACAACTTTTTCATTATATATTTATCGATATTAGTTAATGTATTGTAATAGAATAAAAGGAGTATAGAAAATATGAATATATATTATTAATATGTATGCTCTAAACGTTTATATATTATCAATACATTTGCTTTACAAAGTTTTAGATTGTATAAATTACATTATATTTCAATATGTTTTATATGAATATACTGTTTTAATTAATTATTTCGGAAACTAATTTTTCCAAAATATCCACATAACCAAAGACGCATTTACTTTTTTATTTTGAGTTTCTTTATTTTTCACATTTCAATGTAAAAGCATATAAATATTTATTTTCATATCCTGATTTATAAATTTTCATTTTAAGTCTCCATCAGTTTATTGGTAATGTTATTCAGTCGCTCTGGTAAGAATACAACAAATTTTTCTAATGTCAATATAATTTTTTCCCTATATTTAGTTGTTTTTCGTTCTCCCTTAAGAATTCTTAAGGGACTATCCAATAAGTAATCTGTTAACGATAAAATCTATCTCATCTTGATTGTTTTGACTAATCATTGTAATTTTGTTAATATTAATGGGGTATATACATACATACATACTTGAATGTATTGAATGTCTTCCTATTTTTTAATTCTAGACAATATTATATGATAAATTACTGTTTCTCTATTATGTAGGAGTGAACCTTAATAATAATAATACTTTTTATTTATATATGTGATAATAAAACTCTAGTACATCTATACATACATCTATATAATAAAACTAATGAATTATTTAAGTTATATTTTATCTTTATTTTTATATGATATAATAAAATCTTTAAATAAATGAACGTTTTTTTCTGCACATATCATATGTTTATGGTGAAAGTTACATGCATATACATTGATATTATCCTTATATAAGTTTTTTATGCTTTGGCAACCCATATCTTCTAAATTGTATATAATAATGTCTTCTCCAGTAAGTTGTTGTATCCATTTTGCTTTTTGTGTTCCTTTCACATACATACAAATATTTCGCTTTTCATCTTTAATATATCTGTTTAAGTAGTTCTTAAAAGATTTGAATGTTGAGTTGCCATCGTTCCATTGCAATCCATGGTGATATGTATGTAACCATTCTAATTCAATTCTTTCTCTCAATGTTAATCTTGAATAACTAAAAGGTGGATGTATAACAAATGTTTTTATATTATGTGTATCCATTAGATCTGAAATGCTAACTTCTTTTGCTATAAACTTGTTGGAAATATGAAAACCCTGTACATCTATAACTATTATACTTTTGTTATCGATCATTATTAACTCATTCAGCTTAAACTTCGCACACTGAATAGTATTTCAAAATATGTTAACTATATATATCTGGAAAATATATCTATGTATATTTATTTTATACATAAAAATATATATAAATAAGTATATAAATTTAAATGTATATAAACATAAATAACTTATTTATATGTTTAAGTTTCTGATTAGAGAGGTTTAGTTTTACTTTACATCTGATTGAAAATGTTTCACTTTAGTATGAAAAGTAATATAATTGAAGAGTTTTTAAAAAATAATTATAACTATATACTTGATCATCATAGAAAACTTATACAAAATACATTTATAACAATTAAAGATATAAAGTATGAATTAGTTATGGAATCTATATATGGGAGACACTATACAACCTGTCCTTGGAGTAAAAATAATATACAATCAGGACCTGATACATGTAATTGTCACATCATCGAAAGACGATATAAGCATATAATGGATTTAGTAAATTTATACAATTACTACTTTGATAAGGAAAACAAAGAAGTTATTGACTTGAAAAGATTTATTATTGATATAAACATATTGGATGAAAAATATTTCTAAAATATATGAAGTATTTATCTTTATCATTCTTACAAAAAAAAAAAAAAAAAAAAAAAAAAAAAATAAAACTAAAAAAAATAAAATGTTAGTAGAAGAGCTGGAAACATTTTTAGGAGTATGTAGTTGTTATATTAAAAATGAAGATATACAACTTCTTAAAAACATGATTGATGAAATGCGTTTATATAAAACCATTACCTTCCAACAAACAGCTACAGGAATGCATAAATTTGATTGCAAGTATTCAAATACAGCAACCACTTGTTCATGTGCATTCTTTTATCAACGATTTCAAACTGTTAAAAGATTATTAGAAGAATATAAAAATTAGAAATTTTGTAACTAAATTTTCGATTTGAATAAACTATAATGTTAAAATACTTTTTTTGAAGTATATTTGTGGAATTTATGATTCTGTAAGAATAAGTCTGAAAATTTTAAATATGTACGTGCATATACAAGATATTTGTGGAGATGTAAATTTAGATTTTCATAAAAGTTCATATAAAATTAATCTGAAAAATAATTTAAAGAAGTAGTTATTGTATTGAATATAATGGAAAAAAAAATAAATATAAATAAATTATATAGATATTATATTGGTATAATGAAATCATTGGAATTCTTTAAAACAAAACAACATAAGTAACATCAAAAATTTATATAATAATTAAAGATAATATGTAGAAGAAGAAAATAATATGAAGAAAAAAGGAACAAAACAAAAAATAAAGAAATAGGAATATATGAATTAAGCCGGAAATTATAAATAAATGGAATAGGTATAGATTTATATTAAATAGTCTAAATGCAAGCAAATATAAAAAAATTATTGCAAACAAGTTTTTTAAAGAAATAGTATCAAATAAATATAATTAAGAAAGTAAAAATAAATAAAGTATTATAAATTTGCTTTTATCAACATAATAAAAAATATTATTAGAATTGTTAGAGAAAATTCAATTCAATTGTCTACCTCATATAAAATTTCATAGAAAAAATTTACTTTCTCATAGTTTTCACAGGAAATGCAATTTCATATAATTTGAGAATTGAATCTATGTATATATGAGTTCAATGATCTTAAAAATTAAAATATGTATGAGAAAAAAATTGGAAAGAAAAAAATAATGAAGCAATAATAGTAAATAAATGAAGTAAGTATAAAACATAAGTACGATTTCTACTAAAATATCTATAATGTACACAAACTAAAAAAAAAAAAAAAAAAAACAAAAAAAATGTAGTTGCAAACAATATAAAGAAATAGTATTGAAGAAATATAATTAATGAAACTATAAAATTAAACTTTGAAGAAGACTAAAAAACTGATATGAATATGTATATATGTATGATGGTAATGATCTTAAAAATTAAAGTATGAATGATGTATGTATATATGAGAATAATGAGATTTTACAGAATGAATGGATTAATTTTCATGTATGTGTTGTAAGTATTAAAACTTGTTGACTTCGACTTTTGGGGAAATTTAGATAATAATATTAGAATTGTTAAAGAAAATGCAATGCAGTTTTCTACCTCATTTAAAATTTCACAGGAAAACATTTTCTTTCTCACAGGAAATCCATTTTCATATAATTTGAAGAAAAAAAATAATGAATAATAGTAAATAAATGAAATAAGTATAAAAAATAAGTAAGATTTCTACTAAAATATCTATAATGTATACAAATAAAAAAATAAACAAAAAAAATTTTAGTTGCAAATGATAATTTATAAAGAAATAGTATTGAATAAATATAATAAAAGAAATTATTAAATTAAATTTTGAAGAATACTAAAAACTGATATGAATATGTATACATGAGGTTAATGATTTTAGAAATTAAAATATGAATGTATAGGAATTTGTATATAAATACGTATGTGGATATGAATAAAAGTATGTATTGTAAGTAATTAAAAAATATATAGTTTTATATATTTATAATAATATAAAAATATTAATATGAGTTTTTATAAGAAATATAATAATACATTATGATAATTAAAAAATTTATAACTTTAAAAATATAAAAATAAACTTGTAGCAATAAATTTAAATCTTCAGTATTCTTTAAAACAAAGCAATATAAATAGTTCAACTTCTAATTCATATAATAATCAAAGATATTACATAGAAGAAAAAATGGATAAGAAGAAGTAGGAAAAAAAGAAGGTGGAATAGATTATATTTGTGAAGTAGAAGAAGCTAGGAAACTTATGGAATTCTATTATAATATAGTCTTTAATGTAAATAAATGTAAAAATTGTACTTTTACTCAATAAATAAATTAATAAAATTTATATAAAATATTTATATTTGTTTTAACTTTTACTTAAAATGGGAAATCTAAAAGTAAGTATACATGGCTGTTTAAATTTCTTTACCTTTTAGCTAGCTAACATCATACACTTATATACATACATATAAGTATACCAACATATGTATGCCTACATACATACATACAAAACCTTCTACATTCAACTGAAATGAAGAAAAAACAAAATCTCCTCTATGACGTATCTCATAAAGTTCTATACGTGTACATGTTTGAATTTCTCCCCCCAGATTGGTAACATACAAACGGATGAAATATATGTAGGTTTGTTTATACATACATGTTTATATGTATCTTCATAGATACATATTCATACAGGTTTATACATACATGTTTATATGTATCTTCATAGATGTCAGCTTTTTAGTATAGACAACAAATATTCACTGTCTACCGCCAGATGGCGCAATTATCGCTGAGCTTTTCATATTTACCCTATTCAACGTTAGATGTCGCCCAAAAATTTCACATTAGACTATGTCTTTTTCGTGATTTTTTGTGAAAAATGCTTGTGATATACACACAAACATATGTTGAAGATAGGAACAGACATTGGGGTGGTGTTTTCTAAAAGCTCTCCATACAAATTGTTGTTATAATTTTAAAAGCTTACCACGAAATGTGAGCCAGAACGTACATAACAACACTACTTACTTGGTCAGATATTTATTAATTAGTAATGGCCAAATTAGTGGGTTATGTGTACAAAGATTTATTTAGAGAAGGTGTCAGCTGCGTATTGCAAACTGTTTGCGAGATCTTGACAATGAGTGGAATGCAATTAAACTGAAGGAGAAGATCTATCCTTTTTGTTTCGGAAAAATATTGGTTAATAAACTAATAACACTGGATCACAAAATGAAATTTGTTGTTTGTACTTTGTACGTGACTACGAAAGAAAATTAAATTTCCTTTTCATGGCTCCTATAACATTTTCCTCTAACTCTTATAGTTCCTGAAATACTGACGATTAAATTTGAATTTTTTCGATTTTTTACGATTTTTTGAAGAAAAAATTGACTTTGTCAGGCAATATCTTTAAAACCAATATTTTCACCTTCGGTTTTACTCCTTTACGTGAAGCTCTATTCTATTGGGAAAAAGAAAAATCAACGATGAAAATCCATAGTAAAATGGAAAAGTTATAGGCAATCAATTAAATATAGCCAAGTCGCGCAATGCCTCTGCACGGGTATATTCTACGAATTTTATACCCGTAAATGGACTCGTATCTACTGCGCTGCAAATGTGCTGCTACTGCAGATGTGTAGGTATTGGTATAATATGCATAGAATGTACCTGTGCGCGACTTGGCTGTATCTCCTTGATCGCCTATAACTTTTCCATTTTACCATGGATTTTCTTCGTTGATAGCTTATTTTTTTTTGCTAATAGAATGGAGCTTAACGTAAAGGAGTAAAACCTAAGGTGAAAACATTGGTTTTAAAGCTATTTCCTGACAAAGTCAATTTTTTCTTCAAAAAAATCGTAAAAAATCGAAAAAATTCAAATTGAATCGTCAATATTTCAGAAACTATAGGAGTTAGAGAAAAATGTTATAGGAGCCATGAAAAGAAAATTTAATTCTCCTTTGTTCGGTGTTACCCGAAGGAAGAGAACTCACTGCGGTAAAGAGATATACAGGATTAAGTGGAGCCATTGGCCAAATAACGGTAAATTGTCGATCTCAAAAACCTTCCCATAGAATGAAAAATGAACCCGATTTTCACAATCAGCGAGCGATTTTAAATATAGATAGATTAGTCGCGTTTAGAGTATTTTTTTGGCTGTAGAGCAGTGTAATCAAACATACCTAGTTTTTGCTAAAAAAAAAAATTCGCTTAATAGAACGAAGTACATAATTAGAAAAGATTGTGATTTGAAAAATAAAAAAATTCCCGTTTGGCGGTACTATGGAGATAATTTCTTTGAAATTCCTATTAGGAACTTTCGTTTGATTAGAAATATGTAGATATGTATGTATAAACCATAGATGCTCATGCCTATGCCTTTGAATCACATTTGTTTTTGTTTTTCCCCCCAGACATAGGCACAGATACAAATTCGCCCTTTGAATATAAAAATAAAATTTTCTTCCCCTGCCATATGCCCACAGGTATAAAAAATTTCAAATGAATGTGATTCAGTTTCTTATGGGAAGGGCGAAGCTACGTTATAAAATAAATGGAAGAAATGCAAGAAAAACTTTTTCTTTACAAGCTTTGAAGTAAAACCTTGGGTATGGAAGAAGACTTTTGCTGGGAGGAGACTAACATTTAGCAGTCCCTAAATCAGGGCCGCCGAGAGAAAATCCGGGCCCGGGGTCAAAATAACTAAGGGCCCCATACTAAATGAACAAATTCTCAAAATCAAAATTCAATGAATATATAGTTACGAACTTTAATTTATCTATACATGTCCGCTGTGGTGCAGTGGGTAGAGTGCTCGCCTGCTATGCCAGGCTTCTGTTTTAGCCACTCAAAAAAAAAAAAATGGACGTGTTTTTGTAGCGTCCGGAACGCAGTTTAAGTGGCTAAAACAGAGGCATTAAACTAAATTTCTGTCGCTAACATACTTTAATCATTAGCTGTGGCCTAAATCTTTCCTTTTATCATAAAACGATACAATATTTCGCGATATTTCTGCCTCAAAAGTTCAAAAAATCGTGCGAACATACCGTCCGAAACGCCCAGGATATACCCATATCGCTGTATAAGAATTTGCATCATACCGAATTTTTCTGTTGCAACAGAAAACGAATTCAAATTTATGCTGCAAAGTCGACGCCAAAAACCAACAATTCCTTAAGTGGGGTGCAGACACTTTAAGAGATTTATAAAATTTGTTGAAATTTAAAATGATTGCTATCTACGAAAGGTGATTAAAGGTGTTGTTCGTTTATTTTCTGTAAGCAAAAACTTGGATATCATTTTGAGATTCCTGGGCCCTCTAAAGCCCGGGCCCGGGGCAATTGACCCCCTCAGCCCCCCCCCTCTCGTCGGGCCTGCCCTAAATACGTTATTCATGGATTCAAAAAATGTTGAGTTGTGCAATTTTTTGATTTAGGGTGCGATTTGTAGGCATACGTAAAAACTGAACAAAATTTCTAGTTAATATTGAAAAATGTGTGGCAAAAGTGTATTTCAAATTATTTGAAGAAAAATAAAAGCAGATTTTAATAAGAAAAATAGGAATTAGAGCTTTTTTTGCTGAAATATTATTGCAAGTCACAGTCTATGCTAATTAATTATAGGTACGTATATAAATTAATAATTAAGGTAAGATACATATTAGACAGAAATAAAATATGATAAGTATCCACTCATAAGAAATGAAATTTTAAAATACTTATCCATGTTCGGAAGCACTTATATTTGCGAAAAAGCCTTTTCTAGCCTTAAGTTAATCAAAACAAACCAAAGAAACCTTTTATCACAAAAGCATTTGGAAGCAATTCTGCAATTAACCACCTCTGATTCGACAATAAATATTGACAATTTATTAAACAGCCTTGAATAAACTTATCACTTATTGTTATTATGTACATTTTTTTTTATATGTACGAGTTCATATCTTAATTTAATATAAATAAAATATATTGTAAATATTGTACATATGTTTGTATTTATGTTGTATGTAAAATTTTCCTATCGTACAATAAAAATTTACTTGTAGTTTGTAACTTTTTTTTTTTAAATCTAACACAAATTTTTTCTCAGTGCACTAATAAATTTTTGTAGATGTATTGGAGTTTCCCCATTCAATACGAGAGCGTTGAGCACCCTTGGTATAAACACTAACAATAAACCAGACCTGTTAAATAATGATTATTAATCGTAATGATTACCGGTTTGATTGATTATTTTTTCAGGTATATATTTAATGATTGATTACCCATTGTTTTCAAATTTTAATGATTGTTTTGCAATTACCATTAAAAATAATCAAAAAAAATCATAAAAAATAAAAAAAAAATGAAAAATAATCATAAAAAATCAAAAATAATCAAAAATAATCAAAAAAAATTATTTTGATTGTTTTTGATTATTTTTGATTATTTATGATTATTTTTGATTTTTTTTTTGATTTTTTATGATTTTTTTTTGATTTTTATCAACATCGTTGTAAAGAAAGATGGGGTTGGTTATGACGACAGCAGGTTTAGTGCGGGTAAAGTCCCACACTGACAGGGTAAATGCTTTAGATGCTTCCTCCTCGTGAAAAAAGGGTATGCGCTACTTATTAAATATGGCAACCTCGCTGGGTTATAACATATGGCAACATTATTGTGGTCACTTTTGACATTTACCAAAGTGTCGTATGCATAGACTTACTGTCTGTCCTCTTAATCATCCGGTCTTAGCTTACAAAAGGTGAGTGAGCGCAGATGAGAGATTTGAGATGATAGCAATATTTTTAGTGTGGCTTGCACCACATATATATGGTATACTTTACATACATATTAGTATGCTTATAACTTCATGTTTCACTGCATTTTAAATTATATTCTTGCACTTCCTACATTTATGTGCCAAAACCATATATTTTCACTGCATATAATTATGTGCATTTTAAATAAAGTACCTAGCTTTTTAGGGCCATACGGAGACAATGGAATCATAGATTCTCTATACCATCGTGCTGTTTTCTAATAAAAATTTATTGCAATTTAAACATTTAGATACATAAATAAATAAAGAAATGTATATTTCTTGTATTAGCTAATTCATTTTTAATTTTTATAAATATTGAGGAATATATAACATTAATCTTTATCTCGGATTAATCATATCTGGATAAACATTTAATTTCCTGTAAACAAATTCTCTAAGCATCGTGAATTCTGCTGATCGCGGAACAATGATACAAGCCCGCGATCTTCCTTTCCCTGTAAAGTGAAGGACGTTGCCTCAAGAAATCCCTCCAAGGCCACAGATGCGTTCAAGACATACCCATTTTTCCTCAAATAGGATTATTTGGGAATTTGTATGCCGCTTCGCCTGCCTACTACATAATAAAGCAGTAGACGATTTGCTATGCTGCAAATAGATTTGCGTAAAGATAATCTCTGTCATAATCAGAATTATTTATTCGTTCTTCCCTGTCCTTTTCCTGGACCTAGAAATGAATCTTCCCCAGGTGTAGGAAGGGTTTCTATCCGTATCTAGTACGAAAAACTTCCAACGAGCCAAGGTCTATACAAATTTTTTACTTCTAAATTTGTCGACATTTTAATTAGTGCAGTTGTCGCTGTAGAATACACAATGACTTGGATACACCTGTCCCCATATTTCCCAGCAAAACCCGTGTGATGGAAACTAACACATGCAAAAGTTTCACACTAATACAATGACACACTTTTTTATCATCTGTGAGAGGACAGGGTTGCTTTTTTCATAATTCGTTTAAAAAAAAATCAAATTCGTGGAAGCTAGTTCAACGCGTTCTTTCGTGTGCTAAAAATATAATTTAATAGTCAATAAAGATAATAAAAAATAATAATTTATAATCGTTTTTAAAGAATAAAGATAAGTACATACATATTTAAGTCAAACCAGCTTTATTATGTACATTTACATAAATATATATTTTTTCACTTCAATTTCAGATGTCTTCCAAGAAGTCGACTCCATAGGATTCGAGAGAGGCGTATGCAAGACTGTCGTGCTTAGCCATCACCGCGAGCAGTAAAAAGTATATTTTTTGTGTTAAAAATCTAATTTTATTTCATATACATATGTTAATAATATCTGTGTAATGAATATAATAAATATAGACTATGATAGATTTGTTTGTGGCTCATTTTTGAAAGGTTCAGGCATCAAATTTGATGGCTCAGCTGTGATAGATTCGTATATCAAGTGTGATGGATCATATTTGACGGATTAATATATCACGCTTGATGGATCATATGTGACTGGTATTTACATCAACATTGATGGGTATAAAGTGAGAGAGGAAAGAGTTCAGCTATATATAGAAAATCATATGATTACGCATAAGTGGGAGCGAGATGCAAACTCACACGTATACACTTCACTCCATCACATTTTTCATATTGCCCTTAATAATGTGATGGGAATTCTTGATGGAGAGTGATGGATCACATGTGATCATCAATTGATTGGTCAAATGATTATCACGGCGCTTGCAGGGTTTACTGCAGGGTTATGTACTTTAATATGCGTTCAGATACATTTGTACAAACAAACTTTATGCCTCTCTGACCAAACATGCATGCCTACCTGAATACTTATGTGCATGCGTATCCAAATTTCTTTACAACAATATTGAAAAAATCAAACAAAATGAAAAAAATCAAAAAGAAATCATAAAAAATCAAAAATAATCATAAAAAATCAAAAATAATCAAAAACAATCAAAAAAAATTATTTTAATTATTATTTTTGATTTTTTATGATTATTTTAATTTTTTTTTTTGATTTTTTTAATCGTAATCATTAAAATTACTTTTTTTCTGCAAAAGAATTAATATAATGATTACCAATTAAAAAACAAAACAATTTAATTGATTACTAATCCTAATTGGAATTTAACAGGTCTGCAATAAACACATTTTCTTTACCAAGTTTCTCTGTACATATGTACATATATAGTACGTATGTACCCTGCAGCAAAGTAATCAGTTGCAAACTAGAATTATACCAGTTTGCAGTGTACAGTCAACTACTTGCCCGACTGTAAATTTCCTCTGTACCTAAACATCTGGTATTTTTCGTGTGTTGTGTCCTACGAAATGGCAATTGTCTTCCTCTGCATCAGCTCATACCAGTTAAATACCAGTCGAACACATACAAAAAAAAAAGTTAGTTCAGATATACAGTTGAAGTGCAGCTTTTGACATGCTCTACACAAGGGGTGCGATGGCGCGTTGATAGGGCGTCTGGCTTCGAATCGAGCAGGTCGCGAGTTCGAATCTCGTCGGAGTCAGGTGACTAAAGTTTTTTTCTTAATTTAATTTTTTTTTTATAAAAATGTAAAAAAATATTTAATAAGTAAAATAAATAAATAAAAATGAAAAAACCTGAGGGATCGGAAAACATAAGTTGTCAACTAGTATTTTCCTACACAGTAAAAAATTATGGTTTATTTCTAATATCATTTGGTTCTTAATTTAATCATTCTTGGAATTAAATATGAATTTTAATACCAAAAATTTTTATTTTAAAACTATGAGAAGTTTTAAAATTTTATTTAAACCAAAATGGTTTAAAAATAAAGTCTTGAAAAGTATTAAAATTCTCTCTTTCTCACTTTTGGTTTGAAATCAAAACCAAAAAAAAATATTAGAAAAAATTTGTCAAAACATGTAAATAAATACAAAATGTTTTTTAAAGTGAAATAGGTACGATTTATAATATTTTGATGGTAAATTTTGTTTTATTTTTTTTCAGTCTTGACGCAACAATACCCCTGCAAGACCGCGACGGTGCCGAAATTTCTCTGGCAAAGGCCAGTAGCTGTAGCAGTTTTTAATGACGGGGGTAGAATTCGACAAGGGATCAGCCCGTCCCAATATTGAGGAATACAAACAACAAAGATTATGTGATAGTTCCTATAGTTGTAATACTACATACATATGAAAATATATACATATACATATATGAAATAAAATGAGTATTTATACATATTTTTGGTTTTGATTTAATACCAAAAAAGCATATTATTTATTCCAATTTTCGGATAGATATACCATTTCAACTATTTTTAATACCAAAAATATTCTAAAAATAATTAAAATTTGGTTTTGATTTAATTCCAAAAAAGTATTAATTTGACACCAAGAATAATTTCTGTCTCTCATGTTCTCTTCTTTTTTTTAAACCAGAATGGTTTTAATTTTATACTTTTTGGCATTGTTATATATAAATACCAAAATGGTATTAAAATTAAACTAAAATTTTTCTGTGTAGGACTTATTCAGACAACGGGCCACATTTCATTTCATATAAGTGAAGATGAACATAATAAACTCCTTATACCAAGTGCTTCACTAATCGTTTGAGAATTGTAGAAATATGTAAAGCCGTAGTGAAATCGACGAACGGAGGAAACATATCCAATTTGTCTTTTGCATACCAGCTGAACAACTAATAGAAAGCAAACTGGTATGTTTTTTCCGTCTCCTACCAATTGATCAACTAGTTTACTTGCATACCAGTTCACGTTTTCGCTGCAGGGTACATATGTACGTACATATCGAGCCGTATGCGCCGGAAAGATGTAAAGGCCAAATTCAAAAATGTTCAGGAGAAGGTTTTTTAAAAATTTTTTACTTTCATTTCGTTATTTCGATTTCTTTTTTTTGTTTTGGCTTTTCGACAATTTTTAATCAACTTTAACCACCAAAAATATAAAACTATACTTTTCTAAAACGAAATTTAACGCTGATCCCGAATAGCATATCCATTTTTTTGTGGCAGACCCTGTTTCTGAGATATCGGTAAAAATGTAGAAAAAACCGTATATACAAGACATTGCATGACATACATACATAAGTGCATAAAAAATTGTATTAGCCACCGTAGCGATTTGGCATCTAATAAGAACTGGTAAAGAGAATCCCAACAAACATTTTTTGCCTTTGCACTTAAAAATTGGTCAAGTAGTTTGGTTACAATGGCAAAAAGAATGAAAAAATCTAAGTTTGTATAAGGAATTTCAGATCCGACTCCTATCTATCCCATAAAGAATTTAAATGTGAACATTTTGAGACTAATTTGCAATAATGGGATGTATCAGTATTTATATTTACCTATTTTTATTGAGAGTTCTTAACCAAGCATTTTCCGTTTCTTTATAAAACTTTATTAAGGAGTAACATTTAACATTATTTCTTTCCATTTATTATGAGTTTTGAAGTGCACATTGTCTCTCAAAACAGTGATCAATAGGATAAAGAATTAATTGAATAAAAAAATTAATGGATTTCGCTATTTTAAGGAGAGGATAAATAATGAGGGATGTAAGTACTTTTGTCTATTCTTTTGTAATTTTCTGGATTTGTCTCCCATCATATCCTTGTTCCAAGATCCTTGATATCGCCTTTCAAAAACTATTAAGTTCTGATGAAATCTCTCGCCATGTTCATCACTTTCAGCATCTACGTTTGCAGGGAAATTATCGGGTTCAAGAAATTAATTTTGGAGAAAATTTAGAAATACACAACCAGTTTGTTTAAAACTGCTCTAAGCAGTAACAAAAGGGACCCTAACTATCGTGAAATCGTTAGAACTTTATTCCAAAATTATGGAGCAATAAAGTGCAATATGCCGCTCAAGAAAACCATATTGGTCATCGATATGTAATAAAATACAAAGTAGAAGTCTTCAAAGTGATAAAACCCTTAGTTAAATTCCAACAAAACCCCGTTAAATTTGTTTATTTGTCACTAGTCTTCAATAATTTGAAAATCAAAAAAGATGTAAAAGCCACTTCGTACTCACAAAAAAAGTAAACAAACTGAACTTATGTACTTACATCAAAATTGCTTTTCATAACGGTACATTTTTCAGACATAAAATTTCTGGAGAAGGTGTGGGTGATGACAAGTAAGCCATTTCTACAAAAAAGTGAAAATCGGAAATCATGGCCTTTACATCTTTCCGGCGCATACGGCTCGATATGTACATACTGCATACAAAGGTACATATGAAAAAAAAATAATAATAACTACGTCAATTTTCCTACGGCCCAATTATCTAAGTGTCCAAAAATAATACATGTAATCTTCTTAATCAGATTTGGTTGACAGGGAAGTACCATCAACCTTAAGATTGCTTTTTTACCTTCAATAAATAAAAATAACTGCTAATATTTTGGAACACATATGTACATTAGGGTGGTCCTAAACTTAACCCCTATTCCATTGATCGTTAATTTGATTTTTTAAGGATCACGCTAATGTAGATATATATTAATAGTTTTAATTAAAATCTGTAGAAATTGCTGCCTGTAACGCTGTGTGACAAAATAAAATGAATACTTTTTTCGAGGTTAATATATGTTATAGGCCTTACCAGGCATACGAAGACCGCATACTTAAAATTTCTAATACACCGTAAAAATCTGCAGTTAGGGGCCAAAAACCCCTTTTTCATAGGTTAAGTCATATATAAGTTTTTCTCTATTTATTCTATCAGCACGATTTTGATTTTCTTGAAAAGATGACTTATGTCAATGCCAGAAATTTGAATGAATCAAAAATTATTTACTAGTGACCAACAAGTGAACTACACAATTTCCAGTTGTATTAAAAAAAATTAGGAGAATCGTGGCAAAACAATGTATGAAGAATAGACTTTCTTTAACCCTCTTCTAAAGTCTTAAGTTTAGTTCCGTATAAAAAAGCATTTAGCTTAAAAGAAATGAGGTCTTAAGCAAATGACTCAAAATCCACAATTTTTTCAAAAATAAAAGTATGCCACGGAGTCAATTATGTTATATTTAAATTAATATTTATGATAGTGATGGGCGAGTCCGAGATGTTTAGACAATCGAGAGAATCGCCATCGTTGCAAAATCACAATCGAGTCAAAAGTTGACTCGCTCCTCGACTACACAATCGAGATGTTTTCGCGATTGTTCCGAGTCGGAGGTTGTTTCGATGACATCTCGACTACACAAGCGAGATGTTTTTGCGATTGTTCCGAGTCGGCGGGCCGGCTGTTGTTTTGATGATATGTTTTAGTTGATAAAATAAACTGAATGAGGGTTGTTGATAAAGAAAGTAGGATTTTTAATGGAAGTGAGGTAACTACATATATAAATGAACCAAATTGAAAAATATGCTATAAGTACATAGACGCTGCATTTTTGAAATCACAACTAAAGAGTGTCTTGCATAATAATAATCAGCCCTATCATGAACTTCATGTGAAAAATTTCCCTCGAGAAATATAAAGCAAAACAATAACAATTTTTCACATTTTGTTTTTGTTTTGCTTTGTAATTTTTGGGAACATTTTGTTCACATGAAGTTCACGATAAGGCTGAATAACTAATTATTTAAACATTAATAAATTTTGAAAACGAGAGGAATCGTTGGCGAGTCCGAGATGTTTTAGCGATTGTTTCGACTGATGGCCATTTACGACTTGACTCGAGTACGAATGAAAACCATCGAGAGCATTCGAGATGTTTCAACAATCGAGAGAATCGAATAAAACATCTCGGACTCGCCCATCACTAATTTATGAAAACGTATTCATTGATATCAAATGCAACCACTCACTAATGGCGTTTTCTTTTCTACGAAAAAATGTTGCCCTCCTATATCCCAACTATCGAATTACATGTCCTGACTTTCTATAAAATGGCTGAATTTGTAGATAAGGGTGGCCTCTTACTTAGTTAGAAGACAATATTTGGTGAAAGGACCAGACAATCTTACAAAATAGCTAAGAAAATCAAACAGGGCAACATTATTTCGAGAAAAGAAAACGCCATAAGTTTTTTTGTTTAATAAGGGACGATTAAAAATTAATATAAATTAAAGTCAAGGAATACCTAGCCTAATTGGGCCAACATTTTTTTGCTAAATAACTTAAAAACCTGACGTGATGGGCCTTTTTCAATATGAGGGATAGGGATAGGTATAGGGATAGGGATAGGGATAGGGATAGGGATAGGGATAGGGATAGGGATAGGGATAGGAATAGGGACAGGGACAGGGATAGAGATAGAGATAGGGGTAGGGGTAGGGATAGGGATAGGGATAGGGATAGGGATAGGGATAGGGATAGGGATAGGGATAGGGATAGGGATAGGGATAGGGATAGGGAAAGGTAGGGATAGTGATAGGGATAGGGATAGGGATAAGGATAGGGATAGAGATAGATATTGAGATTGAAATAGGGTTCGGAGGAAGTAAGTTTGTCGCGGCAAATATAACTATATAATTTTTATTCAGAAAATAGACAATTTTTTTTTATTATTCGCAGTTATTGAGATAATGGTGAGCAATACGGTAATCAAAAACTTTTCTTTAGTCTTCATAGGAATAAATTTTAGCAGAACAACGTCTGCCGGGTCAGCTAGTCTATACATACATATAATAAAATTGTAAATTCTACTACTGAATATACATAATTGTATGAAACTTTCACCATTCTATCACTTAACATCTAACTTAAAATTTATGACAACTTTCATTTGGATATCTCATCCAGTTCCCGAGTTATTAAACAAAATGTGGTTTTTTATCAAAAACGACTGCATAGAAATTGAATATAAATACACACGCGCCACCTGTTTGAACATAGCTGTGGTTATAACCTAATCTTATTAGTAAATATGTTGCATATATTTAGACAGCAGCTAGACATTACATACATACATACATACATGTGAAACTAATAAAAGCGTGCTAAAAAGAAAGGGTAATGGAAATGGTGTAGGCCAGTGGCGTAGTAACGGGGGGGGTTTTGGGGACAAAACCCCCCCGAAAGATTCGTTTTGTATAAAATTGATCTGACCATAAAACCATCTTTAACTAAGAGATGCTTTATTAGCATACATTTCTTTTTCAGGAAAAAACCAATGAGAATAGTAATTTTTCGAAATTGGTAATTCGAAATTTAGCGCTTTTTCACGAAGTATTATTTATAATTGTAGAATTTGTTGAGCCGTAGGAAAGTGCAAGAATCGTAGGAATTTTACCACAATTTACATTCTTTGTACTCTTATTCGCTCTTTAGTGGAAAATTCCTACGGCTCAACAAACGCTACAATTATTATACGGTATTGCTGTTATTAACATGCTAATTACAGAAAAGTAACGCCAAAAATGTCAATAAAAAATTGGATAAGGAACTAAACTGGTGAAGATAGGCTGAACGGACTTGCCCTAATGAGTATTAATAGAAAAATTGATATCACAGTGGAAGAAGTTATTCACAGATTGGCACAAAAACATATGTAGGAAATTCAATCGGACTTCGACATAGAACTATTTCATTTGTGATGCCTAGGCCGGGTCTCCACGTGGACCCGGATGACCCTCGAATGTCTCTGAACGATATTGGTATCAAATGAAAGGTACTGGAGAGGACCTCGACACAGAACTATTATATTGTGATATATAGACCGGGTCACCAAATATGGGTCAAAACGTCGACCCGGATAACCCCGGAAAACTTCTCAGCGATATTGGTATCAAATGAAATGTGTTTAGCAGGGATTTTACATAGAGATGAACTCATTATGATTTTTAGGTCATGTCCCCAGATTAGGGTCAAAACGTGGACCCGGATGGCCTCGGAAAATTTCTCAGCGATATTGGTTTCAAATGAAAGGTGTTTATCGGGGATTTTACATAGAGACGAACTCATTACGTTTCCTAGGTCGGGTCCCAAGATGTGGTTCAACATGTGGACCCGGATAACACCGGGATATTTCTTAGGTATATTGGTACCAAATAAACAGTGTTGAGCAGGGCTTTTACATCGAGATGAACTCATTGTGATCCCTAGGTCAGACCCTCTGATTTGTGTCAAAACGTGGACCTGTATGGCCCCGGAAAAATTCCTAGCGATTTTGGTATTAAATGAAGGGTGTTGAACAGGGATTTTACATAGAAATGAACTCATTACGATTCATAGGTCGGATCCCAAGATGTGGGTCAATATGTGGACCCGGTTAACACCGGGATATTTCTCAGGGATATTGGTACCAAATGAAAGGTGTTGAGCAAGACTCTTATGTAGGGCCGTACCTATTATTATTTCTTGGTGAAGTCCCCAGATATGAATAAAAACGTGCAGCAGGGCTTTCACATAGAGTTGTACTCATTTCGATTCCTACGTCGGATCCCCGGATATGGGGAAAACGTAGACCCGTATGATACCGGTATATTTCTCACTGATATTGGTATCAAATGAAATGTGTTGATCAGGACTTTTATATCGAGCCGTACCAATTATGATTCCTAGGTCAAGGCCCCAGATGTCGGTCAATACGTGGACCTGAATGACCGCGGGATGCTGCTGAGAAATACTGATATAAAATGAAAGGTATTGACCAGTGCTGCTGCATAGAGCTCTTTTCATAGTGATTCTTAGGCCGGTACCTAATAATGGGTAAAAGAGTTGACCCGGATGCAACGGAATGTTTTTAAGCAACGATGGTATCAAATGAGAAGTGGAATGCAGGACTATGTAAACATTTTAAAATATCAATTTTTTTCCTTCACTTTTTTAAACTTATCTGACTTTTTCTTAGGTCTGCAGCCCGTGGTAAGTTTCTGCAGCCCGTGCTAGCTTCTAGTTACTTCCAACTTATTTTAAAGTGTGCCGTTTTCCACTTCAAATGCCTATAATAGGAAGTGAGCCAAAGCAAATCTTGGCCGGGTACAGCTAGTGTTAGTATAAACTATAATGGGATTAAATATGCAATGTATAAGAGTATCTGAACTTGAGATTTTAGTTAATGGGCCGTATTAATAAAAACGAAGCAAATACTTTTACTCAAGATTTTAGAAATTTGACATCAATTTGTATGAACCAGATTTCAAAATTTTAGTAAAAGGCCTCAAATTTTAAGTAAAAGCAAATGCTCAGCTTTTATTAATATGACCCAATGTCTGTCAAAATGGAATATTAGAAAACTAAATTATATAAGAAAATTATTATTTATAACCGTAGATTTCAAAAAGAGAATATGTGACTTACTTTTGAAGTATACATAGTTAAAGGCCCTTGGCAACTGGCAATCTGGCATGTCAAGCAGTGTGTATGTGTGAGTTTTTTGTGTGTGTTAGTGCAATCGGCAGTCGTCGTGCTACACGTTCTTGTTGCCGGGCTCGCGTTGATGAGAATCAAAACTTTTACATATTTGCATCAAAAACCCACACTCACACATATAAACTGCTTGACCGTCCAGATTTTAAGTGGCCAAGGGCCATAAGAGTTTGATATATGTATAATAAGCGATATTTGGGTACTAAGGCTGTGTGCCAATTGGTAGAAAAAATGAAATTTTGACATAAGGGAGTAAAATTTTGGCAGTATTCGTGGTAAATTCTAGTGTCATAGTTTTACCTAGCTCAATGGGCTAGGTAAAATTTTGACATTTTGTAATTACATGCATATACAAGTAACAGAAATATTTAAAAACAAAATAACATCAGATCATTACATGAATACATTTCTTCTGTTTCCATCAATATTGCCATCAACAATTATATTCATTTTACGTTTTAAAATTGTATCGTTGTCCGTTTTCGCCCAAAAGTTGATCTTTGTAACTGTCAAAATTTTCTATTCCGTTTGGCACAGCAAAATTGTGTTTTTTTTTTCTCAACATGGTAAAATTTTCTACCTCATTTTCCCATAGAGAAAAATATTACCGATTGGCACACAGCCTAAAATGTTAAATTATAGTCTGAAAAAATTACATATTCATCATTTGTAAAAAAAATTGTAGTTTTTTGATAATTTTAATTTTGGTAAATTTTTACATTGGCTGTAACCCCCCCCGAAAAATTCTCTTACTACGCCACTGGTGTAGGCATGGGTAACACTGCGCTGCGCGGCGTTATTGCGCTAACTCCGATTTGGGAAATGCGCCAACTCAATATAGCGCCAACTCAATATAGCGCCAACTCAATATAGCGACAACTCAATATTGCGCCAACTCAATTTTGCAATATAACACCGACTCAATTTCGTGCGATAACACCAGCACCAATATAGCGCTAGTGTAAAATGGCGCAACCACAACGCCAATAACAGCACCATAGTATATGTATACGTATGACACCGTCACAATTAGGTATGCTTGATAGTGATCTAAGTGACCTTAATTTCCAGCATATTTTCACAAATATACGGAATATGTTTCCAAATGATTATGAAAATTTAAATTAATTGTGCCCTCGGATATGTAAGCAGAATTGCGCCAAAAGAAATAAAACAGGGATGGTAAACAGTAACAAACGAAAAAATGTTATTTATCGATTATTCCATGACAATTGCGCTAAAGGTGTTATTGCGCCAGTACCGTGAGTTGGCGCCACGACTGGCGCTGGAGTTATTGTATCAGCGCCAAAAAAATTGCGCCATTACCCATGGCTAAAATGGTGGTGAACGGAGTAGGAGTGGAAGAGGGGGTCGGAGTTGAAGAAAGAGTAGAGAAAGAGGCTGAGAAAAAGGAAGAAAAACGTAGAGCACTGATGGGCGTTTTGACTCATATGAGCAGTTACTCTCAGCACACGTATTCTTACGCTCTTATTTGAGTTGCTGTTGAGAGCGAAAAATCAATTGAGTCACAGTGGTGTTAGAACAGAATTTTCATGTCAGTTGTGTTTCAGCAAGCAAAGGGATGACACGTATCGTCGCTTTGCTTTTATTTTTTATGCAATAGTAAATTATGCGCTATTTAATGAATGAAAGCATTTAGGGCAATTCTAAATAATTTTTCACTGCGAACAGTGCGAGTGAGAAACACATATAGGTACGCGCATAAATAGTATCATAAAACAATCAAGCGGCGCACGATGTTGCTTCGCTGTTGTTTGGTAATCAACTGACTGCAAATTAGTGATGAGCGATATATCGCAAACGGTGATTTTTTCACTGTGAATAAAAAATCGCAACTGCGATCACTTTTTCAAAATCGCAGTTCACTACTTATTGGAACTGCTATCGATGTAGCAAGTAAGCAGTTCACCTATTTGAATCGCAAAAGCAATATAAATTTCCTTTTGTTTACACTTCTGAGCAGACCACATACGTACATATATAGAAATATAAGAAAAAAAAAATTATTGAATTTACGATTTGTCTTTGAAAAATATTTACAAACAGCGATATTACTGCGGAATACGTTGTTATTGCTATCATTTTGTTAACATAAAAGAAAGACAGGCTATATCGCTCAGAAAACGCAAAATTAATCTCTACCGGTAACTGATGATTTTATACCAGTCCATGAAATCGCAATAGCAGTTTAAAATCACAGTGATTTAAAAATAGCAATCACCGAAATCACAGATATCGAAAAATCGCAGTTTCACTCATCTCTACTGCAAATGTTCTTTGTCCCATGGTAGCCACTTTACGCTCGCGGTTACCAATACATGCTTACATTTCATTTGCCCACCAATGACGTAGAGGGAAAAACAAATTGTGACAAAAACTATTATTCCTCATTGCGAAGCGGGTCGGGTATTTGCTAGTTAAGTATCACAACAAACATTTCTGTAAATGTTCTTAAAATAAACATACACTAAATTTTTTCTTATAAGCAATAAATAAGTGTTTCGGTTATTAGTTTATAAAACGTTTTCAAAATAAACATTTTATAAGTGTTTATAAGTTGACGTTTACTATACGTTTAAAAAGCAAATATTTTGTAAGCATTAAGAGCGCACATTTACAAACGAGTTAGCTATATAAGCGAATTGTAAACGTTTACGGAAAAAAGCCGATAAGTACCGTTTCTTTCTGAAAAGTGGAAGTAAATCTGAATTGTTTAAAATAAAAAATTAATGTTTGAAAAATATAACAATTTAGTTAAACGTTGCAACTTTTAGGATGGGATGAAGTTACATACATACATACATACAGGTGAAGCTAATAAAAGCCTGTTAAAAAGTGAAAAATAGTGAAATTAAGAATAAATATAAAGCAAATTTATAAATAAACTAGCTGACCCGGCAAACTTCGTTCTGCCTAATTGCTTTGAAATATTTTAAACAGGACTTTCGTGTATTTGCAAGTTTAATGGAAGCTTTAATGCTGAATGTGCCGTTCTTCCCCCTTCCAACAGCGTTGCAGCAATTCCGGTAGATGCAAGAGCTAATGGAATACCACGGGCGCATCGAGAAAAAATATGCCACCGTTTCCATTATCAACAGCGTTTATTAGTTGATTGTACGCACTGCTTTGCTGTTGATTCAACAGTGGAAAATTTGTTTGTACTTGTTGTTGCAAGTGAGTTATATCGTAAGCACGCTCGCCATGAACGCTTTTAGGGATATTTAGCCTTAAAAATTAAGATCGCATGGGAGGTGCTACGCCGCCTTTTCCCAAAACAACTGTTTTTTTTCAATAAGCATGCTATTGATATCGTTAATCTCCTGATCAATTTTCAGGTCCCAACCTTAAACGCTTTTATAGATATTCAGCTTGAAAAATTAAGTTTGTATGGGAGGTGCCACGCCCCCTTTTCTGATAACCCCCACTTTTATGCGTGGGAGTGGCTTTGATATCATTTAGCTTTATACCAATTTTCAGCTCCCTACCTTGAAGTCCTTTAGAAATAATCAGCTTGAAACATTAAGATTAATTTGCAGGTGCCACGCCCCCTTTTCCGATAACCTAAACCTCTATGCGCAAAAATTGTTTTAATATCATATAGCTCTGTACCAATGTCCAGGTCCCTGCCTTAAATCCTTTTAGAGATATTCAGCTTAAAAAATTAAGGGTGTATGGGAGGTGCCACACCCTCTTTTTCGATAACCCCCACATGCGGGAAAGTGGTTTTCATGTCATTTAGCTCTATAGCCATTTTCAGGATCCTGCCATTTATTCTTTCTGATATATTCAGCTTCCAACGCTAAGTTTGTATGGGAGGTGCCACGCCCCCTTTTCGTATAACTCCGATTATTTTGCGTTAATATGGAATTGTTATCGTTTATCTCCACACCAATTTCCAAGTCCCTACCTTAAACAATTTTAGAGATATTCAGCATGAAAAATTAAGTTTGTATGGGAGGTGCCACGCCCTCTTTTCTGATAAACCCCACTTTTCTGCGTGAGAAGGGTTCTGATATCACCTACCTCTATACCAAATTTCAGCTCCTTACCTTGAACTCTTTTAGAGATAATCAGCTTTAAAAATTAAGATTGTATGGGAGGTGCCACGCCCCCTTATTTTTTTTAATTTTCTCTTCGACTAAACCTTCGCGGGGTTACAACAAACAAACCCCCCTAAGGAAGTATTTGATTTGGTTCAGCCGTTTTCAAGTTTAAGCGTTACAATTAAAAACCAAATCATTTTTATATATATAGATAAGAGGTGTAAATCATGTCTTCCTCAAAGTCAAAGAAATTTGTTAAGCAAGCCGGGAAAAATTATAACTGACGCTGTAGCTGAAAAAATGTCCTGGAGAGGAACTGACAAGAAGACGTGTGTTCGGAATTTAACGATTGCTGTAGCCATACGACGTAAGTAAAGTAGCATCACATTATTGTATCCAGCTGTTCGTAGTATCTAAACAATATTTATTTATCCCTTTCCAGAGACCTTTGCGCATGAGAATGATAGGGACGAAAAAGACTTTATAGCTGCATCAAAGTCATTCTTTCAGTTTGCTAAAAATCGCATCAAGATAGCTGCTTCAGGTGCCAAAAGCTAATTTAAATTTATTATACACGGTCAACATAAAAAACATAAAAACTTAATTCTTTATAACTTTTTGTTTCCTAAAGTAATTTAAATATTCTGAATTATCGAATTAATTTTTTTATTTCATTTTTAAAAAACTTTACTAATGACATGTATAAAACAATTGAATTTTCAATATATGTAAATAAATTTACTGCATAATTAAAATAAGTTCCACACTTATTATTGTCGTTTTCGATTCGCCATCACACAAGCGAGGTCGAATCGAACAAAAATGTTTGAATCCATAATGAGCAGTAGCCATACTCGCTAACTGGTCGATAAAAAATTCCCTCTGCTCGCTATCATTCACATATAAATTTTACAGAAGGAAATTTATAGCCAGCAGAGAAATTGTGAATCGAAAGCGGCTTATATGTAATAAAATGAAGTTTAAATAAAGCTTTATATAAAAAAAACTTATAAAAAGCTTACTTTGATACATTTAATCTAAGCTTTAGTTGCAACACTTATTACCAAGATTCCGTTTCGATTTTATTTCGCTTACTTTCAATTGTTTTATAAACGAAAAATCAGCGTTTTGTAAGCTTAATGCTTACTTCATAAAACTTGTTTTAAGCTTATTGTAAGTTAATTTTCTGGTTGGGTATATTATTATTCATTTTAAGTATAGGACCGTTCGCCGGCAGCAAATTGCTGCAAATTGCAGAAAAAACTGCAAATTCGCGTTTTTTGAATCAAAAACTCAGTCAAAATTTGCAGAAGGGAGCGCAATTTTGACAGTTCATTGACGGAGAAAGCTGCAAAGTTTTACTGACGAAATTTGTCGTTGCAAAGTTCAGTAGACTGAAAAAACATATGATTTGCGATCATATGGTTGCAATTTAAAAAAAAGTCGAAAGTGATTTCAAGTCAAAAAACTAAGAAAATCGGGAATATATGTGATTCAATAGAAAATGAAGTGAGAAAATTATATTATTTTAATTTATAAAGTTTATTTAAATGTTTTAATTTGTTAATAAGGTACCAGCTAAAAGGAAACCTGTTAATGACACCGCAGTGGGATCATCGTCTGCACTCTCGGGATTCTGCGTTGTTGAATCGCAAATAGGAGATACATATACTACTTAAATGGAAAAATTGTCCATTAATGATGCACGCCCCGAAAAAAATTACTTTCACAGATGTCAGAACAGAAATAAAAACTTGCCGGAGACTTATAGTTTATGAGATATTTGTTGGTAAAGTTGTAAAATCCACCAAACAAAACACCAAAACTGCGCACTATTACCGAGGAAAAACCTTTTTGCGTTGGCGGCATTCGGCTGTGCTTTAAAAATATAAACCTCAGCCGGCAGAAATCCCTTTCTGGAGTTATATATGTATATGTATACAGTGATCCACAGTGCTTTTGTGTAGAACATCTTTTTGCGTGGCGGCCTTGGGTCGCGCTTTAAAAAAATAACAATCAGCCGGCAGAGTTAGGGCCTTTTCACATTACTCGGCACGACATCGGATCGACATTTTTGCTCGGTATTTTCAGCTTACCGAAACGATTCCGCGTTGCTGTGTTTTTCACACTTGTGGGAATACTTTCGGTGCGTAATCGGCAGAAAATAGGAAAACAAACATCGAAATTTGCAAAACAAAATTTTTAACTTCAACAAATCACTCAATAATAACAATAATGTCTTCTAGCGAAAACGAAGACATTATAACTTGCTACATTTATAGCCGAAACGAGTTTTTTACTGACTTTGTTCTTCTTCTTTTATCACGCCGCAAAAATGTATGCAGTAATTCCTCAAATTTTACTGACCGGTCTTACCGCGTTGCGGTATACCGAATTTAATCCGCTCCGATTTCATGTATGCAACACTAATGTGAAAGTGCCAATTGAAATACATGTGGTCGGTAAGGTTTCGGTATACTTTCGGCAAAAACCAAAAATGTCGATCCGATACCGCACCGAGTAATGTGAAAGCGCTCTTATCTTTCTGGGGTAATATCTATGAACCCATCCAACTTTAACTACAAATATCTCGTAAACTATAAGCCTCCGGCAACTTTTGATTTTGAGATCTGTAGGAGTCCCTCTACCCCTCTGAGGAAGTGATTTTTCTCGGGGTGTGGTTTCGTAATGGAAAGCCGGTCCACTTAAATAAATAGTTTTGAGTAATAAAAGACAATTTATACTTCTACGAGATTGAAAATGAAACTTTGGTTAGACTTAGAAATAAAAACAAGGAACTCCTGGAATTTGCTTTGGTTTTATGTGAAAATAATTCAAGAAATTCCATAAAGCAATACGTCGAGCAAACAGTTCCGGCTTATACGGAAAGAGAGTTCCGAACTCATTTTCGTATATCAAAAAGACTTTTCAAAGAATTAAGTGACAAAATCATCCGAAGCGAGCCCTATTGTAATCTCGACCCTTTCAAAAGACTACCCGAAAAAACTTATTTATTATTATTTTTATGGTTCGCTGGTCACGAAGCATGCAGCTTCCGGGATATGTCCGACCGTTTTAACTTGTCATAAACAAGTTGATAAACGGGCCGCTTTATGTGCGCTCCGTAAAAATCTAAATTGATCTGACCTATGTTACGCTAAGAGCGCTTTCACATTACTCGGTGCGGTATCGGATCGACATTTTTGGTTTTTACCGAAAGTATACCGAAACCTTACTGACCACATGTATTTCAATTGGCACTTTCACATTAGTGTTGCATACATGAAATCGGAGCGGATTAATTTCGGTATACCGCAACGCGGTAAGACCGGTCAGTAAAATTTGAGGAATTACTGCATGCATTTTTGCGGCGTGATAAAAGAAGAAGAACAAAGTCAGTAAAAAACTCGTTTCGGTAATAAATATAGCAAGTTATAATGTCTTCGTCTTCGCTAGAAGACATTATTGTTATTATTGAGTGATTTGTTGAAGTTAAAAATTTTCTTTTGCAAATTTCGATGTTTGTTTTTCTATTTTCTGCCGATTACGCACCGAAAGTATTCCCACAAGTGTGAAAAACACAGCAACGCGGAATCGTTTCGGTAAGCCGAAAATACCGAGCAAAAAATGTCGATCCGATGTCGTACCGAGTAATGTGAAAAGGCCCTAAGTGTGCGTAATCAAATGTACTCAAACCCCATTGAACAGAAATTTTGAGTGAGTTTGTTCATGCTACGTTAAGTACCTATAACTCCAGCTTAAGTATATTGAAATTGAAATTAGACCTTGGTTGTATATATATGAATTTAAATTTATAACAAATATTTAAAGAAAGTTTTTTATAAACGTACGAACATAAACTTATTGTAAATATTCGGAAGAAACCTTTTTATAAGAGCCTATACACACTTGCGACTCAATCGATTTAGTCGAATGTTGATTTGCATGGGAATGTATGGAAGCATTCACACTACATTCAATTAGTCGAACAACTGAAACAGTTGGATTTGCAGCCCAATTTCATTCCAACTGAAACAGTTGGACAACTGCTTGATCAGCAAGGCGCCCTTCTACGTATTCACACTAGAGACAATTTAGTCGAACGACTACAACAACAACAGTGATATTCGTAGTGGAAAGAGTTGCCATGCTGACAGCACTACTTTTATTTCACTTTTGGTAAATTTCAGAGATTGAATATTTCAATTAATATTTTCAAAATGTTTAAAAAAAAAACAAAAGGTTCGTTTCTTATTAACTAGAATTATCTAACTAAGGATATTTACTTCCGTTTTCATGTGTTTCTTGATATTGTTGTTCTCTTCAAATATGTCATTAATCGCATTTTAAAATAGAAATAATGAAAATGAAATTGCATGGAAATTATTAATGGCTAATTTTTACTATTTTTCCGTTTCTTGTACTTCTGTTCGTTTCGTTCTTTTTGAGGGTAATTCCTTCCGTTTTTCTCTTTTCATTTACTTGACAGCTAGTTTAATAATGCCTATATGACACTACATTTTTTTCTTGGTTTTTTTGGTTTGGAAAACCCACCGAAAGTCAAAATACAAAAACAATTCTTCTGTAGGTTGAAAATTGACAAATACTCCCTCAAAAACAATTTGATTGATATTAAACTTCAAACTAAATGAAAATAATATTTATTTCACAAATTTGTTTTTTCAGAAATTTTAATTTAAATTAATGAAATAAAAAAGTTATGAAACTCAAAGGGCAGGATAGCTGTGTATTCCATGCTATAAAGGGAAGCCAGTACGCAATATAATTTTTCTTACGGACTTCTTCTTTACCCTTACGGCCATAGCAGAAGCTTACAAGAGGCAAATTTAAAATTTGTATTTCCATATATTTTTAATTTTAAATATAATTTATTTTCTAGTTGTCAAACTGAAACAATTGTCAGAAAAAATGACCGAATGCCAAAAAACCTACCGAAATACAAGCTGGCTCGTTGGTTTTTAATCGCCTAGATGGTATTTTGTTTGGTTTTTTTCAACATAGCTTACTCGCTTGCACCAACGCAAAACTGTATTTGACCATCTCCTTCACACAAAAAACCTGGTAGAATACCAGAAAAAAAATGTAGTGTCATATGGGCTTAAGAAAGAAAGCCAAACAATGTATGCACTTTTTGTTTATTTTATTAATTTTTATTTATTAATCAAGTTGACAGATGACAAGAAGGTGCTTTCATGTAAGAATGCAGATAAAGTGATAAAAGCAATTTAATAATTCATCACTTTATACGAAGAGCACTAATGTAAAATATGTTGTGTAAAATGTGAACATTGGCAACACTATGTCATTGTCAATCACCCGACTATTTAGTCTCTAGTGTGAATAGCTGCCACCGATTCGACTAAATAGTTGGCGTAGTGTGAATACAACAGCCCAATTCGACCAAATCGATTGAGTCGCAAGTGTGTATAGGCTCTAAGCGTTCGGTTCAAACCTTAAATAAATACCTTTACCTGGTACTTTTTTAACTGGGTATTAGGCTGGAGTGAGGAATACACGATTTGTCATGCTTTTTTCAGTTTTTTTTTGTGGGAATGAGATTGATTTGAGCTATATCCCTTTGTCAGGTTATGAAGGACCCTCTAAATTTCCAAAATGTGCAAATAAGTGGATTTCAGAAATATATGGAATGAACTGGTTTTGATAGCAAATTCCACATTTCATAGGTAATATACAGAAAATTTATGTACATAGGTTAGTAAATCGCCCCGGTCTAACGTATATATTTATGTAGGTAGAAATGTACTAATGCACGCCCGTCCATGCATATTTGTGTATGTTTGTAAATATTGGCTAAAAATTTTAAAGGTTAATATTTGTTTTATTAATTTTTTCTCACCTCATTGCAAATTGTGCTCAACTTCTATTTAAACTGTATATATTGTATTTTATATATGTACATATGTATGTAATAGTAACTTCTTGATTTGTTCTTTACTTTTGTTGTTTTGCAATTGCTTTGATTAATTTTTGCTATGTCAAAACTCTTTTTTAAAATTGCTATTCATTGTTATTTTTTTTTATTTAAACAACGAACCACGCAAACAAATAAATATGTATTATCACCGTTACTGTGGTGAGATCAATAGCACGATCAAAACTCTACTGAGCAAGTTAAACGTATGCTGTCAAAAATTATAGCCCCGACACATAGCATACGTCAATCCGTCTACGTCGACGTATGTGACTGACAGCTCAGTAAAATGTCGGCATTTAAACGTACGTCGTCACACGTACGACGGATCCGTCGCCGCAACGTACCGAAGTTGCCCAAAAGTCAACTTTTGGTATACGTCAATCCGTCGCTATATCAGCTGATTGCTTTTGATTGTTAACCTTTAGCTACTCTTGAATTTCACTTTTTTTGCAATTTGCTTTTCGAGTTTTTTCTCATTTGTATAACATTCCTCCATAAAACAAAATGGTCAAGAATTATCAGGAGATGTGAAGTTACTGAAAACTGAATTTCAATAGGGCAACTTAAAAGAGAAATTACAAAATATTCTAAAGAGTTAAATTTTTGCCACCACCTCTGTAGTTAAAGGTTAATCAAACAGCTGATTTGTGTATATCCGCCAACGTTTCCTATGTGGTGACCTCTCCGTCAAGTACGTGAGCTGTCAGTCACATACGTCGACGTAGACGGATTGACGTATGCTATGTGACGGGCCTATTAACTACTGAAACCTTTTGTTGGTAGCATGGAGGAACAATAAAGGAGAATGCATAAGATCAGCTGACTTCTTCTTCAATCTTCATAAACACACACGAACACAAGCATTTTTTTTGTTGACATATTCCACACACACACGCACCCTAGCATTTCCATAGGGGCCACATCTGTCAAATTCTTCTACATTCCTCTTTGCATGACACTTCTGGCCCCACTATGTATGAAGGTATGTCGTTATGCATTCTCCTTTATTGTTCCTCCATGGTTGGTAGTAAACAAGGTTTATCCAAAGAAGGTTATATTACTTGCGTTTTCATGTGTGTGTTTTCTTCAAGAATGTCAATGTGAAAGAGCTGAGAAATGAATTTCAAGGTAAAATTTTTCCAAATGGGTTTTGTCTGACATTCGCAGTTTTTAGTATACATACAATATTCCAATCAGCTTATCTACTGCGATATCCTTCTTTAGATAATTCTTGGTAGTAAACTATCTAAATATGTATGCATATATGTGCGTAATTCATACATATTTACGTAGTATGTACAATTAGGATGATTCACTGAAACCCACATAGCATTTTGTGAATTTTTTTTTTATCATATTCCAGTCTTTTTCGATACCTATGCACGTTTAAAATATTGAAAAATGCGCTCATGTTGTGATCATATATACGTAAATGAGTCTTTCGTCGGTAGAAAATGGTACCCTACGTCCAACTCTTCTTGGGGAGTCGTTTTAGTCTCCCTGCAAAAAATGCGATTAATCCGGGACGTGTCCGGAAGAGACTAATTGTTCAACTTGTATACCCGAACGGGTACCAATGTAGATTAATTACTAACATACCGAACGGGTACAAATGTAGATCAATCGCTTTCATCCCGAACGGGTACGAATGTAGATTAATCGCTTTCATCCCCAACGGGTACAAATGTAGATCAATCGCTTTCAGCACGAACGGGTACAAATGTAGATTTTTCCTTAAAAAATTGTAAATGTTCATGCATATTTAAATAAAGATTATATAATGTTTTACTTAAAAAAAAATCTCAATAAATAAATTTAAAAAATTGTAAGTTTTGACTCAAAACTTTTGAGTATGCATTATATGAGCGTAATGTAAACGATTTTTTCATAGGATATTTTAGTTAACATTTTGTTAAAATTGTTATTAAAAAGGGTGTTCAATTCGTTTTACCGGTTTTTCTACAATTTTTTAAATACATTGCATATTTTTGTATAACGTCTACATTTAAGGAATCTAGATTTGTACCCGTTCGGAATAAAAGCGATTATTCTACATTTATACCCGTTCGGGATGAAAGCGATTAATCTACATTTATACCCGTTAGGGAACAATTGGTCTACAATTAGTCTACATTTATACCCGTTCGGGAACAATCGGGGACTAATTGTGGACCGATTGTTCTCGAAAGAGATCAATCGCGGACAAATCTCTTTCGGGATTGATCGAACATTTTTTGCAGTGCTTATTTTAATCGTATTTTAATAATTTTCGAGTCCTTTTCGATTCTATTTTTTTCGATTTTGAAAAATGATAGCTTTATTTACTAGGCTGGCTAAGGAATATTTCTTTTTCTTTTCTAAAAAAAGCAAAGTAAACGATCATATTTCGATCTTTAGCATGATCAGTTTGTGATAAATTATTTTTTTAATCAGCAAAGGGGATCGAAAAAGGCGCAGTTAGGTCATTTTAATATGATTAAAAATAAAATCACTTTTCAATCGCTGGTCTGACTCGTTTTCCAGTCTCCTTTTAATCGTCAAGATGATAAATTCTATTTTTAATCAGCAAAGGGGATCGAATAATACTCAGTTAGGTGATTTTTATATGACAAAAAAATAAAATAACTTTTCAATCGCTGGTGTTACTCATTTTCGAGTCTTCTTCTAATCGCAGAAGTGATTAACCAGTTTTTAATCATCAAAGGAGATCGACTCGGTATAATTAGTTTTCATAAAACAATCTTCCAAATGCTATGTGGGAACCTACTTACCTTTAAGTACAACAGGGTATGTGTACACGCCTAACATACAAAAGTTCCTTCTTGGTCCCGGCAAGCTTCTAATAAAAAGGAGCGGGCATTCTAGTGAATGGTCGGCGTATCCTCCGATTCTGTTTCTGCAAAGAAAAGACTTTTCATAAAATTTCCTATAATACATACCCTGTCAGAAGGTTATTATTCCGAGTTGAGTTAAACACACCGCGAATCGGAGAAGTTCGGCCAGAAAACTGGTCTAAGTTATGCGTCAGTCTATTTTTGTAATGTATGTATGTAGTACATACTATGTACCTACTACTTCTTCTTCTTCTTAACTGGCGCATAACCGTATAGATGTTTCCCGCCAAGTCCAATAGAGCGTGCCAGTTGTTTCGCAGCATGGCGTCACTTGGGAATACCTATGGAGGCAGCATCGCTGTCCACCTTATATTTCCAACGCAGTGGAGGTCTCCCTTTTTCTTCTGCATTCAGCTGGTTTCGATAGAAATATTTTCTTGGCCGGAGCGAATTCAGCGATGCATTTCAAAGCGTATTCAAAATCAATTTATACATGCGTATGTATTCAGTGAAACCGCTTTAGACCGCCGTATAAATAGGGTTGCCAGACGTACTGATTTGATCAGTAAAATACTGATTTTTCGTGCCCCGTACTGATGGTTTTAAAAACCTTAAGAAACACTGATTTTTTGGATTTTGTACTGATTTGTACTGATTTTTAGCCGACATTAAAAAAATTCATTTTTATCACCCTGCGTTGTTTTTAGTTTTCCAACTGTTTTCATTTGACGCTTGTAACCACGAAATAATTATGAAGGAGGTAGCTGGAGTTATAGGTACTAAAACATGAACAAACTCACTCAAAATTTCTGTTCAATGGGGTTTGAGTACATTTGATTATGCACACTTAACGTAATATAGAAGTCTGATTCAATTAGATTTTTACGGAGCGCGCATAAAGAGGCCCGTTTCTCAATTTGTTCCATGCTACGTTAAGTATAAGTATACCTCCAGCTTTACATGTCATAGAAACATGATTGACAGTTAACAATACGGAAACAAAAACAAAATTCCAGTAATAAAGACGATTTTCTCCACATACTTATATTGTTTTTTTTTTTTTTTTGAAGGCAATGTACTGATTTTTTCGGGAAAGTATCTGGCAACCCTACGTATAAACAAGGTATATCACCCCTCTTTATGGTACTAACAAGAATCGTTTTGGCGGCCAAAATATATAAAACCGCATTTAAAACTTTTATAAAAACAAGAGCCATTTTGTCTCCATGCACATTCGATAAATATTGTTTGAAATGAGAAAAAAAAAATTGCAGTATTATAATCAATTCGTTAATTATATTCTTATCAAAATATGCAGTCTAGATCGGTTAACCTTAATCATCGTAAACAAAGCTTTCCAAAGATAAGACATTTGCATATGTAAGCAAAAGCAATTGGTATACAATCGTCGAATGCGGTCTCCAAAGACATATGTGAGTATCTACATAATTAAGTAGTACAATCCCGAAATTAGGAATAATGGTTTCGTAACAAAATATTAACTAAGTTCGGAAAAGTAATGCTTTTTTGCATTAACGCTTTGGGGAAATATTGAAGTTTTACTAGTATCATAGTAGATTTAATAAGATATGCTTGGGATTAAAGAAAATTTAGTACAATTGGTATACAGTATCACCTGGATTGTATGTATGTAATTGAGTGCACGCAACTTTATGTATATATGTGACGCGCAAAATAGAAAGGGACCTAAGGATAAACCCCGTTTTTTGGGGCATAGGATCGGTCTCATTCGAAGCTCAAATGTGGTCCACGTCAAAAAAAAAAAATATTTTTTACCCTTAGGTCCCTTTCTCTATGCGCTGTCACATATATAAATAAAATACATCCACATGCATTTTAAATTCACCTGGGCAACAGAAGTAATAATTCGTGATCCACCAGCACCACTGACAATTAATTTCACATTGCCATTTTGATTAAACACAATACAGGGGCATGTTGCATGGGGACGCTTTCCAGCTTTAATATAATTTAATCCAGCGACTTGTAACGCGTTTCGGTTTCGGTTTCTGTTACACAGCTAAGTAACGAAACTGAAATAGAAATAAAACTCCTTTGTAACAAAAGTCGTAACAAAACTCAGAAACGGTTCCAGCAGAAACAAAACCTGTAACGAAACTAAATTAATTTTGTTCCTTGTAACAGATACTGAAACAGGAACAAAACTCCTTTGTAACAAAAGGCGTAACAAAACTTACCTGTTCCTTTCAACAAGAACAGAAGCAGAAGCGAAATTAAGTTTTTTTTAACAAAATTAGTTTTGTTTCTCAGTAGCAAAACTATATTTGCAGAAACAAAATTAATTTTTGTTACAACCCTGCAAAAAATGCGATTAATCCGGGACGTGTCCGTGATCAATCGCAAGGGAGCATGCGACTAATACAATTTTACATCCTTTTATATGGAGCGAATTGATCGCATTTGTTCGAGCATGTCCTATGAAGAGACGAATTGTTCAACTTGTATACACTAAAAATAAAATTTCGTAAAAAAACTACTAAAGACTTTCGTAGTCTAGAGTTTCGTAAAATGTACGAAAGTTTCGTATATATTACGAAATCATTTTTCTCAACAAAATCTAATTTTACGAATCTTTCGTAAATATTACGAAAGGGCTTTCGTAAACCATTTTCTAATATTTTTTCGTATATATTACGAAATATTTCGTAAATATTACGAAACACTTTCGTAAATTTTCTTTAAATTGTCTTCACGAATAATTTCGTATATTGTACGAAAGTTTTCGTAACATTATCAAAGGATTAAAAGATTTACGAAATACTTTCGTAATATATACGAAATACTTTCGTAGGATTATCAAATGATTAAAAGAGTTACAAAATACTTTCGTACAACAATATTTTACCGTACAAGTCTTCTTTCATTGTAAAGTGTTGAGTTGGTGCAATAATATCAAAAATTATTTTAAGTAGTAAGTAAGTGCGTATTGAAATAATGTATAAAAAATTATGCATTGTATATAAAAAGACAATATTGATATATAAAATAAACTGTGATATTTTCCAACTTGATTCAACTTAAGGGTGAGTACATTAGTTGCATTTACTTTTTCCTTTTTTTCGGTCTTATCTATTTTCCTAAATAAATACTTAATAAAATAATATAAAGAGATATTTCTACACTCAGAGAAAAAATTTTAAAAACATATGAAAACGTGCTTAAAATGGGCAAAAACGTATTTAAAAGTGATGTAGATACGACCATTTTTATTTTAAAAATGTTCATTGTAAAATTGTAAAATCAAGAAAAACATTTAAATTTAAAGATGTTTATTTTTAATTCAAGTCCTATGAGATTTTGAACCTAAAACTTGCGCTTTTATTCCCTTCATTTTAATTTTTAATTTAAAAATGATTCTATTTAATCCAAACACACATTTTTATTTCAAAAGTTTATTTTAAATTTACAAATTTTTATTTTTAAAATAAAAACGATCTGGTTTAAAACGTGCATTATAAAAATAAAATTTTTTTTATTTTTTTTCTCCGAGTGTAGCTGCTTGAATTTTAAGGTTTTAAGTCGTTTCCCTTTATCTTTATCTTTATCTTTATCATCTTTATCTTTATCTTTATCTTTATCTTTATCTTTATCTTTATCTTTATCTTTATCTTTATCTTTATCTTTATCTTTATCTTTATCTTTATCTTTATCTTTATCTTTATCTTTATCTTTATCTTTATCTTTATCTTTATCTTTATCTTTATCTTTATCTTTATCTATAATCTTTTCTTTATTTATAATATTTTTAATTTATGTATCTGTTTTCTTTCAATATTTTTTATTATCTAAAATATTTTTTAAAAATCATTATTTACATATCATAAAAATCAAAAGTTGCTTATTTCATTTTATATATACATAAGTACTTTACAGTAACAGTAGTTTTACAACTCGGCCATCCTGACTAGACCGACCTCGGTCATAAAACATAGATTTAATTTATAACATATTAATAACAAACAAATTATTATTTACAGCTAATTCGAAATAGTCGATTTAAATTTGATACTACAAATTTTCCTTTAATTCATCAGCAGAAACGATCTCGTTAGGATTTCTAACAAGCCACTTTCGCATCCTATTAGCTTCTATAACACCATTGTACGGTAACTGAGTTAATTGACAATTTTCTATGTCTTGTACTACATATCTGTCATTTCCCAGAATCTTTGTTACTACATAAGGACCTTTAAATTTTGGTATAAACTTCTTATTCGTTCCTACAATGGTGTCTACGTTTCTTATCACCACAAAATCCCCAACTTTATATTCTTTCGCCTTAAAACTGTTCTTTAAAAAGTAATTATAATTATATTCTTGTCTTTTAACAATTGCTTCAGAAGCGTTTAATCTAAGCTGTTCAAGATCTCGCGGCAAATTAGAATGTATCCTATCTTCTAAATACTCAGTGAATTCATCAATTATCTCACCTCTCTGCTCCACACCAAATAAGAGTTTGCTGGGACAATTTCCCGTAGTACTGTGAATCGAATTATTAATAGCATATTCAGCTTGAAGAAGTTTGTTCGACCAGTCCGCATGACTAAGTGGATTACTGAGCTTACCTAACATAGATTTTAAGACCCTATTAACGCGTTCTGCTTGACCGTTCGCTTGAGGTGAAGCGACCGCCACTTTTACATGTATTATATTCCTTTTCATTAAAAAGCTTTCGAATTCCAATGATGTAAAACATGAACCTCTGTCACTTACTATACGTCTCGGTCTACTGTAATAACTAAAATATTTATCTAATGCAGAATTTACTTCCCGGGTGCTGGTTGAGTTCGTTGGGTACAATTTTACAAACTTTGTAAACGCATCAACTACGACTAATATATGTTTCCGTTTAGACTGGATTGACGGCAGTGGGCCAAAATGGTCTACATGTATTGTATCGAATGGTAATTGTACTTTAGGTATATTGTATAAATTTCTGTCGTTTGTTCGCACTGGCTCAGCATACATAATACACTTAAGACAATTTCGTACAAAATTTTCAATTTTTTGCTGCATTTTGGGAAACCAATAATATAATTGTATTTTCGTCAAAGTCTTATCAACAGATTGATGTCCAATTTTTTCGTGCATCAATCTTATAATGTTTTCCTCCATTTCTTTAGGCACATATAGCAAAGACTTCCCCTCCCTTTTGTTTCGATAAACTAGTCCGTCTGATAATTCAAAGTCCTTTACTTGTTCTTTTTCCATACGCCTTTTTAAATCTTTGATTAATTCGTCACGTTCTTGAGCTATTTGTATTTGAAATTCAGCCTCGTTGATATCTATACTAGCGACTTGACATCTACTCAGGTCATCAACGTGTCCCATTGATGTTCCTCTTCTATGTTGAATGGTATAATTAAAGTTGTCGAGTTCTAATGCCTATCTTCCTATACGAGCATTTACCTGTTTCTTTCCTAAAGTCATTGCTAGTGAATTACAGTCCGTAACAATTTTAAATGAAATACCTTCAAGATATACTCTAAATCTCCTCAAAGCGTAAATTATTGCCAGCGTTTCAAGTTCAAAACTGTGGTATCTGCTTTCGGCGCTTGTTGCTGTCTTCGAAAAGTATGAAATCGGATGGAATTTATTGTCGTCTTGACGCTGTAGTAAAACAGCTCCAAATCCTATTGAACTAGCATCGCAATGAAGCTCAGTTTCTTTTAAGGGGTTATATATTGCCAATACAGGGCTTTCAATCAATTTTGTTTTTAATTCGTCAAAAGCATTAATACATGTTTCGTCAAAATTAAAATTTGAATTCTTTTTAAGCAACTGTTGTAAAGGTCTAACAATCTGCGAAAATAACGGCACGAATCGTCGAAAGAAGGAGAAAAGCCCTATGCAAGAGTGCAATTCTTTTTGGTTTTTAGGTACAGGGTAATGTTGTATAGCTTTTATATGAAAATCACTAAGAGAAATACCTTTTGAGCTAACTGAGTAACCCAAGTATTCAATTTCACTATATCCGAACTTGCATTTGGTAAGGTTAAGTTTAAGCCCTTTCTCCGAAATACGCTTTAAAACAATTTCCAATAACTTTTTATGTTCCTCAAAATCTTTTGATGCTATAACTATATCGTCTATATATATAACTATCTGTTTCGAATCAATCAAATCTCTGAAAATAGTATTAACAAACCTTTGAAATACGGCAGGTGAATTTTTTAATCCGAAAGGCATTTTTAAATATTCATATTGTCCGTTCGGCGTTACAAAAGCGGTATATGGAACAGATTCTGGCGACATGCTAACTTGATGAAATCCACTTTTAAGATCTAATACTGTAAATATACATTTTCCTTCTAAGTATTCGATACAGTCGTCTATTAAAGGTAGCGGATAATTATCCCTTACTGTAACCTTATTCAAACCTCTGTAATCTATACACATACGTAGCTTTCCTTTTCTTTTCACTAATACTATAGCAGAAGCATATGGTGAGTTACTTGGTCTAATTATTCCTTCTTTTAGCAACTCATTAACTGTATTTTGTACCTCATTTTTTTCTAAGTATGATAAACGGCGCGGCGTACAGAAAAAAGGTGTGTCAGTGGTCAAATGAATTTTCATTTTGTAGTCAAGAGGTTGAATAACTATATCTTTTGGATTAAGATAGGAAGTCTTTATTATGTTGCTTAGCACAAGGGACTGTGTCCTATTTAATTTAGAATCTATATCTATTTCCGGCGATTCCGAAACAACATCAATATTAAATATGAAATTTATATCGTCTAAATCTACATCTACAGGATGGGACTCAGTTACCGAAGGATGGATTAGCTTTAAAATACGTCTTAAATTTTCATTTCTTGATTTTACAAAATCGCATCTGCTCAAGTTACAAACAGTACTTTTATCACACACACTACAATTTACTCCTTTTCTTAAGTGCATCAATTGCTTCTTAGTATACTTAAATTTAATTTTTGTCAAACGTATATTGAATTTAGATAGGAAATCTCGACCCAAAACAACTGGCATGAGCAGACATTCATCAGATAATACAAAAAATTTTATTTTCTTTATATCATTTCCATAAGTTACATAACAATTTAATTCATTTTTAATTAAAAGTCTTTTTCCGCCAACTCCAACAAATTTGGATGTTAACGATAATTTGTCTGCTCTTGACAATTCCATTGGAACTCCAGATTCACGTATCAGACTAATTGGACTGCCAGTGTCAAGGAGAGAAAAATACTTATTATTTACAGTATTTGTTCCATTTTCGAACTTAATACTTACAGTATTGTAGGCGTTTACATATATATTGTCATTAATATTATCAGCTTCAATAACTGCGGAAACCTGCCGCTTCTCGACCTTCAATACTTTTTTTGGGTTTGGGCAGGAGCGGTGTTCATGCCCCATTTGCCAACAACGAAAACACGATCCGTTCGGCCTTGAAGGATAAGGACAATTAGACTTTATATGCCCCATTTGTGAACAGTTGAAACATTGAACGGCATTTCCTTTATTAATTGTTCTTGTAGCATCATTAATTGCAGGTTTAACGCTGTTTATTTCATTTTCGCATTGTAAGTATTTACGCTGGTACCTGGATACTAAAATTTTTAATTCTTCAATAGTTCGTGCTCCAAGCAATAAATTTATATTTGACACATTATTTCCCAACCCTTCGATAATGAACTCAATTAGTTCGATTTCTAAAATATCTGTTCGTTTTGCAATTGCTTGCATGCTTAGGATATAGCAGTGCAAAGACTCGCTCTTTTGCCAGCGTCGCTGACTTAACATCCTATACACGTCTTGACGGCTAACGTCTTTATCGAACTCTGCGATGAGTTGCTTACGAAGCAATTCATAACTTGTCGCTGATGTCGTTGCTAGAAATATTCTAGCCGTACCTATTAATGAGCGCCGCAAACTTAAAAAGCAGAAACGTTCGTCAGCATCTACTGTATGCATAACTTCTTCAAAATCTCTCAGAAAAACTTTAACTGGATATGCTACGTCGTCTCCACTAAATTTGGTCAGCGCATGCTCAACTTCTGTAAAGTTTGTTTTATTACTACTACAATGTATAGGAGCTTTTACGCATTTCTCCATTTCATATAAACGTTGCCTAAGGGTTGCTATTTCTAGTTTTTTGCGTAAAAGAGCTAATTCTTCGTCTACTGAGTTAATAGCGGTAGCATAAACGGAACCATTAGTGTCATCATTAGAAGTTATATCAATAGGAACAGTATTACTAGCTATTTTACCAGAATCAGTAGTGTTAATAGCAGCAGTGCGAATACTAATGATATCGGTTGGAATGTTGGCAACAGCGGCAGAATTATTGGCATTAAAAGCAGTAGGAATATTGACAGCAACGGAAGGAATATAATCGGCAGCGGCGGGAAAGTCATCAGCAGCGTTAGAAATGTTAACATCAACAATCGGATTAGTGATATGAATGTCAGCAACGGAAGAAATACCAGCGGAAGCAGCAAGAATGTTATCGACAGAAGAAGAAACGTTAACGGCACCAGCAGGAATGTTAACAGCAGTAGCAGGCATGTTAGTGGCATCAGCAGGAATGTTAATAGCAGTAGTAGGAACGTTATCAGCAGCAGAATAAATATTAACGGCAGCAGCAGCAAGATTACTAACGGTAGCAGCAGGAGCATCAGTGGTATCATTAGCGAAGTCACGCTCCGATGTCAGTTTTTCAGCTCCAACCATTTGCGATGCCATCTTTTTCAATTGTAGCAAAGTTGCAGTTGGTGGAAATTCTATGCCTGCATCAGTTAATATTTTCAAGATGTTTTCTTTAGCCAACTACATTGTATGGGTTTACACACCTGAAGTTATAATCTTTTCTTTATTTATAATATTTTTAATTTATGTATGTTTTCTTTCAATATTTTTTATTATATAAAATATTTTTTAAAAATCATTATTTACATATCATAAAAATCAAAAGTTGCTTATTTCATTTTATATATACATAAGTACTTTACAGTAACAGTAGTTTTACATATCTTAATCTTAATCTTAATCTTAATCTTAATCTTAATCTTAATCTTAATCTTAATATTAACCTTAATCTTAATCTTAATCTTAATCTTAATGTTATTGAGTGTACTCTTGGGTTCGCTAAAATTAAATAATCGCATTTATATAATTTCGCCGGTGGTCGAAATTCGACCATGCAATTTATTTTTTCAACTTTGTATTGGTACAAAAATTATTCCTTTTCGCGGAGATAAGCAACACTTTCCAAATTCCAGTTGTACCGCAATACTGATTTGCTCTTTTGATTACGGTCCGACGCGAAATCATGGTCAAAATCAAGGCAGATCTAGGAAGGTAGGCCCGGTGGTGAGCGCTTTTAAATTAAAGCGACTCTTCAACTGTGTTTACGATATTTGTAAACACGTTTACGATATCTATTTATCTTAACTAAAAATTTTATTTATTAATTATAAAGAAATTAAATAATTTATAGAAAAAATTATATGCCTATGCACTGCTCCTCACTCATACGAACACATCCATATCAATTTTATGTGGATATGAGTATGTTAAATGTACAAAACAGCCTGGCAATTGTTTGTATGGAAAAAATGTTAGCCTATTAATATATAGATAGTGGGCACAATTAATTAATCTTAATCTTAATCTTAATCTTAATCTTAATCTTAATCTTAATCTTAATCTTAATCTTAATCTTAATCTTAATCTTAATCTTAATCTTAATCTTAATCTTAATCTTAATCTTAATCTTAATCTTAATCTTAATCTTAATCTTAATCTTAATCTTAATCTTAATCTTAATCTTAATCTTAATCTTAATCTTAATCTTAATCTTAATCTTAATCTTAATCTTAATCTTAATCTTAATCTTAATCTTAATCTTAATCTTAATCTTAATCTTAATCTTAATCTTAATCTTAATCTTAATCTTAATCTTAATCTTAATCTTAATCTTAATCTTAATCTTAATCTTAATCTTTATCTTTATCTTTATCTTTATCTTTATCTTTATCTTTATCTTTATCTTTATCTTTATGTTTATCTTTATCTTTATCTTTATCTTTATCTTTATCTTTATCTTTATCTTTATCTTTATCTTTATCTTTATCTTTATCTTTATCTTTATCTTAGTCTTAATTTTTTATTTTTCTTTTTTTCTTTTTCACAGGGTTATCTATTTAAGTGGATCGGAACGACGTCCACATTTGCAAATTGCGATTTCCAAAGTTTCCTATGTTTGTCAGACGTATTTTATTAGTTACTAAAGTTAATATTAATATAAATGTAAAATATTAAGATAAATAAAGAACTTTTAAATTAAGTGAATAAATTAATTTTAGTAGATATTTAAAACTAAAACGAAATTATCTAAACTTATTTCTTACGCATATATAAAACATTTTTCTCTTAGCATTATTTTATTGATATACATATTTCGAAAAATTTCTCAAATTTCGTTGAAATATACATCATATGTACATATATATATGTACAGCTGTGTTCAAAATAATAATAGTGCTATGAAATAAATGGGCAACTTTCTCATAAAAAGTTTATTTTAACTTCTTTTTGGTTAAAATTCCTTGTTCAAAAAAATAACAGTATTTTTATTCTAATTTAGATAAATATTTAAAAAAAGATAAAATCAAGAAATTTAGAATATACAAAATAAAGTAGTGTTTAATATTAGTTCGTGAAACCATCATTGTCTAAAAACACCTTACAGCGACGCGGCACAAAATCGGCTAATCCTTCACAGCGTTTCTTGGGTATTTTTTCTCAACAATTCTTTCCTACTTCCCAAAGTTCGCGATTATTGGCTGGTTTCCCATTTCTTTATGTCGCCCCACAAGTTTTCTATAGCATTGAGTTCGGTTGATTGTGCAGGACAGGACATTACCTCAATTCCTTTGAACTCCTTGCCTAGCCGACTAGTATGTTTTGGGTCATTATTAATTAGTTTGGAGAACACTCTGCTGCCTTATGCGGAATACAAAATTTCTCTGGAATGAACCTTCCATCAGGATAATGACCCAAAACATACGAGTCGGCTAGGCAAGGAGTTCAAATGAATTGAGGTAATGTCCTGTCCTGCACAATCAACCGAACTCAATGCTGTAGAAAACTTATGGGGCGACATAAAGAAATGGGAAACCAGCCAATAATCGTGAACTTTGGGAAGTAGGAAAGAATTGTTGAGAAAAAATACCCAAGAAACGCTGTGAAGGATTAGCCGATTTTATGCCGCGTCGGTGTAAGGTGTTTTAAGACAATGATGGTTTCACGAACTAATATTAAACACTACTTTATTTTGTATATTCTAAATTTCTTGATTTTATCTTTTTTTAAATATTTATCTAAATTAGAATAAAAATACTGATGTATTGTGGAACGATCCTTCGTCATCCCTTGTCAAGTTTGGTTTGGAGACAAACCGGTTTCGGCTAATATGCGCCATCTTCAGTGTCTTTTTTCACTCTGTCTCCAAACCAAACTTGACAAGGGATGACGGAGGATCGTTCCACAATACATCATATTCCTACCCTGTCGGAAAAACAAGCAACCAAAAAGTATTTAATAAAAATACTATTATTTTGTTGAACAAGGAATTTTTGAGTTGTTTTACCTTTGTCTTTCTAAATTGATTATCTTGCAACTTAACACCGTAAAACTCTTGTGACACGTGAAATGAATGTCTATGCTACTTTTGTACCCAAGTTTAACAAAAAAGAAGTTAAAATAAACTTTTTATGAGAAAGTTGCCCATTGATTTCATGGCACTATTATTATTTTGAACACAACTGTATGTTATAATTAGGGTTTTTTAACTTTAAGCTAAAAATTAATTTGGTGAATTGTACAACAATTTGACAGCTCTAACAGCCTTCGTAAATATACGAAAGTATTTCGTAAATGCTACGAAAGTATTTCGTAAATAGTACGAAGCCTTTCGTAAATACTACGAAAGTATTTCGTAAATAGTACGAAAGCCTTCGTAAATACTACGAAAGTATTTCGTAAATAGTACGAAATAGCTTTCGTACTATTTACGAAACCATTCGTTGCTCAATTTTACGAAACTATTTCGTAATATGTACGAAAGATTTCATAATATTTACGAAATATTTTGAGTGTACCCGAATGGGTACCAATGTAGATTAATCGCTTTCATCCCGAGCGGTTACAAATGTAGATCAATCGCTTTCAGCACAAATGTAGATTTTTCCAAGTTGTTAGCCAAGGCAATTTTTAATAACAATCTTTAAAAAATTGTAAATGTTCATGCATATTTAAACAAAGCTTATATAATGTTTTACTTTTGTAAAAAAATCTCAATAAATAAATTAAAAAAAAGTTGTGTTTTGAGTATACATTATACGAGCGTAATGTAAAGAATTTTTTCATAGGATATTTTAGGCAACATTTTGTTAAAATTATTATTCATAATTGTTATTAAAAGAAAGGGTGTTCAATTCGTTTTACCGGTTGTTCTACAATTTTTGAAATACATTGCATATTTTTTGTAAAATTTCTACATTTAAGGAATCTAGATTAGTGATGGGCGAGTCCGAGATGTTTAGACAATCGAGAGAATCGCCATCGTTGCAAAATCACAATCGAGTCAAAAGTTGACTCGCTCCTCGACTACACAATCGAGATGTTTTTGCGATTGTTCCGAGTCGGCGAGTCGGAGGTTGTTTCGATGACATCTCGACTACACAAGCGAGATGTTTTTGCGATTGTTCCGAGTCGGCGAGTCGTAGGTTGTTTCGATGACATCTCGACTACACAAGCGAGATGTTTTTGCGATTGTTCCGAGTCGGCGGGCCGGCTGTTGTTTTGATGATATGTTTTAGTTGATAAAATAAACTGAATGAGGTTTGTTGATAAAGAAAGTAGGATTTTTAATGGAAGTGAGGCAAATACATAAATAAATTAACCAAATTGAAAAATATGCTATACATAGACGCTGCATTATTGCAATCACAACTAAACAGTGTCGTGCATAATAATAATAATTAATTATTTAAACATTAATAAATTTTCTGAAGTGAGACGCTTATGAAACAAATGAATTTTACGAGTACCAACAACGGCAATAGATTTGTACCACTCTGTATGTTTTGTAAAGCAATTTTAATATTCAAGCGGCAACAATTATTATGTATTTTTTGCAGCGAGTGCGAGATGTTGTAGGGTTGCTTTGAAAACGAGAGGAATCGTTGGCGAGTCCGAGATGTTTTAGCGATTGTTTCGACTGACGGCCATTTACGACTTGACTCGAATACGAATGAAAACCATCGAGAGCATTCGAGATGTTTCAACAATCGAGAGAATCGAATAAAACATCTCGGACTCGCCCATCACTAATCTAGATGTGTACCCATCCGGAATGAAAGCGATTAATTTACATTTATACCCGTTCGGGATGAAAGCGATTAATCTACATTTATACCCGTTAGCGAACAATTGGTCTACAATTAGTCTACATTTATACCCGCCAAAGATTATTTAGAAACGTTCTAGTAGATTAAATTTAGAAGCTATACCCCAAAAAAGCTATATCTGAACTATCGGTTGTATGGCAGCTATATGTTTTAGTGGTCCGATCTTGACAAATTTTGGTGACATTATTTAGGTCCATATGGGTATAAATACTCTAAAGTTTCGAATTTCTCTAATATATCTTGAGAAATACCTACACCTTGATTTTTAACTTTTAATTTTTTCCTCTGTTTTTTACACGGATTCGACAATATATGGCGAGATCCCTTGTCCTTTGTCTTTATTTATACAATTTATTTTATTTATTAATACAATTTTAAATATGTAGGTACCTATCCACATTAAGATAAATACATATTAGGTAGGTAGGTACATTGTGTTTGCTTTTTTGCCACGCTTTATGAAATTCCTTCACTTATACATATGTATGTATTAGGGCTCTTAAAATTATTCGACTATTCGATTATTCGGTTAACCGATTAATCGATTCATAACCGTTCACTTGCTAAAAAGTCGGTTGATGATATTCGATTAGTCGCCTTGCCTCAATTATTCGAATAATTGCTTTCCTTCGACTACTCGATTTATGTAGAAAATCGCATTTCAAAAATCGAATATTAAGAGACAATTTTTTACAGATAATTTTAAAATATAAATGTGCTTATTGTGTTTATATGTACATACATATCGCACGTTTTATGCAATAGGGATTTAACTCAAAAAAAATTTTTTTTGGGAAAACGCAAATAAAGTTTTATAATTTCAAATAGTTTCCTTCTACGGCTAACTACAAAATCACATCTATTTCCGCCATTTTTATCTTTTTGAGTATTTTATAAGACTAGACTCAAAGGCACTAACCAGTTATTGAAATATATGGCAAAATCCCAGAAATCGAAAATTTCGAGTTAAATCCCTATTGCATAAAACGGGCGATATGTGTAGGACATTCACTTCAGAAAAGGATGTAACTTGATCCAATGAAAAAAAAAATATTTCGCGGGATCAAAAAAAAAATTGTCCCGAAACCTTTAACATACATAAGAGTCAAATAAAGAAGTTACAATGAAAAAAAACATTTCCGCGGGATCAAAAAAAAAAAAAAATTGTCCCGAAACCCTCAACATACATAAGAGTCAAATAAAGAAGTTGCAATGAAAAAAAATATTTCCGCGGGATAAAAAAAAATTGGCCCGAAACCTTTAACATACATACATAAGAGTCAAATGAAGAAGTTACAATGAAAAACATATTTCCGCGGTATTTCGCGGGACCAAAAAAAAAATTTTCCCGAAACCCTCAACATACATACATAAGAGTCAAATAAAGAAGTTACAATGAAAAAAAATATTTCCGCGGTATTTCGCGGGATCAAAAAAAAATTGCCCCGAAACCTTTAACAAACATACATAAGAGTCAAATAAAGAAGTTACAATGAAAAAATATATTTCCGCGGTATTTCGCGGGATCAAAAAAAAATTGTCCCGAAACCCTCAACATACATTAGAGTCAAATAAAGAAGTTACAATGAAAAAAAATATTTCCGCGGTATTTCGCGGGATCAAAAAAAAAATTGTCCCGAAACCCTCAACATACATAAGTGTCAAATAAGAAAAAAAGAAAAATCTATTTTTTGCGCGGTATTTCGCGGGATCAAAAAAAAATGTGTCCCGAAACCCTATCAACATACAGTCACATTCATCATCATCTTTATTTTCATCTTCCTCATCAACATCTTCTTCCCTTTTCTTCCAAAGGAGTCTAAGGGGTGGTGAAAAGCGGCCAAAAACGTCGCCTTTACAATAGTCAGCCTAGTGCAGAAAGAACAAGTACCCTAGCGTGACGGAGTAACGACCGGAAAAGGGCAGGGAGTCTTTGATTTGCTCCAACAACAACAAAAAATGTCCAAGAAATCACTTAAAATGTTGAGGAAATGGGTTCATATTTATTTATGAATGTAATAAAATCGAAATTACAATATTCGATTAATCGGAATGGAACGATTAACCGAATAATCTAAAGTGAGCAGCTTTCGACTACTCGAAAATCGCTAACCGAATAATTGAATAAAGGAGATAGCAAAAACGGATAACGTCATTCGAAAGATCTTGATTAGTTTAGTATAACTGTATTATTAACTCAATTCGGCCCAAAATTCACATACGACACTAATTTATCCGGGCGACGATACATAAATGTATATGTACATTAGATGCGTTTTTTTGACCTAACATACCCCTCCGGCCACAGAATATGAAAATAGGATGTTGTAGGATAACAAAGCTGATTTTTTTTTTCTATAGACAAAAAACTTGTTCAATATGAAAAAGATTTTGGCATGTTTCACTTAAACCAAAGTAGCTTGGATAAAAAAAGCTCGATTTCGATCAAATAAACTTTTCTGAAAACTGCATTAATTTGCGCAGATTCCTGTATATTTTGATTAAAAAGAAATTTAAGGTATCTTGAAAATGCCAGGGTCCAACTTGAAAATCGGTGACATATGTTTGTATGTATCACACTATTCGAATATACGAATAAATTATTCGAATAAATATTATTCGAATTACGAATACCTTTCGATAAAAGGATTTTTTATTCGAATAGTTCCATGCCTTCAGAACAGTGTTCGTTTTGCACAATTCATTGTTTGTCTCGATGCTACAGCAAAAACCTGCTTACTGAAAAAATTAAAATTTCATTAAATTACTGTATCGCCCCCTCAATCGGTAGTAACATGGTCAAAGATATCACACATATGTAAATTTGGGTCCCGATTGGTTGCGGTTAAGGCATGACGCAATGAGGTCAAAGTTCAGAAAACTCTATGAAGGGTGGAAAAATCAAAATATTTTTTTAATTACACTGGTCGACAAATTTTTGTTACAGAAGTAAAATTCTACTTTTCTAAAGGATTTCGGTGCGCTGAATCTGAATCTGTGGCCCTATTTATATTTTCGGATCGGTATCGTAAATCTGCGATCATTTTTGCGATTATGCTATTCTGGACGATTTTTCGGTCGAATTCTATAGTATATTTTGACAGATGTTTCCGATAATCATCGCAGAGGTATCGAGGGAAATTTTTGTGTCGGTAGATTTTCCGACCGGTAATCGCAAATACGATACCGATCCGAAAAATATATCGAAAATACTACTAAGACAAATAAACAAAAATTTCAATCAACGACTTACTATATATTTTTTATACTAAAATAAAAATAGTTCTGCTGTGCAACTACAAAATAGAGATGAGCGAAACTGCGATTTTTCGATATCTGTGATTTCGGTGATTGCTATTTTTAAATCACTGTGATTTTAAACTGCTATTGCGATTGCATGGACTGGCATAAAATCATCAGTTACCGGTAGAGATTAATTTTGCGTTTTCTGAGCGATATAACCTGTCTTTATTTTATGTTAACAAAATGATAGCAATAACAACGTATTCCGCAGTAATATCGCTGTTTGTAAATATTTTTCAAAGACAAATTGTAAATTCAATAATTTTTTTTTCTTATATTTCTATATATGTACGTATGTGGTCTGCTCAAAAGTGTAAACAAAAAGAAATTTATAATGCTTTTGCGATTCACATAGGTGAACTGCTTACTTGCTACATCGATAGCAGTTGCCAATAAGTAGTGAACTGCTATTTTGAAAAGGTAATCGCAATTGCGATTTGTGATTTTTTATTCACAGTGAAAAAATCACCGTTTGCGATATATCGCTCATCACTACTACAAAACTTCATTGCGCCTAAAACATGCTACAGTGCTGCCGTTGTTGAAATCCAATTTTTGCCGCCTAGATTGCACATACAAAAAAAAAAATAAATAAATAATAATAATAACCCTGCAGTAAACATCCGCAATGAATCCTTAATGAATCACTGATGCAATTCACATATGACGAGGAGGCATCAGTGAATACTTTCATATAAAGACTGCTGAATTTTTCATATAAATGGTTTGCTTTCCTCAGAAAAAAACAACAAAAACAAGTAAGGAAGCCTAAGTTCGAGTGGAATCAGCTGTATGCTTTCATTGTTTATTTGCGTTTGATGGAAACACGGCGTATTTTATATAAGGTGAGTGCCGCATAAAGTGGGCGTAGCCACACCCATTTTCAACATTTTTATCAGTCATCCAACTAAGCATATGAATATTATTCTTTGTGCAAAATTTCATTCCTTTTTGACTTCTAGTTACAAATTCCCAAAGGGTTTTCCAGAAATATCTTTGTTAAAAAGTAGGCGTGGTCATAAACCGATTTGAATAAATTTTTGCGTGTCTATTAACACAAGTTATAAACGTGTATAAACCAAGTTTCGTCATAATATCTCAATTATTTGTCGAGTTATAGGCTAAGAAATCTCGTATATTCCTTTGTCTATAAAGAGGCGGTGCCACGCCCATTTTCCAAAATTTTTATATTTTTTGTTTCCAGTCTATTGTGGAACTGATGCCACAAAAGTTCTATGAATTATCTCTATATTTGACAAAGATATCGCTTAAAATGTTTTTATTAGGCCACTTTATAGTTCCCATGTGTAAAAGTGGGCGTGGTCGTCAAATTGATTTCGGTAAAATTTTGAACATGTATTACCACAAGTAATAAAAGTGTACACACCAAGTTTCGTCATTATATATGAATTATTTGTCGAGTTATGGGCTCAGAAATCTCGTATATTCCTGTTTCTAAAAATAGGCGGTGCCACGCCCATTTTCCAAAATTTTTGTGTTTTTCGTTTTATGTCCGCAATTGGACTCCTGCTATAAAATTTCAATGATATATCTTTATATTTGACAGATATATCGCTTAAAATGTTTTATTAGGCCACTTTATAATACACATATATAAAAGTGGGCGTGGCCGTCAACCGATTTTGGAAATTTTTCGTCCAAACATTTGCCTAAGTAAGTATATCACGCGTTCCGAATTTCGTCGATATATCTTCAACGGTTTCTGAGTTATGACATATAAAACTTTCCATGTTTGGCCCTTAATAAGTGGGCGTGGCACCGCCTATTTCCCAAAATTTCATCAAATTTCTTCATAGGGGCCTGAGCTCAACACGTGGGTAAAATTTCATCGCTCCAGCTATATTAGTGGCTGAGATACCAAATTTCCGATTTTTTCTATATAGGAAAAGTGGGCGTGGTCATGGTCAGATTTCGCCTATTTTCAAAACCAACCGATACCAACTTGCATTTCAAATTTCATCAAAATATCTCAATTTTTGCGCGAGTTAGAGTGTTTACAGACGGACGGACGGACAGACGGACATGGCTCAATCGATTTCTCTTTTCACCCTGATCATTTTGACATATCTATCTCGATTATTTCATTCTGTTACAATCCACCGTTATGTGATTAAAACTATAATACTCTGTGTACTAGTACAGCTGAGTATAAAAAAAAAATTGTACTGAGTTATGACGACAGTGATGAATATTCCAAAAAGAATCATCACTGATCCTTCAGCAGTGAAACAAATTTACTGCAGGAAAGCTAACACACGACGAAATAAAAAGTAAGTTATGATTATGCACAGGGTTCGGAAGTTCTCATTTATGATTACTCATTTTCATTCATTTGTGAGAATTTTCACGAGCGAGAATATTTCAAATTATTTTTTTCGTTCATTTATCACGAGTGAGAAATGCAAAAAAAAATTATGCTTCTCACTCGCGATAAGTGAACAAAAAAAAGATTTCCATATTTTTCACTCCCGAGCGAAAAATAAGATACCAATATTTCTCACTCACATGTGATAAAACCGAACTAAGCCGGCTTCGGCTGTTCACATATGAGAAAAGCAATGCGAGAAATACTGATCGCGAGCAGTATTTTAGCGTTCACGAAAAGATTTTCTCATAGACATTTTTCAGCTGCGTTGTATGGAAGGAAATGCAAGCAGATTTTCGCAGTTGCCTTAGCCAAACACGAATAGAAAATGCTTATGGTTTTCTAACATATACATGTATTATCTTTACTAATAAATACCAAAAAATAAAGTTCGGACCATTTTCAATTTCATGTTCTGGGTTGACTTTTTCAGGATTAGCCCATATGCATATACATATTCACATATCATTACCAAACTTAGTACCTAGATAGGGGTATTTCAGCTTTACTAACAATAAAAAAATATTTATGTATGTATGTAGTTTGGGCGGATTGTACCGCCTCTCAAAAAAAAGGACAAAAAAGTAAGTACTTTCATTGATGCATCCATATGTACATATGTATGCACATACATATGTACATATATACTTATGTATATACATACATATTTAGGTATGTATGTATATCATTCCACGTTCAAAAACCTTCCTAAATAGGTATAAAAAAGGAGCTAGCATCTACATACCTACATTTGCTATAAAAATGGCTATTAAGAACTCGTCACATATGTATGTATGTATGTATATATTTGCAAAAAAAGAAAACAAAAATTATAAAAAAAGACTCAATAATGTAATTATAATAAACAAGGAAAATTTAATTACCCGCCTTCTACTAAAGATCGCAGGCAATCCGAGATAATATTGAATACGTATACATAAATAATATGTATGTATATACATACATATGTTCATATGGAAACCATTCCCTTGTATGCATACACCCAACCATACATAAATATGTAGATACATATGTACGCACAAATGCTTGGCTAAGGCAACTGTGAAAATCTGCTTGCATTTCCTTCCATACAACGCAGCTGAAAAATGTCCCTGAGAAAATCTTTTCGTGAACGCTAAAATACTGCTCGCGATCAGTATTTCTCGCATTGCTTTTCTCATATGTGAACAGCCGAAGCCGGCTTAGTTCGGTTTTATCACATGTGAGTGAGAAATTTTGGTTTGTTATTTTTCGCTCGGGAGTGAAAAATATGAAAATTTTTTTTTGTTCACTTATCGCGAGTGAGAAGCATAATTTTTGTTTGCATTTCTCACTCGTGATAAATGAACGAAAAAAATAATTTGAAATATTCTCGCTCGCGAACGTGAATGAATGTGAGTGAGAATTTCCGAACCCTGATTATGCATTTAAATTTTTTTTATGTTTTTTTTTATTGTTATGTAGACATATACATATGTACGTATGTAGATTTGTAAGTGTAAAAATTCATTATCATGTACATAGACATTTTATAGTTTTATCTTCCGTATATGTATGTATTTATGTAGGTATTTACAATATGAAATATAAAATTTTATTAAATATCACGGCATCAAGACTGAGATTTTGTCACCTACAATTCTCCTTACTTTTGAATTTTAAATAGCAAAGTTAAATATTTATATTTTTCTTTTGCATCTTGCATTTTTCACTTTCAATAAATAATAATTATTGATCTGAGTGGAATACAAAAAAAATGGCCAATATCACAAATGAGTTAAATGCAAAATAGATTAACTGATTACACACTTATGTATTACATTTTCAAATATTTATATACATATGTATGTTTGCAGTATATGTATGTATATAAAAAGAGGTGTATGGAAATATTTATGTGTGCTTAGTTACATAATTGTAGAAAATGTAAAAAATACGTCTTATTAAAATATTGTAATGTAAGTAAGTTTAAAACTTTTATACTTTCTTATTTTATAGTAATCTAATATAATAACATATTTATAAATAAGTATGTATGTATGTACCTACATATGTATGTAGCTATGTAAATTTCTTTTTAATTTGATCAGTATATATTATTTATGTATATCTTCTGTACAGATACATAACTGTATAAATGCATTCATTTATGTATATGCATACATATGTACATTTGGCCGTCTCGCCGTAGGGACGAAAAAATAAAGTTCGCCGTACGATGTCTTTTTGGAAAACATTTCCGATAAACTTTTTATTTTTTTTTTTTGGACGCCGTGTTTTATTTCGAATTCTGCTCAAGCGATCGAAATACTTATTTTGAAAAAGATTATTGATTTTTGACTACGTCTAACTTGCAGACATAAAAAAGGTACATTAGGGTGGTATAAACTAAGTACTAGGTGGTAGTGACCCCAATGGCGCACATAGGGTTAATAATATTCCATATTATAAGCCGCCCTTTCAAGCCAAAGAGATTGGTGTAGTAAATTTAGAGATCGGACTACAAGTACCGAAGATATGAGAAAAATAAATTTTAGCGACACCTAGCGGCGTCCAAAAAAAAATTAAAAAATTTTCCGGAAATGTTTTCCAAAAAGACATCATATGCGGAGGCGTACGGCGAACTTTATTTTTTGCGATACGGTCTAATGTACATACATATGTATGTATGTATGTATAAGGATTTAGTAATTTCACAACACAGAATCTATAAAATTACAATCCTTTAATTAATGTTCACTTTCAGTTCCTTTTCACCTTCTTCAAAACAAAAAAAAAAATCATTAACATGTTCTACAAAGGAAGACACTACTTAATAACACTAAAGCACATTTTCAGTATGAACGTAGGTATGTATATATCGTCGTACCATAAGAAAACTAGCTTACGATTTTCGTATGGTAGGACCATATATAAAGCTTTAAATCAAGGGTGGCAAGCCAGTGAATCTATTGGCTCTCTATGCGAAGCCGCATTGAATTCGTCAGGATATATTCTCGTTTTTGTGTTTATTGGGTACACTTGGTATATGCATATACGCACATATGCACATATTCACATATTAATTTAACTGAATGCAAAATAGTACATAACTGTAAGCCTAACCCTTAATTATGTATATATATACATATATATATATATATATATATAGCTTAATACATATCCATATTTAGTTATACATATATATGCATTTAAATCAGCGTTCGAAATTATACACTATAACATTCAATAACGTAGCGTAGCGTTCATGCGACAACGATATACACAAAAACAACCCCTAACAAACCTAACGGTACTTGTAGTGTCTGCGTTTAAGTTTGTGTAAATGAACACAAACAGAACACTACGCGTAGTGTAGCTGGTGGAAGTACGCTAAGTGGAAATGAACCCTACTTAGCGTTCTTTTGTTATAGCGTTCAGTTAGTGTTCTTTCTTAAATTTTGCAAATTTAGTTGTGCAAATCGGCGTTTCATGTACATATGTATACATATTATGTTCGTTTTTCATTAATGGATCCACATATCGCACGTTTTATGCAATAGGGATTTAACTCAAAAAAATTTTTTTTGGGAAAACGCAAATAAACTTTTATAATTTCAAATAGTTTCCTTCTACGGCTAACTACAAAATCACTTTTATTTCCGCCATTTTTATCATTTTGAGTATTTTATAAGACTAGACTCAAAGGCACGACCCAGTTATTGAAATATATGGCAAAATCCCAGAAATCGAAAATTTTGAGTTAAATCCCTATTGCATAAAACGGGCGATATGTACATATGTATGTATGTATGTATGTACATATATATTTTCTTTAATAAAAGACTTGTAAAAATTATTTTGGTTAAAAAAATTATGTAATATGGGAACTTTTAAGCCTTGATTTGGAAAATTATTTAAAATATCTAGAATTTCAAAAAAATAAATTTTATAACATACGACGGCTGTGATCTGCTTGGGTACCCATATATACAAGGGCGTAGCCATGATTTTATCCAGGGGGGGCAAGCACATCAAATATTTCAAGCAGTCAAACATCAATTTGTTTGCGACTAAAATCAAGTGTTGCTGTCGCGCTCTTAAATGTCAAAAATAATACTAATTTGTGAGTGCGACTACAGCAACACTGCTAATATAAAAATGACAACAACAACTGTCAAACAAACTGGGTTGCGCAAAGTCAAAATGTAGGAAAAAAACTACTAAAACACTACTATGTATAAAACAGCTGATCGGGTTGTTGTGTGCAAAATTATTCAAGTCGCTCATTTGGTGAAACCCAAAATTAAGCTAACCCCAAATCTGGGCTAACTTAAGTCAAAACTTAGTTTTATACTGTTTTCAGACACAAAATTAATGTAGTACATTACATTTATAATTTAACAATAACCCAGCCAGCAAAATCATCGTAAACGAGCTCGTAAACGGATGTTTTCTCGAAGAAAACTCTAATAGAATATCGTTTATGATATCCGTTTACGATTCGCCTACGAATACTGTTTCGCTTTAAAATGTTCAGTGCCTACGAGTGTCGTAAATGTATCGAAAAAGCACTCGTATATGAATCTTTTTACGTCCGTTTTTTTTTTATCGTAAATGTAGAAATTTTACAAACATACATACTTACTTTTAAAATATTGAGTTTGAAATTTTTCGTTTTCTTTTTTTTTGACATGATAGAAAAAAGTTTCTTTTGTTATTTTCTTATTCGAGAATAGCTCGTAAATCGCAATGTTCGGTACCTTGCTGGCTGGGAAATTCTTGTTTCACACACACTCAATTAACAAGGAGATGTCACTTTTCATTAAATAATTTGTTATTATTGACAAGAATTTTTTAATAAATAATCCCAGTAAACATTCGGAGTCATAAAAAAATCAGAAAGGAATCCTAAACTGGAGCATTCACACTCATTATGAGCTCATTTTTCAGTCCGAAATGTATGTATTTCTGTTCTTAAGGTGGTCCCCTGATATGAGCCTAATTTCATACATTTTATGAGCCTGAATATGTAGTAAAACCAAAAAAAAAAAATTTCTTTTGTTTTTGCATTTTCCTTTCCCTGACCCAATTTTCTTCATCCTCTCTCTCCATTCACCCCAGCTTATTCTCCTCTTCTCTCATTGGTTTCGTTCAGAAGTCGGAACTGTTGAGCAAAACTGTTGTGTAGATATCACTGAGCGGAAAGGGATATAATTTGCTCCATCTCAACGAGCTGATACAGAAAATAAACAAACTATTATTATGATTACCTATCCACAACATAATCGGCAATAATTTCGCTGCTTTGAAACATTTTTATCACATTAAAAAATTCATAAATATAGGTATTTATATATTTGTACATATGTCAAAATCGTAAGCACAACATGTTGTCCGAAGTGAGCATAAAAAATTTATGATGAAAAAAAGTGTCCAAACTAACATCATGTTGTGTTAATCAGAAATACGCAACTTTGCGTTCAGAAGATAAAAACACAACTGTTGCGCAACCGTTGGGATTCTGAACACAACCATTGTGGGACCTTCATTGCTTGCTTTATAGTGTGCCTCCGGATGAACTTTAGTGATACTTTTATACCTACTTCCCATATTTCGAATTACAATTATCATTAAAAAAAAAAACAAAAAAAAAAAATTATAAAATTTTTTTTCCTAAGCTCATACATATTTCACACATGTTTGTGATTCATATCCGACTCCAAATTATGAGTGCTCGGATAATAAATGCATGCCTAAACTAATTCACGGTTGACACTGAAAACCTCAAAATTAATAAAAACGAACTTACCTCCCAGAGTTGTATTGGATTTTTATTCGATTAAAAATTCAATTAATTAGTAATGGATCCATTAATAATTTAACTTCTGTATGGAAAATCGAGCTTCATTATCAACTTAATGAAGAAAATGTGGCTAATCACTCCATTAACCGCCTCACATAGGTAGATTTTCAAGTTTTATGCGGCCAAAAATATTTTATTGTCTACATCTATTCCAAATTGCTTGTTTAATGCAAAATTTTAATAATTTGTGTTAAAAGTCGATTTTATTGAAAAATATATACAGTGACTCAAAAAAAAATCATACGCCAGAGTTTTTAAATTTATTTCAAAGAGTTCTGTCGAAAATTTTACTTTCTTATTTTATTTTAAAAATATAGACAATTTTTCAATAAAAATCGTTTTAAGCAGGATTTCTGAGCTTATGGAAAAAATCCGGAAAATCGTAGAAATTTCTGAAAGTGGATTAAAAATTTCAAAGCAAGGCCACAATTTATAGAAGATTTTGAGCAGATTTCTAAGTGTACTGTTAAGTAGCCAACCAATTTAGTTTATATGTACGTGAGACCGTTCCAATTAAAATTTCCGAAAAGCCAATGAAAATTTTCAAAGAGTTGAATGTTGCATATTATTATATTAAAATTGAATGAGCTGCAAACTTGCATACTCAAAACTCTTCTAAAAAATGTAGCTTTAGGATTCTTAGCCCCTTTTTATGATAAGTATTTCCTTGACTTTGAAAAATTGGAAATACTAAAAATACGAAAACAGGTAATTTTCCAAATAGGCCAATTTTTCATCCATTGTTGATAATTTCTGGCTTTGCGTTTTTCCATAGAGAAATAGACGGGTAACTAATTTTTTCCAGATGAACCAGGAGAATCTTCGATGAAAATGATAAAAAAAAAAATTGTTTGGACATTTTTTCAATGTATCTTTTTTTACCCCAGCCGCACCTGTCCGCAGCTGATGTTCATCAGAACCATAAGAAAAGACTACCCACTATTAAAATGCATAAAAATTTTGAGACGATCGGAGGCGATAATATAACTAAAATGCTTTTGAATAAAAAAATGAACAATATTTTTTCAAGAAAACGCAATATGCTTAAAAGCTTCAAAATGGTGGGTCTTTTATTATGAGGTTGACGAGTTCTTCAATAAATAATGATATTTACCTGAAGCACTCGAATCCATGTTGTTTACTTTGATAACTGTCTTAAAACTAAAAATATTGACGTTTAAAAATGGGTTACTTAAAATACGTAAAAAAATAAAAAATCGAAAAAGTGGGAGAATAATAAGTTCCGACTAGCGGCAGAGGCACCCCGGTTGTCTATAAAAGCCGAGAAGACCGGTTTATTATCGCCCGGTCTATTATAAACGTAGAGCGATTTTGGATTTTGTATTTGCACCAATTTTAAAATTTTCAATTTTGGCCGCATAAATTAGTAAAATCTACCTATGTGCGCCTGTGTGAAATCAGTATTAGCTTTAGTCACGCTGGTGAAATCGGGCATTAGATTCTGCTTATCAATGCTAATGCTAAAATATTTAGTGAACTGTAGACACGAATTGAAACAAATCTCACTGTTTTATTTTGACATGTAAATTTCTGTACTATTCTCTGATGCCATTATAATATTAAGCAGTACCTAGCCAGGGGGGGCAGCTGCCCCTACCTACCTCCGCCCTTGCATATATACATATGTATGTATGTGAGGTAGGAATAGTTTTTAGTGTGTTAGGGTGGAAAATTTTTAAGTGTTGCTCTAAATTTGGTGAATGTCCTTTTAAAATTTTTTTACACTCTTCATTTTTGCAAACACATGTTTTATTTTCCATCACATGAAAAAAGGCATACAATATATTATTTTTTAGGACGCGGCATGTTGTTTTAGATGCAGTCGAGCAAATAATAGAAAATTAACTAATTGCATGTTGTACTTCTTGCACATTTCCTCGCAAATTTGATAGATTTTTTTCAAGTAAAGGGTACCTATTTTTTCGTGAGTGGCAAAGAGTAAAGGGCCAAGTTAGATGCCAATGAATATATGTACATATATATGTATGTATATTTACATACATAGTGGGAGATCGCAGAGCATTTGTGCAACATTCATAGACATATAGATACCCTACAAAGAAATTCACATTAATCGGGGATGCTTTCGGGATCACGCGCAATGTAGCATGCGACTATTCTTAAGTTTATCTAAATGACGTTGTTCATAATTAATAATTTTTAATAAATTGTATGTGTGTATAAGCATTTATACGTATGTATACATATGCCCATATTTAACCCATATCGTCCTAATGTTCGATAAATCGAACAGCAAATTTCAACATTTTTTATTATTTTTTCTGATCTGTTTTTCAGAACCTAAACCCAAAATTTTGATGTAGTTTAATACTGTGGAATATTTTCTGTAATTGAAAATAAATATTTAATTTTAACCCCCTAGCTTTCTCTGAACGGGGCGTTTAAGAAAAACCCTTAATTTTAATATGATTTTGAAATTGCCAAAATATATAAAAAATACCAATATTAAATAAAATTTAGTATACACCTCATTTGGAAAGAAAATAAAATTCAAGTTTTAATTTGAATTTTATTTGCAAAGTCAATAAAACGAACAGCTCATATATTTAAAGTTAGCTGTTCGATTTATCGAACGCTGGGCGTTACTCAGTGGTTTTTTTTCCTGAGAACCATAGGCACTGTACGAGCAAACGGTATTGGTGGTGCATAATTAAAATCTGGAAGAAAACTCGAAAAATGAAATAATGACTTCTGTTTTGATACCCAGAACAGTATTTCGATTTGTCGTTGGCAGGATAATAGCGGGGTTGCACTTGACACCTATTTCGAGCAGATCCTGCCAATGGTGTCTGTGAAAGAATGGAAGAAACAGAAAACCAACAATGAAGGGAAAACTCTTATGCCCGGCCGTTTTGTGAACTATAACCACTCCCAGCTAATAAAGAATTACAATATAGGGATTGGCGCAGTAGATCTGAACGACAATGAAGCACAGAATTATCATATTGCAATGCGATCCAAAGAGTGGTATTGGCCTTTATGGATTTCGACTTTAAATTCAGCTATCGTCAACGCATGGAAGCTAGACTGTTTCATTTGCCGTTATTTAAAATAAATATTCTCCCCCAACAAGATTTTAAGGTGGATATTTCACATTCTCTGCTAATGACAGCGAATGAAGAATCCAAGGACTCTGAGGATATGGAGGTCGCGGAAGGCGACAAAAGGGACGTAATGATTGACCTGGATTTTCAAATGATGCTCATCCGAGAAATCTGCAGCGAATCAAGGGACAATATCTCGTAGTCAAAATCGAAAATAATAAGAAATGGAGATACAAATTGTAAGACAAACCAAGTTCCTTTTTGTGCAAGAGATGCCATTTTTCACTTTATACCCATTGTTTTGAGTCATATGTATCATTTAAAAAACCAAAAGTAAATTAATTTTGACTTAAATATCTTATTTTTCTGTTTCACTTATCAAAAAATAAAATATGAACAAAAAAGGAACATACATTTTCTTTTGTTCGCAGGAAGAAAAACCCATAAAAATGTATACAGATAGGCCGAGTGTTCGATTTATCGAACACACGATATCTCAAAAACTAAAATTTTAATAATTTTTTTGGTAACAGATTTGAATTCAGAGGCTCAAATTTACTTAAAGGTGAAAATTTCATCAAGATATGCTTCAAAAAAATTTGCTTAGGACGATATGGGTTAAGTATTGACAGGCCTAAATAATGACCGTAAATTATTGCTTTTTGGTGGGCTGTGCAGTTTTGTTGTCAGAGAAAAATTACATTACGGGTATTCGCTATCCCTAGCAAGATAGCACGGATTGCAAATATCCTAGACCAAAATATGCTACACATAGAGAGCACCCCATTGCAGTCGTAGGAAATTTTAAGAAGCAGCTTTTCTTTTTAGCCAAAGGGACGCGTTCATCACTCACTTTTTAATAAATAAATCATTTTATTTTAGTAAATTTAATAATTACACATAAAAAATAACATTTTAAGCAATATTCGAATGCTCAAATTGAAATTGAAATTAGCAATTGGCGAATGTCAGCTGACGCAGGGTCGCAATTAATTTCCTACACTTCATAGCAAATAAATATACATAGGTTTTGGTGTAGCATATTTCTGTGCGCCTGTATTTTGTTGTTGTGCGTTGTAAAACTTTGCAATCCGTGCTACGTGCTAGGGTTATGCTATGGATAGCGAATACCCCTATTGAATTTCCCGTTAATGCAAATAATTGTATGATTTTGCAACTCAAACAATGGTTTTTGCAAGTTTAGGTAGCTGTTCAGATATTTTTGTGTTCCCGAAATTCTTTTTAGGGTATACATATATATGGCTGTGGACATTTGCATCAGACCGCCATTGTGACACATATCGCTCTGCGCTCTCTTACACAATCCCTCTCATAATTTTGCTGCGGTCTGATGTATACACATTCCTATGTACATTGGGGTTGTTCAAATTAATATGAAGAAAATAAAGCTCTCCCGAAACATGCATATTTAGAGGTCAAGAAAATGTCTTAAAATGTTCACCTTCTTTTACATTAGTAATGCTACATATTTTTTGGTAAGTCCTTAGTCAACAAGATAAAGTTTCTTATCATCAAATAAAATCGCCTTGTCCCGCAATGATTTTTCGGTTCTAATTTTTTGGACCACCTTATGCATGCAAAAATGCTTTGCAAAAAATAGAACTCATATTTTTTATGAATAATAGCATCAACACAGCTATATTCCGCAATTTGTTCGTTTCAAATTTTTTTGGACCAGCTTAATGTACATACATATCTGTTAGGGTTCGGTTTGTGTTTGTTTAGAGTGCTTTCACATTACTCGGTGCGGTATCGGATCGACATTTTTGGTTTTTACCGAAAGTATACCGAAACTTTACTGACCACATGTATTTCAATTGGCACTTTCACATTAGTGTTGCATACATGAAATCGGAGCGGATTAATTTCGGTATACCGCAACGCGGTAAGACCGGTCAGTAAAATTTGAGGAATTACTGCATACATTTTTGCGGCGTGATAAAAGAAGAAGAACAAAGTCAGTAAAAAACTCGTTTCGGTAATAAATGTAGCAAGTTATAATGTCTTCGTCTTCGCTAGAAGACATTATTGTTATTATTGAGTGATTTTTTGAAGTTAAAAATTTTGTTTTGCAAATTTCGATGTTTTTTTCCTATTTTCTGCCGATAACGCACCGGAAGTATTCCCACAAGTGTGAAAAACACAGCAACGCGGAATCGTTTCGGTAAGCTGAAAATACCGAGCAAAAAATGTTGATCCGATGTCGTACCGAGTAATGTGAAAAGGCCCTTACATGAGCACAAACGCTATCGTAGCGTGCGCGTTTAGTGTTCTTTTTGGCGTAGCGTTTCCGTAGGGTTCAGTTTATTTGCGAACTCTGATTTAAATACATATGTAAAAATAAAATTGTTAATGCCATAAGATAACACTGGCCTGCAAAAAATCCAAATCTTTCCTTTTAAGTTTGATGATTAATGTTAATGGATTTTAGGGCGCTCATTACGGAAATCATATTGAAAGTCCATCAAGTCAGATTTTAAAATTATTTATCAAATTTGTTTTTGGCAGTTAGCCTAGGTGCTCCTAGTTTTCAATTTATACCTATTATTTTTTTATCGTTTCTTATTAAACAAAATGGTTGCACTGGACATTATCGAATAAGTTCTTATAAATATTAAGTTAAATATAACTTAATTATCTAATGGGAATTACCTTTATTATCGATAAAAGGTGGATTTTTGAATCATTTGCTTAAGACCCCATTTCTGGCAAACAATGTTTTTTTTTATACAGTAATTAACTTAAATTGTTAGAAGTGGGTTAATGAAGTTAGATGAACTATAATTATACTCAGCTGTACTAGTACACAAAGAATTATAGTTTTAATCACATAACGGTGGATTGTAACAGAATGAAATAATCGAGATAGATATGGACTTATATATATCAAAATGATCAGGGTGAAAAGAGAAATCGATTGATGAAATTTGGAATGCAAGTTGGTATCGAGACTGGGGCGGATGGTATTGAAATTGGGCGAAATCGGACCATGACCACGCCCACTTTTCCCATATAGAAAATATCGGAAATTTGGTATCTCAGCCACTAATATAGCTGGAGCGATGAAATTTCACGCACGTGTTGAGCTCAGGCCCCTATGAAGAAATTTGATGAAATTTTGGATTATGGGCGGTGCCACGCCCACTTATTAAGGGGCAAACATTGAAATTTTATAAGTCATAACTCAGTAAACGTTTAAGATATATCGACGAAATTTGGTAAGCGTGATATAATTACCTAGGAACATGTTTGGACGAAAAATTGTCAAAATCGGTTGACGACCACACCCACTTTTATATATGTGTATTATAAAGGGCCTAATAAAAACATTTTAAGCGATATCTCTGTCAAATATAAAGACATATCTTTTGGTTTTTGGTCGTTTTTATTTTCATAATTACTTTATTATTGAGCTTTCAAGACCATTTTTTTTTTTTTTTCATTGAAATTTTATGGCAGGAGTACAACTACGGACATAAAACAAAAAACACAAAAATTTTGGGAAAATGGGCGTGGCACCGCCTCTTTTTAAAAGCAGGAATATACGAGATTTCTTAACCTATAACTCGACAAATAATTGATATATTATGACGAAACTTGGTTTATAAACTTTTATAATTTGTGTTAATAGACACGCAAAAATTTTCTGAAATCTGTTTATGACCACGCCTACTTTTTAACAAAGATATTTCTGGAACACCCTTTGGGAATTTGTTTCGTGACATCTTTTTAACTAGAAGTCATAAAGGAATGAAATTTTGCAGAAAGAATAATATTCATATGCTTAGTTAGATGACTGATAAAAATGTTGAAAATGGGCGAGGCTACGCCCACTTTATGCAGCACTCTCTTTATATAAAGTACACCGTGTTTCCATCAGACGCAAATAAAAAATGAACGCATAGAGCTGAGTATCTAATGTTCGATTCCACTCGAACTTAGGATTCCTTGTTTTTTTTTTTTTGAGATTTTAATCTGGGCAAGCAAAATTTTCCTAACTCACTTTAAAGTCTGACGTGATCTAACTTTTTCAATGTGATTTTCGCAATCAGCGTCCCAACATCCATTAAAATCAGCATTCAAACCTAAAAGAAGGATTTCGTTGCCCACTACTGTAATCACAATTACATATGAAAGGGGTTAGAATCAAAAGGATCTAAGTACGTCTGACATTGTATGTAGAAAAATACTGTTAAAGTTGATTACTTCAATGCAATAAAATTCATTGCCCGGCGAATAGATGGTACTATAATGTCGGAAATGACTTGGTCTCCTTGTCACCAAATAAATACTATATCTTCTTTTCGTTTATATTATAAATGCGAAATCGAACCGTTTAACGGACCCACACGAAACTTTGCACACCTAATTATTTTCATCCTGTGGTTATAGGCATATTTTTAATCTTATTGAAAGGCAGAGATGGGCACCTCCCATACAAAATTTTCTTTTATTTCGTAATATCTCTTGAAGCATTTGTACTAGAATACTGAAAACTGGTGTGAAGGAATATGAGATAATTACGTACTCAACGGATAAAACGCTAGGTCTTGGTAAAGGAGGAATGGGCACCTACCATACAAACTGAAACAAAGCTAAAGGTAAAAGTGAAGGTAAAGCTAAAGCTAAAGGTAAATGTGGCCGCTGTGGTGCAGTGTTTAGTAGATTTTTAGAAATGGCGGTCACCTCTCGGCAGTGGGCGGCATACCCTCCGAGTGTATTACTGCCATGAAAAAGCTTCTCACAAAAAAAAAAAAGCATTTGCCGTTCAGAGCCGGCATAAAACTGTAGGTCCACCCAATTAGTAGGACAACCCAAAGTTAAGGAGCACACCTCGAATTGGGAGAGAAGCTCGGCCATAAAACTCGTCAAGAGTTATAATTGCGCCAGTGTATTATATAAAGGTAAATGTAAAGGCAAAATGTAAAGGTAATGGTAAAGGTAAAGGGAATAGTAGAGGGAAATGGTCATTATAACATAAACACATTTTTCGTCGCTGTGAAGCGGTACGGGTGTTTACTAGTTTAATTATACAAATATAGATATTACTGATATTTTCAAAAAATATGACTTAGCCCCTTTTGATTCTAACCCCTTCATATGTATGTAAAAGGCCATATGAAATGTTTTTTTCACATCTGTGTTTAACTTAATTAAAATCTTACAGCTAGTAATTTTTTATAAAAAATTTCGCTAAAAAAAGAAATAGCCGCCACAAATTATGGTCGATGGTGTCACGAATATATAATAAATGCCAAGCGGAACTAACTCAACTCAATAATAATATAATATATACACTGATAAACAAATTATTCGAGAAACCCGTGATTAAAAATGGAAAAAAGTTGAAAAAATTTCACAAAAAATTGAATTTTTGAGATTGTTTTTACAGTTTCTCTTGCATGTATCAAGATACATTAATAATTAATATACCGATAGAAGCGGTGGAATGTCGCCTTTTTAACATCAAACATGTGTTGATAGGATTAGCAGAAAAAAAGTTATCGGGCCAAATATGCCTTAACCTATTATGTGCTCATATCTCAAAAACTACACGGATTAAAAAAAGTTATTATTTTCTTATCAGGGTATCGAATACTACCAAGTTACAAGCAGGGCTGCACCAAAATATCAACATTTTTGTTGAGCTGTGTAATAATAGTAATATATATAATAATAATAAAAAAAGTCATAATGCTGCGCCTTTTTGATATTTGGAATTTTGAAAATTTGAGGTAAATAGGCGTAGTGGGTTCGAACCGAGCTCGGACCAACCCCATATTATTAAAAAGTTACTTTTCTAATTAAAATGCTATTATAGCTTTTAAAAAAAAAATACGAAAACAAGCGGTAACCCATCGACAATGGGCGGCATTTCTTTGCTGTGAAACGCTTTTCGATCATTCCTCGGCAAACCCTATTAAATTTGATACATAACATTCTCTAAGAACCTACCCTGTCGGAAACACAAGCAATCAAATATATATAATTTCTGTCACTAAAATTAAAAAGCTACAATTTAAATAGTATATATGTGTGTATGTATGTTTAGCAATCGTGTGTGCCTGCCAATAAAAACCATTAGTAAAAATGTTAATATATAAAAGTACATGCATACATAAATATGATGCATGCATCTATTTTGATGTTGATTCACTAAAAATATTCCCATAAATTTTACTTAAATAAGAACTGACGTTCAATAAACTAGTCTGATCTGTACGTGAAGGGCGGCGCAGTAATTCTCACAAAGGGCTACCGTTATTCGTGGCCATTTTATTGCTAGAATCGTTGAAATGGCTGCCACTGCAATTGCCGCTGCCGCTGTCACAATCCATCATATCACCAAATACGCTACTGCTATTCGCATCATCGACACCCTCGCCGCCACCACCAACTGGCGGAAAATGCATTAAGTTATTTTCTAAAATACCATTTAGACTTAATGGTGGCGATGTGGACGACGATGGTATACTACTAACACTTATTTGATCATCAAAAATATCGATATTTATAATTGTATTTCGTCCTTCCACTTCCATGCCATTTTCCATTAAATAACGATCCGCAGTCTTTACTGTGCCAGTTTTAACACCGCCGCCACCGCCACTGCCATCGGTGATGTCAAACGTGTTACTACTACGATTCATCATATTCATAGTTGATTTCATGAAATCCTCAATATCAACTTTCTTATCTTGTTTCGTTGTCGTGTTGTTTGTGCGTCGTTTCAACTCCAGTTTTTTATCAAATTCGCCACCAGCAATTACTACATTTTTGGCACTAATGTTTTTCTTTTCTCCTCTTACGTCAATATTGTCTGAATGAAGGCCCGCAGCTAAAAAGAGGACAAATTTGAAACAGATGATAAGGGGAAGAATAATATGTGGTAACTATGATCTGCAGCACATAATGTGGACAATCACAGACAGTAGCACTTTAGAGACGGATAGGTTTGAAAAAAGCAAAGTGTTTCAATTTGAGATACGGGGAAAATTCCTTATTAAAAATATGCCATCTAGGTTGAGAACGCTATCAACGGTAGTTTGGGATACATTTGATGATTATTGTTTGAGTTTTGGAAATACGATTGTTAATTCTCAAGAGAAAAAATTTTATTGGGATCATACACAGTGCAATAGCATTTTCCAACCAAGATCAAAACTTCTATGTATAATCTATCTAGTTTTGATTATATTAAGTTCTATGTGTAAGTGAAAATACACGAAGAAGAACTATTATAATAGCTATAGCTCTCTCACAACAAGTTCATTTTGTCCTCGCTTCATAATTTCACAACACACCGTTTTTAGTTAGGGAATTAAAACCCATATCCACATAACTTGATTCGCCAACAAAACATGTAGCGAAACATCTCGCGAAATAACCCGTCTACACGTGGCTGATCGTTATTCAATTTGACATTTCTCATTCTTGTTCTTCTTAAATGTTTGTATGTTTGCTTAACTATTTTTGCGTTTTTTTTTGGGCTGTGTGAGATTTCGATAGATTTTCGATACAAAGTTAGAGAAGGCATCGATATTATCGGGGTGGGCAATAGGATTGAGAACGAATCATGCGTTTCATTCTTCATTCACTCTCAGAAATTTGTATGGAAAATAGCGGGTTTCGTCACTGGTTCCGAGGTCGAACGACGAATGAGAGCGAATGCAGATAAAAAGAGCGAAACGCGTTATGTGAAGACATGGTATTAGTTCTCGAGTCATTTTCGAATCGACATCTATGCTCAGAGTTTGTTGGGTGCTAGCAGGGGGTTGTCGATTATATTGTAATTGGCATACATTATTCACGAAAATTGTGTGCAAAACAAAGAAAGTTTGTTATAAATTACACTGCTCTACAGCCAAAGAAATACTCTGAACGCAACTATCCTATCTATATGGAAATGGGCCGCTGCTTCCGAAAATCGAGTTCATTTTTAATTCTATCGAAGGTTTTTGAGATATTGGCAATTTACCGTTATTCTCTTTAATCTACGATGTAATGACAACAAACGAAAGAAAATTAATTTTCCCATACATGGCTCCTATAACATTTTTCTCTAGGTCTTATAGTTGCTGAAATATTGCACGGTAGGCAGGAAGCGACGATAAGTTGCATGAAAATGTCGAGAAAAAAGGAAAGTGGGGTTGTGCTATGTGATGTTTATAGATGGAACATCCGTTGAAATTAAAATCCGAGCTGCTCCTTTTTCAAGGATATCCACATTTTTTGTTTTTTTTGAAAGGATCAAAGATTGAGAAAATAGAAAATTCGCCACCGTCCAAATTTTTCCGATTTCAATACATTATTTGGTCGCTACACTCAGAGAAAAAATGCATTGTAAAATCAAGTACGAGCATACTTAATCTTACAATGCTAAATTTGTATTAAAACAATCTTGTTTTAACTATGAACAGCTTTGAATTAAAATTGGCAATTTTGATTTAAAAACTCATTTTTAATTCAAGATTGTAGCCATCTTAAATTAAGGTTGAGCTATGTATTTTGATTCAAAATTGCGCAATCTTAGATCAAGTAGAACGTGCTTGATTTAAAATTTCCATGCTTAAACGCGCTGTGTTTTGGATATTCTGTGCAATTTTCATTCACTAAAAAGCAAGCAAACCCTACGAAGTGAAATATTTTGATTATTTAATATTTTCATATCAAAATGGTAGAAATACAATATATTGATGGTATTGTATACACAAGTGAATTAGTGGAAATGGACCCCGAAATTTTGGTAGCTGAATTCCGTGAAAAATTGTTTACTTGGAGGAAAACGGAGGTGGGTATTGATGATATGGATTATTAAGTATTACCCTAAAGATATATTTTTTTCTCAGTAACTATGGAATTGACGATGAAACTATGTCTTTGTCCAGTAAGGTAACCGAGTGGCTTACGCATAATTAATCTTTTTCATAAAAGAAAAGTGTTATAAATGTGTGTACATATGTAAATATTTAAAAGTTTATCAAATAAATTCGCAAGTTCATATGCAAGTAATAATAAGGATTTTTTGGGTAGGTTTCGTGGTGAAAAATAAATTGGTTGTGGGGAATATGAAAAATAAAATGGTTCAATGTTAAATTGAGAACATTCCACCTTAAATTAAGATTGGACGTTTTTATTTTAAGATTGCACGATTTTATTTTAAGATTGAACGATTTTATTTTAAGATTGCATACTTTTAAAATAAATACGAATCACTGTAAAATGAAGCATGAACCACGTTAAATTAAAAATGTTAAATGTTATAATTCCATTATAAAATCAACATTGTCCATACTTGGATTAAGAATTTTCCATCTTAACTGGAAATCATGACGGTTTATACTTGATTTAACATTGTTCATGCTTGATTTTAAAATGTTTTTCCCTGAGTGTAAGGGATACAAAAAAAGGTATTAAAAAGAAAAATGGACACCTGTAGTGGAAAAATCCAATGTGAACAGGACCTAAAGGATAACCACTGAAATATAAAATAACACAAAAAGTACCCACTTTAATTTGCGTATAACTCCTAACATGTTAACTCTACGTGAAAATTCCTTATAATATGTTTCATTCAGAATAAATAAAGGAATATTTCTTTGATATACAATTTTGATGTACCTGCAGTGGTTAATGCACTTTGGTCCATCTAAAATGAAAATTTCAAAAAAAGTACGTTTTTTTATGGTGCTATTTTAAGTTCAAATATTTTTCTAGTTTATGTAAATATTTTAATCTAATGATCCAATTCTCATTCTTACATATCTATACGTTAATATTAAAAAGAATTAGAGCTGAAATACGCGCTAGCTGTGCACGGTGGGCGGTAAGCAACAATAGGTTGCATGAAAATATCGAAAAAACGATCGCCGGCTAAACACTTACGTAAGATGATATTCTAATATACTTCATAAACACACAGCAAGCGTGAATAAAATCTCCAACATTTTTTTTAAACGAAAATTAGTACCAGCACACAGCTAGGCACATATTCGTTGGGCCATCGTTTTTACGATATTCCCATGCAACCTATTGTTGCTTCCCGCCCACCGTGCACAGCTAGCGCGTATCTCAGCTCTAACTCTTTTTTAGTATTAACGTAGAGATATGTAGGAATGAGAGTTGGATCATTAGATTAAAATATTTACATAAACTAGAAAAATATTTGAACTTAAAATAGCACCATAAAAAAACGTACTTTTTTTGAAATTTTCACTTTAGATGCACAAAAGTACATCAAAATTGTATATTAAAGAAATATTTCTTTATTTATTCTGAATGAAACATATAATAAGAAATTTTCACGTAGAGTTAACATTTTAGGAGTTATACGCAAATTAAAGTGGGTACTTTTTGTGTTATTTTATATTTCAGTGGTTATCCTTTAGGTCCTGTTCACATTGGATTTTTCCACTACAGGTGTCCTGTTTTCTTTTTAATACCTTTTTTTGTATCCCTTAGCGACCAAATAATGTATTGAAATCTGAAAAATTTGGACGGTGGCGAATATTCGATTTCCTCAATATTTGATCCTTTCAAAAAAAAACAAAAAATGTGGATATCCTTGAAAAAGGAGCAGCTCGGATTTTAATTTCAACGGATGTTTCATCTATAAACATCACATAACACAACCCCACTTTCCTTTTTTCTCGACATTTTCATGCAACCTATCGTCGCTTCCTGCCTACCGTGATTGATGAGTCAATTATACCGGAATCGCAATTTGGCGTTAGGTCGGTCGCGCGTTGATCGTACCTCAAAGCCGCTTCACACTGACATTCGATATTAGATGTTGGATTGTGAACATGTCCACTGTCACTAACAGACTTGGGCATTATTCGAATAAATTTTTAATTAGATAATTATTTGAATAAAAATTTATTTTTCAAATTTTATTCAGATAAATTCCCTACGAATAATTATTCTGAGGTTTATTCGTTATTTCAAATAATAAATAAAAACTTAGGGTACAACAAAAAAAACAACTGAGTAATGATAAAAAAAAAAATTTTGTTTATTTTTTTTGTTTGTATGTTTGTTTGTTTTTACATATCGTCGTACCATACGAAAACTAGTATATTTAAAATTTCTGGCGAAAGCTATTAATAAAAAAATTCTGTACGAAAAGTAACAAGTTCGACTTTTGGCCGACGAAAAATAACAAAATCGACTTTTGGTTGACGAAAAGTATCAGCAATTATATACTGTTTTTTTTACCTTAAAATTGTTGTTGTTTAAACAAAATTGATAGTTTTCGTCAGCCAAAAGTCGAACTTGTTACTTTTCGTCAGCCATAAAAAATATGATGTTAGTTTTCGTATGGTACGACGATATGTAAATGAAAATTATCTATTATTCGAATAATTTGGTTTCTGAATAAACAAAATTATTTATTATTCAAATAAAGATGAAAAAATTTATTCATCTATTATTCGTTATTCGAATAAATTTTGCCCAACTCTGGTCACTAATATATTTTGTTGAATTTCTTCGTAAATTTCATAGTTTTTCATCGAAAAAAAATTTAATTTACTAAATGTCAAACGCCCGACTTAGTAGAGAAATGTTCAACTCAGGCGTTATACAGGGTTGCAATGAACATACGATATTACAAAAATTTTACGATCAAACGCTTGAGGTCACAATGCGATTTGCTCCATATATTTCCATACATTTCTACTCACTTGTCAGAAGTGCGACCGACCGAACGCCAAATTGCGATTCGGGCATTAGAGGTTTTAGAATTTTTTATGAACAATTGACTGTCTTTGTCAAAATAAGCCGAAGCTCCAAGCAAGCTGAAATACGAAATTCATAAAGAAAATTGTCCGTGAAAGTCGCCTGTAGGATGGAAAAGTTTGATTTGTTTCAAGAAGTGCCAGTTGAAAATATATGCACATGTATGTATGTATATTTAAATTATCTTTATTAATTTTTTTTGTGGATTCGTGACACATTTTCTAATACATATCTTAATATCATTTGAACTATTTACAATTTAAATAAATTTTCGTCTTAATATATATATATATATATATGTATATATAATTACTTTATATTTATTTTTATCAATTAGCAGAAGAAAATCAATCAATCAATAAATCGGCACACGTACATAGTACATGTATGTACAAATATACATATAAGCAAATTTAAAAACAAAACGAGAAAAAAACTAATAAAAATATGCATACACATAATATAAAAAGTATTACTTATCACGCTTTAAAAATTGCATTTTTGTTTGAGATTTGATTTCATATGAATTTAACAGAGTTGAGATTAAAAACAAATTTAAAAAATATCTTACTGATTATAATTAAATTGTGTATATTTATATATAACAATTTGTATTGGTATTACAAGAAAAAAAAGTTGCGCATTTAGAATAAAACACTGAACACTGATTTCGTATGTATGTAAATGCATACCCTGCAAGTTTGCTACCAGTTAAGTGTATGCTACAGTGCACTCGCGAAAACTCGAACACTCGATAACTCGAACATTCGGAAACTTGAACTTTTTTTTTTCTCCATTGACTACATTAAAACTCAAACAAAATGTAGATACTCTAAAACTCGAACAATTTTTTTCTTTTTTCATCGAAAAACATGTGAGAAACTGTCATTTTGCATGTGATGTAACCGCCGATATTCAAATTTGTGTCGTTATGTGCGTCTTTTGTTTCATTCTAAGCCGCCGCACTGGATAGGTTTCTTGCTTATTACGGAACTTTTCTTTTAAATTGATTGTTATTTGTCAGTGATAAACGGGATTTTGCGCGGTTAAGATCAAATTTATTTGCGTTTTATAATTGGGACGAAAACTAATGGCGTTTTCTTTTCTCGAAATAATGTTGCTCTGTTTAATTTTCTTAGCCATTTTGTAAGTTTGTCTGGTCCTTTCACCAAATATTGACCACTAACTAAGAGGGCGCCCTTATCTACAAATTCAGCCATTTTATAGAAAGCCAGGATACGTAATTCGATAATTGGGATTTAGGAGGGCAACGTTTTTTCGTAGAAAAGAAAACGCCATAAATGTTTTCAGTTTAGCAAAAAAGGCTGAAAAAATTAGCCCGACAAAAGTTGCACATTAACAACAATCACTGCGCGAAAAGGCTGTATTGAATGCGGTAGAAAATAAGAAACATCAAACCAAGATCACTGCTTTTTTTTCTAATAATTTCTAAGCAACATTCATATTTCGTCGTACCGTAGGAAAACTAACATCATATTTTTTATGGCTGACGAAAAATAGCAAAATCAACTTTTGGCCGACGAAAAATAACAAAATCAACTTTTGGCTGACGAAAACTATCAATTTTGTTTAAACAACAATTTTAATGTAAAATCAGTATATAATTGCTGATACTTTTCGTCAGCCAAAAGTTGATTTTGTTATTTTTCGTCGGCCAAAAGTCGAACTTGTTACTTTTCGTACAGAATTTTTTTATTGATAGCTTTCGCCAGAAATTTTATATATGCTAGTTTTCGTATGGTACGACGATTTGCTAACATTTTTTATTAAACAAACTGGCAATGAACTACAAAACCTGAAGCCAGAGAATCTCTTTGATTAACAGTGCCATAAAAATGCGGAATACATACATACATACAAATATATTAAAATTACATAACGTTCGAAAACTCGAACATTTCGATAACTCGGACAGGGCTAGTTTTCATTAGTTCGAGTTTTCGCGAGTGCACGTAGTTAGTTATAGGCTAAGTATTAACCTGTGAAGCGGTTAACAAACAAGTTATTTTCGTTCTAGTGGTTTGCGAAAATTAACCATATGTGTGAGCTCTCTCTCTCTCTCTCTGTATTACATTAAGAGGTGTCAAGGTCATGAATGAGGTGCGAAATGTACAAATAACTGCATTTAAGGTAAATTAGTAATTTAAAACATTATTTTTCGGCTAGAAATGTAAAAACTGAAAGAAAAAAAAAAGAACTAATAAATAAATAAATAAATAAATAAATAAAAAGGGATTAAGAGAAAATTATAAAAACAAACAAAAGAAATAAAAATAAGAAAAGAACAAAATATAAAAAAATAAAATATTTTAAACATACATACTTCACGCAAGCCACGACCAAAGGCATTATTGGTTTTAGTCATACATACATATATATATACATACAAACTGTGTATGTATGTATGTAAATAGACAACAGAAGTTCTCTAGCATTTCTTCGATTGACAGAAAATTTAAATAAAAAAGATAATAATTTACAGAAGCTTTTCTCCAGTGCTTAAAGGTGCTTACCATCTCAATAACTTTGTTAATTATTTCTTACATGAATTAGGCAAAATTTCGAAGTCTTGCCTTTTTGCTTCCGAAGAAGTAGCAAACTCGCTTCTCAAAAGCGCTATGGAAGCTGTTCTGCGAAGCTTTCCTTTCGCGATATATATTTATGTACATACGTGCACATGTACAAATCAGAAAGCGCCAAAAACGAACCCATTTTCCTTTTTTGCTTTTAAGTAATTTTTTTGTAACTTAAAACCTAAAACATATTCTTTTTATCTTCTTAGCCCGCTAATTATATTATAATCAAAGTAAATAGATATTCTTAAATTCAGCCAATATATACATATATACGTTCATGGCCATGGTTAATTGCTTGCTTTTTGAACACCCTTATCCGGGAATATTAATCTTATAACGTTTTCTTTTCTAGCAAAAATGTCGTACTGATTCTACGTTTTTTCGGGCTGCCACATTTTTTTTGTTCCATTCCAAACATATTTCCAGAGTTTTTTGTTCTAATGTATTGTGTTCTATTGACAAAATGTGAAAAATTCCCCGACTACATGGCGATATTTTTTGCTCTTTGCACAATGAAAGGGGTTGCATTATTTTTGTTTCATTCATCTCATGCAACAAAATGCGGCAAATAGCATTGACAGACGGTAGCGATAATCCCGATTACCGCAACACTTAATTCGATTAAAATTTTACCCTGACGGCAAGTATTGCGGATTAACAAAACAGCTGAAGGAAGGTAGGCGCAGCGGCGAATTCAAAAACTTCTTGTTTTATTCCCAAAGGTGGTAATGTCAAAATCAAAAGGAAATCACATCATGGTCAATAGGAATGGGCGAGTCCCAAACGAGTTCAGATTTCAACCAAGGCGAAATATCATTTTGACATTACTCTCTACCAATTACACTAACAAATTACATTCAAAATTTCTGAATTCACTTATGCGCCTACCTTCCTAGATCTGCCTTGGGTTCTTCTTTTTCTTCCCTTTCATTCACAATAGACATTTTTCACCAGGGATGTCATTACAAAATGCTCTAATCCGCTAAAATTTTTAGGACTAACTCAAGAGATATTCCGGATTACCTCCAGTTAATTCTCAAGTTAAGTCCGAATTAGCTAGATATTCCGGATTATCGCTGCCGTCTGTCAATGCTATAAGGGCACAGGGCACATGTTGATCATGATTCAAATAAAGAAGATTGTGCACTCAGCGATATTCAGCAAAATATACATCCGTGAGCCTGGGTTCATTTTGGTTAGTACGTCATCAACTACGTTATCGACGAGGAAGAAAATTTGCAAATAGGCAAAAAATAGCTTTATTGAACTATTATTCACACGAATAAATACGCGGCACTTCGTTTTTCTTCATTTAAAATAGTTTTTTAATATAAATTTCACATTTATCGCACACAATCTTTAGTTATTAGAAAACCGGAAACGAAACTGGGTGAAAGAGAATTTATGTTACTACGTCACTAAATCAGCTGATTCTGTCAAATTTTGGATGAACGCATAGCGGTACCGCTGAATGCACAATCTTCTTTATTTGAATCATGCATGTTGATAATATTGCCATGTAATAATGCAACATTTTCGTTCAGATTAGAAAACGCTATTACTTGTCGCACATAATTTTGTTTGTGTACGTATTCATGTAACTAAGTGACAGCAATAGAACGCTCTTTCGCCATCTTTATCATAGATTGAAAATTTTAATACAATTTTTCTACATGCATACATACTACATACATACATATGCACATTATAACAAACGACTGTAATATTAAAGATGCGTTAGGGTACAGCCAGACGATGCAAGAAAGTACTTTCAGAAGTGAAAAAATCGAATTCTTGTATTTTTTTTTTTTTTTTCAAACAGAAACAAAAATTTGAATTTTTCACTTTCTGAAAGTACTTTCTTGCGTCGTCTGGCTGTACCCTTATGCACATACATATATATCTATATATGTACATACCATGTACAATACATACTATGTAGGCGTGTGAAGCATTTTTTAGTTTTATACAATTGCAACATTAAATTAATATTTTTTGTTTATTTTAATTTTTATTTTTTTATTTTTTTTATTTTATTTTTTATATTTTATATTTTTATTTTTTTTATTTTTTTGTATTATATTTTTTTATTTTTTTTAATTCTTTATATTTTTTATTTTTTTTATATTATATTTTCTTATTTTTTGGTTGTTTTATTCTTTTTTTATTTTCTACTTTTTTGTTTTTTGTTGTTTTATTCTTTTTTTTACGTTTTTTTTTTTTTAGTATTTTAATTTTTTCTCTTTTTCAATTTACTACCAATATGCTTTGCGATGATGATAATGATAAATGATGTTCATTATTAGCACCTTGTGCAACTAAAATTCTATTGTCATCATCCGTTTTATTATTTGTGTAGTATACAATATATAAATAATATATAATCACTACACAAATAATACATATAATACATAGGGCTAATTCTTATCTCTTGCGGCGTTTGGTTTTCTTTTTTGTCGCACTTGACGGTGTAACTAAACTACTACAATTTGTTAAAATTGGTTGAATTGGCATTGTGGTGCTAATTCCAATTATGGGCAGCGGCAGTTCTGGATCGGAAGAGCCGATTTTGTTGCGGTTCTCCGCCTCCACATTGCTCTCCTCCGCCGAGGATGTAGAGGATGATGTGGCAGCATCAATGGCAGCCATTAAATTAATTTTGTGCTCTAGTCTTTTGGTTTTGATTTTTATCGGTGCATTTGTTGTTGTGTGTGTTGTTGTGTGTGTTGTTGTGTGTGTTGTTGTGGCTGCATTCGATAATGGTAATATGAATATATTACTATCGTCCGATGTTGTAGTTGTAGCTGGAATGGGGCCTTCGCTATCCGTGGTTGTGGTCGTTGTTGTTGTGGTTGTAGAATGACCCAACAATGGTGATGCCCGCGCCTCAATGAAAACTGGTTTTAAAACATCCACTTCTTGGCGGCTACAGCTATCTGCCGATCTTGGCATTACCGCCGAATTAACAGACGGTGGCGTTTCAACAGCATCGTCGCACACCAACATCGTAGCAATATCGGTATGCGAATCTGTCATACCAATTAATGGGCGTAACTCTTCATCGTCATCGTCATCGTCGCGAGCTGCAACCGCCTTTTCCTCCTCTTCTCGTTCCTTTTGTTTCTTGGCTTCCATTTGTTGTCGCTTCCTTCGTTGCTTTTTGCTCATTTTCTTCTCTTCGATTACAACAATCTCCTCGGATGCCGATGAATTATCAGAACTTGAAAATTTCTCTTTATTTACTGTTGTTGTTGTCGTTGCTGCCTTGTTGGTTTTGAGTTTGCTTGGTTTCGTTTGTTCTGAACCCAAGTACATTTCCTCCTCCAACTCATGGAGCAACTTATATTCTCCCGCTGTTGATTGTTCATCGGTGCCTGAACTGATTGTTTGTTGGATTTCTAACTTATTATCACTGGTGCATGTGTTATCGTCGTTTTCATAGTGCAATGATCCGCAGAAAGCAAGAATTACATTTTGTTGACTGACCTCTTTACGTTCATATTTGTTTGGATCCTCTTGCAAGGGACTATCGAAGTTGATCAAACTACGATCGGCGGCGGCATCATTTTCAATAGTTTTCGACGACTTTGCGTTATTCGCTTTATGCGTGAGTACGTCGAAGGGTGCGATATCGAGTGGTTCCAAAGTTGGTAAAGGTGGTAGGGCCTCTAAAGGTTTTAGTGCGGGAAAAGCCTCAAAGCTGGATGGCGACCACTTCTTTTCACTTTTATTATCGTTTGCTGAATTCAATTTCTTGTCGAATTTTTGCGCAATTTTCATTGTTTGCTTAGATATGTCGGAAAGTATATTATGCTCACTCGTTTCGCTCTTTTCGTTTTTCTCGCCCTTTTCTACGATATTCTCTTTATTTTTTGTGGCTTTTTTCGTCTTACCAATTGCTCCCAAACTGGGATAGTTGTCGTCGACAGCATTCGCTTCAACATTTTTGGTTTTTGTACATTCATTATTTTTGCTTATTGCTTTCCATGCTGAGTTGGGAGGTTTTTCGCTTTTCCCAATTGGACATGCTTCCGATTTTGGCTCAATTGTTATTTCCTCATTTGAAAACGCAATTTTTTCAGATTTCAGTTCTCTAACATTCACTGCTAAAGCAACATCAACATCATCAACATTGAATACAATCGGTGGATTCTCTAGTGGTGGACAAGATTGTATTGGCGTAGCTTGGTTCGAATTAGCAGTTTTTAATTTTTGATTTTTACTTTTATCAACAGATTCGACATTTTCACCATATGCCATGTCACTCTTACCACCAACGCTACCGCTAGATCTTTGTCGTGTATTTAAAATTGGTTTTGAATCAGCACGCTGTTGTGCTGATGAAGATTTTTTCACAACTTCCTCAGAACCAGATTTGGTGCCATTCTTTTTACCCGGCATCTTTTGCAGTTCTTTTAAATCTGTGCTGTTGGCTTTTGAGTGCTCGCCGGTTTGTTTCTTTGATGACAAGGTACTAGCTTCAATCACAGACTTCCCATCATCGATTTGCTTTTCATCTGCTACGGCGGTTGCATTTAATGAATTATCAACGATTGCCGGCGTCCCTTCAGGCAACTTAAATTTTTTGTTAGTATCGTTTGCTACAAGAACTTTCGTTGCTTCTATCTCATTATCGTTATCATCATCATCATCATTATCATCATCATCATCATCATCATCATCATCATCATCATCAATAGCACTTGCCTTCTTGTTTGCATTGTCCGTTACAATTATTGGTTTCCCATGAATATCGCATTGTTCATGGTCTTTTGATGATCCTTGATCTTGATCAGTGTTTAAATTTGCTGCTGATTTTTGTTTGCTGGCGCTAGCCTCGATTGGCGAGGTTCGTTCTTTTAATGGTACACGAGCTCCATCATCGCTTTCTACTTTTAAAATCGGACAAGGTGTTTCCTCAAAACTTTCCTTCCTCAATATTTTTGCTGCTTTTGGTTGTAACAATCCCTTTTCAGATTCATCAGATTTATCGGTTTGTTCCTTTTTAGCTTCCTTTAGTTTGTCAGTTGGCTCCAACTTGTCGGTTGTTATTGCTTCTCTTGCCTTTATATTCTCATTAGATTCCCTACATTCGGTACTATTTTTCAAACCAGCTTTTGAATGTCTTTTCACTTCATTGGATCTTATAGCCTTAGTTGTTGTTGCTTTACTGTCACTGATTTGCTTGCGATTCTTTGTAACAGGCATTGGTGTCATCCTTTTAAATTCCAAGGGCTCCGCTTCTTTTTCTTCCTCGACAATCGCAGCCGTGTGCTTTTTGCTTTCGCTAACTTTCATTTTATTCTGAGATGTTTTAAGCTCCTTTTCAAGTTCGCATTTCACCGAATCATCTTTTTCAACTTCGCATTTCACCGAATCATCCTTTGTTGAATCGTCACTGTTCACCGATGATGTTGTGGTGTCTTGTTTGGTGTCAACTTCAGTGGCAACTTTTACTGTCCCTTCGTCTTCATCTTTCACTCTCGCTTCATCTTCATCTTCACCTTTCACTCTCCCGTCATATTTTATATTCTCAGTTGCAGCTTCAGTTTCATTTGTTTCAGATGGAATGACATTAACTTTTTTGTCTCGATATGATTCTTGTTTGCTTTGTTGTTCTTGCTGATTATGAATTTGTGGATCTTGTTGTAATTTTTGCATTTTCATTTTATCACTTTTTTGACCCTTCGCTCGTTTGCTTAGTTCCGCGTCCATTTCTTTTGGTATAACTGGCACAACCAGTTTATTATTGATAGCCTCTGGCGGTTTACGAAACTCCTCATTCTCTTCGTCAGCCTCTTTTTTTGCTGCTGTCTGGCGTTCTCTGTCGTCACAGAATATCGCTACAACGGGACGAAACAAAGACTCATCGCAGTTTTCATGGATGACATCCTCTTCAGCAGCTAATTGTGACACCACTTCGTCAAGTATGTCTCTTCTCAGCTCACATGCCATACCAGAAATCACAGTTGTAACCGTTCCCAAGGGATTCACTACTTTTTCCACCGATGGCTGTTGCTGTTGCTGTTGGTAGGTGGATGGTTTTGAGTTATCAATTCTATTTCTATTCAATTTATTTGAACTGTATTGCGCCATTCGATTTCGGTCGAAGGGATCGACGATATTAGAAGAAGCTACCCAATTGGGTAGTGGTGTTGGTTGTTTTGCTTTCGCTGTCATCGTTGTCGTTGTCGTCGATTGTTGTGCTGTCGTAGCAAATACAGAACAAAACGAAGCCAAGGATTTCGGACTGAGGTCAGAGTCATCATCACCGATATCGAAATCTGCGCGTGCGTCATAAAATGAAGCATTATTATCAAACGAGGAGGCGGCAACCTCAAGCGCTAAGCGACCTTCATTGGTTGAAAGACAAAAATGGAGAAAAAAAAAAGAAAAAAAATACATTTGTGAGACAAAAGTATTAACAAAAAGCCAAAGGCGAAATTTTCTTTGTAAATTAATGTACGCGGTGCTGTGCTGTGAGGTATCATTATGCATATCTACATATGTATTTAATCGTTAGTTAATGCAATTACTTTACTTTAATGTTAAAATGAGTTATGTATTTAGTTTATTTTGAAGTTATTTAATTATTTTTTTTTTACAAAACTTAAAAGCCAACACTAAGAGAATATGTACTTGAAAAACTCTGTGCGAATATATGTATGTATAAAAAATATAGTAATATGTATACTAATTGAAATAAAATAAAAAGAACTAAAAAAAATTCTAAGCAAAATTTTAAAATAAAATTTAAGAAAGAAAAATATTTGTACAAAAACTAAATCACTTGTATTTATTATTTGAAATTAAAAATGTATGTGTAAATGTATGTATGTACATAGATGATGCATATGTGCGTTAGCCAGTGTTATAGAAAATAATGAAGTTAAGAGCCAAATTATTTTTTACGAATATAGCACTTATGTACATATTTATAATTCACATTTCACGTTTCAAACATACCAGCGCACACCACAACTTAATGAATTTCTATGTACTACATTCCCACAAATTGCACCAATTTTTATTAAAAAAAATTATTTATTCATTCATTCATTCCATTTTAATTTCGAAAGCATTTTTTATTTGATAAGTCAAAAATTCAGTAGCATACAAAGTTTCTGCCTTTGGCTTCTTCGAAAATCCTTTTTTCTCTTTCTTTTCACTGTTTGCGATTTTACAGAAATATCAGAAGGGGATCATAAGATCGTAGAATTCGAGAACGTCTGCAGCGCATGAATACCAAAGAAGGTGGTTATAACCCAGTAAAACTGTAGAGGCGATTTGTTGTGAAGGTTGGTTGTGAATAGGACGATATGTATATTCAGTAATTAATGAATGCTTACAGACATCTGTATATAGTTACATATATGTATTTATGTACATCCATATGTACATATATGTAGTCAAATCCATATGTAGGTATAGCATGTACATACATATGTGTATATTTCAATCGATTAAATTAGCATAACTTGCGTGAGTAAGCGGAAAATATGTAGATATATAAATGGCGTGGGCATTGAGTGAAATAGTTTACATACATACTTACAAATGTAATTTATTGACACAAAAGTTAACACATTTTAATTTATTTTATCTGATACGTAAAATGTATGTAAAGACAATACATTTTAATTCAAAAATTTTATAGATTACTAGCTTGCACAAAACAATAAGTAATCGGAACCCTCTATACATATGTATGTATGCACTTACATATGACTCATTCTTTTACAAATCGGGCGGATTTCGGGGAAAAAAGTTACCTTTCCGATTTGCTTCAAATTCGGTTTACATGTTCTCCAACTAACTTAGGCATGTTTCTTCAGCTTCAAAGTCGTGCAAAGAAGAACTCTCTACGATGACTACAAGCCAAGATATAGGGGTTTGAACATGACCGTGATTCAACTAATCATGAAAAAATCAAAACTTCGAAAGATCATATCTCCGAAAAAAAAATTTTCAAAATTAAATCCCCGGATACGTGTAAGCTTATTTTTGGCGGAAAACCTGTAAATCGAGTTCGAAGCAAATCGGAGGTGTAAGGTTACAATAGGTGTCCGATTTGTAAAAGAATGGCTCATATAACCATAGAAATATATATTTGTATAAATTAGCAACACTGTTCATTTAATAATAGCACAAGCAAGTGAACAATAACGATTTGTTAAAACTAATAGCATTTCCATTAATACATTACAATTTAACTTTAATTGATGTATGTCTATATGTATGTATATCCCTATCTAATGGCGTTTTCTTTTCTCGAAATAATATTGCCCTGGTTGATTTTCTTAGCCATTTTGTAAGTTTGTCTGGTCCTTTCACCAAATATTGACTTCTAACTAAGTAAGAGGGCACCCTTATCTACAAATTCAGCCATTTTATAGAAAGTCAGGATACGTAATTCGATAATTGGGATATAAGAGAGCAACATTTTTTCATTGAAAAGAAAACGCCAATAAATGTATATATAATCCAATAGTTCTGTTGGTATAAAGCGACGAGCACAAGATAGCATTTTTACCACATTAATGCCGTTCGCCGCCAGTCAAACTCTTCCCCAAAGCAATCCCTTTCAGCTAGCGATATCACCACCCTACCCACTACAGTCTCAAACGTTGGAGAATTTGTGGAGACTATATTAGATAATTAGTATTATTCCCTAATTCGCGAACGAAGATACTTGTTAGAAAATGAGCGAGCATTCAATCTCTATGAAATAAATATCCGTTAATGAAATGTTTTTACTGCAATTGGAAGTATTTGCAAATTTTCATTAGAATCTCATTATCATTAAATATCAACTGCAGTTATAATTTTCTCGATTGAATACCTCTATTGACCCCTATTGTTTGAGAACATTACGATTCTTCACTATTTCTCGAGTCGTCTTTCCCGAGTCAGTGCGTGTTGGGTAGTTAGTGTGGCGAAACATCAATCCCTACGCGCTAGATATTCGCTAGTGCATAAAAGCAAGAACCTCGTCGGTAGATGCAATGTTAGCGAATTCGCTAGTGCTGCAATGCCGAAATCATGTATGTACATATATATATACATATGTACATAGTACATATCGTCGCTATAGAAGAAAAAAGACGCAAACTGTTTTGTTGAGGAAGAAAGACGCAAACTTTTTTTCTTTCAAAGAAAGACGCATTAAAAATATTTTTTGAAAGAAAAACCATTTTTTTTTGATAACGAAGAAATACGCTTTATTTTCACATATTCACGCATTCAAATATTTTTTAGGAAAGAAAGACGTATTCGTTTTTTTATTTTTCTTTGTCAATATTAATTCTAATGCGTCTTTCTTGGCAGTTAATAATGTTAATGCGTCTCTCTTCCCCGACATATTTTTAATGCGCCTTTTTTCGTCGACAAATTACTGACATGCGTCTTTCTTCTTCCGGAGCGACGATATATGCATGTGCAAAGCATAATTATTAAATATAATTTAAATGTCTACCTACATACATATGACGACAAATCTATCTTCTATACATATATATAAAATTGTAGAGGGTTTTTGTGTGACGAAATGACTCAAACACTACTGAACGGATTTTTGCCAAATTTTGACAGTTTATTCTTTGGATAAGTGCTCTCGACATAGATGGCGCTGGAGTCGACATATTTACAAAATCTGTATTTATGATCCGATTCTCTTCGTTTTTGGTACCCTATGTTTGTTATGTAATGAAGAACTTGGTTACAAAATATGAATCCGCTAGGTGGCGCTGAAGTTGAGATATGCATAGATATGTATATGTATAAAAGAAAGTGACATTAGTTACTACGCTGTTACTAACTCAATAACGCCTGGACCGATTTTGATAATTCACACCAATTTGCACTGATGAGCAGGGCTTCAACATGGACCTCTTTTTATTGTGATGCCTAGGCTGGAGCGCCTTATATGAGTCAAAACGTGGACCGGGATGTCCCCGCAATGTTTTTGAGCGATATTGATATCAAATAAAATGCGAGAATCAGAGCTTTAACATAGATCTCTCTTCAATTTAATGCCCAACTCGGTTCCCTTGGGAAAGAGAAAATAGGGGAAAGGATAAGGGGAAAAGGAAATGAAGTGGGAAAGGGAATGGAAAATGAATCGGGCGCGAAAATTAAGAGGGAAAAGGAAAGGTAAAGGGAGTGGAAGAGGGAAAGTTAGAGGCAGAGAGAAGGAGAGTAGGAGTGGGAGGAAGAGAAGGAGAAAGGAAAAGGCCCATTATCACATTAACATATTTTTCGCCGCTACGTTCGCCTATAACTTTTCTAGATAATGTTAATTGGTACCTATATTTGCTAAATGTATTCAAATTAAAAAATCTGTTATCTACTTCCATTAATTGCTCTTCGATTACATTAGACTCCCTCACCTTTCTACTTACTCCTTTTCTAATGTTTCCGTCAGGCGAACTGCTTTGGGCTAGACTAGAATTCTACAACTGTTGAATGGCTCATAAAGAAGATATGAAGGAAGCCAATATCGGCAGACATAAACAGTCGCCCCTTATTTATTGACTTATTTTTTGTAATAAGCTTAAGTTCGAATAATTTATTATATACACTAGCAAATACCCGTTGCTTCGCAATGAGGAATAATAGTTAACCAAAGTCAAGTCAACTCAGGTCAATTCAAGTCAAGTCAAGTCAACTCAAGTCAATTCAAATCAAGTAAGTCAAGTCAAGTCAAGTCAAGTCAAGTCAAGTCAAGTCAATTCAAATCAAGTCAAGTCAAGTCAAGTCAAGTCAAGTCAAGTCAATTCAAATCAAGTCAAGTCAAGTCAAGTCTTAGTCAAGTCTTATGGCGTTTTCTTTTCTACGAAAAAATGTTGCCCTCCTATATCCCAATTATCGAATTACATATCCTGACTTTCTATAAAATGGCTGAATTTGTAGATAAGGGTGCCCTCTTACTTAGTTAGAGGTCAATATTTGGTGAAAGGACCAGACAAACTTACAAAATGGCTAAGAAAATCGAACAGGGCAACATTATTTCGAGAAAAGAAAACGCCATTAGTCAAGTCAAGTCTTAGTCAAGTCAAGTCTTAGTCAAGTCAAGTCTTAGTCAAGTCAAGTCTTAGTCAAGTCAAGTCTTAGTCAAGTCAAGTCTTAGTCAAGTCAAGTCTTAGTCAAGTCAAGTCTTAGTCAAGTCAAGTCTTAGTCAAGTCAAGTCTTAGTCAAGTCAAGTCTTAGTCAAGTCAAGTCTTAGTCAAGTCAAGTCTTAGTCAAGTCAAGTCTTAGTCAAGTCAAGTCAAGTCAAGTCAAGTCAAGTTAATTTAAGTTAAGTTAAGTTATTGCGGGGTTATCTGGGTCCACTTGATGATCTTGTCTAGCCATCACTACAGATCTATGTTGAAGCCGTTCCCAACACATTTCATTTGATACCAATATCGCTCAAAAACATCCGGGTCCGCATTTTGACCCATATCTGGGGACCCGGTCTAGGAATCATTATGAATAGAACTCTATGTAAAAGCCTTGTTCAAAACCTTTAATTTCATACCAATATTGCTCCGAAGCATTCCGGGTTAATCCGGGACCACATTTTGACCCATATTTGGGGACCCGGCCCAGGCATCACAAATAATATAATTCTATGTCGAAGTCCTCATCAAGACCTTTTCAATTGATAGCAATATCGCTCAGAAATATTCGAGGGTCATCTGGTCCACCTGTTGACCCTTATCTGGAGACCCGGCCTAGGCATCACTTTAAAGATAGCTCTATATTGAAGTCCAGATCAAGACCTTTCATTCGATACCAATATCGCTCAGACACATGCCGACGTCATCCATATACACCTTTTGACCCATATCAGGAGACCCGGCATGGAAATCACAATGAAAATAGGTCTGTGTTAAAGCCCTGCTCAATACGTTTAATTTCATACCAATATCGTTCAAAAACATTCCGGAGTCATCTGGGTCCACATTCTTACCCAGACTGGGGAATCCTATCACAATGAAAATAAATCTATGTTGAAGTCCTGCTCAACACCTTTCATTTGATACCAATATGGCACGTGTAGGTGCAGGCGTTCTTGAGTTATAGCATAGTATGCATATGTAAACAGGTTTTTGATTGCCACCGAGACAAACAACAAACCGTGCAAAAACAAACATATGAGTCGCCTACGCTGCGCTGCCTCGCACGACTGCGACGCCTCCACTGAACACGGCAAATGACCAAACGAATCTGTCTATGCTTGCGCTTTTTTGAGTTTTTCGAAATTTAAAACCGGAAAAAAGGTATTAAAGTCTTAGAAATGCGCAAAAAAAAGTACATGGTTGTCGAGAATTTACCATTTGTGACATTTTAAAAAAAGAATTATTAAAATCGGTCCAGTACTTTTTGAGTTATCGCGTTACATACATTTTCCATACAATAAATTTTATATAATTAGTATAGATAGTATAGATATAGATAGTATAGATTTTCATTATCATTTCATTCATTTATCTATTCATGTGCATGTGAGCAGTCAGAACGCCAAATCGTCCTGCTGCTACACCTATTTATACTATTATTCATACATAAATGCAATATGTTCCTGTGCCATGTATTTGGTAAATATAAGCACATACACCACCACACAATATTTACAAAAACAAAAAGGAAAAAGGAAGCAGAATATATTACTTACAAGTATTTTTATGAAGATCTGATACAGATGGCGATTCTCGCATAGCATCAGCTAAGTCCTCTTTTAATCGGCTGTCACCATGAGACACAGTAAAATCAGAATCCAAGTGTTCGTGCCGAAAACGATCCATTAACTTAGGGCTTTGCTCTATACTACCTATTAGTTAGAAAAATTAGAATCAATAAGTACTTTTGTTTGTGTAACAATGCAATGAGTTGAGACGAAAGGAGCAGTACTGGTAATGAATCGAACACATATTTACAAGCCTTATAAATTAGTGTTGGGCCTTATGAAATAAATGCTGTCAACTAATCAACTTACTGTAGGAACCCGATTCGATCAGCACCGGAAGGTTGGAGCGCGCTGCTGCCACAGGCATGCTCAACGGATGTGAACGCATAGCTGCAGCAGTAGATGTTGGCTTGGCCACACCTATTTCTATGGCCTCAACATCAACATGATTCAAATTAGACCTGCAATTTTTTAAAAATATTTAGCCAGTTTACTTAAATACATATTTTCAGTTTTTGAGAAATGTATGATGTGTTGTTGGATTACAAACCCGCTGGGTGTATTATATGTTTTGAATACACATTGAGGTCCCATCCATAGGCGACGGTGTGGTCCGGCATGTGTGATTATTTCCACTTGTGATACCCAACTCTCAGTTTTTTCATCCATATCATCGTATTGACACATACTATCTAACAATAAGCACGAATTTCTATTCTTCATTAACCAATTATCATTTGCTAGTGGAGGCATTAACTCCAGAGATCCATCCCTTCGTCTACCAAGATTCCATTGAGCTTTAGCTTCTACATCCAGTTCAATTGGAGCGTCATCACACATTTTTTCTTTGGCAATATCTACGTAAATGAATAGAAACACATACAGACATATGTACATATATGTATCAAGTCTTTCGATTTGTTTTTGAATTTTTTTTGTTTTCAATTACTTGATGCAAGTTTTGTATCCAAATCGTATTGGATGAGGGCACCGTGTCCAGCCATTACAAAGAGGGAATCAATTGCTTTGCGTTGGATGCGATGCGACGCTTCCCGCGTCACATTTGCCGGTTCAAGTAGCCAGGATCTGGATTTTGCAAATATGGCGCACACGCTTAGTGGTTTCCCGTTATCATCTGAAAGCGACGTATGTCTTTGCCGTTGTGAAATATTGGTAGAACTGCCACCGCCACTGCTTACACTACCACCACCACCACCAATCTTACCAGGCATAACAAGACCGGCCGAAACTGGCGGCGAACCGAGTGCAAATGGCTGGCGCAATTGGGCCAACGGCAATACCACAGTTGGGCGTGGAAATGGCGGTAAGGTCGTATTGTGGTAGGGCTGCAATGATTGCATGAATGTTGTATTCTCCGAATGTGTTATTGGTGAATTGGAGCGTCCGTCTGCCGATAGGCCTGCCGAACGATGGAAACGTGATAATTTGTTGACAACATGCAATGAAGTGTGTGTGCGCACGCCCATCGAACCACCGTACGGTGTAATGGGGAAGACGTGCGTGGTGCCGCGCAACGTCGACACAGCCACCCATCTGGAGTCTAATGAGAATGATACGTTTTGCACTTTTGCACTCGTATCGCCCCGGTGCAACACATATAAATGATGTACCGCCGATAGGCTGGGACTAACAGGATGCGGCTGAATGCGGAAAACATTAAAATCGTGGCCGCGCCGATCGGCAGTCAACAGCAGCATGCCGGAATTGTCGAACTCCATGGCAACAATAGCTTCCGCATGGGCGATAAAATGCGCTACAATTGGCTCAGTACCCATACTGCCACTATTTGTGGCCGCATTTGGTGTAGGACTATAGTCCTTAAAAGATTGCTGAACAAAGCAAAAAAGCGACACAAGAAGGAAAACAAAAAAAAAAGTTTAAAGTAAGTAAATGTTTGCGCAAATGAGCCATCCAAGAAAGGCTAAATTTTGCATACCTCTATATCAATAATCGTTACAATTCCCGGTTGTTTGGCATCAATACCAGCATTGGAATCGAAACTGCTATTTTTCGATAAACTTCCACTACTAGACGTACCAGTCAAGCCAGCTGCCACCTGCTCACCAAGCTCGCGCAATCCTTTGCCAAATGATTTTGCAGCATTTAAAACAGTGGCCGTATAACTGGCTATACCCTCGCCGTCCCAACCGCCACCGCTGCGTTTCGATGGCAGCAACTTTTGTTCAGCATATGCCAGCCAACGTTGACCAAGAGCCACAGGGTTTGGATTGATACTAGATTTAATCATTTAATCAATTTATTTACTTGTTAATTTATTTCTAAAAGATTTACACACATTGAAACATACATGTATGTATGTATATGTACCCTGGAGGCAAAAAGAAACTACTATGAAAATAAACTAGTTGATCAACTGGTAGGTGACGGAGAAAATAAACTAGTTAGCTTTTTACTAGTTGATCAACTAGTATGAAAGAGGATGTTATACTACACCTTTTCCAGATTTAAATCAGAAAACGCCAATTGAATTTCAGAATAGGTAATTGGATTTCAGAATATGTATGTAGGCAATTGGATTTATATAGTTATATAGTTTTGCCTGCAGGGTATGTACATGTACTTTCTGGTTGCTTGTTTTTCCGACAGGGTAGGAATATGATGTGGGACGATCTTCCGTCATCCCTTGTCAAGTTTGGTTTGGAGACAAACCGGTTTCAGTTAATATGCGCCATTCTTCAGAACGAAAAAAGACACTGAAGATGGCGCATATTAGCCGAAACCGGTTTGTCTCCAAACCAAACTTTACAAGGGATGACGGAAGATCGTTCCACAATACATCGTATGTACATGTCTTTACTCACCCAGGGCTTGGATAACACGTGGTTATAGAAAGTCTATCCTCTAGTGTACGTGCGTCAAAGACGGCTAAACGCTCATGGAATACGGTAGCCACAGATGTACGATTTGCTACTACATCAAGAATTGGATTCTTAAATTTAATCGTCTTCACTTGCTTGCCAGTCTTAAGAGAGATGAAATTGAGTGCACAGAATTGCGGTTGCGACGAAGTTGTACTCGAATCCACTAAAGCGATGAGTGGCCGTTTCTCGGCATAAACATCGATTGTCTCATCAGCACGTCCATGCTCGTCCGTAGATCGTGTGCAGGTGGGGGTTGGTAAAATGCGCAGCGTAGAAACAACACCATGTCGCCACGATAGTACTTCAACAGCCTCGCCATTAGCCGGTATAGCCCATACTTGTACACCCAATCCATAGCCAAGTATAAGTAGCAATGGCGGTGCCACATTCCCCTCTATTTCCCAATCTACACCAAAACATGGATCACTTATGTCAGCAGCTGTCTCAAAACGTGCCCAAATAATCGTATCCCTCGGTTCAGTATGCGGTTGATGGGCAACAAGCGTAACATCGCTTATGAATCCAATGGCCGAGTCCAATATCGATCTATCGCTCACCACTTGAGGAGGCACAACTGCCGGCATAGCAATGTTACGCACCTGCTGGCAGCGGGGTGAATCTGCAGACATTTTTAGCCTATACGCCCGGTCTTCAAAATTCAAACTCCCCGTCGAAGCTGTGCTTAAGAGAGCACCACTCTCCAAGAGAGCTAATTAGTATATAATGCAATTCGTATTGAATGATTTTGCTTAAAAACTTTGTATGAATCTTGGTTGTTTTTTTTTTTTGTATTGTATTTGGCAGCTAAAATCTTATTTATTTATTAATAAGCCAATATTTTATTGATTAAATTGTGGGACAATCACACACACACCTGAAGTTAGTTTTTGTCCTTATTTTTGTTGCCTTTGGACTTTCTGAAAAATAGAAAAGAAATACCAAATAATACAATCTAAATCTTCGGCTATGTAAGTCCAAACTGGGTTAGATGGGTTTAGAGGAAAACGAATGACTTATAATGGTATCTCTACTGAATGAAAAGTTCTTCTTAAAATGGTTTAGGCAAAGTTTGGACAAAATAAGATAAGGTATGCAAAATAACATTGAGCCTCGGTGGGAGAGTTTAATTTTATGAGTCCTCCAATATGGTGACGCTTTGACAGTTGAAGCGCCTCTAGCGCTCTAGCGATTCAGATTTATACAAAGTCAAAGACTTACAATGGGGTAATTACCCTGCTAGCATTTGGAAGACCGTTTTCTCGTCTATCTAAAATAAGTCACGTCTGAGGCACTTCCAGGCGTCATTCGAAAGATAGTCTATATTTTACGGAAAGAAATTTCATTGCTATCGTGTGTCTCACTTCTTGGTGTGTATGGAGAAGATACATACATACATACTTGAATAGTTGCTGCGAATTTATTGTGAAGAAAAAAATCAAAATATATTTTTTTAAATAAATAAATGATTTAAAGGAAAATATTTGCTGATGAAAAGTGTGTTAATAAATAAAAAAATGGGCAAGAATAAAATTCCGAGTTTAGAGCAAAGTTTAGAAGAGCTGCAGTTATGCATTATGGATCATTAGCTATTGATTGGGTAAGTTATGGATTAATCGAAGGTCGTATGCATTAGTTAATAGCATCACACACTCTCTTTTTTTCAGACTATACTGCATCATCGCACCAACGACATCAATAACGATTTTCGTTCAATTCGCTGTTACCGTCATTTGCATTGGCACCGCTCTTGATTTTAACTTAAATACGTACTATTGTTTGCTTTGTGTTAAATAGAATTAAAAAAAAAATACACATCTATATATAATTTTATTTATAAAATTAAATAAAGTGAGAAATCTGTAGGAGTTATTCTTAGTGTCATCTGGAAGACACAAAAGCGTCAATTAATAATTTCTCCTACAGATTTCTCACTTTATTTAATTTTCCGGAAGCGTCGTATTCGTTTTTTTGTACGTAACGTTTTTGTCTCTTCCAAACGACACTTGGAAGATACTTCCTGAAGTGTCGTTTATAACTCTTTATGGAAGTAACGTTGACGGGGAACACTTTTTCCCGAACGAAGATAGGAAAAAGTTGAGAAAGCGATATATTCCGCGATTAAATTAAACTTCTTGACGTTACTTTTTCGTCACTTCCACGATAATAAATGTTGGCTGGGTTAATAGCCATTTTGTATTAATATATTTGTCAAATAAATAAAAAAATCATAAGAATAGGCACGTATGCATATATGCGCAGTAGTAGATATGAAATTAGAATGACACCAATGCACCAAATCGGCCTATGTTTATTGAGTCTGTTATTCGAATTATTTTTTTATTTATTTTTTTTTTTTTAATTGAGAACAATTTCGAAAGGGCACATCCTGTATTTTTTACGAATTTGGTTATCGCTTTCACCCAAAGTTGTAAGCCAATGCTATTTTTTATGAGAACCCAATTTGCCACTGAGTGAAGTCGAGTTCGAATCGAGGTCGATTCGACGTCGTTTTGGAGAACTCGCCGGGGTGAACTCGAATCGAAGTCTTTATTTTATAAAAAAAATGAAAGTCGTTCCGACTTCGATTTATAACATCGGATCAATTTCGCCACGATGTCGGTTTGTCGAATTCGTAGCGTGTATTTGCTAACAAAGCGGGAATGAATTCATATGTACATCTCAACTTATTTTATACCCCGCACCTCTTAGTCACAATTTAGGCTACTAACTGCATGATGACCTTGAAGAACTGTCGTCCGAAGTGGAAACAGAGTGTAACCCACTGTGCGGCGCAGCGTTACAAAGGCCTACTTGATTTAATTTGTATACATATATGTATACATATTCATTTCAAACACTTGCAAAAAAAAGTAACGTTGATGTACACGGCATGAAGTGCATTACCTACTTTCAAGAAAAATTTAAAGAAATCTAAGTAACATTTGACTTAGAAAATATATTGAATAAAAATATTTAATTTGTTTACAAATAATAAAAAAAAAATATTATGAAAAGATTACGCATTGTGAGCAGCGATTTTTGCGATTCAGGCGATGTACATATGTGCTTCATCAGTCAGTAAGTAAACATAATTCAAGTATCCTGGCTTGAATTACGTCTGTCTCCTGCTTTCTATTATTCTTTACAGAAAGAAGTACAGATCAAACGCTAGATGTTGTTTTGGAAAAACTGGAAACCATGCAAGAAACCCAAAAGAAGATGGTGAATTGTATTTATGGCTTTAAAATAAACCTACCTTCGTCCAATAAAACCATTGTCGTAAGAGTACCATGTTCTTTTTAACGAAATTTCTTGTGTTGAAGAAGTGTTTTCTATGCTCACTGCATTAGCGACTCGCCGACGTCCAATACTCCAAGCATTCGTTATGAAGCGTTATCAAGTCGTATTGTACGTCGTCAAAGAGTCGGTTTTGCACGTCGCTATCTAGTCGTTATTGTACGTCGTCTACGAGTCGTTTTGGCACGTCGTCAATGACTCGTTTATGTGGCTCGCTAGAGAACTGTTCTTTTCATCCACTTACGACTTACGGCGAACGAATCTTTCACTAGACCGAGCCGGAATCGAATTCGATTCGAAGTCGTTTGGCAAATTGGGAACGAGTAGAAATATGACAAGTATCACAGATTTGTTTAGCGTGGTGCGTATTTGAGTTTTCTAGCGTTCTACATAAAAATACACTTTTTCATAAAAATGGACTTACACAGTATGCACTCTAAGCTAGCGATAGAAAGCCTTTCACCATAATGCAATCAATATAACTATTTTCCACGTTTGGACCCTTTTTTCCTTTTCAGGAAACTATGCCCTATGATCTGTGCCCCAGCCCACTACTGTACCAAAAATCTTGCAAGAATTACATGAATTGAAACCATTAGTTAGTATGGGCGGTACCACTCCCACTTTTCCGATGATGGCTATTTTAAGTCTTACGGCTTCCCGGGTATCATAGTAAATAATCATGTTTAATTTCGTGCGATTCTGTACCACGGTTCAAAAGTTATAAGAGTTTAAATGAACAGATTTTCATATCTCAGCTTCATATAAAAAATTCCTACTTTTTCCCATATTGCGATCCATTTTTTTTAACACGCTTTTATTAGCTTCATTTTACTTCAGAATATCTTAGGGAGTAAAATTTTGCACATGTGGCTAATGTTTTTTATGGAAAAGAGAGATCGAGAACACAATTTTTTGACCATTTTTGAAAAAATTTCATAAAAATTTCACAATAATTTAACTTAAAAAATTTGTTTAGAAAAAATAAAATATAGGTTTAAAAAAAAGAGGTCAGAAAATTTTAATTGCTTATATATAACAAAAAAAAATATTGTCGCCAAAAATAAAGTCAGGTGTTTATTGGTGTCACAAAGAGCTTTCCAAAAATGCCACTGCCGACGAAAATGGATATATTTTATGTTTGGGTGGCCCGAATCAGAAATTCTGACCCACATTGAATATTTTTGTAAAATTTCTACATTTAATCAATCTAGATTTTTACCCGTTCGGGATGAAAGCGATTAATCTGCAGGGTACTAAGTATGAATATATTATATTAGCTTTGGTGTTTTCCGTTTTGGGCATATTCGTGACAAACAATTTTGTTTATGTCTTCGGCATTTTTTCATTTATTCTCTTTTGATGTTGGCAGAGAATATCACCTGCATGCATACATACATACATACATATGTAAGTACATGCCCAGCTAACAAATTTACCCGAAATCTTTTAGACGTCTATCAGACTTTCGGCAAAAAACTCCGAAATCAATGTTTTCTGTACGACTTCTTCAAGATAAATGTATGAAGACGTTGACAGTAATTCTCACAGACATGTCTGGGGAAATTCTTTGTTTTTTACCGACGATTCGTACAGATATCTAACAGATTTCTGAACGAACAATGGGGGGAAATTCTTTTATTTTCCGACGAATCTGATTGATATCGTACAGATATCTGAAGAAAATCGTGCAGAATTCTACAATATTCGCCGACGAATCTGATCGATATCTAACAGATATCCGAAGAAAAATCGTGAGGATTTCTGATTTATTTGAAAAAGAATCTGATGGATATCTTACAGATATCTCAAGAATTTTCAATTAAAATTCGCATATATGTATATGTAGTGGCAAATTAATTAATTTGTAATTATTTATTATATGAAAATTAATTTGCATAGATATATATATGTACATACCAGAGGCGGGCGCTTCATACAAGCTGAGAAGCCCGGCTTGCGTACATATTTTCGTTCATTTCATTTTACAAATTTCTTTAAAATCTGGTTATTTTACGTCTTAAATGCGTTTACTATTTAAGTTCTCAATAATATAGCCCCCACTGTACATCCGGTGCCTAAAAGCATGCTAAGAAAATAGCGCGAATACACCACCAATCCACCTCACAATGTGTATTTTGTTTGTACAGCCAATCACAACACAGTGAGCATGCTTTAACGTTTCAACACATTGGCTTTTACCTGGCTTTCAAAACAAGATAACATATCTTGTTTTCTCGCTTTCTCTAAGGAGAAATCAATTGCTTATTTTCATACTTAAATTGAAAAAAAAAAAACTAGCAAAACACTTTTTTTATTTTTCACATGAAATTTGTATGGGGATGAGAAGCTGGCTTCGGCATTCAACAGTATTCACAGTCATATGCATATTTGATATTTTCGTTTGCATGTACATACTTATGTACATAATTTCTTACATGTACATGTACATGCAAACATAAATATCAAATACCAGATTATAAAAGCGTTGATAGTGATTTTTGGCGACTATTGGCACAATATCAAGATAATTTTAAAAAGCGACGGAAATCAAAATTAAATAAAATCAAACATTTCACGACTTTTGGTAACTGGACCTCAGTTCTTCAAACACTAAAGCACCCATTTTTTAGATATTAGATAATAAGCAAATGCACTTGTTACTGCTGAAATTTCCGTCAGTATAAGGAAATTAAAAATACCTCTGCGCTTTTGTGTGAGATTTCCCTATAAGTTTAGCGTCATCAAACAAAACGTGAACCCGGCTGACCCTCGAATGTTTCTGAGCGATATTGGTAGCAATTGGTCTTGATGAGGACTCCAACATACATAGAACTCTTTTAACTGTGATGCCTTGGCCGGGTCTCCAGATATGGGTCATAACGTGGACCCAGATGGTCCTCGAATGTTTCTGTGAGATATTGGCATCAATGATGAAGACTTCGAGATACAACTATTTTAATTGTAAGGGCTAGGCCGGGCCCCCAGATATGGGTCAAGACGTATTTAAAAATAATGTAAATACTAGGGCTCTAGATACCCGGGTATCGAGAAATTCGATCTGATCGTTTTTGTTTGAAGCCCGTTTGTTGTTCAAATTCCCGTACAAACATTCGAGCTTTCGAGCTTACAAACAAAAAAAATGTGTATCGGAAAAAAAAATAAAAAAAAACTACATATAAAGAAAAAAAAAAATAATAAATAAAAGAAAAAAACAAACTTCAAAATACCCGAATTGTTCAAATGCCCGTACAAACATACGGGTAATAAACAAACAAACAACTGTTCGAGCATTTGAACAACAATTGTTCGGGCTACTCGAAAATGTTCAAAAAAAATCGAGAGCTCTAGTAAATACGAACATTTTTATTTTAAAGATGTTCATTGTAAAATGGCAAAATCAAGAAAAACATTTCAACTTTAAATATGTTAATTTTTATTTTAAGCACTATGAAAATTTGAACCAAAAAATTTCGTTTTATTCCATTAATTTTCATTTTTAATTTAAACAAGCTCCTTTTTCAATCCTAAATACATTTTAATTTTTAATTTTCATTTTTAATTTATAAATTTCCATTTTTAAAATAAAAATGACCTGGTTTAAAACGTTCATCATCAAAATAAATATTTTATTTTTGATTCATTTTCTCTGAGTGTACAAACAAAAAAATGTGCATCAAGAAAACAAAAATAAAAAATACATATGAAGACAAAAAAAAAAAAATAAACGAGAAAAAACAAACTTCAAATACGCGAATTGTTCAAATGCCCGTACAAACATACGGGTAATAAGCAAACAAACGAGTGTTTGAGCATTTGAAAAGCATTTATTCGGGCTAATCGCAAATGTTAAAAACAAAAATCGAGAGCTCTAGATCAAAGTCAATGACGGAACGCAATCAGACTTTTAGATAATACAGCAAAGAAAATTACGTAAGTGGCTAATGTTTATGCTTCACACATACATGGGCTTGCCCAGACAATTTATGCTAGGTCCGCCACTGGTACATACATACATATATATGTATGTATACATCGGTACTTAGTCTAAGATCTATTATATTTAAAATGCTTTTTTTACGCTCCGCGATTGACCCAATGCTGCACCTTTATTTTCGACAAATGACACAATCTGTTCGAACTCGGCCAAACTGAAATTACCTGCACGCAAGTATGGCAATTTTTTCATGCGGACATTGGGTGAAATGAATTCAGCATTGGCACACACACGCACATCGAATAGGATTTCGCACATTTACAGGTAGGTTTTAACACGTTGGCTGCCAGTGTATCACCGGTGATCACAACGAAAAACCACCCCCAGGTGCCAGTGTATCACCGGTGATACACGCCTAGGTCCTTAAAATTTAAACAACATTTTAAAATAAAAAAGCAGATGCTCGCGGGGTCATCACAGCCTAAAAGCATGCTCAGATGCCTCGCCAACATGGCTTTACTCTGGGTAAAAAATCCCGTTATAATACAAAAAAGCAAAAGTAATTTTGTTCCTGGCACCTGCGAATGGTATTTTGTTGTGATCACCGGTGATACACTGGCAGCCAACGTGTTAACGGACAAGCAACTGGCTATTTCGGGTAGTAGGATTTGTACATCTTCGTAGGGTTGATAAAGGACAGCATCGTATGACCACGGTTCGGCGTTCATATCCTGTTCGGATTTTAATTGTTTTAGTAATTCAAATTTTTGTGCCATTTTCTGGAAATTGAGAAAACCTATGTATAAGCAAAATTTTATTGCAATTTTCTTTATTTTCTTACACAACAATTGTTATTACTTACATATATTTCCAGCAGATGAGCTCAGCTTACAAAAAAAAAAAAAAAATTGAAGTGATGACAAATAGAAATTTTCTGGTAGGAAAAAAATTTAAAATATTTTGGAATATCTGTTCGAAATCGGTCCGATATCTATAAGATTTATCGGATGAGAAAAAAATAATTTCCCCAGACATTTCTGATAGAAATACCTAAGAAATCGAAAAGACTTGTCCAAATACTCAAATTTTTACTCAGAATATTTTCAGTATTGTCTGAATCAGAAATTGTTTGGTAAAATTGTTGGCGGGGTGTTGACGGCCTCCTGCCAGAAACACGAATGTGAAAATTTTTAAGTGCTATGTCTGCTCTTTATCGGGTATATACCCAATTTGCCACTGAGTGAAGTCGATCTCGAATGGAGGTCGATTCGACGTCGGTTTGGGGAACTCGCCGGGGTGAACTCGAATCGAAGTCTTTATTTTATAAAAAAATTAAAGTCGTTCCGACTTCGATTTATAACATCGGATCAATTTCGCCACGATGTCGGTTTGTCGAATTCGTGGCGTGTATTTTGTAACAAAGCGGGAATGAATTCATATGTACATCTCAACTTATTTTATACCCTGCACCTCTTAGTCACAATTTAGGCTACTAACTGCACGATGAGCTTGAAGAGCTGTCGTCCGAAGTGGAAACAGACTGTAACCCACTGTGCGGCGCAGCGTTACAAAGGCCTACTTGATTTAATTTGTATACATATATGTATACATATTCACTTCAAACACTTGCAAAAAAAGTAACGTTGAAAGTAACGTTAAAATAAACCTGCCTTCGTCCAATAAAACCATTGTCGTAAGAGTACCATGTTCTTTTTAACTAAATTTCTTGTGTCGAAGAAGTGTTTTCTATGCTCACTGCATTAGCAACTCTCCGACGTTCCAATACTCCAAGCATTCGTTATGAAGCGTTATCAAGTCGTATTGTACGTCGTCAAATAGTCGGTTTGCACGTCGCTATCTTGTAATTTTTGCACGTCGTCAACGAGTCGTTTTTGAACGTCGCTATCTAGTCGTTATTGTACGTCGTCTACGAGTCATTTTGGCACGTCGTCAATGACTCGTTTATGTGGCTCGCTAGTGAACTGTTCTTTTCATCCACTTACGTCTTCGCCGGCAGGTCGCACGCGATAGTCGCCGGCGAACGAATATTTCACTAGACCGAGCCGGAATCGAATTCGATTCGAAGTCGTTTGGCAAATTGGGTATTGATATAATAATAATTAATATTTGTGTATATACTTATGTACATACACGTACATATTATGTATGTCTACAAAGCATTTATACAAATATTAATTGTTATTGCGTCAATATATTTATATCCGATAAAGAGCAGACATCGCACTTAAAAAAATTTTCACATTCGTGGTTCTGGCAGGAGAACGCCGATATGTATGTACATAGACATATGTCAGAGCTGTAAAAATTTACAACCATTATTTTTAGCAATCAATTATTGTTCTACCAATTTTATTGTCACAAAAATTTAGTGCAATTTTTGATGTGTAAACATCTTTGCTGTAGCTACGAGTGATTTCGAAAAACAGGTAAAGTTTACGCGTAAACGTAAATGACCTTTGTGTTAGTGCACTGCTGCGTCCGTGTGAATCGCTTGGCACTGTCAGTGGTAGGTAGGTAGATAGACATGTACTTACAAATGCTTGCATGCATAGCCGTGCAAATGCAAATATGAACAACAACAGCAACAAAGCGAAGTGAAGTTGTTGTTGTTGTTGTTTTCTGCAGCAATGCGACAAATAGGCAAAATAAAAAGGACCAACCTGTTTGAACATGTATGCAAATGTATGGATATGCACACCTACATCTACCTATCTAATTTTCTATGCAATATTGGTATCGAATGAAAGGTTTTGAGCAGGACTTCGATATGAACTCTATTCATTGTGACCCCTAGGCCGGGTCTCCAGATATGAGTCAAAAGGAGGACCCGGATGATCCTTGAATGTTTCTGAGCAATACAAAACAAAACAACATAAAAAATCAAAAGTCAAAAACCAAAACAAACAAAAACAACAAAATAGTAGCAGTCACAATGACAACAAAAAATTACAAAAACGATAGTCGCCTTTTAATCCATAGAAAACCAGGAAAAAAGGAATAAGGAAAAGGGAATAAATATCCGATTTCGAAACAGTTTACACATCAATATTCATGAATACCCGTTATTCACGCTTTAATTTTTTTTTTATTTTAAAAAACTAATGAACAATTATAGTATATGTATGTTTGATCTATTGCAATCAAATTTATTGCAATTTTTATTATAATCAAATGCAATATTGCATGCATTGCCACCATTACAATCAATTTTTTTTTTATCTACACCTTTTTCAGTTTAAATTCAGAAATTTCCAATTGATATTCAGAATTTCCATTTGAAATTCAGAAAATTACAATTGAAATTCAGAATTTCCATTTTAAATTCAGAAAGTTACAATTGAAATTCAGAATTTTCATTTGAAATTCAGAAAATTGCATTTGAAATTCAGAAAATTACATTTGAAATTCAGAAAATTGCATTTGAAATTCAGAAAATTACATTTGAAATTCAGAAACCTCCTCACAGTACTCAAGAAGTTTTCTGAATTTCAATTGTAATTTTCTGAATTTCAAATGTAATTTTCTGAACTTCAAATGTAATTTTCTGAATTTTAAATGTAATTTTCTGAATTTCAATTGTAACTTTCCGAATTTCAATTGCAATTTTCTGAATTTCAAATGTAATTTTCTGAATTTCAATTGCAATTTTCTGAATTTCAATTGTAACTTTCTGAATTTCAATTGGAAGTTCAGAATTTCAATTGTAATTTTCTGAATATCAATTGGAAGTTTCTGAATTTAAACTGAAAAAGGTGTAGTAGCTACCCAGAATCGAAATTGCAAATTTTACAATCACAAAATTTATAATGAATAAGTTTTAAAAGACCGGGTTTCGGTACTGAATTCGAGGCCGAACGACGATTGAGAGTGCTGATCCAGATAAAGAGAGCGAAACAGAAAATATTAAAAAAAAAAAAAACGGTAAAGAATATACCAGTTTATGTCTTAATTTAACATAGTAAAGCTATTAATATAGACAAATTGATACTATTCTATGAAAACGGCCTGTTTTTACTGTAACTTGCAATAATTTTTAATCAAAACAAAAGAAAACAAAAAGAATTGGATTTTTCGATTCTGGGCTGCGCAAATTAAATGATTTATTTAAATGAAATTGACGTTCCATAGACGCACTGACTTACATAAACTATTAACCCAATGGGTATTTTCGATATAAGTTCATTGCACTAAAAACTAAAAAAAAAATCCGTTCATGGACTTAGTCACTTTTGAAATGTAAGTAACGAATCATATGTACATTAGGATGGGGCGATTTACTAACCTATATCGCGCCATCGAAATATGGATTCCTCTATTTTTCCTCCACGACTTTTGTCTAACATTAAATTTGATGTTCCGGAATTTGGTTTTTGTGAACCAAGACGGATTTTTGAAAATAAAAATTGGGCAAAAATCGACAAAAAATTAACAGGCCAATATGCACATCGAATTGAAGCAGAATTTCATGCTGAATCCAGGTATGAAATAAGAATTAAAATCGGATGATCCGTTTTCGAGACATAGCCAGATTTCCGGATATGGAGGCTGAATGCCCAAAAACGCATATTTTCGCGATTATCTCTTGCTGTGTACAATATATATTAAATTTTTTTGCAAATTTCTTAAAGATAGGCCAATACAATAGAAATATAGAAAGAACAATAATGCACGCTTTATTTTATATCCTAAAATCGATGTATGGGATCTCTACGTTATAGTAATCCGATATAGATTGTTTTCGCTGATTGTGCTTTGTGTACTATAAGTGATCTAAATCCAAAATTTCAGAATTTTAGCTGCAAAAATTGAAGTTATTCCCCAAAACGTAGACTTAAGCTGCTTGAAAACTGTTTTTTGCTTCCAATAGTACCCTATGGCGTATGAGTAAACTCGAGCTTTCTTAGAGTTGAATAAAGTAAAAAAAAAAATAAAATCTGAAAACGGATCATCCGCTTTTAATTCTGTTTTCATATCTGGATTCAGCTTAAAATTCTACTTCAATTCGATGTTGATATTGGCCTGGTTATTTTTTTTTTGTCAACTTTTGCGAAAAATCCGTCTTGGTCCATAAAACCCAAATTCCGGAACATTAAAATACATTTTAGACCAATTCCGTGTGGAAATTTTCTACTCAGAAAAATGAGTGGAATCCGAATTTCGATGGCGCGATATCGATTCCCTCCATACAAATCGCCCCACCCTAATGTAACATGCATATAAACATGACATACATACATATGTACATACATACAGATGTGTCTTTCGGGTTCTCATCTGCATACTATTCGCCTTTTTTGCTCAAAAGGGATAGGTACAGGGATGCCACTAAGAAATTTTTTTTCCTACCAAAATAACTTCGAGCCTACCAATTTATTTTATTTTTTTAATGTGAGATTATATTCGACAAATTCATTAGGGTAACTGTGTCAGTAACCGACCACCCTGCAGTAACCGGACACTTTTGTTTTTTTACCGCTTAAAATAAAAAATCTTTTTTTTTTTTTTGAAAGTTTTAGTATTAAATTTATATTATTTGTACAAATTTCAATTAATTTTAGAATGAGTGATAAAAATGTGAAGGAAAAGATGAGAGCAGTTTCCAGATAAACAAAAACTTGAGTTGGCGTTAAATGATATTCGGACAAGGTTGGATTGGGTATTACTGGCTGCCACCGCTCGTCTAGTGCAGAGGAAATCAGGATTTACATTTTGTGGAATAACATTTGAGGAATAATGATCCTGAAGGAAACGTAAGAAGATTTATCGAGGAAATACCACACACTATGTAGACGAACCACCTTGTTTGCTTCATATACCGTAAAATGTGAGATGCCTTTCTGTTTTCAACATCCTCCAGTTGTGTCTGTGGGGGCAAGTGCACTTGAAGCTCAAAGAAAACGTTTCTATTTAGCAGAGTTTTGTGACAAAACTCTACTGAGAAGACAAATTTTCTCAACAGTGTTGTGGCAAAGTGACCAATGCACCAAATCAGTGATGTTAGTTGAACGAAGGCAAAAACCTACCAAAATTCAAATCGTCCTACCAACCTACCAAAAGGAATAAAACCTACCAGTTTTGGTAGGAAAAGCCCAATAGTGGCATCCCTGGATAGGTACATAGTACATTAATATGAATGTATGTACATATTTAAATAGTGCAGTTCAGTGTTAAAGGCCTCTCCGCAGCTCTCAAGAAAACGCTCAAGAAAAAATTTACATTATTTCTTGTGCGTTGAAATAGTAGCAAGAAAGTCATTATATTTTCAAAAGAAATGTCACATTTGAGTTTATTTACCTCTTCTGTCAAATTTTCTTGAAGAAATAATAGTAAATTCATTACATATTTCTTGGCAGAACCAGAGTTCAGTTGTGCACTTTTTCTAAAAAATCTTAAAAAAAATAGTAGTAGAATTTCTTTAGAACTGCGTACCGCAAAAGAAAATTTGACAAAAGAAATTTTTCTTGAGCATTTCTTGTACGTCAAATTACATAGATTTTTTGGTTTTCTTGAGAGCTGCGTATAGGCCTTAAACCAATACAAACCCTTTCGAGAAAAAATGATCTAGATGTATATCGTCGCACCATACGAAAACTAGCCTACGTTTTTTTTGTGGCTGACGAAAAGTATCAAGTTCGACTTTTGGCTGACGAAAACTATCAATTTCGTTTAAACAACAACAATTTTAATGTAAAAACAGTATATAATTACTGTTACTTTTCGTCGGCTAAAAGTCGAACTTGTTACTTTTCGTCAGCCACAAAAAAAGCGTATGCTAGTTTTCGTACAGAATTTTTTTATTGCTAGCCTTCGTCAGAAATGTTAAATGTGCTACTTTTCGTATGGTACGACGATATATGTATGTATGTAAAATCGGTCGCTGATTCCAAAAATCGAGTTCATTTGATGGAAGATTTTTGAGATATCGGAAATTTACCGTTATTCGCCAACAGTTCCACTTAATCTGGTATATCTCTTTAGCGTATTGACTTATCTACGTTAGAGTGACACCCACCCGTGCAGTGGCATTGCGCGACTTGGCTATATTTACATGATCCATTTTACCATGGATTTTCATCGTTGATAGCTTATCTTTTTGCCAGTGGAATGCGGCTTCACGTAAAGCAGTAAAAGGAAAAAAACAGATTTAAAAATCACACATTTGTTAATACAGATACACATTAAATTATCCAGCTTTTTAAATTTTATTGTAGTTTTGGAACGGATACATCACGGCCCTACCGTGCGAGCGATGGTTTTGGCAATTTTCATGTTCTCGTGTCCAGGGACCATAATCATTATGAGTTTTGTAATAAAAATCGCCATTTAATCATTATATGTTGAGTTTTTTTATATTTCATCAAAAATAATCATTATTTTTTGAGTTTTATTTTTTTTTTTATCAGAAATAATACTTATTTCTTGAGTGATATATTTATCGTTCAGAAATAATCATTATTGTGTGAGTTTTATTTTTTCCGATCAAAAATATCACTCATTCACGAAGTTATATCGATGGGAATTTTTTAGTAATTATGTTCCAGAGCACTTTAGAGATGATTTGAGTTTTTCGACCTAAGAAAAAAAAAATAAAACTCAAAAAATAATGATTATTTCTGAGCGATAAATATATCACTCAAGGAATAAGTTTTATTTTTGATCAAAAAAATAAAACTCAAAAAAATAATGATTATTTCAAGGCAGATCTAGGGAGGTAGGCCCGGTGGCGAATTCAGAAACTACTTTTTTATATGCAAAGGTAGTGTAATGTCAAAATCCAAGCGAATTCACATCATGGCCAATAGGAATGGACAGAGCTGTGAAGTACTGAATATACTTGGTACTTGTACTTGGTCCAAGTACCATTACTTGATAATTAAAAAATTCAAGTATCAAGTACAATTACTTTATACTGGTAATTGGTAATTAAGTACAACTTTTTCAATTCTTTCACCAATTACTTTCAATTACCACCAATTACCACCAATTCTTTTCAATTACATGGAGTTTAATCAATGAATTTATTTTAACTATTGTATTTTCTCCTATCCTCTACATAAGATACATCGGATACTAAATATTACAGCCACTTAAAGCAGGAAAATTCCCTTATAAGAACTCTTTATTAAATATATACATACATACGTACATTAAGGTGGGTTTTTTTAATATGGTACTTTTTTTTTAATTTTAAAATTTTCTCCCATCGTACATATGTATGTTTGTACATGTTATGTTGTATGTACATGTTATGGGCCGCTGTGGTGCAGTGGGTAGAGTGCTCGCCTACATTACTACGTTGGGGTTGTAACCCCAGTCCGGAGAAACACAAAAAAAAATGTTTCTAATTAATTATATTCCCAATTATTGGGTTTTTGTAAATAGCGGTCACCTCTCGGCAGTGGGCGGCATACCCTCCGAGTGTATTTCTGCTATGAAAAAATGCATTCGCTGTTCGGAGCCGGTATAAAAACTTTAGGTCCACGCAATTTGTAGGAAAAATGTTAAGGAGCACACATCGAATTGGAAGAGAATATATACGAGATCCTGAGATGTAATTACCAAGTTTAAAAAAATATCCCATAATCTTGGACGTGGAAATACGAACAAACACACCACTAGCTTCATCAGCTTCAGTTGAGCGAAAAATTGTATGCACTCGTTTTAATATTTTCTTGTTATTAAACTGTTATCTTATATTTACAATGAATAAAAAAAATTAAAGAATTGAAAAAAACAACTGAAAAAGAATTGAAAGTAATTGAAAATCAACTGAAAAAGAATTGAAAGTAATTGGAAAAGAATTGCAAAAGAATTGAAAAATGTACGTACTGAGTATCAAGTACCAGTATAATATACTTATACTTGGTAATTGGGCTTTTCAATTACTGAGTACTGGTAATGGTAATTGTACTGGTACTTGGTTTTTTCCAGCTCTGGGAATGGACGAGCCCCAAGCGAATTCAGATTTTAACCAAGGCGAAATATCATTTTGAAATTACACTCTACCAATTACAATAACAAAATACATGGGAAATTTCTGAATTCGCCACCGGGCCTACCTTCCTAGATCTGCCTTGGATTATTTTTGATTTTTATGGATATCGCTTAAAATTGTTCGATCATAGTGGATTCGGATTGTGCTCTTTCAGACATGCACATACACAAACTCAATACTCTTCTACGATGTTTGCAAGTATTTGATTTTTTTCACTGAAAATATAACGAATAATGATTATTATGGGTCCCTGCTCGTGTCGCCTGTTTGCAGCAGCACTCGCCCTGTGTGGGTGGAGTTGACACTTATGGCGTTTTCTTTTCTCGAAATAATGTTGCCCTGTTTGATTTTCTTAGCCATTTTGTAAGTTTGTCTGGTCCTTTCACCAAATATTGGCTTCTAACTAAGTAAGAGGGCACCCTTATCTACAAATTCAGCCATTTTATAGAAAGTCAGGATACGTAATTCGATAATTGGGATATAGGAGGGCAACATTTTTTCGTAGAAAAGAAAACCCCATTAAATACCAGAGATCGAATATTTCAGTCAATACTTTCAAAAGGTTTTTAAAATAACAATTAGGCTGTGTGCCAATCGGTAGAAAAAATGAAGTTTTGACATAAAGGAGTAAAATTTTGGCAGTATTCGTGGTGAATTCTGGCGTCATAATTTTACCTAGCTCAATGGGCTACACATTTTCGTTCATTTCATACGAAATTTAAAATCTGGTTATTTTACGTTTTAAATGTGTTTACTATTTAAGTTCTCAATAATATAGCCCCCACTGTAACATGCCCCTAAAAGCCTGCTACGAAAATAGCGCAAATACACCACCAATCCACCTCACAATGTGTATTTTGTTTGCATAGCCAATCACAGCATGTGAGCATGCTTTAACGTTTCCACACATTAGCTTTTACCTGGCTTTCAAAACAGAATAACATACATAGCTTGTTTTCTCGCTTTCGCTAAGGAGAAACCAATTGCTTATTTTCAGACTTAAATTGAAAAAAAAACTAGCAAAGCACTTTTTTTATTTTTCACATCAAATTTGTATGCGAATATGAAGCTGGCTTCGGCATTCAAAAGTTCAGTATTCACAGCCATATGCATATTTGATTTGATTTGCATGTAGGTACATACTTATGCACATAATTTCTTACATCTGCATGTGCATGCAAACATAAATATCAAATACCAGATTATAAAAGGGTTGATTGTGATTTTTGGCGACTATTGGCACAATATCAAGATAATTTTAAAAAGCGGTGGAAATCAAATTGGACCTCAGTTTTTCAAACACCAAAGCACCAATTTTTTAGGCAATAAGCAAATACACTTGCTACTGCTGAAATTTCCGTCTGTATAAGGAAACTAAAAATACCTCTGCGCATTCGTATAAGATTTCCCTAACGCACGTTTTTATACTTAAGAATTATGTAAATACGAAATTTTTATTTTAAAAATGTTCAGAGTAAAATTGCAAAATCAAGAAAAAACAATTTTAATTTAAAAATGTTTATTTTTATTTTAAGCACTACGAGATTTTGAAGGAAAAACTTTCGTTTTTATTCCATTAATTTTAATTTTTAATGTGACCATGTTTATTTTTAAATCCTAAATACATTTTAATTTAAAAAATTTAATTTTTAATTTAAAAATTTTCATTTATAAAATAAAAATGACTTGGTTTAAAACGTGCATTATAAAAATAAAAATTTTATTTTTGATTCCTTTTCTCTGAGTATACAAACAAAAAAAAATGTGTATCAGGAAAACAAAAATAAAAAATACATATGAAAAAAACAAAAAAAAAAAAAAAATAAACGAGAAAAAACGATCTTCAAATACCCGAATTGTTCAAATGCCCGTACAAACATACGCGTAATAAACAAACAAACGAGCGTTCGAGCATTGAAAAGCATTTATTCGGGCCACTCGAAAATGTTAAAAAGAAATCGAGAACTCTAAATCAAAGTCAATGACGGAACGCAATCAGACTTTTAAATAATACAGCAAAGGAAATTACATAAATGGCTAATGGTTATGCTTGCCCAGGCAATTTATGCTAAGTCCGCCACTGGTATGTACATATGTGTATTGAAATTAATATATTAATTTTAGGATATATGATGTACATATATATTTACAGTCTGAAATGTTATTTAGGTATAATGCGCTTTGAAGTTATTGGAATCAATTGCAGCTGAAAATTTGAATAAATATTCAAACCAAAAAAAGCCCTAACTACAGTTTTTTTTCTAAATTCGTAGTGTAAAAAAGCCCTATCTGACACAAAATTGCCAAAATCCAATTTATCTAAAATTTTTCTTCAAGATCTACTTCAGGGCCTTGTTTGTGTAGAAACTGCATTTTTACAAACTCACAAAAGTCTTTTATTTTCATTTTAACACGTTTTTTGGCTCTCCTTTAAAAAAATTATTTTGTCAGTTAGGGCCTTTGTGAATTAAGGTAACGATATGTACATAAATATATACATACATACACACGGTAGGCAGGAAGCGACGATAGGTTGCATGAAAATGTCGAGAAAAAAGGAAAGTGGGGTTGTGTTATGTGATGTTTATAGATGAAACATCCGTTGAAATTAAAATCCGAGCTGCTCCTTTTTCAAGGATATCCACATTTTTTGTTTTTTTTGAAAGGATCAAATATTGAGGAAATCGAAAATTCGCCACTGTCCAAATTTTTCCGATTTCGATACATTATTTGGTCGCTAAGGGATACAAAAAAAGGTATTAAAAAGAAAAAAGGACACCTGTAGTGGAAAAATCCAATGTGAACAGGACCTAAAGGATAACCACTGAAATATAAAATAACACAAAAAGTACCCACTTTACTTTGCGTATAACTCCTAAAATGTTAACTCTACGTGAAAATTCCTTATTATATGTTTCATTCAGAATAAATAAAGGAATATTTCTTTGATATACAATTTTGATGTACCTGCAGTGCTTAATGTACTTTTGTGCATCTAAAATGAAAATTTCAAAAAAAGTACGTTTTTTTTATGGTGCTATTTTAAGTTCAAATATTTTTCTAGTTTATGTAAATATTTTAATCTAATGATCCAATTCTCATTCCTACATATCTATACGTTAATACTAAAAAAGAGTTAGAGCTGAGATACGCGCTAGCTGTGCACGGTGGGCGGGAAGCAACAATAGGTTGCATGGGAATATCGTAAATATGATGGCCCAACGAATATGTGCCTAGCTGTGTGCTGGTACTAATTTTCGTTTAAAAAAATGTTGGAGATTTTATTCACGCTTGCTGTGTGTTTATGAAGTATATTAGAATATCATTTTACGTAAGTTTTTAGCCGGCGATCGTTTTTTCGATATTTTCATGCAACCTATTGTTGCTTACCGCCCACCGTGCACAGCTAGCGCGTATTTCAGCTCTAATTCTTTTTAATATTAACGTATAGATATGTAAGAATGAGAATTGGATCATTAGATTAAAATATTTACATAAACTAGAAAAATATTTGAACTTAAAATAGCACCATAAAAAAAGTACTTTTTTTTGAAATTTTCATTTTAGATGGACCAAAGTGCATTGACCACTGCAGGTACATCAAAATTGTATATCAAAGAAATATTCCTTTATTTATTCTGAATGAAACATATTATAAGGAATTTTCACGTAGAGTTAACATTTTAGGAGTTATACGCAAAGTAAAGTGGGTACTTTTTGTGTTATTTTATATTTCAGTGGTTATCCTTTAGGTCCTGTTCACATTGGATTTTTCCACTACAGGTGTCCTTTTTTCTTTTTAATGCCTTTTTTTGTATCCCTTAGCGACCAAATAATGTATCGAAATCGGAAAAATTTGGACAGTGGCGAATTTTCGATTTCCTCAATATTTGATCCTTTCAAAAAAAACAAAAAATGTGGATATCCTTGAAAAAGGAGCAGCTCGGATTTTAATTTCAACGGATGTTTCATCTATAAACATCACATAACACAACCCCACTTTCCTTTTTTCTCGACATTTTCATGCAACCTATCGTCGCTTCCTGCCTACAGTGTACAGGTGACTGTAGGTCCACCCAATTAGTAGGAAAAACAAAAAGGAGCACACCTCCAATTGGGAGAGAAGCTCGGCCAAAATTGTCAGAGTTATAATAGCGCCATTGTATTATATTATTATATTACATACAGGTGAACCTAATAAAGGCGTGCTAAAGAGACGAAATGCCCACGCAATTCTTTTCTAAGAGGCACATAAGACGCCTAGTTAAAAAATAAAGGGAAAATTTTAGTCAAGAAAGATTTAAAAAATATACTGACACTTGCAGTAGTGAAAACAATATGGAACTTGATATTAGTGAAAATAATAATACTCTATGTGAAAGAAGTGACAATGGTGAAGATTTTATTTTTAATAAATCTGCAGCGATTTATAGCAGCCGAAAACTTATAGCGTTTTCGATTCTGAACGAAAATGTTGCATTATTACAAGGCAACATTATCTATTAATATGCGCCCTATGACCTAAGAAAATGTTGCAGAATAAGTGCAACATTTATGCCAGAATCGCAAACGCCATTAATTTGTACCGGTGATAGATCAATAATTATATGTCAGATCAGCTATAGAAGCCTTATGTAGCTATAGAAGCATATGTACATATTTAAAAAAAAGTCTTTGCTAAGGATTCTTCAATTCTACGGAAGGGGATATTTGTACAATGCGGCCAGGAGATTATCTTTATATAGGCTTAGCAAAATCTCTCAGCCAAAGTATTTTTATAAGAGACAATATATTGATTGATTTGTTTACGGATTGTTTACCTCTTTTCAAAAGTTCATCATGACATAGAGACTGGATTAAAGAAATAAACGGAGGTGAAATGCAAAAATAAAGTTATTTTGGAGGACATTCTTAAAAAGTTAAGCCCTCCGCCGAACAAATGGAAGACAGTACAACGGCACAAAAGATAATCGTTCGATAATCGTAAGGCAGAGTTGTTGTGTTTGGAAGCGGACATTACAGCGCGCTCGCCCTCCTAGCATATCCCTTGTTAAAGGGAGCATGTTTTGTTTGGAGATTTGGACAATCCGGAAGCACAACCTCGCTCCCTGTAGTGCGCTCCATTATGATCCCCTTCACTACTGGGATATTAATTTAATGTAGTGGTGTTTGTTTATTTTTAAGTGAGCGCAGCTGATTGCTTGATGCATAGGCACATATATATACATCTATGTATATATGTACGTTCCCTGCAGGGAACTCAATAACTAGTGAGCAAAATTTCTAGTGTCGAACTAGCGAAAAGGTGTCAAAAGGAAACTAGATCAATTGTAGTTAGACACTCACCAGTTTAGAATGAGTGAATTGAGTGACCATTATAAGACACACTTTGATTTGTATGAAATTTCGAAGTAACAAAAATTCTATGAAAATTTTTCGTTCGTTCAATTGCCGTCGGCTTTGTACATTTCTGGAATTCTCAGATGTTTAGTGAAGCATTTTATATAAAGAGTTTTCTATTTGCTTCTTGTATGAAATGAAATGTTCCCCTAATTATGCTTTTCCGATCCCTCAGGCTTATTTTTAATTTTTTTTTTATTTTATTACTTTTTAAATATTATTTTAAATTTTTATTAAATAAGTGAATAAAAAAAATATTAGTTAAAAAAAAATAAAAAAAAAAAAGTGATCATCCACCTTGACACCGATAGGATTCGAACCCGCGCCCCTCAGATTGAAAGGCACACGCGTTAGCCAGTCGGCCATCGCGCCACTTGCATGAAGTGTGTCAAATACTGCACTTAAGCGACAGATGTAAAACTGTAGAATTTATAGGTACTTGTAGCTAGTTCAGAACTATCGAAATTGTTCCAATAAACGAGCTGGTGTAAACTGTAGAATTTAGTACTAGTTCGGAACTATCGAAAATGTAGTGCAGAGAGTGACAATTGACACCGCCTAGGACATCGCCGTGTTAAATTCGCCAGTTGATAACATGCAAAAGATATTAAGCTCGCACTAGCAGTGTCGAAAAATGCACTAGAAGCGACCTAGTTCGGAACTAGAGATTTTCCCTACAGGGTTAGTATGAATGTATACACATATATATTCATATATATACGGATGTATGTATGAAAATCCAAAACCTTTGACCTTATGGCCGTTAGAACCAGCATTAGAAGTTTCCTATTCAATTTCAATTTAAAGTATATTTAAATATTTACATATGTACATACATATATAAGTACTTATGCATTTGCAAAAATTGAAATTAAAATGCCACACCTACTTGCATTTTATTTATTATGCATATGTACATACATGCATGTATGTATATAAATATGTATTGAAATTTTGTACATCTTTAATATTCACCTTTATTTGCATAGATATAGATATATATACAGTAGGTATATAAACATAAGTACGTAAGTGTGTATATATGTTGATTGCGCATTTTGTTTTGTTTATCACTTTATTATTTTAACTACGAAACATATACATACATATCTTCAGATAGACCCTGCAAAAAATGCGATTAATCCGGGACGTGTCCGGGATCAATCGCAAGGGAGCATGCGACTTATACAATTTTACATCCCTTTATATCAGGCATTTTCACAGACTATGCACGCGGTACAAGCTTTTTAAAGCTTTCAAACCGACAGCCTCACACCGACAGCACAAAGTTCTTCGTGCACGAAAAGAAATTTTGCAAATTTTTCTTCAGTCCAGGATCCACCAATACAGGTCGGCTCTTCAGATCAGCTGACTTCTTCTTTTTCTTCAACAGCTATCCAATTTCTCTGCTTCTGCATATTCTATACATACATTCGTGTTTACTATTGGTCAAATTCTTCGTTCTCTGAGTTTCTCCATCATTCGCTCGTGAGCTGAATGTCAAATTATTTCGTTCTCCTTTCAGTTTTGACATTCCGTTTGACATTCAGCTCACGGCATGTTTGTGTGTATGTACCATGGACCGACCTGGTAATTGGATCATGGTTCAGTCAGCATTGAGCTGTTGAGCTAGCAGGTTGTGTTGCTCGAGCAGTCTCTCAATGCTTGTAAATGATTGTGTGTTGAGGGTGGTTTTTTTGTTTGGATTTTTTACGTACTGTTTTTATTAGGAATCATGATTTTGCATTTCGTCTCATATTTTTTTATTTTAATTTTTTTTGTTCGTGGTTTTTTGTGAAGTTAAGAATAAAAATACTATCCATTTCCAATTTAAAAACTTTAATTATCGACAATGATTGAGTTTCTTTTGGGTGTAGCCAAGAGCTTTTGTGCTTTTAACACCCTGCAAAAAATGCGATCACTCCGGGATACATCCGGGACAACTCGCAAGGGAGCATGCGATTACTACCCATTTGTATCTCTTTATATGGGTTGAAGTGTTCTCTTTTGTTTGAGCATGTCCTATGAAGAGACTAATTGTACCCAGTTTGTGACCGAACGGGTAGCAAAAGCTCACAATTGTACCCGTTTTGTACCCGAACGGGTAGCAAATGCGACACATCCATTTGTGCGACTAATTGTACCCGTTTGATACCCTTTCGGGTACAATTCGTCTACAATTAGTATACATATGTACCCGTTCGGGTACAATTGGGAACAATTGTAGACTAATTGTACCCGAAAGAGAGCGCTCCCGGACAAATCTTTTTAGAGACTCGTCGCACACTTTTTTGCAGGGCACATGCAGAATGTTTGAAAGTATTAGTGTGATAATCCCAGCTTTATATGGAGTGAATTGATCGCATTTGTTCGAGCATGTCCTATGAAGAGACTAATTGTTCAACTTGTATACCCGAACGGGTACCAATGTATATTAATCACTAACATACCGAACGGGTACAAATGTAGATCAATCCTTTTCATCCCGAACGGGTACAAATGTAGAGCAATCGCTTTCATCCCGAACGGGTACAAATGTAGATCAATCGCTTACATCCCCAACGGGTACAAATGTAGATCAATCGCTTCCAGCACGAACGGGTAAAAATGTACATTTTTCCAAGTTGTTCGCCTAGGCAATTTTTAATAGCAATCTTTAAAAAATTGTAAATGTTCATGCATATATAAATAAAGATTATATAATGTTTTACTTTTGAAAAAAAAATCTCAATAAATAAATAAAAAAAATTTAAGTTTTGAGTATGCATTATATGAGCGTAATGTAAAGGATTTTTTCATAGGATATTTTAGGCAACATTTTGTTAAAATTATTATTCATCATTGTTATTAAAAGAAAGAATGTTCAATTCGTTTTACCGGTTGTTCTAAAATTTTTTAAATACATTGCATATTTTTGTAAAATTTCTACATTTAAAGAATCTACACCTTTTTCAGTTGAAATTCAGAAAGTTCCAATTGATATTCAGAATTTCCATTTGAAATTCAGAAAATTACAATTGAAATTCAGAATTTCCATTTGAAATTCAGAAAGTTACAATTGAAATTCAGAAATTCCATTTGAAATTCAGAAAATTGCATTTGAAATTCAGAAAATTACAATTGAAATTCAGAAAATTACATTTGAAATTCAGAAAATTCCATTTGAAATTCGGAAAATTACATTTGAAATTCAGAAACCTCCTCACAGTACTCACGAAGTTTTCTGAATTTCAATTGTTATTTTCTGAATTTTAAATGTAACTTTCTGAATTTCAAATGTAATTTTCTGAATTTCAAATGTAACTTTCCGAATTTCAATTGTAATTTTCTGAATTTCAAATGGAATTTTCTGAATTTCAAATGGAAGTTCTGAATTTCAATTGTAATTTTCTGAATTTCAAATGGAAATTCTGAATTTCAATTGTAATTTTCTGAATATCAATTGGAACTTTCTGAATTTAAACTGAAAAAGGTGTAGATTTGTACCCGTTCGGAATGAAAGCGATTAATCTACATTTATACCCGTTCGGGATGAAAACGATTAATCTACATTTATACCCGTTAGGGCACAATTGGTCTACAATGTCTACATTTATACCCGTTCGGGAAGAATTGGCCAACAATTAGTCTACATTTATACCCGTACGGGAACAATCGGGGACTAATTGTGGACCGATTGTTCTCGAAAGAGATCAATCCGGGACAAATATCTTTCGGTATTAATCGCACATTTTTTTGCAGGGGATATATACAGATGCATATACATACATATGTATATATGAATATATAGATACATTCCTATGTATATCTTTGGCCATAATTCGCATATACATACATACTTAGATATTTATTTACTAATTTCTTACCAATTAGAAAACAATTAACACGAACGTTTCGATATAAAACCGAAATTTGCAAACTCTTTATTAAAGATTTACTCTTAAACAGTTCTTTTTCACACTTTAAATATGAAAAAAACAGATTTTTCAAAAATTAATATCTCAGCTATTACAATTTATTTGTATTCAGTTTGGATGTTGTGCGCAAACAAAGGAAAATTACGAAATCCAATATTTTTTTGCTCTACTCAATTTTGGTCATTTTCTTTAGCATTATTTTCGCTTCTCTTCTTTTCTGTACATATACACATCAGCATTGCCACATTGGTTATTTTTAGCCAAAATTGATGATATTTTCTCTAAAACCGATTTTGGTTATTTGGTATACTTTTCCGGTTTGGTAATTTTCCCGTGCCTTGTGCTAATACACCATTATATGAGAGGTACGTACCATTGGTACCAATCCACCTTGCCCGATATCGACAACTTTTACACATTTAGTATATATGTACTTATTTCCTGTATTTCAATGCTCTAACACCAGAGATGTGGAATAATTATAATTTGATTTTAATTTAAAAATAAGTCTTGCAAATTTCCTTTCGAATCATAACTCTTTTGTCAATATTTTTTCTTGATGAATTTCATATAAGGCGGTGTGCCAATCGGTAACATTTTTCTCTATGGGAAAATGAGGTAGAAAATTTTATCATGTTGAGAAAAAAAAACCAATTTTGCTGTGCTAAACGGAAGAGAAACTTTTGACGTTACAAAGATACACTTTTGGGCGAAAACGAACAGCGATACAATTTTAAAACGTAAAATGAATATAATTGTTGATGGCAATATTGATGGAAGCAGAAGAAATGTATTCATGTAATGATCTGATGTTATTTTGTTTTTAAATATTTGTGTTACTTGTATATGTAAGTAATTACAAAATGTTAAAATTTTACCTAGCCCATTGAGCTAGGTAAAATTCTGGCGCTAGAATTCACCACGAATACTGCCAAAATTTTACTCCCTTATGTCACAATTTCAGTTTTTCTACCGATTGGCACACAGCCTTGGTATTTCAAAATTCATACCATATTAATAAAATCCAAGCTTTTACTCAAAATTACAGAAATTTTACATTAATTTGTTACGGGTAATAACTACTCAGACTTTTTTGAAATTTGTCTCAATGGCAGGCTTGTTAAGTAATGCATTCCTTTCGGAATTATAATTCCTCGGAATTGAGCCCAGAGGAATCCAATTCCGGAATGGGAAATATAAATTTTAATTCATAATTCCGAAAAAGGAATTGCTCCTTCCCAATTCTTTTTTCCAATTCCATGGAATGCATTCCTTTCCAATTCCTTTTTATAAGTTCAAAAGAAGCAATTTCAAACTTTATTAGTACACAAAAGGAATTGAAAAAAAATTTTAATTCCATTTGTTGTGTTAAGGTTCAGACATTGGTGACATAATTATTTCAGTATCGTTAACCTTATTGTAACTTTATCGCTATCCATGTGAGCTGTTAGTGGTGCCGTAAATCTGTAAACAGCTGACACTTGTCGAGGCAGATCTTGGAAGGTAGGCGCATAGGCGAATTCAGAAATTTCCCATGCATTTTGTTATTGTAATTCGTAGATTGTAATGTCAAAATAATATTTCTAATTGTTAAAATCTGAATTCGGTTGGGACTCGCCCATTACTATTGGCCATGATGTAAATTCGCTTTGATTTTGATATTATAATCTACCTTTGTAAATAATTCTGAATTCGCCTATGCGCCTACCTTCCTATATCTGCTTTCACAAGTGTAAGCTGTTTACTGATTTAGGGTTGCTAACCAAAATCCAATTGGTCTGTAAGTTAACGATATAGCTACAGAATTACGATAAGGCACCAATGACTAGTAACACAGCTTGTCGTAAGGTTGGTTGAATCAGTTGTTTTAGAAGGTTGCAGATAAGTCACCAATGTCTGCACTTTTAGGATTTCTGGATTGACGGAAAAGTATTCATTCTGACGGGCCCATAAGCTCTCTTCTCTTTCACAATTGTTAAAGAAACCAACAATAGCAAGAAAGACATAAAATCGTTACTGCTATATCCTCTGTTGGGCTTCAGTTTAACGTTAATTTTATCAATAACCGGAAAAAAGTTGGTTTTAAATTCAGCTTTGAAAATTTTCAACGTTGTGTTTAACAAAAAAATTTTTTTGATTATTATGAAAAAATTTCGTTTCGTTGATTACCAAAAAAAAAAATATTGAAAAAAATTTTGTTTCGGTAGACAACAAAAAAAAATTATCCAATTATTATCTGTATTTCAGAAAATTTAAAGTATATTTCAAAAAATTAAAAAATTATTTTAAAAAAATGCAGTGTATGGAAAATTTCTGAAATACATTGAATAATTTCTACCATAAGCCCGAATCAATTTTTTTTTGATGATCAACGAAACGAAATGTTTGATAATTTTTTTTTTGATAACCAACGAACGAAATAATTTTTGTTAATTTTTTTTTTTTGATAACTAACGAAACAAAATAATTCTGACATTTTCTTATATACCTATTCAACAAAACAAAATTTCTTGGTTTAACTTATTAGGAATTATTTTGTGTTTTGACAGCATTGACCAAATTTAAATTTACATAATTATGTACATACATATATAGGAAAGAAGTGAGGTTAATTGTATAAATAAAACAGTGTACTTCAAAACTGCTTACCTTCGGAATGTTTCGAATTGGATCCAGCAACACCTTTCTACACTCACTGAAAATTTTGTTTTCCAAATTCCTCGCCTTCGAGAGATTATTATGTATTTTCGGTGAGGTACTGAAAGCGCGCGGAGTAACTTTATAAATCCCAAGAATTAGAAAAACTGAGAGGATATGTCTCTCATATGTATGTCCAGAACTTCACGAATCTTCCTAGAAAAATTATAAAAAAGGGTCCAAATTAGCCTACTTTAAACTTATAATTAATACATATGTATTTATATATTTTTGTAGATATTTTTTCTTTGAAATTTCTTTGTGAAGCCATTTTCCGGGCTGATAATGTGTGTTTTTTTTTTTCATTCGTCGACTTCTTTTTATTAAAATTAGTCTTTTTCAGTTTAACACTGATTTGGCCAAAAAGTATTTCAGGTGATGATACCCTTTAGGATGTGCGCACTATGAAAACTCTGGCAACCTTTAAAGTTCAACGAAATGCAAAAAGAACAGAGGAGAGGAAATGAAGAACGTATGATTCCAGGAACGAAACGGGAAGAAGCAAGAAACAAAACCTCAAATTATTAAAAAAAAAAAAATGACGCAGTTCATAAATTATGCTATAAATTGAAAAACGTACGTTACTACATAATTAAAAAACGTACAAATAGAAAGTACATATGTGTTTAAATTATGACACAAATAATTAGTTTCTGTTACATGTCTATATAAAATATTCGATTATAAGGACATGTATGTATACATACATATATGCACCTTAATACTTTGAGAATTTTCTTAAACACACTCAATTTCACAATAAAAAAGGGAAAATGTTTTATTCTATTATCTTATTTATCTCTCAACACTTTTTAACATTCGGCATCACTTCGGTATAATTTTTTCAAATGGATTAATATTTTCAGCACAATTCAAGTAAAACTGCGTAGTGTTTACAAATACACAATACATTCATAATTGCTTTGTTATTTTCTTTCGCTTTAAGGAACATTCAGACTACATTTGAAACTAGGTTAATTAGCCTAAATTACTTTCCGAAAATACGTGCGTTCACACACGTTTTTGAGTCATTTATTTTAACCGTATTTCAATTAACGCAGATCCTGTGCTAGATAAAAAATTTTACATGCTTAGAGCGCTTTCACACATGATACAAACAAACAAGGTAGTTCCATTTCACTTTGACATTGTCATTTTTGATTATAATATGGATTTTTGACGTCTTATTTTAAGTCAAAAATTTAGGATAGCGTTGCCCAATCAAAATTTTTTGGCTGAGGGTATATTTGAACAAAATATTGGGTATTTTAAATGAAATGGTGTTTTTCACATATGCTAATCAACAAAACAAATAAAAGACAACAATCAGCCGATGTAATGAGTATATTTTAACATTTTAAAAAATTAAAAAAAAAGCTTTCCATAGAAAATAAAAAATAAGTTATTCATTAAAAATAAAATAGATTTATGCAGTTATTAAAGTCGAAAAATATTATCAAAACGTCCATTATATTTCAATATTTGAAAACTTTTCGATTTTTTATGAATAAGGTAAGAGTTCTTGATTTTCTTTATATCGTCGCTATAGAAGAAAAAAGACGCAAAGTGTTTTGTTGAGGAAGAAAGACGCAAACTTTTTTTTTTCAAAGAAAGACGCATTAAAAATATTTTTCGAAAGAAAAACTCTTATTTTTTTTTTTTTTTGATAACGAAGAAAGACGCTTTATTTTTTTTACTATAAAGAAAGAAGCATTTAAATATTTTTTAGGAAAGAAAGATGTATTCGATTTTTTATTTTTCTTTGTCAATATTAATGCATATGCGTCTTTCTTCGCAGTTAATAATGCTAATGCGTCTTTCTTCGTCGAAATATTTTATAATCCATCTCTGTTCGTCGAAATATCTTTAATGTGTCTATCTTCGTCGACATGTTTTGTAAAGCGTCTTTCTTCCCCGACATATTTTTAATGCGCCTTTTTTTCGACAAATTACTGGCATGCGTCTTTCTTCTTCCGGATCGACGATATATATAAATACATATTTGGTTTCAATGTTTTATACAAGAATTTTTCCACATTTAAAAAATATATTTATTAAGAAAATTGTTTAGCAGTTATATAAGAATGTAAATTTAATTTAAATTTTTATGCTGCAGTTTTCCTTAGATTTTACTTACGTTACTAATTTTATTTTCCTTTATTTTATAATTTACCTAATTCTGAAATAGATTCTTCGCAAAAAAAATCTTTTTACTAACTTTTCATCTAAATTAAATATTTTATTTACTAATAAATTTTGCATATAACTAGAGCCCTAGATACCCGGGTATCGAGCCATTCGATCTGATCGTTTTTGTTTGAAGCCCGTTTGTTGTTCAAATGCCCGTACAAACATACGGGTAATGAACAAACAAATAACTGTTCGAGCATTTGAACAACAATTGTTCGGGCTATTCGAAAATGTTCAAAAAAAATCGAGAGCTCTACATATAACCATGCCATCAACCGCACTTTTTTTTCGGTTACAAGTACATAAGTCTCGCCAATATTCATAATTTCTAAACCACTGAAATTTTTCAATGAAATTCACAGCATGTGTAGTGGGATTGTAGTATGTACTATATTCCACAAACTTGCCGCAACTTATTTTAAGAATAAATCTTATTTTTTATATAATTATTTGTGATCTGATATTATGAAGAATTTAATACGTAAATATACGTAGGTATTTATATATATATATAATATTCAAATTAAAAAAATTCGTTTTGTTGCAATCGATACCATGGTTACCATGGAAATAAAAAATAACATAAATGGAGGATTTTTAGCACTGAGTATGGCAGCACGAAATGTCATAATCCATATAATTGTCAGGTGGTTAATATGGCGACAAAAATTTGACGTTTACACTACCTTCTTTCTTGTATCATGCTTTCACATTACTCGGTGCGGTATCGGATCGGCATTTTTGGTTTTTACTATGATATATGGCCCACTAACCATCCAATCTATCGTACGACTTGGGCTCGTTGCACAACAAATAGTCACGTCAGACGGTTGGATGAAGATCAAACCATTTTGATATTTTGTCGTGTTGTACAAGATATTCGAAGGTTAGTGGATATGTTTGACAAACTTAATTATTTTTTTCCCCTATTTTGTGTTTGGTATCCCATTAATTAATCCAATGTAGGTACTCCATGGATTAATTTGATTGTTATACGGGACTGAAGTATATACTCCATTGCAATGACATGCAATGTTAATTGGACCAAATATTTTGTATGAAATGTGGCAGGTTATTGAGTACTCGATTGGTCCATAGCGAGCACCCATGGATGAGCGAATGGAGTTCTCAGAATTTTTGCAGGGACATACCACACACACACGCACACTAGCATTTCCGTGGGTGAAGTCCAAATTTCAGTTTCCCAATTTAATTTTGTTAAATCTCTTAACTTGTTTTTTTAAGTAGTTTTAATTGTTATGTATTAGCTTTAAGTTAGTATGTCCTATAATCTTTCTACATCATTCAATTAGCCGTTAAGACTTTTGTACCTTGTTTGGCTAAATAAATAAATAAATTCTTTTACATTCCTGTTTCCATGACATTTCATTTCTGACTATGTATGTACATATGTCGGGACGCGAAAACCTTGGTGAATGAATCATGGACCAGAACAAACGACAAAAATCCTTTGCTCCGAGGCCCTGAAACGAGTTGGAAAAATGCAAATTGTCAAGACCAGCCTTGGGCAAAATCTTAGCACCTGCTAAATGAGAGTAAGCGCCCGTGTACATATCGCATGAAAACCCTTTCTTCATTTTTTAGTTTGATGGAAAATGCGCTTAATGAAAATTGCCTTGGCGGTGCTCACAAAATTTATTTTTAATTTGCTTACGCTTCCACACAGCTCTGCTGCAGCGGAGCGCAAATTTTCTACACTTTCTTTAATAAAACCAAACTCAGAAACAAATTAGAAATAAGCACTATGCACTAAAAAAGATCTTAGATTCAATTTTGATATTTAATTAAAGTTCTGATCTCATTTGTATACCTACTTGGAGACCTGTTAAACCATAGTCGTAACTATTTTAAAATGTTAACATAAATTACATACAAAAATTTATGTACATAGATATGTACAAACGCATTCGTACCTTCCCAATAAACACAAAAGCAAGGATGGTATCGTGGCAAACTCGAGATGAATTCGCGGAGGTGAATGTGATTTTTCGGATTCGTATCGAGTTCGAGGTGGACTCGAGAAAAATCAATTATCGCAATAGCATTTATTAATTTTGTTGGATCTTGCTTTACACGAAGAAATTCCCTGTTGGGCTTTAATTTACTCTTTAAAACTCCACTCGAGAAATTTAAAAGTTCGGATGATATCGTGGGGAATTCGAGGCGGATTCGCAGAAGAAGATTTTCTAGAATGGATTCGCCAATGATCCCAAATCTCGAATTGCCAACGATCCGAGAACATAAAAATGCGCGAATCGCTAATGAGAGGTGACTCACCTGGGAATTCGGATTCGCCGATCTATCGTCGCGAACTATCGCCGCGATAATATAATCAGAGAAGCGAACTCGTCTCGAATTCGAGGCAAATCCGTTGTGTTTATTGGGTTATTATTTTAAGCTAAAATATGTGAAAATATTTGAAGAGTGATATGTATGTATAAGTTCCTATATATGTACCAGTTAAATGAATAAATAAAAATACATAAATTTTCAAAAACCAGCTTAAATGACGAATTTTGTGAAAAAAAAATTTAGGTCGGCTGAAAGCTATTTTGGTAGGTTTTTCAGACGAATTTGGTCGGAAAAAAAATTTCAAAGTGGCAACCCTGGACTTGGCCATGGAACAACAATAAAGGGGAATGCATAAGATCAGCTGACTTCTTCTTCAATCTTCATAAACACACGTACACAAGCATTTTTTTTGTTGACATACGCCACACACACACGCACCCTAGAATTTGCATAGGGGCCGAATCTGTCAAATTCTTCTACATTCCTCTTTGCATGACACTTCTGACCCCACTATGTATGAAGGTATGTCGTCATGCGAAAACCTTTATTTTTGAATCATGGACTTGGCGATCGTCGCTTAGGTAAAATAATTAGTTTGCCTTCGACTGACGTGAAAGCAAGTGGTCGCTAGGTGATCGTCGCTTGAAATTCTTTTATTATATTTGCAGATGCCAAACAACAAGCAAAACTACGAGAAGTTTGCATATAAAGTGGGTACCAGGATCCACCAATACAGGTCGGCTCTTCAGATCAGCTGACTTCTTCTTTTTCTTCAACAGCTATCCAATTTCTCTGCTTCTGCATATTCTATACATACATTCGTGTTTACTATTGGTCAAATTCTTCGTTCTCTGAGTTTCTCCATCATTCGCTCGTGAGCTGAATGTCAAATTATTTCGTTCTCCTTTCAGTTTTGACATTCAGCTCACGGCATGTTTGTGTGTATGTACCATGGACCGACCTGGTAATTGGATCATGGTGGGTACACAAATACATATGTATGTGTATACGTACGTTGCATGGAGGAACAATAAAGGAGAATGCATAAGATCAGCTGACTTCTTCTTCAATCTTCATAAACACACACGAACACAAGCATTTTTTTTGTTGACATATTCCACACACACACGCACCCTAGCATTTCCATAGGGGCCACATCTGTCAAATTCTTCTACATTCCTCTTTGCATGACACTTCTGGCCCCACTATGTATGAAGGTATGTCGTTATGCATTCTCCTTTATTGTTCCTCCATGGTACGTTGTTTCATAATTTCGAAGCGTGCGCGCATGACCCTGCTTGCTCAACATCTGCATGCAGACTGATTATTTTCTAGTAATTTTTCACTTTATCCAAGGCTTATCCAATACAGGTTAAGTTACTTGCGTTTGCTTTATCTTGTTTCTTCTTTAAAAATGTCAATGTGAAAGAGGAGAGAAATGAATTTCAATGTAAAATTTTTCCCAATTCGTTTTGTCCGACATTCACACTTTTTAGTATACATACACAATTCCAATCAGCTTATCTACTACGATATCCTTCTTTAGATAATTCTTGACTTTATCCTACAGTAGGCGCACCAACACACACTAATTTTTTAGTAATGGCTTGAGTGTAGTGGTGCCCATCAAGACCACCCATGAAGGAATTAGTAAAGGAGAACGCAAGTCAAGCAGAATGTCATAGAAACATGAATGTAAAAGAATTTGAAAGATTGAGTCCCCAATGGCGTCGTCCAAACACGGAGACAAAAAGTTGAGCAATCCGCCACATTTGATCGTTTGTAGACGAGAAGGCGGCGAGGAAAGGAGGGGGCACCAAGTCGTCGGTGCTCGGCCAACACGCTTTGTGCTGTCATTCTTATCGCCAGTGACCAATCAGAGCGTTCGAAGAATGCCAGAACAAAACATAAGGAACAAAAGTTGGCCAGCGACGAGTTGATGTGTTTGAACAAATGGAAGACAGAACAGCGCCACAAAAGAGAATCGTTGGATAATTGCACGGCAGAGTTGCTGTGTTTGGACACGGACTATGGAAATGCTAGTGTGCGTGTGTGTGGCATATGTTAACAAAAACAAAATGCATGATCCAATTACCAGGTCGGTCCATGGTACATACACACAAACATGCCGTGAGCTGAATGTCAAACGGAATGTCAAAACTGAAAGGAGAACGAAATAATTTGACATTCAGCTCACGAGCGAATGATGGAGAAACTCAGAGAACGAAGAATTTGACCAATAGTAAACACGAATGTATGTATAGAATATGCAGAAGCAGAGAAATTGGATAGCTGTTGAAGAAAGAGAAGAAGTCAGCTGATCTGAAGAGCCGACCTGTATTGGTGGATCCTGACAAAATGCTAGTGTTCGTGTGTTTATGAAGATTGAAGAAGTCAGCTGATCGGATACGTTCTCCTTTACTAATTTCTTCATGAGACCACCACAATATAAACAGAAATAATTTTTTTTATTGTTTTCCGCAGCCATAATTTTAATGGATGATAAATCGCCAAATATTCCACCACCATCCAAGCCATTTCCAGGTAGTATTCTTTTGCGGCTAGTAATACATATGTACATATTTTGAGTAAAGGAACAACTTTTTTAGGCTCTCTTACTCCCGGTTGGAATGACCCTCCAGTTTTAAATAATGAATCACAGCCGTCGGGTAGAACAAGGATTAACCTGAACAAAAGAGTTGCATTTCCAATGCAGGGGACATCAAGTGGAACACCTTTCATGCCCTCTAATGTTGCTCCTCCTCCGAACATTGCCTCGCCTTTACACTATGAAGCTCCCGTGTGTTCAGATGTACCACAGAACACGTCGGCGCCTCCAAGTACGTGACTTGCTGGTAGTGAAAGTTGTGAAACACTATTGTACACGCGTTTAATTCAAAGGATCATCAATACGATAATTATTTTCTTTAGTTTTTGTTTTTTCCCTATTAAATGATCATCATTTGTACATTTCATATGGAGCTGACCGTAATGAGTATAGGTTCCAGGCAATGGAAATTTAGGTGCGTATTTATGTAGATTACCCCTGATTTTTGGAGATCTGTGCATCAGTCAATGGTTCGATTTAATCACGAAGAATGAATTTTTTTGAGGAAAGTGTCATAGTGTATAGCTAGGCTGACCATAAATATGAATCGAAAATGAGGGACAAAATTTCAAATGATATAAATACGAACATATATTTATGAAACTTGAAATCGTAAAAAATATTTTTTCATCAAATAATAGGCTTAAGCTGATTCCACATAGAACTTTGTGTTGCGCTACGTGACACTTTCTGCGTGACAACTGAGATTAAAATACATGTATCTATATGAGGTTTCTCACATAACAAAAAGTAACGCAACGCCGAAGTTACGGGGTTGGCTTTCCAATAATGTCACACGCCCCGAGAAAAACGACTTTTACTGGGATGTAGGGAAGGTGGAGTAGGTTCTGAATCAGTTAAATTTAGGCGCCGGACGTACCTAGTTTTCCCGGAATTTGTTAAAGTTGTTAAATTTTTACCAATATCAACCCCATTTCCTCATTTACAAAACAAATTTCACTCTTTATTTTAGTCACAACACGTATATTACTAATATATTTAATAAATTTTACAATATTGCGTTAAAATCACTTTTATTAAAAATGTTGCCAATAGTGACTTCACAGGGTGTACTACGCAGAAGGACATCACCGTGGCGGTAGCCACGGTTAGGGCACACGTCCGGACGGATGGCGTAGCCCAGGGTTATTTTTTATAAGCGCGGCCGAAGGCCGCCAACGCAGAAAAGTGTTCTGCGCAAAAGTTTTTTCTTTATCTATCGAATTTATATGGAGTTACTAAACTATAACCATAAATTCCTCGAAAACGAGGTACGTCCGGCGCCTAAAATTTACGGATTCAGAACACCCTTCCCTTCCCCTACCACCCGGTAGAAGTCGTTTTTTTGGGGGCGTGTGACATTATTGGAAAGTTTCCCCTCAAATGTAAATAAACAAATTTAAATTTCACACAATTGAAAAATAATTTAATAGATTTTTATTTTCTTATTTACTTTTTTGTAAATAATAGGCATGGGTAACACTGCGCTGCGCGGCGCAATTGCGCTAACACCAACCCTGGCGTTATTGCGCTAACTCCGATTTGGGAAAAGCGCCAACTCAATATAGCGCCAACTCAATATAGCGCCAACCCAATATTGCGCCAACTCAATTTTGTAATATAAAACCGACTCAATTTCGTGCGCTAACACCGGCACCAATATAGCGCTAGTGTAAAATGGCGCAACCACAACGCCAATAACAGCACCATAGTATATGTATACGTATGACACCGTCACAATTATGTATGCTTGATAGTGATCTATGTGACTCTAATTTCCAGCATATTTTCACAAATATACGGAATATGTTTCCAAATGATTATGAAAATTTAAATTAATTGTGCCCTCGTATATGTAAGCAGAATTGCGGCAAAAGAAATAAAACGGGGATGGTGAACAGTAACAAGCGAAAAAATGTTATTTATCGATTATTCCATGACAATTGCGCTAAAGGTGTCATTGCGCCAGTACCGTGAGTTGGCGCCACGTGTGGCGCTGGAGTTATTGTATCAGCGCCAAAAAAATTGCGCCATTACCCATGGCTATTATTTTGTATTATATTTTTCTCTCCTATTCATAGATAATGTCAATTTTGTCTTCTTTATTTGTGAAAGTAAAATATCAATACCCTTTCGTATTAGCGATGGTTCGGTATTGGCGTTAGCATACATAATTGTGACGGTCTCATATACGCTGTGCTGTTATTGGCTTTGTGGTGGTGCCATTTTACACAAGCGCTATATTGGTGCTGGTGTTAGCGCACGAAATTGAGTCAGTGTTATATTGCAATAGCGCATCATTGAGTTGGCGCTACATTGAGTTGGCGCCATACTGAGTTGGCGCTATACTGAGTTGGCGCTACATTGAGTTGGCGCATTTTCCAAATCGGAGTTAGCGCAATATCACCAGGGTTGGCGCTAGCGCAATTGCGCTGCGCAGCGCAGTGTTACCCATGCCTACAAAATAAATTAAATAAAATATTTATTTGCATATAGTATATTTTTGTTACGCATGGTAAATGGTAAGGGGAAATTTCGTAATAATGCGCCCGGACCTGGAATCTTTCTTTTTAATAGGGTGGAGCCGACCCTCGTATTCCATAATGAAGATGCAGCAAAACGAGATGCCAGCATATTTTCACAAATATACGCTAATGATTTTTAAAATTAAATTTAATTGTGGCACAATTATTGTGCCCGCGTGTATGTAAGCAGAATTGCGCCAAAAGAAATAAAACGGGTATAGTAGACAGTAAGAAGCAAACAAGTGTTATTTATCGATTATTCCATGGCAATTGCGCTAAAGGTGTTATTGCGCCAGATCCGTGCGCGGCGCCACGGTTGGCGCTGGTGTTATTGTATCAGCGCCAAAAAAATTGCGCCATTACCCATGGCTAATCCGCACACAGAATTTGTGTGGGTACTTTCCTAAAATGTGTCAAACTCCCTGAAAAGAGGAAGAAATGTTGCCACAGCCTAAAAAAATTTGGTATTACAAATTGATACATTTATGGTTTTTTTTATATCACCGAAAAATGTTTGAAAAAAAATTAAAATTAATAAAATATGCTGCTTTTGGGTTCTAACACCGAAAAATTTTTGAGAAAAAAATTAAAGGGAAAACTTTCCAACCGTCTACCACGCGTTGGAAAAAAAAGAGTTATTGGACGTTGTAGAGGAGATCCTCCTGATTCTAAATGTAAAAGTCCTGGCTTCCGGAGATGTATAGTTTTTAAGTAATTTGTAGTTAAAGTTGCAAAAAAAGTCAAATTTAACTTCACTTTTCTCTGCGAAACAATGAAATAGAAACACCGATGTTGCCACACGCAGTCGACTATTTCATAAGGCCGTCGTCACAGTGGTAAACGAGTTGGGTCGTATTGAATTTTTCTACGTTGGAGGCCTTCGGCCGCGGCTATAAAAAATAACCCTGGGCTACGCCATCCGTCCGGACGTGTGCCCCAACCGTGGCTACCGCCACGGTGATGTCCTTCTGCGTAGTACACCCTTCAGCGTAGGCGGCCTTCGCCTTTATTTACTAATTTCATTGGCTCCGAATCGCGGCTCCGAATAGTGGCATCACTATTATATGTTGGTGGCCATTTTTATTATTGAAAAGGTACAAAAGCAGTTGGTCGAACAATTAAAATGTAAAATTCGGCAAATAAAATTAATAAAAAGTGTGTGAAAGTGGTTCGAACAGCTTAATAAAGCTACGTGTGAAAATATAGTAAGGATTATTTGTGTGTTTAATTTAGAAATTGGTGATAATGGTGTTAGTTTATTTAACAACAATTTGCTATTATTAATATTAGTAAAATATTTATCAAAGTAATAAATTTAGATAAAGAAAAGTCTCGACTAACATCCCCTGAAAGATTCATTCGAAAAACGTTAATACTTTTGGAGATATAGCTTTTGGTAGACAGAAGGAAATGTGAGCCAAATTAAAATTAATAAAGTAAGCTACTTTCATGGTTTTAACGATATCGTTTTTTTTTAATATAAAAATATAAAGATAATACTTAAATTTCACATGCAATTAAATATGAATACTTTGGTACTGTACCGAGTAATATAAAAGTTCTATAAAATGAAATGGGTCAAATGAGCTGGGTGATCTAGTTGCCAGAGCTGATTTTGGAATTGAATTGGATTCATTGAATCAGTTCTTAAATATTTGTTGCGCTGCCCTCCTTTAAGTCAAAATGCCTGCTATGGGCAGTGATCTTACCAAAAGTTTGATAAAAATAAAATTTGTTCTAAGCCAAAATAAAAATTATCTACTTATCATTCATATATAATTGCGCTTAGGTGTTTTTTTTTTTGATAAAGTCAGAATCGATCCAAACATACGTATGTCCGGCATATGGAGAGACGCCGCATGACACACAGCACCTCCTTGCATGCCACCTGAAACCAACTAACTTAACACCCTTGACCCTCTGGACAAGCCCAAAAGAAGCTGCAACATTCTTGGGTCTTCCGTTAAGTGAAATTGATGACAAATTGTGAGCAGCACTCATCGGCTAAGCAGGGCTTAGTACCGCTACAACAACCCTGGATTAGGGGTTTTTCTGTGAACGAAGCTCACGAAAAAAAAACTTTTGCTCCGAGGCACTGTAAGCAGGTAAATTAATATATTGCCAGATCAGAACAAAGTACAATTTTGAAATATTGCATTCAAGGATGCAGAAATATTTTATTTGTATGTAATAAAAAATTTTAGGTTCTTAGAAAAAATTAATTCGTTGCAAAGGAAACGAAAATTTTTAACTTCAAAAATTCCCTACATTCAGCTAATTTTTGAAAATCTGTCCTTTTTTCCCTACACTGCAAATTTGAGGTCGAATTTCCCTACATGTAGCCTCTTTTCCCTACACTTGGCATCACTGGTTCACATGATACAAGTACTGAAATAATTTGACATTCAGCTCGTAATTTTGCCCAATTGCATGATCAGCTGACTTCTTCCTCTTCTTTAAAAACACACGAACACTAGCATTTGCTTGCAAAATTCGTATCCGGATCTGTGCTGGAATTCTGAAACTTATTTTGCGACCGATAATCGCAAAATCTACCGACACAAAAATTTTCCTCGATACCTCTGCGATGATTATCGGAAACATCTGTCAAAATATATTATGGAATGCGACCAAAAAATCGCATAGAATAGCATAATCGCAAAAATGATCGCAAATTTACTATACCGATCAGAAAATTGTCCCAAATTGGTTACAGAATAGACCCACTGGATGACTGCCACGGGAACTCAGCTAATTAGGCCCACTTGCGCAATATCCAGGGTTAAATTTATAAATCTCGAGTTAAGTAACTCTGAGTTAGGCACTCTGCACACGAGGCGTATCGTCATAGACGCGTACGAGACATTTCATGTAGCGTCGATTTATCTACCCCTCAAGATCTGCACACGAAGCGACATGAAACTTCGCTGCACAAAGCAAACAAACAAATTAATAATACGGTATTTGCTTTAAATTTCGAAGCTTTAAATAGAAAAGATAAAAAATTTTACGGAATCTTCCTTCCTTCTTTAATTATACACTCATTTTTGCCGATTTTTTACACAAATTTTACTGCTTTCATAAATTCCACCAAGTGGAAAAATGTAAACAAACATCTTCTTCTTCCTCTTTTCTAAGCGTAGTACGCCTAGCTACCAGCACTGCTTTACGCCAAGCGACATGTAGCCAGCATACTTTGACGAATGCATGAAGCTGACGACTCGTGTGCAGCCCTCAATTGAAATATACGTGCGCGACATCAAAGCGTACAGCTTTCGTCTGTAGTATCTAATACGCGTCTAAAACAGGACGCTCCGTGTGCAGAGTGCCTTAATTGGTTAATTTTTTAACCCAGCCTGTACGTTGCTGAACATACAATTTAACCCGAGTTAGTTAACCCAACCTATGAGGGGGCAGTTTTCATTCAAGTTGGCATCACTGACTCGTTTTTCATCTTTTGTTTTGATTATTCTCATTCGTTTGCTATTTTCGATTTGAAATTTGGAATGAAAGCATCGCAATTTGTGAAATTTTGTGGATTAAAATAAAACAGAAAATTATTTCGTGGTATTATATTTTTCGTGAAAATTGTGCACATCTCCACTGACGGACGGACGTGTATATGCAACATTTCATAAAGTGGTCATACGGCATCAGCTTCTCCACATCCGAGATCACCATATACAACATTTTCATCATATTTCATCAATCAACTTGCATCCTATCATGTAATAAAATATTTATTATTTCAGGGCTTTCGCTTTGCTTTAAAAAGTTAATCCTTAGCCGGTATAATTCCCTTTCTGGGGTAATGGGTTGGCTTTCAATTAAGGAAGCACGCTCCGAGAAAAGTCACTTTTTCAGGGAGGTAGAGGTGCCGGAGGTTTATACATAGGTTACGAGATATTTCTTGATAAAATTGGATGGGTCCATAGATATGTATTACCCCGGCTGATGATTATTTTTTTAAAGCAAGGCCGAAGGCCGCCAACGCAAAAAGGTGTTCTACACACATATGTATATGCATATGTGCGCGTTTTTAGACGTGCGCTTCCTCGGTAATAGTGGGGTAATATATATGTACCCATCCAAATTCGACAACAAATATCGCGTAAACTATAGGCCTCCGGCAAGTTTTGATTTCAGTTCTGAGATCTGTGAGTGCTCCTCTAGCCCCCTGAAAAGTTATTTCTCTCGGGGCGTGCTTCCTTATGGAACGCATGGTCCCTTAACTGATTGAAGTAATCAGCACGTTCTGCCACTCTTCTATTAAAAAAACCATAGCTGAAAAACTGTATAATTTCTTCATCATCGTCCGATAGAAGAAATTCGTTAATTAATTAATTCGTTAATTAATTATCAAAAAAATCACAATAAAATTTACGTACATAATATGATGTACGTTTTTTTTTCAAATTTAACTTCGAGTTAGGCATTTAACCCTCCAAAATTGGAGGGTTAAATATTTAACATTTTAACTCGGGGTTAACTCCTAACTCATCGATCTGCAAGACATTTTATTAATTTAACCCGGCATGAAGGGTTAACCTTGTTATGGATACGCATTCTATACGAGTGGAGCAGCAATGCATGGCGGTCGGCATGATCTAGGGTTGCACTGTGGCTAGTCATTGTCGGCTGGGCGGGGTTCTTGCCTACATTGCTGTCCTGCGCCATAAACAGAAAAAATTCATATCATGCCTTTTCAAACCAAAACGAGTAAAATCAAACGAAAACAACATCCGGTTTTAGCCGGATGCCACGGACGGACCGTTGAAAAATTCAAAAATTCAAAAGATAACCCGGAAAAATCAAATTCAAAAGGCCAGACGTCAGTTAAATTTAAATAAATACGAACCGAGGGAAAATGTCGTTAAACTTTGAATAGGAATTTTGAATGTACGTTAAAGTCAGACGAACGTTGGCAAAGCAATTAAACCAAAATTTAAGTCGGACGGAAATACTGACATCAACGGAAAAATTTTAAAATAGATAAGCGGGCGTTAAATTTAAATAATCGCGGACGGAAGAGAAAAGATTTAAAAATTTAAATTTGAACGTACGTTGAAGTCGATGTGCATTAGAGTTGAATAAACATTATCAAAAGAAACTGTCAGTTAATTTAAATTTGAATATATATATCGCGAGAGAAAAAAAAATCGTTAACTTTGATTTTAAATTTGAATCAACCGGAACGACCGGTTATTAACGGGCACCTGAAAATACATAAAAAAAGCTGAAATTTAAAATATATGAACAATCAAAAAAAAATTAAAGGCCGAACTCACAAGGGGGTGGCGTTGCTGATGTTGTTGCAGCGCCGGTGCGTTTTTGTCCCACCCTAATCCATGGTTACTGTCGCACCCGAATATCAGTAACCCCTTACCTGTGGTGCGCCGCTGGTGTTGTTGCAGCGCTGGTGCTTTTCGACCCACCCTCATCCATGGCCATCGGTGCACCTATGATTCGATGACCCCATATCTGAAAATCCCTATGCCTTTTTAAATGAAGAGAATCAGCATCCCCATTTTAAACTTACAATTATTTATTTAGAATTCATTTCTCGTAAAATCTAAATTTTTACTTTGCTTTCATTATGGGCCGTATTAACAAAAACAACAAAAAAAAATCAAATGCTAATTTCCAAGATTTCACAAATCTTACATTAATTTGTATGAACGAAATTTAAAAGTTTGAGCAAAGGGGTCTAAAATCCCAAACAAATCAAATGTTTGCCTTCATCAATATGACCCATTATGTATATAACATACACCCACGGTTAAATATTTGTATTACAATTTATATTAAAGGCGCCTTTTTTGTAAGTTGGTGCAATCGTTCTTACGTTTATGCATTGGTGTGTATGTATTGGTTAGCAAAAATTATTTATGCATTCATTAACAATTTTTTTTTTTTTTTGACTTTTGTGATCCTAACTGTTACAACTGGTAAGCGATTAAATATCAAGGGCTCTACAACTTCGTTTTGACTAATTGTAGTATGTACGTATTTATGCATATCTGCTGTGCCAATCACTCTCATATGCAAAATTCGGTTCGTGGCAATCCGATATGCCCAACACCTCTATACGTAGGTGGTACCTATGTATGTTTATGTACAGCGAAGCAAATTTACATAAATATGCACATACGTATGTGCGTTAATTTTAACTAAATAGAATAATAAAGAGTAAAATATACAAAATAACATGACTCGCTTACGACCTATGTTCCGGTGGTTGTTGCTGCTGCTGTTGTCGTTGTTGGTGCTGTTGCTGCTGCTGATGGGGATGCTGGTGCTGGTGCTGTTGGTGTGGGTGGTGGGATGTTGCGCTGGCTGCGCTCAGGCACTAAATACTAGATTTTGATGTTTTTAGTAGTAATTTTTTTGCTGTTTGTAATTAAATTTTTGCAATTTTAAATGTTTCGTAATTATTGTTGTTGCACAAGCGAGTTTTGTGCAAGCTATTTACACGGTATTTTTTTTTTTTTTTGCTGTTTTATTTCTCTTGTTTTTAGTTGCTCGTTGCTTTTTCCCTTTATTTCTTGCTGACAATAATTTTTTTTCACTTATTTTTTTTTTTTTTTAAATTTTGTTAGTTACTTAAGTTAGATGGGATGCACATCCCTTTTTGCTTTGCCTTTTTTTTTTTTTTCTTATTGCACCAAACAAACAAATGTTTTAATGTTGATACAGTGGTTAATTTTGTCGGTGGTTCTTTTCCGTTATATGATTCAGCGTTAAGTAACTATTTTTCATTATTTAGTATCTACTATGTATGTTAAAATACATTCACTAGCACAAAGAAAATGAAAATATATCGCTGAAGAACTTCGAAGGCGTCGATTATTGCATGTTAAACTTTTTCAGCTCAGTTGATTAGAATACACTTATTTGCATTACGTTTATATATGCTGCATGGCGCCCGTTCCAGACTGTATTTGTGTATGTTGGTGGTATGGCACGCAGGAATGCTGGACCTCTGTCGCTGGTTCAGTTCGAAAATTCAATAATTAGGTAGGTACCTACATACATATATTTAGTTTTTCACTATTCAAAAACCGATTCCGATAAATTATTTACAAAACTAGTTAATTTACACTAAAACCGAAAATTTCGCAGAATTTTAACGAAATTCTTATATATTTATTTACTTTTGTATTTACATACATATGTTGTGTAAATTAATTATGAATGCACGTTACAATACACTAAATATGCGCGTTCGACTTTGGGACATAATGCGTAAACACGTCTGATCGATGCGATGGTCAGCAAAAAAACTGTCGCTGTACTAAAATTTCTCTATCCAAGCGTGCCTTCCACTTTTTCTTCTGTCCTCGTTTTTGGAAGAGTCCCGTTTCTTTTTCCATATAGCCTGCAGTGGTGTAGTGACGTGTGCATAATAGTGGCGTGACTTTACGGTTACCCGAATGTCTATATCATGGTATGACGCTAGCAATGGCACAAGCGAGATGGAATGCGATTGCCATGTTACACAAATAAAAATACCAAAACTTTCGGAATAAAATGCCTCAAGCATTTTTCCCATGAAACTATCTCAAATTAATCGCTTATATTCGTGCCCTAGTAAATTTGCTACTGTAAAATTCTATTAGTGTACGTTGGAAATATTAATAGACATTGTTGTCTTACGCTCAAATTATAAAAATGGTAAGAGACAGGAAAATCTGATTAATGAAATAGTATGTTTGTTTCTTATTAAACTAGCAGCTAGCTGTCAAATGAAATGAAAAGAGCAAAACGGAAAGAATTACGCTCATAAAGAGTGAAATGAACAGAAAATCAAGAAACCTTCTGCCAGCCCAAACCTGGCTAACTATCCATAACTAGCCAATAAGAAACAAACATAGTAAAATTATTTGGTAAATAATTATTTAATTTTCTGTGAACTATGTAAAATTTAAAATTGTATGGAGCGCATAAGAACATTTTATAATAGGTGCATTTGAAAGTACTAAGTATCCGAATAACCACGTGTTACGTATTTTCACAATAAGAAGTGTTCATGGCAACCCTGGAGAACCAGTTTCTCCATCACCAATCCATGTGCATACCTCGCCATTGGAACGATTGTCAAGGTTGAGATGGGAAATTTGAGTTAAGCTTTCCCATGAAAGGCCTACTTATAGAGGTTGGCTCGATAGCTTGCCTATTTGCAAAAAAAAATTTTCATGCAATCTATAAGGATTGAAATCTGAAGAATGAATCAAAACCACATAACCATTTAGAAGAATAAAAAAATCGGTGTAAATCTCGGATGCAATTACTTATTTAAATTTTGTTTAGACTCTTAGTGGAGCAAGAAAAGAATTAACTACAGGATTTTAAATAAAAAAAAAATGTTACATTTGAGATATCTAGTGACTGAATAAGAAAGTACAAAACGTTATTATTGCCAGAACACCACCAGTGGTGCATGAAATTTACTCAAACAGGGAAATGACTCCTGTCAAAAAAAAATTGTCAGCTGTTGCCATCGAGACAACCTCAAAAGTCACCCTCGTTTCGCCGTGCGGCCACCTGTTACACTAGCCCATAGCTCAAACATACAAGGTCGATGCGAGGGAGAATCGCTCTTCTTCTTCTTGGCATATGTCAACTTATTGTCTGTTGCCTTGATTTTACAATTTTGCAGGCCTTGTTCGTAGAAGTAGAATGCTAAGCTCAAGGTTTATCCAAAGAAGGTTATATTAGTTACGTTTTGATGTGTGTGTTTCCAAAAAAAAAATGTCAACGTGAAAGAGGAGAGAAATTATTTTCAAAGTAAAAACTTTTCCCCAATCGGTTCTATCTGACGTTCGTACCTTTTTTGCACACGTACCCAATTGCAATCGGCTTATCTGCCGCGAAATCCTTCTTTAAACAATCCCTGCTAAGTTGTGTGTTCACTTCTTTTCCCTGCTTTTGACATTTGAAATAAGCCGCCTAACGTCAATCGCATAAACTGCCTCACATGCGACGACCTGTTTAGTTTGGCCACGCGTCAACCATTCTTCTTCACCATGTCAGCACGTCGGCCATTATGAAATGGAAGTCATTGGAAAAGTACTAAGAAAAACTACTAAAATAGTGGTGATGCCACACAGACAGAATTGAGCAACCGAAATTAACCCGTTTATGATCGATATCAGCATTGATATCGATAGCAAACCATAACAGGCCTGCTTCGCTTCGAAGACCTGACGAGGGAGCGAACAGGAAAAAATGGTTTGCCTGTAAGGTTGTCGCGAGAATACTCAACTGTTAACTACGTGGGGCACGACTCACCCCTAGATAAGAGTCTCAAATTCTACCACAGCTAACCGGGCAACAGAGGCTCCATCAGGTGATACCAAAAAAAAACATATGGCTATATGAACATGTCCAAACTAGTAATGTATGAAAATCCGAGAATAATTGAAAGTCAGGTATGACAAAAAAATTCATTTGGTAAAAAGAAACCAAGATGCGTAAGTCCGGTGTTGCGGTGTTTCTCTATTGGCTTAGGCCAGAGAAGCCTACTCCCCCCTAGGAGCCCTTCTCCTAGGTGCCGAACTTGGTCGGTCTTAAGAACCTGTCCCCCCCGGCTGATCCAACCCCGCACGTTGAACCCAGGACAGGCGGTCTTGAAAAAGACCCTTGGTCCGCTGGTTTCTCGCCCCCCGGAATGGGCTTTACAAAAAAAAATTAAATTATTTTGTTTCCTATTTTAAGGCTTCGCGGCCTTAGACATTTTTTTACAGGAGAACGCGTCTAAACTCCGAGTACAATCACCCTATGAGCTGGTCTATGGTCCCTAACCTCTCGAAGCTGGACAAAAAAAACTTTAACAGGAAAATCATCAGAACTCCGTTTGAATAGACATTTTTATATTGGAGAACTCGTCAAAACTCCGTAAGGTTAGGCATTTGATATAGGAGAACTCGCCAAAACTCCATAAAACTAGACATTTTGATTTGGGAGAACTCGTCAAAACTCCGTACAAGCAGACCAATTGGAATATGGACTGCTAGATGGTCCACGGTTCCCGATGGGAGCGCTTGTGATCCACCTATTATTATAACTGCTCGGGGAGAATACTGGGCGAATTGTCCCCGACCGCCAAGACGCCCAGCGGAGTCTTATTGAGGACGAATATCAGAAGCATGAAATCGTCCTATTAATCTCCCTGTTAAGTCTTCTAAGTCATACAGTGCATTGCCCACTTTTCCACGCACTCGACACTTAATATATTTTGGCAGGAATTTCGCGTTTATGCCCTGTTTGAAGTTGCTCAAGGCAAAATTTCTTCTGAATACTTCCTGACCTTCCCTATAATTCACAAGCCTAGAGCGCTTATTGTAAACCTGCTTGACTCTATCATTTGCCTGCGCTAAGTTTTTACGGATTTGTTCGTGGATTCCTGTTAACCTATCAGCCCTACTCACTATCGGTACGCAATCTTCTTTAAGGCTATCCAATTTTTCTAATAACTTATACGCGGATGCGTGTTGGACCATATTCTGACCATATAATGCAAAGTACGGAGAACACTGAATTGATGTATGAAAATCGCTTCTTAGAACTGCTAAAATTTCGGGTATGTGTTTGTCCCAATCCGTATGATCCTGCTTATCTTTTAGGAAAATTCTTATCTTGGATACTATCTCTCTATTCACGCGTTCGGACGCATTAGCTTGTGGGGAATACACTCCTGTCCTAACATGCGTCACACCGTACTTCTCAAAGAACGCTTTCATTTCTTTTGAGATGAATTGTTTCCCATTATCGCTGTGGATATATTCTGGGACCCCTATGGCTGGAAAAATCTCTGTACTGAAGTAGTTCATTACATTGATAGTTGTCGCTCTCTGCATTGGCTTCAGCCACACATACTTTGAAAAATGGTCTAAAATAATAAAAAGAAACTGGTTCCTACGTTTGGATCTCGGATAAGGTCCTAAGAAGTCGCAATATAAGCGCTGAAAAGGTCTCTCTGTAACAAAAGCGCTTCCTATAGGTGGTCTTGACTGCTGATTCGTTGCTTTTACAGCCTTGCAAGTGTCACAATCCTTCACATAATCTCTAACGTCCCTAGCTTGTTGTGGCCAGAAGTATTTCGACCTAACCCGTTCCAATGTCTTTTGCCAACCTCCGTGATAACTCCTAACTGCGTCATGTGCCATTCGTATTGCTTCCTCCCTGAGTCTTTGGGGTAACCACAACCGCCATAACGAGTCCTCTTCACCCTCCACACCTTTTCGAAACTTAACCCTTTTAAAAATCAGCCCGCCTCTGACACGCAAATCCGGGAGAGCCTCACCGTTTACTGTAATTGTTCTGATAAGATCCAGATACTCATTGGCTCTAAATTCGGATGAGTCTAAGTCTATTTCGCAAGGCGCGGGAGATGAAGTCAACTCGTCAACGTCAAAACGCGACAGAGCGTCCGGTACTACGTTCAGAGCCCCCTTACGATGCTGCATTTCGAAATCATATCTCTGTAGTAACAGTGACCATCTAGCTAACCTACCACTAAGGTCTTTTTGCATCATCAACCATTTAAGGCTTGAGTGGTCCGTGATGATACGAAATGGCAGCCCTTCAACGTAGGGTCTGAAACGTTTGACACTAACAATTGCGGCGAGGCATTCCAGCTCGGTGACTGTATAGTTGCGTTGAGCATTATTTAATTTTTTTGAAACGAAAGCTATTGGATGCTCTGCACCATTATCATCGACCTGGAATAACACGCCTCCTACTCCTATTTTGGAAGCATCACATTGAATGACAAATTCTCGGGAAAAATCAGGTTGAGCTAAGACTGGGGCGGAACTCAGAGCTACTTTAAGTTTTTCGAAGGCCTCTACTGCTTCTGGAGTTAGTTTGAAAGGACCAGGTGACTTACGTAAACAATCTGTTAAAGGGCCTGCTAAATCAGCGAAATTGGTAATAAATGCCCTGTACCAATTTGCCATACCCACAAATCTGCGAACCTGTCGAGGAGATTTGGGAATGGGGAAATTCTGCATTGCCTCGATTTTCTCTGGATTCACTTTCAAACACCCACTGCCTATAACATACCCTAAGTATCGAATCTCTCTCTGGCAAAATTTACTTTTTCTCACATTAATTGTAAGGCCTGCACTTTTCAAACACCTCGCTACATCTGCTAAAAGTTTGATGTGGTCGTCAAAATCCGCACTACATACCAACAGGTCGTCCAAATAAACAAAAACGTGTTCTCGCATATACGAGGGAATTGCTTTGTCCATGAGTCGACTCATTGTTTGCGGCGCGTTACACAGCCCAAAGGGCATAACTTTGTAATGGTACAAGGGTTTACCTGGCACCGCAAACGCTGTCTTCTCTTTTGACGACTCAGTCAGTTTAATTTGGAAGAACGCGTCTTTTAAGTCGATACCACTAATAAAGTGCGTATCCTTTAAACGACTCAATAACCCGTTGATATGCGGCAGCGGATATGAATCTTTCTTCGTGACTGCGTTTACCTTCCTAGAATCTATGCAGAGTCTAACCTTACCAGGTTTCCGTACTAAGACAACTGGGCTACACCATGGCGAATTCGACTCCTCGATGACTCCCATTTTCAATAATCTATCAATTTCGCTGTAGGCTTCAGCCTGTCTTGGTGGCGAAAGAGGAAAATGTTTGCTTTTAATTGGGACTGCGTCACCCGTGTCAATGTCGTGCTCCACCAGCTGTGTTTGCCCTAGGCCTAATTTTTCGAACGACGGAAACATATCAATAACTTTTTGCAAGTCGTATTTCTGGGATGGAGTCAAATCATGAAAATTCGGACCTTCTTCTGTATCTTCCTTTGCTTCTAGACAAGATACACTTGGAAATATTTCGGGAGCTAAAGCAAATGCTTTCCAAAAATCTACCCCGAAATAGGCTTCCTGGAGAAGCGAAGGAACAAGGTAAAAGGATATAGATTTTGTTGTATTTTTAAAAGTGACAGGCAATGAACTGCAGCCTATTATCTTCCGTTTGTCGCCGCCTGCCGTATATATGCATTCGTTCATTTCCTTATAGTTAAGATTGTTTTCTTCTAAAAATTTCAAACAGTCCTTACCCAGGATAGAGACATTGGCTCCTGAATCCAATAATCCCACTAATGACCCATTTCCTATCCTCACCCTAATCATTGGTCTTTCATCGTCTGTAAGGACGAGTGTGGTGCTTTCCAAAAGCTTTCGCACCTGGACACGTTTGCTATACCTCTTCCTACACTGCAAAATTTTTTCGGGTGGATATGGCTGGGAATCATTTGTGAAAATATTTGATCTAACCAATTGATAGTTTTGCTCTCTTTCTTCTAAACTGGGTTGGAAAATGGTCTGACAACTAACATTTCTAACTGAGGCTTTCAAAATACGAATTGGTCGAGAATTACCTTGCGACGAAGTCGGGCTATCTGAATCTGAACTATTTGAATTATCCGTACTATCAGGGAAAGTTACTATTGGTGTTGATTGACTGCTTCCGGAACTGGCCGAAAGTGGACTAGGCTCAGTACTCGCGATGATTGGCTGGGTATTGACTGAAGTGGGGGCTATAGTCCCGAACGAGTTTCCCCCTCTCTCTTCTCGCTCGGATAACGGTTTCCCTGACCACGGTGGTCGTTGGGACACTTCGGAGTCAACACTCCTCTCTGACCGCATTTGAAACAAAACTGAGATTTGATGGGCTCCTCACAGTAAATATAAGAATGGCCCATTGCCTGGCAATTCCAACATTTAATCCCTGAGTAGTCTGGCTTACCCACACGACGATAATTCAACGCTTCTATCTGCGGATCTATCATATAATCTTCGTTTTCAACCCTACATTCCGGAGCTATGGCACGCGCTTCGTTTACGCTCGGCCTATGGTAATTTGATACTAAGGTTCTGCTCTCTTTCAATACTTGCTCCCCTCGTCGAGCTACATCGCGGAGGTCATGCAGACTTCTTACATCCGCGTTAAACAACATTAATTTCAAATTACCATTAACGTTGCGTTTGATAATATCTATTAACAAGGCCTCAGACATGGGCTCTCTAAGTCTCGCGTTTAATGCCAGAATGTCCGTGTGGAAAACATCGTATGTCTCATTCACTTTCTGCTTACGTACAGATATTTCCATCATCAGCTCGTGGTCCGTTTTCATTGTACCGAATTCCCGTTTTAAAGAGTAACTCAAAAATGGATAGTTTGCGTTGGAATTTTGTTTGGTAAATAACCAATACCATTCTTCGGCACGTCCTGACAAGAAAAGGTGAAAACTGGCCATAAGCTGATCTTCTGTACACTGCGTGCGCTCACGCAAGGTGTCCAATTTAAACAAAAAATCTGAAACGCTACCAGTACCGTCATAAGAAATCTTCCAGTCTTGTGGTTTCACAACCGTATTACTAGGTGTGGGAATAATCGAATTACTAACGAAAGTCTGCGCTTGGTTCGGCTGCTGCCTAGCATCTTCCCTAGTATCACGTCTAGCATCACTCCTAATAAAATCCGCCGCCGTTCGAGAGGCTGCGACTGCAGCGTTCAGGGTATTCACATTTTCCCTAATAGCTCTCATCTCCTGGCGCAGTTCTTCTTGTGACGTTTGGAATAGCTGATGCAGGACATGTACCCACGAATTCAAGGGAGACACTTCGGGATGGGTCTCTTGGTTGGAAGCCCTATCATTGTAAACGTTTGGTTGTAACCGAACCTGTGGTAAAGCGCTTGCCTCGTCTACTGCATTTGTCGCGCCTTGCTCAGGCGGATCCGGCATATTCCTAATAAGACTGTCTAGATCAAGGATATTTGCACTAGCCGGTCTATCATATTTTTCGGAAGGGTCAGTATTTGGAACATTCCTGGATGGATCGACTGTTGCCTGGGTGACTATTGGAGAATGCATTACTAAAGGTCGGCTCGCTGGGGGTTTCGGAATCGCACCTCTATTTCCTCCTCCTCTATAATGTCCGCCATTACCTCTGAACTTGGAACCACTACCTCTAGTCGAACTCCTAGTTTGCATCCCTTCAGCTGACTGCTGAGTGTTTTGAGACATTTTCAAAAAAAAATCGAACGTTTGAGCGCTTCAAAAAAAACAAGGCACGCTTGAACGGTTGTATGAAATCTAAAGCAATTAACTGCTTGAATAAGTCACGTTTGGTGCTAAAGCTCAAATGCAATTATTTGTACAATTACCGAAATTTAAATCTTTATCTCGATTCAAAATTAGATCGCATCGAAAAGAAATTAACAAAACTTTGGTTTTGTGTTTGATCAAGTTTTCAGCGAATATTAATAATGATTATTTGCTATTTAAATCTCTATACCGGTACAAAATTATGTCACATCCGAAAAAGTAATAAAACTTTAGTTGTCGCGTTTGGTAGAAAAATCTAGCAATAATTGTGCTAATTATTTGCGATTCAAAAAAAAAATTATCTTAGATTTTAACTAACAATATCGATTCAAAATGGACTTCGCTTATAAAAAAAATATTTGTATAAATAAACGTGTTCATATACGTGTATATGTGAATGTAAAAAGATATACAATGCAAAATATATATATATATATGTATATTCGTTGTTCAATGGGAATGCTGACCTCCCATTATAAAAGGCACAGGTTACAGAATAAAAAAAATATAAACCCCCTTGAAAAACAAAAAAAAATTAAGACAGTGTGTGCCACTGGTCTCCAGCGCACCAACCGCAATGCAGGGTTGCTCGGAAGCTAAATCCCTGAGACAGGCTGGCTAACTAAAAGATAGTTAACAATAACATAAAAAAAAATTGAAATTTTGCGAAATACTAACCTATCTCCGCCGCAATGAAAGGAACGGTTTGAATACGCTATCCCCAGACTTGCGGAGATAGACAATACATCCTTCGGTCTCAGCTCAGCTCATCGCCATGAAGTGGTGCTAAATGTTCCAAGGCCCCCAACTCAGGCATGAGATGAACTGAGGCCTGCATCGCATAACAAAAGAAAAAGACAGAACAAAAGAAATTTGCAAAATACCCTTCTAATCTCCGCCGCAATGAAAGGTGCAGCTAGAGGCTGCATTCCCCAGACTTGCGGAGATGAAAAGTACCACCTCAGGTCTCAGACCAACCCATCGCAATGAAAGTGGCGCTAAGTGCAACCAACTCAGACGCGGAATGGCTGAGGCCTAAATTGCAAAAAAAAAAAAAATCACGAAAAAAAAAACAAAAAAAATTAAAAGGACGAATTTTCCTTATGACCAACATCCTTGGCTCCGCCGCAATGAAAGGCACGGTTTGAAGCCGCTACCCCAGACTTGCGAAGAAGGATTGCTAGCTTAGGATCCAGCTCAACTCATCGCAATGAAGGCGGTGTTCGAATTACCACCCCAGACGCGAGATGAGCTGGGCCCCAAAAGAAAAAAAAATCCGATACACAAAACTGCACAAAAGACATATTCGGCAAAAGAAATAAAAATAAATACTGAATCTAGCGGACATGCCCCTCGGACGACAGTGAAAACAAATTTAATATTTAAACTACAAAAAAAATTAAGTGCGTTAAACACTGCCTCTCCGGGTGAAATGCAAAAAAAAACAGACAAAATGACGTTAAGTCTCGTGGAGCCCTGAGCCACTAACACCAATGACTCTCCAATCAGTCTGATCAATTCCATCATCCCGCCGCAACGCAGTGGCGGCTACGGAGGCTGCCAATCTGGGACTTGCGTGAAGATGAAACTTCACTGACCGACCAGAAAACCACTGAAGCCAGCACCCAAGGCCCCACGTTGGGCGCCATCTGTTATGGTACAGCTTTCGACTATCGAGTGCGTTTTGTGGCGCCCTATGCCACCAACAGCGATGATCTCTTTGGACAACCTGATCAGTCTCACCATCTCGCCGCAACACAGTGGCGGCGCAGGGCCTGCCCATCTGGGACTTGCGAGATAGTAAGGCGTCACTGGCTGATCAAAAGGCCATCGAGTCAGCACGTTGGGCGCCATCTGTTATGGATACGCATTCTATACGAGTGGAGCAGCAATGCATGGCGGTCGGCATGATCTAGGGTTGCACTGTGGCTAGTCATTGTCGGCTGGGCGGGGTTCTTGCCTACATTGCTGTCCTGCGCCATAAACAGAAAAAATTCATATCATGCCTTTTCAAACCAAAACGAGTAAAATCAAACGAAAACAACATCCGGTTTTAGCCGGATGCCACGGACGGACCGTTGAAAAATTCAAAAATTCAAAAGATAACCCGGAAAAATCAAATTCAAAAGGCCAGACGTCAGTTAAATTTAAATAAATACGAACCGAGGGAAAATGTCGTTAAACTTTGAATAGGAATTTTGAATGTACGTTAAAGTCAGACGAACGTTGGCAAAGCAATTAAACAAAAATTTAAGTCGGACGGAAATACTGACATCAACGGAAAAATTTTAAAATAGATAAGCGGGCGTTAAATTTAAATAATCGCGGACGGAAGAGAAAAGATTTAAAAATTTAAATTTGAACGTACGTTGAAGTCGATGTGCATTAGAGTTGAATAAACATTATCAAAAGAAACTGTCAGTTAATTTAAATTTGAATATATATATCGCGAGAGAAAAAAAAATCGTTAACTTTGATTTTAAATTTGAATCAACCGGAACGACCGGTTATTAACGGGCACCTGAAAATACATAAAAAAAGCTGAAATTTAAAATATATGAACAATCAAAAAAAAATTAAAGGCCGAACTCACAAGGGGGTGGCGTTGCTGATGTTGTTGCAGCGCCGGTGCGTTTTTGTCCCACCCTAATCCATGGTTACTGTCGCACCCGAATATCAGTAACCCCTTACCTGTGGTGCGCCGCTGGTGTTGTTGCAGCGCTGGTGCTTTTCGACCCACCCTCATCCATGGCCATCGGTGCACCTATGATTCGATGACCCCATATCTGAAAATCCCTATGCCTTTTTAAATGAAGAGAATCAGCATCCCCATTTTAAACTTACAATTATTTATTTAGAATTCATTTCTCGTAAAATCTAAATTTTTACTTTGCTTTCATTATGGGCCGTATTAACAAAAACAACAAAAAAAAATCAAATGCTAATTTCCAAGATTTCACAAATCTTACATTAATTTGTATGAACGAAATTTAAAAGTTTGAGCAAAGGGGTCTAAAATCCCAAACAAATCAAATGTTTGCCTTCATCAATATGACCCATTATGTATATAACATACACCCACGGTTAAATATTTGTATTACAATTTATATTAAAGGCGCCTTTTTTGTAAGTTGGTGCAATCGTTCTTACGTTTATGCATTGGTGTGTATGTATTGGTTAGCAAAAATTATTTATGCATTCATTAACAATTTTTTTTTTTTTTTGACTTTTGTGATCCTAACTGTTACAACTGGTAAGCGATTAAATATCAAGGGCTCTACAACTTCGTTTTGACTAATTGTAGTATGTACGTATTTATGCATATCTGCTGTGCCAATCACTCTCATATGCAAAATTCGGTTCGTGGCAATCCGATATGCCCAACACCTCTATACGTAGGTGGTACCTATGTATGTTTATGTACAGCGAAGCAAATTTACATAAATATGCACATACGTATGTGCGTTAATTTTAACTAAATAGAATAATAAAGAGTAAAATATACAAAATAACATGACTCGCTTACGACCTATGTTCCGGTGGTTGTTGCTGCTGCTGTTGTCGTTGTTGGTGCTGTTGCTGCTGCTGATGGGGATGCTGGTGCTGGTGCTGTTGGTGTGGGTGGTGGGATGTTGCGCTGGCTGCGCTCAGGCACTAAATACTAGATTTTGATGTTTTTAGTAGTAATTTTTTTGCTGTTTGTAATTAAATTTTTGCAATTTTAAATGTTTCGTAATTATTGTTGTTGCACAAGCGAGTTTTGTGCAAGCTATTTACACGGTATTTTTTTTTTTTTTTGCTGTTTTATTTCTCTTGTTTTTAGTTGCTCGTTGCTTTTTCCCTTTATTTCTTGCTGACAATAATTTTTTTTCACTTATTTTTTTTTTTTTTTAAATTTTGTTAGTTACTTAAGTTAGATGGGATGCACATCCCTTTTTGCTTTGCCTTTTTTTTTTTTTTCTTATTGCACCAAACAAACAAATGTTTTAATGTTGATACAGTGGTTAATTTTGTCGGTGGTTCTTTTCCGTTATATGATTCAGCGTTAAGTAACTATTTTTCATTATTTAGTATCTACTATGTATGTTAAAATACATTCACTAGCACAAAGAAAATGAAAATATATCGCTGAAGAACTTCGAAGGCGTCGATTATTGCATGTTAAACTTTTTCAGCTCAGTTGATTAGAATACACTTATTTGCATTACGTTTATATATGCTGCATGGCGCCCGTTCCAGACTGTATTTGTGTATGTTGGTGGTATGGCACGCAGGAATGCTGGACCTCTGTCGCTGGTTCAGTTCGAAAATTCAATAATTAGGTAGGTACCTACATACATATATTTAGTTTTTCACTATTCAAAAACCGATTCCGATAAATTATTTACAAAACTAGTTAATTTACACTAAAACCGAAAATTTCGCAGAATTTTAACGAAATTCTTATATATTTATTTACTTTTGTATTTACATACATATGTTGTGTAAATTAATTATGAATGCACGTTACAATACACTAAATATGCGCGTTCGACTTTGGGACATAATGCGTAAACACGTCTGATCGATGCGATGGTCAGCAAAAAAACTGTCGCTGTACTAAAATTTCTCTATCCAAGCGTGCCTTCCACTTTTTCTTCTGTCCTCGTTTTTGGAAGAGTCCCGTTTCTTTTTCCATATAGCCTGCAGTGGTGTAGTGACGTGTGCATAATAGTGGCGTGACTTTACGGTTACCCGAATGTCTATATCATGGTATGACGCTAGCAATGGCACAAGCGAGATGGAATGCGATTGCCATGTTACACAAATAAAAATACCAAAACTTTCGGAATAAAATGCCTCAAGCATTTTTCCCATGAAACTATCTCAAATTAATCGCTTATATTCGTGCCCTAGTAAATTTGCTACTGTAAAATTCTATTAGTGTACGTTGGAAATATTAATAGACATTGTTGTCTTACGCTCAAATTATAAAAATGGTAAGAGACAGGAAAATCTGATTAATGAAATAGTATGTTTGTTTCTTATTAAACTAGCAGCTAGCTGTCAAATGAAATGAAAAGAGCAAAACGGAAAGAATTACGCTCATAAAGAGTGAAATGAACAGAAAATCAAGAAACCTTCTGCCAGCCCAAACCTGGCTAACTATCCATAACTAGCCAATAAGAAACAAACATAGTAAAATTATTTGGTAAATAATTATTTAATTTTCTGTGAACTATGTAAAATTTAAAATTGTATGGAGCGCATAAGAACATTTTATAATAGGTGCATTTGAAAGTACTAAGTATCCGAATAACCACGTGTTACGTATTTTCACAATAAGAAGTGTTCATGGCAACCCTGGAGAACCAGTTTCTCCATCACCAATCCATGTGCATACCTCGCCATTGGAACGATTGTCAAGGTTGAGATGGGAAATTTGAGTTAAGCTTTCCCATGAAAGGCCTACTTATAGAGGTTGGCTCGATAGCTTGCCTATTTGCAAAAAAAAATTTTCATGCAATCTATAAGGATTGAAATCTGAAGAATGAATCAAAACCACATAACCATTTAGAAGAATAAAAAAATCGGTGTAAATCTCGGATGCAATTACTTATTTAAATTTTGTTTAGACTCTTAGTGGAGCAAGAAAAGAATTAACTACAGGATTTTAAATAAAAAAAAAATGTTACATTTGAGATATCTAGTGACTGAATAAGAAAGTACAAAACGTTATTATTGCCAGAACACCACCAGTGGTGCATGAAATTTACTCAAACAGGGAAATGACTCCTGTCAAAAAAAAATTGTCAGCTGTTGCCATCGAGACAACCTCAAAAGTCACCCTCGTTTCGCCGTGCGGCCACCTGTTACACTAGCCCATAGCTCAAACATACAAGGTCGATGCGAGGGAGAATCGCTCTTCTTCTTCTTGGCATATGTCAACTTATTGTCTGTTGCCTTGATTTTACAATTTTGCAGGCCTTGTTCGTAGAAGTAGAATGCTAAGCTCAAGGTTTATCCAAAGAAGGTTATATTAGTTACGTTTTGATGTGTGTGTTTCCAAAAAAAAAATGTCAACGTGAAAGAGGAGAGAAATTATTTTCAAAGTAAAAACTTTTCCCCAATCGGTTCTATCTGACGTTCGTACCTTTTTTGCACACGTACCCAATTGCAATCGGCTTATCTGCCGCGAAATCCTTCTTTAAACAATCCCTGCTAAGTTGTGTGTTCACTTCTTTTCCCTGCTTTTGACATTTGAAATAAGCCGCCTAACGTCAATCGCATAAACTGCCTCACATGCGACGACCTGTTTAGTTTGGCCACGCGTCAACCATTCTTCTTCACCATGTCAGCACGTCGGCCATTATGAAATGGAAGTCATTGGAAAAGTACTAAGAAAAACTACTAAAATAGTGGTGATGCCACACAGACAGAATTGAGCAACCGAAATTAACCCGTTTATGATCGATATCAGCATTGATATCGATAGCAAACCATAACAACCTCGAGTTAAAAAGATAACTCGAAGTTCTGCAAGTGGGCCTTACAAAATACATTTCTGAAATCGCCACCGAAACTACCTGATAAATCCCTCTTGGTCTTCTGACATTGGAAGACGTCACACTGTCAATATGAATCGCGATTCAAATATTGATGAATCGCAAACTAGTGCTACAGGTTCAATATGAATACTGCGATATTTTTCTCGCTCTGAGGTTTAAAATATTTTACTTCAAACTTTCACTTTCAATTTGTTTATTGCCAATATTGCGATCCAGATCACGGATTTCAAAATTTCTAAATATACACGCATTTTGATGGATCGCAAAATTTTCATGCTACACAGTCAATCCATATTGTCAATATTGCGATCCGGATCGCGGATTTCAAAATTTCTAAGAGCCTATACACACTTGCGACTCAATCGATTTGGTCGAATTGGACTGTTGTATTCACACTACTCCAACTATTTAGTCGAATCGGTGGCAGCTATTCACACTTGAGACTAAATAGTCGTGCGATTGACAATGACATAGTGTTGCCAATGTTCACATTTTACTCAGCAAATTTTACATTAGTGGTCTTCATATAAAGTGATGAAGTATTAAATTGTTAAAGTTTATCTGCATTCTTACATGAAAGCACCTTCTTGTCAGCTGTCAACTTGATTAATAAATAAAAAACAATAAAATAAACAAAAAGTGCATACATTGTTTGGCTTTGTTTCTTATTAAACTAGCAACTAGCTGTCAAGTAAATGAAAAGAGAAAAACGGAAGGAATTACGCTCATAAAGGCGAAACGAACAGAAGTACAAGAAACGGAAAAATAGTAAAAATCAGCCATTAATAATTTTCATGAAATTTCATTTTCATTATTTCTATTTTAAAATGCGATTAATGACATTTGAAGAGGACAACAATATCAAGAAACATATGAAAACGGAAGTAAATATCCTTAGTTAGATAATTCTTGTCTATAACTACACCATTTCCAGATGGATTTTAGAAAGTGTCAACTGGATTTTAGAAAGGGGAAATTGGATCTTAGAAATGTCAATTGGATTTTCGAAAATTTATATAATTATTAATTTATACTTTCATACGCAATAAAGAATTTCTATTCGAAAAATTCTGTGTAAAATTTATTTTAAACGCACATTCTGAAATCCAATTCACGCTTTCAAAAATCCAATTTTGTTTTCTAAAATCCTTTTAACGCTTTCTAAAATCCAATTGACATTTCTAAAATCCAATTTCCCCTTTCTAAAATCCAATTGACATTTCTAAAATCCAATTTCCCCTTTCTAAAATCCAGTTAACGCTTTCTAAAATCCATCTGGAAATGGTGTAGTTAATAAGAAACGAACCTTTTGTTTTTAAACATTTTGAAAATATTAATTGAAATATTCAATCTCTACAATTTACCAAAAGTGAAATAAAAGTAGTGCTGTCAGCATGGCAACTCTTTCCACTACGAATATCACTGTTGTTGTTGTAGTCGTTCGACTAAATTGTCTCAAGTGTGAATACGTAGAAGGGCGCCTTGCTGATCAAGCAGTTGTACAACTGTTTCAGTTGGAATGAAATTGGGCTGCAAATCCAACTGTTTCAGTTGTACAACTAATTGAATGTAGTGTGAATGCTTCCATACATTCCCATGCAAATCAACATTCGACTAAATCGATTGAGTCGCAAGTGTGTATAGGCTCTAATAGGGGCCACTAACCGTGCAACAAATCGTGTTGTACAACAAATCGTCACATTAGTGACGGTTGGATGAAGATCAAACGATTTTGATATTTTGTCGCGATGTACAACAAATTGGAAGGTTAGTGGATATGTTTGCCAAACTCGCGTTGGATATAAGAAATAAAAGTGGAAAAATTTAATAAACTGCGGGGAAATTTTCCAATAATGCCGCACGCCCCCAAAAAAACGACTTCTACCGGCGGGTAGGGGAGGGGAAGGGTGTTCTGAATTCGTAAAATTTAGACACCGGACGTACCTCGTTTTCGAGAAATTTATGGTTAAAGTTTAGCAACTCTCCATATAAATTCGATAGATAAAGAAAAAACACATTAAGGTTGTTCTCTGTGTCTAATATTTTTGCCGAGATATCATGATATCTTGAGAAATTTGCCACACAGAGAGAGCGCACCTTTAAGAAAATAAAATTCTAAATGAGTTCATTGTGAACTAGCATGTTAGTCATATTCTTTCCTCTCTTTATACGTTGTCGCTTTGCTTTGCTTGCTTCAATTTCGAATTAATTAAGTTTTTATCTGAATAAAATAAAATACTTAAAAAAAAGAACTACACCTTTTCAAGTCCATAATGAGAATATGTAAAATCGTATTGAGAACATGTAAGATCATATTGAGAAATGTAAGTTCAAAATGAGAAAACCGAAATTCAAATGGGAAAGTATAAATTCATATTGGGAATGTATAAGTTGATATTGAGAAATATAAATTCGTATTGAGAATGTGTAATTTCAAATTGGGAAATGTAAATTCAAAATGAGAAAACCGAAATTCAAAACGAGAAAATGTAAGTTCAAAATGAGATACTGAGTTTTTTGTCAACAACTTTCCATACAGATGCACTTGCCTTAAATGATATGCATGTTGGAATATAAATTAACATTTAAACTACATATATATACATGTGTATATAAATTTGGATTATCTTTCTGTTAAATTACATAGATTTTTTTGTTGATATATAATACATATTTAAAACTGCGTTGTCCACGTAAATGCATACATACATATATGAATATAAACCTGTATTATCTCTTTAATAAAATTGAATTTTCAATACCGTATTTAATCTCATTATAAATTTACATTTTCTCGTTTTGAATTTACCTATTCACGTTTTGAATTTATGTTTTCTCAATACGAATTTATATTTCTCAATATCAACTTATAAATTCCCTTTATGAACTTATACTTTCCCATTTGAATTTCGGTTTTCTAATTTTGAACTTACATTTCTCAATATGAATTTACACATTCTCAATACGAATTTACATTTCTCAATACGATCTTACATATTCTCATTATGGACTTGAAAAGGTGTAGAAACATAAATTCAAACTCACTTCTCATAGAAGACCATTGTCAATGTAATAACATGGTGGCATTTCCCGTGATATTTTTCTCATGATATCATATATCACGGGTTGGGGTATTTTGTTGTTGTGCTCGGCAAATTTATCACACTTATGTCATGTCGGCAAATTTGCCAGGCCAAAATCACAGAGAGAGAAGAACCTTAATAAGGTCTTGTCAAATTTGCCAACATGTGCAATATTAAGTGGGAAAAATGTAATCAGTTAACTTATATATTTTTATAACACAAAAATTAGCTTTTTTTTTTAATTATTACGAGTACAATCCGTATGCATTGGCGTGTTGTTCACTCTTCAAAGCGTTGGTAAAAATGATGTTTGACGATAAATCGACGTTGAAGTTGGAACGTTGGTGGCGAAGCATGCGATTTATCGTACGACGGTGTACTACGATAAATTGTATGGATAAAGCTTAGTATCGACCTCTCAAGAAAGGCAAAAGTTTCATATAAAATGACGTACAAGAAATGCTCAAGAAATTTTTCTTGTGAAACTTTCTTGAGCGAGTATCGACCTCTCAAGAAATTTAGTACACTTTTTTACCACTATTTTTCAGCATAATGCGAACACAGCAACACAGGTTTTGCCAAGAAATATATCATCGAGCATTTATTTCTTAACAGCGTTGCCGTTTTAGCCATTTGGTGGCTAGTTTTAGCCGCCGCCATGTTTCTTTAGCCACCAAAATTTGGGTTTTGCCACTAGCCACGTTTTTAGCCACCGCTTGTAATGAACCATAATTTTGCACATAGAAAAGATGTGGTAACGCTAATTCAATTCAGCGATTATCGCAAATCGATTTAAAGGCCCTTGGCAACTTACAATCTGGATTGACCAGTTTGAGTGTTTTTTTGAGTGAGTTAGTCAAATTTGATTAGTGGCCGCTGTAGTGCAGAGGGTAGAGTGCTCGCCTGCTATACCAGAGGTCTCGGGTTCAAACCCCAGTCCGAGCAAACACCAAAAAATTTTTCTAATTAGTAAAAATCCAATTATTGGGTTTTTTAAGAGCAGTGGTCACCTCTCGGCAGTAAGTGGCCGAGAGTGCATTTCCGCCATGAAAAAGCTTCTCACAAAAAATGCATTCGCCGTTCGGAGCCGGCATAAAACTGTAGGTCCACCCAATTAGTAGGAAAAACAAAAAGGAGCACACCTCGAATTGGGAGAGAAGCTTGGCCATAAAACTCGTCAGAGTTATAATAGCGCCATTGTATTATTATTATAGTCTAATTTGATTGCTTTTGTGTGTGTTAGTGCAATCGGCAGCTGTCGTCTCCTGCCAGAAACACGAATGTGAAATTGTTTTTGCGATGTCTGCTCTTTATCGGTTACATATTGATGTAATAACAATTAGTATTTGTATAAATGCTTGTGTAAACATACATACATAATATGCACGTGTATGTACATAAGCATATATACTAATATTAATTGTTATTATATCAATATATAGCCGATAAAGAGGAGATATTCCACTTAAAAAAAATTTCACATTCGTGTTTCTGGCAGGAGGCCTACGATACTATGTATGTATGAATATTTTATTTTTACACAAATTTGTGACTTTTTCCTTATATTGTTTGCAATAGTTTTGCGCCTGAATTTTAAAAATAAATTTAAAACATGTTAATTTGAAACAAAATTTTTTAGCCACCATTTTTAGCCACGAACCACATTTTTTAGCCATTTTTAGCCACAAATTAAATCAAATCTAGCCACCACGAAAATTTTTCAACGGCAACGCTGTTTCTTAAAGAAATTTTGACGTTTGTTGCGTGTTGAAAAAAAATCGTGGAAATCGTTAGTGAAAATGGCAAAAAAGAAACGAAAAATAGAATGCACAATTTTTCTAATGATGCAAGGGCATAGTTGGCATCGATTTCTCATATTTTATTCCATTCCGGCCATCAATATACCACAGTTTACCAGTAATATAAGGTCATCCTCGTTGCTTTCGATGATTTCCTGAAATAACAACAAAATAAAACTATTGAAAACATATATTTAAAGCTTTTATTTAATATTTTTTAAGAACTTACTAATTGCTTATGTTTACAAAAAGGTTTATTTTGTTTACGTTTTTGATGCTCTTCTTCATTTAACTTGGTATTCACGGTGGATTACTAAACGTCAAAATTTCTTGCCTACTACTATTTTTTACTCAAGAAATAAATCCAAAAATTTCTTGAGCTGTTTCTTGAGAGGTCGATACCAGCCTTAAGGGTTCAATTAGTTATGCGTTAACTTTATTTCCATAATAGCAACAGTATCGGTATTAATTTGGTAGATTATTGGTGCAGTAACAGTAAACAGTTGAACAGTGATTATAGCTCAATAAACGTGGCCATAGCAATAGAGTCGCTCTTCTTCTTTTGGTTTTTTAGGTTGCGAAATTATCATATTTTGTATTAACGCTAATAGCGTGTTCTCTTTTGATTGCTGCGACCATATTATTATTGGGTTATAACAGTGAAAAATTTAAACAAACTATCGATCAGCTGATTAGCGTTACGGCTGAAAACCAAAATCATTTGGTTGTTACCGATAGCGTTACGACTAGCGATATGGTTATCGAATCACTAATTAAATACAAGGTTGGTTGATCAGCTGTTTTATAACGACACTGTTACTGCATAACTAATTTGATCTTAATGGGCGGCATAAACATTTTGCGATCCAGAATTGGGATCCATCAATATTTGATGTTGCTCGATACTACACTGTCAATATGAATCACGATCCTTGGATTTCCTCAATATATATTGACCGTCTGACGTATGCCATTTAAATGCAGCCCTGCGTTTTGAAGCATTTATTTGAAAATAAAACCAACTGGCTGAAAGGCCTTCAATTTTCAATTTGTATTTTCTTGTGTTTTTTCCTTATTTATGTTATAATAAAATATACAAAATAGTGTCTTTAAAACGCATTTATTAATTAAAATCCTAGTGTTTTCCAAACAGTTTTTAAATGTCCAATATCGGTGGTGTCAGTGAAAAGGGTGCAGTGCGGGTTATTGTGCGCGAAAGACCCGTTCGAGAGAGTATGCTGGAAGCCGATGGGACCCCGAGTGCCATATCGTACCATCAATCTTGTCCAAACGTATGAATATACATCCATATAAAAATACACACATATGTACACCCCACAGCAAAAATTACTTATATTATTTGCCAGTGCATAAACGAAATATAATTTTTACTAGAGCATAAACGACGAAACAGTAGCGTCGCACAGTGGGGCAGCTTCCACACATTCAGCGGAAAAAAATAGGAGTTATCGTAGGACTTTGAAATTTTGCACTCAGGTTATATATGAGCTAGTTAAGATAATTTCCAAAAATGGTTTAAATCGGTCAACTCCTAGGGATACCTCCCTTGGAACCATGAAAAGAAGGAATTATTTAAAAACCTTAATTTCAGCTGAAAAAAATTCAGATATTTTCACGAAACTTCGAGCATAAGTTACTCTTACGAATGGCGTTGACGGTGCGAAAAATCATTGAAATCAGCCACTGTCTAGAGGTACCTCACAACTTTAAGAAGGAATATCTCGGTAACTATAAGCCTCCGGCAAGTTTGCTTCTCAGTTTTGATATCTGTGAGAGCTCCTCTACCGCCCTGCATAAGTAATTTTTCTCAGGGCGTGCTGGAATAATGGAAAGCCGACCCAATAACTTTTTTTTTATTGTAGCATGTAAGGATACTTAGCACTGGCAGGTGCAGCCAGCTGGACATTTGGATTGTATGCTAACGAAAAAGGAAAACATTTTGAAACAAAAGTATTGTAAACAAATTCGTTTGATTTGAATTAATAGTTAATAATATATACTGTTTTGTGGAATTTCTTTCGTGAGGAGGCTAATTTTAGCTACCTTACGAATGAAATTCCATAAAACAGTGTCTATCCGTTGCAATGCACAAAAAAAGGACACGAGTCGCATTTGAACCTGGTCTTTTGGTTGCATCCTTCTTTGCGGCATTTCATGAATTTGTTTTTGTCCCGGACTCAACATATGGGCATATGTCTACTTTCAGTCGTTCTCAAATCTTTTGGGGGTAGGGGCTGTATGAACCCAGCCCTTTTTGTAGGAACTTCGTCTTCGATTTCGCTGTCATTTGTATTTCTTTTAGCAGCACATCCGGACAAACATTCTCCTACATACATATATCTTGAAATATAAAAGGTCCATCAACTCCGATTTATTTTTACCACAAGAAAGTTGATCTTATTTATACAGCACCCGTACGGGCCACTTCTTTGTCCTGATGTTAATACGTTAGTATGATATCAGCCTGTCTGCAAGTTCTACCCCTCCTATCGACGCGTTGTAGCTTGTAACCGTATTTGGACAATTGACGTTTATATATTTTTTGGTCTTTTTGTCCCATCGACGAACGGATACAAGTGGTCGAGTTCCGTTCGATGTGGTTGCCATGAGCACCGAACGGCTGTCCATCCATTTTACAATTGCCACTTTCTCATCTTCTCTAACAAATTCGTGGAATGTACCTCTTCCTCTCTTCAAAAGTTGATTGTCATTTGGAAGTTTTTTCGGAGCTCTTTGGGAGCTCGGTTTTGTTGAATCGTGCCAGTAGCATATATTCCATTTCCAAGCAAAAAATCGAGCAGTTTTATCGAAGTAAAGTATTGGTCAATATATATTTCGCTGCCCTTACTAATATTCTCGGAAAGCCTTTGTACTACTGTTCCTCCGATACCTAAATCATGGTTGCATTTATCATTGGCCCAGGTTTTTGCCCCTTGGTAAATGAAAAAGTCCAGTATTAAACCATCTGGACTAGAGAGGATAAAATTTTTCAAACCAACCTGACATGGTTTTCCCTTAACGTATTGTTTCAATTGCGTGGTACCGGAGAATGGAATCATTTGCTCGTCGATGCTAAGTTTTTTTTGGTTTTGGTAGCGATTGACATCTTTTCAAAACAGTTTTTATAATTGGTTCAATCTTCCACAATTTGTTATATTCTTTTTCTTGTAGAGTTGCCCTTAAATTGTCGACAAAATGCATATAATTTCTTAATTTAAAAAATCGATCGCTGGGTATCTGTGTAATAGCTGGAACTTTAATAGCGGGCCGGTAGTACATCCTTACGCGTGGAAGTTCCATGCAACCAGCAAGTATGTGAGGTCCTGATAGTTTCTTGTATTCATTCTGGTCTGAATTCAAATTTTGGCCATTTTGTAGAGCATACATATTACTCTGCTCTGAAACTGCGCGCCAAAAATCGTCATCAAAATATTCCAAGAAATATTGGAAAAGTGTCCACTCAATTCTATCCTCTGCGTCCCATGTCTCGTCGGTAGCGAGGGTATTAACCACACAAAATTCTTTGGAAAGCCACCAATTCATTTTGATTTGGTTGTACCATTTAGTCTAAAATTCCAAAATATCACTGCATATTGCATGAAGAGCATGTTGACAATTTGACTTTTTTCCGCGAAATCCCCAGTGTGCGTCGGTGTGAGTTGTGCATGTATGCGTTACTTCGTTCGTGAGCGCTAAGTTCTCGGCTTGTTATTCCGCTTTGATCGTTACCCTGCAGCGAAACAGCTAACTAGTAGAGCTCTAGATACCCGGGTATCGAACAAATCGAATTGATCGTTTTTGTTTGAAGCCCGTTTGTTGTTCAAATGCCCGTACAAACATTCGAGCATTCGAGCTTACGAACAAAAAAAATGTGTAACGAAAAAATAGAAATAAAAACAACTACATATGGAGAAGAAAAAAAAATAATAAACAAAAGAAAAAAACAAACTTCAAAATGCCCGAATTGTTAAAATGCCCGTACGAACATACGGGTAATAAACAAACAAACTACTGTTCGAGCATTTGAACAGCATTTGTTCGGGCTACTCGAAAATGTTCAAAAAAAATCTGGAGCTCTACTAACTAGTATGCCCAAATTGTAGTATATTAACTGGTATTCGTTTGACAATACCATACCAGTTTATTTTGTCTAGTATTATACCAGTTAAATGCAGTTGAACCACAAACTAGTTATCAAAATACTAGTTTACCAACTGGTATCCAAAAGCAACATCATACCAGTTTATTTTACCCAGTAAAAAGAAATTTGATGAAGTCCAGCAAGGAAAAGAATTGAAATTGAACAAAAAGAGGTATTGAATTGAGGGGCAAAGGAATTGAAAAAACAGAGTGCCTGAATTTTTATACAATGAGTTTTTTTTAATTACTGAATATGTGGCTTAAGTTTATTGTTTTTAAACTGAAATGGTACCTTATTAGTTATTTAATATAAGAAATATTTTTACGATTCCTGAGTGCCTGAATTTTTATACAATGTGTCTGTTTTTGTTTTTTAATTACTGAATATCTTACGTTTTATCTTTGCTTATAAAACTGAACTGCCACCTATGTATTATTTTTATTGAATGAATGAATATAACGAATTACATATCGACGGCTGAGAATAAGATCGCCCTATTTCAAAAATTGTTTCAAAAACGCCCTATTTGAAAAATTGTTTCAATAACGTCCTATTTCAGATTTTGCTTCAATTTTTCAAATAGGGCGTTTTTGAAACAATTTTTGAAATAGGGCGATCTTATTCTCAGAAGTCGATATGAAATAAATAGACTTCAAAATTTAATTTTTTTTTTGTATACCTAAACTTGTATATGCTGATTTATATGCTACTATGTAGTATTTTTCTGACCCATACAAACTGGCATTTAACTGGTATGAGCTTATGCAGAGGAACACAATTGCCATTTCGTAGGACATTAACACACGAAAAATACCAGATGTTTACATGGGAAATTTACAGTCGGGCAAGTAGTTGACTGTACCCTGCCAACTGGTATAATTCTAGTTTGCAACTGGTTACTTTCGCTGCAGGGCAGTTTTGCCAGTATACACATGCATACATACATACATATCGAACGTTTTATGCAATAGGGATTTAACTCGAAATTTTCGATTTCTGGGATTTTGCCATATATTTCAATAACTGGGTCGTGCCTTTGAGTCTAGTCTTATAAAATACTGAAAAAGATAAAAATGGCGGAAATAAAAGTGATTTTGTAGTAAGCGGTAAAAGGAAACTATTTGAAATTTGCGTTTTCCCAAAAAAAACTTTTTTTTGAGTTGAATCCCTATTGAATAAAACGGGCGATATATACAGTTGCGGTCAAAATCTTAGTAGTGCACCAACCGTAGATAAAAAATCTAAACAAATTTGGATTTTGTATACTAAATGTTTATTTTGGATTTTATTACAATAAACTACTACTAATAACAGATACATCATGCAGAAGAACTTAGTAAGTTAATTATTTGTACGGTTTTAAAATAACATTTTATACCTTGCCCTCAAAATATCAACGGTCAAAATCTTAGTAGTGCGATTTTCTTCAATAAAAATATAGTTGAACTAACTATTTATTCAAAAGATTTTAATTGTGGATTAATAATAAAACTATAATAAAGTGTTTAGTACATCGTAGCGTATCCTTTATTAGATATAACAGGAGCACAACGCCGATGCATCGAGTTTACGAGTGTTTCCCATTGTTCGCTAGGAATTGCTTTCCATGCCCGCTCTTCCGTTTCCCAAAGTTGATTGTTATTTGTGGGATTGCACTGGGCTACTCTCTGCTTTACGTCGCACCATAAATTTTAAATTGAATTGAGGTCTGGAGACTGTACAGGCCCTTCCATGACTTCAACCCTATTTCTTTCAAACCATTGTTTCACTGATTTGCTCGTGTGTTTGGATCATTATCTTGCTGGAAGACCCAAAGCAGCGCCATTTCATCCCGGGCATATGGCAGCATAACCCCCTCCATGATTCCAACATACACTGTGTGATCCATGATCTCCTTAATACAATATATTGGCCCAACTCCATAGAACGAAAAGCAATGCAAATCATAAGACTTGTTTAATTGTCTTATTAGTGTGTTTTGGGTTATACCGAGTTAATAGGCCGTCTTACATATTGGCTCGCCCCTCTGGTCCCACACAACACGATTTTAGATTCATCCGTCCATAGTTTACATGGAAGATTAAGTATTATGATTGAAATGGCGCTGCTTTGGGTCTTCCAGCAAGATAATGATCCAAACACACGAGCAAATCAGTGAAACAATGGTTTGAAAGAAATAGGGTTGAAGTCATGGAAGGGCCTGTACAGTCTCCAGACCTCAATTCAATTTAAAATTTATGGTGCGACGTAAAGCAGAGAGTAGCCCAGTGCAATCCCACAAATAACAATCAACTTTGGGAAACGGAAGAGCGGGCATGGAAAGCAATTCCTAGCGAACAATGGGAAACACTCGTAAACTCGATGCATCGGCGTTGTGCTCCTGTTATATCTAATAAAGGATACGCTACGATGTACTAAACACTTTATTATAGTTTTATTATTAATCCACAATTAAAATCTTTTGAATAAATAGTTAGTTCAACTATATTTTTATTGAAGAAAATCGCACTACTAAGATTTTGACCGTTGATATTTTGAGGGCAAGGTATAAAATGTTATTTTAAAACCGTACAAATAATTAACTTACTAAGTTCTTCTGCATGATGTATCTGTTATTAGTAGTAGTTTATTGTAATAAAATCCAAAATAAACATTTAGTATAAAAAATCCAAATTTTTTTAGATTTTTTATCTACGGTGGGTGCACTACTAAGATTTTGACCGCAGCTGTATGTACATGTTTACACTTTTTCGTATGTACCCTGCAAAAAATGCGATTAATCCGGGACGTGTCAGGCATCAATCGCAAGGGAGCATGCGACTAATACAATTTTACATCCCTTTATATGGAGTGAATTGATCGCATTTGTTCGAGCATGTCCTATGAAGGGACTAATTGTTCAACTTGTATACCCGAACGGGTACCAATGTAGATTAATTACTAACATACCGAACGGGTATAAATGTATATTAATCGCTTTCATCCCGAACGGGTACAAATGTAGATCAATCGCTTATATCCCGAACGGGTACAAATGTAGATTAATCGCTTTCATCCCCAACGGGTACAAATGTAGATCAATCGCTTGCAGCACGAACGGGTACAAATGTAGATTTTTCCAAGTTGTTCGCCAAGGCAACTTTTAATAACAATTTTTAAAAAATTGTAAATGTTCATGCATATATAAATAAAGATTATATAATATTTTACTTTTGAAAAAAAAATCTCAATAAATAAATAAAAAAAATTGTAAGTTTTGAGTATGCATTATATGAGCGTAATGTAAAGGATTTTTTCATAGGATATTTTAGGCAACATTTTGTTAAAATTATTATTCATCATTGTTATTAAAAGAAAGAATGTTCAATTCGTTTTACCGGTTGTTCTAAAATTTTTTAAATACATTGCATATTTTTGTAAAATGTCTACATTTAAGGAATCTAGATTTGTACCCGTTCGGAATGAAACCGATTAATCTACATTTATACCCGTTCGGGATGAAAGCGATTAATCTACATTTATACGCGTTCGGGAACAATCGGTCTACAATTAGTCTACATTTATACCCGTACAGGAACAATCGGGGACTTATTGTGGACCGATTGTTCTCGAAAGCGATAAATCCGTGACAAATCTCTTACGGGATTAATCGCACATTTTTTTGCAGGGCATGTTGTTTGTTTTTTGTTGTTATGTTCGGCTAACTGTTAGGTACTCCATCAATTAATCCAATGTAGGTACTCCATGGATTAATTTAATTGTTATGCGGGACTGGAGTATATACTCCATTGCAATGACATGCAATGTTAATTGGACCATATTTTTTGTATGAAATGTGGCAAGTTAGGGAGTACTCGGTTGGTCCATAGCGATCACTCCATGGATTGGCGAATGGAGTACTCAGAATTTTTGCAGGGACTGGCAAAACTGGCGATCAAAGCGGAATAACAAGCCGACAACCAAGAATTATCTATTTGGATAAACCTTGCCGACAACTTAGCGTTCAAGAACGAAGTAACGCATACATGCACAACTCACACCGGCGCTACTGCTTCGTCTTTTTTGCTCTAGTAAAAATTATATTTCGTTTATGCACTGGCAAATAATATAAGTCATTTTTGCTCTGGGGTGTACATATATATCTCAAATTGATATTTACATATACATATGTATGTATGTAGATCTTGGTGGTAGCCGACGGCCGACCATTTACTTTCGACAAGGTTTTAGGCCCAAAAGCTTCTCAGGAGCAACTGTTCCACGACATTCTTCCACTTGTTGATAAAGTTAAGCAAGGATATAACTGCACAGCGCTCGCTTACGGTCAAACCGGTACAGGAAAATCTTATTCAATGGGCCTCAATTCCAATGTAAGGGAATTTTATTTTAATGTGGAATATATAATTATGTATATTACTCGGCTTGATTATTAGGATCTGAATGATCTACTTTTTGTTTTCTCTTAAAAACCAACTGTACTTATACATAAATTATTTTAAAATTTTTTATTTATTTTAGTCGTCTGAAGGTGAAAACATGGGAATTATACCACGATGTTTGTTGGAGATACTGGAGTCAGATAAAGGAAGTTCGAGTAGTGGCAATCTAATTGAAATTTGCGCATCGTTCATCGAAATTTATAATGAAAAGGTTTTTGATTTGCTCGCTGAAAACACAACGGAACCAATTATATCGCGGGGTAGGCTAAAACAAAGCTCGTTAATAACTTGTTAATTATTATTAATTTTAGGCCACAAATACACCGGCGGTACACGAAAAATTATGAAAACTATGGACGATTGTTATCATGTGCTACAGCAGGCCAATAAAAATCGACACGTACGACCCACAAAAATGAATGCACAAAGTTCACGATCTCACGCCATTTTCACCATTCATGTAAATAGCGTTTGTGAAAAGGGCCTACTTAATACGCGACTAAATTTAGTCGATTTAGCCGGTTCGGAGGGTGTACGCCGCACTGGACATCAAGGAGTGGCAATGTCTGAAGGCGTTAATATAAATCAAGGTCTTCTCTCCATCGGAAAAGTTTTGCAGGCAAAAGCGCTTGGCTCTAAAGTTATTCCTTATCGGGATAGTATATTAACTTTCGTTTTGCAAGGTAGCTATACACGTACAATATTTAATTTTTGGAATAACTGTGTTGAGACGCACGATTTACTCACTATTTAATAATACTTAAACACACAATTGTTTTTATATGGTTCATAGACTTTGGGTTACTTTCACTAACATGTTCATTATTTCTTTCATATACAGATTCCCTCAATGAAAGGTCTTTCTTAACATTATTGGCGTGCATAAGCCCGCATCACGAAGATTTAAGTGAAACATTGTCGACACTCCGTTTTGCCCAAAGTGTAAAGCAACTGAAACATTCCCCACATGTTAATTTAATACTAGCACAGTCAAAGGTATGTATTACGACTTTTAAATTCAATATTTAATAATTAAAGTTTCATTATAAATATGTAATACAATATTATATTTTAAAATTAAACAGTATATTACAGCAATATATTGATAATTCAGTGTAATATCCGTAGAAAAGGGAAAGATAACGATTTATATAAATTTTATTGTATGTAGCCAAAATCAATGCAATCCACAACAACATCACACATTCTTTTACCATAAGCATCTAGATTACCTTTGCAGAGAAGACCCGATTCCTTCAGATCTACTAACTTTCCTGCTTCTACTCGTTTGCTGAGATCTTCTAAATTTGGTACATCTTCGCATTTTATAGTTATAATTGGTAGAACAATCATTGCGAAGAGTAAGCCAATCGATCCTTTATTAATTAGTTCTTCGTCAAATATATGCCTTGGATATAATGTCGATGGATCAGATCCTAACCTGTGTGTGATAATAACAATTGCTAAAATATCTTTGTATTATGTTTATTTAATGTATGCATACCCATACATACCTACTAATATGATTGCAAAGCTGTTCATAATAAACATTCAAAACCTTGTTGTAGTGTAGCTTTCGAAATGTCTTTGTCGTACAAGTGAAAAGAAAATACATCAGATCTGTTATGGGTGATGAGTAACGCATTAGTTGCCAATCCAGTAATCTTATTTCCTCAATCTGTGTATTCTTTATTAGTCCGAACGAAAAATAAAATACAGGATTAATTACAAATCGTCGAGGAACAACATTATTTATATTACCTTAAATTTAAACATGATATTGTTGCTCCAGCAGTCGCCATGGCAGACGACAGCGTATGGCTCACACTTTTTGCCATCAATCAAATCCAAGTAAATGTCAAAAAATGAGCGCTGAAAGAACCTTGAGAGTAGCTCCTTGTACATATCACCTTCACGCTCTATACAAAATAGGGTATTCTTTTTTAATCCCTCAAAATATGCACTTAGATTAGTATCAGTTTGGCGTTGCTCGAAAATATCCTGAAGTCGTCGATACTTTTCAAGGCAATCAGGTTCTTGATCTCTTATTGCAAATGAAACAGCGTGTAATTTTGCATAGCTGCGCATAATACACACAACATGTTCATCAAGAAAATCATCAAAGCGATCGAACAAGCGAAATCCTTGGAAACTTATATCTTCTAAAAATATGGCCTCGTCAAACTCATCTGTTATGCTATGTAAGCATTCGACATACTCAAAAAATCCACAGCCTTTCGCTATACCTTTGCTCCTTTGGAAATGTGCGACCATCGGTAAGAACTGAAATTCGAAAAAAATTATAATACATATCGGCGATGCATTGCAAAACCGTCCGTCGAAAAATTGAAAAACCGCCCATTTACCAAAACCCAAATTTTACCGGAGAGCGAAAAGATGTGCTTGCTTTGCCATGGAGATGGTGCGGTCGTTGGTACTTCATTAACCGTTAAGTATTTCAAAAACTTGTTACTGAAATAATGTTTGTATGTGTTGCGTATGGGTTTCGAAATCTCATTTTTGCTACAAATGTTAAATATGCGGTTTTGTAAGTGTTCGATGGGCGGTTTTGCAAATGGATCGACCATATTTACATACATATGTATCGTATGTACATATATGTATTTCATATTACCTCTTCATATGCTAACGATTCTCTGAGGAAGCATGGTCTGATGAAAAATTGCTTACGTCTCAAATGATTGCGTGGTGGCACTTTAAGGATGAGACTATACCGAGAGGTTCCCGAATTCGTCTCAAGCTCAACAGATACACGATAAACTATTCCTATGTAATTTTCGCCCTTTTTCGTGGCTGTGCACAATTCGAAGGAAAATGATTGGGATGGATATTTCGCTTCAAGTAGTTGTTGTAATGCTTTCAAAACGACATAGCTCGGATAGTCGGACTCGGATTCTGTACTTGGAGTAATAGTAGAATTTTGACTAATATTTGCCATTGCTATTTGTAACAACTGAATGATTTGAAATGAAAACATATACTGCGCTACAGTTAGATGAAATTTGAATTTGCTGATTAGATAAAATATTTTTTATTAGTGATTTTTTGTTCTCTTTTTCAAACCAGAATCGGAAATATCGTATTTTGCGGTTTGCAAAACAAACATATCTACATACTTATCTACATACATATGAATAGTCCACTCTCAAAAGTCCATATGTGAATTTTTTATATTAAGCCACAAAGAAGGGAAAAACAAAAATAGAATTTTGAATGTGAGACTTTTGAAAATATAATCGTATTTAATGCAATTTTTTTCCGAATACGGAAGGATTTGCAATAAATTTTTAATGGGCATTATCACCCCTATTGCGAGTGTCGACTGTGATAGATAATCGACTCGATCCAGGAGCATTATATTTACATGCTCTTTGGTCGATCAACAGTCGATTATCTATCACAGTCGACACTCGCAATAGGGGTGTATACACCTTTAAATACTGTTACATAATCCATAAAAAACTCAATGTCGAAAAAAAATCACATAGCCAGTTTTGAAAGTGGACTAATATGTATGTACACATTTTGCGTGTTAGAACTGAAGGCTTTACCTCCATTGGCAGAGGAGGAACTTTTTTTAAAACGCTTTTATTAGCTTCACCTGTATGTATGTATGTACATATGTACCCTGCAGGCAAAACAACTACACCATTTCCAGATGGATTTTAGAAAACGCCAACTGGATTTTAGAAAGTGAAAATTGGATTTTAGAAAAGTAGATTAGAGATACAATTCAAAATTTCCAAAATCCAATTGACACCGTTATACCGATTTTCGAAAATGGGGTGTCGTAAAACAGGGCTTGGTCTGTAGATGTGCAGGAAGATTTAATTTTATTGAAAAGGGTTGCCAACTGTTTAAAAATTTAATTGTCCAGTATAGTTTGCTTGATTTATAAATTTCAGGTACCATATGAAAGCGGTTGGCCTGAAAATGAGTAATTTATTATGATTTTGACAAAAAGGGTTGCCATCTGTTCAAAAATTTAGTTTTGCGCTATATGTTTGATTTTCAAATTTGAGGTGTCATATGAAAGGGCCCTGCGTGAAAATAAGTAAATTATTATAATTTTTATAAAAAGGGTTACCACCTGTTCAAAATTATATTTTTACTCTATAGTCAGATTGATTCTTAGATTTGATGTGTCATATGAAAGTGCTTTGCCTCAAAATGAGTAATTTATCTTAACTTTTACAAAGAGTGTTGCCACCTGTTTCAAAATTTATTTTTACTCCACAGTTTGATTTTTAAATTTAAAGTGTCATATGAAATGGCTTTGCTGGAAATATGAAAATGCTTGGCCTGAAAATGAGTAATTTATTACGATTTTTACAAAACGATTTGTCACCTGTTCAAAAATTTATTTTTACGCTACAGTTTGTCCGGTTTTCAAATTTTAAGTGAAATGAAAGGTCTTGCCCTGTATTAAAAAGAAAGGGGAGGAGAAAATGAAAGGAACGGAAATGGCGAAGGAAAGGAAGCTAAAGAGGGAAGAATACGGAAAATAAAATGGATAAAGGGAAGAGGAAGCGCAAGTAAAAGGGAAAGGGGAAGAGAAAGAGAAGTACGACCTTTTGGAGGTAGCTATATTGATAAAATATTGTAGAAAATTATTCGCATTAAAACTTCATTATGGGACTCCTCGGACAAAATCTTTGTTTACAAAATAGGTCGACGGAAAATAAAAATAACCAGTAATTATGTATATGCTTAATTTTATATTTTATTAATAAGAATCTATGGGCTTAAAGCCGATATATACATATTCTGCCATTTTTAAGGGGAAGTCAAATTTAAAATGGCAATCAAAAAAATTCTTAAATGTATCAATAAGTGATCTTCCACCCACAAATTGTCGCACAGTGTAATTGAAAGCCACAGCATCGCTATTATAACTCTGACGAGTTTTATGGCCGAGCTTCTCTCCCAATTCGAGGTGTGCTCCTTTTTGTTTTTCCTACTAATTGGGTGGACTTACAGTTTTATGCCGTATCCGCACGGCGAATGCATTTTATGTGAGAAGCTTTTTCATGGCAGAAATACACTCGGAGAGTATACCGCCCACCGCAAAATGCACAGCACAACAACAGCACTAAACGTCATAAACACCCGGATAGTTCGTGGTCTTAACCAAAAACGCCCCTGCGAGAGAACGGTCCTCGTGGCACTTGACCTGTCAAAAGCCTTCGACACGGTCAATCACGCCACCCTATTGGAGGACCTAGGCAACTCGAACCTCTCTCAGAGACTAATGAGGTGGACCGCAAATTATCTGAGTGGTCGGCAGGCATCGGTAGTCTTTAGGAATCAGATATCCAAACCTAGGAGAATAAAGCAGGGAGTCCCACAAGGCGGCGTACTATCCCCCATGCTTTTTAACTATTATCTCTCCAGCCTCCCTCCCCCACCTGAAGGAGTTGAGCTGATCTCCTATGCCGATGACTGCTCGATCATGGCCACTGGCACCGACATAGATAGCATGCGCTCTCTAATCAACGATTATCTCTCTGATCTCTCCTGTTACTTCGCGTCCCGTTCACTAGAGCTACAGCCCACGAAGTCCTCCGCGACCCTATTCACGACATGGACGAAGGAGGTAGGACTGGACTTAGGCATACGAATAGGGAATATATCCATCCCTACCGTAAACAACCCAAAGATCTTGGGTGTTACCTTCGACAGTCTTGTCTCCTTCTCCGCGCATACGACCGCGATTATTAACAAGGCCCATAGCCGCAACAAAATCCTCAAATCGCTAGCCGGCAGCACGTGGGGTAAAGACAAAGAAACAATAATATCTACATACAAAGCAATCGGCCGGCCGGTCCTCAACTATGCATCGCCAATATCGCCCAGTCATAGAACACAACACTATGCTCAGTAAGCAGTTCCTGCTGGGATGCCACCGCAGGGGCCATCCTAATAGCCACCTGCTAGAACCGGAACCGCCTCCCCGGCACATCAAGAGACACCTTCTCGACCTCTCCCCTGAGGTTGAAAAATACATAAAACAACCATTAGACCCAACGGCTTACAGGCAGGCATTAAAGGAGATTCACACCGACACCATCACCACATTCGTTTCAGTCCGTCCGTCATACAGAATTTTAAGAGACCAACCACCCCCCATAGCAGAAGAAGAATTGGAGCTGCCAAGAGAAACACGCGTCACCCTAGCGCAACTACGATCAGGCTTTTGCAGTCGCCTGAATTCATATAGGGCCAGAATTGATCCTGAAATACCTAATACATGTCCGGTATGTGGAGAGACGCCGCATGACACACAGCATCTCTTCATATGTCCACTCAAACCTACTCACTTAACCCCCCTGTCCTTATGGACTAGCCCAAAAAGCGCTGCCTCATTCCTGGGCCTCCCGTTAAGTGAGCCCGACGACGATCTATGAGCCTATCGCGCCGGCTAAGCAGGGCTTAGTACTGCTATAACAACAACAACAACAACAACCGCCCACTGTCGAGAGGTGACCGCTGCTCTTAAAAAACCCAATAATTGGATTTTTACTAATTATAAAAATTTTTTGGTGTTTGCTCGGGCTGGGGTTTGAATCCGAGACCGCTGGCATAGCAGGCGAGCACTCTGCCCACTACACCACAGCGGCCACTATGTAGAAAAATACCACTCAGTGTCATACTAGTAGACAATACATCAGTTTCATACTAGAAGAATAACAGTGAAATGCATTCTTGAAAAATACCAATGCTTCACTAATCGTCTGAGAATTGCAGAAATATGCAAAGCCGTCGGCAAATTAATGAACCAAGGAAATACATCGAATTTGACTTTTTCATACCAGTTGAACAACTAGTAGAAACCAACTAGCTTAGTCTTTTTTATACTAGTTGATCAACTAGTAAAAAGCTAACTAGTTTGTTTTTTTTCCATCTCCTACCAGTTCATCAACTAGTTTATTTTCATGCTAGTTTATTTTTACCTGCAGGGTATGTAAATATTGCATACTTTTAGGGGAAAGCGTGTGTATTCATACACGTAATAAACGTCTGAGATGTGCTCATTTTATATTTATATTCCCCTCAGATATGGTTCTCCGAATATGTGCTTTGAAATAGTTTAAATAGAAAAAACATTTTTTTTCTATTTACAGAAAAACCGCACGAAAACGCCGAAGAAGACACCTGCGCCAGTCAAGCGACTCAGTACAAAGGTGGGTGTTCAATCAGGATTTAAAGCAGTGAAACCGCTCTATCACAGCAACACCTTTTGTACGCCCAGCAAAGTGAAACGTAATCTGCTCACAGATAAGCTAAATCGTTCCGAACTGGGATTGACACCAAAGCAAAAGGAAAAGTAAGTAAAAATAATAAAATAAAAATAATAATCAAAAATAAAACTCAATTAAAATGCATATATAAAGAGATCAAACCAGCCTGATTCCGGCATTGGCTACAGGTCACCTCTCCACGAGGAACTCGAATTTACCACTTATAAGAAATCGAGAATCTGGCCTGCTATTGGATCATTCGCTCGACTCTCGTGCCTCCATATTAAGCATAAATGTATCATCATCGACTGTGTTTGGCAATGAAGCGGCCCAAGTGCCCAGTAAATTTATGAGGTAAGATAGGATCGTACAAATACATAAACGTTATCTAAAATAACAGCTTTATTTTACATAAATAGCTATAGTCCCGTAGTGCGCAAATGCATGGCAGAAATCGAGAATGTCATGGAAAACAAAATAGCTCAACTGATAGACACAATAAAAGATTTTAATAAAGAAAACTTGCATCAGCGCACTGTCGCGATAGAGAAACCCATATGTTCAACACCATGCCCAACAGATCCCGCCGCAACAGCAACAGCAACAACAACCGCAGTAGATGCCGCTGGAGTGGTGACAGGGTCATTGCCACTGGCACTACGTCAAGAGTTGAAGAGCATTATACAGGAAGTACTAAATGAGAGTATTGATCCAAAACTCACAGATTTAGGCAATGCTGAGCATTCAAATTCAACAATGCTGGAGTCCTCGATTTTAAGAAGCGATCCCAAATGTCAATTGGTAAAATTAACGTTTGTCTTGACCAAGCCAAGTTACTTCCATTTATTTTTTTTTTAGTTTACAACGAGTAGTCCCTTCCAGTTCAAAGTACCCATTGCCCCTGTGAGATTATCTACTCAGCGACGCTCACGACGCCTATCACAACGTTTGCAAAATCGTACATTAAATAATTCATCGTTACGCCGTTCTGTTCGGCTTTCGACAATGGCAGAACAAATGGAACCACCACAGCCATTAGGATCCTCCACGGGATCGTCCAAAACATCATGTTCAGCTATGCTTAAAGGGAGGCGACAAAGTATTCGTTTGGCTACGCAAGTAAAAAGAACGGATTCAGATAAAGAAAATGAAATAAATATAAGAGCAAATAACAACAAAAATTCTAAAGGAGTGAAAAATGTCAAACGTAACATAATCGAAAGTTATTTTAGTAACGATTCGGAAGCGTCAACATCAACCAACAGATCAAAGAAACAAAATCTACAAAAGCATAGACAAAATTTGTTAGATTTATTGAATTCTGGCACAATGAAAGAGCTACAAATACTGCCACAGATTGGTCCAAAACGAGCCTTTCAACTGTTAACACAGAGGTAAGTCTTAATGTAAAGGTATATGTATTAGGGTGGTTCTTAAATGTATGCAGACACATGTTTCATTAGGTCGATGATGATAAATATACATACGCATTCAAAAATATCTTATATAAATTTTGGTACCTATCCAGTGGTGTCGCACAGGGCTCAAAGTTCAGTTTACCATATGAACATTCAATATCTCCAATGAGGACCAAAATTTATATGTGATATCCGGTAAATTCACCCCAGCGGATTAGGGGGCTTAGAATATACCCGTGGTAAGGAATGCCTATCGTAAGAGGCGACTAAAATCCACCGGCCTAGAAGGTTGATATTGACCAAAAAAATCGTTCGCATGACAGTCGGGCTAGTGTCAGAGGGGGCTAACACCCGAGCGTACCGGATTTATCTGGCAAGAAACTCTTACTTCCCCTACATACCCCGAAGGTTTTAGGGAGTGCCTTGGTGCTTACAACAACAACTATGGTAAATTAAAAATAATCCTTCATATCAAGCCCAAACCGCTAATTTAGAGTAACCAACAAAATTATAGATTTTAGTTTTTTGGAAGATCGGTAATTTATTATCACACGTATCAACTCCATAAATTTTATAGCTGTGAAATATGACATTGCGAAGTAGAGACTAAATAAACTGCATGGCTGTATACAAACTGTATGCAAAGACAAATAAAAAACTTGTTTCTGTAAAAGTTACTTTTGGCTCGTCACTGTAAAATTGCGGTTAGGACTCGATATGGTAAACTGCACTTTGACTTCTGTGCAACACCCGTTTACCGCCTCCAATCTGGACCAAAATTTATAAGTGATATCTTTGATGATTGTTCTGATGGCGCCGGAACACCATCTACACCATGAGGCCAATATACTCCCAGTCATAGAACACAACACTATGCTAAACAAACAGTTCCTGCTGGGATGGCACCGCAGGGGCCATCCTAATAGCCACCTGCTAGAACCGGAACCGCCTCCCCGACACATCAGAAGACATCTTCTCGACCTCATCCCAGAGGTTGAAAAATACATAAAACAATCATTAGACCCAACGGCATACAAGCAGTTAAGTGAGATTGACGACGATCTATGAGCCTACCGTGCCGGCTAAGCAAGGCTTAGTACTGCTATAACAACAACAACATGATTGTTCGTTTGGTTTTAAGGACCACCATAATATACATACATATGTACATACATACATGCATGTATACTTTAATTAATATTTCATTACAGAACATTAAGCGGGAAATTTAAAAATCTCGCACAACTTGAAAGGCTGCCAATTTGGCCTGGAAAGTCTTGGGAACGTTTTGCCCAGGTATTTATGTATTTCACAATCTTTTAATTGAAGCCTTAAAAAAATTAATATTCGTTATTTTCTTTTCATTTTTGCAGGCCAATTTACTTATAGATTGAATTAAGGATTATGTTTTTATAATCTCTAGCAATGTTTGATACGATATTTTGAAATATAAGATTTTTTTATTTACTCCTACTACATTAGTATTAATTAAGTATCGGTCTTTCCCGTAGTGTTTTTTTAATATCCAAGATTGCTGAATGCCAGATTTCGAATTTCGCATTCATGATAGCCATGGCGTGCTTCCTAATTACGTCTAAGCACCACCTTTTTGAAGTTAACTTCTTAGGCGGCGATACAGAGTTTTTATGGAGTGTGAAATTTGAAATTTGATGCAACGGAAGTTGGCCGCGGAAATAGCAACCATTTTAGCTGATTTTTAATTTTTAAAAAAATCAACCTTGATATCGCGTGGTTCGAGAACCTACAACCCCTCGCTTCCAGACCTGACACTCTACCGCTGCGCCATCACACCACCTGCGTTGGGTACGTCAAATGCTGCACTTAAACTGAACTAACAATTACAACTCACTCACGTATGTACATATACGTGTAAGTACATAACAGCGTTGTGGTGAAATAAACGTGGTGAGAATGTTAATAACACAAGCAGAAATTAAAGTACACCGTTTGACACAACCCGGGTAACTAGCGCAGTAGCTCAGCTGTAAGATGCTAGGCTTCCAATTTAAGTGAAGGTGGTTCAAGTCCAGGTAGAGCCAATTTTTTGTTCCTTTTTTCTTTTTTATTAAATAATTTTCTCTATAATTTTTTATTAAATAAAAGTGCCACCCGAATTTCGGGGCTTACATAGGTACTAGTTAAATATTAAAATAAAAACGACCAAACAACCAATATAAAAACCAATCGGATGAGCTTGCCGATAAACAAAATCTAATAACAAGAACAAGCATTGCCTTTTCTATAAATAGAATTTGTACAAACAAAAACACACAACCACATGTATGTACATGCGATAGTTTTCATTGCAAAAGCCCTGCAAAAAAATGTGCGATTACTCCCGATATACATAGATTTGTCCCGGATTGATTTCGGCCCACAATTAGTCCCCGATTGTTCCCGTACGGGTATAAATCTAGATTGATTATATGTAGAAATTTTACAAAAATATTCAATGTATGTATTAAAAAAACATTAGGTAAAACTAATTGGACACGCTTTCTTTTAATACCAATGATGAATAATAGTTTTGAAAAAATTTTACCAAAAATATCCATTGAAAAATCAATTACGATTATACACTGAAAACTGACTATGTATATAAAAAATTTTAATTTATTGAATAGATTTTTTTACAAAAGTAAAACTTATTGTATAATCTTTATTTAAATAGGCATGAACATTTATAATTTTTAAAGATTGTTATAAAAAATAGCCTTGTCTAGCAACTTTGAAAAATTCCTCACATATATTTTACACTCGCATAATGCATTCTCAAAACTTTGAATATTTGGAGAAAGTACTTAATTTTTTTTTAAAGATTTCACTACAAGATGAAATCTAATCGAATAAACTCATCTAATATATATGTATAACAATTTATAATTTTTAGACATTTTCATAAAAAATAGCCTTGGCTTACAACTTTGGATGAAAGCGATTAATCTACATTTGTACCCGTTCGGGTATACAAGTTGAACAATTAGTCTCTTCATAGGACATGCTCGAACAAATGCGATCAATTCGCTCCATATAAAGGGATTGTATTAGTCGCATTCTCCCTTCCGATTGGTCCCGGATACGTCCCGGATTAATCGCATTTTTTCAGGGATGTATTTTCAAATTCGCTTCTCATATGATATGTATATGAAACTTGTTACTTGTTGCTTTCGAGCCAATTTAAATTGAAAACACAATTATTTGTAATATTGAACACGATGTAAGAAGTTAACTTCTATCACGTGTACTATGCTACACGCGGGTTTTTGATGTGTAAACATCTTTGCACGTCCCGGATTAATCGCATTTTTTGCAGGGTAGCTACGAGTGATTTCGAAAAACAGGTAAGGTTTACGCGTAAACGTAAATGACCTTTGTGTTAGTGTACTGCTGTGTCCGTGTGAATCGCTTGGCATTGTCAGTGGTAGGTAGGTAGCTAGGCATGTACTTACAAATGCTTGCATGCATAGTCGTACAAATGCAAATATTAGCAACAACAGCAATGAAGCGAAGCATACCTACATCTACCTATCTAATTTTCTGAGCAATATTGGTATCAAATGAAAGGTTTTGAGCAGGACTTCGATATGAATCTCTTTTGATTGTGACCCCTAGACCGGGTCTCCAGATATGAGTCAAAACGAGGACCCGGATGATCCTTGAATGTTTCTGAGCAAAATTGGTATCAAATGAAAGGTTTTCAGGAAGGCTTCTACAGGGAGCTCTACTCTTTATGATTCCTAGTTCGGGTCCCGAGATATGGGCCAAAACGAGGACCCGGATGATCCTTGAATGTAGGTATCTGAACAATATTGGTATCAAATGAAAGGTTTTGAGCAGGACTTCGATATGAAGCTCTTTTAATTGTGACCCCTAGGCCGGGTCTCCAGATATGGTTGAATGTTTCTGAGCAAAATTGGCATGAAATGAAAGGTTCTCAGCAGGGATTCTATACGGAGCTCTACTCTTTATGAGACCTATGTCGGGTCCCGAGATATGGGTCAAAACGATGATCCTGATGGTCCTGGAATGTTTCTGAGCAATATTGGTATCAAATGAAAGGTTCTGAGCAGGGATTCTACACGGAGCTCTACTCTTTATGATTCCTATGTCGGGTCCCGAGATATGGGGAAATACGAGGACCTGGATGATCCTTGAATGTTTCTGAGCAATATTGGTATCAAATGAAAGGTGTTGAGCAGGGATACTACATGGATGTCTATTCTTTATGATGTCTAGGTCGGGTCCCGAGATATGGGCCAGAATGAGGACCGGATGATCCTTGAATGTTTCTGAGCAATATTGGTATCAAATAAAAGGTGTTGAGCAGGGCTTTCACATAGAGCTCTATTCATTTTATGAGTCCTAGATCGGGTCCCCAAATATGGGTCAAAATGTGACCCCGGATTAACCCGGAATGTTTCTGAGCAATACTGGTATCAAATGAAAAGTGTTGAGCAGGACTTCTACACGGAGCTCTACTCTTTATGATTCCTAGGACGGGTCTCCAGATATGGGCCAAACGTGGACTCTGATGATCTTGTATGTTTCTGAGTAATACAAAACAAAAGAAAATAAAAAATCAAAATTTAAAAACCAAAACAAACAAAAACAACAAAATAGTAGCAGTCACAATGACAACTAAAAATTACAAAAACTATAGTCGCATTTTAATCTATACAAAACCAGGAAAAAAAGGAATAAGGAAAAGGGAATAAATATCCGTTTTCGAAACTGTTTACACATCAATGTTCATGAATACTCGTTATTCACGCTTTAATTTTTTTATTTATAACAGCATGATAAAATGGCAGTTCGGGTTAGCATGCCAGAAGCAGGGCTGCTACCCAGCAAATCTGACGTTCCCCGGTTGGCGTTGACGATGTGCGATCAGAGAACGTACGTTCTCTCTACGTTCTCTGGTGCGATTGGCTGTATCTCGATTTAGGCGTAATAAGGCTACAGGAACCAACGAATTGCCAAATTTAATAATATCACATTCTGAAGGGAATCAGTTAATATATTTTGCAAATGTGACAAGGCGCTGCATCCGGTTTGTGTCCATGATAAAACAATTGGCTCGAAAATAAGTGCACACTCATATAATTGTCATGCTTCGAACTAGTGGTAAAGATGTATGTACATACATATATGCGCAAAGATAAAAACACGGCTACTGTAATGACTAAAACATTCTTTAGAAGACCTTTGGAGCAGCTTAGAAAACTGTCCACCGTAGGTATTCCTTTGGAGTGATCATTTCAGGTAGTTTAAGAGTAGTCGATCTAAGATACTGGTTGGTATATGATTTACTTCTATGGCATCGCATTGTGAATTGAAAAAAAATTGTACACATGTACATACATATATGTATATGTATAAGGAGTACTCGATTGTTACATAGCAAGTACTCCATTCTATATGCGTACATGGAGTACTCGGAATTTTTGCAGGGGCGTAATGCATGACATTGCTTACATATTTCACACTGAATCAATGTAAACATTCGATTGCCTAACCGAAATACCGGCTTTCATATGTACATATGTTCATATATATATATATATATATATATACATATCGCCCGTTTTATGCAATAGGGATTTAACTCGAAATTTTCGATTTCTGGGATTTTGCCATATATTTCAATAACTGGGTCGTGCCTTTGAGTCTAGTCTTATAAAATACTCAAAAAGTTAAAAATGGCGGAAATAAAAGTGATTTTGTAGTTAGCCGTAGAAGGAAACTATTCGAAATTATAAGTTTGTTTGCGTTTTCCCAAAAAAAAATTTTTTTGAGTTAAATCCCTATTGAATAAAATGTGCGATATGTATGTCGCGTCGCTTATCGGCGATGTCAACGCTCACCGGTGCACAAACGAAGCCCGTTTAATAAGTCACTTGGGCGATCAACAGCAACAACAAATGCTTTTTAAATAGATGTCAGAAGTACGCAGAGCTCAGTTAACCAGAAGCAACGATCGAAAACGAAGTTGTCGGATAAGTCTTACTAGGCACATTGGATAACATATGTATGTAGAGTTAATTACGTACAAACGTACATATGTATGTACAGGCATATTTATGTACATAATTAAAATTTGAATTTCAATAAGGTGAACTTTTGAACATTGTGCTTTATTTATTACGCAGTACCTTTAAAATACATATTTTACACCAAAGACTTCTAGTGTCACGTATAAATACATACATGCATAAATATACATAACTATACAAAATGCAACCAGTGAAATTTTATTTTGATTTTCTTAATCAATCGAGCCGAGCGTTATATATATTAATGGATGCATCAAAAATTCCATTTGAGGCAATTCCAATATCGTTACTTAAAGGCAAGTATTGCAGTTGTTTGTGTATTATGTATTGTGTATGATCAGTTCCGTTCCCCAGCGAAAATGCAACTAATCCTAGATACATCCGGGATCACTCGCAAAGTAGCTTGCTACTACCTACTAACTTTTTATACTCAGTTGTACTAGTACACAGAGTTATAATTTTGATTTCCTGACGGTGGATTATAACAACAAGAAAAAGTCGAGGTACATAGATATGGACGTATATATGTATATGTACATACAAACATATATCAAAATGATCAAGCTGAAAAGATAAATCGATTGAGCCATGTCCGTCCGCCTGCACGCACTCTAATTTGCGCAAAAATTGAAATATTTTGATGAAATTTGGTATGCAAGAACCTATCCAGACAGGGAAGGTTGGCATTGAAAATGGGCGAAATCGTACCATGACCACGCCCACTTTCCCCTTATAGCATATATCGGAAATGTGTTTATCAGTCACTAATATGACTGAAGTGATGAGATTTCATCCACGTAATGAGCTCAGGCCCTTATAAAGAAATGTGGTGCAATTTTCGAAAATGGGCGGTGTATTAATATACAAATTTCAAAAACTATAGGTCACATTTATTTTTATTTATTACATATTTATCTACTGGAAATAATGGAATTTTTATTTAATAAATACAAATGAGCAAACAAATTAACGCATCTCTCACGTTGGCGTTGGCGGCCTCCGGTTGCGCTTGAAGAATATAATTATCAGTCGACAGAACTCCCCTTCGGGAGCTATATAGAGCAATCCATAGTATTTTTGCGTTGTCGGAAATGTTAAAATTAATAGGATTAACATCACAGAACACGGAATATATCTTGAAGGTTTCATTGAAAAAATGTTAGTGGTGTGAAAATAAACTAGAGTGCTGCTTACTGTCGAAACGACAGTTTTTCTAGAAGTTTTCTTATGACTAAGGTGCAACTATAGATTTTATATAATTGTTTGTTGTTATTGTCACTGTTACTATTTTCTTGTTCCTGCTGATGCGCTCCTTTTGCTGCTACTATTTTGTTGTTGGTGTTGTTGTCGTTACTCGTTTTCAAAATTCTCCTACCTACTTCTTTCTTTCTATTTCTGCTCTTTTTCTTTACCTAATTTCTTTCCTACTTATTCTTTCTTATCCTTATTACTTGACTTTGTGTTTTTGTTGTAGTGCTTTTGCTAATTTTTTTTTCTACTTGTTTGAAACTACACACCACTTCCAGCCAAGCATGTTCACAATTGCAAGGTAAGTTTGGTGAACACGCACAAACTCACCTATGCATGCGCATTGATACCGCTCTATTGTATTCAAAAGCATGCAGCAACAACCACACGGCAATTTTCCAACGAAGATTGTGGGCGCATTTTCCAAACTATTTTAAAGAAAATTGGCGCAGTTCTATTTCAGAGCAGGGACTTGTAACGCGTTTCGGTTTCTGTTACACAGCTAAGTAACGAAACAGAAACAAAACTCCTTTGTAACAAAAGTCGTAACAAAATCCGAAACGTTTCCAGCAGAAACAAAACCTGTAACGAAACTAAATTAATTTTGTTCCTTGTAACAGAAACAGAAACAGAAACAAAACTCCTTTGTAACAAAAGTCGTAACAAAACTCCGAAACGTTTCCAGCAGAAACAAAACCTGTAACGAAACAAAATTAATTTTGTTCCTTGCAACAAAAACAAAACCAGAAACAAATTAATTTTGTTTCTCAGTAGAAAAACTATATTTGCAGAACATTAGGATGGACTTGTTATTTTTAGGTATATAATATACATACATATATATCGAGCCGTATGCGCCGGAAAGATGTAAAGGCCAAATTCAAAAATGTTCAGGAGAAGGTTTTTTAAAAAATTTTTTACTTTCATTTCTTTATTTCGATTTCTTTTTTTTTTTTTTCTTTTCGACAATTTTTAATCAACATTAACCACCTAAAATATAAAACTATACTTTTCTAAAACGAAATTTTACGCTGATCCCGAATAGCATATCCATTTTTTTGTGGCAGACCCTGTTTCTGAGATATCGGTAAAAATGTAGAAAAAACCGTATATACAAGACATTGCATGACATACATACATAAGTGCATAAAAAATGGTGTTAGCCACCGTAGCGATTTGGCATCTAATAAGAACTGGTAAAGAGAATCCCAACAAACATTTTTTGCCTTTGCACTTAAAAATTGGTCAAGTAGTTTGGTTACAATGGAAAAAAGAATGAAAAAATCTAAGTTTGTATAAGGAATTTCAGATCCGACTCCTATCTATCCCATAAAGAATTTAAATGTGAACATTTTGAGACTACTTTTGTAATAATGGGATGTATCAGTATTTATATTTACCTATTTTTATTGAGAGTTCTTAACCTAGCATTTTCCGTTTCTTTATAAAACTTTATTAAGGAGTAACATTTAACATTATTTCTTTCCATTTGAGTTTTGAAGTGCACATTGTCTCTCAAAACAGTAATCAATAGGATAAAGAATTAATTGAATAAAAAAATTAATGGATTTCGCGATTTTAAGGAGAGGATAAATAATGAGGGATGTAAGTACTTTTGGCTATTCTTTTGTAATTTTCTGGATTTGTCTCCCATCATATCCTTGTTCCAAGATCTTTGATATCGCCTTTCAAAAACTATTAAGTTCTGATGAAATCTCTCACCATGTTGATCACTTTCAGCATCTACGTTTTGGGGGAAATTATCGAGATTCAAGAAATTAATTTTGGAGAAATTTTAGAAATACACAACCAGTTTGTTTAAAACTGCTCTAAGCAGTAACAAAAGGGACCCTAACTATTGTGAAATCGTCAGAACTTTATTCCAAAATTATGGAGCAATAAAGTGCAATATGCCGCTCGAGAAAACCATATTGGTCATCGATATGTAATAAAATACAAAGTAGAAGTCTTCAAAGTGATAAAACCCTTGGTTAAATTCCAACAAAACCCCGTTAAATTTGTTTATTTTTCACTAGTCTTCAATAATTTTAAAAGCAAAAAAGATGTAAAAGCCACTTCGTACTCACAGAAAAAGTAAACAAACTGAACTTATGTACTTACATCAAAATTGCTTTTCATAACGGTACATTTTTCAGACATAAAATTTATGGAGAAGGTGTGGGTGATGACAAGTAAGCCATTTCTACAAAAAAGTGAAAATCGGAAATCATGGCCTTTACATCTTTCCGGCGCATACGGCTCGATATGTATGTCTGTGGCAACCAACTAAAGTATGGAATAAGACACTTATATTTTTTAAATATGTATTATCGTAAGGGACATTTATTCAAATACGCTCATGAAACATTGAGAGCGAAATTATCGTAAGGGACAAAATTATGATTTTTTCGCAAACTGCAAATTTTTTCAAGAAAAAAGATATCAATGTATGTACATATAACAATTTTACATTTAGAAAAATAAATTAACAAACAATAAACTCAGAAATAAACTTATATCAATGTTAACAAGCAACCCCGTTAAATTTCAATTCATTGAACTTTTCCATTAGCATATCTTTACTAAAACTTCGAAGACCGCACACACCATGGAGTTAAAATTATTATATTGTGCTAATAGGTAAATGAGCTATTAGGTAAAATGCACAAAATAATGAGAAGTTGGTGGCAAATAACAGTTTTCATTATAGACTTAACTATGAACCACGTCCCATAAGGAACGAAGCGATGGGTTTTATACCCTTCTTCAACAAAAAGAGGTAATAAACGAAATTCCAAAAATGCCAAAAAATAGGCATAACCATATGATCAGAATCGTGTGCTAAGTCGGATAAGCCAGTTCCCTCTGCCTCTCTGTTAATCTGTTTGAACAGCCAGTTCCTCAGAAAAAAATTAATATTACTTATGACTAGTTCGATGAGTTCAAAATTAGGCTTCGGATTTCTATGAAATGGCATTTTTTTATTTTGCATCCAAGAGATTTTGAAATGGGCGTGGTAACATCTACTTTGTGCGGCACTTTAAATAAAATATTTCCCATTTGGAGTAGGTATCACATAAAATAGGTAGCTGTGCCAAAAGAAAATCTGACGTCAATCGAATTGCAGAATACCATTTCACATCCGATGAATTTGAATCGTAACCCGGAATTGGCAGGTAAATATTAAATACTCCCACTCCCAAAACTGCAGAGTATTTCAAATAAATACAACTGAGTGTATATGCGATCTTCGATTCCACTTCAACAAAAGCTTTTTTATACATACAATTCTTGTTTCAAATCAGGGACATAACGGTTTTAAGAGAAATTGGGTAAAAGTCATATTTAATCATTACCCTGAAGAATTTGGTGAATTGGTTATATTGAACCATGAACATGAGAACATTTTTTTTTGGTCCTTAATAACCATTATAAAAACCAAAAACCCGTTTTGGGCCTGAATAACCGTTATGGCAACCTAAAAACCATATATATAGTACTCCTATATTCGTAATACCTACGAGTTCCATCAGCCAACATTACAGTACAGACATATAAAAAAAGAAAGAGAAAACCGAGCAATCAAATTTGAAAAATGACATATGAATTCAAAATAAACCGCACTGACGGCACATAAAAAAATTATAGGGAATTTACATATTTATTATTTGATTCTCGTATTAAAAAATTAAAAAATGTCGAAGCGGCGCTATATTTGTGACAATAAAAGGGATAAAATAAATAAAATATCTTTACATACGTAATAGATAGATAGATAAATTTCTTACATAAATATGTATGTATACATATATACTTTTAAAAATCATATAATAATACAAATAAAATTTTAATTCTAGTATTTTAGCTTGCTGGTATTTTTGGCTTTATAGTCAGCATCGGGTTCGATGCATGCCGTGTACGCCTGACTTCACCAGTCCCATCTTGAGATAGGATGACAGTGCCCTGTTAGTATGTGACCGCCAGTCTGCTTCAGGAAAAAAACACTGCAGCTCCCACCCGTCCACCTTTTATCCGCTGTAAATATGTGGAACATATAGCGATTGGTTCGTAGTCCTTTCTTACATCCGTCTTTTTATTTTATTACCTGTAGTCCCCTGTTGAGGTCGGTTTGGAGAGTAACGTAGTCTGAACTTTGGTCCTCATATGTTGCTGTGTCCAAAAGTTCGTTGTCTAAATTGTCCTGTTATTCAGTTTAGAAATTCGCAGTACTTTTGCTTAGATCACCGTGCTGGCGGCCTTCGAACGTACATACTTTACAAACATAACCCTCAAAAGGCAAAATTCTACTTTTTGATATTATGCCCATGGATCGGACCACAGTATTTTAACATGGAACGCTTTCCGCCGCGATTCATAAAAATATGAGTGCATAGAAAATAGATTTTTCTAAAACATTTCCACTAATTTTCATAAAAAAATTCACAAAAGTTTGCATCTCAAAATAAATGTGGCAAATTTCTTATATTAATTATAAACAAATTCAAAAACTAAAATCCAAGGGTTATAAGTCCCCTAGAACACAATGATGCCTTTCAATTTTTTTTTTCAAACGCCTCTGAACTCAATTGAATGTATTTGTCACACATATTCACAGATGACATTAAATGTAATTGAGGCGCATGCGCAGAACTGCCAGTGGCACAAAATTTTTGCATGAATTCATACACATTGCACAGATAGAATACTATCAATATAGAAGTCATTGTGTACGGAGAACAGTGACTTGACTCTGGGATGTGTGTTAAAAAGGTCGAACAGCTGTGCTCAGCTGATTTTGAAGTTGTTGTTATGGCCCAATGACGATCGTGAATGCAATATAAGTTGCTCTTCTTCTTTCTGTTTTGTAGGTTGTTGATTTTACATTCTTGCACATGTTATTCGTGGAATAGCTGGCGTTTACGCTCTCTCCGGGAATTGCGTTTTAGGAACTCAGCCTTAATTTCTTTTCGGAATTATGAATTGATTTTTTCAATTCCCAATTCCGGAATTGCGTTTCTGTCTTGATTGCTACGACCATGTCATTATGGTCCCTTTTCTTACAACAACCACATCCGGCCGCCATACCAATCTGTACCCCCGGAAGTCGCCGCCATACCAATCTGTCCCCGATTTTGACATTTGCCGATAACATATCGTCTTTTTTTTATCGAATTTCGACTACGCATCCCAGAGCCATTTCACTGTATGCTATACACTATGATAGAAATACTATATATATGCTAAAAACTGTTTTGGGCCTGAATAACCGTTATTTAGATTTTTATACTCAGCTGTACTATACACTCTTAGAAATTTTCGAGTAATTTTGCATACAAAAAGGTAGGTTACTTTTTTCCTACCTTATTATGCGCAAAATCGCACACTGAAAAATTCAACAGATAAGCTGTTTAAATTTAAACAATAAAAGTGTAAAGCCTACACAAATAAACTTTAAATATAAACACCAATCGAGTAATAAATTGTAATTTCGCATATAAGTTAAACAAAATTACCAATTCACTATGTAATTTTACCCCACTCAATTGTAATTTTGCGCACGAGATTTGAAATTACAATTTTAATCCAAAATGCGTGTAAAATCGCATGATATGCTCACTTTTGCTGAAAAGTGCGTAAAATTTCGTTTAGAACTGTAAATTACACACTTGTAGTGTAAATCTACGGAAAAAATTTAATTTTCAACTAAAAATTACATATATTTTGGTAGCATATTTACACGCAGTTTTTAGAGTGTAGTACACAGAGTATTATAGTTCACATAACGGTGGATTGTAACAGAATGAAATAATCAAGATAGATATAGACTTATATATATCAAAATGATCAGGGTGAAAAGAGAAATCGATTGAGTCATGTCCGTCCGTCCGTCCGTCTGTCCGTCCGTCTGTAAACACTCTAACTCGCGCAAAAATTGAGATATTTTGATGAAATTTGGAATGCAAGTTGGTATCAAGACTGGGACGGTTGGTATTGAAAATGGGCGAAATCGGACCATGACCACGCCCACTTTTCCTATATAGAAAAAATCGGAAATTTAGTATCTCAGCCACTAATATAGCTAGAGTGATAAAATTTTACCCACGTATTGAGCTCAGGCCCTTATGAAGAAATTTGATGAAATTTTGGAAAATGGGCGGTGCCACGCCCACTTATTAAGGAGCAAACATTGAAAGTTGTATGAGTCATAACTCAGAAACCGTTGAAGATACATGGATGCAATTATGGAAACCGAAGAAAAAGGTACGTTTCATGATTTAGCGAAAGAAAACAGTGAGAACAATTTATTTTTAGCAAAATACAAGATGAAGAAATCTTAGTTTTTCTATGAGCATTAGCATTTTCATTTAAACTTTTAACAAGTAAGGACCACTCTGGACCAGGTCTTATAAGCAGATTTGATTTGTTTCAAGTCTTCTCTTGAGAAGCCTGTGTATACATTTTTCCCTCTTTTTCCCTTTTTCTTAAAATATCATATTAAATGTAGCTAGTCTCTAAAAAATATTGTTGCCCAAGATTCTCCTTTTACGTATTTTTGTACATATGTATGTACGTCGACTGTTTTCGATAAAACTTTATTTTCTATAAAATCTGAGTAATTGAGTTTTGTCCCACTCTCCATAAAATTTTTTTTTTATCAAAATATCGCGGAAATGTTTTTTTTAATTTTAACTTTGTTATTTGACATCGGATTTTTAAAATTCAAATGTCGTTAGTTTAGTCTTTGGAAGCTCTATATAATGTCCTTTTGACCTATGAAGTCATTTTCACATAGTTAAGTCACCTAACCAAGTTTTTCAACCAAAATATCATTTTTGTTTCACAAGAAAAAAAAAACCGCCAAAAATGAAGTATTCATCGGATCTCTCTGATATTACGCTTAGGGCCGGTTTCACCATCTCCGGTTAAGCACTTAACCAGAGATTTTTGCCCGGTTAAGCAATTTATTTGACAGCTCGCCATACAATATACGTCAAACTAACCAGCGGTTAAATTAACCGGAGATGGTGAAACCGGCCCTTAAAGTCTTTGCAATTTAATGGGCAAATTTTTAAAAGAATAAAACTTTCCTGATTTTTACAACCTTTTGTAAAAAACTTACTTTGAAAATCAAAATTTTTTCAAAAATCGCAAAAAATGGACAAAATTATAGCTCAGCGAGTTTTTATTAGACCACTATGTCATTTGAAGCGTATTTTGATAGCCTTTCGAACGAGATACTGCTTGTGTTTATCGCATTAGTAACTCCAGTGAAAATAATTTTTGAACGAAGTGATAACAAACAAACACAAAAACACAACAACCTAACCATACAAAAAATTTAAAAAAAAAATAGTTCCAAGCTCAGCAGGTCAATTCCTATCCTCCCCCATTCCTGGTTTTCTTGTTTTTTTTTTTTTTTTGACTGTAAACTAGCGTTAATGGTGGGCGTGGATTACAACATGTATGCTCTTAATTTTTCTGAAAGATTAGTCGTATAGTGGGACACCAATGTGCAAAATTTGGTTTCGGTAGATTCATCCGTTTCCAAGAAACTGAGTTTTGTCCCACTCTCCATACAAATGTGACCAGTGTGCGTTGGTGAATTATTTTAAATTAAAACAAACCTCAGCTAATATCCACAGCATACTTTTAGGGAAATGTCTCCACACTGCTTGTTTATAAACATAATCAGTAGATGTTGACAAACATTGGCAATGTACATCCACGAATATTCATAGATTTTACAACATGTATTTACACAAATATTTATGCATGTACCATCTTTTACAAAATTATTTTTTTTATGGTGTGCTGTCAAATTTTGGGGGGGTTTAAACCCCCCCCCCTTCCCCCCCCCCCCCCAATTGTAGACCAATTGTTCTCTAACGGGTATAAATGTAGATTAATCGCTTTCATCCCGAACGGGTATAAATGTATATTAATCGCTTTCATTCCGAACGGGTACAAATCTAGATTCCTTAAATGTAAAAATTTTACAAAAATATGCAATGTATTTAAAAAATTGTAGAGCAACCGGTAAAACGAATTGAACACCCTTTCTTTTAATAACAATGATGAATAATAATTTTAACAAAATGTTACGTTCATATAATGCATACTCAAAACTTACAATTTTTTTATTTATTTATTGAGATTCTTTTTCAAAAGTAAAACATTATATAATCTTTATTTATATATGCATTAACATTTACAATTCTTTAAAGATTGTTATTAAAAATTTCCTTGGCGAACAACTTGGAAAAATCTACATTTGTACCCGTTCGTGCTGGAAGCGATTGATCTACATTTGTACCTGTTGGGGATGAAAGCGATTAATCTACATTTGTACCCGTTCGGGATGTAAGCGATTGATCTACATTTGTACCCGCTCGGGATGAAAGCGATTAATCTACATTTGTACCCGTTCGGGATGTAAGCGATTGATCTACATTTGTACCCGTTCGGGATGAAAGCGATTGATCTACATTTGTACCCGTTGGGGATGAAAGCGATTAATCTACATTTGTACCCGTTCGGGATGTAAGCGATTGATCTACATTTGTACCCGTTGGGGATGAAAGAGATTAATCTACATTTGTACCCGTTCGGGATGTAAGCGATTGATCTACATTTGTACCCGTTGGGGATGAAAGCGATTGATCTACATTTGTACCCGTTCGGGATGAAAGCGATTGATCTACATTTGTACCCGTTCGGTATGTTAGTGATTAATCTACATTGGTACCCGTTCGGGTATACAAGTTGAACAATTAGTCTCTTCATAGGACATGCTCGAACAAATGCGATCAATTCACTCGATATAAAGGGATGTAAAATTGTATTAGTCGCATGCTCCCTTGCGATTGATCACGGACACGTCCCGGATTAATCGCATTTTTTGCAGGGTATGTGCTAACATATGTATGTATTACATACATATTTATATACATACATTCAATATGTGCAAATACTTGTTTTTATTAAATTTGTAATGTATTGTCTTAATGAAAGGTCGCAGAATGTTTTTAAGAGCGGTTTTTTTGTGTTTTTTGATAACATAAATGAGAAGACAAATAAAAATTGAAATCAACATTAAAAAATTCGATAACAAAGCGATGAAGAAAATTCCATTAGGAAGCTATTAGGGATTCCAATTTTTACGATTCCGGAATTTTTGAGTTTTTTTTATAATCCCAGAATTTGGACATTAATTATTTTTCCTGAATTTTCATGTGTATTATTTAATAACTAGCCGGACCCGTGCGCATCATGCGCAAAAAGTAACAAAACATACGTGGCGCCAGTCGGTGTGGTTTGTGCTGTCACGCCCATTTTAAAAAACTTATTATTTATTTGGTTTGGAGGAACTTATGGAACTTTCAATGACTTACCTATATATTTGACAAACATATTGCATAAAATGTTTTTATTATACCTATATAGGTATGTGCATTATATTTTTATATATTTTACATATATTTGTATGTACATATATGTGGTCCCTGCCAACTTGGGTAATTTTTTTCCACACGTTTGCCTTGGCAAGCAAATCAGTGGCCGCAGCTTAATTGATTTATCTGCTACAGTTCCTGAGTTTTGACTTGAGTCAAGTTTTCTCAAGTGGGCCACCTAAAATCGATTTTTCGATATTAGGCCATATTAATAAAATCCAAGCAAATGCTTTTACTAAAAATTTCAGAAATTTGACATTAATTTGTATGAGCCACATTTCAAAATTTGAGTAAAAGATCAGAAATCTTAAGCAAAAGCAAATGCTTGGCTTTTATTAATATGACCCATTGTATGGTTTATGGATCAATTTTGAAAGCTAACAACCATTGTAATATGATCACAAAAGTGTTTTTGCTAGTTTTGATTTTTCAGCGAGTTATTCGCGGTCAAAGTTTTCTTAACGGTTTTTAATTTTTTTGAATAACTCGGTAACCAATGCTTCGATTCTATTGATTTTTTCGGCATTATTTAGGAAACTTATTTAGCAACAAGATGTAGTGCAGTTTTTGAAATTTCAAAAGTGGCATAACTCAAAAGTTCATTTTTTGAAAGTAATCGCGCTTTTTCCCCCGTTTTTTTCACGTTCTCATATGTTCAGGAAAAAACACCAATCAGCAGTCTATGCGCTTAATATCAGGATTGATTTTGCAGAAAAGATATTTTGGTAACTCCGTACCAAAAAAAGTTACAACTTTTTTAGTGAAGGCCGGTTGGGGGTTAAAATCAATTTTTTATATTTTTATTTTTTTTTCTACTTTACAGCTCAAGAGAACATTAGAGGGAAATATAGAGCATTCCAATACTAATATAATGACGTATCAATTTTAAAAATAAGATGTAAAATAAAAAAGTCAGAATGAAAAAACTATTTGCGCGGAATTTGGCGTGATAAAACAAAACAAAAATTCGTCCCTTAACCCCCTCAACCATAAGCTTCAAATTTAGGGGCTGACTTATGCAAATTTTTTCGATTTAACATGGTTGGGTCATCTAATCGGGTTATTCGTCCCTAAAATGTCCCTTTGTCTCACCTAATTTTTAAACGAATACAACTTTCCTGATTTTTACAACTTCTTAAAAAACTTAATTTAAAAATCAAAATGTTTGCATTTGTGACTTCCGCAAAATAATTTTTGAATAAAGTGATAACAAAAAAAAAACATAAAATTACCTTAGCACAAGTAAAGGGTTGCATTATTTTTGTTTCATTCATCACATGAAAAATGCAACATTTTAATAGCGCACAGGGCACATGTTGATAATATTGCCATGTAATAATGCAATATTTTCGTTCAGAATAGGAAGCGCTATTAGTATACAGATCTGAGACTAATAAAGTAATATAAAATAAAACTTTTCTTTGATATAATAGGTCTGTCTTTATTTTATCCCGAAAATCCGTGGGTCAAATTCTAGCAATCCCGGGATTTTCCGTGGAAAAAAAGTGCGGGATCACGGGATTGGAATCCCTAGAAGCTATGTATGCAATCAACCGAATTTATTGGGATTGCTTGTGTCTGAAGATGCATTTTTTGTGACAAGCTTTTTCATGGCAGAAATACACTCGGAGGGTATGCCGCCCACTGCCGAGAGGTGACCGCTGCCCTTAAAAAACCCAATAATTGGATTTTTCCTAATTAGAAACAATTTTTTTGGTACTTTTTGGTTGCTTCTTTTTCGTTCTGAGAACGAAAAAAGACACTGAAGATGGCGCATATTAGCCGAAACCGGTTTGTCTCCAAACCAAACTTGACAAGGGATCACGGAAGATCGTTCCACAATACATCAATTTTTTTGGTGTTTGCTCGGACTGGGGTGTAAACCCGAGACCTCTGGCATAGCAGGCGAGCACTCTACCCACTGCACCACAGCGGCCATAAAACTCGTCAGAATTATAATAGCGCCATTGTATTATTATTATTGTGCCTGAAGATTACCCCCTCGCGTCAAAGTCATTCAAAATAGATAAGAATTCATTATGGTAGACATTCGTATGTAGTTATATATGTACGTAAAAATGATTACAGTAAAAATAATAATTAATAATAATAATGTCTAAACTAATATAAACCCAATTTTTATCTAAAAAATTACTTTATTATACGTATGTTTTTTATATACATATCGCTACCCAATAAACCAAAAGGCTTGGGAATAATAAAGTAAGTGTTCCTCAATTATTACAATCATGCTTGTGAATAAGCTTACAATTAAGCTTATAAAAACTGTATTGGAATAAGCTTACAATGGACAATCTTATATTATAAATGTGAAATGGAAATTGTGTTTAAACTCAATTGGCGAGAAAACCGCTGAACGGATCCTCACGAAACTTTGCACACCTAGGTATTTTCACCCGGTAATTGCTATAGGCATATTTTTAATCTGATTAAAAGTCAGGGATGGGCACCTCCCATACAAAATTTTCCTTTTTTTCGTAATATCTTTTGAAATTTTTGTACTAGAATAATGAAAATTTTTGTGAAGGAATAATACAAAAATATATACTCAACGGATAACCAATTTAGGTCTTGGTAAAGCAGGGATGGGCACTCTCCTCCCATATAAACTGAAATTTTCACATCGAATATCTCTGGAAATATTTGTAGTAGGGTACTGAAAACTGGTGTGAGGGCATATGAGATAACTATGTATTAAACGGGAAAAACACTAGGTCTTGGTAAAGCAGGGATGGGCACCTCCCATACAAACTGAAACTTTCACAGCGAATATCTCTGGATATATTTGTAGTAGGGTACTGAAAACTGGTGTGAGGGCATGTGAGATAACTATGTATTAAACGGGTAAAACTGCTAGGTCTTGGTAAAGCAGGGATGGGCACCTCCCATACAAACTGTTATTTTCACATCGAATATCTCTGGAAATATTTGTAGTAGGGTACTGAAAATTGGTGTGAGGGCATGTGAGATAACTATTTATTAAACGGGTAAAAACGCTAGGTCTTGGTAAAGCAGGGATGGGCACCTCCCATACAACCTGAAACTTTCACAGCGAATATCTCTGGAAATATTTGTAGTAGGGTACTGAAAAATGGTGTGAGGGCATGTGAAAACTATATATTAAACGGGAAAAACACTAGGTCTTGGTAAAGCAGGGATGGGCACCTTGCATACAAACTGAAATTTTCACAGCGAATATTTCTGGAAATGTTTGTAGTAGGGTACTGAAAACTGGTGTGAGGGCATGTGAGATAACTATGTATTAAACGGGTAAAAACGCTAGGTCTTGGTAAAGCAGGGATGGGCACCTCCCATACAGACTGAAATTTTTACAGCGAAAATCTCTTGAAATATTTATAGTAGGGTACTGAAAATTGGTGTTGGGCATATGAGATAATTACGTACTCAACGGACAAAAAAAAAAATAAGAAAACTATCTTTGGCGTCAAGAATGATATTTTTCTATGTAACTTTTTTGGACTAACTCAATATGCTAATATTTTTAAAAGCACGTGGTGTGAAACCAATAGCTCATTTAAATTCACATAAAAATGTTTTTGTTCATGTAAATATTTTGGACTTACACAATTTGCGTATCACTGAATAACAACGAGTAGAAATATGACAAGTATCACAGACTTGCTTTGCGCGATGCGTATTTGATTTTTCTAGCGTTCTACATAAAAATACACTTTTTCATAAAAGTGGACTTACACAGTTTGCACTCTAAGCTAGCGATATTTGAGTTGGGATAATTTTTATGTCTTAATAACTTTTGAAATATTACTAGAATTTAAGTGGGGATATGACAGATCGATGGGGTTTGCCTTAAAGATTAACACTATTACAATAACTTAATTTCGCATTACCTTGAGTTAGGATACTTTAATTTACGGGCACAGATATGTACATAAAATATTTTTAAATAGTGTTAGTGAAGAAGTTAAAAAGTGGGAATTTTTTTGTCCGAACTTGATTCTGATGAACTTTCCCATATTAATAATAATATTAGTATATTGAAAATAGCTTATGTCCAAAAGCTAAACTTTCAAGATACTCGTAAATTTGTGTAATTTTCTAGCAGTTCCCCGCACAGGATTATTAAGTAAAATCATTGAGACTGAAGCTGATTGAAAGCCCGAGAAAGAGTTTGAACAAAACCTGCAGAATGTACTCTCTGAGATGCATTATTTCAACTTGTTGGAAACTAACTCATTTTTCCTTAAGCACACTTAAGCTACTGTTCCATATGAACACAGATATAAAAATATGAATCATTTGCCTATTACAGGTGAACATTTGACTGGAGAGTTTCGTGATAAAGTGAGTCATTTTAAAAGATTATATATATATATATTAATATAGGCATATTTTTAATCTGATTAAAAGTCAGGGATGGGCACCTCCCATACAAAATTTTCCTTTTTTTCGTAATATCTTTTGAAATTTTTGTACTAGAATAATGAAAATTTTTGTGAAGGAATAATACAAAAATATATACTCAACGGATAACCAATTTAGGTCTTGGTAAAGCAGGGATGGGCACTCTCCTCCCATATAAACTGAAATTTTCACATCGAATATCTCTGGAAATATTTGTAGTAGGGTACTGAAAACTGGTGTGAGGGCATATGAGATAACTATGTATTAAACGGGAAAAACACTAGGTCTTGGTAAAGCAGGGATGGGCACCTCCCATACAAACTGAAACTTTCACAGCGAATATCTCTGGATATATTTGTAGTAGGGTACTGAAAACTGGTGTGAGGGCATGTGAGATAACTATGTATTAAACGGGTAAAACTGCTAGGTCTTGGTAAAGCAGGGATGGGCACCTCCCATACAAACTGTTATTTTCACATCGAATATCTCTGGAAATATTTGTAGTAGGGTACTGAAAATTGGTGTGAGGGCATGTGAGATAACTATTTATTAAACGGGTAAAAACGCTAGGTCTTGGTAAAGCAGGGATGGGCACCTCCCATACAACCTGAAACTTTCACAGCGAATATCTCTGGAAATATTTGTAGTAGGGTACTGAAAAATGGTGTGAGGGCATGTGAGAACTATATATTAAACGGGAAAAACACTAGGTCTTGGTAAAGCAGGGATGGGCACCTTGCATACAAACTGAAATTTTCACAGCGAATATCTCTGGAAATGTTTGTAGTAGGGTACTGAAAACTGGTGTGAGGGCATGTGAGATAACTATGTATTAAACGGGTAAAAACGCTAGGTCTTGGTAAAGCAGGGATGGGCACCTCCCATACAGACTGAAATTTTTACAGCGAAAATCTCTTGAAATATTTATAGTAGGGTACTGAAAATTGGTGTTGGGCATATGAGATAATTACGTACTCAACGGACAAAAAAAAAAATAAGAAAACTATCTTTGGCGTCAAGAATGATATTTTTCTATGTAACTTTTTTGGACTAACTCAATATGCTAATATTTTTAAAAGCACGTGGTGTGAAACCAATAGCTCATTTAAATTCACATAAAAATGTTTTTGTTCATGTAAATATTTTGGACTTACACAATTTGCGTATCACTGAATAACAACGAGTAGAAATATGACAAGTATCACAGACTTGCTTTGCGCGATGCGTATTTGATTTTTCTAGCGTTCTACATAAAAATACACTTTTTCATAAAAGTGGACTTACACAGTTTACACTCTAAGCTAGCGATATTTGAGTTGGGATAATTTTTATGTCTTAATAACTTTTGAAATATTACTAGAATTTAAGTGGGGATATGACAGATCGATGGGGTTTGCCTTAAAGATTAACACTATTACAATAACTTAATTTCGCATTACCTTGAGTTAGGATACTTTAATTTACGGGCACAGATATGTACATAAAATATTTTTAAATAGTGTTAGTGAAGAAGTTAAAAAGTGGGAATTTTTTTGTCCGAACTTGATTCTGATGAACTTTCCCATATTAATAATAATATTAGTATATTGAAAATAGCTTATGTCCAAAAGCTAAACTTTCAAGATACTCGTAAATTTGTGTAATTTTCTAGCAGTTCCCCGCACAGGATTATTAAGTAAAATCATTGAGACTGAAGCTGATTGAAAGCCCGAGAAAGAGTTTGAACAAAACCTGCAGAATGTACTCTCTGAGATGCATTATTTCAACTTGTTGGAAACTAACTCATTTTTCCTTAAGCACACTTAAGCTACTGTTCCATATGAACACAGATATAAAAATATGAATCATTTGCCTATTACAGGTGAACATTTGACTGGAGAGTTTCGTGATAAAGTGAGTCATTTTAAAAGATTATATATATATATATTAATATAGGCATATTTTTAATCTGATTAAAAGTCAGGGATGGGCACCTCCCATACAAAATTTTCCTTTTTTTCGTAATATCTTTTGAAATTTTTGTACTAGAATAATGAAAATTTTTGTGAAGGAATAATACAAAAATATATACTCAACGGATAACCAATTTAGGTCTTGGTAAAGCAGGGATGGGCACTCTCCTCCCATATAAACTGAAATTTTCACATCGAATATCTCTGGAAATATTTGTAGTAGGGTACTGAAAACTGGTGTGAGGGCATATGAGATAACTATGTATTAAACGGGAAAAACACTAGGTCTTGGTAAAGCAGGGATGGGCACCTCCCATACAAACTGAAACTTTCACAGCGAATATCTCTGGATATATTTGTAGTAGGGTACTGAAAACTGGTGTGAGGGCATGTGAGATAACTATGTATTAAACGGGTAAAACTGCTAGGTCTTGGTAAAGCAGGGATGGGCACCTCCCATACAAACTGTTATTTTCACATCGAATATCTCTGGAAATATTTGTAGTAGGGTACTGAAAATTGGTGTGAGGGCATGTGAGATAACTATTTATTAAACGGGTAAAAACGCTAGGTCTTGGTAAAGCAGGGATGGGCACCTCCCATACAACCTGAAACTTTCACAGCGAATATCTCTGGAAATATTTGTAGTAGGGTACTGAAAAATGGTGTGAGGGCATGTGAGAACTATATATTAAACGGGAAAAACACTAGGTCTTGGTAAAGCAGGGATGGGCACCTTGCATACAAACTGAAATTTTCACAGCGAATATCTCTGGAAATGTTTGTAGTAGGGTACTGAAAACTGGTGTGAGGGCATGTGAGATAACTATGTATTAAACGGGTAAAAACGCTAGGTCTTGGTAAAGCAGGGATGGGCACCTCCCATACAGACTGAAATTTTTACAGCGAAAATCTCTTGAAATATTTATAGTAGGGTACTGAAAATTGGTGTTGGGCATATGAGATAATTACGTACTCAACGGACAAAAAAAAAAATAAGAAAACTATCTTTGGCGTCAAGAATGATATTTTTCTATGTAACTTTTTTGGACTAACTCAATATGCTAATATTTTTAAAAGCACGTGGTGTGAAACCAATAGCTCATTTAAATTCACATAAAAATGTTTTTGTTCATGTAAATATTTTGGACTTACACAATTTGCGTATCACTGAATAACAACGAGTAGAAATATGACAAGTATCACAGACTTGCTTTGCGCGATGCGTATTTGATTTTTCTAGCGTTCTACATAAAAATACACTTTTTCATAAAAGTGGACTTACACAGTTTACACTCTAAGCTAGCGATATTTGAGTTGGGATAATTTTTATGTCTTAATAACTTTTGAAATATTACTAGAATTTAAGTGGGGATATGACAGATCGATGGGGTTTGCCTTAAAGATTAACACTATTACAATAACTTAATTTCGCATTACCTTGAGTTAGGATACTTTAATTTACGGGCACAGATATGTACATAAAATATTTTTAAATAGTGTTAGTGAAGAAGTTAAAAAGTGGGAATTTTTTTGTCCGAACTTGATTCTGATGAACTTTCCCATATTAATAATAATATTAGTATATTGAAAATAGCTTATGTCCAAAAGCTAAACTTTCAAGCTACTCGTAAATTTGTGTAATTTTCTAGCAGTTCCCCGCACAGGATTATTAAGTAAAATCATTGAGACTGAAGCTGATTGAAAGCCCGAGAAAGAGTTTGAACAAAACCTGCAGAATGTACTCTCTGAGATGCATTATTTCAACTTGTTGGAAACTAACTCATTTTTCCTTAAGCACACTTAAGCTACTGTTCCATATGAACACAGATATAAAAATATGAATCATTTGCCTATTACAGGTGAACATTTGACTGGAGAGTTTCGTGATAAAGTGAGTCATTTTAAAAGATTACCCGTGTTAAATGATGAAAACTTATTTTTGGGCGAGAGCATTGCAATTTTCCGTCATTTAAATCGTGAAAAACTCGTCCCCGAACATTGGTATCCAAGACGTAATTTTGGGCGTAGCCGCGTAGATGAGTTCCTCGAATGGCAACAGCAAAATATGGGCGTGGCATGCACCAATTATTTCCATCATAAATGGCTTGTACCAATTCTCGAAAAGACACCGGCCGACGAAAAGGATGTACGTATTATGGAAACATATTTACTGATATCTTTGTACATATATGCATATGACCGCTTACAACCTTAAGTAGATTAAATTGACGTAGTAAATACAATCAGATATTAAATATTCCTTTTTTTATTTATTATTTAACAGGTTAATGCTATGACGGAGCATTTGCGAAAGTCTTTAAAAAGTTTTGAAAGCTTATTTTTGAATAAAAACAGATTCGTTATTGGTGATAAGATTTCATATGCGGATCTAATGGCAATTTGTGACATCGATCAACCAAGTGAGTTAATCAAAAAATAAAAACAAAATAATAAATGTTAATAACCTTTAAGAGATCTTCTGCTGACGCTAAAATTCTTCGCGGAAAAATTTCACCCAGGCAGTAAATTTGTATTTTGGAAACTCCTTTAACATATTTAAGTGGTTTTTGTTTGCACCAATAACCCGTTCAATTTTTATCCTTAAAGTGTGTTTTTAGTTTTTTTAAACTATGTATAATTTAGTTGTAAGTTTGAATTTCACATTTTATCATATACATTTTTATAAAAAATTTCTATTTACGTACATTTATAAATTACAGAGTTCATTGGGTTTGATCCCTTCAATCACAATCGAAAACTCGGTGAATGGTATGAAAAAGTCAGAGAGGAACTGGGACCCTATTATAAACAAGTTGCGGACGAATTTGATAATAAATTAAAGATCGCTGAAAAAAAGACACATGAAGTTATGTATTTGCAACAATAGAAATACTAAAAAGCATATGCATACCTACACATGTATTTATATATAGTGAAATGATATACGTATATATTGTTTCTAGTTAGCATTCGATTTGCGCCATATAGCATCATTGGATTTTAAAACTGTTTTTGTTACATTTTGAATTTTGTATTAAGTTTGGAATTTTTTATACTCAGCTGTACTAGTACACAGAGTATTATAGTTTTAATCACATAACGGTGGATTGTAACAGAATGAAATAATCGAGATAGATATAGACTTATATATATCAAAATGATCAGGGTGAAAAGAGAAATCGATTGAGCCATGTCCGTCCGTCCGTCCGTCCGTCCGTCCGTCCGTCCGTCCGTCTGTCCGTCCGTCCGTCCGTCCGTCCGTCTGTAAACACTCTAACTCGCGCAAAAATTGAGATATTTTGATGAAATTTGGAACGCAAGTTGGTATCGAGACTGGGACGGTTGGTATTGAAAATGGGCGAAATCGGACCATGACCACGCCCACTTTTCCTATATAGAAAAAATCGGAAATTTGGTATCTCAGCCACTAATATAGCTAGAGTTTTAAAATTTTACCCACGTATTGAGCTCGGGCCCTTATGAAGAAATTTGATGAAGTTTTGGAAAATGGGCGGTGCCACGCCCACTTATTAAGGGTCAAACATTGAAAGTTTTATATGTCATAACTCAGAAACCGTTGAAGATATATCGATGAAATTTGGTACGCGTAATTTGCTTACATAGACAAATGTTTTGACGAAAAATTATCAAAATCGGTTTACGGCCACGCCCACTTTTATATATGTGTATTATAAAGTGACCTAATAAAACCATTTTAAGCGATATCTCTGTCAAATATAAAGATCTATCATTGAAATTTTGTCGCATGAGTCCAACTATGGACATAAAACAAAAAACACAAAAATTTTGGAATATGGGCGGTGCCACGCCCACTTATTAAGGGGCAGACATTGAAAGTTTTATGAGTCATAACTCAGAAACCGTTGAAGATATATCGATGAAATTCGGTACGCGTAATATAATTACTTAGTCAAATGTTTTGGCGAAAAATTATCAAAATCGGTTGACGGCCACGCCCACTTTTATATATAGGAAATATAAGGGGGCCTAATAAAAACATTTTAAGCGATATCTCTGTCAAATATAAAGATCAATCACTGAGATTTTGTGGAAGGAGTCCAACTATGGACATAAAACAAAAACTACAAAAATTTTGGAAAATGGGCGGTGCCACGCCCACTTATTAAGGAGCGAATATTGAAAGTTTAATAAGCCATAACTCAGAAACCGTTAAAGATATATCGATGAAATCTGGTACGCGTGATATATTTACTTAGCCAAATGTGTGGACGAAAAATTACCAAAATCGGTTGACGACCGCGCCCACTTTTATATATGTGTATTATAAAGTGACCTAATAAAACCATTTTAAGCGATATCTATGTGAAATATAAAGATAATTCATTGAAATTTTGTGACATGAGTTTTACAATAGACCGGAAACAAAAAATAAAAAAGTTTGGAAAATGGGCGTGGCACCGCCTCTTTTTAGACAAAGGGATATATGAGATTTCTTAGCCTTTAACTCGACAAATAATTGAGATATTATGACGAAACTTGGTTTATACACTTTTATAACATGTGTTAATAGACACGCAAAAATGTATTGAAATCGGTTTATGACCACGCCTACTTTTTAACAAAGATATTTCTGGAACACCCTTTTGGAATTTGTAACGTGAAGTCTTTGTAACTAAAAGTCATAGAGGGATGAAATTTTGCACTAACAATAATATTTGTATGCTTATTTGGATGATTGATATAAATTTTGAAAATGGGCGTGGCTGCGCCCTGTTTATGCAGCACTCGTTTCATATAAAATACACCCTATATCGAACAAACGCAAACAAACAATGAAAGCATACAGCTGAGTATCTAATGTTCGATTGCACTCGAACTTAGGCTTCCTTACTTGTTTTTTATTAATTTTTGTATCTAAAATGTGAATACGTATATACATATATCGACCCCTTTGTACGACTTTATCGTAAGGGACAAAAGCAAATTTTACAAAGCATTTTTTTTTTGTTTTTTTTTTACTGTTTTTTATTGGTATATTTAAATGAAATTGAACACGCGATTAGATAGTTAATTAATATACAGAACCTGATATTTTTTTCCTTGAAAAAATTTGCAGTTTGCGAAAAAATCATAATTTTGTGCCTTACGATAATTTCGCTTTCAATTTTTTATGAGCGTATTTGAATAAATATCCCTTACGATAATATCTAAAAAAGGTTGTATATGACAAATACAAGTGTCTTATTGTATACTTTTGCATATTTAGTGATGGGGTCATGGTAATATATTGATTAAGAGAGTTTTCGCCTTCGATTTCCTACTAGCTAGATTAAAAATATTTTTATATGAGCGATACGATAAATTCGAGCTCAAGAAAAAAGTATATGTACATTGTCCCTTACGATAAAAAAAACAAGGTAAACAAAAATATTTTAAAAAGCTTTTATTTAATATTAATATAAAAATTTACTAAAAAGGAATAAATAAATTTTTAATATTTTTGAACAAGATTTATATTAGTCCTTAGTTCATTTGGATCTTAATTTCAATCTAAGCATACCTTTAACGTATTTCTTCAAAGCATTTCTGTGTATGTATTAACATATGTACATAAAAGCGTGGGTGCTCTTTACGTCATGCATATCTTACGTAATTGGAATTTAAAGTTTTTATCGCTTCCTTCCATTTCACCAATACTGTTTTATAACATGAATATCTAATGAGTACCCACGCTTTTATGTACATATGTTGATACATATACAGAAATGCTTTGAAGAAATACGTTAAAGGTATGCTTAGATTGAAATTAAGATCCAAATGAACTAAGGACTAATATAAATCTTGTTCAAAAATATTAAAAATTTATTTTTTCCTTTTTAGTAAATTTTTATATTAATATTAAATAAAAGCTTTTTAAAAAATTTTTTTTACCTTGTTTTATTTTTGCCTTTTTAGTTTTACAATGCATTTTACATCTAACATTTGTCAACACTCCCACTATCAATATAGTCCAACAGTTTTTAATATGATGTGCACTATGTTTAACATTTTAATGGTTCCTTATTTTATTATCCAATTCCTGTGGAGTTAAGTGGCTTTACTATACTCTTTTGTGAATACATAGATTACTTCGTAATACGTGTTCAAAATAGGAACAAAATTGGTTCATAAATACTAATTTTCTAAATATCTTGACACTAGCGCCACCTAGCGGCGATTTATTTCCACGAATATATTTACTTTCTCATAAGCAATATATATACCGAATATGAACAACTGGCCGCTGTGGTGCAGTGGGTAGAGTGCTCGCCTGCTGTAGCAGAGGTCTCGGGTTCAAACCACGGTCCGAGCAAAACAATTTTTTCTAATTAGTAAAAATCCAATTATTGGGTTTTTTAAGAGCAGCGGTCACCTCTCGGCAGTGGGCGGCATACCCTCCGAGAGTATTTCTGCCATGAAAAAAGCTTCTCACAAAAAATGCATTCGCCGTTCGGAGCCGGCATAAAACTGTAGGTCCACCCAATTAGTAGGAAAAACAAAAAGGAGCACACCTCGAATTGGGAGGGAAGCTCGGCCATAAAACTCGTCAGAGTTATAATAGCGCCATTGTATTATTATATTATATTATGAACAACTCCGGTCGGTAAATACGAATTTTACAAATATCTTGACACCAGCGCCATCTATCGGATTTTTTTTTATTTCACATTGCATTGTCTTCGGGTCCTGAACTATGTTCCAAATTTCAAGTACCTAGCTCAACTAGAAGTATCTTAAATGTTCGTTGCAAAATTCCATGACATACACCCATACATACAAAAAGTGAAGTTAAATAAAAGCTTGTAAAGATAGCCAATTTTTGGCACAACCGGAATCAGTCGAATCTTACAACTATAACATATACTCCCATACAACCGATTGTTCAGATTATACATTTTGGGGTATTTGCAGTTATTGTACCCATATTGACCCAAATAATGTAACCGAAAATTGTCGAGATCGGACCACTACATATAACATATAGCTTCCATACCAACCATTTTTCAGATATAGCCTTTTTGGGGTATAGTTTCCTAATTTAATCTACTAGAAAGTTTTTCAGTAATCTTTATCCACATAGCCTACAGATTTTTTTTTTAGCATCCAATATACATATGTATTCATATGTATATGTATCATTCTATTGGTTTTCGATTGGAATCTTTGGAGAATCTCTATATTTGAGTTTGCTGCGGTTCCCCACAGATGTATGCCATAGGTCCAAATGTGTTTTAAGATAGCTGAGTAAAGCAGGAGTTTGTTGTCGATTGATAATTGGGAGTTTCGATTCATGAGCCAATAAAGATTCCTTAGTTTTATACCAAGAGCTTTTCGTTTGGTGAATATGTGGGTTCTCCATGTTAGTTTTCTGTCGAGACGCATACCAAGGTACTTTGTTACGTCACTTTGCGGTATATCAATGCCATTGAGTTTTACGGGTGGGCAAGTGTTACGTCTAGTGGTAAACGTCACTTGAACGGATTTTGATTCATTTGACTTTATCCGCCAGTCTTTCAGCCAATGGGTAATTTTATTTAGACTTCTTTGAAGCAGTACGGCAGTGTCATCGGCAAAAGTGGCGATAGATTTTGCTTCAAAACGCCCTATTTCAGAGAAAATTCCATATATATTTCTCTGAAATAGGACTTTTTTGAATAATTTTCTGAAATAGGGCGTTTTTGAAACAATTTTTGAAATAGAGTGATCTTTTACTCAGCCGTCCAAATATAGTAGTATATTCAAAATTTTTTTTGTGTTAGTGGTAACATACTGATTTTTTGGTCAAAATTTAAAAAATATATATTTTACATCCTTCGTTTCAATCCTTAAAATACCCTACCTAGTAATTGGAAACGTTATCTTCAAGATCATCAGTAAAGAATGTACATATGTTTATCCGAATCGAAAATAAGCCAAAAGAAAATTTTATTTTCGCTTTAATCTACATAAATATCTTACATTTTATTCTTTATATGTATGCTTAAACCTTTATCTTTTCATTAATAATTCGCGGCTTTATATATCCACCGGCAATCCACTCAACCCCATTTGTGCCTTTTGTTGACCCTCAGTCCATGCTTTGGCAATCATCTGTTTTGTTTTCGCATCGCCGCTATCGTACATTTTCTTCATTATATTCACAAGTCCTTTCTCAGGAGAATCATCATCAAAATTCTTAAGGTCATCATCTGCCTTTTGCTTTATTCGCTTCTGTATGGAAGTAAGGCAGTCCCATTGCTTGCCTTCAACAGACTTTTTTAAATATACTGCAACCATATCAGTTTTTACTTTCCTATAACTCTTCTCCGTATCAATTTTTTCAAGTAGATTGTTAATGGTTAAGCCATAATCTTTCCCTTTAAGATCTTGTACGTGTAAGACCATTGATTTTTCAGTAAATGACACAGCAACGTTCGCTTCGTCAATATTTTGGACGCCGTCCAATGTAACGAACAACTTTACAAACTTATCACTTTGATCCCAAGCGTATTCTGACAATTCCACCAAATATCTGTAACAACAAAGTAAGAAGGAAATAAAGAAAATATGGCTCACTTTTCAATCTGCCTGTGTTTTTCAAATGAATATTTGATGGAATGCTATGGGAAACTTTTACTTGTCTAAATTCATGGGTTCATCGGTATTACCACAGAAAGAGAATTCTGCCGTTTGGGGGATATTAACACGCTTTTATTATTTGCTTCACCTGTATGTATGTATGTATTTATGTATGTATTTCTAGCTGCTGCCTAAATATATGCAACATATTTACTAATGATATTAGCTTATAACCACCGCTATCTTCCAGCAGATGGTGCTGGTTATAACCTGACTAATATTATTGTTGGGGTAAGTGGAAAAAAATTCAACAACTATTTACAGCGAAGGTTGAGTGTATAGCTATTTCACGAAAAACCATTTTCCCCGGTGCATCCACTTCCGAAAAGAGTGCTGATGATCGAAAATGGTTTTTCGTGAAATAGCTATACACTCAACCTTCGCTGTAAATAGTTGTTGAATTTTTTTCCACTTACCCCAACAATAAAAAAAAATTGAATAAAAATAAAAATTTCGTGCTAAGCACTAAAAACTCTGACTAATATTGACGTTTACAGCAGTGGGAACTAAAAAAGTATAAAGCTGGAGTTATAGGTACTTAACGTAGCATGGACCCCCATAAGCGCGTATTTATATTTTTAAAATGTTCATTTATTTAAAGCACGGCCGAAGGCCCCCAACGGAAAAAGCTGTTCTACACAAAAGTATTGTAGTGGTCGACGAAATTTTGAATTTAAAATCGAAAACCCCCATATGTAATAGGGGCGTCAGAATGAATACTTTTCCGGCAATCCAGAAATATGTTTAAACTGACAACAGAGTGGAATTACATGTACATATTTGAATGACGATGATGTTGTTGTAGCGGTCCTAAGCCCCGCTTAGCCGACGAGTTCTGCTCACAAATTGGGTCATATTAATGAAAGCCAAGCATTTGCTTCTGCTTAAGATTTCAGACCTTTTACTCAAATTTTGAAATTTGATTCATAAAAATTAATGTCAATTTTTTTAAATTTTGAGTAAAAGCATTTGCTTGGTTTTTATTAATACGGCCCATTGTCATCAATTTCACTTAACGGAAGGCCCAAGCATGTTGCAGCTTCTTTTGGGCTTGTCCAGAGGGACAAGGGTGTTAAGTTAGTTGGTTTGAGGTGGCATGCAAAGAGGTGCCATGCGTCATCTAGCGTCTCTCCACATGCCGGATATACGTTAGGTATGTTTGGATCGATTCTTGCCCTGTAGGAATTGAGCCTACTACAGAAGTCCGACCTTAATTGTGATAAGGGGACTCTGAGCAACTCCAGAGAAATCTGCAGCTATTGGTGGTGGTTGGTCTCTAATTATTGTGTACGCGGAGCGGGTTGAAACGAAGGTGGAGACTATTTCGTTGTGTATCTCCTTTAATGCCTGCCTGCATGCCGTGGGGTCTAGTGGTTGATATATTTACATATATATTTTTCAATCTCAGGATTGAGATTGAAGAGATGTTTTCTGATGTACCGGGGGCGGTTCGGGCTCCAGCAGATGGGTTTTTGGAACTTCCACCCGTCGGACGCTTATAGTTCAGGAGATATTCCTTGTTAAAGTAATGTATGCGTAGAACACCTTTTTGCGTTGGTGGCCTTCGGCCGCGCTTCAAAATCATAACCCTCAGCCGGCAGAATTCTCTTTCTGGATCAATATCCATGGACCAATGCACAGTGGTTTTGTATAGAACACCTTTTGCGGTGGCGGCCTTCGGCCGCGCTTTAAAAAAATAGCCCTAAGCCGGCAGAATTATCTTTATGGAGAACTTTAATATTATAATTTAATAATAGTTGACAGGGTTAAAATTAGATGAATTATCATCTACACAACATTTCCTGAAAGTTTCACTGAAAAATTCCCAGTAGTTTGTAAATAAATCAAATTGGCCCATTATACACAAACTGACCCCAAATGAAGTTCCTATGCCGTCAAACTGAGCTGGATTGCCGGAAAATTATTCATTCTGACGGGCCCACAACTCTGTTTTTTCAACGCATGGTAGCACATTGGAAAAATTTCCCAAAAAAATTATGATTTTAATCAGATAGAAATTCAACCTTGGCATCAGATAAATTGGGACAGAAAACATTTAGTTTCTTCAAGTACATGTATGTATGTCTATGCAATTTACATATTATCTTGCAATACCTCCTAGATGATAATCCAGCCTTTTGTTCTTCAGCAATTCTTAACTTCATTTCCAGATTAACAATTTCCTTTTCAACTTCTGCTTTTGCCGCGATTAGCACATTTCGCACCCGTGAACGGGTGGACTCCCCAATGAGTTTACTGAACTCGGCAGCATCTTTCTGTAACTGTTAAGCAGATTAACACAAATATGAATATGTATATATTACTAATATATGTATTTAATTTATAAGCTTACCTCTTCAATAGACATTTTTAATAAGTTTGCTTTCAAATTCCAATATGTATCCAGATTTGTTCGCGAAAATTCCTTCAATAAATTTATTGTTGCTAGACAAAACACCTGCTTAGAAACAGGGTGACTTAGGTAACTTAATCTGTGCCATGTTATGGGGTAACTCCAAGGCTAATTTGTAGGCCCGTCACATAGGGTATGTTCAGAAACGCAGCATGAAAGGCACTCTGCACACGGAGCGTACTGCTTTAGACGCGTATTAGATACTACAGACGAAAGCTGTACGCTTTGATGTCGTCCACGTATATTTCAATTGAGGGCTGCACACGAGTCGTCAGCTTCATGCATTCGTCAAAGTATGCTGGCTACATGTCGCTTGGCGTAAAGCAGTGCTGGTAGCTAGGCGTACTACGCTTAGAAAACAGGAAGAAGATCTTTGTTTACATTTTTTCACTTGGTGGAATTTATGAAAGCAGTAAAATTTGTGTAAAAAATCGGAAAAAGTGAGTGTATAATGAAAGAAAATGGAAGATTCCGTAAAATTTCTCATCTTTTCTATTTAAAGCTTCGAAAATTAAAGTAAATACCGTATTATTAATTTGTTTGTTTGTTTTGTGCAGCGAAGTTTCATGTCGCTTCGTGTGCAGATCTTGAGGCGTAGAGAAATCGACGCTACATGAAATGTCTCGTACGCGTCTATGACGATACGCCTCGTGTGCAGAGTGCCAAACGCAACAGAGGCAGTAATTATTTTTTTGATGATTGTGATGAGCGACGCTTCAGGCAAAATTTACGTTTATGAACGTTCTGCTTGTACTACAAAAGCAGATTGCGCTTCAAACTAAGTTTCTGAACAAAGCCATAACATACGTCAATCCATCTACGTCGGCGTATGTGACAGACAGCTCAGTAAACTATGGGCATTTATAGGCCCGACACATAGCATACGTCAATCCGTCTATGTCGATGTATGTGACTGACAGCTCAGGTACTTGACGGAGAGGTCGCCACATAGGAAACGTTGACGGATATAGATAAATCAGCTGTTTGATTAACCTTTATCTACAGAGGTGGTGGTAAAAATTTAACGCTTTAGAATATTTTGTAATTTCTCTTTTAAGTTGCCCTCTTGAAATTCAGTTTTCAGTAACTTCACATATCCTGATAATTATTTACCATTTTGGTTTTATGGAGGAATGTTTTACAAAAGTAAAAAAGTAGAAAAAAGTTAAAAATCAGCTGTTTAGTAAGTTAACCTGTATTAATTGCCTTGCGTGCAACCCTTCGCACACTCAACACACACACATTCGTGTTGCCAAATGTCAAATCGCATAGAACATAACACAGAAATCAAAATTCAACAGACTTGTATGCTATGCCCTGTGGCGCTATGCGTTGAGTAATCGATTAAGGTCCGGTTATACTTGCATAGTACAGCAGCGCACAACATAAGAACTGTCACATACGAAATCTGTTCAATGGACTTTCCGTGTAATCGATTATAGCCCAGACACATAGCATACGTCAATCCGTCTACGTCGACGAATGTGACTGACAGCTCACGTACTTGACGGAGAGGTCGCCACATAGGAAACGTTGACGGATATACATAAATCAGCTGCTTGATTAACCTTTAACTACAGAGGTGGTGGCAAAAATTAAATTTTTAGAATATTTTGTAATTTCTCTTTTAAGTTGCCCTCTTCAAATTCAGTTTTCAGTAACTTCACATCTCCTCATAATTATTGACCATTTTGGTTTTATGGAGGAATGTTTTACAAATGGGAAAAACCTCGAAAAGCAAATTGCAAAAAAAGTAAAATTCAAGAGTAGCTAAAGGTTAAGGATCAAAAGCAATCAGCTGACATAGCGACGGATTGACGTACGCCGAAAGTTGAGTGTTGGCCAACTTTGGTACGTTGCGGCGACGGATCCGTCGTACTTGTACCGATGTGCATTTAAATGCCCACAGTTTACTGAGCTGTCAGTCACATACGTCGACGTAGACGGATTGACGTATGCTATGTGACGGACCTATTACTCAACGCATAGCGGCACAGGGCACAGCATACAAGTCTGTTCGAATTTTGATTTCTGTGTTATATGCTATGCGATTTGACATTTGGCAACACGAATGTGTGTGTGTGTTGAATGTGCGCGAAGGGTTGCACGCAAGGCTAATTAATACAGGTTAACTTACTAAACAGCTGATTTTTAATTTTTTCCACTTTTTTACTTTAATAATGGTGCTTATATCAAACTTGGGTCAATTTTGAGCATGGTGCAATATGACTTCTACAAAGGCGAACTATGATTTTGACAGAAGCACCACAGAATACACAGAGAATTTACATTGAGTGTGTATGTATGTATGTACGAATGTCGGGATGCCAAAACTTTTATTAATTAACCATGGTTGCACGGCTATGCGAAGTATAATCAGCTCTATGCGCTATATGTTTTGCGCTGCCCTGCTTTGCTATGCTATGCAAGTATAACCGGGCCTTTACACGGAAAGTCCATTAAGCTGATTCCACAGAGAACTTTGTGTTGCGCTACGTGACACTTTCTGCGTGACAGCTGAGATTAAAATACATGTATCTATATGAGGTTTCTCACATAACAAAAAGTAACGCAACGCCGGAGTTACGTAAAGCACAAAGTTGCCCAAATCTCAACTTTTGGGGGCGTTGAATTTTTTTTTCAGTTTCACTTTAATTCCAATGTAAATAAACAAATTTAAATTTCACACAATTGAAAAATAATTTAATAGATTTTTAATTTCTTATTTACTTTGTTGTAAATAAAACGGAGAATGAAAGATTTTTCAGAAAATAAATATTTTTTGAGTGATATTGCAGCATTTATTGTGGCATAGTTTTTCAGTTTTGCGTTGTTTGACATAGAAAGCGGCGTAACGCAAAGCGGAAAAAGTTTTATGTGGAATCAGCTTTAAACAGTTTTCGTATGTGACATTTCTTATGTTCTGCGCTGCTGTGCTATTCAAGTATAACCGGACCTTAAGCCTATTCAGATTGCATTTGAAATTACGTTGATTAGCTGAAATTACTTTCCGAAATCACGCGCGTTCACGCACGTTTTTGAGTAATTTCATTAAGGTTGTTCTCTCTGTCTAATCTTTTTGCCGAGATATCATGATATCTTGAGAAATTTCTCACACAGAGAGAGTGCACCTTTAAGAAAATAAATTTCGAACTGACTTCATTGTGAACTAGCATGTTAACCATATTTTTTCCACTCTTTATACGACTGTTGTCGCTTTGCTTTGCTTGCTTCAATTTCGAATTAATTAATTTTTTATCTGAATAAAATAAAATACTTAAAAAAAGAACTAGAAACATAAATTTAAACTCATTTCTCATAGAAGACTATTGTGAATATAATAACATGGTTGCATTTCCCGTGATATTTTTCTCATGATATCAAATATCACGGGTTGGGGTATGAGAAATTTTCCGAAGCTCCAAATTTGACAAGACGTGTATTTTGTTGTTGTGCTCGGCAAATTTATCACACTTATGTCATCTCGGCAAATTTGCCAGGCCAAAATCACACAGAGAGAACAACCTTATTTAGAAGTGCTTCAGTTCCTGTGCCAAATAAAAATTTGTACATGGTCAACTTAAATGAAAATATCATTAATAAAATACTCCCACCAAATTAATTTTTTTATAATTAAAGAATCGCTTATGCAATATACAATGAGAATATATCTAAGAAACCGTCGCGAACAAATTTAATAGGCATGTTTTTATTTTAGCGCAGATGTATATGCGCTAAAATAAAACACAGCTAATGTGAAATGCGAAACAACCTTATTTAGGGGTAATCAACGCCGAAACAACGATTTTGCCTAAATAACCCTTCAATCATGCCAATCTGAATAGGCTTTATGTCATATAAAAAAATAAATTCAACTATTTTAAATCATACTTGTAGAATATTGCTACTTATGACAATAAAAACTAAAGATGCAGCGCGAAGAGAAACAATTAGAAATTACATTGGACGCCATTCTAAATCGGCTAAATGATTTAAAGACGTCCATCGGTGGCATGATACAAAAGCTAGAGACGGAATATGAAACAATTAATTGGCCAACATTTCTTGATAATTTCGCTATAATATCAAGTCATGTAAGAATGAATATTAACCATATATTGTAATTATAATTAATGTATTAATACATATATCCATATATATATGTACATTTTTAATTCTTTTTACATACCAGCTTACGGGCCTGTCCAAAATTCTTGCCAAAGAAGTTTGTCCACCGCTTCGCAATAGAACCGTTCTGCCACTGATGCTGACACCGGAACGTGATGAGTCTTTGGTGAATTTAACGCAAGGGCGTGTCCCAGTATTCTCACATGATATCGTACCAGATTATTTGCGCACGAAGCCCGATCCAATCACCGAGCAAAAAATGATTCAAAACGAGCAGAAGGCCGCAAATCTGACCGCGGAAGCGGCCATGAAACAAGTAACGCAATATAATAAAGTTGTCTCTCATGTATTCGACATGGTTAGCAAGGCGCGCGAAGAGTGGGAAATCGAATCGTCAACTAGAGCTGGTTGGTTAAAAGTTGTAGATACTGTGAATCAGTTTTATTTTACGTGTAACATTTTATAGGAATTCAACAAACTAGCAGTATGGCCGACACTCATGCACTGGTTGCTGCTGTTGGCATGGGCAAGGGCCTTAAAGTGAATGTGCCCCTAAATGTTCCATCAGGTGGCCCTGGCACTATGATGGTACCACCGTTACGAGCATCCGCGCCTATGACCTCAGTGAGTTCAGGTGGTGTTGGTCAAATAAATAAGGCACCAGCGGGAATAAAGACCAATATAAAGCCGGCAATGCAAGTACACCAGTTTTCGCGTTAATTATAAAATTAGATTAATTAAATAACTAGATTAAGTTAATTATTTTACTATTTTTTCCATGAATACATATATGTATATACATACAAACAATAAGCTTTATATGAAAATTCATTTAAGAAGAGGGAACAGCCATCTAGCTGATTAACGAAAGTGAGTTAAAGATTATATAAAGACGACGACAGTGTAACTTTGCTTATTTGAACTCTGTTAGAAATACAATTTGGTCTGTATTGTATTTATTTTACATCAAAATTTTACTTCACATAAGAATCACAAAAAAATACACATATATTTTAAATAATTTTTTTGCCACAACTGCGCTCTTGGCATACGTGAGTTAATAAAATAGGCACATTGAAGGGAAAGCTAGTTGTTACCATGGCATTTTACACTACACGCGTTGACGATAACGGGAACGAAATTGAACGACGGGTTTCTGCACGTAGCCTTGGGATTTCGTTAAGTGCCAGCAGCGCGACCACCAACACTTCTCGTGCCCATCTCAGTTCGAGAAGTTGTGAAAAGAAAGCAAGCGTTAGGTGAGGTGAACAGAATAATGAACATAAACTTTTGAATTGTTTAACTGGTTATTTAGGTACATTAATCCCGCTGCCTTTATTGAAAAGACATCAGACCCAAGCGAATGTACTAGCATTACGGAGGAGAATAAGCTGCCGCCACCACCACCATCGGAAAATCAGAGCGACATTGTACCACCTTTGGATTTGCAATCAGAAGAAAATTACCCAACAACACATGATTATACATTCTCATATCGAAAGCATTGCGAAGCAGCAAAAATTGTGCTGAAGCCCGATGTTGCTTACGAAACTTGGTTATCGGCTAAAAGGTAGAATGCGTTTGCAGTATTAAACTAAACATACAAATTTATTTTGTTTGAAATCATCACATCACATCACAGAAAACTGTTATCAGACGAGGCTGCACGCCACCGTAAGGCAGAGGAGCAAAAGCGCAAAGAGCAAGAGGCGAGAAAGCGACTTTCAGAAGAAAAGTTTCAACAATGGCTTAAAACAAAATCCCAACAAAATGTATCACGTGAGATCAAACCTGCTCATATCGAGCAAGAAGATAAACAACCGACGAAACCACATCATATAAACGAAGAGGAAGCACAAGCTAAATTAGAGGCTTGGGAGCGTGCAAAACAATTGGAGGACGAACGGCGACGTGCCTTTAAGCGGGAAGAGGAAGAACGACGACGTGCTATGGTGAAACAACGCCAACAAATGGCTGCCGAAGCTTGGAAGAACTGGTTGGCTGAAGTGGATAAGAAACCGCGGCCGGTACCACTTAATCAGGGAATATCTACATTACGTGGCACCATTTCCGACATTTTTGTTAATCCGAACGAGTGGCAAAGCACAGTGACTCCAATAGAAGATTGATACACTGATTTGATAAAATGTGTTTCTCATATGGCCCAATTTCTCTTTGCAATGTCAGCTACTCTCATATATGTATGTACATATGTATTTAATAATGGTTTCGTGTATGTACATCGGCTACTAAGTTCGGGAAATACAAAATCTTAGTTTATTTATAACAAAACCAATTGTATAGTAGTAGCATATACATATACATTTATATATTTACTTACATAGAAAGCAATAACACTTTACACAGCCATTTCCATTGCTATTTTCGGATATGGTTTGTAACCAACAATCTCAAAATCGTCGAATTTGAAATCTTCTATATTTTTCAACTCACGCTTAATAACTAATTTCGGGAATGGGCGTGGTTTGCGGGCGATTTGTTCCTTCAATGGTTCAATATGAGTTTTATAAACATGCGCATCACCCAGAGTGTGTACAAAGTCGCCAGGCTGGAGGCCCGTAATGTGCGCTATCATGTATGTAAGCAAAGCGTACGAGGCAATATTGAACGGCACACCCAAACCCATATCGGCACTACGTTGATACAATTGACACGACAACTCGCCATTCGCCACGAAAAATTGCACCAGGCAATGACAAGGTGGCAACGCCATCTCTGGTATATCAACCGGATTCCATGCACACATAATTATACGTCTATCATTGGGATTGTTACGTATCGTATCGATAACTTGTTTTAACTGATCGATACCCTCATCCTTGTAGTTGTCCTTGCAGGTGCGGTAATGGGCACCGAAATGACGCCATTGGAATCCATAGACTGGTCCTAAATCACCTTCTTCCCGTTCGCAAAAACCACACTTATCCAAAAATTCACGACTGCTATTACCATCCCAAATGTGAACACCTTTTTCTTGCAGGATTTTAGCATCCGTCTGGCCATGAACGAACCAGAGCAGTTCTTCAGCTACAGCCCGCCAAAATACACGCTTCGTGGTTAAGAGCGGGAAGTTAGTCCTAAGATCGAAACGCATTTGTGCACCAAAGATGGATCTAGTGCCAACACCGGTACGATCTGATCGGTCCACACCTATAGATAGCACATTAATTATTTACTATTTGGTTATTACTAACACAATTACACATACCAGTTTCAACGATTTTTCTAATGAGATCGAGGTACTGTTGCTCATCTTTATTCGACTCTTTGATTTTACCATTTTCCTTTAAGGAATCATCATTTGTGGGTAAATCGCTTTTAATTTCTTCGCTCATTTTTGATGATTTGCCGCGTTTTGCAGTAGGCATGGGTAACACTGCGCTGCGCGGCGCAATTGAGCTAACACCAACCCTGGCGTTATTGCGCTAACTCCGATTTGGGAAATGCGCCAACTCAATATTGCGCCAACTCAATTTTGTAAAATAAAACCGACTCAATTTCGTGCGCTAACACCAGCACCATTATAGCGCTAATGTAAAATGGCGGAACCACAACGCCAATAACAGCACCATAGTATATGTATACGTATGACACCGTCACAATTATGTATGCTTGATAGTGATCTAAGTGACTCTAATTTCCAGCATATTTTCACAAATATACGGAATATGTTTCCAAATGATTATGAAAATTAAAATTAATTGTGCCCACGTATACATATGTAAGCAGAATTGCGCCAAAAGAAATAAAACGGGGATGGTGAACAGTATCAAGCGAAAAAATGTTATTTATCGATTATTCCATGACAATTGCGCTAAAGGTGTTATTGCGCCAGTACCGTGAGTTGGCGCCACGAGTGGCGCTGGAGTTATTGTATCAGCGCCAAAAAAATTGCGCCATTACCCATGGCTAGACTCGAGTCAATCGCAAAAACATCTCGCTTGTGTAGTCGAGATGTCATCGAAACAACCTCCGACTCGCCGACTCGGAACAATCGCAAAAACATCTCGGTTGTGTAGTCGAGATGTCATCGAAACAACCTCCGACTCGCTGACTCGGAACAATCGCAAAAACATCTCGATTGTGTAGTCGAGGAGCGAGTCAACTTTTGACTCGATTGTGATTTTGCAACGATGGCGATTCTCTCGATTGTCTAAACATCTCGGACTCGCCCATCACTAAATGAACCCCACCCACCCTTAAACTTGCCACTGGATGTGCTCACAAACATTACGTAGCATAATTTTAGGCGTTTGATTTTCACCTATTATCCGAGCTCTAGTTATGAAATAAAAAAAATCTCATACTTAAGTACATACAGTGGCTCTCAGAAGTATTTTGCATAATTCATTTATTAAGAAAACGTTGGAAATTCGCCTTTTTTCGAATTCTTTTGCAAATTTTTTTAATGTGGTATTATAGCTGAATCTTCATACTACAAAAACAGATTCATTAAAAAACCGAAATGCATTTCATCTTTTTTAGAAAATTAAAGAAACGAAAAAAGGCATACATTTTTGCTCACAAAAGTATTTTGCATATTGGTATTTTTGGTGAATAAATGCATCTACAACCTGTTTAATATTATTTATGATATCCGTTCTTTTTCGAAATGGCTTCCAAGAGTCTAGGGATGCGCTTTGCTAGTTTTTGACAAAATCTCGAAGGTATTTTGTCCCATTCCTCGGCCAAAACCGCATTTGGATAATTTTTTGGGGAAATCTTCGATTTTCTCACATGATCTTCAAGATAGGATCAACAATTTTTAATGGTTCTTATATCGGAGCTTTGAACACAAACTTGGAAGTGGTTTTTATTCGAAAGTGTTGACATTTTAACATTATGAGTGATATTTTTCGGAAAAAAGTTGCTAGTACAAAGAAGAACGTCGCTAGAAGAACGCGAAATATTGAGAGAAAATCAACTAAACCCTCACACATAAGCTGCTACAATAAACAGAAAACTAAAACCAATACTCAATAATTAAGTATCGGACGAGGCAGTGCACAGAGTACCGAGAAAAACCATATTCACCGCCAAGTACTGCGCAACCAACTCTCTATCTCAAAGAAAGTGTCTTAATTTCCCCAAAAAACACAAAATAAAGAAGAATTTGACATTTCTAAAATCATAATTTTAAGTGCCGAAAGCAAATATAATATTTTTTAGTCGTATTTCATGGCGGAAGCCCAATTAACAGCTGAAAATCAAAAAAAATTAAAGCGACTGTTAAGCACTGTAGGAGTTTGTGATCAATCGAGGCTCAGGGAGTTTGTATATCACCTCAGTGAGTTGTAAAACTTATTTTAGTGGATAGTACGATGGACGAGCTTTCTCGATTTTCCATTTTCAGGGAAAACTTACGTTCTAGTGCAGAAAAAATGGGTATGATATACAATGGGTTTTTAATTCAACAAGATAATAATCCGAAAAATACCGCTAATGATGCTAAAATGTGAACAGTTTGGAATAAAAAACACTTCCAAACTCTTTTTCAAATCTCTGATATAAGAACCAATCAAAATTTTTATTCCTGTCTTGGAGATCACGTGAGAAAATCGAAGATTTCCCCAAAAAATAGCCCAAATGCGGGTTTGACCGGGGAATGGGACAAAATACCTCCGGAAATTTTGCCAAAAATTAGCAGAGCCTATTCCTAGACTCTTGGAAGCCATTTCGAAAAAGAACGGATATCATAAAAAATATTAAACAGGTTGTAGATGCATTTATTCACCAAAATTACCAATATGCAAAATACTTTTGTGAGCAAAAATGTATGCCTTTTTTCGTTTCTTTAATTTTCTAAAAAAGATGAAATGCATTTTGATTTTTAAATAATGTGTTTTTGTAGTATGCAGATTCAGTTATAATACCACATTAAAAAAATTTGCAAAATAATTCGAAAAAAGGCGAATTTCTAACGTTTTCTTAATAAATGAATTATGCAAAATACTTCTGAGAGCCACTGTATATATTTTTCTTATTTTGGTATTCGGCTTCGGCTTCGGTTTTCGGCCGAATAAAGGATTAGGCCGAATATTCGGCTACGGCTTCGGCTTCGGCTTAAAATTCCAGCTTCGGTCGGACACTAGTATCTACGCATTCCGGTTTGGGTGAGTTTCTAAGAAAAAGCTGCTCCGCAACTGTTGAGCTGAACAGTTGCCAACAGTTGTGTAGCAGTTGAGTTAAACAGCTACGTCTTAGAAACGGTTTGATGAATTTATCAGCTGTTTGGCTTTACACAACATGTTGAGCTCAAGTAGCGAAGAAAATTTGTGATGCAAAAAATGGCGAAAAGTTGCCAACTGTTGAGCTGAGCGGAATTACTCAACAGTGCGTTTCTAAGACAAACACTCAACAGTTGCACAACAGCTCAGTCTTAGAAACTCACCCAATGTTTATATCAAGGATGCTCAACAAACCATGGAGGAACAATAAAGGAGAATGCATAAGATCAGCTGACTTCTTCTTCAATCTTCATAAACACACGAACACAAGCATTTTTTTTGTTGACATATTCCACACACACACGCACCCTAGCATTTCCATAGGGGCCACATCTGTCAAATTCTTCTACATTCCTCTTTGCATGACACTTCTGGCCCCACTATGTATGAAGGTATGTCGTCATGCGTAAACCTTTATTGTTGAATCATGCAACAAACTATCAAAATATTTTTCCGTTTGTTAACATGCTATGTTAACGCAACTAAAATGCAAGCGTTAACGTTTTAAATGAAACAAAATCAACAAAAAGGAAATCGGTGTCGTTGAATCGAAAATTAACGTTGAAATTATCATTGAAATGAGCGTTTTTTGGTTCTCACAATAAGTTGAGAGTGCTTATTAGCAGCGTAGAGCAACAATGCACTCAATAAGGTTGTTCTCTGTGTCTAATCTTTTTGCCGAGATATCATGATATCTTGAGAAATTTGTCACACAGAGAGAGCGCACCTTTAAGAAAATAAAATTCTAACTGACTTCATTGTGAACTAGCATGTTAGTCACATTCTTTCCACTCTTTATACAACTGTTGTCGCTTTGCTTTGCTTGCTTCAATTTCGAATTAATTAATTTTTATCTGAATAAAATAAAATACTTAAAAAAAAAGAACTAGAAACATAAATTCAAACTCACTTCTCATAGAAGACCATTGTGAATGTAATAACATGGTTGCATTTCCCGTGATATTTTTCTCATGATATCACATATCACGGGTTGGGGTATGAGAAATTTGCCGAAGCTCCAAATTTGACAATTGTTGTTGTGCTCGGCAAATTTATCACACTTATGTCATCTCGGCAAATTTGCCAGGCCAAAATTACACAGAGAGAACAACCTTAATGATAAACATAGAGCGCTTTGATGGTTCGTTTGAGTGACAATTCTCTCAGTAATATAGAGCGCTCAACTTTTCAACGTTTCAGCGTTAACGCTTGAGTTTCGTTGACGTTGATAACGAAACAGAAATTATTTTGATAATTTTTATAACGTTGAAAAACTGAGTCGTTTCAACAGAAACGACTTTAACATTTCGGTTATCGTTAATATTAACGTTGCGGTGCATCCTTGGTTTATATACATACTACATATGTACATAGGTATCTGTCCGATGTTAAGAGCTTACCAATTAAGAGTTAACCAACAACTTACCACCATAAGCATGGGACATTGCTCATTATCATGTAAATGATCATGATCTGGAAGAGCTTTAGCCATGGGTAATGGCGCAATTTGTTTGGCGCTGATACAATAACGCCAGCGCCAACCGTGGCGCCAACTCACGGTACTGGCGCAATAACACCTTTAGCGCAATTGTCATCGAATAATCGATAAATAACATTTTTTCGCTTGTTACTGTTTACCATCCCCGTTTTATTTCTTTTGGCGCAATTCTGCTTACATATACGAGGGGGGCACAATTAATTTTAATTTTCATAATCATTTGGAAAAATATTCCGTATATATGTGAAAATATGCTGGAAATTAGAGTCACTTAGATCACTATCAAGCACACATATGTAATTGTGACGTTGTCATACGTATACATATACTATGATGCTGTTATTGGCGTTGTGGTTGCGCCACTTTACACTAGCACTATATTGGAGCTGGTGTTAGCGCACGAAATTGAGTCAGTGTTATATTGCAATAGCGGATCATTGAGTTGGCGCTACATTGAGTTGGCGCTACATTGAGTTGGCGCTATACTGAGTTGGCGCTACATTGAGTTGGCGCTACATTGAGTTGGCGCTATATTGAGTTGGCGCATTTCCCAAATCGGAGTTAGCGCAATAACACCAGGGTTGGTGTCAGCGCAATTGCGCCGCGCAGCGCAGTGTTACCCATGCCTACTCGAGTCGGCGGGCCGGCTGTTGATTTGATGATTTGTTTTAGTTGATAAAATAAACTGAATGAGTGTTGTTGATGAAGAAAGTAGGATTGTTAATGGAAGTGAGGCAAATACATATGTAAATAAATGCACCAAATTGAAAAATATGCTATATATAGACGCTGCATTTTTGCAATCACAATTAAAGAGTGTCGTGCTTAATAAATACAATTAATTATTTAAACATTAATACATTAATAAATTTTCTGAAGTGAGACGCTTACGAAACAAATTAATTTTACGAGCAGTAACAACGGCAATAGATTTGTACCACTGTATACTTTTTTAAGCAATTTTGATATTCAAGCGGCAACAACAAATGTTATGTATTTTTTGCAGCGAGTCCGAAATGTAGGGTTGCTTTGAAAATGAGAGGAATCATTAGCGAGTCCGAGATGGTTTAGCGATTGTTTCGACTGACGGCCATTTACGACTTCACTCGAACACGAATGAAAACCATCGAGAGCATTCGAGATGTTTCAACAATCGAGAGAATCGAATAAAACATCTCGGACTCGCCCATCACTAGGTTCATTCAGGTCTAAGCCCCCGTGAATGCAATTGGATTTTTTTCTTACTAGGATGCCAGAAAAATAAATTATTAAGGTTTTTTAAGAAAGCTACAATAAATAAATATAATAATAAAGAATAATAATAAATAAGGTATATTAAATAAATATATAATTATAAAGAATAAAGAAAAAAATTAAAAATTTGTAGTTACTCGCTTAAATTTTAGACAAAATCTTCGCACGTGAAGGAAAAGCAATTACAGTTTCAAACCAAATATATCTTGAATGAAAATGAGGCAAGTGCATATTAGCAAATGGAATATATAATACAGCTTTTTAATTTGTAGTGGTCTGACTTTAAACATTTGCATATTTTAGGTAAAAAAACTTGATTTGAACTTTCCTATTTTTTCTTATGACCATTTCAGGGTTTACAATTTTCCAATTGGATACTCGGCATAATTCCATATCTGTAAAAATGCAAATTTCTGTCGTGGTAAAAACCGTTCTGCATTTTTGTTTATGAGTTATTGGAACATTAACTATGCCATAATTTACTTACTTTTCCCAAATTTTATTTTCATTACAGCTAGCTTTCAAAAAGCTTGACGATGTACAAAAATATAAAATACAAAATGTGTTCTTCATACTTTTTTCAGTAAAAATGTCAAAGAAACTAAATCCCTCTTTGGCTTTATTTCATCACACACCACTGTATGTTTATTCAAACTGCAAATTTGTGTAACATGATTAAGAACTTTTCTAATAAAATCTTCACCATACCAATATGCTACCCCTTTATATTTAAATTGTAATCCCGCCACTGAAAACAACCAAAATTTACAAAATGTAGCATTTTTAGGCGCTTGATTTCACCTATTTTTCCGAGCTCTATTCATAACAATTAATTTTTTTTTTGTTTTTTGAATAAACAAAACACCTTACAAAAATACATACATAGTTGTAAACAAAAATAAAAAAAATTCAGTCTTTATGTAGGTAAATAAAATTCAATACTTAAAGTTCAACAGCTTTATGTTGTACGCCAAAAAAAGAGTTTATCTGCTTCGGTGTATAGTTGACCAGCAACTAAGGTTAAGTTAGTCGAACAGCTGGTTGGAGTTGTGTATGTATACTCAAATTGTATTCCGCCAATCATGGTCTGCGACTTCCGCGAAAATAATTTTTAATGAAGTGATAACCAAGAAAACACAAAATTACCATTATCTCAAAAACCTAACCATAAAACAATAGCAGTACTTGAATTTCTTGGTTATTTTTTTGCTGTAACATAGTATTATACATACATAAAACTATTTCTTTTGAAACTGTATTGAATTTTTACTTATGATCTCTTTGTTTTTATGGCCAATAAGTGAATAAACCACCTTTTCGTGTAATAAACTATGTTTAATTTAATGACACTTTAAAAGAATTGATCGACACACTAAGGTGACGATATTTAATAATTAGCGTAAGTTATCGTTCGGAATCTTAGGCCTGTTCAATAACAAAAACATATTACTAGAAGTTACGATATTCTGTCGCTTATAAAAAATCAAAAATTCGTGAAATCCAGTCAATTTTTTTTGTTATTAAACACATCTATTATTCGGCCTCGACTATTCGGCCTTTTCAGCCGAAGGCCGAAGCCGAATAAAAAATACCAGCCGAATAGGCCGAATACCGAAGCTTGGCCGAATATTCGGTCGGACACTAGTAGATACTAGAATTGCATTTCACACCATTCGCCAGCCAAATTTGTTTATATCTGTACACTTGAGCTTTGGAGAGACACAAGTTTGCTGAGTTTCATACGAACATACATATGTACATATATGTGTGTATGTACATATCTCTGCCCGTACATATTTTACTATAATTAATATTTCTACGCCGCGCTCTCTTTTCCAATTCATTGTACCTACAAAATATTTATCTAATTTTTATTTTAATATACATACTTTAAATTTATTTTATCTACTCTATTCTAGTTTCATGGTGGACATTGTGAGACGCTTTTTTGGCCCAGTTGGAAAACCAGCGATTTAACTGAGTTTATTTTTGTTGCGTTGGCGCTCTTCATCTTGGCTTTTTCCTACGAAACGCTCAAGTTTTTTAGCCAACAACATCTGAAGCGCAATGTCATCGCGGTTACAGCTAAGACAATCGGCGGCAGCGATGCGAAATCGTCACCCACAGCTAATAACACTGGATCACAAAATGAAATTTGTTGTCTGTACTTTGGACGTGACTACCCTATATATATGTAAAATCGGTCGCTGATTCCGAAAATCGGGTTCATTTTTAATTCTATGGGAAGGTTTTTGAGATATCGGCAATTTACCGTTATTTGGCCAATGGCTTCACTTAATCCTGAATGTCTCTTTAACGCAGTGAGCTATCTTCCTTGAGGTAACACCAAACGAAAGAAAATTAAATTTTCTTTTCATGGCTCCTATAACATTTTTCTCTAACTCTTATAGTTTCTGAAATATTGACGATTAAATTTGAATTTTTTCGATTTTTTACGATTTTTTGAAGAAAAAATTGACTTTGTCAGGCAATATCTTTAAAACCAATGTTTTCACCTTCGGTTTTACTCCTTTGTGTGAAGCTCCGTTCCATTACCAAAAAAATAAGCTATCAACGAAGAAAATCCATGGTAAAATGGAAAAGTTATAGGCGATCAAGTAAATACAGGCACGTCGCGCAATGCCTCTGCACGGGTATATTCTATGCATGTTATGCAGCTTCACACAAAGGAGTAAAACCTAAGGTGAAAACATTGGTTTTAAAGATATTGCCTGACAAAGTCAATTTTTTCTTCAAAAAATCGTAAAAAATCGAAAAAATTCAAATTTAATCGTCAATATTTCGAAAACTATAAGAGTTAGATAAAAATGTTATAGGAGCCATAAAAAGGAAATTTAATTTTCTTTCGTTTGGTGTTACCTCAAGGAAGATAGCTTACTGCGATAAAGAGACATTCAGGATTAAGTGAAGCCATTGGCCAAATAACGGTAAATTGCCGATATCTCAAAAACCTTCCCATAGAATTAAAAATGAACCCGATTTTCGGAATCAGCGACCGATTTTACATATATATAGGATGGTCGCGTTCAGAATATTTTTTGGCTGTAGAGCAGTGTAATAAACCGAATTGCTTGCTGTCATCGATGGCCTCTATGGCGACACTGACAGCATCCGCCATCCAGCGTGGCAATTATTGGCAGGAAATAAGCAAAACTGTTCACATTGCGCAAACACTTTTGTATACCGTTCAAATTACACTTTCTTATGTGCTAATGTTGGTTTTTATGAACTTCAACTATTGGCTCTGTTTGGCGGTGATTTTGGGGTTGACACTTGGTTTTTATGTATTCGGTTGGATGAGACGTACAAATTTTCAGTATGAATGTTGTAATTGAATTGAAATAGAAAAACAGATACTTGTTTTAGATTTTAAAATATACAGTGTTGTGCATATCAAAGCAAAAAATTTTGCTTGAACGAACTTTTAATCATATATATTTAGAAAGTGGATCTGCAAGCTTATGAATATATATACTTTCTAGAATATTGTAGTCCTTTTTTTTATATATATGTAATTAATTATTTTATAAATTTTATTAGATGAACATTTTGTGTTCTTAATTTTTTGAAAGTTTTTATAGAATGAAAATTTTTGATAGACAATTATAATAACCAAAAACACATTAACATTTTACATTATAAATACAAAGTATTATTTAAAAAAGGTAGAATATTTATATGTATATATATAAATAATCCACTACATATACTCCCCCTATTAAAAAGATAGCAATAACGGGAAAATAAGTAAACAAAAATGATTAAAGAAAATTAAACGTAACACGTTTCTTTTGCCGAAGTTCTGGAAGTATATGATTTTGTTCAATAAATGCAGGTTTGACTCTATCAATTGAAACAGTTTTATCTGTATTGTTTATGTTAATTTTAAAAAATTTCGGGTGTTTTTCTATAACTTGATAAGGTCCTTCATATGGCGATTGTAATCCATGTATTTTGTTATCAACGCGAACAAAAACATATTTACATGTCTGTAAATCTTTGGGTAAATAAACATTATTAAAATTTTGATGATGAGATATACCAGAACGAAAAGACTTAAAATGATTTTTAATTTTGGAAATAAAATCTGAAAAATTGAAATTATCATTTGATTGAACAACTAATTCCCCTGGAAGACGCAAGTTTTGACCATAAACCATCTCTGCTGCAGTAGCTCCAATATCTTCTTTGAAACAAGATCTCAAATCTAATAAAACGATTGGTAGTTCATCTGACCAATTAACAGAATTATTCCTTGCCAAAATTGAAGCTTTTAATTGCCTATGTAGTCGTTCAATCATTCCATTAGCTTGTGGATGATAAGCTGTAGTCTTAATCAATTGACAACCAACAAGTTTTGCTAATTCAGCAAATACATTAGATGTGAATTGAACTCCACGAACACTAGTAATAGATACAGGCACTCCGAAACGTGGTATATATTCTTTAAAGAAAACTTTAGCAACTGATTCTGCTGTAATATTTTTGAGAGCATATGCCTCTGGCCAACGCGAATTTCGATCAATAATTGTGAGAATATATCGATAACCATTTGAACTAGGTAAAGGACCTACAATATCCGTATGAATATGCTCAAATCTGCCTTTTGGTATTGGAATCGTAACTACAGGTGATTTGACATGCTTATTAGCCTTTGATTTTTGGCAACCTATACACAATTTAACCCACTCATTTATTTCTTTATTCATTAAAGGCCAAAAATATTTCGATTTAATTAAATTTCTAGTAGCCCTAGTTCCTGGATGACTAATATTATGCAATTTTGAAAATATTTCTTTACGAAGACTTGGTGGAATATAAGGCCTAGTTAAATTATTAGATTGTTCACAAATAATCTTGATATTAAATATAGGAATTTCAACTTCTACTAATTTATATAAACACGAAGAATTTTTGACGAGTTCTTGCAAAAATGTGTCTTTCTGTTGTTCATCATATAACTTTTTGAAGTTGAATTCATTTTTCTCTAAAGGTTCAATTTCTGGAATACGAGAGAGTGTGTCTGCAACAATATTTTCTTTACCAGAAATATGTTGAATGTCACTTGTGAATTGCGAAATATACTCAAGATGTCGTGTTTGACGCGGACTACGATCAACTTTTGAATTAAGAACATAAGTTAGAGGTTTATGATCTGTATAAACTGTGAATGATCGACCTTCTAAAAAATGTCTAAAATGTTTAATAGCACTGCTCTACAGCCAAAAAATATTCTGAACGCGACCATCCTATATATATGTAAAATCGGTCGCTGATTCCGAAAATCGGGTTCATTTTTAATTCTATGGGAAGGTTTTTGAGATATCGGCAATTTACCGTTATTTGGCCAATGGCTTCACTTAATCCTGAATGTCTCTTTATCGCAGTAAGCTATCTTCCTTGAGGTAATACCAAACGAAAGAAAATTAAATTTCCTTTTTATGGCTCCTATAACATTTTTATCTAACTCTTATAGTTTTCGAAATATTGACGATTAAATTTGAATTTTTTCGATTTTTTACAATTTTTGAAGAAAAAATTGACTTTGTCAGGCAATATCTTTAAAACCAATGTTTTCACCTTCGGTTTTACTCCTTTGTGTGAAGCTCCGTTCCATTACCAAAAAAATAAGCTATCAACGAAGAAAATCCATGGTAAAATGGAAAAGTTATAGGCGATCAAGTAAATACAGGCACGTCGCGCAATGCCTCTGCACGGGTATATTCTATGCATGTTATACCCGTAAATGGGCTTGTATCTACTGCGCTGCCAACGTGCTGCTACTGCAGATGTGTAGGCATTGGTAAAATAAATAAAATTGGTAAAAATGAACCCGATTTTCGGAATCAGCGACCGATTTTACATATAGATAGGATAGTCACGTCCAAAGTACAGACAAAAAATTTCATTTTGTGATCCAGTGTAGCTTGATAAATTGCTAACAATTCTCTATCAAAAGTACTATACTTGATTTCAGAAGCAGTTAATTTCTTTGAAAAGAAAGCTAAAGGTTCAATGCCATTTTCCGTTAATTGTTGCAGAACACCACCAATTGCTACCTTTGAAGCATCAACTGAAACTGAGAGTTTGGCTCTTTCATCAAAATGATTAAGAAGGACTTTTGAAGCAAATTTCTCTTTAACTTTCTCAAAATTTTGTATGGCTTCAGAGGTCCAAACGAGTATCTTATCTTTTTGCTTTAAAGCTAACGTTACCATTGAATGAATAGGACTCAAAAATTCCGCCAATTTCGGAAAATACCTGTGGTAATAGTTTACCATTCCTAAAAATTTTTGCATCTGTTTAGCAGTTTTAGGGCGTTCAAAGTCACGAATGGCTTTGACTTTATCATCTGCTGGTGTTATGCCATTATTAGAAATACAATATCCTAGAAAATTTACTTGCGACAAGCCAAACAAACATTTAGTTGGTTTAATATTAAGACCATACTCATCTAATTTTGAAAATACAGTATGAAGGTGTTGCAAATGTTCTTCTTCATCTTTACTAGCCACTGAAATATCATCAAGATAAGCGAAAACGAAATCTAATTTTGCAAAAATTTCATTAATGAAACGTTGAAAAGTCTGAGCTGAATTGCGAAGACCAAATGGCATTCTATTATTTATTATAATCGGGCTCAGATATTAATGATGGAAACTGTTTAAGTAATAAAGTATATTTGTTGTCTACTGCAAAAAGTTTCGGCAACGAAATATTCATAGCAAGAAATAGCATTAACTGATATATTTGTAAGAGGGTCTACTAAACGTTTGTTTTTTAAATCTACTAAAAGTCCAAATTTAGTTAAAAAATCAGCACCGATAATTGGTCTATTAATATCCGCAATAACAAATATAAAAGGGAATTCACGTCTTAATTTTAAATTTACGTTTAATAGTTTCTTTCCAAATGTTTTAATTGTACTACCATTAGCTGCCGTTAAAAAGAAATCTGAAGAAACTTTACCATTTTTGAATTTTGAAGAAGGTAAAACTGAAATTTCTGCCCCACTATCAATTAAAAAGTTAAGTTTGTTATCTTTATCAAAAATAAATAGACGGCGAGAAAATTGATCACCTACCCCATTACTTGCCGCCGAAGCAATAGGTGAATTTAGTTTCCCTGCGTGGATTGACTAGAGTTATTTGCAACATATGAGCAAGGTGATTCACATCTACGTGCCTTGCTTCCATACCTATAATGAAAACGACATAACCAGTTTCTGGGTGTTGATCTTCTTTGTGAACGATTTCTGCTAATTGACCGAGACCTACGTTGATATGTCGAGTTTTGAGTTGCCGACTGTCGCATAGCAGAAACTTCAACCGTTAATTTAGAAAAATTGTCACACATAATGGAAGTTAATTTAGTAAGGTTATCAATTGCTCTTTCTAAATGTGATTCATGTTTGTTAGCTGTTACAGCACAAACTTCGTCTCTACTCATGACTTCCCACATATCATCCGCAAGTTTAATTAACGTATTAATATCTGAATTTGAACAACTAGTAAGGGCAATATTAATTCCCTTAGGCAATTTTCTAAGCCATAATTTCTTTAAAAGTTCAGAATTTATACTAGAGCCTGCAGTTAAACTAATGGCGTTTTCTTTTCTCGAAATAATGTTGCCCTGTTTGATTTTCTTAGCCATTTTGTAAGTTTGTCTGGTCCTTTCGCCAAATATTGACCTCTAACTAAGTAAGAGGGCGCCCTTATCTACAAATTCACCCATTTTATAGAAAGCCAGGATACGTAATTCGATAATTGGGATTTAGGAGGGCAACATTTTTTCGTAGAAAAGAAAACGCCATAAGATTTCGATACAATTCTGATGGTTTTTTTATCTCTAAAATCGGAATTGTAAAGAACTTGGTCATTCTCGCTAGGAGAATAGCGTTCAATCAAAATCTTCTTTAAAAAATCATACTTATTAATTGACGGAGGATTTTGAATAATATCTAAAACTGTTATAATAACCTCCTGTGGTAAGGATATAATTATATATTCGTATTTTGTGTTATCTGTAACTATACCCTTAGCTGCAAATTGTGCTTCAGTATGGACAAACCAAGCATGTGGATGTTCCGTCCAAAAAATTGGTAGCTTTACTGAAGTAGCCGAAATTTCAGAACTAATAACTGTGTGTGTTTGATTTTGTGTTCGTTCAACTTGTGGTGTAGATGAGATGTGATGTGATATATCCTGATCGAATGGATTACATAAATCGATTAATGCTGAAGGATCAGCAGAAGAACCGCGAATTGGAGAATGAGCGATCATTTTAAAAAGGAGGGAGTTCACAAAGGAGTATATAACTAGTATGCAAGTTAACAACTCAATTAGAAATTTTTGAAAATGTAACGAAGTTTTAAAATTTAATACATATGTATGTATATATAATAGTAAATAACATGATACAGCTCACCAGAAAATTCTGTTGTTCTTGTTTCTGAGACGTCACTGGCGTCAATGTTGTTGTTGTTGTTGTTGTCGGCTGTACCACTTACACAGGCTGTATAGCTGTTGTTGTTGGTAATATTGGTGTTGGTTGACGAAATTAAGAAAAAAAAAAAATATGATGATGTTGGTACGAATGATGTTGATTGATGTTATTGCAACTACTGTGATTGCACCAACGTTAATGCTATCGCCGTTTATAAACACTGTACTAGCTGTTGTTGAAGTTGTTGGTTAGCTATCGTAGTTGTTATTTAAATTGTTAATAGTTATCCTTGGATTTTTGTTTTTATGCTTCTGATTTTTAATTGTACCCCCGTTCGGATAGTGCGAATTGCATTTAACGTTAACTGTTGTTGTATCTGTTGCAACGATGATGACGATGTAATGTTGGTAGTGATGTCGTTAAAGGCTGATGGTGGTGATGTTGATGTTGTAGCTGTTTGTTGACTCTTTAGTTTTCGCGTACGACACTTTTTCGTATTCATTACTGTCGCCGCTGCATTTCCTTCTGTTTTTGTTGGCTGACTTGTTGTTGACCTTTAACTAATGATGATGAAATTAGGGTAGCGAATTTGATCTAATTTTTGATGTTCCAGATGGTCTTATATGTTGTAAAATTTATTCCTCCTGGAATCTCTGATGCGGTTCAAATTAAGCAGTATAATTGCACGAAATGTTTTTAAAAACGATAAATGCAGGATCGCCAATTGTAGTCCTTTTTTGTATATATATGTAATTAATTATTTTATAAATTTTATTAGATGAACATTTTGTGTTCTTAATTTTTTGAAAGTTTTTATAGAATGAAAATTTTTAATGGACAATTATAATAACCAAAAACACATTAACATTTTACATTATAAATACAAAGTATTATTTAAAAAAGGTAGAATATTTATATGTATATATATAAATAATCCACTACAATATTGTCTACTGAGACGTAATGCGGATTAGGGTACGTCAATTTTTTTGCCACCAAATTCGGATACTGCATAAAATTATGCAGGCTCTCAGGAGCCTGAAAATTTCTGCGCAGTTTACTCCGGTACATATTAGGCGGAAGCTCGCCAGTCAGATTATTTTGCCTAGTATAACTTACACTGAACTGGTTTATAGTAAACTTGATTCGGTGTCAGCTCATAAGAGTGATGTTGTTTTTAACCACATTACTCGATATGTTTATGGGATTCGAAAGTTTGATCACATATCCTCTTGGCGATTGTCACTTCTTGGATGTGAAATACATGACTTTTTCAAGGCGAGAAACTGCATTTTTCTATACCAACTAATGAATAAAAAGACCCCATCTTATCTTTACGAAAAACTTATTTTTTCAAAGTCCGAGCGTTCCTGTAACTTAATTGTGCCGTACTTTAACTTCATGAACTCCACAAGACTGTTCTTCATCAATGCTATAAGAATCTGGAATACGGTTCCTGCTAGCGTCAGGAACAAATTGAATAAGGGTAACTTCAGGAGTGTCCTATATAATTATTTTTCTCAAAATAAATAAATGAATTATCTAAATAATCTAAAAAAAAGAGTGTACGAAAATGTTTACAATAGATTTAAGTTTAATTTTTATCTGACGAATTCAAGTTATTCCATATTTAAAGTGTTGTACTATTTAAAGATATAATCTTACTGTACTAATTTTGTCGAAATAAATATACATATACATACATATAAGTCTTTTAGAACACACCTCCAAAATCAGTTTCGAGATTGCCCATTTTTAAAAGAAGTTTTTACGGAAACATTGTATTAAGATCTATGCATATTTGCAGTGTACAAACTTGACAAGGAATGGCGGAAAATCGTTCCACAATACATCACATTAGAATGGTCTTTAAAAACGAGAACAAATTTTTCTGTAGTAACAAGAGAAAAAGCGTTGTACTTTAAAATAACCATTGACTTGAAAACAAGACAAGAAAAATATATATACTCGTATATTTTTTTTTTTTTTTCAAATTGTTAACGAAGCCTAATGTTTTTTTTCTCCAGAAATTGTAAGGATAATTGCAAGTGCAAATTTACATAAAGTTCAGGATTTGCTGAGTAACCGCAACCTTAATTTAATCACGATAGATTATGTACATATGTATGTATATATTAGAGCTCTCAAATCTATTCGAATAATCGATTATTCGAATATTCGATTTTCAATTTTTGTAAGATTGCCAATCGAATTTCATTATTCGAATAGTTGACTTCTTCCGATTATTCGAATAATCGCAGCTCCACGATTATTCGAATAACTTGTTAAAATCGAATAATCGATTTTTGAACCCAGCAAAAATGTAAGAAAAATATATTGTTTGCGTTTTGGTTTTTTTTTTGTTAAAATGAGTGACAATAAAGGAAAATAGATTTGGATCTTTTTTTATAAAAGGCCGTGAAGGCAAGCAGGTTTCCCGCTCTATTTGTGGATCTGTTTTAAATTTTCACAACTCTACCTCCTCGCAGAGCCCGAGCGGGATATATTGACACCCAGGGCCGTAGCCAGACTTACATTTAAGGTAGGGCAGCGTTGGTTTAAGGTAGGGCGGAAGTCAGTCTTGGCACTACCACCATTGAGTGCAGTTTTATCCGTGCTTAGTGGTGAATTCGAACGCTAGGTCAGTTTTGGCAATTGACATGCATGTGAATAGAAATATAATTAATGGAAGATAGCGACCAACCGCCATACGCAAATAAGCGAGAGATACAATTGAAGCCGAAAATATTATAATAAATTTAATGCAACAAAAAATTTAATTTTTTAATTTTTTAAATTTTTAATTTTAATTTAATTTCCTTCGATTACTCCATACCTAAGAGAGCTTCGATCTTTAAATTTGGTATGTGGGCCGACTGTAGGTATGCACGCAAGTCAAGGTGAGAAAAAAACTCTCGAAAATAATTAAACGATAACCATAGAAAATTTAGACACCTCATTTTTCAAACGAGTAAAATGTTTTAGATTAGCACACAGCCTTAGAAATCAATTCCGCGATCTTGGTGTTGTAGGCTCACAGTCAGATTAGTTTTTGTCAGAAAACTGCCGGAATGAACCATTCCTTTAACCAAACTACAAAAATTCGATGGTCTTATTTAATTATATATGTGATGCAGGGTGGATTCTCCATATCGCTAGCTTAGAGTGCAAATTGTGTAAGTCCTTTTTTCAAACTTTGTAGGAGAGACAAAAAACTAAAAAAGAAAAAAATTCAAAATGAAAAAAAATTTTTTGTTCATGTAATTATTTTGGACTTACACAATTTTCTTCGTTTTTTGGACTTACACAATTTGCGTATCACTGAATAACAACGAGTAGAAATATGGCAAGTATCACAGACTTGTTTAGCGTGGTGCGTATTTGGTTTTTCTAGCGTGCTACATATACATACGCCTTTTCATAAAATTGGACCTACACAGTTTGCACTCTAAGCTAGAGATATCATACATTGCAACCGAAATAATTTTTTATCTCAAACAAAAAATTTAATTATAATAACACTGTAGGGAGGTCAAAATATCACAAATCTAAAGGAGTAATTTAAATACTACTAAGGCTTAAGAGATTATTTACTAATATTTATAGCTTTGAAGGCTATTAGTTTTATTAACTTAAAACCTTAAAATATTAGTAAATTTAAAAATTTAATGGATAAATTATACAATTTATATCTGTAGAATACGATGGCGTTTTCAGAAAGTCAAAGTTAGCTCTCGTTTTCGAGAAATTTAGGAAAGAAGTTTCAGAGCTCCGAAGGTAATTTTTTCCCGTTTATAAACTTTACTTAGGTTTTGAACCCTTTTCTCGCTTAAGCATTTTGACGGTTTTTCTTACTTAATTGGGGCATTCTAAATACAGTACCATCAATAGTTTTTCCAAACTGCCTTCGGTTTATGAGATAACGGTATTTAAAAAGTACCATCAATTTGGACTTTTTTGTTAATAACTCAGTCAGTTTATGAGCTAAATTGCCCAAAATTTGCACATGACCATATTTTACCATTACCTTAACTTTTTCTGAAAATAATTGAAATCGGGTGACTATAACATATAGTTGCCATACAACCGATTGTTCAGATGTGGACATTCTGGGGTATACTTCGCTATTTAAACAGCTAAGGACATGAAACTTTAGAGAATTTCGACCTGTATTGATCTTAATCTATTCACTGAAAATTGTCAAGATCGGGTCACTATAACATATAGCTCCAATACTACTGATTGTTCAGTGTAAGGTTACAATAGGTGTCCGATTTGTAAAAGAAAGACTCATATGAGTTATTGGGCTTGAAAAAAATGCCTATGGTGAAATTTCAACTTTGGCTGCACAAAAGTGCAATAACTGATGCAGATATGTGGAAATCGTATATGAGAAAATTTTTCACCTATTCATTTTGAATGAAAGTCTTTATGTTGCTCTTTCACGCAGAATGACTCTTTTCGGAGTTATAAAAAAATAAAAGTGCAAAACCATATATCTGAACAATCAGCTGTATGGTAGCTATATTTTATAGTGACCCGATCTCGACGATTTTCAGGGAATAGATTAAGGCCAATACGAGTACAAATTCTCCAAATTTCCATGTCCTTATCTGTTTAAATAGCGAAGCTATACCCCAAAATGTCCACATCTGAACAATCGGTTGTATGGCAGCTATATGTTATAGTCACCCGATTTCAATTATTTTCAGGAAAAGTTAAGGTAATGCTAAAATATGGTCACGTGCAAAGTTTGGGCAATTTAACTCATAAACTGACTGAGTTATTAACAAAAAAGTCCAAATTGATGGTACTTTTTAAATACCGTTATCTCATAAACCGAAGGCAGTTTGGAAAAACTAATGATGGCACTGAATTTAGAATGCCCCAATTAAGTAAGAACAACCGTCAAAACCCTTACGCGAGAAAAGGGTTCAAAACCTAAGTAAAGTTTATAAACGGGAAAAAATTACCTTCGGAGCTCTGAAACTTATTTCCTAAATTTCTCGAAAACGAGAGCTAACTTTGACTTTCTGAAAACGCCATCGTATTCTACAGCCAAAAATTAAATTGGGGTGTCTCGGCGTTTCTCTGTGATATTTCAAAAGTTAAAAATTTACCTACAGTGTAATTGATATCACTTGTTGGCCTTTTTAAGGTAGGGCATTCTAGTTTTAAGGTAGGGCATTGCCCCACAATGCCCCCCCCCTAGCTACGGGCCTGTTGACACCCCATGGAGAAGTTGTTTATTAAAGCAAAATGTAAGTCTTTTAACATTCCTTCCAATAACTCCTGTTATAGAACAGAAGCAAGTAACCAGTTTTTTTTTTAATTCGTGGGAAATTAAGGCTTTGCGTAGCTGTTCTTATCTTCGTCAAATATAATGAACTTACAAATGCAGTTCCAATATATCACTATTAGACGACGTGACTGCATCCTTTTTTAAATGATTAGAATAACGAAAATGACGAATCAAATTCTTTTAATATTGGTATTATATGAAAAGTTTTTCGCAACGGTTAATACGTGTCAGAATATTTTTATTTCTTTACACAAGTACATATTTTTTTCTGTGTTAGAAAAAAAGAATGTATGTAACTTGTTGTACCGTAAAAGCAAAAGATATTTGTTTCTGTTCTATCATAGAAGAGTTACTTGGTTTTGTCATGGACTAATTTTAACCTATCAGTACATTTATTTAAAGTCACTAATAGATGTATTTATGAGAATTCCAAAAATAATGAGCACAACAAAAACAAGTAACTAGCAGTTACTTGCTTCTGTTCTATTAGGCTTAAATTTACCATTTAACACTCTACTCAAACTCAAAAGATAGGATGACATCGTTGCGGATTCGTATAATGTATTCGCCAATAAACCTAAATATCGCGTCCATCACTAATAACAAATTACTGGCCTGGAATTCGATTTCGCTGATCTATAGTCGCGAAGCATCGCCATGATAATATAACCAGAGAACCGAACTCTTCTCGAATTAGAGCCGAACCCATTGTGTTTATTGGGTTTATGTTGTTGTTGTTGTTGTAGCGGTACTAAGTCCTGCTTAGCCGACGAGTTCTGCTCACAAATTTTCATCAATTTCACTTAACGCAAGGCCCAAGAATGTTGCAGCTTCTTTTGGGCTTATCCAGACGGACAAGGGTGTTAAGTTGGTTGGTTTGAGGCGGCATGTAAAGAGGTGCTGTGTGTCATGCGGCATCTCTCCACATGCCGGACATACGTTAGGTATGTTTGGATCGAAGGTAACACCCAAGATTTTTGGGTTGTTTACGGTTGGGATGGGTATATTCCCTATCTGTATGCCAAGCTCTAGCCTAACCTCCTTCGTCCATGTCGTAAACAGGGTCGCGGAGGACTTAGAGGGCTGCAGTTCGAGGGAGCGCGATGTAAAGAAATGGGAAAGGTCGGAGAGATAACCGTTTTGAGCATAAGTCATTTATGTCGGTGCCTGTCGCCATAATCGAGCAGTCATCGGCGTAGGATATGATACGAACTCCTTCAGGTGGAGGTGGGAGTGTGGAGATGTATAAGTTGAATAGTAACGGGGACAGGACACCACCCTGTGGAACTCCCTGTTTTATTCTCCTTGGTTTTGAGGTACCATTCCTAAAGTCAACCGATGCCGATCGACCACTCAGATAGTTCGCGATCCACCTTTTCATCCTCGGCGGGAGGTTTGCGACGTCTAGATCCTCCATTAGGGTGGCACGATGGACTGTGTCGAAGGCTTTCGACAAGTCAAGTGCCACGAAGACCGCTCTCTCGCAGTGGCGTCGTTGGTTAAGACCGCGCCCTATCTGTGTGTTTATGGCTGTTGTTGTGCTGTGCGTTTTTCGGAATCCATGTTGATTTGTGGCAGGTTGTATATGTCCGTTTATATATGGTAGTAAGGCGGCCTCAAGTGTCTTTACTACCGGGAAGAGGAGAGATATCGGTCGATATGATTCTCCTGTATTAGCTGGCTTCCCCGGTTTAAGTAATGGGACCATCCTTGCCATTTTCCAAATATTGGGAATGACAAGGGTGGTCAGAGACAGATTGAGGACCTCCGTTAGAAACCTTACTCCATTTTGTCCTAGGTGTTTTAGCATCAACATGGATATGCCGTCTGGTCCGACTGATTTTGAGGCCTTAGCCTCCTTTATGAAATAAAAATAATAGGCAGACTGTTGCTTTTGCGGAATAATTATAATAAAAAATTTCTAAAAATCGAACACATTCAAATTTTATGTACACATGTATGTAAATATTTTAAAAATCGAATAATCGTTCAACAGCAATTATTCGAATAGTTGACAACGAGCGATTATTCGAATAATCGACATTGAACAATTATTCGAATTCGTCTAATCGATAGATTTGAAAATCGATTTTATGGTATTCGAATAATTCGAATATTCGATTAATCGATTTTCACGAGCTCTAGTATATATGTATATATGTTTGTATACATATAAGCATCATAAATAAACACCAGAGAAGTAAATGTTGCTGTTGCGTAACTTCAATGTTTAATCGCAAAACCACAAACCTAATGAGGTCAAAGTTTAAGGTGGGGGAAGAAGTACAATTACATACATATCTACTAGGGATTCCAAATTTTCCGATTTTTAAGACCCCGAGATTTTTGAGATTTTTCTTATAATCCCGGGATCCCGGGTTTTGTCCCGGGATTCGGACAATCATTATTTTCCCACATTTAGGGTTTAAAAACGTAAATATATATTTCGAGGAACGCTACAACTTCAAAATGCAAAGAAAAAAAGATTTTTATCGTCATTTTTTTATTATTTCATTAGTAACAAAATAAAATAGGAACGTAAAATCATGCGTATTATTTAATAATACTTAAGAGTTACTTAAAAAAAAAAACACAACCAACAAAGAAAATGACATACCTACATACATTTGGTGAACAAAACATTTGCCTTTACGTTTGGTAGTTTTAAGGTATTAATAATAAGGTCTGCACTGTGCGACAAAATGAGGGTTCATCTCTCCGTAATTGATGAAAGCAAGAGGAAAGAATAGCTTTCCCCTCTAGCAGGGCCGTGCGCAGGAATTAGCCTTGGGGGGTTTTAATTTTGGTTTGCATTCGCATACATTTTTCGCTAAGATAAACATATTGCTGAAACAGATATCCAGACCCATACACCATAAATTTAAATGTTCTCTAACTTTTCTGAAACTCATTATGATTCATCAAAACCTAGTTAAGCAGGTCTTGAATAGTACACGGAAAGAATTTTTTACTAGAATCAATGCCGAGACAAAAAAAATTAGACTTGATTTTGAACTTAGAAAATAATTTCTTAATATCAAGAAAATCCAAGAAAATTGGATTTTAAATAAATAAGTAAAAATTTTCTTGCTTCAAGTGAAATTGGATTTTAAATAAATAAGAAAACATTTTCTTGCTTCAAGTAAAATTGGATTTTAAATAAATAAGAAATAATTTACTTAGGGTAAGTGTTTTTTCTTGTTTTTTTGAAATAAATTAAGAAATTATTTTTTTGTTGCAAGTAAAACTTTTCTTATACGAGCTTAGGGAAGTAATGCGAGAGACACACATCGTAGTATAGTAATAATATTTCGATCTATACCACATATGTGTCACCCTCATATTGTAGTTTAATTGAAAATTTTCATAGCATAGCCAAATCATAATATTGATATTCTAATATTCATACCACATGTGTGTCTGAGGCATAAGAAAATATTAAATATTAAATTAAGCAAATCTATATATATAAAAATGGTGTAAAAAATGTTACTAACCTCATCAGATGAGAACGGCTGGGCCGATTTCTGTAAATTTTTTTGTTAGTTGTTCGTATTCTCGAGGAGAAGGTTCGTACGGAAGAAAATTTTGGAAAATCCCTCCGGAAAAGTCCGAAAATTGGAAAAATCGGTATGTATGTGTATATGTGTGCATGTGTGGATGTGTGTCCTTTATATACTCACAAAGTAACCAACCGATCTTTATGAAATTTTCACAGCAGATTCATATGGTGTTAGCGCACATAATAGGGTATATAGAATTCCGAAAAAGGTGGAGCTTCCCGGAAAATATTCCTAAATGTGGACCCAGATCGACCCAGCAAGTCTTCGAGCAAAATTGGTATCAAATGAAAGGTGTTGAACAGGCCTTCAACATAATGTTATTTTCATTGCGATGCCTAGAGCGGGTCTCCAGATATGGGTCAAAACGTGGGACCGAATGACCCTGGAAAGTTTCTGCGCGATATTGGTATGAAATGAAAGCTGTTGAGGAAGACTTCAACAAAGAGCTCTTTAAATAGTGATGCCTAGGCCGGGTTCCAAGATTTGGGTCAAAGCGTGGACCCCGAGAACCTCTAAATGTTTTCGAGCGATATTGGTAGCAAATGAAAGGCGTTGAGCAGGGCTTCCACATACAGCTATTTTCATTGTGATTTCTAAGGCTGTTTCCCAGAGATGGCTAAAGTAGTGGGCCCGGATGGTGATGGACGGTTCCGGTATGGTAAAGGTAGATAGGTATAGGGATAGGGGTAGGGGTAGGGATAGGGATAGGGATAGGGATATGGATATGGATATGGATATGGATATGGATATGGATATGGATATGGATATGGATATGGAAATGGATATGGATATGGATATGGATATGGATATGGATATGGATATGGATATGGATATGGATATGGATATGGATATGGATATGGATATGGATATGGATATGGATAGGGTTAGGCATAGGGATAGGGATAGGGATAGGGATAGGGATAGGCATAGGCATAGGCATAGGCATAGGCATAGGCATAGGCATAGGCATAGGCATAGGCATAGGCATAGGCATAGGCATAGGCATAGGCATAGGCATAGGCATAGGCATAGGCATAGGCATAGGCATAGGCATAGGCATAGGGATAAGGATAAGGATAAGGATAAGGATAAGGATAAGGATAAGGATAAGGATAAGGATAAGGATAAGGATAAGGATAAGGATAAGGGTAAGGATAAGGATAAGGATAGGGATAGGGATTGAGATATAGATTGAGACTGAGATTGAGATGAGATTGAGATTTAGATTTAGATTTAGATTGAGATTGGGATTGAAATAGAGATAGGGATTGAGATTGAGATAGAGATCCGGATCGGGGGCAGTAGGTTTGTCGCGGCGAATATAACTAACTTTTATTCAGAGAATAGACAATTTTTTTATTATTCGCAGTAATTAAGATGGACTCTAAGAGAACGGTTAGCAATACTGTAATCAAAGACTTTTCTTTAGGCTTCATAGGAATAAATTTTAGCAGAACAACGTCTGCCGGGTCAGCTAGTATTTTCTAAATATATTAAAAACGTAAAAAATAAGGAAAATGAAAACTAATCATGAGGGATTAGAAAACCATAATTAGTCAACTAGTATTTTCCTAGGACTTGTTTATTGAAATTACAACATTTTATTTAATATAAATGAAGATGCAAATAGTGAACTCCTTATACCAAATGCTTCACTAACAATCTGAGAATTGCAAAAATATTCAGAAATATGCAAAGCGGATGGCAAATGAAAAAAAAATACATGTAACTTTGGAAATGCAAATTCAGCAAGAAAAATTTTACTTCGCTCAAGAAAACGTTTTCTTATTCATTTTACATTTTTTTTCGCTGTATTTTGTTGTTCCAATTCGTCGAAACACAATTTTCTTAAATCTTTCTTGATATTAGCAAAAAGATTTTCTTCATTTAAGTAAATTTAAGAAAAGATGTTCTTATTTATTTAAACATTTTTTTTCAACATTTTTTTTCTATAGATTTTGTTAGTGTTCTTGAATAAGAAAATAATTGTCTCATTTTTGGAAAACTCAATTTCTTATTTCCAGTAATAATTAAGTCAATTTTTCTTATTTCCCTAAAAATTTTCTAAATTGAGTTCAAGAAAGCATTTTTCTAGATTCAAGTATACAAATTTCTTTCCGTGTACTGTTTACAGTACTTGTTAATTGAAACTGCTCACTGTTTTCACAAAATGAACATTTTTTGTTATCAGTACAATTTTTTTAAAAATGCCAAACGAACATATGCTACACAACTTTGTAATTTCGGAAAGCTCCAAGTGCAATTCAAAGTGCCGAACTTATGTATTGGCCAACCTTATTTTTTGCAACTTTTACCAATTCTTCTTCCGTAAAATTATTTTAACTAATATTGTCAAAAATTATGAGTCAAAATTCAATGCAAAATTTATAAACTGTATTTTGAAAATTTTTGCAAAATCATTGCAACTTAGATTTGGTCATGGGGGGCTTTTAACCCCCAAACCCTCCCCCCCTACCCCGTGCGCACGGCCCTGCCCTCTAGTAATAAAGCCCCGGCTTATAGGTGTGCTTTCATTTGTATGCCTTTGCCTTGATGTGGCAGCAATATAAATAACAGTGGCAACAACAAAAGCAACAACACTTATTATGTAATATGTATTACATATATATTTTTTGTTATTTGTTAGTTCAATCAAAGTCAAAAATCCACTAAAAATGCGACGGTTTACGCTCAAATTATCTAATATACTTAACCTCCGCGCATCATGTTGCCAGCAACAAATGTGCATTCCATTGTACCACATCGCTATTTTATGTGAAAATAAACATCAAAAATTAATTTTATCAAGCTGTGCTAACTTTCCTCTATACATAAGGTTACCAACTTTAAATACAAATAAAAATTACACCAGACCTATAGCCCAAAAATCTGGTATGAGGTTCGATATGTTCTATTGACAAAATGTAAAACTGGCCCGACTACGGGGCAAGATTTTCTGCTCTTAGCACAAGTAAAGCGTTGCATTAGTTTTGTTTCATTCATCACATGAAAAATGCAACATTTTCATAGGGCAGAGGGCGCATGTTGATAACACTGTGGAACAAATTCAGATAAACAAAAGTTAGGTCGACTCTGAAAGTCAGGGGTGAAAATAAGGGCTAAATTAGAAGACCCGTATCGCGGCGTTTGTTTAGGTTAGTTCGAATTTGTTTTTAATCGACCTTTGAACTTTGCCGGCAAATGCCGATTTTCAGCATATTTTTTGTATGGTTTTTTGGCTATCACTCGTCGACTAATTGAGATTTCCTTTACATGGGTTCTATAACATTTTTCTCTACCTCTTATAGTTTCTGAAATATTGATGATTCAATTTGAATTTTTTCGATTTTTTACGATTTTTTAAAGAAAATATTGACTTTGTCAGGTAATATCTTTAAAACCAACATTTTCACATTCGGTTTTACTCCTTTACGTGAAGCTCTATTCTATTGGGAAAAAGATAAGCTATCAACGATGAAAATCCATGGTAAAATGGAAAAGTTATAGGCGATCAAGTAAATACAGCCAAGTCGCGCAATGCTACTACACGGGTATATTTTATGCATGTTATACCCGTAAATGGGCTTGTATCTACTGAGCTGCCAATCCCACCAAAAAAATCGATGACCGTGGAATTAAGAGGGTAATCCAGAAAAACCCTGGCAATCGCTTCCACATTTCTTGACATAATGCCTGACATTAGCATGGGCTTGTCATTGGAGGGAAGGACTTGCCCACTGCATTACCGCCGAACGAATAAATCACGCAATACCGCAAGCATTCTAGTGAATCAAATAAAGAACACCTTACAGGGAAGCAGAGAAAGAAGGCGAAAAATGTAAGGCATGATCGAAATTTCCAGGGGTATTTATTCCAGTTAATTTTTCGCGCTCCATTCTACTTTGCATTACATGGAATAGGTAATGGAAGCTCATTCCACTCTGCATTACTGGCAATGCGTGAAAACTCGCCAGATGTTCCATGGCAAGGCCTTCTATCATGCCTGACAGTTAATAGCGATGACCAGATTTTTGCTGGAATACGCTGCTACTGCAGATGTGTAGGTATGGGTACAATATGCATAGAATAGACCCTTTTCTTTGCTATAATATGGGAATATTCTGTGTTGTTTTTATCCCGAAAATGCCGGTATGAAATTCTGGCAATCCCGGGATTTTCGGGGTGTCAAAAAGGGCTAGATCCGGGACTAGAATCCCTAATATGTTCATATATATCCACATAAACAGCAACAATAACACTGCTCTACAGCCAAAAAATACTCTGAACGCGACCATCCTATATATATGTAAAATCGGTCGCTGATTCCGAAAATCGGGTTCATTTTGAATTCTATGGGAAGGTTTTTGAGATATCGGCAATTTACCGTTATTTGGCCAATGGCTTCACTTAATCCTGAATGTCTCTGTATCGCAGTAAGCTATCTTCCTATAGAATATACCCGTGCAGATGCATTGCGCGACGTGCCTGTATTTACTTGATCGCCTATAACTTTTCCATTTTACCATGGATTTTCTTCGTTGATAGCTTATTTTTTTGGTAATGGAACGGAGCTTCACACAAAGGAGTAAAACCGAAGGTGAAAACATTGGTTTTAAAGATATTGCCTGACAAAGTCAATTTTTTCTTCAAAAAATCGTAAAAAATCGAAAAAATTCAAATTTAATCGTCAATATTTCAGAAACTATAAGAGTTAGAGAAAAATGTTATAGAAGCCATGAAAAGAAAATTTAATTTTCTTTCGTTTGGTGTTACCTCAAGGAAGATTAGGCATGGGTAACACTGCGCTGCGCGGCGCAATTGCGCTAACACCAACCCTGGCGTTATTGCGCTAACTCCGATTTGGGAAATGCGCCAACTCAATATAGCGCCAACCCAATACTGCGCCAACTCAATTTTGTAATATAAAACCGACTCAATTTCGTGCTCTAACACCAGCACCAATATAGCGCTAGTGTAAAATGGCGTAACCACAACGCCAATAACAAGACCATAGTATATGTATACGTATGACACCGTCACAATTATGTATGCTTGATAGTGACCTATGTGACTCTAATTTCCAGCATATTTTCACAAATATACGGAATATGTTTCCAAATGATTATGAAAATTTAAATTAATTGTGCCCTCGTATATGTAAGCAGAATTGCGCCAAAAGAAATAAAACGGGGATGGTGAACAGTAACAAGCGAAAAAATGTTATTTATCGATAATTCCATGACAATTGCGCTAAAGGTGTTATTGCGCCAGTACCGTGAGTTGGCGCCACGAGTGGCGCTGGAGTTATTGTATCAGCGCCAAAAAAATTGCGCCATTACCCATGGCTAAGGAAGATAGCTCACTGCGTTAAAGAGACATTCAGGATTAAGTGAAGCCATTGGCCAAATAACGGTAAATTGCCGATATCTCAAAAACCTTCCCATAGAATTAAAAATGAATCCGATTTTCGGAATCAGCGACCGATTTTACATATATATAGGGTAGTCACGTCCAAAGTACAGACAACAAATTTCATTTTGTGATCCAGTGTAATTAGCCGATGATGATGACAGTATGTGATGGCATTTAAATGCTAAGTAAACAACTCATTGTCCCACCTTGCCATTACCACATGGTAGAATAATTGAATTTGTATGGAGAGGTTGGTGGTATGAACAAAGTAAGAGTGGACTCTACATATATGCCCAAAAGTGTATGTTTACATACAAATTTACATGTGTATATTACATACGAAGCAAGGAACTGAACACAAGGGAATATTAAAATTTCCTGAGTGTATATTTTAAGTGATTTAGTTGAAGTGAAATAACTTCACGAATGCTTTAATGCTTTGTGAGCTTTTTCGCCAAATAAATTTGTTTTTTTTATACTCAGCTGCACTAGTACACAAAGTATTATAGATTTAATCACATAACAGAATGACATAATCGTGTCCCAGGAGTCCCCTCGATTATTTCATTCTGTTACAATCCACCGTTATGAAATCAAAATTGTAATACTCTGTGTACTAGTACAGCTGAGTATAAAAATATGTCAATTTTCAAGCGCTAGTTAATCGCTGGCACATGAAGGCATTCTTTTTTTTTTAATAGAATTTGATTACTTCATCGAAAATTCCCTTTGATATTTTTACACACAGGATGGACAAAGGCTCACTATTCAGAATATGTATGTACATATGTATATACATATGTATTTATTTATACATACATATCTAAGTATGACCTTATGTGGTTAAAAATGTCTAGACAGAGGGCAAAGTGCAATAAAAAATAACAACATGCCAATAAGTCTATTTAGCTTTAAACTACATTCACGAATTTGGTATTCGCACATTTTCAATTAGAAGAATTCATAATTAAATATTATATCCCACGACGGATTGTTCGGAACATGGAGTGAGAAAGAAGTTTGAAAAAGCTTCTATGTACATATGTACATTAGATGAGTTTTTTTTTTGTATGGGATTCTTTAAACCTTCTCAGATCCTCCCTCCGGCACCGGAATATGAAACTAGGATGTTTTAGAGTAAGTAAACTGAAAAAAATTTCACTTTTCCAAAAACTGCATGGAGCTACACCGAAAACCGCGCAAATTCCCAGAATTTCAAGGTATGTTTAGATTTATGTCTGGAAAAAGTTGGACTTTTCCACAAGAAAATTGTTGATTGTTTTATTTGTTTGGATAACTCCACAAATGTAAAAAAAATTCGGAAGATCGAGACCGTGGATAGTGGAAGAAACCGTGGACCCGGATGGCCCCAAAATATTATTGGGCAATATTGGTATCAAATAAAAGGTCTTAACTAGGGATTTAATATGGAACTCATTACATGACAATTTCTTAGCCATTTTGCGATATACTGGCGAATAAGTGGTCCAGGATGACTACAGAATATTTTAAAGAATATCGGCGACATTTGAGTCTAATTTTTGACTTATATGTGTTGAAACGGTGGACACAGCAAAATGGATTGGCTTTATATTGAAGTCCTAGGTAAAATCTTTATTTTGATACCCATATTGCCCACAAATGTTTTGGCGCTATCCGGCTCCACTTTTTGTCCGTTATCCACGGTCTCGATCTTTGTATTTTTTTTACATTTGTAGAGTGGGTGGGTCCACATAAAAAAATCACGAATAACCCAAAAAACCGCCTTCAAGTGCAAAATTGTTAAAAAGTTTAAGAAATTTTAAGATATGTTACCCTTTTATACCCGACTTTACTTAATTTAAACTTGATGAACACATCCAAATTTTATTAAATTTTTAATAGCTATACATTTCTGGAAAGCGCATTAAATAACGCAGCCTACCGTGTGATTTAGTTAAAAAATAATTTCCGAATTCGGGAAGAGTATAGGGCAAGAAGTTAAAGATTCCTGAGAAAAAAAGAAAATGATCATTTTAGACCGCGATATTACCTTCCCTGGGTACTGTGCCAAAAAACGGAATATGCCATTCGATTTAGCGGTTAATTTTACGTATGAACACGTATCAATTTTTTTTCTCGTGCAAAATCATACATAAATCTAAACATACCTTGAAATTCTGGGAATTTTCGAAAACTAGCATACGATTTTTTGTGGCCGACAAAAAGTAAGAACTTCAACTTTTGGCTGACAAAAAGTAACAAGTTCGACTTTTGGCTGACGAAAACTATCAATTTCGTTTAAACAACAACAATTTTAATGTAAAAACAGTATATAATTACTGTTACTTTTCGTCGGCTAAAAGCCAAATGTGCTACTTTTCCTACAGAATTTTTTATAGCTAGCTTTCGTCAGAAATTTTAAATCTGCTAGTTCTCGTATGGTACGAGGATATGTAATTGTTTGAGGATGACGATTTTTTGTTCTTAGTTTGAAATGTTTTACTTTTCAAAATCAAAAAAATTATTCCTAGCAGTTCGGTACTCGTATACACATTAGAAATATGATTGACTCATTCATTTCGTTTTTTTACTGAGCACTCCCCGTTATCAAAGTTGCATTGGGAATTGTACTTAATTTATAGGTCAATTTATTCTTAAAAGAATATTAGGTAATTGAGTTATTTTATGGTAAATAGAGCTCATGTTGAAACATACTTAGTATAATACAATTAACAGTTAATGAAAAAAAAACTCAAGGATGCTAGTAATTTGTGCATATGTATAAACTTTATAAATTTAATTTTACATTCAAGTTTTGTATGTATGGCTCTTCACGGATTGAATTATCATTCCATTATACACTCCTTCCCCTATGTTACATACAGACCTGTTAAATAATGATTATTAATCGTAATGATTACCGGTTTGATTGATTATTTTTTCAGGTATCTATTTAATGATTGATTACTCATTGTTTTCAAATTTTAATGATTGTTTTGCAATTACCATTAAAAAAATCATAAAAAATCAAAAAAAAAATGCAAAATAATCATAAAAAATCAAAAATAATAAAAAAAAATTATTTTGATTGTTTTTGATTATTTTTGATTATTTATGATTATTTTTGATTTTTTTTGATTCTTTATAATTTTTTTTTGATTTTTTTTGATTTTTATCAACATCTTTGTAAAGAAAGAGGCACACTTGTACGTATGCAGGAATGTATGTAGCCTTTTATGGCATACTGAAGGCAATAACTCAACGATTACGGACCTAAAGCCTGGTGCTCAACCAACCTTCCGACGGTAGCTTGATGATAGTACCGTGGGGGAAGGGGGTTCGGTACGACGACAGCAGGTTTAGTGCGGGTAAAGTCCCACATTGACAAGGTAAATGCTTTAAATCAGTTATCGGCATTCCAATACATGCAAGGAAGTTATTAGTTGCAGGTGTATTAGTGAGAGAGCGTTGTCGGGCAATATCGGCAGCCGCTAGCATTCGATCAGTTGATGTCAGATTGTTGATGACAACGGACGGTAATGCCTTTCTAGTTATGTATTTTCAGCGGCATACGTATGTGCTACTTACGTTCAGAGAGGCATACACATTTTTGTACAACAGTTTGTGTTGAGAAATCATTTTCTTATTAAATATGGCAACCTCTTTGGGTTATAACATATAGCAACATTATTGTGGTCACTTTTGACATTTACCAAAGTGTCGTTTTCACATATGAGTTTTGTCATACATCCTCTTCCCTTTTACATGGTGCAGTGAAATAACGCCCGCGGGCCTCTCTGTTTATTACTGAGACAGAGAGGCTTAGTTTAATTAGGAATTTATATATATAGATAAACTAGCTGACCCGCCAGACGTTGTTCTGCCTAAAATTTATTGCTATAAAGCCTAAAGGAAAATTCCTAGATTACCGTGTTTCCGTATCCCTATCCCTATCTCTATCTCTATCCCTATCCCTATCCCTATCCCTATCCCTATCCCTATCCCTATCCCTATCCCTATCCCTATCCCTATCCCTATCCCTATCCCTATCCCTATCCCTATCCCTATCCCTATCCCTATCCCTATCCCTATCCCTATCCCTATCCCTATCCCTATCCCTATCCCTATCCCTATCCCTATCCCTATCCCTATCCCTATCCCTATCCCTATCCCTATCCCTATCCCTATCCCTAACCCTATCCCTATCCCTATGCCTATCCCTATCCCTATCCCTATCCCTATCTCTATCCCTATCCCTATCCCTATCGCTATCCCTATCGCTATCCCTATCCCTATCCCTATCCCTATCCCTATCCCTATCTCTATCCCTATCCCTATCCCTATCCTTATCCCTATCCCTATCCCTATCCCTATCCCTATCCCTATCCCTATCCCTATCCCTATCCCTATCCCTATCCCTATTCCTATCCCTATCCCTATCACTATCCCTATCCCTATCCCTATCCCTATCCTTATCCTTATACCTATACCTATCCCTATCCCTATCCCTATCCCTATCCCTATCCCTATCCCTATCCCTATCCCTATCCCTATCCCTATCCCTATCCCTATCCCTATCCCTATCCCTATCCCTATCCCTATCCCTATCCCTATCCCTATCCCTATCCCTATCCCTATCCCTATCCCTATCCCTATCCCTATCCCTATCCCTATCCCTATCCCTATCTCTATCCCTATCCCTATCCCTATCCCTATCCCTATCCCTATCCCTATCCCTATCCCTATCCCTATCCCTATCCCTATCCCTATCCCTATCCCTATCCCTATCCCTATCCCTATCCCTATCCCTATACCTATCCCTATCCCTATCCCTATCCCTATCCCTATCCCTATCCCTATCCCTATCCCTATCCCTATCCCTATCCCTGTCCCTATCCCTATCCCTATCCCTATCCCTATCCCTATCCCTATCCCTATCCCTATCCCTATCCCTATCCCTATTCCTATTCCTATCCCTATCCCTAATCCCTAATCCATAATCCCTATCCCTATCCCTATCCCTATCCCTATCCCTATCCCTATCCCTATCCCTAATCCCTAATCCATAATCCCTATCCCTATCCCTATCCCTATAAGAAATTCCTCCAAGGCCACAGATGCGTTCACGACATACTCATTATACTCAGCTGTACTAGTACACCGAGTATTATAGTTTTAATCACATAACGGTGGATTGTAACAGAATGAAATAATCGAGATAGATATAGACTTATATATATCAAAATGATCAGGGTGAAAAGAGAAATCGATTGAGCCATGTCCGTCCGTCCGTCCGTCCGTCTGTAAACACTCTAACTCGCGCAAAAATTTAGATATTTTGATGAAATTTGAAGTGAAAGTTGGTGTCGAGACTGGGACGGTTGGTATTGCAAACGGGCGAAATCGGACCATGACCACGCCCACTTTTCCTATATAGAAAAAATCGGAAATTTGGTATCTCAGTCACTAATATAGTTGGAGTGATGAAATTTTACCCACGTGTTGAGCTCAGGCCTCTAGGAAGAAATTTGATGAAACATTGAAAGTTTTATATGTCATAACTCAGAAACCATTGAAGATATATCGATGAAATTTGGTACGCGTGATTTATTTATTTAGGAAAACGTTTGGACGGAAAATAGTTAAAATCGGTTGACGGCCACGCCCACTTTTATATATGTGTATTATAAAGTGGCCTAATAAAAACATTGTAAGCGATATCTCTGTCAAATATAAACATAAATAAAACGGAAAACGCAAAAATTTTGGAAAATGGGCGTGGCACCGCCTCTTTTTAGAAGAAGGAATATACGAGATTTCTGAGCCCATAACTCGACAAATAATTTATATGTAATGACGAAACTTGGTGTGCACACTTTTATTACTTGTGGTAATACATGTTAAAAATTTTAGCGAAATCGGTTGACGGCCACGCCCACTTTTATATATGTGTATTATAAAGTGGCCTAAGAAAAACATTGTAAGCGATATCTCTGTCAAATATAAACATAAATAAAACGAAAAACGCAAAAATTTTGGAAAATGGGCGTGGCACCGCCTCTTTTTAGAAGAAGGAATATACGAGATTTCTGAGCCCATAACTCGACAAATAATTTATATGTATTGACGAAACTTGGTGTGCACACTTTTATTACTTGTGGTAATACATGTTAATAATTTTAGCGAAATCGGTTGACGGCCACGCCCACTTTTATATATGGGTATTATAAAGTGACCTTATAAAAACATTTTAAGCGATATCTTTGTCAAATATAAAGATAATTCATTGAAATTTTGTGGCATGAGTTCCACAATAGACCGGAAACATAGAATAGAAAAATTTTGGAAAATGGGCGTGGCACCGCCTCTTTTTGGACAAAGGGATATACGAGATTTCTTAGCCCATAACTCGACAAATAACTGAGATATTATGACGAAACCTGGTTTATACACTTATATAACCTATGTTAATAGACACGCAGAAATTTATTGAAATCGGTTTATGACCACGCCTACTTTTTAACAAAGATATTTCTGGAACACCCTTTGGGAATTTGTAAAGTGACATCTTTGTAACTAGAAGTCATAAAGGAATGAAGTTTTACACAAAGAATAATATTCATATACTTAGTTGGATCACTGACAAAAATGTTGAAAATGGGCATGGCTACGCCCACTTTATGCAGCACTCGCTTTATGTAAAATACACCCTATATCGAACAAACGCAAACAAACAATGAACGCATACAGCTGAGTATCTAATGTTCGATTCCACTCGAACTTAGGCTTCCTTACTTGTTTTTCCTCAAATTGATGATTTGATTATTTGGGAATTTGTATGCGGCTTCGCATGACTACTACATAATAAAGCAGTAGACGATTTGCTATGCTGCAAATACATTTGCGTAAAGATAATCTCTGTCATAATCAAAAGTATTTATTCGCTCTTCCCTGTCCTTATACTGGACCTAGAAATGAATCTTCCCCAGGTGTAGGAAGGGATTGTATCCGTATCTATTACGAAAAACTTCCAACGAGCCAAAGTCTATACAAATTTTGTACTTCAAAATTTGTCGACATTTTAATTAATGCAGTTGTCGCTGTAAAATACACAATGACTTGGATACACCTGTCCCCATATTTACTGAAGGGTTACGTACTTTCATATGCGTTCACATACATTTGTACAAACAAACTTTATGCCTCTCTGACGAAACATGCATGCCTACTTGAATACTTATGTGCATGCATATCCAAATTTCTTTACAACAATATTGAAAAAAATCAAACAAAATGAAAAAAATCATAAAAAATCAAAAAAAATCAAAAATAATCATAAAAAATAATTATTATTTTGATTATTTTTGATTATTTTTGATTTTTTATGATTATTTTTGATTTTTTTTTTGATTTTTTTTAATTTTTTTTTATTTTTTTTTATGGTAATCATTAAAATTACTTTTTTTCTGCAAAAGAATTAAAATAATGATTACCAATTAAAAAACAAAACAATTTAATTGATTACTAATCCTAATCGGAATTTAACAGGTCTGGTTACATATTGCTTGCAGAGGCTTTCATTTGGCTTCCGTTCCGTCATTGCGATGCATCGTTCAGATTGATGTTGTTGTGACGGCGTTAATTAAGCGCAAGCGCAATTGCTTACCACTTGAATGTGGTATGAAAAATTAAATCGAATGCACCTGAAATGGTTTGGTGAAAGATTAATAACGCTCATTAAGTGTAAAGTGCTTATGCTTCATTGGAGCTTTCTTATCCAATTCGAATTATGTACATGTGCATGCTGTCGCTTGTACTTACGTAGGAGTATGTAGTACATACTAAACATATGAACATATACAAATATGTATGGTTAATGCATTTGTTCAACGTCAAATAAGAACTGCTTCATTATTTGTTGCAATTTTCGCCCAACATTTCGATCATTTCGTTAATATGCAATATTTTAAATTTGATTGGATGGAACCCGAAAGCAACTTTTTAAACGGTTTTATTTAGCTCACCCCGTTTGTTTTATTATTTATTCTTTATTCTTGGGTCAAATTTAGTAATTCAAATTTCACCCTCTTCCTGTCAACCGATTAATCTGAAATTTTGCACGCATGTATAACCCCGATGACAATGCAATATTATGAAAAAAAAATTCCGATAGGTGGCGCGTGGGTCGCTATATTTACAAAAATCGCATTTATGGTCCGATTTGGCTGAAATTCGGAACATGTATTACTACCTTGAAAAGAAATATTTTCTTAAAAAAAAAATCCGCTAGGTGGCGCGTGGGTCGCTATATTTACAAAAAATCGCATTTATGGTCCGATTTGGCTGAAATTCGGAACATGTATTACTACCTTGAAAAGAAATATTTTCTTAAAAAAAAAAATTCCGCTAGGTGGCGCGTGGGTCGCTATATTTACAAAAATCTCATTTATGGTCCGATTTGGCTGAAATTCGGAACATGTATTACTACCTTGAAAAGAAATATTTTCTTAAAAAAAAAATTCCGCTAGGTGGCGCGTGGGTCGCTATATTTACAAAAATCGCATTTATGGTCCGATTTGGCTGAAATTCGGAACATGTATTACTACCTTGAAAGGAAATATTTTCCTAAAAAAAACTTCCGATAGGTGGCGCGTGGGTCGCTATATTTACAAAAATCGCATTTATGGTCCGATTTGGCTGAAATTCGGAACATGTATTACTACCTTGAAAGGAAATATTTTCCTAAAAAAACTTCCGATAGGTGGCGCGTGGGTCGCTATAGAGGCGTTGGACTGCAATAAACTAACGGGCAAGAAACCTTGCCATAATGAAGCACTAAATGAATTAAAAAGAATGCGAAATAAAAACTAAAAACTAGAAAATAAAAATAGGTAAAAAACTTTTTAAGTTAAACGGTTTTATGTTATACATACATTGCAATGTTTAAGATAAATGTACTAAAAACCAAAAAATAATAAAATAGATACAGTCGTGGGAATTATAAACATTTGCATAGACTAGACTAAAATAAAACCGGGGGGCACGTCAATTGTCTACAAATTATCGACTTAATGTGCGATAGAAGAATCGTTTAATTCGTCGTTAGGCAGTTGGCCCGCAGACGGAAATTCCAATAGTTATACACTCCATGTTAATAAAAGAGATGTTTCAACTAGTTTATCGTTGGACATTCACACGAGGAATCGTTTCACTGCTCGTAGTTTGTCTTTAAATAATAACCCTAAAACTCGCTTATAATCGAGCTTGCTAGCTTTTTTCCACATTCTAGCCCTACTTATCACACGTCCATCGTTGTCGGTTGAACAACTGCCTAATTATAGTGTAACATTACAAAACAAACATTTTAATCAACGATTGTAGACAATTGACGTGCCCCACGGTTTTATTTTAGTCTAGTCTATGCAAATGTTTATAATTCCCACGACTGTATCTATTTTATTATTTTTTGGTTTTTAGTACATTTATCTTAAACATTGCAATGTATGTATAACATAAAACCGTTTAACTTAAAAAGTTTTTTACCTATTTTTATTTATTAAATATAATTTTTTTATATATGTATTTTCCTTTTTGAGCTTCAGGCCACAAATTAAATTAAAAACAATTTTTAATTTTAATTTTTAGGAAAATATATATATTCGATTACACGGGCAAAAAACTTCATAAAAATATATAATTTTTTTCTCAAAAATTATTCGGTGATACGAAAAAAATCATGAAAGTATCAATTTGCGATACCACATTTTTTGCGACTGCGGAAACACTGCCTGTGGCCGAGATTGCTTGATTCAAAGGAAACGATTTGGAGTAGTGTCGATGTGATTGCCATGCTTCAGTTGCAAATGAGGGCACTAAATACTTTTCCGTTTGACTTGCCCTTCTTTTCGATTCAAGCAACGTATTCCTTAAATCAATTAAACTTAAAGCAATTATTGAACTCATTATTGAATTTAAAGCAAAAACAAAAAAAAAATTGTGAATATTTGTGTTTGGTTCATATTATACAAATTCGCAAACATTCGTATATTTATACATACATAAATTAGTCGTTGTAAAAAACCACATACATATATATAATTAAAAAAAAAAATGCATTAATTTATGTTTTTCTTTTTAAATTATTTAAAACAACTAAAATTAAATATAAAACCCGATACATGACGCCAAGCAGGTGTGAAAATTTCCCGTAATCTGTAAAATAGAAATCGAAGAACGCAAATTATCGACACAAAAAATAAAAAAAAACCAAACAAAACATAAACATAATGATTAACATCAGAGACTAAAAAAAACAACAACAACAACTACTGTCAATGCTAACAAATTTTCATAATTTTTTTTTAATTTAGTTTGTTGATTTTTGGTTTTTTTCCCATTGGCTATTGATGTTTATAATCTCAACTGCCAAAATGCGAACGTTATATGTTTTTTTTAACACCGAAAACATTAACAAATGCTAACACAATAATTATGAATTGCATGAAATTATAGAAGCAACTTGTTGTACCATTCCCAGCAGCTTTATGTACGTACATAAATACATGTGTACATATGTGTTTAAATACATTTGTGTATTTTAGCATTTTAATTAAATAAAAAATTTATTATGAAAGGATGACCGAACATGACGCAGCTGAAGCGTCGCGCCGAAATGGTCACCCGCTCAACATGAATGATTAATTATCATAGATGGGCATACTGCAGTAAACTCAGTAATGCAGTAAAAAAGCAAGTGCAGTAAAGCTTACTGAATGCTCATGAAATTGCAATAGCTATTAAAATATTGCTTTACGTTGCAAAATATTCGAGTTCAAACTGAGTGTTGCGAAAATTTTCGGTAGAAAGTCAAAGACAAAGCTTTTACTGCTTGAATACTGGTAATGCATTCTACTGATATTTGGAAATGCCCATATATGTTAATTATGTACATAGGTATTATAAACTAAATAACAACAAAGTATGTATCAATAGTGGCATGACAAAAAAGCAAAAACTTAAAAACACCAGAAGTATAAGGGTCAGGCCGCGGCGGTAGCATTCTTCTGGCTCTCTCATGAAAGATTTAAGGACGAGCTGCTCTCCCAATTCGAGGTGTGCTCCTTAACTTTTTGTTTTTCCTACTAATTGGGTGGACCTATAATTTTATGCCGGCTCTGAATGGCGAATGCATTGGGCGGCTGACTACTATCTAGGGGTAAACTCTATTTGTTTGGTAAACCCACATGCCTGGTGTGCTCCCGAAAAGAAGTCTGATAATGAAGAAAGTGATTTTTCTTCGACATATGTAGCTATCACTTCTACCATTGCTGTATGAGTTAAAGTATAAAAATAAAGTTTTTAATTAATTAATTAGAAAGTTAAATCATATTTTTCTTGCAGGCCCAAACTCTCTTTGAACAAACAAGGATAACTACGTCCATGGTTTAAGGATTACGGGTAATATTTTAAGCGACAATTGCGGATTCAACAAATTCGTAAGTGAGCTAATGGATTACACTACCCCTCTTCTACAAAATTACTCCTCGTGTAATTTTACTATTATGTACTAATGCTGATTTCCATTTTAGAGTAATTACTGAATTTTCTGATACTATTCACCAAACCGAGTGATGTTGATGGTAGCGCTGCTTTAGGTCAAATTTAATTTTTAAAAATTATTAAAAACTAAAAAAAAAATGTAAAATTATGTTATAAATAAGTTTCCTAAAAATATGCAACTTAATAGCAAGATGCCCAGTTATGTATCCTAAATACACACATATGTATCTACATATCGTCGTGCCATACGAAAACTAGCATACGATTTTTTGTGGCTGACGAAAAGTAACAAGTTTGACTTTTGGCTGACGAAAACTATCAATTTAGTTTAAACAGCAACAATTTTAGTGTAAAAACAGTATATAATTACTGTTACTTTTCGTCGACCAAAAGTCAAATGTGCTACTTTTCGTACAGAATTTTTTTATTGCTAGTTTTCGTCAGAAATTTTAAATGTGCTAGTTTTCGTATGGTACGACGATATGTACTACGCCTCTTTAATTTTTCCTAATTTTCCGTTGAACCGTACGAAAAGCACAACTTCAAAATTTAAATTACTTATTTGAGATTTCTTTCTGCGAAAAGTTTCCCGTTTCAAGTTCAAGTTGCAAAGCTACGTAGATAATATGTCATCATTTAGTCTGTCACTGCTTTCTTTGTGGTTTTTGCATGATAAGAAAACTGTCACTCACAGTGCCTTTAGTTTGAGCTGCAGAAAGGCCATCGTCAACGCCAACGTAAACGGCGACCTAAACGCAAGCTCCAAAACTTACGTACACAACAATATTTCAACGTTTACAAAGCAAAAATGACATTTAAATATCCGTTGTAGCGGAAATTGCTTAACAGATTATTTTGGCCTTATCGATTCAACGTCGACGTCGACGACGTGGCGAACGTCAGCAACCAAGCGACAATTGTTGACTTGGCCGAATGTAGATTAAAAAGTGAAAATTATTATGTTGTGTGTTTGACTTGAATAGCAGGCTTGATGTTTAGTTTAACAACGCTTAGACTCCGCTAATATTAGATGCAATTTCCGCCAAACCCCCAGAACCCATTGAAATTGTACCACTTGTCCCAAGTACTGAATAAACACACCAATGATACTCCAATACCTCAAGACTCAGACTCATACACATTCTATTTAATACAACGGAGTCATTATAGAGCTCGCTCGGCTCTTATGCGTGCTTTCCGATGGATGTGGTGTTAATTAGCCAGAGGTTTTTCCAAGGCAAAGCCAATTTTGAATTGCGCTATCTATTACTTCTTTCTTTGAGGAAGAGGCCCATCACAGTGAGTTTGTAGGTAGCGAATGATTGTTTCCTGCTAACAATTGCTAAATGCAGATAAAAGTGATATGCTATATCGATTAGAGGTTTCAGATCTGGAAATTATACGGGGCAGAGTATTATGCAGCTTAAATATAACTTTTTTTATGCGAGCATTGAATTTTGCACCTGCTACAGTGCTTAGGCAGTCGGAATGTTATTTCTAGCCTTAGTTGTGCTTCTAAGGGGCAGTAGTTTACATTCGACTGCGCTGATACATATTAATTGATCGTAGTTATGCTATGAAAATATACATTTAAATGCCACTAAAAGCTCCTAGAGTTTAAAGCAGCGACCATTAATTCAATAAATATTTATAAAGTTTGCTTTTAAATTATTTTTGTGCTGCACATGCCTAAATGCACGTGTACTTATGTACATATGTATGTATATGAGTTATAGTTATCTGTAAAGGTACATAGTAACCACAATCTGTGTGTGGCCGAATCAAAAACAGGCAAGCGAACATTTCACTTGAATTTGGTGAAACCGGCAAACCGCAGACAAAGCTTCAGCCATCAAAAAGAAGTAATAAAAAAAAAAGATATCGCTACCGTTAGCCGCAGCAAAGATAACGATAACGATGAAATTACGCGAAAGGTAAAAGACCAAACATTAAAATGACCGCACCATACACCATTTTTGGTTTCGAGCAGTCATTTTACGTTCACGATGCTTTTCAATCTCATCATCAGCATCAGCGCGCCATCGCGACACAAAGCGGCAAAAAATGGCAAAAAGGCTGTGTGGAAGGACAATTGGTGCATTAATTAATATTGCCAGACCGACAAAAAGCGAAATCTGAGCGAGTTAATAATTTTTATTTCTTTTTTTTTTCATTTTAAAAGCAATTGCATTTAAAATTTTAATGTAAAACATATGTATGTATGTATGTATGTATGTATGTATCAATGTACAAAAGTCCGTCACGGACAGGCTCGAATATTTATAAAAAAAAAACAGATGTAGGTACATATGTACATTAGAGCGTATCGCGAAACGCCGTACGCCCTCCCCCCCATACGATTTCTTTTTCGAAAACATTTCTGGAAAAATTTTTTATTTTTTTTTTTTGGACACCGCTAGATGTCGCTAAAATTCGTTTTTTTCATATCTTCGGTATTTATGGTCCGATCCCTAAGTTTGATACACCAATCTCTTTGGCTTGAGAGGACGGTTTCTAATTCATAATTGTATTAACCCTATATACGCCATTGGGGTCACTTCAACCCAGTGCTTAGTTTATACCACCTTAATGTAACTTTTTTTGCCGGTATGTTAAACGTCGTCAAAAAATATTAATCTTTTGCAAAATAAGTATTTCGATCGGTTCAGTAGAACGGGAAATAAAACAAATTTAACATTCCGAGGAATATAAGTTTTTCGTTTCCTGTGATCTTGTGGGTTCATTTTACAAAGATTTTTTCTGAAGAGACTCCTACTGAAATTTTACACCGAATAATTTTCTAGAACATTTTAACCATCTAGCACCCCCGAAAAAGGGTTATTTTGACCCCTTTTTATACAGTCAGGAAATAGAGTATAGAAATAGTATTTTTAAGGAAATAGTATTTTAAGGTCGTGCCACTGAAATTGGAATTCCTCTCAGCTTTCTAAATAGAAAACTCTCACGACATTTGTTTAAAATAAATTTTGATGTTGCGGAATTTGATTTTTATGGAAATCAAAAATGGAAAAAAATCGAATAAAATTAGAATTTTATGCTGAATTGAAGTCAGAATTAATATCGAATTAGTCGTTTTCGAGTTATAGTCCGACTTCCGGGTTTGGACGCTAAATACTCGAAGTGTCTTGATAAAAGTTTAAAGTTAGTTTTTACTAATTGGTACATACCAATGTGTGTAGATATGTACCTACATATGTACATATTATTAAATTATATTATTAAATTACAAAATGCTATTTTTATTTACAAATTGATTTATTTCTTTTTTATAAAACAAAGCCTTCAGTGTAAATTAGTTCAACGGACGTATGTATGTATGTATGTACGTACATATTTAAATTAAGTATATACTCTATATTGCAATTATGCTATAATCAATATAATGTTAATACAACGCTGGAACTGAACATTTTTGAATAATCGATATCTATTTACATATTTACATACATATGTATGTACGTATTTATGTATTCCTATTTACTCCTTTCCCTTCTTAAATTCTTCAAGACGGCACTTATTCATACTCTTCGATGAATTCTTGAATGGAAGCGCACTTTGCTTTCCGTTTGCTGACACATTTTTGCCTTCTTGCATCAAAGCGTTCCTCGCTGTCGCAGTGCAAATGCGTTAACTTTCCTTTGTGCGATTTCTCGATGCATCGGAAGAATTTTTGACAATTTTTAGGATCGGGATAAAGATCACCTTCTTCACATTCACCGTCTTTTAACTTCTTTAAAATTTTCTTATAACGTTTCTTCTGTTCGTCTGATGCATTGTGGCTGCTGTCGTCAGAATTCCCGCTAGATGATTCCTTGCTTTCTTTTGTGATATCGGACTTGTTTTTATTCTCGGCCGAACCTTCGCTGTCCTTTGATTCTTGCTTACTATTAGCGCTGCTTTGACTCTCTTTGGAAATTCGATTCTCTGATTCATTCTCATTCGATTTTACTGATGCTACTGATTCCACTGAATCTTTCTCCACGGAGTCACTATGATGGTTTTTGTTCTTCTTTGACTCGTTTGAATCACCTTCCACAGTTTCAATGCTAGGAAAATCAGAGAGTCCAGGACGTGCTGGCACAACAGGTAACCATGGTGAATTAGGTGCGATTGGTGCATATGGATCAACTGGGGTATTTTGATTAGCAGGCGCATTGGGATTAACTGCTCCATTGGGTGCAAATGGAGCACTGGGATTAACTGCTCCATTGGGTGCAACTGGAGCACTGGGATTAACTGCTCCATTGGGTGAAACTGCCACGTTGGGATTCACTGCTGCATTGGGTGCAACTGGAGCACTAGGATTCACTGGTCCATTGGGTGCAACTGCAGCACTGGGATTCACTGGTCCATTGGGTGAAACTGGCACGTTGGGATTCACTGCTGCATTGGGTGCAACCGGCGCATTAGGACTCGCTGCTCCATTGGGTGCAACTGACGCATTGGGAACCGCTGCAACACTGGGTGCAACTGCAGCACTGGGATTCACTGGTCCATTGGGTGCAACTGGAGCACTGGGATTCACTGCTCCATTGGATGCAACTGGAGCACTGGGATTCACTGGTCCATTGGCTGAAACTGGCACGTTGGGATTCACTGCTGCATTGGGTGAAACTGGCGCATTAGGACTCGCTGCTCCAATGGGTACAACGGGAGCACTGGAATTCACTGGTCCATTGGGTGCAACTGGAGCACTGGAATTCACTGGTCCATTGGGTGCAACTGGAGCACCGGGATTCACTGCTCCATTGGATGCAACTGGAGCACTGGGATTCACTGGTCCATTGGGAGCAACTGGAGCACTGGGAACAACTGCTGCATTGGGTGCAATTGGCGCATTAGGACTAGCTGCTTCATTGGGTGCAACTGGAGCACTGGAATTTACTGGTTCATTGGGTGCAACTGGAGCACTGGGATTCACTGGTCCATTGGGTGCAACTGGAGCACTGGGATTCACTGCTCCATTGGATGCAACTGGAGCACTGGGATTCACTGGTCCATTGGGTGCAACTGGAGCACTGGGATTCACTGGTCCATTGGGTGAAACTGGCACGTTGGGATTCACTGCTGCATTGGGTGCAACCGGCGCATTAGGACTCGCTGCTCCATTGGGTGCAACTGACGCATTGGGAACCGCTTCAACACTGGGTGCAACTGCAGCACTGGGATTTACTGGTCCATTGGGTGAAACTGGCGCGTTGGGATTCACTGCTGCATTGGGTGCTACTGGAGCACTGGGATTAACTGATCCGTTGGGTGCAACTGGAGCACTGGGATTAACCGCTCCATTGGGCGCAACTGGCGTAATTGGATTCACTGGCCCATTGGGTGCAACAGGATCATTGGGATTCACTGCTCCATTGGGTGAAACTGGCGCGTTGGGATTCACTGCTCCATTGGGTGAAACTGGCGCGTTAGGATTCACTGCTGCATTGGGATTCACTGGTCCACTGGGTGAAACTGGCGCGTTGGGATTCACTGCTGCATTGGGTGCTACTGGAGCACTGGGATTAACTGATCCATTGGGTGAAACTGGCGCGTCAGGATTCACTGCTCCATTGGGTGAAACTGGCGCGTTGGGATTCACTGCTGCATTGGGTGCAACCGGCGCATTAGGACTCGGTGCTCCATTGGGTGCAACTGCAGCACTGGGATTCCCTGCTCCATTGGGTGCAACTGGCGCGTTAGGATTCACTGCTGCATTGGGATTCACTGGTCCAATGGGTGAAACTGGCGCGTTGGGATTCACTGCTGCATTGGGTGCTACTGGAGCACTGGGATTCACTGCTCCATTGGGTGCAACCGGCGCATTAGGAATCGGTGCTCCATTGGGTGCAACGGGCGCATTAGGACTCGCTGCTCCATTGGGTGCAACTGGAGCACTAGGATTCACTGGTCCATTGGGTGCAACTGCAGCACTGGGATTCACTGGTCCATTGGGTGAAACTGGCACGCTGGGATTCACTGCTGCATTGGGTGAAACTAGCGTATTAGGACTCGCTGCTCCAATGGGTACAACTGGCGCACTGGGATTCACTGCTTCATTGGGTGCAACTGGAGCACTGGAATTCACTGTTCCATTGGGTGCAACTGGAGCACCGGGATTCACTGCTCCATTGGATGCAACTGGAGCACTGGGATTACCTGGTCCATTGGGTGCAACTGGAGCACTGGGAACAACTGCTGCATTGGGTGCAATTGGCATATTAGGACTAGCTGCTGCATTGGGTGCAACTGGCGCATTAGGACTCTCTGCTCCATTGGGTGCAATTGCAGCACTGGGATTCACTGCTCCATTGGGTGCTACTGGAGCACTGGGATTCACTGGTTCATTGGGTGCAACTGGAGCACTGGGATTCACTGGTCCATTGGGTGAAACTGGCGCGTTGGGATTCACTTTTGCATTGGGTGAAACTGGCGCATTAGGACTCGCTGCTCCAATGGGTACAACTGGCGCACTGGGATTCACTGCTTCATTGGGTGCAACTGGAGCATTAGGACTCGGTGCTCCATTGGGTGCAACGGACGCATTAGGATTCGCTGCTCCATTGGGTGCAACTGCAGCACTGGGATTCACTGGTCCATTGGGTGCAACTGGAGCACTGGGATTCACTGGTCCATTGGGTGAAACTGGCGCGTTGGGATTCACTGCTGCATTGGGTGAAACTGGCGCATTAGGACTCGCTGCTCCAATGGGTACAACTGGCGCACTGGGATTCACTGCTCCACTGGGTGCAACCGGCGCATTAGGACTCGGTGCTCCATTGGGTGCAACGGGCGCATTAGGATTCGCTGCTCCATTGGGTGCAACTGCAGCACTGGGATTCACTGGTCCATTGGGTGCAACTGGAGCACTGGAATTTACTGGTCCATTGGGTGAAACTGGCGCGTTGGGATTCACTGCTGCATTGGGTGAAACTGGCGCATTAGGACTCGCTGCTCCAATGGGTACGACTGGCGCACTGGGATTCACTGCTTCATTGGGTGCAACTGGAGCACTGGAATTCACTGGTCCATTGGGTGCAACTGGAGCACCGGGATTCACTGCTCCATTGGATGCAACTGGAGCACTGGGATTCACTGGTCCATTGGGTGCAACTGGAGCACTGGGAACAACTGCTGCATTGGGTGCAATTGGCGCATTAGGACTAGCTGCTGCATTGGGTGCAACTGGCGCATTAGGACTTTCTGCTCCATTGGGTGCAATTGCAGCACTGGGATTCACTGCTCCATTGGGTGCTACTGGAGCACTGGGATTCACTGGTTCATTGGGTGAAACTGGCGCGTTGGGATTCACTGCTCCATTGGGTGAAACTGGCGCGTTGGGATTCACTGCTGCATTGGGTGCAACTGGCGCGTTGGGATTCACTGCTGCATTGGGTGCAACTGGAGCACTGGGATTCACTGCTCCATTGGGTGCAACTGGAGCACTGGGATTCCCTGCTCCATTGGGTGCAACTGGAGCACTAGGATTCCCTGCTGCATTGGGTGCAACTGGAGCACTAGGATTCCCTGCTGCATTGGGTGCAACTGGAGCACTGGGATTCACTGCTGCATTGGGTGCAACTGGAGCACTAGGATTCCCTGCTGCATTGGGTGCAACTGGAGCACTGGGATTCACTGCTGCATTGGGTGCAACTGGCGCATTGGGATTCACTGCTGCATTGGGTGCAACTGGAGCACTGGGATTCACTGGTCCATTGGGTGCAACTGGAGCACTGGGATTCCCTGCTCCATTGGGTGCAACTGGCGCGTTGGGATTCACTGCTGCATTGGGTGCAACTGGAGCACTAGGATTCCCTGCTGCATTGGGTGCAACTGGAGCACTAGGATTCACTGGTTCATTGGGTGCAACTGGCGCATTGGGATTCACTAGTCCATTGGGTGCTACTGGAGCACTGGGATTCACTGCTCCATTGGGTGAAACTGGCACGTTGGGATTCACTGCTGCATTGGGTGCAACCGGCGCATTAGGACTCGCTGCTCCATTGAGTGCAACTGGCGCATTGGGAACCGATGCAACACTGGGTGCAACTGCAGCACTGGGATTCACTGCTCCATTGGGTGAAACTGGCGCGTTGGGATTCACTGCTGCATTCGGTGCTACTGGAGCACTGGGATTCACTGATCTATTGGGTGAACCTGGCGCGTTGGGATTCACTGCTGCATTGGGTGCAACCGGCGCATTAGGACTCGCTGCTCCATTGGGTGCAACTGGCGCATTGGGAACCGCTGCAGCACTGTGTGCAACTGCAGCACTGGGATTCACTGCTCCATTGGGTGAAACTGGCGCGTTGGGATTCACTGCTGCATTCGGTGCTACTGGAGCACTGGCATTCACTGGTCTATTGGGTGAAACTGGCGCGTTGGGATTTACTGCTGGATTGGGTGCAACTGGCGCATTAGGACTCGCTGCTCCAATGGGTACAACTGGCGCATTGGGAACCTCTGGAGGTGCAACTGGAGCACTGGGATTCACTGGTCCATTGGGTGCAACTGGAGCGCTGGGATTCACTGCTCCATTGGGTGAAACTGGCGCATTTGGACTCGCCGGTGCAACTGGAGCGTTGGGATTCACTGGTGCACTAGGGCCAACTTGAGCAATCGGATTTTCTGGTACAATAGGGCCAGCTGAGGCATTTGGATTGACCGGCGCATTAGGGTTAGCTGGAGCGTTTGGATAAAGTGGAGCACTTGGTTCAACTGGAGCATTGGGATTTATCGGTGTATTGGCTATGGTTTCTGGAGCGTTCTCCTCTACAGGAGTTGTTGTTTCAAGTGGATTTTCTGACGTTGTCTCCGCTGGCAAAGTAGTTTCCACCGGCCCGAGAGTAGAATCAGTCTCCAACGGATTCGGAGCATCCGTAATGAAAGTAGTCCAAATAAGACCACCTTCGGTTGTAGTAGTAATGCCTTCAGTAAAAACTGTTGTGGTATCCACTAAAGCGGTGGTAGTATCTGAATATGACGTGGTGTTGGATGTATTTGGACCCTCGGTTGATATTGTACTCAATGAATTTTGGCCTGATCCAATTGTTGCTTCCATTTGAGGTGCCGTTCCAGAGGAAATGAATGGTACGCATACTAAAGGGCCATTGTTCACACAGCGGCTGTTCGCAGGACATGGATAGGAGTCACCTACAGCGTAGGTGTTGTTATCAAGATCTAAATCGCAAATTTTGTAAAAGGTCGGTCCAACACAGACGTGGGCATTGCCATTACAATCGATGCGTCCCGTTGGCTGTGCTATGGCTAACGATATTAACTGTAAACAAAATTTTTAAGATAAAAGATAATTAAAACTGTCAAAATGGTTTATATTGTGGAGCATTACTAAATATGCACTGTGTTTATGTATGTATGTACTGATATGTAGGTACCGAGCTTCTCTATCATTCGCATTTGGCCAAACCATTCGTATTTTTAGTGATAGCCTCTATGGCCTATAGGGCAGAGTGTTCGGTTAATACACAAGTGGTACCGGCTTCGAATCCTGACCCCTCCGAGTGTATTTCCGCCATAAAAAAACTTCGTTTGAAACAAATTAACGAACACACCGGGAATACGGCTAGAATTCGTTAGTTATATTTGCGTCAGTGTATTATATTTACGGTGACCATAAATTTATTATGAAAAAAAAACAGAAAACTTTTTTTTTACTTTTTTATTATTAGGAACAAAAAATATTCACCAACATGTATTACATTTCACTGGCTTTGATTCAACTAACCTAATAAACCGAACAGATTCGCCTTAATTTCTTTCGAATATCTTTAGAATAAGAAATGTCAAACTGAACGACGATAGTTAATTGAAGACCTGTTAGAGACACTTTAATAGGGTTGCCGTTGTAAACAAATTTTTTATTTGCACAGGGAAAACGGAACAAAAACAGAACATTTTTAAAAAACAGAACTATTTGTTATTTTCCATAAGAAAAAAGAAAAGAAACGCAGAACAAACACCTTAAGAACAGAACTGTTCTGCTAAAAACAGAACGGATGGTCACCGTAATTATATTATTATTAAGTTTTCTATATAAGAAATACCGATGACCGTCTTCTTTGAGAGAGTTATCAGTTCTACCACCGTTATTGGTAGTTGTGGTATTTAAATTAATATTTGAACAATATATATTTTTAGGCTAACACTTGATTTCCAAAAGCTTCACGATTCTAACATTAACTTCACTATTGACACTTTATTGTTGGTGAAAATACATTTTATGAAACCGATTAAATTAATTTATGTGCTAAATTTACCAGCAGTAGCAGTACTAATCCTCCGTTGAATTTCGTTGCATTCATTGTTGTCGTTTTGTTCGAAAATTGTTTCGTTACTGATGATCTCGCAGTGTGAGTTTGGATCTTTTATTTGAAAATTTCACTAATGTGTGTAAGTTGCTTCGCTCGCCTCCAGTCTCATTGTTGACGGCGTCTTGTCAAGATAAGGAAATAAGACAAGGAAACTTATACGCGCAAGCTGATTTGGCGAATCAGTGTAAACAATGGTATATATTTAGATAGATAATACGACTATCAGCTGGATGCTGTGGGGAGTGTGTATGACGTACATATGTAACCACATTTGTATATATTCGCACATATGGAAGCTTTGATTATTTATGGCATTGCAGGTAATGGAGAACTCTTTTATTTTATATTAGGCGCATTTCTGTCGTACCCAAGCATGAAAAGAATACTCGCTTATTCATAAAATTACCTTCAAAGCAACAACACCAACTCGACTATTTTAAAAATAGTCGAGTTTGTGTTGTTGCTTTGAAGGTAATTTGATGAATAAGCGAGTATTCTTTTCATACTTGGGTACGACAGAAATGCGCCTATTATATTTTCATCGACATACATACATACATGTGTACATGATAAAGTACCCAGAAGTAAAGTTATCCACGGCCTACACTTTGTAGTTATCATCGAAAGCACATTCGTATACTATAGAATAGATGAAATAAAACTCGAAAGCGAACGAATTTTCTTTCGAATCGAACTAGAGAGTGAGCGTCCAGCTCTTGCCCTTTTTAAGGTAAGTATTACAGAATAACTTCTAAGCCAGAGCGTGGTATGTAAGTACATGCATCTCCGCAGCGCTCCGCATGGAGTGCTTCTTTTCGAAAAGCAAGTTAGGGAAAGCGTTAGGAAAGTAAGTTGTAGAAAGCTATTTATATATGTAAAGTGCTTAAGACAAAACACCTTCACCCAGAGAAAAATCCATTTAAAATTAAAATAGGTATGAAATTTTTACTTTTATAACGCTCATTTTAAACAAGTTCATTTTTATTTTTAAGATAAAAAAATACCTTTTAGATTAAAAGTGAAGTTAATCTAGATGGTATGAAGGGCCTTACTGGAGAAGAGCTTATGTGAGTGCTTCTTCCTTGTTCTGCTGGGTGTTTATGCGAGGATGTGTAAGATCAGATTTAGATACTATGTACATATCTATATATATACATATGTACATACATATGTATGTACGTAGATAGTATTGACTTTCGCAGAATTGCGAAGAGGAATATTGCCCTTATGGCGCTAATGGCCAAGTGACTCATTATATAAATAATATCGGATTTTGATGACGTCAGTGGAAACATTTGCATATACCAAACTTATTTTAAGATTCACATTAGTTTGTATGTACAGTATCTGCATTGCATTTGTCAGTTAGCAGAAGATATGTACAAAGAACATACACTCAAAAAAAATATGACTTAGATTATGGAAAAGTGGGAATGATTCGGCGCTAAAGACACATTTTCATTGGTTTGAGTACAATTTTCTTTAAAACATGGTTTTTATTCCTTGATTTGAAGAAAATTGACATCAAAACAATGAAAATGTGTCTTGAGCGCCGAATCATTTCCCCTTTTCCATAATCTGAGTAAGTTGTTTTTTCAGTGTTAGTTATACATACTTTTCATGACCATGAGATGGCATTACATACAAATTGGGTTCAAAACATTTCGGTCAGAGCCAGGAGATAGATACAGCAAAAATGGATGTTTTGTGAGAAGCTTTTTGACGGATTTTATTTTTTTATTTAAAAAAATTATTTAATTTTAATTCGGTGTTGGCGGGTACTCATCCACTACACCATAGCGGCACTACAAGATTGTCAGGTCCATTGCTACAACGGCCACGAAGTAATGTAGTATCGACGAAAAATATTGATTTCAGTACAATTACGTAAAAAAAAATTATGAACATTAACTTAAAAAGTCAAGCTTAACTTTTACTATTAGATCTCTCGCTTAGATAGGCGTATTATTATCTTCTGACATGCCAGTTAATTGTGTCAATTTACACTGAGAGAAAAAAATATATGGAGGGGTCAAAGAAATTGTTTACCTATTTTGAACACTACTTTCTTTGTTTTGAGTAAATTTTCCTTAAAACATGTTAAAAGATTTATAAAATATTGTTGTTACATGCGTTACCATGGTTTCATATACTTGTTTTGAAAAAATTCATACATTAAAATAATGAAAAATTCTTTAAGCGCCATTCCATTCCCAACTTTCCTTGTTTTGAAGACTTGATTTCTTTAATTTTGAGAAATTAAATTCTCATACAAATCCCCATGGCAACGAATTTGTTTGATTGTTTTTTTATGTTTTTCCACATTTTTGAGAAAATTTACACAAAACAAATTTTGTATTGGGACGCGTGTTCAAAATAAGGAAAATTATGTCTTTGATCGAGAGAAATTTTTTTTTTGAGTGTATGTAGTTTAAAATTGCAACCTTGAATTTTGTGCATACACAATAAAATATTAGGAGCGAAAAAGACTCCCTAAACAATTCCACGACGGAGTGTTGTGAACATGGAGTGAAAATGGAATCCGCGAAAACTCCCTGGAGAATTGTTTGAGGATGATGTTTTTTTTCTCAGCCTAAATTTTTTGAGTCATAACTGTTTTTAGATTAAAAATAAAAGAAAATATTCTTTGCAGTTCGGCAAAGATTCCTAATGTGATGTAGTGGAAAACAATTTTCTGTCAAATTTTGCTTTAGTTATTAACCGGTTTCGAGAAAAAAAGAATATACTGAAGGTAGCACATCGCCGAAACGGGTCTATAACCAAAGCAAATATTACAAGGATTGGCGGAAAATCGCTCCACAATATAGTTATCATATTCTTACCCTGTTCGAACATAGTATAAGTATAAGATGCAAATATCAGCAAAAATAATATTAATAAAAAGTAAAACTTATTTAAGTTATTGGAACAAGTACGCAGTTCTGTGACAGGCATACCGGGTTTTAAGTTATTGTCAAAAGTGGTAATATTTAAATTACAATATACTTAATTATATTCTGAAAATGTTAAACAAAAAAAACGAATACATTCATACATACTAAATACACAACTGAGGAGGCGGCCACATAGGTGAACCCTGTGTTAAGATCAGTCAACCTAAAACATTGAATTTTTGGTCAGGGTTGATCTTTATTTACTTCTTTTTTGTCTAGAGAAGCTTATTTCTTCCATTAAACTCCATTCAAGGAATATATTCACGACGTCAAGTCGAAACCGAGTAGCCTTTTAGGGAGAAGGTGCTCTCTACATCTCTTGTACATACATCATTAGATCGTATCGCGTGGTATGAAGAAAAAAGTGGAAACATTTCCCCTCGGGTTTGAACACCTTCCTTAGAGGATTTCATAAGAGAATTTTGTTGAAGCACCGTGTGAAACAATGATACTGGATTTGTATCTATGTATATATGTACATGTCGCACGTTTTATTCTATAGGGATTTAACTCGAAATTTTCGATTTCTGGGATTTTGCCATATATTTCAATAACTAGGCCATGCCTTTGACTTTAGTCTTATAAAATACTCAAAAAGATAAAAATTGCGGAAATAGAAGTTAGCCGTAGAAGTAAAGTCTTTCAAATTATAAAAGTGTTTTGCGTTTTCCCAAAAAAAAAAAATTTTTTTTAGTTACATAAATCCCGATATGTACATATCGACGGCTGAGAATAAGATCGCCCTATTTCAAAAATTGTTTCAAAAACGCCCTATTCCAAAAATTGTTTGAATAACGTCCTATTTCAGATTTTGCTTCAAAAACGCCCTATTTCAATATACATATATTTCTCTGAAATAGGGCATTTTTGAATAATTGTCTGAAATAGGACGTTATTGAAACAAATTCTGAAATAAGGCGTTTTTGAAGCAAAATCTTAAATAGGATGTTATTCAAAAAATTTTTGGAATAGGGCGTTTTTGAAACAATTTTTGAAATAGTGCGATCTTATTCTCAGCCGTCGATATATGCCCGGCTCGTTTTTTGTAATTAAATACATGATGATGATAATGCCTTGAATTAACTGCGAAAAATATATTAGTCACATTGTGAAAACAACCTAAATACTATTTGTATATGTATATACTTAAATAAAAAGTATTATAGTTTGCTTTTCAATTTTATTATCTAATACGTAGTAAAAAATGTGTAAATATTTATTAGAATCTTATGTATTACGTTCCGCTCTCACTCTGACATGGTAATTCTCTATGATGGGCGCACAAATTAGCAGGGCTAGAAATTGTTATGCAACTTGATTGGCCAAAATATTTTGTAAAAAATAGCGTATAATAAATTCGAGATAAAACGCTTTTAGAAATACATATGTAAGTATGGTAAGTTAGTAAACAATAGTTACATAAAAGTTTTTTTTTGTTGTGAGGAATTATTATTTACCAAAATGTTGTAAAATACTTAAATTTTTTTTAAACTACGATTTGTAGAAGAAACAAAATTTAGAAAAGATGGCAGAAGTATTAGGATACATGTTTAAATGTCGAGAGGGGCGTGTTACGGGAGGCGAACGCTTTATCTCCGTATGGGAGGACCGTATGTTTGCCCCCGAAACTTATAATTTTTATCACTTCTTGTTTAATGTTTGTTTGCTTATTGTTGACTCCGTCTCTGCCACAGTTTTAGATGAGCAAACAATCATATTTAGCGACACAAAGTTCGACGTCAGTGCTGAATACTTTTTTGTGTTTTTTTATTTTTGGGCAAAAAGTTAACGAATATATATGTATGTGTATATAATTAAGTAGTTAATTTGTCGTGGCGATTTCGTTGGCGATGAACAGTGAGTGAAATGAGTTAAAATTTAATTCATATTATAATTACATATATATCGAGGCATATATACAATATCTACTGTACTAAGCTTGAAAACTGTATTTTGCAGGGGAAGCTCTCAAAGTTTAAATTCGATGTGAAACTTCAGTTGCATGCTAAGTATATATATGTACGTATCTTCGCTTGTAACTTCTATTTGGATTGAAAGGTCAATACCAAAACTCGATACCATCTAAGTTAGGGTACGCTTTATATAAAACCGTAAGAAAAAATAAAAATTTGCTAGTTCGTTTTTCATGGTAAGCTTTCAAAGCTTTTATTCTGTAAAAATCTCGATTTGTATTATACGAGTAGGTACACTTTTGCTTATAAATTTGGATTGGATTGTTCGGCTGATGCCAAATTTGATAGCATCCAAATTTCATAATTTCAAAATATTTTATTTGAATCCGGCAATGCTAAACTTTGCTAATTTGCAATTTTATATGTTAAAAGATTTTAAAATGATCAGAATGCTTCGCCTCATGGCATCTAGGCATCCCACCATAGTTAATAATATTTATCTTTAATAAATATACATATATGTATACATACATATGTAAATATCTGTCGGCGCTGTAATTGTAAATTGCGTAGTCTAAATAAATAATATGGACCTTGACGTGTTGTTTTCGAACTAAAGAGATAAACAGCGTGTAAACGAAAGATGATACCTACGATATATAAAAAAAAGCAAACATGTAAGCATGTCGAATAGGCATATAACAAATTTTGACGAAAAATTTGGCATATCACCACGTGGTGGCAAATATTGTACAAGTAAGGAATATCACTTTTTTATGTGATTTCGGTTCAAAAACGTTCCGCGCAAAAATGGATTTCTAAAAAAAGTCAGATTTTTTTTTAAATTTTTTTTTAATATTTTTATTTTTACATTTTTGTCAATTCTTATATGAAATAAGTTTTAAGTTTAAAGTATGTGATGATTTCCACATTTCTTTTAATAGACCTTAAGGTAAATATCTATTATTATGAAGAAAAACGTGTACACTGTACAAAACTTTTTTTGTTTTTTTCAGCAGTTCTGATAAAAAGTAATTTCGTTTTGCGCCGAAATTTTTTTGCAATTTCGCAAAAAAAAAAATATTGGGGTTCATATTTTTTTATGCTCTATTCGACTATGGTATGCCGTTTTTCGTATTTGCAAAAATTGTAAAAAGTTATATGCCTAATGTCGAAGTTTCTAAGTTCGGTTAGAATATATGTACATATGTACATACTTAGTGGTAATTTTCGAAACAAAAATATTGTAGGTATATGTCTGTTCAAACTTTGACTAATAGCGTTTTCGATTCTGAACGAAAATGTTGCATTATTACAAGGCAACATTATCAACATGCGCCCTGTGACCTAAGAAACTGTTGCATTATTACAAGGCAACATGAATGAAACAAAAATAATGCAACCCCTTTAGTCGGGGAGAGTGTAACATTTTTGGCAATAGAACCCAGCAAAAATCTGGTCATCGCTATTACCAGTCAGGCATGACAGAAGGCCTTGTCTTGGAACATCTGACGAGTTCTTTCACGCATTGCCAGTAATGCAGAGTGGAATGAGCTTCCATTACCCATTCCACGTAATGCAAAGTAGAATGGAGCGCGAAAAATGAACTGGAATAAATACCAGTGGAAATTTCCATCATGCCTTACATCTTTCGCCTTCTTTCTCTGCTTCCCTGTAAGGTATTCTTTATTTGATTCACTAGAATGCTTGCGGTATTGCGTGATTTATTCGTTCGGCGGTAATGCAGTGGGGAAGTCCTTCCCTCCAATGACAATAATAATAATAATATAATACAATGGCGCTATTATAACTCTGACGAGTTTTATGGCCGAGCTTCCCTCCCAATTCGAGGTGTGCTCCTTTTTGTTTTTCCTACTAATTGGGTGGACCTACAGTTTTATGCCGGCTCCGAACGGCGAATGCATTTTTTGTGAGAAGCTTTTTCATGGCAGAAATACTCTCGGAGGGTATGCCGCCCACTGCCGAGAGGTGCCCGCTGCTCTTAAAAAACCCAATAATTGGATTTTTACTAATTAGAAAAATTGTTTTGCTCGGACCGTGGTTTGAACCCGAGACCTCTGGCATAGCAGGCGAGCACTCTACCCACTGCACCACAGCGGCCCTCCAATGACAAGCCCATGCTAATGTCAGGCATTCTGTCAACAAATGTGGAAGCGATTGCCAGGCTTTTTCTGGATTACCCTCTTAATTCCATGGTCATCGAGTTTTTTGGTGAGAACAATCAACCCCGAAAAAATGTGTGGAATCTATGTGGAATAGAACAAAACAATTTGACAGCCCGATAAAAATGCAGAATAAGAGCGCTTTCACATTACTTGGGGTGCGGTATCGGAGCGATATAATTGGTTTTTACCGAACGTATACCGAAAACTTACCGACCACATGTATTTAAATAGGCACTTTAACATTAGTTTTGCATACATGAAATCGGATCGGATTAATTTCGGTATACCGCAACTCGGTAAGACCGGCCAGTAAAATTTGAGGAATTACTGCATACGCTTTTGCGGCGTAATAAAAGAAGAAGAATAAAGTCAGTGAAAATCTATTTTCGGCTATAAATTTTGCAAGCTATAATGCCTTCGTCTTCGCTGGGAGACATTAGCCGCTTTCGATTCAAAAATTTTTTGCTGGCTATAAATTTCCCTCTGCCAAATTTATATGTTAATGATAGCGAGCAGAGGGAAATTTTTATCGACCAGTTAGCGAGTATGGCATTTTTGTTCGATCCGACCTCGTTTGTCTGATGGCGAAAATTTCATATCTTAAATTTCGATATTTGCTTTCCAATTTTCTGCAGAAAGTATTCTCACAAGTGAAAAACACTCCAACGCGGACTCGTTTCGGTAAAATGAAAATACCGAGAAAAAATGTCGATCCGAAGTCGTACCGAGTAATGTGAAAAGGCCCTAAGTGCGACGTTTTTGCCAGAATCGAAAACGCCATAAGTAACTTTAAATATTGTTATCTAAAGTGAAAGTATTTAAGTACCTACATATTTTAAATTTATTAGGCAGATTAAACAATCTTAATTAATATATATGAACTGAATTCTCTGCAGTCAAACGATAAACAAGTTTGTCTAGTACTTACCTACACACATAAACTGATATGTAGAGGAAAAATGTATACTACCTCGTAGTCATAATTATTCATTCATTATGAATTTGAAATTTTGCTATGCCAAAGAACAAGTAAGGAAGCCTAAGTTCGAATGAAATCGAATATTAGCTACTCAGACGTATTTTTGCATTGTTTATTTGCGTTTGATGGAAACATGGTGTTTTTTATATAAATCGGGTGCCCACTTTCAAAATTTGTATCTATCATCAAACCAAGCATACAAATATTTTTGTTAGTGCAAAATTTCATCCATTTCTGATTTATATTAATTTAAGGCCATTTATTTTAATCTATCTAGCTGATCAAGAGCTTTTAGGCCGGTTATGAAAAAAGCAAACAGTAAAGTTCCTTTATTCTCCTACGCGTTTCGGCGTTATCATCGCCTTCTTCAGGGAGTCTATTTTTATTAAAAATTGCAAACAAATTAAAAAGAACACAGCACATTAGATAATCACATTTAACACTAATTGATTAAATACATACATATAATTAAATACATATATTTAAACCAATTAACATAATTAAATTACTTACATTCAGAATATTAAAAACACTTCACATTTCATCTACAACAAACATACGTATACATGAATATTGCACTTTTGTTATTTATTTTCTATTGACATTCGTCCTTGTTATTGTTGCTTTATAGGCGCAGTTTATGTTGTCAACGTCTTCTTTAAAGTTCATTGCGTCTCTTATTCTCTCTTGTATGCGCAGACTTTCTATCGTCAATCTTGTTTTTGTTCGTCTCTCAATGTCCAATATTCTCGCGTTATCAAAGTCTGCCGTATGTCCCGTATTCGTTAAGTGTTGCGCTAGTGCTGTTGTTGTCTTTTTGTTCCTAACATCGGTCTTATGTTCGCCTATTCTAACACCTAGTGCGCGTTTTGTTGTGCCTATGTACGTTTTCTTACAGATCTCGTTATTATTGCCTTTGCATTTAATTTCGTAGACTACGTTGTGTTGTTGTTCTTTGTTAATTTTGTCTTTTGTCCTACTAAATATTTTGTTAAGTGTGTGAAGTGGTTTGTGTGCAAATATAAGCTTATCATTCTGGATACTTTTCTTTAAATTTTTGTTGTCCGTTAGCCCTTTTATAAATTTCACTCCTCTAAATATTTTGTTTGTGTGTTTGTCTGTAACTTCTCCATTTGTTGTACATGCCGTTCGTAGACGTTTTGTTGTTGCTAACCATCTTGCAATTATTTTGGTTGGATATCCGTTTTTGTGTAAGATGTTTGTAATTTTTCGTTCATTTTCGATTATGAACGCCTGGTCGCTCAGGTCGTATACTTTCTTTATAAAATTAGTCGCGGTGTTTTCTTTTTGGGTCCAGGGGTGATTGGAATGATAATTAATCATCCTCGAAGAAGCTATTGGTTTTGTATACCAATTTGTCAGAAGTTTGTTATTGTCTTTATGGATTTCTACTTCTAGGAAGGCAATTTTGTTGTCTTTTTCTTTTTCTACCGTGAATTGAATTTTATTATGTTGGGCATTTAGTACTGTCAGTATGTCTTCCACGTCCTTAATTTTTACAATAGCGAAAATATCATCTACATATTTCTGACTGACATTTCTGACTTTTAGTTACAAAGCTGTCACGTTGAAAATATCTTTGTTAAAACTAGACTTCGGCGCGTATTACTAGAAATGTCAAAAGTGTGTATCTACATATAATGAGCTTCGTCACAATATCTCAATTAGTTGTCGTGTTATGGGCTCTGAAATCTCGCAGATTCCGTCCCAGTCTGGATAGGAGCTTGCATTCCAAAGTTCATCAAAATGTTTAATTTTTTGCGTGAGTTAGAGTGCGCATAGACGGAAAGTCGGACGGAGAGATGGACTACTCAATTAATTTCTTTTCGCACCCTGACAATTTTGATATATATACGTCCATATCTATCTCGATTATTTCGTGGCTTTACAATACACCACTATGCGATTACAACTGTAATACTCTGTGTACTACTTAAGTACAGCAATTTTTTGTTATTATATGCTTAAAGTAAAGTGAACGTAAATAAAAAAATTCTTATTAGAAATTTTAAACGAATTCTTTGCGGTTTCATTTCTGATCATAGCACTTAAGTTGAGATTAATCAAAGGCCACCCAGTTTGTCAATATTGCCACATTCACCGTCTTACCAATTTAGGACATTCATCGATTGTATGATACTAGTTGACTCTAAAAATTGTATTCAAATCCTTACCGGATCCACCATTTGTGAGCACATCTACCGGAAACACTAATTCCAGCAATTACCGACTGTGTTCTATGCACCGGCTTCAGCAAATGTGAGCCGACTCCAGCACATTTGAGCCGACTCCACCAATATTCAGGTGATAACCAGGATTGCATTATAACCGGATATTCATTTTCGAAGTTACGAGTCGCAAACCAGGCATATAACCCCGGAATGTTTGTGACCAATAATGATACGTATCAAATTAAAGCTGTTAATAAAGATTTCAATACAGTTTTCAAATACTACCTTAAACAGAGTGAGAGGGCGAGGGCGTGAACGAGAGTGGGAGATGGAGAGAGCGAGGGATAAAAAAGATAAGAAAGTGCGACATGAAAAGTCAGAGATATTTTCCACAGCCATAGGCCCGGTTTCACCAACCGGTCTCAACTTAGTTAAGCCGATTTTTTTACGTTTTTAGTTTCACCATGCAACTAAGCAAAGTCACAAGTTAGTCAGCTTTTGCCTTGACTAAAACTAAACTAAGAATTTGAGTCGCTTTAGCAAATTCAACTACCAACAGAGCGAATATGACAAAAAAATTAGCAAACACAGCAACCAAAACAACCAAAAAACCCAGTATTCGCCATAAAAGGTTGGTTACAAAGCTATTTTCCTAGACTATTTGGTGAAACCCAAAAGTAAGTTAGCCTCAAATCTGGGCTAAACTAAGTCAAAACTTAGTTTTAGCTTTAGTCACGTTGGTGAAACCGGGCCATAAAGTGTATCCGCGATGGCTGGCTGTTAGAGCCCGTGCACAATTGACTTCTACCTCGCTTTGCTTCAGAGTTTTGCTTTGACAGTTTCGTCAAAGAGCGTATATGGATAAGAGGCTGCAGTCTGAAAAACTTCACACTAGATGTCACATTTCGCGCGAGATGAGACCCGCGAAGTGTGACATCTAGTGTGAAGTTTCACAAAGAGCGTATATGAATGAAGGTGTAGTCCGTTAAAACTCATACTAGATGTCACACTTCGCGGGTCCCATCTCGCGCGAAATGTGACATCTAGTGTGAGGTTTTTCAGACTGCAGCCTCTTATCCATATACGCTCTTTGGTTTCGTTCAGCATGTGCTTTTCAAAGGGACATGTTCACAATTGAGGTGAAGCGAGTAAAGCAAGGTATAAAGTTAGCCATCTTTCAACTTTTTTACACTTTGACAAACATCTCCCCTTGTGTGTGTGTGTGTGTATGTTTGTATAGCTACACTTAATTTAGCGATTTCGCGCAATTTCGTGAGAAGTGAACAGAGAAAAGTAAAAAATAACATTCGAATAAGCAGAAAAAAGCTAATTCCCCAAATATTTTACCAAAAATCAGGTTTATAAATTAAAGCAAAGAAGTGAGGTGGAAATTGTCAAAGTGTTAATTGTAGCAAGCATCTGAAATTTCGCTTTGCTTTAAGGTTTTTTCTATCAAAGTTGGAGCAGACAAAGCCAATTGTGCACGGGCTCTTATTGGAAACGCACAGTTTTTTCGCGGTTTATGTGCACTAAGCTGGAAGCTGTAAATTTGTAAATTTGAATGTATGTATGTAAGTTTGCATCTGAATCTGCGTTTTATAAGCACTGCTTCATTGAACGATGGTACAAAATATTTACGACACTATCTACGGGTCGATAATGATTTAATGGTGGTTGTTATTGTTGAAATCATGTGGCTGATAGTATGTGGGTTTGTTGTCTTTTGCGAGAGCTTTAGATGCACACGTGTGCGACCAAAACATGGGCAGCTTAACGTGCTACGTGCGATGTGATGGCCTTGCGTGATTGTCTGCCTTAGTTGTGAGATATTAGAGTAGTGCTTGACGCGCTTGTATTGATCTGGGGGTTGCGTCACGTCTGTCGTACGGGCTAATAAAGTGCATCAAATTATCGGACATTTTGACATGGTATTGTTGGCAACAGTTTAGCGGTTTAGACATCGTCTCACTTTTTTGCACATACTAAATACATGTGTATGTAGAAAACCATTCGACAAAAAAGAGAATCGGAAACCTTGCTACGGTGGCTTTGTTGATTAAAATTGATTACTTTTCAGAAAATTCTTAAGAAGGAATTTTTAAAAATAGATTTTTGCATGAAGTGGATCGCAAGACATAATCATATACATATACATTTATTTATATATCGTCGTTTAAAGTACAAAAACTCATATCGACCAAGTACGCTTCAAAATGCTTGTATGAATGGATGGGGACGGACTCCAGCAATGTGTTTTTGGGGAAATCTGATTTTTAGCAAAAATTTCACTTACGTGGTATTGTAACTGGACCCGGTTTTGAACTTTAAACGACGATATGGACCATATGCACATATGCTGTTGTCTATTAAATTTTTATATATGTATGTAGGTAATGATGCTATATCACAGGTGACTTTGGAGCACGAAACCCTCAAAACCCTCGAATCGTATAGCGAACTTTTTATATTCATTATCGATTCGTAAATAATATATGTAATACTATCGTGAATATAACTGAGGCCGAGATTCCCCACAATTCGAGAATTGCTACTTAATTTTTGTTTTTTTCAGCGGCCAGTTGATAACCAAGTTTAATGTTTATTAAGAATTTATGCTCGTCGTATGCATGAGTCACAGAAACCGGCATTAGATAATGTTTAGGAATATTTGCATCTTCTGCGGTAAAATATTTGCTTTATCCGCAACATTTTTGTGCAAAATAATTTTATTACCTAATTTGCGAAATTTTTTATGTATGTACATATGTACTTAATTAGTCATCCAAACAAAGTTAACCGCTTTTCTATTCATTAACAACATTTTAAGATAAAGTATGCAGAAATTAAAAACAAATTTGTTCTTACATATGTACATATATGTATGAATGTACTGAAATATGTACATACATATGTATGTTGTGTGTGGTATGAAAATGTGACAATAGAAGATATTTAGGCCCACGTTAGAGTTCATCATTATGACAACACGTGCTCAGGCTTAGAGATGACAAATAACAATAAACAAACAGACAAATAAACGTGGCCTTAATCCCTTCGCGTGCCTGTTATTAGTGTTGACGTGATTGTTTTTTAGTTGCGAAATGAGCTGCTCGCTTTTTTTCCTCCCCTCAAAAATTTGAAAATTGCCAACCCCTTTTTTATGGCTAAAAATAAAATTTTAATTTCAGATTAGTTTGAATGTAGATAATTTCTCTTTTGATGGCTCAACTGTCACAATCTATAACAGCAACAACAACAATCCTAGAGTTGACGTGGTTACACACTACATCGTGACTATCTATTGTGCAATAATGGTGATGGGGAGGGGTTCCGCTTTTTAGTTACTTTTTCTTCCTTTGAAACGATTTAATGTTTCCGTTAGATAAATAAATCGAATTTTGAAGCAATAGCTCAACGCACAATACGATGATGTACATATGTACATACATACATACATACATACATACATATGGACATACATATTTCGTTTGTGTTTGCCACGTTCTACAAATAGAATATTTCTTCACTTGGATTTTCCGATTGTTAACGGTGAAGTGCTTTATGCTCCGACCTACATATTTAAATTTTTAAACAATAATAAATAAGTACTAAATAATTGCCTCACAAATGCGAGAAATAATGGCGATGGGCAATGTCTCCGAATAAACGGGTGCAGGGTTGCGTGATTTTGATTTGACTGAATCACTAATCAAAAATATTTTCTGATTCTTGATTTAAAATATTTTCAAATCAAAGATAATTTTTATTTGTGATTCGTTTCAAAAAAGAATCAGGAATACCCTTTGATTCGTGATTCAAACTATTTTCAAATCAAAGATAAATTTGATTTGTGATTCATTTCTCAAAAGAATCAAAAATCTTTTTTGATTCTTGATTCTAACTTGATTTCGAATCAAGATTCTTAATAAATTTTTGATTCGAATCAAATTTTTGAATCAAAACTTTATTTCAAATAATGTGCCTATGCACATACATACATACGTATGTCTGTATGTACGTACGGCGTAGCACAAACGTAAATACGACAATCAGAAATATGTATATATGTACATACATACATACACATGTACACATTTGGCGTCAGCAAAAATTATTGATTCGAATAAAATTTTTGATTCGAATCAAAACTATATTTTGAATCAAGATTCGTAATAAATTTTCGATTCGAATCAAAGATATTTTTTGAATCAAGAATCAAAATCAAAAAAGATTTTTGATTCTTTTGAGAAATGAATCACAAATCAAATTTATCTTTGATTTGAAAATGGTTTGAATCACGAATCAAAGGGTATTTTTGATTCTTTTGAGAAATTAATCACAAATAAAAATTATTTTTGATTTGAAAATAGTTTGAATCACGAATCGAGTTGATTCTTTATTTGAAAGTTGATTTGAAATTAAAATTGATTCGAATCACGCAACGCTGAACGGGTGTGGGTTTTATTGCGGAGGGCCACCAATATTCAATGGCAAATAAACTACTATTTTGTTTCAGAATAATTTTTTTTTGTAAAAAATGTCGTAGTGTTAATCTTTTATATACCGTCGTTCCATATGAAAACTAGCACACGATTTTTTGTGGTTGACGAATACAAGCACTTTCATCTTTTGGCTGACGAAAGGTAAAAAATTTGTTTAAACAACAACAATTTTAATGTATTGACAGTACATATATAATTAGTCAAATGTGCTACTTTTCGTACAGAATTGTTTAATTTCCAGTTTAGTAAGAAATTTTAAATGCGTTTTCGTATGGTACGACGATATGCACCTCGACCAGCAAATATTTCGAAAGGGCAGTTTCACCTTGGTTGAAAGAAATGATGTTTAAAAAATCGTCGTGTTGTTACGTATGAACTTGAAATGGTTTTGGAGAGTTACATGCCCCTCTGAAGATTTGCTTTGTACCTAACCATTTTCTATGGTATACACCCCCAGTTTTCGAAAGTCAATAAATAAATGCTCACAAGGTCCTTTTCGCGTATTTAGCACTGATTGCTAATCAAAAATTAGTTTACGGAATAGCTTTGTCTTCATTGCGCGATTGGCGAGCTAATATTTTCCGTTAAAGGTGCATTTCATGATTGCCTTTTTGCCACTATTTTTATAACAATTTGAAGACTAGCAGCGAGGTTCGGAAGAGCATACGGGATTATCGATACCAACTTGCATTCCAAATATCCCAATTTTTGCGCGAGTTAGAGTGCGCACAGACGGACAGACGGACGGACAATCGATTTCTCTTTTCACCCTGATCATTTTGGTATATATAAGTCTATATCTATCTCGATTATTTCATTCTGTTACAATCCACCGTTATGAAATCAAAATTAAAATACTCGGTGTACTAGTAGAGCTGAGTATAAAAAAAGCAATATTTTTTTTACTCTTCTTAATGTTATTAATAATAATAATAATAACTTATTATGTTTTATGGCAAAATTTATTAACAATTTTCTTATCTTTTTAATTTTCCAGCTTTTCTGCAACTTTGAATTTTGCGCATTTGGATGTAAACGGAAAGCAGCTAACAGCCTTAGTTGAAAAATTCTGCAAAATTTCAGTTCGATTACTTTTGATCATACGAGAGGACATATGATATTTTGCTGTTGGAGGCTGCTGAGTAAATTCTGTTGGAAAAAAATACATATCGCACACTAAATCAAAAAGCGTTACAACTCAAAATTTTTCGAAATCGGGTTTCTTCCATAAATTGGTACACAGAATATATCTCTAGAGGCTGCCAAAAAATCTTTTCCATCAGAGTCTTTTTTACTGAGAAATAACTATTATACGTAGCCTTTTCCCATATCATTGCCTACAAAAATTAAAAAGTTTTTCGCCTCTCCTGAAAATTTTTGAATTTTGAGTTGTAACGCTTTTTGACTTAGTGTGCGATATGATGATTTACCGCTTTTATCGACAGCTTACTGTGAATTCTGTTTCATAAAATTTTTCGGCATATGTTTTGACTGTGCATATTTTTTGACTGAAGATGACTTAACATAAAAAGAGAAGACGCGAAGGACAATAGTGTACCCAAATTTTGAAATTTAGTAACGAGCATAAAAATAGTGAGCTATTGGCGAAATGGGTAGTTGGAGTTTATCTATCTAGTAGGTAGCGCTCGATATTGAATTTATGTAAATGTAAATGTACTGAAAATATTGATTTCAAAATCTGTTTATACTATTAGAAAAAAATTAATAAGTAGTAAGTGATAAAGTATCAATCGCAAATGAGGAAGCATCAATTTAACATAAGAATAACCAATTGTGAACACAAAAGTGTCAGTTGAATATAAAATTAGTGAGCAAATGAGAATGCATATATTGAAAATTGCATATTACGAATTCTAATTTACAGACGACGTTTTTTGAAATTTCAATGGGCGCTGTTCTTATTTTCAGTCTTAGAGTTAAGGCTATTACACTTAAGAAAGATTTTATTTACAACTTAACTGTTCTTATTTGCAATTGACATCTTCATTATTATTATAATTAGACGCGTTTCCATTTCTGATTAACTAATCACATTAACAACTACAAACTTTAATTTTCCAATCAAATTTTCAAGTTTTTAGTGTAGGTAAACTAGAAATGTCGGTTTTTAATTAGAAAATCTTTAATAGAGCAGTGGCGTAGTAAGAGAATTTTTCGGGGGGGGTCACAGCCAATGTATAAAATTTACCAAAATTAAAATTACCAAAAAAAACTACATTTTTTTTACAAATGATAAAAATCGCTAGCTTAGAATGCAAATTGTGTAAGTCCTTTTTTAAAACTTTGTAGGAGAGACAAAAAACAAAAAACAAACAAAATTCGAAATGAAAAAAAATTTTCTGTTCATATAAATATTTTGGACTTACACAATTTTCTTCGCTTTTTGGACTTACACAATTTGCGTGTCACTGAATAACAACGAGTAGAAATATGACAAGTATCTCAGAATTGCTTAGCGCGGTGCGTATCTGATTTTTTTAGCGTTCTAAATAAAAATACACTTTTTCATAAAAGTGGACTTACACAGCTTGCACTCCAAGCTAGCGAAATGTAATTTTTTTTCAGACTATAATTTTACATTTTAGTACACAAATATCGCTTATTATACATATATCAAACTCTTGAGGCTCTTGGCCACTTAAAATCTGGAATGTTAAGCAGTGTATACATATGTGTGAGTGTCGGGTGATTGACGCAAATATCTAAAAGATTTGATTATCATCAATGCGAGCCCGACAACAAGAACGTGTAGCACGACGACTGCCGATTGCACTAACACACATAAAAAAACTCACATATACACACTGCTTGACATGCCAGATTTTCAGTTGCCAAGGGCCTTTAACTATACTTCAAAAGTAAGTCTCATATTCTCTTCTGGAAATCTACGCGCATTGGAAATAGAATGGGGAAATAGAATGGGGAACAATAATTCATCACTTTTTTCCCGACCTCATACTCTGCACTTGCCCCAGATGGTCGAAACTTAGCATATCTGAAGTAAATTTTTTTGTTTTTTTTCTTACATATTTTTAAGTGCTAGTTTCAACTTGAATATTTATTATTTAAAGCATTTCATTTAAGTAATCGTGATGAATCCTAAAGCTTCAAGTAATTATTAACACTTTTCAATAATATCCTTGGTTTCCAATAAATCTAAAGTTGGGATATTTTAAAAAAAATTATCACTCGTTTTCATGTTAAAAATTGATTTTGTTATGTTGCTCTTTCAGACTCAGTCAAATTAACCCTCGGACATGATATCTAGTACAATTAGTATTTTGCCGACAAAAAATTGCGTCGCACAAAGCCGCACTTCACTACTAGATACAGGGTTTTTCATATGTACCTACAATAATTTTCTTTTTGTGTTTTATATTTAATTTTAATGTTTATATTTCTAACGCATATCTTGGTTAATGTAAGTGATGCTCAAAAGTAACCCAGATATTTAGCAGCGATTATTGTTAACTTTTTAGGCAGTATTTTTAGTATTTCCAATTTTTAAAAGTCAAGGAAGTACTTATCATAAAAAGGGCTAAGAATTATAAAGCTACATTTTTTAGAAGATTTTTGAGTATGCAATTTTGCAGCTCATTCAATTGTAATATAATAATATGCAGCATTCAACTTTTTGAAAAATTTCATTGGCTTTTCGGAAATTTTAATTGAAACGGTCTCACGTACATATAAGGCAAACACCCTACAGAAAAAAATTTCTAAAATCGACGGAAATTTTTACAGCATTGAGAATTGCACTTTTTACACTAAAATTGGTTGGCTACATAACAGTACACTTAGAAATCTCCTCAAAATCATCTATAAATTCTGGCCTCGCTTTGAAATTTTTAATCCACTTTTAGAAATTTCTACGATTTTTCGGATTTTTCCCATAAGCTTAGAAATCCTGCTTAAGGCGATTTTTATTGAAAATTTTTTTACATTTTTAAACGAAAATAAGAGAGTCAAATTTTCGAGAACTCTTTGAAATAAATTTAAAAACACTGGCGTATGATTTTTTTTGAGTCACTGTATATATTTTTCAATAAAATCGACTTTTAACACAAATTATTAAAATTTTGCATTAAACAAGCAATTTCGAATAGATGTACACAATAAAATATTTTTGGCCGCATAAAACTTGAAAATCTACCTATGTGCTACGGTTATAAATAATAATTTTCTTATATAATTTAGTTTTTTAATATTCCATTTTGACAGACATTAAGTAAAATCTCAAGTTCAGTTACTCTTATACATTGCATATTTATTCCCATTGTATTATTATTATATTTATTCCCATTGTATTATTATTATAATGAGATCTATTGTGCTAATTCCCATTGTAGTTTATACTAATATTATTTGATTAAGATGATAAGTAATTGAAAGAAAACTTGAAATTTGAATAATTGGCGTTACTTTTCTGTTATTAGCATGTTAATAACAGCAATACCGTATAATAATTGTAGCGTTTGTTGAGCCGTAGGAAAGTGCAGGAACCGTAGGAATTTTACCAAAAAAGAGCGAATATAAGTACAAAGAATGTAAATTGTGGTAAAATTCCTGCGGTTCTTGCACTTTCCTACGGCTCAACAAACGCTAGAATTATAAATAATACTTCGTGAAAAAGCGCTAAATTTCGAATTACCAATTTCGAAAAATTACTATTCTCATTGATTTTTTCCTGAAAAAGAAATGTATGCTAATAAAGCATCTCTTAGTTAAAGATGGTTTTATGGTCAAAACAAATCTTTCGGGGGGGGTTTTGTCCCCAAAACCCCCCCCGTTACTACGCCAATGTAATAGAGATTCAGCTGCATTGCATTTTCTTTAACTGTACTCGGTTTAATTCTCTGACGGAATTGTTGCCGACTGTTGGAGTAAATTAAAAGCACAGAAAGCCGAATAAATATGGGAAGAAAATTGAAGCACTGAACCTTAGTCGGTCGTCAAGTGCAAAATCGAAATGAAAAATTCAGCATTTGCCAATTATTTAGCAATAACCGAAGTGTCACACACGTCTTCTATTTTTCTGTGTTTTCCATTTTCTATGTACGTATGTATGTATGTACATTTATTTTTTGCTTGTTTCGTTAGCTTGTGCAATGGTCAATAGTCTTTGATTCTTTCGAATTCGTTTCCGTGTTTGTTTTTGCATTTTTTTTAATTCTATTATGATAATGGTTTTTGTTCTTGTTGTTTGTTTGCTCTAATCAAAACAAACAATCCAAGCGAATCTGCATTTGACGTCAGACATTGAGGTAAAACTTGTCTACGAGAAATTTTTGTGTTGAGCATGAAATTGAGAACGAACGGTGAGATATGGTGGGGAAGTGGTTGAATTGAATTGGATGAGTGATCCATAGTATTTGTTTGTTTTTCAATGGTGATGGCTGCACTCACTAATTCATAAATTTATTCATATATCCCTGCAAAACTGATTGTATTCTATAATCCATTTTGTGGTAGGTTGGAGTACTTTCAAAGTGATCATAAACATAGTCCCAAGGGAGCGACTTGTTTATCTGCATCGGCTCGTACCTAGTTAGCCAAACATTGCTACGAATCAGCGTTGCCACTTTGGTTACTTTTTACCAAAATTGGTTACAATTTTTTCGTTTGGTTACGTGGTTACTTTCGGCCGATTTTGGTTACCATCAATGTCCATGTATTGAGCACACCATGGTTACATTCAATTTTTAGGAATACGCTTTTAATTTTTCCAAATTATAAAATATTTGTTATCCAAATTGTTTTGTTGTATTTTTTTTTATCAAATTCCAAATAATCTAATTGTTGGGGGTAAATGGAAAAACAACTATTTCCAGCGAATGTTGAATGTAAAGCAGTTTCAGGAAAATGAATAGGGCAAAAGTGGGAAAAATTCAACAGTTTTCACAGAGTCTCAGTGGTCGAGCGTGTAAAAGCGTTCGGCTGAAGATGGAACGTATCACGGGTTCGATCCTCGTGAGGAGCATCCACTGCCGAAAAGGGTGCTAATGATCGAAAATGGTTTTTCGTGAAATAGCTTTACTCAACCTTCGCTGGAAATAGTTGTTGAAATTTTTCCATTTATCCGCAACAATAAAAAATTAAATTAAATAATTTTCGTGCTATGCACTAAAAAGCTTTTAAGTCCAAATAATTTATTTGACAGGAGCCAGCGACCACATTAGAAATAAATCTATTCTGGCGTATTTTCGTCGAGTGATTTTCGTCAGCTTTTTGGCTCTGTTCATTCTCATACCTGGCTGTGTTTTTAAATGTTGATAGAACGCTGCTACGGGCGGTATTTCGCTCGACATTGGATCTGTTGAAGGCTTAAAGATGTAATAAAATTGATATATTTTAGTTTTTGTTAACCGTATATATTGTTTTGCTTCCAATTAAATAGCCCTAACGTTAATGGGACATATGGCTATATTATTAATTTATTTTGGTTACTTGTTTCTAGTTTTGGTTACTTTTATTTTGTATTTTGGTAAATTTAAAATTTTTTAAGTGGCAACGCTGCTACGAATACCAAATGTACATATGTATATCGCGATAACGACGAAGCAAGTTCGTACATATGTACATATGTATGTACATATGCATGCTTGTTTGAGCGTGCAGGATTTAGTAATAAAGAGACATTGAAACGCGACACAACATGTTGATGATTTCGCTAGAAAAATTTTATTATTTTTTTTTATTAAAGAAAAGCATACTTATGTATGTATGTATGTATATAATGCTAATATTCAAATTGAATTGGCAGTCGTTCAAATCTGTTCAGAGATTATTAAATTTCATTAATTTTAGTACCTACTCCATGAATTAATCCAATGTAGGTACTCATCGGATTACTCGGGTGTCATACGGAAATCGGAGTATGTGATCCCTGCCTAGAACATCGCCATGTTAAATGGACCATATTTTTATATGAAATGTGGCAGGTTACGGAGTACTCGGTTGGTCCATAGCGAGTACTCTATACACGCGTGCATGGAGTACTCGGCTTTTTTGCAGGGAGGATCAAACACATACAAACATAACATAGTATGTACATACATCATAAAGTGACACAACTCAAATTTTTTCGAAATCGGATTTCTATCATGTCGGTAGGCACTAGAGCTCCAGATTTTTTTTGAACATTTTCGAGTAGCCCGAACAAATGTTGTTCAAATGCTCGAACAGTTGTTTGTTTGTTTATTATAGGGGCGTCAGAATGAATACTTTTCCGTCAATCCAGCAATCCGTTTAACTGACAGCAGAGTGGAATTATATGTAATTGAATGACGATCGACACATTCAGTACTTCAACTTTGCCGTAACAAATATATGAAATTGAAGTATGTGTCAGTTAAACGTTGCTGGATTGCCGGAAAAGTATTCATTCTGACGGGCCCATTACCCGTATGTTTGTACGGGCATTTTAACAATTCGGGCATTTTGAAGTTTGTTTTTTTCTTTTGTTTATTATTTTTTTTCGTCTTCATATGTAGTTGTTTTTATTTTTGTGTTTTCGATACAAATTTTTTTTGTTTGTAAGCTCGAATGCTCGAATGTTTGTACGGGCATATGAACAACAAACGGGCTTCAAACAAAAATGATCAATTCAAATTGTTTGATACCCGGGTATCTAGAGCCCTAGTAGGCACGGAATATATCTCTGTCGACTGCCAAAAAATCTTTTCCATCAAAGTCTTTTATAAATTATAATTGAAAAATAACTATTATACGTGGCCTTTTTCCATATCATTGCTTATAAAAAAGAAAAAGTTTTTGGCTCTCCTGAAAATTTTGGAATTTTGAGTAGTGTAACTTTATGATTTAGGGTGCGATATGTTCATAGTTCATACATGTGCTCTTTCACCCGTTTTCCCTTAACTAGTAGATTGCGATGGCCTATAACTCCTTGACAACGGTGAATATGACAACAACGATTACAACAACAACAACTTCTATAGTAAAAAAAAAATTGACGCCAGTGCCAGCCAAAGTTAGTTTGTAAATACGACACTGGTCATATACATGCATACATATGTGTATTAGGGTGGTCCGCAAAAGTAAATTGGCAATTTTCTTTGGTCACACCCCCACATCGATCACAGCATAGTTAAAGATGGCCAAAGAATTTGCCTACATTGGGGACCATCCTAGTGTACATAAATTTATACATATGCAATAAAAAAGAACAAACATCTGACATGCAAAAAGAGCTGACAGGACTAGTAAAAACAACAACAACAAACTTAAAAAAAAAACTGATGATGAGTGACAATTATGAATCATGCTTCAGCTTCGATTGCAGTGCGTTGGTATTGGTTGGTGCTGACTGTCCACCACAACCGTTGCATAGTGGTACAAACATTACAAAATTTTGATAGAAAATATTATATGTACATATGTACTATGTGTTTTTGTAGTAGATAGCCTGCAGCAGTGGCAAAAGTCTTTTGTTTGGAGGCCCATACGAACCCAGTAGAACATACTTAGCAGGAGCGCTCGCTTGATGAATACGAATAGAATGCTCTTTTCCAGCAACAACGGATCCAATTGAGATCAATTATAATTGATAATAATTATTATTGACTTGTGAACTGCAATCGTTTTTTCGGGAGTAAAATGGGATATTTGCTTCTAAAACAGTTGCTTACTTGTGATCTGCTACTGTTTTTGGGAATATGTAAATATAATATGTTTCGCGTTTGTCCCATTCGACTGAAAACAAATCTGGCAACACTAGTATATACATATGTATATACACAGATCGATATGTATATATGTACATATATACCTATGTACTTATATTAGTGCTTGATTAATATAGCAACACTGTAAACGACAATGTATGTATGTATGCATTTGAATAACCGCGTGCCCAACAATGAAATTTGAAAAAAAGGAGTAGGGCAAACGCCCATCGCTCTCTAATTGATTTTTGCACAACATTCTCTAGCGTTTTTTAGCTAATTTGAAAAGTGTAGTTTCGTTTGACAAAGAACCGGAAATGCTTCGCGTCGAGGAGCTGCATATACATACATATCTTTTTTTATGCGCCTCGCTTGTTTTGACATTGAAGAGACATCCCGAATGTCCCGAAGTATTCAACATACATACATACATATATGTACATCATATACGTCACAACAAACTGTCAGTCAAATTAGGTGCTGTTTTTGTGGGTTGCTCTTGCGTCCAATTTGTCTGATTGAAATTTTAATTAAAATCAACCAAAGGCATTCAATATTTAAAACAAAATTTTGCAAAACGACCAAGCATATACATATACATACCTACATACATACTTCATACGTACACATATACATTGCTGCTGCTGCCCTTGCCATCAGCAAATCATAATCATAACCATAATCATAACTAATCATAATTTATTGGCTCAAATTGCAGCACGAATAAAATTATTGATCATCATTATTATGCACTTAAATAGTTGGCAATTGTCTGCGACGGATATTAGGAGATTGTAATTTACGAAGTCATTTATGTTAACGCGATTTACGTGACATTGCTCGGTAGTAGCAGTTGAGTGGCAAAAATTAGCAAAATGGCAGAAAAAAGATGGAGCATTTGCGGGAAGTATTCGTAAGTTATGGTTTAAGTTGAAAAAGTGGAAAATGAAAAAATAAGCTTATTAAAATGTATGTATGTACATATATATTTGTATGTGTGTAGCAGCGATCGAAGTGAGTGATTTAGAGAAACTAGAAGTTGAAAGGAAACAGTTTCGAGCCAGCAGCGAGTCTTATGTTCATATTGCATATTCATCACTCATGAAGTTATACTTTCAGCTTATCAATATATCTCTTTGGAAAAAATCGGAACGTACGAACGGCAAACGTACTAACAGCTTTCAGCCCCTTTTTGACAGCTATTAAACGCAGATAGAAAATTTATTTTCACGGAATGACTATGCCTGATTACTGCTCCAACAACCATGCGTCCTACATCAATTTCTTGTAGTATTGACTGATTTGCAGAGATTTGCAAAAATATTCAGTCAGCTGCAGTGCTATGGGTTACATTTTGGCAACGCCCGAACGGGAACTTTTAATCGCTATATATATCCTATCTAACATTTGTGGATTTAAGATAGCTAATAATAATGACTCTTCATAATAAGAAATTGATATTCATGCAAAACCTTCTTTAGTTTTTATGAACAAAAAAGTTTCTCCGAACGGAATATCCGACACGAAAGAAAAACCCACAAGGAAGAAAAGCCCAGTGGGGCATTCAGAACGATGCCTATCGAAGCTCTACGAGCCATTCTAAACATCCTGCCATTAGAACTAGCAGGTTTCCAAGTGGCGGTCATTACGATTGTTGTAGGTAGCAACTTTGAAACAAATATTTGGCGTTTTCGATTCGCTATCGAATAAGCGAGGTCGGATCCAACAAAAATGGTCGAAACCATAATGGTTAGTAGCCATACTCGCTAGCTGGTCCCTCTGCTCGCTCCCATTCACATATAAATTTGATAGATAGAAGTTTATAGCGCGCAGAGAAATTTTGAATCGAAAGCGGTTATTCTAAAAAGAGATGATTGGGAAATGCCAGATCGGTGCTATTCACCCCCATCTATATTGACGGCTCGACCCCCATCTATATTGATGGCTGGACAGCAAAGTTGCAGGCGGAGTCTTTTCAAAAGACTTGAACCTACAGCTATCTTGCAGGCTATCAGATCACTGTAGCGTTTTTCAAGCTGAAGTTTCAGCAATAATGGAAGCTGTTAACCCTGTAGGCAAAAAAATATCCATTCTGAACCAACACTGAACTGTCACCGATCTCTAAAGAAGATCGCCAAACCGATGTGTTTGCACCTCGCTTGTGTTTCGGGACACATATACGCTAATACTTTAACAACACATCTATAAACTAGCTAGTGATAGATGATACAAAATCGTGTAGAGAGACTGGATGCATCCCACCACAGATTCTGCAAGGATTATGAGGAGGAGAAGAGACCAAACATCTCATTTGCCACTGCCCGGCTCTTAACGGCTCGTTTTCAACACTGCTTTCCTGCATAGCCTATGTAAAGTCACAGAAATCGACATAAAGGACCTGTTGAACCTTATCGGGTTTTCAAACTGGTTCAAAAAGGGAAAGTAATCTGTTTTCTCATGGTAGCACAATGACTCTCCATAAAGGCCTAAGTGCGTCACTCCAACCTAACCTAATCTACATGCATATGGATGTAGGTACATATGTAGTAATACATCAATTAAAAATTCCGAGTGTTCCATGGACCAGTCGAGACGAGTCGAGCATTGGACCATACACTCCATCCCCTTGGTCAATAATGTAGTAAATAGTCCAGTTCTAGGCATACATAGAGAGAATGGAAGTAGAGGAGAAACGTTTTTTCCAACTACTGGGCTTTCTCCGATTATTCAGCGCGTTAGCATTACCGCAACTTACGCCCATAAGACGAGCTATAATGTAAACCATTAATAAATTGACTTTTCACAATTCGATTTGAAGTATGTTGCTCGAAGTACCGTGACAAGACCAAAAGTACGGGTTGATCCCTTAAGCGAAGCATTACACCGATGTTTGCGAATAGAGAATAAAACAACAGTACAACAAAAACAACCACACAAGCACAACAAGTAAGGAAGCCTAAGTTCGAGTGGAATCGAACAGTAGATACTCAGCTGTATGCTTTCATTGTTTGTTTGCGTTTGATGGAAACACGGCGTATTTTATATAAAGCGAGTGCCGCATAAAGTGGGCGTAGCCACGCCCATTTTCAACATTTTTATCAGTCATGCAACTAAGCATATGAATATTATTCTTTGTGCAAAATTTCATTCCTTTTTGACTTCTAGTTACAAAGATGTCACGTTACAAATTCCTAAAGGGTGTTCCAGAAATATCTTTGTTAAAAAGTAGGCGTGTTCATAAACCGATTTCAATAAATTTTCGGCGTGTCTATTAACACAAGTTATAAAAGTATATAAACCAAGTTTCGTCATAATATCTATATATTAATAGGCTAACATTTTTCCCATACAAACAATTGCCAGGCTGTTTTGCACATTTAACATACTCATATCCACATAAAATTGATATGGATGTGTTCATATGAGTGAGGAGCAGTGCATAGGCATATAATTTTTTCTATAAATTATTTAATTTCTTTATAATTAATAAATAAAGTTTTTAGTTTTGTACCATTTTTGATTTACTTCGTTTTTGCTTCGTTGGCAAATGTGCCCACTATCTATATATTAATAGGCTAACATTTTTCCCATACAAACAATTGCCAGGCTGTTTTGCACATTTAACATACTCATATCCACATAAAATTGATATGGATGTGTTCATATGAGTGAGGAGCAGTGCATAGGCATATAATTTTTTCTATAAATTATTTAATTTCTTTATAATTAATAAATAAAGTTTTTAGTTTTGTACCATTTTTGATTTACTTCGTTTTTGCTTCGTTGCCAAATGTGCCCACTATCTATATATTAATAGGCTAACATTTTTCCCATACAAACAATTGCCAGGCTGTTTTGCACATTTAACATACTCATATCCACATAAAATTGATATGGATGAGTTCGTATGAGTCAGGAGCAGTGCATAGGCATATAATTTTTTCTATAAATTATTTAATTTCTTTATAATTAATAAATAAAGTTTTTAGTTTTGTACCATTTTTGATTTACTTCGTTTTTGCTTCGTTGCCAAATGTGCCCACTATCTATATATTAATAGGCTAACATTTTTCCCATACAAACAATTGCCAGGCTGTTTTGCACATTTAACATACTCATATCCACATAAAATTGATATGGATGTGTTCATATGAGTGAGGAGCAGTGCATAGGCATATAATTTTTTCTATAAATTATTTAATTTCTTTATAATTAATAAATAAAGTTTTTAGTTCTGTACCATTTTTGATTTACTTCGTTTTTGCTTCGTTGCCAAATGTGCCCACTATCTATATATTAATAGGCTAACATTTTTCCCATACAAACAATTGCCAGGCTGTTTTGCACATTTAACATACTCATATCCACATAAAATTGATATGGATGTGTTCATATGAGTGAGGAGCAGTGCATAGGCATATAATTTTTTCTATAAATTATTTAATTTCTTTATAATTAATAAATAAAGTTTTTAGTTTTGTACCATTTTTGATTTACTTCGTTTTTGCTTCGTTGGCAAATGTGCCCACTATCTATATATTAATAGGCTAACATTTTTCCCATACAAACAATTGCCAGGCTGTTTTGCACATTTAACATACTCATATCCACATAAAATTGATATGGATGTGTTCATATGAGTGAGGAGCAGTGCATAGGCATATAATTTTTTCTATAAATTATTTAATTTCTTTATAATTAATAAATAAAGTTTTTAGTTTTGTACCATTTTTGATTTACTTCGTTTTTGCTTCGTTGCCAAATGTGCCCACTATCTATATATTAATAGGCTAACATTTTTCCCATACAAACAATTGCCAGGCTGTTTTGCACATTTAACATACTCATATCCACATAAAATTGATATGGATGAGTTCGTATGAGTCAGGAGCAGTGCATAGGCATATAATTTTTTCTATAAATTATTTAATTTCTTTATAATTAATAAATAAAGTTTTTAGTTTTGTACCATTTTTGATTTACTTCGTTTTTGCTTCGTTGCCAAATGTGCCCACTATCTATATATTAATAGGCTAACATTTTTCCCATACAAACAATTGCCAGGCTGTTTTGCACATTTAACATACTCATATCCACATAAAATTGATATGGATGTGTTCATATGAGTGAGGAGCAGTGCATAGGCATATAATTTTTTCTATAAATTATTTAATTTCTTTATAATTAATAAATAAAGTTTTTAGTTTTGTACCATTTTTGATTTACTTCGTTTTTGCTTCGTTGGCAAATGTGCCCACTATCTATATATTAATAGGCTAACATTTTTCCCATACAAACAATTGCCAGGCTGTTTTGCACATTTAACATACTCATATCCACATAAAATTGATATGGATGTGTTCATATGAGTGAGGAGCAGTGCATAGGCATATAATTTTTTCTATAAATTATTTAATTTCTTTATAATTAATAAATAAAGTTTTTAGTTTTGTACCATTTTTGATTTACTTCGTTTTTGCTTCGTTGCCAAATGTGCCCACTATCTATATATTAATAGGCTAACATTTTTCCCATACAAACAATTGCCAGGCTGTTTTGCACATTTAACATACTCATATCCACATAAAATTGATATGGATGAGTTCGTATGAGTCAGGAGCAGTGCATAGGCATATAATTTTTTCTATAAATTATTTAATTTCTTTATAATTAATAAATAAAGTTTTTAGTTTTGTACCATTTTTGATTTACTTCGTTTTTGCTTCGTTGCCAAATGTGCCCACTATCTATATATTAATAGGCTAACATTTTTCCCATACAAACAATTGCCAGGCTGTTTTGCACATTTAACATACTCATATCCACATAAAATTGATATGGATGTGTTCATATGAGTGAGGAGCAGTGCATAGGCATATAATTTTTTCTATAAATTATTTAATTTCTTTATAATTAATAAATAAAGTTTTTAGTTTTGTACCATTTTTGATTTACTTCGTTTTTGCTTCGTTGCCAAATGTGCCCACTATCTATATATTAATAGGCTAACATTTTTCCCATACAAACAATTGCCAGGCTGTTTTGCACATTTAACATACTCATATCCACATAAAATTGATATGGATGTGTTCATATGAGTGAGGAGCAGTGCATAGGCATATAATTTTTTCTATAAATTATTTAATTTCTTTATAATTAATAAATAAAGTTTTTAGTTTTGTACCATTTTTGATTTACTTCGTTTTTGCTTCGTTGGCAAATGTGCCCACTATCTATATATTAATAGGCTAACATTTTCCCCATACAAACAATTGCCAGGCTGTTTTGCACATTTAACATACTCATATCCACATAAAATTGATATGGATGTGTTCATATGAGTGAGGAGCAGTGCATAGGCATATAATTTTTTCTATAAATTATTTAATTTCTTTATAATTAATAAATAAAGTTTTTAGTTTTGTACCATTTTTGATTTACTTCGTTTTTGCTTCGTTGCCAAATGTGCCCACTATCTATATATTAATAGGCTAACATTTTTCCCATACAAACAATTGCCAGGCTGTTTTGCACATTTAACATACTCATATCCACATAAAATTGATATGGATGAGTTCGTATGAGTCAGGAGCAGTGCATAGGCATATAATTTTTTCTATAAATTATTTAATTTCTTTATAATTAATAAATAAAGTTTTTAGTTTTGTACCATTTTTGATTTACTTCGTTTTTGCTTCGTTGCCAAATGTGCCCACTATCTATATATTAATAGGCTAACATTTTTCCCATACAAACAATTGCCAGGCTGTTTTGCACATTTAACATACTCATATCCACATAAAATTGATATGGATGTGTTCATATGAGTGAGGAGCAGTGCATAGGCATATAATTTTTTCTATAAATTATTTAATTTCTTTATAATTAATAAATAAAGTTTTTAGTTTTGTACCATTTTTGATTTACTTCGTTTTTGCTTCGTTGCCAAATGTGCCCACTATCTATATATTAATAGGCTAACATTTTTCCCATACAAACAATTGCCAGGCTGTTTTGCACATTTAACATACTCATATCCACATAAAATTGATATGGATGTGTTCATATGAGTGAGGAGCAGTGCATAGGCATATAATTTTTTCTATAAATTATTTAATTTCTTTATAATTAATAAATAAAGTTTTTAGTTTTGTACCATTTTTGATTTACTTCGTTTTTGCTTCGTTGCCAAATGTGCCCACTATCTATATATTAATAGGCTAACATTTTTCCCATATATCTATATATTAATAGGCTAACATTTTTCCCATACAAACAATTGCCAGGCTATTTTGCACATTTAACATACTCATATCCACATAAAATTGATATGGATGTGTTCGTATGAGTCAGGAGCAGTGCATAGGCATATAATTTTTTCTATAAATTATTTAATTTCTTTATAATTAATAAATAAAATTTTTAGTTAAGATAAATAGATATCGTAAACGTGTTTACAAATATCGTAAACACAGTTGAAGAGTCGCTTTAATTTAAAAGCGCTCACCACCGGGCCTACCTTCCTAGATCTGCCTTGATTTTGACCATGATTTCGCGTCGGACCGTGATCAAAAGAACAAATCAGTGTTGCGGTACAACTGGAATTTGGAAAGTGTTGCTTATCTCCGCGAAAAGGAATAATTTTTGTACCAATACAAAGTTGAAAAAATAAATTGCATGGTCGAATTTCGACCACCGGCGATACTAGTCTCAATTATTTGTCGAGTTAAAGGCTAAGAAATCTCGTATATTCCTTTGTCTAAAAAGAGGCGGTGCCACGCCCATTTTCCAAAATTTTTATATTTTTTGTTTTCGGTCTATTGTGGAACTCATGCCACAAAATTTCTATGAATTATCTCTATATTTGACAAAGATATCGCTTAAAATGTTTTTATTAGGCCACTTTATAATACCCATATATAAAAGTGGGCGTGGTCGTCAACCGATTTCGCTAAAATTTTCAACATGTATTACCACAAGTAATAAAAGTGTACACACCAAGAATCGTCATTATATATAAATTATTTGTCGAGTTATGGGCCCAGAAATCTCGTATATTCCTGTTTATAAAAACAGGCGGTGCCACGCCAATTTGCCAAAATTTTTGTGTTTTTCGTTTTATGTCCGCAGTTGGACTCCTGCTATAAAATTTCAATGATAGATCTTTATATTTGACAGAGATATTGCTTACAATGTTTTTATTAGGCCACTTTATAATACACATATATAAAAGTGGGCGTGGCCGTCAACCGATTTTAACTATTTTCCGTCCAAACGTTTGCCTAAGTAAGTAAATCACGCGTACCAAATTTCATCGATATATCTTCGTGGTTTCTGAGTTATGACATATAAAACTTTCAAAGTTTGACCCTTAATAAGTGGGCGTGGCACCGCCCATTTTCAAAAATTTCATCAAATTTCTTCCTAGGGGTCTGAGCTCAACACGTGGGTAAAAGTTCATCGCTCCAGCTATATTAGTGACTGAGATACCAAATTTCCGATTTTTTCTATATAGGAAAAGTGGGCGTGGTCATGGTTCGATTTCGCCCATTTTCAATACCAACCGTCCCAGTCTCGATACCAACTTGCATTTCAAATTTCATCAAAATATCTTAATTTTTTCGCGGGTTAGAGTGTTTACAGACGGACGGACCGACGGACGGACAGACGGACGGACATGGCTCAATCGATTTCTCTTTTCACCCTGATCATTATGATATATATAAGTCTATATCTATCTCGATTATTTCATTCTGTTACAATCCACCGTTATGTGATTAAAACTATAATACTCTGTGTACTAGTACAGCTGAGTATAATAATGCAAACAAACAATTCCATTTCCGCTGCTATATCCGGCATGAAACTATACAACAACAACAACAACAAAAACAACAACAACAACAACAACAAAACAATGTAAAATCCACAAATGCTAGATTGAACAAAGCAATTGCTGTTGCGAATTAATCGCAAGTGGCGAGTGGCAAGATGCGAGCGGAAAAATAGCTTGAGCGCCAAATGTTTGGCGGTATGTCTTAAGCAGTTCATGATTATGCACATAATTAAATATTTAAATATAGGTGTATCTGAGAAAACTATAGTTTGCTTCTTAATTTACCAAATGAAAATAAAATGCCTATCGTGGCAATCACTCATGAGTATGAGGGAAAAGAGGAAGGGAGAATGTAGAGTTGCATTTCAGCGTCGTCAGTATCGCATGCGAGTTTCATTTGATGAATGCTTCCAAAGAGCGGTTGAAGGGGGTGAGAACTGGTAGTTGGGTAAAGGGAAACATACCCATTATATGTAAATACATATATACACGCACACATACATACATACATACATACATACATTGGCATATGCATATGTGTGTATGCGTGTGCTTTTATGCAATGTAAATCGGATGGAGTCTGATCGGCTTACGACCGCGTTGTTTCCTTTACTTCCGTTCATTTGTTTTGGTTTTTGGCATTTCGATGGTGCGTATCAGCAGCAGCTTAGCTGCGGCCTAATTTGGCCTGTTGATGACATTGTAGTTGATGTTGGAAGTGGATGTGCATGTGGATGTGTGAATGCGGCTGTGAATGGAATGGCAACCAAACGACAATTTTCACTTTAAGCGTTGATCCTGCCAACAGGAAATGACAAAACTGCGGGACGATACGGTGATGGCAAGGCGCGGCGCGGAGCTTGCGTTGGGTAGGTAGTCATCTGTTGATGCATATCTGGAAAATAACAACAACAAAAAAGGCAAGCTACGCGTTGCTACAGGCAGCTTTACTCTCCCACTCGCTTAACGTATTCGCATCCAACACATCCATCCTCATCAGATTGGCAGGATTTAGCGTAATGCCGAGACGACACAACTACGGGCCCGACAACAGCAACAGCAGCACAACACATTTCCGCCATAATGACAGCAATTGTGCAACAACAACAACAGCAGCAAAACGGGGAAAACAGCAAAAACAAGAACGTTCTGCAATGGCAAATATGTATGTATGTACGAGGACCGAAAGCAGCAAGGCAGCGCGTTGACAAAATTCATTTCCGGTAAAAGCGTTTGGCGCTTGGCGCTTGCCATTGCCAGCAGGCAACGGATAAAATAACTGAAAGCATTTCCTAACAAAGACACATCACCCTCACTCACATTAATCTCTCTGTTTGTCACACTCCTCGCCTGTTTCATCTTCATATATTTCCCTCTTTCGCACTAGTTTTGCCTTGCAGTTCGCCAACACTTGACGCTCTTTCGTTCGTTCGTTGTCTCAATGCAAAATGGGAAATTAATTGCTTCAGAATTGCTGTGTGGCCATCATCTGGTGCTTGTAGCTGTTCTTGCTATTGTTGTTGCATCCAATGATCCACTAATGCCATATTGCTTCCCCTTGGAGAACGACTTTACCGTTCTGACTCGGTTGGAGTTTGGGACCAGTATTGTTGTATGTGCTTTTACGGGCCTATCATTGGCCTTCCTATTGCGCCCATAACAACACAAACAACAACACCCACTGGTGGCAGGGCAATAATAATAGTGGCGGCAGCTAAGCCGATCGATTATTTATTTATTGTTAAATATATTTTCCGTTGTCAATTGGCGTGGTTGCTCCCATTTAGCTGGGCGATACGTTTTCCTTAATTTCCTTCCTGGAATGTTGTTGCAAATATTGTGTTTCTGTTGTTGTTCAATTCATAGCGGGTGTAAATATTCGTTACCGTTTGCATATCATTGCTGTAACGCTTGCAATTTTATTTTGTTGCTCTCCGCGGGTATTCACTTTAGGCCAGCAGACGAAAGCAGAAACTAACGCAGCAGAGCACAAGAAAGCGAAAACATATGTGAGATTTAAGGAAAATGCATATACATATTTTTGTAGGTACATATGTACCCTGCAGGGAACTAAATAACTAGTGGGCAAAATTTCTAGTTCCGAACCAGCGAACAGGTGTCAAAAAGGAACTAGCTCCATTGTAGTTAGACTCTCACCAGTTCAGAAGGAGTGAATTGCGTCACCATTAAAAGACACACTTTGATTTGTATGCAATTTCGAATTGACAAAAATTTCATGTATTTTTTTCGTTCATCCTTTTGCTGTCGGGTTTGCATATTTTTACAATTCTCAGATTGTTAGTGAAGCATATCGTATAAAGAATAAAATTTGCATTTTCAATTAATGAAATGAAATGTTCGCCTAATTATGCTTTTCCGATTCCTCAGTCTTATTTTTAATTTTTAATTTTATAGCCCGGTTTCACCAACCGGTCTCAACTTAATTTATTTAATTTAACGAGCACAGACCCAGGTTATATTTTATTTTTTATTTTTTAGAAACTAGAAAAAAACTTAGTTAAACCGATTTTTTTACGTTTTCAGTTTCACCATGCAACTGAGCTAAGTCACAAGTTAGTCAGCTTTTGTCTTGACTAAAAATAAACTAAGAATTTGAGTCACTTTAGCAAATTCAACAAACAAAAGAGCGAATATGACAAAAAAATGAGCAAACACAGCAACCAAAACAACCAAAAAACTCAGTATTTGCCATAAAAGGTTGGTTGCAAAACTATTTTCTTAGACTATTTGGTGAAACCCAAAAGTAAGTTAGCCCCAAATCTGGGCTAACTTAAGTCAAAACTTAGTTTTAGCTTTAGTCACGTTGGTGAAACCGGGCCTATTACTTTTTAAATATTTTTTTTTACATTTTTAATTAATAAATAAAAAAAATAAAAAATAAAAATGTTCATCTGCCTCGACGCCGACAGAATTCGAACCCGCGCTCGCCAGATTGATTGTCACACGGGTTAGCCAGCGGGCCATCATGCATCACTTGCATGAAGTGTGTCAAATGGTGGACTTAAGTGGCAGATGTAAAACTGTAGAATTTGTAGGAACTTGTAGCTAGTTCAGAACTATCGAAATTGTGCCAATAAAAACTGTCGAATTTAGTACTAGTTCGGAACTATCGAAAATGTAGTGCAGACAGTGACAATTGACACCGCCTAGGATATCGCCGTGTTAAATTCGCCAACTGATAACACGCACTATTTGTGGCGAAAAATGTACTAGGAGCGACCTAGTTCGGAACTAGAGATTTTCCCTACAGGATATGCACTCGCGCTAGTGTAACCGTGCACGAAATAGTGTCACTACGTCCGATATGAACCGCATAGGACCACTTTTTATTAGTTAGTTATCTTCTTATAACCCAAACTAGTTTAGTTTAATTTCTTTTTTGTTGTTTGCTTTTCCGACAGGGTAGGATTGTGATGTATTGTGGAAAGAATTTCCATCATTCCTTGTCAAGTTTGATTTGGTTATAAACCGGTTTCGGCTATGTGCCATCTTCAGTATCTTGTTTCGAACAAAGCCGAAACCGGTTTATAACCAAACCAAACTTGACAATGGATGACGGAAATTCGTTCCACAATACATAGTTTAGTTTACTTTAACAAGAGAATTATAGGAAATATTTTATCAGAAAGACCGGAATCTTTAGATGTGTGGCCATAAATTAATCATGTATAGAAAGAAGCCTTGCTGTTGTGGATATACTGCAAAGGGACTTTATTGGCATTAGTATTTGGTATGCGTGTGTCTTTTATAGGCTTCTTAAATACCTAACTTTATGCAATTTTCATAGTGGTTTTGTATGGTCTCTGGACGAACATTGGCTACAATTAATTTGGAAAGTTAGTCGCTGATATTTGGTATACTTGTAAGTATCATATAGACCAAGATCTTCCATGAGGAAATTCAATAACTAGTGAGCAAAAATTTTGGCTCAGAACTAATGCAAAGCTGTGCAAAAGGCATTAGTACAGTTATAATTGAACTCACACTAGCTCAGAATTATCGAGTTTGTCAGAAATAACAAGAAAACCAAACTGCATGTGCTTTATACTTTTTAGTGTACCTGTTTAAGAGCACAGCATTTCCGAACTAGAAATTTTCCCTACAGGATATCCATACAAGCAGATATGCATAAGTAATGGTTCGGTATAATGAAATATTTCGGGCAAAACAAAAATTTATAGTCATCTACGGTAAGAATTGTTGCCATTGGTCTGGCATACATACATATATCGGTTGTACAATGACGATGACTCGACGATAACTTTGCATATTTGTAGTTAAATAGATGTGCTTACATGGCTGCATATGTATGAGGACGAATGTAGATAAATACCCTGCAGGCAAAACAACTAGTTGCATACTACAATTCTACCAGTTTGAAAATGTCGGCATCTAGTTGCCCAACTATCCATTTTACTTGAAAGCAACTGGTAGTTTTAACGTGGCGATGGCCTACGAGATGACAATTGTCTTCCCTTGCATAAGCTTCATACTAGAAAAATACCACTCAGTTTCATACCAGTATACAACTCATCAGCTTCATACTAGTAAAACACCAGTTAAGGGTATACTAGAAGAATACCAGTCAGAATAATACTAGAAAAATGGCAGTTCATCTAGGTGAAAAAATAGCATTTTAGTTAATTTAAGAAAGCTCACTTTAATTAGCTCAGTACTTTTTAAAGTTACATTTAGTACATATTATATACAGTACACGCAAATATGTATAGTAAGGTAGAATAATGGCTTCGTGTTACTGCGGCAGTTGGTTGATAGAATCTCCGATTTGGATGAAACCAAATCAATTGACTAAAGTCTCTTAAACTCTTCTTGCCACCTGCTGCAAACATATATGTATGTATGTAATTGTTCTTGTGTACCCTTACACAAAAATAAATGAAAAGCCTTAAAAATATTTCTTTTGTGAGAAATGGAATGGTTTCTTTTTGGCAAATTGGTAACAACTATTCTGACCCCTTTATTAAATAATAGCGTAAATTTACTTCAAAATCGCCAATAAAGCTTAGTTTCTGATAGAATTGCACAAACTGCTATTTTCAGTTAAAAAATAAATTGGTATATTACTAGTAGAATACCAACTGGTATGATTTTGTCTTTTTAAAAGCGGTTGATCAACTAGTAGATAGCTTACTAGTATAATTTTGTCCGTTTCATACCAGTTGATCAAGTAGTAGAAAACCAACTAGTTGAATTTTTTCCTTTACATACCAGTTGATCAACTAGTTTATTTTCATACTAGTTTAATTTTGCCTGCAGGGTACATACGTACAGACATATGTATGCATGCATGTGTATATCACATCTACGTATGTATGTAACATACGTTAGTTGCCATTCACGATAGATGTTCATTAATAGCACACATGGGCGTAGTTAACTAATCCGTGTCACCACTACGCCATTAACTACCACTACCGTCGCGATAGTGGGGCTTGAAAATTTTCCAAACAACTAACGTGAGTGGAAGTTGAAACTTTTTCCACTACCACTAAAAATATTAGTGGTAGTGGATAGGGCTTCAAATCCCAGCTTAGTGGGATTGGGGCTTGAAAATTTCCACTAATTTTCAATTAGTGACTGAAAACTTGTTCCCACTAAATCACGAAATAGTGGAAAAATCATTGATTCCACTATATGTGTAGAATCACTAAGTTTGTATATCGAAATACATATACATACTTACATACATGTGAATAGTTCATTTTTGCTCTGAGAAGAAATATGTCTCATTTTGCTCGTATATCTATGCATGTACATATGTATGTATGTGGGCATTTCCTGGGCGGTGCGGACGTTACGTTCGCACGATTTTTTGAATTTTTGAGGCAGAAATAACGCGAAATATTGTATCGTTTTATTATAAAGGGAAATATTTAGGACACACCTGATGATAAAACAAGTAAAAGCGCGGCTGTCTTCGGCCGTACCGAAGACTTCATACCTTTCATGAGTGGGGAAATGTAAAGTTACCTATGTATGTACATTAAGCCGTATCACGTTATATGGACAAAAAAAAAGTTTAGTGTGTGTCAGTTTTATTTGAACACTTATGTCGAAAAAATATTTTTGGTGTAAAAATTTTTTTTTTAGGCCCGCGTTAAAAACAGCTAAATCGCGTTTTTTGTAATAACTTCCTTATTTGATGTCCGATCTCTATGATCTTAATGTCGCAGAAAAGGTCTCGCTCAGCACTATACTTGGCCCATATAAAGTTGCGACCTCAAAGGTTGTCCTGAGTTTTACCTTTAAAAATTTTGGAGTTACTATCCCTAGATTTTTTTATTTTTATCACTAATACAAAGCTCTCAAAAAACCATGGGGAATCCCCCAAAGAAATTCTAGCCTTTATTCACAAACAAAAAAGTTATAACGTTGTAAAATGAAACACTTGTTTTTTTTTATAAAAAATTACCACAGAGAAACGGCGAAACACGTCAACTTAATTTTTGGCTCCAGATTACGATGGCGTTTTTAGAAGTGCAGTGTATGCACTCCCATTTTCGAGATATTTAAGAAAACATTTTCAGTTTTCACATACAAAGCGATCCGATGTTGACTATTGTTGAGGTAATAAAAATAAAGAAAAGGGGAAAAAACTATACGTACATATATGTATATAAAATGCATATGAGAAGGAAGAGAATTCCCTGCACATAAATTCCAATTTGTTTTAAACGTTCGAAACCTGCACTGAAAAAACAACTTACCCAGATTATGGAAAAATTGGAATGTTTCGGCGCTTAAGACACATTTTCATTGTTTTGATGTACAACTTTCTTTAAATCAAGGAATAAAAACAACGTTTTGAAAGAAAATTTTATTCAAAACAATGAAAATATGTCATTAGCGGCGAATCATTCTCATTTTTCCATAATCTGAGAAATTTGTTTTTGAGTGTGAGCAAAGTAATATAAGCGACGAAGAATTCACTTTCAGAGCTCTGAAACTGCTTTCATAAATATCTCTAAATTTAGAGGACATCGTCATTTTTGGTCTCGGTTATCATAGATAAGAAGATGTTTTTGGGATTAAAGTAAAGTGCGTTGTTTTCAATTGTAGGCTGAATAATTAACTGCATTTCTAGGGGCAGACGACGCATCCAGCGCAAGTATTGATAATACATTTAGACTTCCGTTGTCTCTTCTTAGGCGCGTATAATTTTACAAGGAACTATAGCAGTTTTTCTAAATAACTTGGATGATTTTACGATACGCACGGATGCAGAAATCGTGAAGCCGTTGTAAGCCAGCGCGTTGTGCTTAGAGATCCCACTTGAATACTTACCAAATCTTCACTACAGCCATTATCATTCAATATAAATAACGTTGATCAGCACGAATAGTCCAATCATCAATAATATTTGGCATATCATGTATCCAGTATTGGTAGCTGTTCCATCGCGGTACAAGATTCTCAAGTCAAGTGAGGACTTAGAATACTTTTTAATCAAAAACTCATACTATATGGCGTTACTGCCTCATATAAATAAGAACTTGGGATAATTTTTCAAAAAACAGGTTCTCTGATTTTAAAACGGTATAACTTTTTTGTTTGTGAGTAAAGGCTACAACTTTTTTAGCGGAGTCCTCATGGTTTTTTGAGAGCTTTGTATTAGTGATAAAAATAAAAAAATCTAGGGATAGTAACTCCAAAATTTTTAAAGGTAAAACTCAGAACAACCTTTGAGGTCGAAACTTTATATGGGCCAAATATAGTGCTGAGCGAGACCTTTTCTGCGACATTAAGATCATAGAGATCGGACATCAAATAAGGAAGTTATTACAAAAAACGCGATTTAGCTGTTTTTAACGCGGGCCTAAAAAAAAAATTTTTACACCATAAATATTTTTTCGACGTAAGTGTTCAAATAAAACTGACACACGCAAACTTTATTTTCGTGATACGGCTTAATGTACATAGCCGGATTAAGTTTAATTTATAATTTTAATTCTGTGGGTTATTTATGGAAAGATTTATTAGAAAAAATGGTGTCTTGGCTATTTAAATGGAGGAGTTATACACCAAAATGTCCATATCTGAACAATCGGTTGTATGGGAGCTATATGTTGTAATGGTCCGATCTTTACAATTTTCGGTAACCCCGTTTGGGCCCATATGGGTACAAATACTTAAAAAATTCACGCCGTTAGCTGTCAAAATGGAGGAGTTATACACCAAAATGTCCATATCTGAACAATCGGTTGTAGGGGAGCTATAGGTTATAGTGGTCCGATCTTAACAATTTTCGGCAATCCCGTTTGGGTCCATATGGGTACAAATACTTCACAATTGCAGGCTGCTAAGTTTTTTGTGAAAAGTGACAGCCAAAATACAGATTCAGAAAAATCCCCAGAACCAACTGATACATTTTTGGAGTTCGACGATGCAAATAGTAAGACTATTTCCTTAAATTGAAATATATTTTAACCTTTTTTTACAGTAGCAGCCCCTGAAATTATTGAACAGGATGAGGTCCGAAGGCAGCTTGATACGTATTTGCTTGATCGAAATAAGTCACTCAAGAGTCTAGAGAGCTATGGTGTTGTGCGGAATATGTTCCTTAAATTTAACACCCCGATTCCATCCTCTGCTCCTGTAGAACGACTTTTTTCTTTTGCAGGGATTGTAAACTCTCCACGCAAAAAAAATTTGCTTGGATCTAATTTCGAAAAGCTTGTTTTAATGAAAGCGAACAACATATCGTCGGCCTCCTGCCAGAAACACGAATGTGAAATTTTTTTTAAGTGCGATGTCTGCTCTTTGTCGGGTATATAAGTATTGATGTTATAACAATTAATATTTGTATATATGCTTATGTAAATACAAGTACATATTATGTATTTATGTTTACACAACAATTTATACAAATAATAATTGCTATTACATCAATGTATTCCCGATAAAGAGCCAGACATCGTACTTTAAAAATTTTCACATTCGTGTTTCTGGCAGGTGACCGACGATATGAAAGCTTTATACTATGTACATATATATGTATATGTTTATGTATTTGGTGCACGATAAACACACATACATATGTATGTATATTTGGCGTTTATGTGCATGACTGCAGAAATCGTGTATATGTGTGCATGTATGTATGTACCCTGTAGGAAATTTAATTAATTTTAAATCACTTTATAAACTACTTTATTTTCAATAACAACTAATCCTTTGCAATGAACTGACTTTTTTAACACGGCGATGTCATAGCAAGCAGTCAATTGCCCTATCCTGCATTTGTTTTCAACTACTTTACTAGTAGTTTAAAATAAATAACTTTATCTTGAGTTTCTTTTCAACTACTTTATTTGTAGTTTAATATAAATAACTTAATCCTGCATTTGATGTCGAAATTCAAGAAATGGTAAAAATGCGAAACAAATTTTCCTCAAATTTCGCAAATCGTTCTCAAGTTGATAAACAATATTTGAGAAACAATTGAATTTATGTTAATTTTCAAATGATAAATATGAAACAATATTTTCTCCGTTTGAGAATTTCGTTTTCAGTGTTTAATGGGAAGTGAAGCTGAAAAACGGTAACCAAAAAATGGAAAAAACAATCTTGGCATACTTAGATCTGAAAACATGTGTTTACATATAAATATGTATATATACAAGAAACTGTCCCGCGCTGCATTTGTTTAAATCTACTTTAAAATTAGTTGAATATAAATCACTTTTTAATATATTTATTTTTGCAACTAACTTTTTTTTCCCGTGAGGGTAATGATGTATATTTTGAAATATACCCTGCAGCGAAAACGTGAACTGGTATGCATGTAAACTAGTTGATCAACTGGTAGGAGACGGAAAAAACATACCAGTTTGCTTTCTATTAGTTGTTCAGCTGGTATGCAAAAGACAAATTCGATGTGTTTCCTGCGTTCGTCGATTTCACTACGGCTTTACATATTTCTACAATTCTCAAACGATTAGTGAAGCACTTGGTATAAAGAGTTTATTATGTTCATCTTCACTTATATTAAATGAGATGTTGCCCTTTGTCTGAATAAGTCCTAGGAAAATACTAGTTGACTACTTATGTTTTCCGATCCCTCAGGTTTTTTCATTTTTATTTATTTATTTTACTTATTAAATATTTTTTTACATTTAAAAAAAAAAAAAAAAATTAAATTAAAAAAAAAAAACTTTAGTCACCTGACTCCGACGAGATTCGAACTCGCGACCTGCTGGATTCGAAGCCAGACGCCTTACCAGTGCGCTATCCCACCACTTGTGCTGAGCATGTCAAAAGCTGCACTTCAACTGTATATGTGAACTAACTTTTTTTTGGTATGTGTTCGACTGGTATTTTAACTGGTATGAGCTTATGCAGAGGAAGACAATTGCCATTTCGTAGGACAATGGGAAATTTACAGTCGGGCAAGTAGTTGACTGGTTACGGTATACTGGTATAATTCTAGTATGCAACTAGTTATTTTCGCTGCAGGGTAGTAACCGTAGGTATATGAACGTATGAGTAAATTTAATTGTAAGCGTCTATGAACGTCCCTGCAGTAAATTTGTTTCACTGCTGAAGGATCAGTGATGATTCTTTGTTGAATATTCATCACTGTCATCATAACTCAGTATATTTTTATTTGTTTTTGTTTTTTTGTCTGAGGAAAGCAAACCATTTATATGAAAAATTCAGCAGTCTTTATATGAAAATATTCACTAATGCCTCCTCGTCATAGGTGAATTGCATCAGTGATTCATTAAGGATTCACTGCGGATTTTTACTGCAGGGGTATGACTAAATAAATGTGTACATATGTAAAAATATTTACATTCCCGGATAATATTTTATTGAAGATAACAGTTTTATTAGTTACTAGCAGACATGCATATGTTAGTATGGTTTAGTGGAAATAATTTAATTCCACTCAATTTGATTTCAACTACCACTCATTTCCAGAAGATTGAGTTAAAAAAATTTCCACTACCACGAAATGGCTTTTTAGTGAGTTGAAAAATTTTCCATTACCACTAATCGCTGTTAGTGGTAGTGGAAAAAAAATTAATCCCACTACACGTAATGGTAGTTGAAAATTTTTAAAATCCACTAATGGCATATTAGTGGTACTTGACAGTTAGTTAACTACGCCCATGTATGATTAATAGTAAATGCATTTACATGCAAGTCTGATATATTGCCCAAAGTAAATTGCCATTCGAAAGAATCTGCAATGAGATCCTTTTAATACTGAACAAACACCAATAAATCAGATTGGAAATAAAGGATATATATGTACATATGTATGTATTGGACTTTTAAAAGAAAACGGAAACAATTGAGAGATAATTTGTGGGATCTCACGCATGCTATCAAATCGATTTAGATGACAATGCAAATAGCAGAAATATTTTTGGATGCTGAATGATTATAATTCAAGATAAGAGAGCTACAACTACTACCCTCCCATTGAATGGCGTGGAACGGTATTGTGGTAGGCAGGGGAAAACTTTGTGCTTCACATGCACTCAAGCATGTTTGTCCATTGTACTTAAGGCCTTCAGAAAGGATAAGGATGTAGGGAGTGGATGTAGTGTTATAGTGGTGTCGGTGTTGCTCTGCAAACTTCCCCGATTCTTTAATAAATCTGAGAAGTTTGTCGAGCGGTAGAGAATGTGCATGAGCCATCGTCAGTATATCCGACCCGAGAATGCGCAATCTTAGTCTAGGGAAGACCGGACAAGTGCAGAGAAAATGCTCTGTGCCGTCGTCGTCCTACTCTAGAATCTAGACCAGATATGTAGGTATAATGATGTCTATGGTGGCCATGTGCTGTCCCCATGGATTGTGTCCTGTAATCACACCCACAAGGGCCCCAAGCTTACTATTTCTCTGCTTGAGCAGAAAGAAAGGTAATCTCTGTTGGGCGGGAAAATTGCAGTAGTTATCCTAAAATCACTTTTGTGTATAAAAGCAACAATTATGACGCCCTGAAGTATGCAACAAAATTAGACGCCTTGGAATATGAAACAGTGTTAATTTGTATAAATATACTTTTGGCCCTTTTCGAGGGCCCTGGTTTCGGGATTGGCTTACAGTAAGCATACTTATTGCTACCATCAGAACCTGAGTCACACATGAAAACCACTAATTCTACGGGTTATTCGACCAATACTAGGACTTTCAGCTTCTTGTTTTTATATTATTTTGGCCTTCTTATTCCTATTCTTCTTTTAGCTTCCTTCGTCTCATTCATTTTCCTTTCTTCCCTTTGCTTTTACTATTTCTGGTGCTTCTTCCTCTTATTTACTCTTTTTAGAAGAAGCAGTTGATTTTGCTGAGCAATCTACCCTTCTATCTTTATACTTTTTAAAATGTAATATTTTACAAAAAAAAAAAAGGAAAAACGCCAATGTTATTTGTTGATCGTTGTGTTGTTGGCATTTGATTTAAATTCACTTTAAAGATGTTAATTTTTCGAAATTTACATACATATGTATGTACATATTTGTGTAACTACCCAGCTAACAATTTTACCCGAAATCTGTTAGATTTATATCAGATTGTCGGCAAAAAACTCCGAAATCAATAAGATTTTTGTACGACTTCTTTAAGAGAAATGTATGAGGACCTTGACAGTAATTCTTACAGACATGTCTTGGGAAATTCTTTCTTTTTTACCGACAAATTGTACAGATATCTAACAGATTTCTGAACGAACAATGGGGGCAAGTTCGTATGTTTTCCAACGAACCTGATGGATATCTTACAGATATCTGAAGAAAATCGTGCAGAATTCTGCAATATTTGCCGACGAATCTGTTGGATACTTTAGAGATATCTGAAGAAAATCGTGCAGAATTCTGCAATATTTGCCGACGAATCTAATAGATACCAAACATAAATAAAACTGAGCTAAAGATCGGTCTCATTTTCAATTAATTATTTATTGCATAAAAATAGTTGAAGATTTCAATGAACAAATATGACAGGCTTTGTGTTAAAACGCTTCATGGTAGTATTCATTATATTAAAAGTAACCTAAATAAGTATATCGTCATTTAAACTTCATTACCGCCTATGCCAAAGTTGAGATTTGCCAAACTTTAACTCTTGGCGCCCAGCTCTATCGATCCATACCATAAATTTGGTTTTTGGAAAGCCCGGGAAGGTATATTTTATAGTGCTCTTTTTAGCTCTGATGTCATAGAGGTGGGCGTCAGCAATCAAATTTAAATTTTTGGACCATATGTCGTTTATGCGATTATGAAAGTTTCACTTATGCGGTTATGAAGTTTAAACGGCGATATTTAATTAATTAACTAACTATATTTAACACACTTCCGCCGGTCTTAAACAGAGTCGTTAATCACTTTTTCGCCTCGCTTGATCCGTTGTCTGTAAACCTGACGGGACAAATTCACTACTTTTGTTGTAACTATTATTTGGTAATTTCTATTAATTTTTTTATATTTTTTTTATATTCTCAATCTAAATTTTCACACACGAAAATAAATATGTACATATGTATAAAACATTTTGGCATGTCTGCTATGAGATATGTCTGAAGGGGGAAAAATTAAATTCCCTAGATATTTCTGATAGAAATCTGTAAAAAGTCTAGTCGCTTTCGATTCACAATTTCTCTGCTGGCTATAAATTTCCCTCTGCCAAATTTATATGTGAATGGTAGCGAGCAGGGGGAAATTTTTATCGACCAGTTAGCGAGTATGGCTACTACTCATTATGGATTCAAACATTTTTGTTCGATCCGACCTCGCTTGTGTGATGGCGAATCGAAAACGACATCTATAAGATATGTCCACATAGTCAACTTTATACACAGAATTTTTTCAGAATTGTCTGAATCAGAATTTGTCTAGTAAATTGTTAGCGGGGTAATGTTAGGAGCACTCGAAGTATGAGCATGGATAAAAAATAAAAAAAAAGTACTGCCTCATTTGTCGTGACATGACGACTGCAGTCGTTGACTGTCACCAAATTCACAGCTTCGCTTAAGTATCTCAGCAAAAATTGATGTAGGTGATGAGTGCAAGTGGCAACAATCGCTTAGTTAATTCATTCATTTTCTTTTTGTTGCTTCTTTATTTAGATACACAAGTAGTTGTGCACGCTGAGTTATCCTTGTGGACTTCAAATGAACTGCTGTGAAACAAAAAAAAAAGATATTAGAATAAAATAAGAGTTATAATGAGCGCGAGCAAATGCTACTCAAAACCAGAGTAATTGCCTTTGTTGGAACTTTTTCATTTTTTTTTACTTTTATTATACTCAGCTGTACTAGTACACAGAGTATTATAGTTTTAATCACATAACGGTGGATTGTAACACCATAAAATAATCGAGATAGATATTGACTTATATATATCAAATTGATCAGGGTGAAAAAAGAAATCGATTGAGCCATGTCCGTCCGTCTGTCCGTCTGTCTGTCTGTACGCACGATAACTCGCGCAAAAATTGAAATATTTTGATGAAATTTGGAATGCAAGTTGGTATCAAGACTGGAACGAATGGTATTGAAAATGGGCGAAATCGGACCATGACCACGCCCACTTCCCCTATATAGTAAAAATCGGAAATTTTGTATCTCAGTCACTAATAGAGCTAGAGTGATAAAATTTCACCCACGTGTGGAGCTCAGGCCCTTATGAAGAAATTTGGTGAGATTTTGAAAAATGGGCGGTGCCACGCCCACTTATTAAGGGCCAAACATTGAAAGTTTTATATGTCATAACTCAGAAACCGTTGAAGATATATCGATAAAATTTGGTAGGCGTGATATACTTACTTAGGCAAATGTTTGGACGAAAAATTGCCAAAATCGGTTAACGACCACGCCCACTTTTATATATGGGTATTATAAAGTGGCCTAATAAAACATTTTAAGCGATATCTCTGTCAAATATAAAGGTATATCATTGAAATTTTATGGCAGAAGTCCAACTGCGGATATAAAACGAAAAGCACAAAAATTTTGGGGAAATGGGCGTGTCACCGCCTCTTTTTAGAAGCAGGAATATACGAGATTTCTGAGCCAATAACTCGACAAATAATTTAAATATAATGACGAAACTTGCAGTGTACACTTTTATTAGTTGTGGTAATACATGTTCAAAATTTTAGCGAAATCGGTTGGCGACCACGCCTACTTTTATATATGGGAACTATAAAGGAGCCTAATGAAAATATTTTAAGCGATATCTTTGTCAAATATAGAGATAATTCATAGAAATTTTGTGGCATGAGTTCCACAATAGACCGGAAACAAAAAATATAAAAATTTTGGAAGATGGGCGTGGCACCGCCCCTTTTTAGACAAAGGAATATACGAGATTTCTTAGCCTATAACTCGACAAATAATTGAGATATTATAACGAAACTTGGTTTATATACTTTTATAACATGTGCTAATAGACACACAAAAATTTATTCAAATCGGTTTATGACCACGCCTACTTTTTAACAAAGATATAACTGGAACACCCTTTGGGAATTTGTAACGTGACATCTTTGTAATTAGAAGTCATAAAGGAATGAAATTTTGCACAAAGAATAATATTCATATGCTTAGTTGGATGACTGATAAAAATATTGAGAATGGGCGTGGCTACGCCCACTTTATGCAGCACTCGCTTTATATAAAATACATCGTGTTTTCATCAAACGCAAACAAACAATGAAAGCATACAGCTGAGTATCTAATGTTCGATTCCACTCGAACTAAGGCTTCCTTACTTGTTTTTATACATTTTTGTTTTTTATTTTTTGAGTACATCAACTTCGTGTGATTCTAAATGCATTTCTAATATTTTTTAACAGCAGCCAACTGCTGCATGTTGGCGCCGGGGCGGATGAGTTGTTACTTGTCATGGTCATAGCAGTGAGAATGGAGAATGTCGTGCGAAAAGTTATGGTAAATTACTTTGCCTTGATAAATTTCATTTAGCATTAGTATGCTATGGAAATTCTTGTACTTTGCTCTTTGTTGTTCGTGTTGTTTTGTTCTTGCGGTGTTTCCGCTTTGAGCGTTCTTGCAATGTAAGCCCTACGAGTAAAATATCGCCCATGAAATGCAGAAATGCGCGAATAAGTAACAATTTTATTAAGGATGCATTAGAAATGAGTACATATTTTAAAAATATCAATTAGATACTGTATGCTTAGCTTCTTAAGCTGTGAATGTTGACTCTTTTTGAATATGGTTTGTTCCTTTTTCTTCAAAACTTAATTCAAACTGAACCTGTTGGAATAATATATTTCCTAAGGCCGCGCCTTCACATAAATATGTACGCACTAGGGATTCCAATCCCGGGATCCCGCTCTTTTTGACACCCCGAAAATCCCGGGATGGCTAGAATTTTATCCCGGGATTTTCGGGATAAGATAAAGAGATAATATTACGCTATTATAGCAAAGAAAAGTTATATTTTTTATAATTTTTATTGGTCTCAGATCTGTATACTAATAGCATTTTCTATTCTGAATGAAAATGTTGCATTATTACATTGCAGCATTATCAACATGTGTCATGTGCCCTATTAAAGTGTTGCATTTTTCATGTGATGAATGAAACAAAAATAATGCAACCTTTTACTTGTGCTAAGAGCAGAAAATGTTGCCGTAGTTTTATATTTTGTCAATAGAACAAACATCCCTAAAAAGTGTTGGGTCTGTGTGGAAGAGAACAAAAAAATGTGACAGACCAGTCAAAGTAAGGATTAAAATTTTAGATTTTTTTTAATAATTAAATTTTTTTGTGTTGAAGTACGCGTTGTAAGGAAACGTACGTTAGGTATTTTTAAAGCTTTTAGCTTGAGGCAAAATTCATTTGATAATTTCTTTTTCCTGATTTTTGGTCATTTATTTCTCAAATATTTTTTGGAGTTTTCCCACATGGAAAGTAAATAATGGAAGAAAGGGGAAACAAAATTTTAATTAGACTTGATAGTCTGACAACACTGTACTAAAATTAAATACGCAGCTGCATACTCGGAATTCATACCAAAATATATATCTATGCAGAAGTTGCATTAATTTTCTGAATTTTTCGGCAAGCTGGGAAATATTCGCTTAAAAAAAGTGCGTCGTTAAATTCTAAAAAAAATTGTATTGGAAATTATCAAATGATTGCAAGCCTTTTTATAAATATCCTAAAAATACCAACTGCAAAGGCAAATGTTTTGTTCACCAAATTTATGTAATTTTCGTTGTTGGTTATGCTTTTTAAAGTAACTCTAAGGTATTATAAAATAATACGCATGATTTTACATTCCTATTTTTTTTTACTAATGAAATAATAAAAAATGGCAATAAAAATCTATTTTTTTCTTTGCATTTTAAAGTTGTAGCGTTTCTCTAAATATGTATTTATTTTTTCAACCCCAAATGTGGGAAAATAATAATGGTCGAAAAATTTTTGTAACAGAAATAAAATTCTACGTTTCAAAAGGGTTTCGGTGTAGTTTTTGAGATATTCATGTCCAAAGAGGCGAAAAACGCAGTTTGTGGCCATATTAACCCCTCAATATTTTTAAAATTACTCACTTTCATTAAAAACTGAATACATATATTGAAAGCACGATCATTTCTTTTAAAGACAATGTAGATATCTGAATAAGATACCCCAAAAAGCAAAGCGCTGTTTTCAAGGGAAATGATCGTTCTTTCAATAGCTGCAATCATTTTTTAATGAAAGTAAGTAATTTAACAGATTGAGCAGTGAATATAGCAAAAAATCACATTTTTCGTCTCACTGGACATGAATATCTCAAAACCTGCACGTATTACCAAAAATCCGACTTCAGATTCAGAATCAGCGCACCGAAATCCTTTAGAAAATTAGAATTTTATTTGAGTCAGAAAATTTTTTGGAAATTTTGTCGGCCTGTGTAATTAAAGTCCAAATCCCGGCATTATAAAAAAAATCTCGAATATCCCGGGATCGTAAAAATCGGAAAAATTGGAATCCCTAGTACGCACATTCAGTTTCTTATACACATGCATGTATATAAATGTGTTAATTTGTCGCTGGACGTTATCCGCTTCCATGTGTCTACTGCCTGTTGCATACTAGCAGCCCAGCCTCGGCTATGTCGTTGACAATCAATTTAAGTAATCAAGAAAATTAAGTTTTCACCGCTCGGCTATTTTTATACCACTGTCGTTGTCCCAAGAAATGTCAGAAATTCCAGTCTCTGCATATTAGCGTTTACCACTCTGATCACTAGTCTGTATCTACATCAGCACCTTGTTGACTATTATGGCTGAATGCCTAAATTATCTAGTTAATTAACTGGTATGTTTGTTCATAAGTTTTTTACGGGTATTTGTTTTTGTGTGCATGTTTGTTTGGTGTATGTTGCGACAAGTATAGTTAAATTATTGTTGTATTTACGTTGTTGTTGTTATGTTTGTCATTGGAAATTATCAACGATAAAAAACTGGATAACATTTTAAATGTTTCGTGCAAAAATGCTGTGTGTGTTACCCGATAGAAATACTCTTCATTTCCTCTTTCGCTCTCCATAGCACTCAATTCAAAAAGCTCCTTAGCCTTTTGGTTTTTTTTTTGTTAGCGTGTGGCAACATAAAACCATCAACCGCTATCCCCTTGCCACTTCCACCGTCACACAATGGGTGATTGCGGCCAAAAATAAATTCAAAATTAAAGTATGAGTAAAACAATTTTTTTAAATAGAGATCGACAGATACATCAAATTGTAATATAAAAGCTTATATAAAAATTTTTGAGTCTCTTTTCGTTTAGCCGTACAGGGTGCCCAAAGTTGAGCAAAAAATAGGTTCTTTTTTTTCTCAATGAACACACCTCATACAAAATGCTCTATCTCATTTAATTGTTAACATACGAACTCGAGTAATACATCATTACATAGATAATAATTTTCTCTTTGAGAAATTGTAACGTAGCTGTAAATACCGTTCACTATTGAATTTATATGAATTTTCAAATATTGACAAAAAATGTCGATAAGAAAAAAATTTTGCTCGACTTTGAATAAAAAAATAAAAAAAAAACAAAAAATATGACCTCCTCAAATTTTTTTATGCTTTGAAATAATATATTCTTAATCAAACTACATTTTCATTTTAAAAATCCACTTGCTTCATTTGCTTTTATAATTTTTTTCCCATTGGCCTAAAACTGCGTTTTTGTAAACGCATTAATTATGTTAGTTTTGACATTATGAAAAACGTTTATATTTAGGCGAGTAATCAAATATTTCTTTATCGTCTTACAGTAAATGGTGCATACTTTCAAATTATGAGGTAATCTTTTTTATCAGCGTTAATTCATATCTTTGACAGCTTTTTTCTTTTGGAATATAAAAAAAAAATGTGTAAAAATTGTAAAAATTTAAAATGAAATAAAAAAAAAACTAAAAATATGACCTCCTCAATTTTTTAATATTTCATAGTCCTAAATGTCTTTTATGAACACGAGAAAAAAGCGTAAAAAATCGTTTGCTCCTTTTTGTTTTATGAACATTTTTATGGAAGGTGTTTTTTGAGTTTTCGTACATTTTTCCCATACAAAATGCCCAGAAGTATGCTTCAAAAAGTTTAAATTTTTTTGTATGGGGAATATTTGTCAAAATGGTGAAACTTAAATATCGATATTTCCAATTCTAATTAAGATATTCGAAGAAAGTAAACGCTGTTTTCAAGGGTAATGATTGCCCTTTCAACTGGTTTAATCAAATTTGAGTGGAAACTAATTACGTAAAAGATATTAAGCAGGGAATAGAGCCAAAAAACATGTTTTTTGCCTATTTGGGCATAAATATATCACAAACTAGAACCAATTTGGAAAATCTGACTCCAGATTCTGGTTTAGCACACTGAAATCCTTTAGAAAAGTGTAATTTAATTTCTGGTATAAAATTTTTTTGAAATGCGATTTTTTGTATGAAAGTTTTATGATAAATGCTTATAACATACTTAAAAGTGCATATATTTTTAATTTAAAAACGGTGAAGTACTTTACCCCTTTTCCAAAATGATTACTGCATTTGGTTTATATTCCAAAAACGTATACACTAATCAAAATAGAGCATTTTAGCTATAATAGTTAGGAAAATGTTGAAATTTCAAAAATACCGTTATATGGGAGGTGGGCATATTTGTGGGTGGATTTTGTTCAAATTTTCACAGTTTACTAATTTCAACCAAAAAAGCTTAAGTTCCGAGTTTCAAGATTCTAGCTTAATTATTACTATTTTTGGCCGCGTTTGTATGGAGGTGCCCCTACTGTGCGTCATTGCTGTGTGTGTTGGGCGATGATAAATGAGTTTCAGTGGATGACAGCAAATCAACATAAGTGCATTATTGTTGTGGTTCTCTTTTGTTGCTACTTTAGCAATATGCGCTACTCTTTTTTTATTGTTGTTGTTTTTTGATATTGCTATTGCTGTTGGTGTTGCGAAATGAAGCATGTAGTGTAGTATGTAGTATTTAAAATAAAATTATCCACTAGCTGGAACGTTTTCCGGATAATTTGATTATTTGCAAAAAAGAAAAAGAAAAAAATATTCTTGAAGGATTGCTCAGCTTCAATGAAAATGGATGTGCGAAAAAACTGCAACAATAACAAAAAAAAATATGTAGAGGAAATTTACATTTATACGAAAGAGGTATGCAAGAGTGATCAGGTGTTATATTTTTTAAATAAATGCATTGAACCAAAAGAAAAAATTTAATATGAATCGTGACTGAAAAGTTAAGGTTTTTTTTAAGGAAGATAACTTCTATCTTTACATGTAGAAATATAAACTTTAAGACTGTAATAAATCAGCTTAATTTGTGGAAGAATATGAATTTATACATATATCTAATGATGAATTTTTTTAACATATTGTGAAGATTTAAAAATATACGTTTTATGTCACAGTTCAAAATGAACCAAAGCAATTCAAAAACGACTGTTAGATAAATCTCTTTTTCAAGTCTCAGCTTCGATAATGAATGTGCAAAGGGCTATTCTGCTTGAGGTGATTCTCCAACAAAACGGAACCGTCTTTATCATATGTATTTTTCATGCGTTCTGATTTCGAGATCCTGCCTTTTCTCAAAGGGAATATTTAAAGATAGAGTGGAGTGTCGTAAAGCAGGCCGAAGGGCAGAGAACAAAAGGGATACAAGTTTGTATGGCAGAGCGGCGAAGCACTTGGGGCTGAGATAAACGCTGCATTTTCATAAAGTGATCGTGCCGTTAGCAACTGTTGTTGGGATAAAGCTCCCCGAGCGCATGAGTAGATAGCGACGCGCAATAGCTTCAAGTTTTTTGGTTAGTAGAAAGTTAGGATAACATATTAAAATTTATTAAGCAAACGTTGCATAGCATCGGTGATTCAGTGGTAGAATGCTCGCCTGCCACGCGGGCGGCCCGTGTTCGATTCCCGGCCGATGCAAAAGTTTTTTTTTTAAATTAAATTAATTTATTTTTTTCAGTCTCCATAGAGTATTCCGAATTTTTACCACTGTGCGACAGCGCTTAATCTTCTCCGATTGGCACCAAAATTTATATGTGAAATCTTTGAGTGCGCTGTTATCGAAGGAGAGGGTGAGATCGAAGAAAAACGCTAATTTGATTTTGGGAAACACTCTAATGTACATACCATATGCCATAAAATCCAACATTTAAAAATGTTTTTAATATTTGCAAAAAATCTCGCACTATTTTAAACGATCGCGCACTCATTTTTTCGACAATCTCGCACATTTTTGGATTTTGGAAGTGGCTACACTGCTTGAAATAGGATGAATAATTAATATGTTTATGTTAGGCAATTCCTCATTTCGTAAATGCGACACTCCCAATACATTTGAAAAGGACAAGTATAACCCATAATGGGTAGAATAAAGACCCGGCCAGCATTCCCTCTGCACCTGTTGTCATGTGCTAAATAAACTTAAGAACAACAACAGACAGGAGTTCATGACTGTGGATTTATTTATTTCTCTAAAGCTGTAGAATAATAACAAAGCGGTATGTCGGCAGAAGAAGAAGAAGAAGAAGAAAAAGAAGAGGAAGAAGAAGGATGTTCGGCAGAAGGAGCGATAAGCAAGGTTAGAGATTTCATACACCCGTATGTACTAAATATATATGTATGTATGCATGTACATTAGGCCGTCTCGCCTTATAAGGATCAAAACAAAAACATTTCCCGAAAAAAATTTTATTATTTTGTTGGACGCCGCTAGATGTTGCCCAAATAATTTTTGTTCGTTTCTTCGTTATTTATATAGTCTCATTTTAAAGTTTAATACGTCAATGTCTTTCAACCCGAGAGTGAGGCTTCTATTATATATCCGTCTTAACCGTATGTGTGCCTTTGAACCCAGTACCTATTTAGTTTATACCACCTTAATGTAACTTTGTGCCTGCATGTTAAATGTCGTCAAAATCCATTAATCTTTTGCAAACGAAGTATTTCGATCTCTACACGAAATAAAACATAGGTAATCAACATTCCGAGAAATAGGTACATATATGTTTTTCGCTTCCTGTGGTGTTTTAGGTTAATTTTACAAAGATTTTTTCCGAGGGAACCCCTACGGAAATTGAATGGCGAATAATTTTCTAGAACGAAAGAAGACACTGAAGATGGCGCATATTAGCCGAAACCGGTTTGTCTCCAAACCAAACTTGACAAGGGATGACGGAAGATCGTTCCACAATACAGGTTATTTTGACCCCTTTTTACATATTCAGGAAAAAAAATGTTTTTAAGACATCATATGGCAGGCGTACGTTGCACTTTTTTATGTCCATATAAATGCGAGACGGCCTAATGTCTATGCGAAGCAGGTCTAATACTTCTTAACTCATTCTTGCTATTTTTTCTACGTTCTTCTTCTTCTTAATATATGGCATAAGCAGTGTGCATGTGTATGTATGTACATGTGTACCGTTATTTTTACTCAAAACGCGCTCAACATAATAAATCAAAATGACCCAGTTAAGTACATATGTACATATGTATGTAACTATGTACACGAGCATGTAAAAAGCATACAAGCTGCGCAAACAAACAAAGCTTTGCACGAAAGCGATAACAAATTTCGCCCGAGATGAACTTTAATGCCAGCCAAAGGTTGAAAGTGAAGAAAAATAAAATTGCTTTACGCCTCACGCCACACACGGGCACATCATCACGGTTTGTTTAAGGTATTTTACAAGCATTTATATTCAGCTACGGTCTGGCGGCACAGGGGAGAGTGAGGTGGCTTTCGTTAAATCACAGCCAAAAACTGTTCGTGGATGGTCTAGGGCGCAGTCAAACTTCATTAGATATGTATGACTGTACAGTGTACACGGATGCTCGACAGGGTCAAGTGTGAAATAATAAAAATAAAATTTCCACCTTTTTCATTATTTTTGTAAGAAGCGTACGATGACTTATGTTTACTTAGCCAAATCTTTGTATGTATATGTATGTATGTGCGTTGAATGGATTGCTTGGATTATGAATTTATGATTAGGCTCCTCACCATCTGTACATTTACTTCATTAGCTCTGTTGCTCGTTGTTTTTATAATGCATCTAATGCCGTGATTCAACATAATTTCGCCGACAATGAATCTGACAGTCGGTCTTCTGGCCGGTGGTTGTACCGTTGCTCATCTACCGTTACTTATGTACAAACAAATTTGTGCGGCTTTTAAATAAATGAAACCTCACACAAATAAGGCTCAACTTAACTAAAGAGAAATACTTAGTAGGAAATTCTATTAGTGCAGCCATTCATTCGCTGATCCCGATTGCACAACTTAAATCACCTTCTCCCTTCCAAATGCCCTGCTGTTACTGCAGGATTTGGTTTGCTCTCATCTGACTCGCCCTTCAATACACGCAATCGAGTTGTGGAAACGCGAAACTAAGTCAAACATTGTACATATTTTTGTTGCTGTTGAGATTGTTGTTGTTGTTGTTTTTGGCCATCTTATCCGCAGTGTTCTTAGTATCTCTTATGTAGCTGGCAATTAGGATTTTGTTGCGGTACTATTTTGGTTGCTTAAATTTTTGTTTCTTTGGCTACCTTTTGTTTGTTTGCGTTTCTGTTATTATTGTTGTTGTTGTTTGTGATATTGTACTGCGCAAAAGTTTTTGGAAATTTTCTGATTGCATATTAATATTTAATGTTGCTTACCATTTACCATTTTAGCCACCCACACACACACACTTGTAAGGCAGCGACAGGTAGAATTTTCATTACAAATGTTGGCAAGAGGGTGGATTAGTGGGGTAGGATATCACTTCTATGTATCACCTCCATCTCTACTATCTCAACATCGTCATCATGGATTCGTGTATATGTATGTACATTGGCCGCCTGCGCTGCTCTTCAACTTAAAAACTCAACTTTTGGGTAGCATAAGAAATGATTTTTCTTTTGGCATATCTTAATGGATTTTTTTTACTTCAAAGCTTTCTTCCTGCTTTTATTTTCTCTACAAATACAGCTTTGTTTTTGTTTTGTGAATTTTTAATTTTTACTTACATATTTCAATACAAAGTAAATTATTTTTTTTTCGCGTATAGTTAATTTTGTAGCGGCTGTGTAATGTCCATAAAAGGGATGGGCATTATTCAGAAACTGAGTAAATCAATAACGAAAAAATAAGAATACATTTTTATTCTTCACTCAGATAATTTGGAATAAATTGTTAATTTTTATTCACGTTATTCAATTATTTATGCTAGTCACACAAGTGAATGACCTGATTATTCGAATACTTTCCCGAATCCGAACAGAATTTTTTACCGAATCTAAACCGAATATTTTTCCAAATCTGAAAGCGAACCCGAATACTTAACCGAATATTTTTCCGAACACTTTCAGAAATCTGAAACTGAACCCGAATGACCGAATAATTTCCCGAATTTGAAACGCATATTTTTCGGAAAACTTTTCCGAATCCGAATATTCGGTTAAGTATTCGGATTCGATTTCGAAAAATTGTATTCGGAAAAATATCTATTCGAGTAAGTATTTGGGTTTGTATTCGGATTCGGGAAAGCATTCGGAAAAATATTCGGGAAAGTGTGCGGTAAAATATTTGGTTAAGTATTCTGATTTGGTTTCGGGAAAGTATTCGGAAAAATATCTATTCGGTTAAGTATTTGGGTTAGCTTTCGGGTTCGGGAAAATATTTTCGGTAAAGTATGCAGTAAAATATTCGGTCAATTATTCGGGTTCAGTTTCAAAAAAATATTCGGATTCTGTTTTGGATTCGGGAAAATATTCGGTTAAGTTTTCGTGTTCGGTTTCGGATTTGGAAAAGTATTCGGTTCAGATTCCGGAAAGTATTCGAAATATCACTTTGAAAAAAAAAAAAAAAAAGCCAGTCACTTGTGTGACTAACAAGAATAATTGAATACTCGTAACGTGAATAAAAATGTATTTCTTATTCAAAGTTGTTTTGCTGAAGAATAAAATTGTATTCGTTAATCAACTTATTTTGGATTAGGAATAAAAATTAAGTTTTATTTGAATAAAAATCCATGAAAAGCTCAAAATGCATCGGATTCGTAGTCATTTTGATTTAATTTCTATGACTCATCTCAGCGGGCCCGTACAGAGTTTTTTTTTTTATTATTTTAAGTTTAAAACAGAGCTCATTTATGAGTGAAATGCTCCAAGAAGTGTGTCCAATACATATATGTATGTATGTAGCTCCTAAGGGAAATATTTTGTTAGCTGTGTGAATTGCCTGATTGCGTATACGCCACGGTGGGCAATCAAATACATAAATCAAGGCGAATAGATGATTTGCTGCTTGCCGAAGAAGAGCGATATCGTATTAACATAAGACATAAGAATGAGCGCCAACCTTAGAACTTTTTTTACATTTGTACATATGTATATTCATGCATATGTATATACATACGTACATACATACATATACATATGTATATCTATATGTATACAAAATGAAAAAAAAAATAGGATATTCTTAGCACTGCCGTCCCACCCACTCCATAGACACTCTTACACATATACATATATGTATGTATGCCAGTTTGTCTACACGTATGAATGTTTGTATAAGTAAAGTAAATTTTAATAAAAATCCATTCAAGCGGCGATGCATAAATAATATATGAAAGTCTGTTTGCAATGCAACTTAGTGGCGCGCTGGCGGCGCCGGGAAAAGTGTTTGTTTTTCGTGTTTTTGAAATGCTGTAAGAAATTAAAAGTAAAAAAAAAAAAAGAAAAAATACACGCAGATGTGCGTTAACGTTTAAATTTCACAGCACACACACGTCAAAAAAGAAATAAAATAAGACGATTACGTGCATATGAATGTATGTATGAGGAAGGAAATATGTAATTTGATTGAAATTAATTGGATTTGCACGCTGTGCGACGAACTTAAATGTGCAAGAAAAAAGTTGGAGTTGCATGTATAAACGAAGGGGGGTAATAGAAAATATGCATATCTATGGACATATATGGGGAAAGAGTTGTGGGAAATATTTATGTATGTACAACGTATGTACATAAAAAAAATAAAGGTAAGAAATCAATTTTTTTTGGGTCATGACATCGGTCGCATTCGATGCTCAGATGTTGTCCACATCAAAAAAAAAAAAAAAAAAAAATTTTACCCTTAGGTCCCTTTCTCTATGCGCTGTCATACACTGAGAGAAAAAAAATATATGGAGGAGTCAAAGAAATTGTTTACCTATTTTGAACACTACTTTCTTTGTTTTGAGTAAATTTTCCTTAAAACATGTTAAAAGGTTTATAAAATATTGTTGTTACATGCGTTACCATGGTTTCATATACTTGTTTTGAAAAAATTCATACATTAAAATAATGAAAAATTCTTTAAGCGCCATTCCATTCCCAACGTTCCTTGTTTTGAAGACTTGATTTCTTTAATTTTGAGAAATTAAATTCCCATACAAATCCCCATGGCAACGAATTTGTTTGAATGTTTTTTTATGTTTTTTCCACATTTTTGAGAAAATTTACACAAAACAAAGAAAATTTTGTATTGGGACGCGTGTTCAAAATAAGGAAAATTATGTCTTTGATCGAGAGAAATTTTTTTTTTGAGTGTATATGTATTAGGTAGATAATTTTTTTGCAACGATAAACCTAAATAAATAATATGAGCATAAGTATTGTGTCTTTCATATTTCATAATCTCTCCCAATCAAACTTTCAACCAAGTAGATATTGAGCTCGAATAAGCTTTATTTCCATTGTTGATGACCCCTGTAGAAATTTCTTTATACAATTTTCGTGGAACATATTAACCCTCTAACCAAGCACACAGCCTACGCCATACGGTTTTTACTACATCAAAATGTCTATAAACTACACGCTACGCTTCGTCTCACCCACTTGAGAACCGCCCATAAATATTTAAACGTGCAATAAATTCCCTTTAAGTCGTTTAGTCATTAACTCAGTTGGTCATTCATATAATTCACAAAAAAACTAATTGCTTCGGAATGTTTGTTTCGTTTTCCATTTAGATACTTCACTCTGTTGCCATTATTGTGCCCAAATGGTTTCAACTCAGACACCAACAGGCAGCAGACAAAGACAATTCATTTGGCCACTCTGTTGGACATGGATGTTTGCTAAAATGCTTAAGGACAAAACGTATTCACATACAAACAAACATGCGGACAACACATACAGAGAATAAATAAGGTTGTAAGGCAATCGAGATGGTCCGACGATGAGCAATGAGCGAGAAAACGTGAGTAGCAGTATCATCATTACAGCTAGTCGAGTTGAGTCACTGTGCCAGCGAAATGAAAACGTGTTTGCAATTAGAGACTTGATAACATTATTTGAATATGAAGTACTCGTTATATGTATGTATGTATGTGTGTACATATGTGTATCCCCTCAACAATTTGCGAAAGTGACAAATTAATCGCTGACAGAATGAAATAGCGCAATTTGATTGAAAATGAAATACAAAAAAGTTAGAGTTAACAGAAGAAAAAGAAAAAGGAAAAGAAAAAAAGAAAAATAAAAAGAAAAAAAAAAAGAAAAAGAAAAAGAAAAAGGAAAAGGAAAAGAAAAAGAAGAAGAAAGAGAGAATGAAATACAAAAGAGAATAATATGTTGGTTGGTTGGTTTGGTTGGTTTGAGTGGCGAGTCCCATTGACTCCAAATAGCGCCAATGCGCCGTTTTGTTACCACAACTCGTGACTAAAACCACTGAAAAGTAAAGGGGAATAATGAAACGGTACGGAAACCGGGCCCTACACCTATATCCATCCCGTTGAATTTAAATATTTGAGCAGCCCCTCGGGCCTGACATCCTTTAGTTCCGAGAGACTGCCGAAGAAAGGTTTGCCGAGGAACTTCATTCTGCCTTGGCAGTGCGAAGGACACTCGCATAGCAGGTGCTCCACCGTCTCTTCCGTTCCAGGAAGGTTACAGCTTCGGCACGTGGTATTGTGGTCCAATCCCAGTCGGGCCGCGTGTGTACCAATGGTCCAATGCCCCGTAAATACCGCAGTTATGCGGGAAATGTCTCTTCTATCCATCTTTAGGATGGCTGAGGATCGCATCTCATTATATGAAGGCCACAGACTTCTGCAGACCCTGCAGGTCCGCAACCGTTGCCATCTAGTTTTTGCCTCCCCGAACCAGTGCCGAGAGATTCGACCCTTGACAAATCCCAGGGGCGCAAGAACCTCTCGCGCCTCTGCGACATCAAGAGCCGAGCCCCGCCTGGCCAGCAAATCAGCCATTTCGTTACCCTGAATATCGCGGTGCCCCGGCACCCAGATCAGGGACACGCTATGTCGACCCGCCAAGCCAATGAGCAATTCCCTGCACTGACCCACCAGGCTCGATGACACCCTTGCAGACCCCAGAGCCTTCAGAGCTGCCTGACTATCAGAGAAAAATCCTATCCTGTTTCCGACCTCGGCACCTTCTGTTGCCATTAGAGCCTTGCAGGCCTCCAGTATGGCGAAAACTTCAGATTGAAAAACGCTCGCCGTGTTCGGCAGCCTAATTGATATAGAAATGTCCGGATGAGTTGCGAAGACACCGGCTCCCACCCCGCATCCCATCTTTGACCCATCCGTGAAAACAGAAATGTCCAAACTATGAGCAAGTTTGCCACCTCCCCAGTCTTTCCTAGATGGAAAGATAATCTCATAGTTTGTGTCGAATACTGTTGTAGGACAGAAATAGTCTGACTTTGTGTTGATGTAGGAGTCAGTAACTTGGAGCAGTATACGTCCATGCCCATATGTACGTTCCTTCCAGAGTCCCAACTCCCGCAGCCTAAGAGCACCCTGGGATGCCGCTTCCTTGACAAAAAGATCAATGGGCAGGATATTGCAAATCACGTTCAGAGCCTCCGTGGGGCATGATCTGATCGCCCCTGTGATTGCAACGCAAGCAGCTCGTTGAACTTTCCGTAGCATATCAGCCATGTAGTTCACCTCGGTTGCTCTCCACCACACCAGTGATCCGTAGGTTAAGATTGGTCGAATAACTGCTTTGTACATCCATGCTGTGAGTTCTGGCCTCAGACCCCACTTTTTTCCCAGCATTCTTTTGCAGGCATACAAGGCACCGTAAGCCTTCTTAGTTCTATGTTCCGTGTTAAGCCTCCAGTTTAACTTAGGCGTCAGAAGAACTCCTAGATATTTTGCACTGTGTGAAAGACTTAGTTCTCGACCATTGAGAACAGGTAAATTGAAGTTAGGGATTTTCCTCCTCGTGGTAAAAAGCATCAGTTCTGTCTTTGAGGGGTTTACACTGAGACCGCAGGACTCCGCCCATCTGCTCAGTTTCCTTAGAGCCCCCTGCATGATCCCACTGATCACGTCGGTACACAGACCCGATACTAGTACCACGACATCATCCGCATAAGCCACTACTTTTACTCCCCTCCCGTCGAGTTGGCGAAGTATTCCGTCTACAACGCATAGCCACAGCAAGGGTGATAGAACGCCACCTTGAGGAGTTCCCCTCCCCGGGTATGTCCTAATCTCACTCGCTCCTAGCCTTGCGCTTATAGTTCTGGAACGCAGAGCTGACCCTATCCAGTTTACTATGGCGTCCTCCACACCCAGAGCAGAGAGAGAGTCCTCGATCGCTTCCCGGCGAACATTGTTGAAGGCCCCCTCTATGTCCAGAAACGCACCCAAAGTAAACTGTTTACTCTCGAGGGATGCTTCCACCCTGTGTACCACCTCGTGCAATGCGGTCTCTGTGGAGCGACCCTTGAGATAAGCATGCTGAGCTGATGACAGCCCGGAAATGTTTAGCCTTCCGCGAATATATATGTCCAGTAGTCGCTCGAATGTCTTCAAAACGAAGGACGAGAGACTAATGGGTCTGAAATCATTGGGCTTGTCATGACCCCTCTTGTTTACCTTTGGAATGAAGACAACCCTGGTCTCTCTCCAATTCAGAGGGACATGATTCAGCCGAATGCAAGCCCTGAAAATGCATTCCAACCATGGGGTCACCAGTGTACACGTTTTCTGCAGCATAGCTGGGAAAATTCCATCCGGACCTGGTGACTTGTATGGCGAGAAACTGTTGATTGCCCACGCAATCTTTTCTGGAGATATAAGCTCATCTATGAGCTGAAGAGAGGTCGTTGCCTCGTGTTCGGTTGGTTCCTTTTGATTGGAACTACACCCTGGAAAATGTGTTTTTACCAACAGTTCCAGCGTTTCCGCTGAGCTGCCGGTCCAAGATCCGTCGTCTTTCCTTACAAACGATGGGCAAGATTTTTCTTTTGAGAGGATTTTTCCTATCCTCGAAGACTCCTTGGTTGTTTCGATAGAAGAGCAAAAGTCCCTCCAGGATTCACTTTTTGCTTTTCGAATTGCTTTCTTGTAACACCTGAGACTATCTTTATACGCCTGCCAATTTCCAGTAGAATAGCCCCAGTTAAATAATGCACGAGACTCTTTCCTGAGCCTGAAAAGATCCGAATTCCACCACGGAGGATAAGTCTTTCTGCCAAAACTAGTAGGACAAGCCACCTTTAGGGCAGACCCCATGGCCTTCTCTAGCTTGCTACTGCTGGCATTGAGGTCCCCCACGGTCGAAATATCGTTCAAAGAATGATTACCTAACTTATTACCCACCACACTGACGAACCGTCGCCAGTTGGTCCTCCTTGGGTTACGATAGGGAATAGGATTGTCTAACTTAAGGTCGATGTCAAAGAATATCCACCTGTGATCGGAAAAAGATTCCCGTTCCGATACCCTCCAATTATCAACCTGAATATTGCTGTTTCCACTAAGTAGTGTAACATCCAACACCTCTTCCCACCCAACAAAAGAATTCGTACTTGGGAAGACAAAGGTGGGGGTATTCCCCCTGTTACATACTACTAAGTCTGAATTAATAATAAAATCATAAAGTGACTCACCCCTGTTGTTTATTTCCGTGCTTCCCCACAGAAAATGCCTGGAGTTAGCGTCACAGCCTATGAGAAGATTGTTGTTGTACTTAGCGCTCATCAGGTTTCGTACCTCCTCCGGTGGGGCGTCCCTCTCATGCGGCATGTAGCTCGAGGCAATAGTCATGCTGGCACCGCCAGCTGCCTCCAGCGCCACAGTAGTCAGATCCTCTGAGCTGTGGGAAGAAATGAGAAAAGCATTGCATATTGATTTTATTAAAATACACGTCCTAGGCTTACCTTCAGTACGCTTGTAGAACGTAGCATAACCTTTCACCGAGAGCCCCTTCACCTCGGTATTCCATACCCAGGGCTCCTGAATGAGGGCGATGTCGACGTTCTCCTCCACCAGGAGAACGGCAAGGTTGTCAGATGCCAGCCGCGAGTGCTGGAGGTTGATCTGAACAACCTTTAGGCCCATTGGGAACGTTTAGGGTTCGGACCCCTCGGCGAGCTGCAAACCTTCCAAAAGCTTGTCAGCATCGTCGATGTCATCCGCGTCCTCGTCGTCCCCCTTGGGCCGGAAAATTTTCACTTTGGCGCGCCGTACGCCGAAGCGAAGAGTGAAACCCGCTTTTTCCAGCGGTACAGTACTTTCCTCGTTGATGAGGAGAAGGAAGGAAGTGCTGTTTTTTTGCGACTGCTCCTGCTTAATGACCATCCAGTCATGCATGGGCACATCGCGGTTATGAGCCTGGAGATATTTTAGCAGCTTATCGCTGCTAATTTCCAGTCTCGGGAGCCATACCCGAGCCCTGGGTCTCCTTGGAATCTCCGATGCCGGGATAAGCTTAATCCTTAAGCCTTCCCCGAAATCCCCCAAGTCCAGCAGGCACTTTTCCAGAAAGTCCTTTGACTGCTGGTCCTCGCATTTGACCACCCTGTGGCCTCGAATAACCTCCTCCGAGTCGAAGGTGGGAAGATTTCCCTCCGGGTTGGCCATCACAAAGTCGATGACCATTTGAGACAGCCTTGCCTCAATCTCCACCCACTTCTCTAGGACGGGTTTTGCACTGTTGGAGGTTGCGTCAACTAGAGCAACCTTAAGGCTGCTCTGCGCCACCTCCGCGAATGTTTTAACCTCCACCAGCGCTCCGGCTGAAGTAGAGGGTTTGTCGTCATTGGTCTTGCCCTTTACGGAGGCCGCCAATGTTTTGACCTCCACCAGCGCTCCGGCTGAAGTAGAGGGTGCATCACCAGTGGTCTTACTCTTTTTTGAGGCGCAAGAGGCCTCTTCCAGAGACCTATTGCGCTTACCACCTGGATCATTTTCGGCGGTTTCCAAGTACGCCCGGTACTCGTCGACCACCGCCTGAAATTTTATTCGGTCCGCCGCATCCTTGGGATGGACGGTCCCACCTGCAATGTTCCGTTCTATCCGTTCCAGGACAGACAAAGCAAGATGGTACCGTTTTCTCGCCTGAGATGCTTTGGACCTAGCATGTTTATTAGCCGGCTGCGCCCTGGCAGCCTCGGAAAGCTGTTGACGTGGCGGAGTACTGCAGCCCACAGTACTTGCTCCGCTCATAACAATCGTGTCCTGGCTGGAAGACAGGGGCTCGTCCGAGGAAAAGCTCATGTCCTCCAGGCGGGGGGCGTCCGTTAACCTAACGTCCCGTCCTGTCACGATCGTTTGTTTTTGTTCATTTGTTGTTGTTGTTGTTTTTATATTATTTTTGTTTAGTTCATCCATTTTTTGTCCCACGAGTATGCACGGAAAGGGTTGGTCACTCGTCCGCAGAGCCGGCTTGCATAGAGAAGGCACTTATACAACCGACCTTGCCCGGGCGTCGGAGGGGACCGTTCGGGATCAGCTATTCAATAGACACCCGCTGACCATTCAGCCATCAGCACGGGTACCTCAACACCTTGGCTTAGGGTGGTTCTCACCTACTTTATCTGTTCCCCGACCAAATGGTAGAGGTTAACAGTGTCACCAGCGTGAAGGAAAAGCAGGAGATTGAAAGTGAGAGGTGAGAGGCTTCATTTCCGAGGATCTGCCATCGAGTTAACACATCACTAACCTTTGTGAATAATATGTACTTTCGCCAGCAAACAGAAACAAGATAACAACCTAAAACGACCCATCTAAGTAACATTGAAGTGCATTACAATAAGCTTAAATATGCATGTATATCGTTTAAATATTATACGAGTAAATATTCTAGAAAATTATTCGCCATAAAATTTCAGCAGGGGTCTCCTCAGAAAAAATCTTTGTAAAATGAATTTGAGAAACCACAGAAAGCGAAAAACATATCGCACCCTAAATCAAAAAGCGGCACAACTCAAAATTTTTCGAAATCGAGTTTTTTTTCATAAACGGGTATACGGAAAATATCTCTAGCGATTGCCAAAAAAACTTTTGAATAACTGTCTCTTTCGACCAAAAAATAACCATTATACCTGGCCCTTTGCCATACAATTGCTTGTAGTGAAAAAAAGTTTTTTGGCTCTCCTGAAAATTTTTGAATTTTGAGTTGTGCCACTTTTTGATTTAGGGTGCAATATATTCCTCGGAATGTTGAACGTGTTTTATTTCGCGTTCTGCTGAAGCTATCTAAATACTTCTTTTGCAAAAGATTAATGAGTTTTGGCGGCGCTTAACATGCAGGCATAAAAAAGGTACATTAGGGTGGTATAAAATATGTACTGGGTGGTAGTGACACCAATGGCGCACATAGGGTTCATAAGATTATATTGTTTAAACCGTTCTTTCAAAACAAAGACATTGCTGTATTAAACTTAAAGATCGGACTATAAATATCAAAGATATGAAAAAAATGTACTTGGGCGACATCTAGCGGCATAAAAGTAAAATAAAATAACTACTTTAAAAAAAAAAATTAAAAATAAAAAAAAAATTTTTTCCGGAAATGTTTTCCAAAAAGACATCATACGGTGGGGCGTATGGCGAAATTTATTTTTTGAGATACGGTCTAGTGTATATGTATATGTATGTACATGTATCAGTAGTGAGTGTTCATTGGGATCAGACCTGGGTAATATCAAGTACCAGTACGACTTGTGACAAGTACATTTTAAAGGAATTGTACTGGTACTGGTACTGGCATTCCCAAAATTTTCAAGTACAAGTACAAGTACAAGGAATTGAAAAAGAATTGAAGTTTTAGCAAATACTTCAAAGTATTTTTTCAAAATAATTGAAAGTACTTGAAAAAAATTGAAAAATGTACTTGAAAAAATTTTTCAATTCTTTTCAAGTACTTTCAATTACTTACGACCTTGAAACCAATATTTAAAAAACAAGTAAGGAAGCCTAAGTTCGAGTGGAATCGAACATTAGATACTCAGCTGTATGCTTTCATTGTTTGTTTGCGTTTGAATGAAACATGGTATATAAAGAGAGTGCTGTATAAAGTGGGCGTAGCCACGCCCATTTTCAACATTTTTATCAGTTATTCAGCTAAGCATATGAATATTAGTCTTTGTGCAAAATTTCATTCCTTTATGACTTCTAGTTACAAAGATGTCACGTTACAAATTCCTAAAGGGTGTTCCAGAAATATCTTTGTTAAAAAGTAGGCGTGGTCATAAACCGATTTCAATAAATTTTTGCGTGTCTATTAACACGAGTTATAAAAGTGTATAAACCAAGTTTCGTCATAATATCTCAATTGTTTGTCGAGTTATGGGCTCAGAAATCTCGTATATCCCTGCTTCTAAAAAGAGACGGTGCCACGCCCATTTTCCAAAATTTTTATATTTTTTTTTCCGGTCTATTGTGGAACTCATGCCACAAAATTTCAATGAATTATCTTTATATTTGACAGAGATATAGCTTAAAATGCTTTTATTGGGCCACTTTATAATACCCATATATAAAAGTGGGCGTGGTCGTCAACCGATTTTAACAATTTTTAGTCCAAACATTTGCCTAAGTAAGTATATCACGCATACCAAATTTCATCGATATATCTTCAATGGTTTCTGAGTTATGACTCATAAAACTTTCAATGTTTGCCCCTTAATAAGTGGGCGTGGCACCGCCCATTTTCCAAAATTTTTATGTTTTATGTCCATAGTTAGACTGCTGCCATAAAATTTCAATGATATATCTTTATATTTGACAGAGATATCGCTTAAAATGTTTTTATTAGGTCACTTTATAATACACATATATAAAAGTGGGCGTGGCCGTCAACCGATTTTAACAATTTTCCATCCAAACGTTTGCCTAAGTAATTAAATCACGCATACCAAATTTCATCGATATATCTTCAATGGTTTCTGAGTTATGACATATAAAACTTTCCATGTTTGACCCGTAATAAGTGGGCGTGGCACCGCCCATTTTCCAAAATTACATCAAATTTCTTCATAGGGGCCTGAGCTCAACACGTGGGTAAAATTTCATCGTTCCAGCTATATTAGTTACTGAGATAACAAATTTCCGATTTTTTCTATATAGGAAAAGTGGGCGTGGTCATGGTCCGATTTCGCCCATTTTCAATACCAACCGTCCCAGTCTTGATACCAACTTGCATTTCAAATTTCATCAAAATATCTCAATTTTTGCGCGAGTTAGAGTGCGTACGGACGGACGGACGGACGGACGGACGGACATGGCTCAATCGATTTCTCTTTTCACCCTGATCATTTTGATATATATAAGTCCATACCTATCTCGATTATTTCATTCTGTTACAATCCACCGTTATGAAATCAAAACTATAATACTCTGTGTACTAGTACAGCTGAGTATAAAAATTACAAATATAAACGATATTTCATATTTTTTACATGTCGCTTGTAGTCCATATTATGTTTATTTAACAAAATGCATTTGAAATTTAACATAAATAAATAATCAAATTTAATTTAAAACAAAAAAAAAAAATAATTCAACATAAATAAAATTATAAGAAAAAATATAACGTATCTTAATCCTGAATATCTAGAAAAACTGTCGAAATTCGACAGTAGGCGCACTCTAGTTTTTTTTTTAAATATTGGTTTCTACTTGACGTACCTTCGTCGATTGTAAGTAATTGAAAGTACTTGAAAAGAATTGAAAAATTCAAGTACTTTCAATTCTTTTGAAATACTTTGAAGTATTTGCTAAAACTTCAATTCTTTTTCAATTCCTTGTACTTGTACTTGAATATTCTGAACGTACTTAGTACGGACTTATTACTTCAAGATCAAAATATAAAGTATTTAAGTACGTAATAGTCCAATTACTACTCAGTATTACCCAGGTATGATTGGGATCATCCATGACAGTTAATTGACCTTTAAGAAAGAAGTTTAATTTGATTTTTGTTTGGCCGCCTATAAATTTGATAAATCGTACTCGTGCGCGTGCCCTAATTTCCTTACCACACCGACTGAATAGATGGTAATACGAGCATTGAAATTTTTTTCTTATGGCACAATTTGAACTGGGAGCGAGTATAATAGCGATTTTCATTTGAGTTGAAAGCGTTTAGCACTTTGTCGACCTTAACAACAGTGTTGCAATGTAACAGAATGAGGTTATTGTGAATTGCACTTGAAATTGCATAATTACCTAAATAGTTGTCTTAAGGTGCTTCACTTTTTCCTGCTGGCATAGTAACTAATCTATACATATTTCTCAATTGGGTTTGAACCCATTCCCAAAAGCAAGTTTATATACAAATTCGCTGCCTAAGTTCGATATTCAAATTAGATATTTCCTATGGTTGTAAAGTTCTTAATTTAGCAACATTTGGTAAAAAATTTCGTCATTTATAAAAGGCATAAAATCTTCGGCATTGCCAAAGTCAGCCGCGCTCTTACTTGTTTTTAATTGCCGAAATAACGAACGTTGAAAGTGTGACAGTCAACACATTTCATTTGTTGCTGTTGGTGTTGGCAATATGTTGGAACAGTTGTCTGCTTTCGCCTTCTCATAACAATTCACAATAATCGATTGCAGCAAGCAATCGCAACAGAGCGGAGGATTTATGGAAGGGCGGGCGGAGCACCACCACCGGCTGCAAGCAATTCATTCTGTTTTGTGGCCAGTTTTCCTGTTGCTGAGAGAGCAATTAGAAATATGGCAATGTGCAATATTTGGTAGCATTGCTTGGCAGGGGAAGCTTTTGTTCGAAATTGCAAAAAAAAAGTGATAGCAGTACAACAAAAATACAAACAACAACAACCATAAGAATCACAATAACCAGAACTAAAACCAGAACGAAAACGACAATAGAAACAGCAATAGCAACAGCAAAAGCAATAGAAAAATAGAACAAGAATAACAATAGAAAAATCATTGGCAATAATTACGAAAAGCCATAAACACAAAAGCGAACAAAACAATGTACAAAAAAAAACATAGCAAAACAACAACAAGCAAGCAATAAACAAATACGCACATTGTTGCTTGAATTGCTTTTTGTTGCTGCTAATATATATTTGTTGCAATATTTTCATTTCAACAATGTTGCCAGTATTTTTGCTTGCTGGTTATTGTTGTTGTTGTTGTTGTTACCATTGCCATTGTGTTTTTATGTCACTCACCATTCACCACTTGCCACTTGCCACATGACACATGCCACATGCCAACTTGTCACTTGTCGCCGCACCTCCAGCGTCAACACAAAACCAATCGGCAACAATTGTTTCTTAGTTCGGCCGATCAGTCGGTTGGTCGACCGGTTGGCATTATATAATTGCCGTAGGTGTTGCTGGCAATCGTTCCCGTTTTTATTGCTTTCACCACGAATGTGTGCAATAACCCTTTGGCGGCTGCCTAAGCATGAAACGCACACACACACATACATGTGTTTTTCCCCCTCGCTCATTTATGTATGTATGTATGTGTGTTGGCGGCTGTTGTAGCTTGTCATCGGCTCAGCTTGTGGCTTAAATGATGCTTTGTGTCGTTGTCAACGCATATGTTGCATATGATATGTGAGACTTTGGTCTACATAAACTCCGACCTCTGACCGTGCTTCCACCTAGGAGGCCTAGTATCTGTCGCCAGCCGAATGAATTAGAGCAGAGCAGAGCAGAGAAAAACCCAACTAAAGAACAAAAAACAACACCACAGCAATTATCATAAAATTACTGCAAATGCAAGCCAAGTGCCACCTACAACAACAACAATTGAGAATTGTGTAGACACTGTTGCAACAATGGCCGCAACAACGTTTCTCTCTGCAGCAGAAAATTATGCAACTTTTATTCAATGAGCTAAATAGTCAAAGCCCAGAGAAGTTAGTTTGCGATTGAGCCGAGCAAATCATTAATCTCAAAGTAATGAGTACAGTGAGAATATAATTGGATACATTGTGCGATAATTTGAGGATCACGGTGTGGTGCGGAATGAATTCCACTCAATATGCAAGATCTAAGCATGTAAATATAGTAAAATCGGCTTTCTCCTATTAATATATATTTGTATTTTTCATTGTTATTTGAAATTTGCAATTTTATTAATGAGTACTTTTTAGTAGAAATGCGAAAAAAGGTTTAAAAGCCCGTCTCCACATAACTTTATTCGCCAGCGAAACATCTCGCTAAATAACCCGTCTCCACGTGGCTGATCGTTATTCAGTTTAACATTTCTCGTTTTTGTTTTGGACTGTATTAGATTTCGAAAGATTTTCGATATAAAATTAGAGAAGGCATCGATATCATCGCGTTTGGCAAGAGGATTGAAAACGAAACAAGTGTTTCAATCTTCACACGCTCTTAGAAATTTTTATGGAAATTTGCGAGTTTCGGCACTCGTTTTGAGGTCGAAACAAGATTGTGAGAGCGAGTGCAGAAAAAAAGAGCGAAACACGTTATGTGGAGACATGGTATAAATTTCAAATCCGACCTAAATAAAGACAAAATGCCGCCTTGAAGTATGCAACAAATTTCATATGCTGTTTTATACATACATATGTACATCGCTATCATCAGAATCGCTGATAACCACTTGTGACTCCACTACTAGTCCTACTGCCAGCTCTTCAATAACAGCAATTTCGTACAAATACTTATTCTCCTTGTTCCGGCAACTAATTCAAATTCAGAGAAACTTGCTCGGCTATCTCATTTTGATATTTATGATTTAGATTTATCCGTGACAGAGTATAAGGTTTTAATAAAACTGTGACACAAATTGAGGGTTGTTGTTTGGAGGCGTAATAATTCCCACATAGAACGAAAGACCTCAACCCATATATGTAGTAAAACCCCCAAACCGTTTTGTTTTTTGAGTTAAAATTTTTTTATTGCCTTTTAAATTCGCAAAATTTTGTCTGACTGATTTTAAAATGAATGAAAAAAGGGTTAAAAAACATATCGTATAGAAATATGTTGTTAGGAAATATATGCCAAAATTGCACGATCTTTAATTTCGTAGAATACTTTAACACTCTAACACCCCCACGAAGAGGTCCCTCCTTGACCCTTTTTTTACAAAGTTAAAGAATATGGTATTTTGAAGTTCGCTAGAGGGTTAAACTGTTCATGAAAATTATTCGCCATAAAATTCCACTAGTGGTCTCCTCAGACAAAATCTTTGTACAAAGAACCTTAAAGATCTATGTATGAGCCTCTACACTTGATCAAATCAAGGAATAAAATTTAATAACTTTTTGGTTGAATAAAATTTATTCAGTGATCATTACAGTTACTTAGGCACCTCTGATGGAATAGTCACGACCGCAGCCTAAACTCATCCTATTTATGATACCTAAATGTGCCGCTGCTTCTGCAATGCTATTGCTTTTGTATGTATATATATATGTACACACATAGGTGCCTGCAACTTGCAATGAAATCGTCATTAGAGGTTGTTGCAATTGTTTTTTTTTTTTTGCTTTTGTTTTTGTCCTTGTTTCTGAGTTGTTGATTCAACTTTTGTGCTCGTGTAAAAAAAGGACTTTTGCAATTTAAACAAAAAATAATTGCTTGCTTGTCGGGTTTTATGTATCCAATGTTTTTTGTATTGTTGCTCTGGAAATCTTAATGGGGTTATAAGCGCATGTAATTGTAAAATAGGAGAAAGTTATCATCTCATCCATTGTTACTGTAGGACTAGGGAAAAAAAATTAATTTTTAAAAACCGGCTCGTTGGTGTCAAAATATTTAGAGAACAGCAAATTGAAATTGTAATTAATGAAACAGCAAGCAAATGCTTACATGCATATATATGTAGGTTAGGGCGGGTCGATTTAAAAATCCCTCATTGCTCTGTGAAAATCGTATTCTAGGGATCAAAATAAGAAAGTTTGCCGAAGGAACCATACCTCTATAACGAATTCTGATTTCCCCCAATTTGGGTCGAACTTTTGGGTAGGAAATTTGGTATCTCAGTCACTAATATAGCTGGAGCGATGAAATTTTACCCACGTGTTGAGCTCAGGCCCCTAAGAAGAAATTTGATAAAATTTTGGAAAATGGGCGGTGCCACGCCCGCTTATTAAGGGTCAAACATTGAAAGGTTATTATGTCATAACTCAGAAACCATTAAAGATATACCGTTGAAATTTGGTATGCGTGATTTACTTACTTAGGCAAACGTTTGGACGGAAAATAGTAAAAATAGGCTTAAAATGTTTTTATTATGTCACTTTATAATACACATATATAAAAGTGGGCGTGGCCGTGAACCGATTTTAACTATTTTCCGTACAAACGTTTACCTAAATAATTAAATCACGCGTACCAAATTTCATCGATATATCTTTAATGGTTTCTGAGTTATGACATATAAAACTTTCAATGTTTGACCCTTAATAAGTGGGCGTGACACCGCCCATTTTCCAAAATTTTATCAAATTTCTTCTTAGGGGCCTGAGCTCAACACGTGGGTAAAATTTCATCGCTCCAGCTATATTAGTGACTGAGATACCAAATTTCCTACCCAAAAGTTCGGCCCAAATTGGGGGACATCAGGATTCGTTTTAGAGGTATGGTTTCTTCGGCAAAGTTTCTTATTTTGATCCCTAGAATAGCCATGGGCGATTTTTTTGCCTCCCTACAAATCGACCCGCCCTAATGTAGGTACATATATACGTTGATAGGCTGCAGCTCGGGGCGATGAGCTGTCACTTGTGTTTTTTTTACTTAAATGAAATAATTAGGCCAGGCATAAAATTGCTTATAAACTATGTATGTATGTAAGTACTTTGTTGTAGGTTTAAATATTTGTTTTTAGTCACATTGTTTTTAACCCATTAAATGCAACTGGTAGAACATATAGAGAAGAAGGTAATATAATACGATGTCGATTTTAGGTTCGCCGAGCGTGGAGGTCAGCACATATCGCTTGAAGCTTAGCTGGAGTCAAACTATGTGAAACTTAAAATGATCGTTTGCACCGACTGGCCACACAATACGTAATACTTTGACATATTTTAAGAAACTTCGGCACAAAAGCTTATCTCGTAGCAGGAAGGAAAAATGGACGAAATTTCAGTGGAGTCTCCTCAGACAAAATCTTTGTAAAATGAACCTAAAAGACCACAGGAAGCGAAAAACTTATATTCCTCGGAATGTTAAATGTGTTTTATTTCCCGTTCTACTAAATCGACCGAAATACTTTTTTCGCAAGATATTAATCTTTTTTGACGACGTTTAACATGCCGGCAAAAAAAGTTACACTAAGATGGTATAAACTAAGTGCTGGGTGGAAGTGACCCCAATGGCGCACATAGGGTTAATAAAATTATAAAGTAGAAACCCTCCTCTCAAGCGAAAGATATTGGTGTATCAAACTTAGGGATCGCACCATAAATACCGAAGATATGGAAAAAATAAATTTTAGTGACATCTAGCGGCGTCCACAAAAAAAAAATTAATTTTTTTTCCAGAAATGCTTTCGAAAGAGAAATCATATGAGGGAGCGTACGGTGGACTTCTTTTGACGGTGACTCTTTTTGACTCCAACAACATCACTGTGACTCCCAACAACACCAAATCGACTTCCAACAACAAACGATTTGAGCACTGTAGTCGCCACGGCGCAACTCAAAACAAGCGGTACAATCGATCGACATTCAATGCGTACACACTTACATACATATGTACATAGTACCTACCTGGATGACCGAGCTTATCTCGGGCTGGCATTTTTTCGCAGGTCTTCGCAAGCGAAAAAAAAGTTAAAATAAAAAAATTTGTTTAAAAATGAAACTTTACAGAAGTTTCCGCGCGAGAACCCTTGTATACTAAATTTCATGAAAATTATTGAAGCCATTTGTGTGATCCAGAACTAAAGTAAATCCACTTCGCTTGGTCGCGATACCTCTACCTCTTCATGTCCTTCTCCCTCTACTTTTCTTTTTCCTTTCACTTTCTTTTTCTCTTTCATCTCCGTTTCCGTTTCCTTTTCCATTTCCTTTTCCTTTTCCTTTTCCTTTTCCTTTTCCTTTTCCTTTTCCTTTTCCTTTTCCTTTTCCTTTTCCTTTTCCTTTTTCCTTTTCCTTTTCCTTTTCCTTTTTCCTTTTCCTTTTCCTTTTCCTTTTCCTTTTCCTTTTCCTTTTCCTTTTCCTTTTCCTTTTCCTTTTCCTTTTCCCTTTCCCTTCCCTATCGCTCTCCCTAACCCCTCCTTTTCTCTCACCCTCCTATTCGTTCTCCCTTTCCCTCTGCCAATCTCCCTCTCACCCCTTCCCTCTCCCATTCTATTTTGGTTTCCTCTCCCTTCTACCTTTCCCATTCCCATTCCATTCCATTCGACTTTCTTTTTCCTTTTCATATTCCCTTTACTTAGGGAACCAGGTTGATCATTACATCGAAGAGATCTCTATATTGAAGCCATGATTCCCAATTTTCGCAGTCATCTGTGTCGAAGTCCTCATCAAGACCTTTCATTTGATACCAATACCGCTCAGAAACATGCGAAGGTCATCCGGGTCCACGTTTTGACCCACATCTGGGGACCTGGCCTAGGCATTACAATTAAAATAGTTCTATGTCGAAGTCCTCATCAAGACCTTCCGCTCGATATTAAGGGCGCTCCGAAACATTCGAGGGTCAACCGGGCCCACGTTTAGAACCATATTTGGAGACTCGGGTTAGGCATCACAATTAAAAGATCTCTAAGTATCAAGACCTTTCATTTGATACCAATACCAATTCGAGGGTCATCCGGGTCCACGTTTTGACCCATATCTGGGGACCCGGGATAAAAGTTAGTAAAAAAATTAAATTTTTCGAGAGTTCACCCCCGAAGTTCCCTGCATACCAAATCTCATGAAAATCGTTGGAGCCGTTTTCGAGATCCTGATCATATATCCAAAATTGCCCGTTTAAAGGCATTAGATGTATGTATGCGATTGTTAAATTTCTGCGTAAGATTTAATTAGAATCTCATTCATTTAAAGAATTTTTTTCGAATAATTTTTTGTCACTCTGGGAAGGATGTTATTGTACAAATTATGTTGTTGAGTGACTCCGTTATTCGATTTGCGCCTGCATCCTTGGTTTATAACAATGTTTCCCAACCGGTGGTCCGCAAAACGATGAACCAAAGCTGTCATTGTTGAGAAATTAAATTTAGTAAATTCTATGAATAATCGAATTTTTACTTAGCTACATATAAATGATTTAACGCATTACCTACATATATTTATGAATGCGTTGTAATATTTATAGATGACTACAATTTAAGCTGATTTAATTGCCATAGAAAAAAACCGCTTTTTGTTTAATTTAACTTCTGCTGTTTAGTCGGGCTTCTGAAAATTTAGCAATTTATTAGAATGAGGGTAATCATTGTGGGCCAAACTTCTTACTTACATACATAAATAGTACGTACATTTGCATGGCAGACGTTTTACGCGAAAAGTCATTATCACAATGTTGCATGCAACACTGCATGCTCTGACACTGACATTATGGTTTAATGTTGTTGACACCGGCTGCAGCTGGCGGAGGTTTTCGCACCGTGGTTTTACGCGAATGACGCTGGAAGGGGAGGTAGAGATGATGAGTGGCATTGGCTGCTTATTGTTGTTGTTGTGTATGATAATATCGGCGACAAGAAGGATGTGAATGGCAGTAAAACAGCACAGCAAAGCACAGCGTCACAGTGTCACATTGCCCATTGTCGTCGTCAATATCTATGGAAAATCTGCGACTGCGGTAAATTCTACACTTCATGTCCCCAAGTGGCGGACTGGCTGGCTGTTTGTTGTCGCTGTGTTGTCATTGTCAGCGAGCGATGAAACCAAATCGCCTCGTTTATGGCAGCGCTAATACGCATAACCCTAATGGCATATTAACGACGACAACGACAACTGCGACGAGGATGAAACGTTAATCGTCGAGTGACAGTGTGCATGCAGCTAAGTGCAACTGCAAATCAAACAACAATTCCCGTTTAGCGGTATAATACCGCCCATTCGCGCATCTGACCAAACCCTCTGCCGCACCTCAAACCACTGTCCAGTCTGCCATCTGCCCAACCGCCCATCTGTCCATCTGCCCATCTTGCCTCGCAACCAGCTGCATCACACAAGCACCCGCTTTGGCGTTTTCGGTGAGTTTAATTTCATAAAATGCATGTCCACATGGCTCATGCGAAAACATGGGCACATCAGAGAGTCTGCGGCAGACCGGCGGCAACAAAAAAAAAAAATTGAATAAGTGTCATCATCATCGTCAGCCTTAAATGAGTGTGTGTGTACGTGTGTGAAAGGCCAACACCAACACCGAGCAACCAACCAGCCAACCAACAATGCAATGCGCGTTACATATAAGCGACAACAAAACAGCCACTGAAGCGCTGAGCCACTGTCATTGACACCACCCAGTCACGGGTTGGAAGGCAAAAAAGTACCACACATACACAAACGAAAACTATCTGTCAGGGCTATTTGAGAAAAAAGCAGCACAGAAACAAAAAAAAAAAACAAAAACGGAAACGGAAACAAAGTTTCGCAAAATATCTATGGCTTCGAATAATAAAATTCACACTTTATTACATTGGACACACAACAACTGCGCAACTACAACGTTATTAGATTTGAAAGATTGCCATTAAATGACTTTACAACTTTTGGCCATGTAAAACTTAAATACAGTTAATTGCAAAGGAGTACTCTTTCTTCTATTATTTCTCCCTCTTCTTCTTCTTGTTCACCCTTTTCTTTATTTTTATCTTCTTTATCTATTTCTTCTGTTTCTTCTTCTTAATTGGCATGTGGCGATTCTGGCCGAGTCCAATGAAGCGCGCCAGTTGCTTCTGCTTCGCGTAGCATGTGCCACTTGGAAATACCAAGGGAGGCAGCGTCGCTGTGCACCTGATCTTCCCAACGCATTGGAGGTCTCCCTTTCCTTCTGCCTTTAGTGGGTTTCAATAGAAATATTTTCTGGGACGGAGCAACTTCATCCATTCTCACGACATGACCTGCCCAACGTAGACGCCTGGAGATTCGGTTCCCTAGATATAGATCAAAACCTCAAAACGAGGACACGTCTTTCCCCCGAATATTTTTGGATGATATTGATATAAACTGAAAGTTATTGAGCAGGGATTTTACATAGAACATTACTCATTGTGATTTCTGGGTCGGATCCACCGACATCGGGAAAAATCTGTAACCGAATGACCCAGAAATATTTCTGAGCAATATTGGTATTAAAGGTGCTGAGTAGGGCTTTTACATTGAGATGTAATGGTTGTGATTTTTAGGTCGGGTCCCAGGATATGAGTCAATACGTATACCCGGAATACTGGAAATCATATATGTAGACTTCTTTTCAATGTTATGCTCAATTCAGTTCCCTAGGGACGGAAAAGGGAAGGGAAAAGGAAACGAAAACGGGATGGAGAGCGATGGGGAGAGAGAGTATAAAAGGGAAGGGGAGAAAGAATAGGAGGAAAAGGGAGAAAGGACAGAAAAGGAGAGGTAAGGGAGAGCGGTAGAGAAATGGAAAGAGAAGGGCAAATTTGACGGGAAAGGGACAAGAAAACGTGTATGGAAATGGAAGGGAAAGGGAAAAGTAATAGTAGAGGCAAAGATGGAAGGAGACTATACGAAGAAGAAAGGCGAATTTTAAGGGGTTATTTTTTTTTGCTGAAACCTGCAGCTCAGTCATTCAGGTACTTCCATTTGTTGTAAATTGTGCAATTATAATGTCTATAATAGGAAGTGGACCAAAGCAAAGCTTGGCAGAGTACAGCTAGTTTCTTATAATTTAAGGCCCTACCTTAAACAAAGGACACAATTAAAAATTAAAAGAGACATTTTTATTTTTAGTTTTCTTTGGTTTGTTGCCGATATTTCAACTTCAGTATGTAAGTCATCATTAGAACTGCAAAAATATATTAATATACACTAGAGTGGCCCTTATTTTCGAAAGTCGGAAATTTGCAGGTGTTACCCCCTGATATGTTCTTGTTTAATAAAAAAAATAATACCCTGAAAATTTTGGCCCGATTGAACAACTCTAACCCGTGCCACAGCGAGTTGAAGTTGAAAAATTAACAACATCACTTTTAGTAAGCGCTGCGTTTGGCTATGCTGCGATAAATATATGTATGTTCGTAGGTATACCCGAAAACCCAACTCTGAGATGTTTACAAATTTAAACTTGCATAAAATTAATCAAAATACTTTTATTATTTTACCGTTACAATTGCTTTAGTAACAAGAATCGTAGAACATGTATGTACGTACATATGTAGATGACATTAAATTTTGGTTCTTACGTATAAAGCAATATAGTAGGTACAACAAAAAAATCAAACATTTCACTTAAGAATTATATATTAATTTAAAATTGTAGTCTATATTCTTTTCTTCCAATAAATAATTTTAAAACGTGCAACTGGGGAAGTCAGTTAACAGAAGCACACGCCGTAGATACATACGTAGGTACCTTTTTAGCACATGTGAGACAAATTAGTTTTTTACATAGTAAAAGTGAGTATTGGGAAAGTTTGTGTCCATATCATGGACACTTTATGCGTAGTTAGCGTAACTACCGTTTGAAAATGCTTCACAAATATAATATCGAGACGGTCCAGCACTATTCATGATAGAGTCCTGTCGGTTTCGCATTCATCTTCCTCTAGTCATTTTGTAAGAATTTCATCCGAAGAGGCACTTAGAATATTGAAAGTTTCCAATTTTCTACATTTGCACACCATTTTAGTTGAATTCTGATATAAAAACATAGTAAGAAAACTCCCAAGTTGTCACAAAAATCACTTCCTAAAGTCGCTGGACTGTGGTATTTAGGTTCTTTTGTCTGTGGATACCTAGTAAAACTTTATGGCGAACAATTTTCTATATAACTATTTAACCCTCTAACGACCTCTGAAATAATATTTTTTGCGGACTTTCTAAAAAGGAGTAAAAGCGACCTCATCGTCGGGGTTTTAGAGGGTTAAAGTAGTCTACAAAGTTACAGCTATTGCAATTGTTTGGGGGTTTTACTATGTGGATATTGGTATTTCATTCTGTGTGAGAATTAGCTTGCTCAAAAGTGCAAAAGTGCTGTTGCAAAGTGTTATAGAAAAAAATACAAATTGTCAGTAGCAAACGCTGGCGAAGTGAAATATCTCCCAAATAAAATAACTCCAAAAAAAAAAAATGAAAAAACTACAATATTTTCATACAAAATAGGACTTATTTCGTTATGAAATAACTCGCATTATGTTGGAACTTATTTCATTTCCGTCTTTGGGAGTTATTTAATTCCTTTTATGTGGGAGTGATTTCACTGCTCCGAAAACGCTTTCAATGCACTTTCCAGAGAATTAATGTTCTGAACTGTATTTCTTACTTGTTTATGAATGTACGAGAATATACGATTAGTTTATTTGTGGAGTCTAATAAATAACAACCTTGTAATCTACTAAAATTAAAAAATATAAGAGAATTCGTCCAATATAATCGTCGACCGAACCATATAACCCTTGGTTCATTATTTCAACACATTGTGGCACGGGTTAACGTTGACCAATCGACCAAATATTAAACGGGGAATATTTTCTTCGTAAATGAAACCATTTCAGGGGGTAACGTCTCAAAAAAGTAGAAAAATGTTTTTTCCATAGGCGTAAGGGCCACTCTAATATACACATATGTATATAAATATGTTCTTACTTACATACATATATACAGTCATGTGAAAAATAATAGGGACACTCGCCTTGAAATATTTCAAAGATCGATCCTGCTTCAATTTCTAAACAGTGGTCAAAACTTATACATTAATTTCTTGCTCAGATGTCTCCGAAGTAAGGAACAGGTGTTTAATCGGCAATTTTTTGGATCGTTTTATAATGGCCGATGATTTTGTGGAGTGAGTTCGTTTCAGCTTGTGAAAAATAATAGGGACACCAAACTTCAATTAAAATTTTTTTCGAAAGGATGGAGATTTTTATTGATAATAAAAAACCAAGTCACTGACTATCAAATAAAGGTTTATAATATACTAGGTGTTTAACCCTATAATACCATCAGTGGCTCAGAATGGGTCGAGGAGACCCCTGCACTATTCAACTTATAGCAAAAAGAAAAAATCTCCAAAATAAGTGTTTTTCTTGCCGGGAAATAGACAAAATGTGAAATTGCTTTGAAATAATGTTGGAAAATGCTGTAAAATATAATCAAAATGTATAAACACGCGGACAGAAGCCAAAAATATCCCCACTGGTTCAAAGGAATATAGAGATATTTGCAAGAAAGGACCCTTTGTATCCTTCCATGGCATACAAAATTAGTTTTATTTGAACATGAAATCTTCCACAGTTCGAAAAAAGTTAGTTTTAAAAGATTTATAGCCATAAACGCCAAGAATAGCGCCCTTTCTTTCAAAATACAATTGTTGTAAAAGGCAACTACGCCACCTCCCACTACGTGACGTGGCCAGTGGGGAAATGGTGTCATATCTTGTGCTCAGGATCGAGTATTTTTATACCGATTGTGGCACAGAACATGTTTTCCGATCTGTGAATACCGTTTTCAACCCACAAAATACCGCCAAGACTGACAAACATGGAGAATGTAGCCTTTTAGAAACATTTTATTTTGAAAGTAAGGGCGCTATTCTTGGGCTTTTTGGGTTTAAATCTTTTAAAACTAACATTTTTCGAACTGTAGGAGGTTTCCTGTTTAAATAAAACTAACTTTTTATGTCATGGAAAGACATAAAGCGTCCTTTCTTACAAATATCTGTATATTCCTTTGAACCAGTGGGGATATTTTTTTCTTCCGTCCGCGTGTTTATACTTTTGGATTATATTTTACACCATTTTCCAACATTATTTCAAAGCAATTTGACATTTCGTCAATTTGCCGGCAAGAAAAACACTTATTTTGGAGATTTTTTCTTTTTGCTATAAGTTGAATAGTGCAGGGGTCTCCTCGACCCATTCTGAGCCACTGATGGTATTATAGGGTTAAAAACCTAGTATATTATAAACCTTTATTTGATAGTCAGTGACTTGGTTTTTTATTATCAATAAAAATCTCCATCCTTTCGAAAAAAATTTTAATTGAAGTTTGGTGTCCCTATTATTTTTCACAAGCTGAAACGAACTCACTCCACAAAATCATCGGCCATTATAAAACTTTCCAAAAAATTGCCGATTAAACACCTGTTCCTTACTTCGGAGACATCTGAGCAAGAAATTAATGTATAAGTTTTGACCACTGTTTAGAAATTGAAGCAGGATCGATCTTTGAAATATTTCAAGGCGAGTGTCCCTATTATTTTTCACATGACTGTATGTATACATATATGTACATAGGTATATGTATGCATTGATGCACATTTTTATCTTTCTGAGCTATGTATGTAAATGTGGTTTTAGCTATGACAGTTATAGTATTCAATTGCCTTTTCCTTTTGAAATATGACGCATAATGCAAAATGGTGGCTAGTGAATCATTCTTCGTCCTTCTTCTGCTTCGTTTAGAAAGGGTCATTGCCTTTAGCCAAAAATACCCACAAATACTTAATGGCAGAAAATAAATTTGTGTGACACTTTGTAAATGAGCTTAGACGCGTCATTTCTGTTTGTTTTGGGTGAATTTTATGGCATACACAGCACTGTCCGTGCAGCTGTCCATCAGAGTCGGAGCATTAGTGTAGGTATGTATTGTGTGTGCATGTGTATGTGTGTGTGTGCAAACTTTCGCCCGCATCAAAAATAGTTCAATATTTGTCCGCTTGTTTGTTTGTGGACCGATGAAGGCGCTAGGGCAGTGTTGGGGGCGGAGAGCAGGTTATTGTTGTAATGGTTATTTCGAGCACATGGCACAAGCAATTTAATCCAATTTAAACGTGTGACATACGAACAACGAACAGCAAACACGAAAACAAAAACAAGCCTACAATAACAAAAAAAAAGCCAATTAAATTAAATTAAATGAAAATGCGAGTTTGAAACAATGCGGTTTTTGTAAAAAGGCACAAGGCACAGCAAACCAAAGCAGCGGTAGGAGGATACTCAAGTTAAGTGCCAAAAAATATTTAGGCAGTGAAAGGCGTAAAAAAAAAACAAAAAAACACACACACACGCACAAAACGAAAGTGAGATGAAATTAAGTGGAAATGTTTTTATAAAATTAAAATGCAATCGCATTTTCAAAGAGCTAAAAAAGAGCGCATTTAAACCAGCACTTAAGATTTGAAAGGGAAGCGCTTCATATTCGTATCTTCTAGAAAGCACATCCACATTTCCGAATGGGATGTATTTCTACGTACATACATATGTACATTTGTCTATATGTGTGATTGTTTTACTACATTTGCTCTGTATTATCCTTGCATATCCTCCAAACGCTTCTCTGTTCGACTTTTGCTAGGGGGATGCTTTCGCTTCACTTCCACAAAGTAAATGCATTCGCAACGGTAAATATTTAGAGATTATTGCCCTTAACGGTTGTTTAGTCGATCGATGGGCAGACAAGCGTACAAAATAGCTATGTATGTACATAAATTGGGCAATAAGAATAATAACAACAAAAACAACAATTAATTTGTAATCGAAGTACCAACTACAAGAACAACAACAGCAACAAAAACAGTATTAACAACAATAAAAGCAATAACAGCAACAAAATATCGATCGGATGGTGGAATTGCTCTAAATCGCAAATCACAATTAATTACTTGCCAAAGCCAACAACAAAAGCGTGTGCGCGTGCCATTACGAGGGGATGGGTTAGCAATTGGCAAGGGAACAACCGCAACGAAAATGTTGTTGTTGTTGTGGTAATGCATTAGCTGGTGCAGGTGGGTATAATGACACTATACTGCGGATACACAAAGTGTGTGTGTGTGTGAAGGCAAATGGAAACTCGACTGCACTTGTTCGATTGGTTCTATAAACGACCCGGCGACAGGCTGGCGGCGCCTGCTACAACCGTATGCTGTGTGTTGCATCATCGTGACCACCAAAGCGACATTTTACAGATACATACATACATCCATATATACAAGAATACTAGTTGCAAAATGATAAATGATGCAGCTGGACTCCCACCCCTGTCCACGTGCTCATGCATGTACCTACAATATACATACACCCAGAAAAAAAATAGTGTGAAATCAACCAAAAATCAACAAATTTTGTGGCTAATTTTTTTCAACACGATGCTTAATGTATGCCATCATGTAATGTAAATTTAACACTACTGTCAAATGTTAGTTTAACAGGATGACAACTGTAGAATTAACCCTAAAAAGTATTGAGTCTACCTGTTGATTTTACAATTTTAACTAGTTAATCTTACAACAAAAGCTGGTTAAATTAACACGAAATGATCCTGTTGAATTAACAATAACATCTTTTTGATTTTACCTTTAATTTATTGTTAAATTAACTAGAAAGTCTTGTTGATTTTACAATTTATTTTTTTTTAAATAAAAAAACATATAAAACATAAAATATATAATCATCAGATCAATGAAGCATATTCGAGTACCTCGACCGCACAACCAACCAAATTGAAAGCGTCCTTCTCATACGAATAGTTTATACATGGGCGATAGTACTTACTCTCACTGGCACCGAGTAATGTTTGGCCGCTAACGCAACGGTACATCCACCGCATGCTGCGTGAAAAACTCCATTCGCTAAACATCTCTTCGTGGTAAAAATTGCAAACTATGAAGAGGACAAAGAAAATATTGAACATTAAAAACTTTTAGAAACAAAAATGCAACCCACTTTTAACTTACCTGCGAACTAAAAACATAAGTGGAAAAACCATTATCACGCACTGCCAATTTTGCTAAACTCCCCTCATTGCCACGGCACACAATTTTCTTTTTGTTAAACAAAAAATTATTAGTTTGTGTTTTGCACAAACAGCAGAACTTCAAACGTTGAAAAAATTGTGATGTATGTTTCAAAATAGTTTTGACGTTCTTTTTAACATTTTTTTTAGATTATATTGACACTATCATCGTGTTGAATAAACCAAAATTCCAAATGACGTTTATGTTTGAACATTGTTTCGTGTTATATCAACCAACTTGTATTGTTAGTTGTGGTTCTTGTTGTTTTAACATTTGTTTTCATGTTGTATTAACACTAAAATTGGGACGTCATTTTTCTAACATTTTTTTAGTTTATATTGACACTATCATCATGTTAAATAAACCAAATTCCAAATGACATTAAGGAATAAAATTTTATGTTTGAATCATCTTGTATATTTTAAAATTTCTTCATGTTGTATCAACAATAAAATTTGGTTGAATTTACCAAATTTTCAGATGACAGTTACAAAGCCAAAATCATGTTTCAAACATCGTGTAATTTGAAAAAATTGTTGCTGTTCTATGTGTAAAGATCGATCGTGTTAATTTTACATGAATCGTGTTGATGATTTTTTTTCTGAGTGTACATATCATCCTCTATCTAATTTTTTTCATTTGGTCGTTCGGTCTGGCAGCGGCCCTAGTGTCAGCTGCGTAACTAACTAATGTAACGCGATATGCGTCGCGTCATAAAATGCAGTAAAAGCAAAATAAAAAAAAAATTGAAAAAAAATGGTGCATAAAAAATACGTGCAGCATTCGGGCTTTGATATCGCAATTTTAGTGTTTTTGTTTTGCGTGTTTTGTTGAATTATCCGCTTCAGAAGATATATTACACCATACACGCATTAGGGCATTTCGTTTTTGTTGCAACTATGATTTTGTTTTTCTTCATCACCATCACCTTCTCCTTCCTCTTATTCTTCTTCATATTCTTCTTCTTCATCATCATTATCATCATCATCATCAACATCATCCTTTTCTTCTTCTTCTTCTCCTTCTTCTTCTTCTTCTTCATCATCAGCATCAGCATTGTCATCCTCATTCTCATCATCATCTTCTTCTTCTTATTATCTATATATTAATAGGCTAACATTTTTCCCATACAAATAATTGCCAGGCTGTTTAGCACATTTAACATACTCATATCCACATAAAATTGATATGGATGAGTTCGTATGAGTCAGGAGCAGTGCATAGGCATATAACACTGGTCGACAAGTTTTTGTTACAGAAATAAAATTCTACTTTTCTAAAGGATTTCGGTGCGCTGAATCCGAATCTGAACTCAGATTTTCGCTAATACGTACAGTTTTTGAGATATTCATGTTTAAAGAGGCCAAAAACACGATTTTTGGCTATATTCACTCCTCAACATCTTTTAAATTACTTACTTATTTTAAAAATTGATTAAAGCTATTGAAAGCGCGGACATTTCTCTTGGAGAAACCGTTTTAATATTTCAGACATCTTTCTTGTAACTTGCAATATTGCATATTAAGGTTCATTAGTTTTGCAATATTTTATCCATACAAAAATAATTAAAAATTTTGAAGCAAGTTTTTAGGCAGTTTATTATATTATGGACGTATGTAAGTGGCTTCGTAAAAAAAATTGTTCTGCTGAGCAACTACAAAATTTGATTGCGCCTATAAGATGCTACAAATGCTGCCGTTGTGTTCGACGACAAATACCTTATTGTGCAAAAACATATATTACTACATACCTAAATTAGATATCCGAAAAATTAAAACGTTGTCTTCAAGAGGAATGGCCGAGCTTTCAATAGCTTTAATCAATTTTTAAAATAAGTAAGTAATTTAAAAGATATTGACGAGTGAATATAGGCAAAAATCGCGTTTTGGCCTCTTTAAACATGAATATCTCAAAAACTGTACGTATTAGCGAAAATCTGAGTGCAGATTCGGATTCAGCGCACCGAAATCCTTTAGAAAAGTAGAATTTTATTTCTGTAACAAAAATTTGTTGAAATTTTGTCGACCTGTGTAATTTTTTCTATAAATTATTTAATTTGTTTATAATTAATAAATAAAATTTTTAGTTAAGAGAAATAGATATCGTAAAAGTGTTTACAAATATCGTAAACACAGTTGAAGAGTTGCTTTAATTTCAAAGTGCTCTCTCTATTTTATATGCATTGGCCCAGTTTACGCTCCGATCAAAATCAACGCGGCCAAATATCTCCATTCCATTAAAGCGAAAAATGATAGAGAGGGCGGAAGAGCACACTGAGTAATTTTAATTTTGACCAAGGCATATCCAACAGGTAGGCTCGGCGGCGAATTTAAAAACTTCTTTTTTTATTTACAAAGGTAGAGTGTAATGTCAAAATCAAAGTGAATTCACATCATGGCCGATAGGAATGGACGAGCCCCAAGCGAATTCAGATTTTAACCACGGCGAAATATCATTTTGACATTACACTAACAAAATACATGGACAATTTCTGAATTCGCCACCGGGCCTACCTTCGTAGATCTGCCTTGATTTTGACCATGATTTCGCGTCGGACCGTGATCAAAAGGGCAAATCAGTGTTGCGGTACAACTGGAATTTGGAAAGTGTTGCTTATCTCCGCGAAAAGGATTAATTTTTGTACCAATACAAAGTTGAAAAAATAAAAAGCATGGTCGAATTTCGAGCACCGGCGATACTAGTTATTATTATTCTTCTTCATCATCATCAAAATCAGCATCATCGTCAGCATCAGCATTGTCATCCTCATCCTCATCCTCATCGTCATCCTCATCCTCATCCTCATCCTAATCCTCATCCTCATCCTCATCCTCATCCTCATTCTCATCATCATCATCCTCATCATCATTTTCCTCTTCTTCTTATTATTATTATTCTTCTTCATCATCATCAATATCAGCATCATTGTCTTTTTCTTCTTCTTCTGCTTCTTCTTCTTCATCATCATCATATCATTATCATCACCATGATCATCATCATCATCGTCATCCTCAACCTCATAATCTTCTTCTTCTTAATATTATTTTTCCTCATCATCATTATCAACATCATCCTTTTCTTCTTCTTCTTCTTCTTCTTCTTCTTCTTTTTTTTCATCATAATCATCATCATCATCATACTCACCATCATCTTCTTCTTATTATTATTCTTCTTCATCATCAAAATCATCATCAGATTTTTCTTTTTATTTTTCTTCTTCTTCTTCTTCTTCTTGTTGTTCTTCTTCTTCTTCTTCTGCTTCTTCTTCTTCTTCTTCTTCTTCTTCTTCTCTTCTTCTTCTTCTACATCATCATCGTCATGTTCTTCCTTTTCTTTTTCCTTTCTGCTCATCCTCCTCTGAATAAAAATTTTATCATTATACTTAATTAACTACTGTCAGGTTTTCTTCTTCTTCTTTTTATACTTCTTCTAATTTCCTTCTGCCTTTGCTCGCTTTCTTAGTTTTTTTTTCATTCTTTTTATTTTTATTATATGTATAATTTTTTATAATTTTAGTGCAATTTTTCTTTTTATGTCTTTCTTCTAAATTTCTCGCTCTTTTAAACTTTCAGAACTTTTTCCATTTCCATATAACGCTCACTGTAAAACTTAACCATTGCCTAAGAATGAAACACCCTAATGTATACACATGTACATATGTATGTATGTATAAGTGTGTCTAACCGTCCATGTATAGAAATAAATTTTGCATTGGAAAAATGTGTTGCCAAAAAGCGAGCAACGTGCTCTTCGCTTCTTGTTTGGGTTCTAAGTGCATTAGTGGCTCTGCGAATATTTTATGGGCGTATGCATGTATGTGCTCTGCGCTATGTCCTTAACCGTCATCTGATGCGTTACACTGATTTTACTGCTTTATTGCCATATTTTTGCTTTATTCGTGTAGAAATAAAAAAGTGTTTTTCACATATGGAACTAATAAGAATGCGTTTGTCTTTTCTTGTTTTTTTTTTTTTTTCGGAAGGGAGAATGCCCGGCCGCTTTTTTTGAAAGAGTCTGTGCGGCAAGGCAATCCAGCAGGTGGTCTGTAAAATTGTGGCGATTTGCTAGTTGCACACGAGTTTGGCTGTTAAACACATATGTATATTTGCTTGTGTGTGTGTGGATGCAACCAAGACGAGAGTCAGTGGCGCGACTTACTAAAGCAATTAGTGACAAATGCTTCCATTTTTTTGCGTCGTCAGCATCACCATTCAAAGTCAACGTCGAAGGCACATTAAAGCAGTTTATTAATTTATCGATGTTGATGCAAATGTTGGATAAGTAAAAATATTGTTGGGTAGAAAATTTTAAATATGAGACAAACACGCCTCAAATGTGGAATGGCATGAAATGGAATTGTGGTAGGCCGGGAAAAACTTTGTCTTTCCCAAGCACTCAAGTATATTTGACCATTGTGCTTAAGGCCTTTGGAAAGGATCAGGATATAGGGAAAAGGTGGAAGGGTGGAATCAGAGTTCATCTGCAAACTTGCCAGATTCTTTAATAAATCTGAGAAGTTTGTCGAGTGGTAGAGAATGTTCATCAGTTATTCTCACGACGCAATCTTAGTCTAGCGAAAGCTGGACAGGTGCAGAGAAAATGCTCTGTGCCCTTGTCGTCCTCATCTAGACAAGATAGGCATAGTGAGCTCTCGATGATGCCTATGGTGGCTATGTGCGGTCCCCATGTATTGTGGTCCTCTAGCCACCGCCACAAGGGCCCGAGGGGCCTCCCTGTTAGGCTTTTCCAGAAATCACTTTGTAATTTTACAGGAATTTCTAGAGTTCCAGCGTCTCCCGTGAGTTTCACTCATGGAGTCCCTGATGTGGCCGCTGTGGTGCAGTGGGTAGAGTGCTCGCCTGCTATGCCACGGTCCGAGCAAAACAGCAAAACAATTTTTCTAATTAGTAAAAATCCACCCCTCGGCAGTGGGCGGCATACCCTCTGAGTGTATTTCTGCCATGAAAAAGCTTCTCACAAAAAATGCATTCGCCGTTCGGAGCCGGCATAAAACTGTAAGTCCACCCAATTAGTAGGAAAAACAAAAAAAGGAGCACACCTCAAATTGGGAGAGAAGCTCGGCCATAAAACTCGTCAGAGTTATAATAGTGCCATTGTATTATTATATTATTAGTCCCTGATGTACTTCAGAGTACCAGCTATACTTGGTCCTATTTTTAGCTGGGGTCCAGTTAATTGTTATGCTGATCTGCAATTTGCCAATTCATCGGCCAGTTCGTTACTTTGAACACCGCAGTGTCCGGTTATCCACACAATTTGAAGTTTTTTCCATTTTCTAAGGAGCCAAGCTACAACTTTGTAGTGCTTTCAGTGTAGCCTGGCTGTCGCCGCAGATACAAAATTGGTGACCACGCTTCGTCTAACCAATTATCCTCACCAATTCTGCTGCATTTAGTATGGCATAAATCTCCGATTGAAAACCCGTCGCCATTGCACCTAAAGCACAATGGCACCTGAAGTCGGCTTCCAGGTGCCAGCCGAATCCCGTACCATATTCAGTTTTTGATCCGTCTGTGTAGATAATTTTCTTCGATCCTCCCAGTAGAGTTTCTGGACCTTTTCATTGATCTCTTGTGGGAACATCGATGGTGTACCGTCTACCAAAGGATACTTGGTATAGCAGCTTGTCAGTTGGAGCCAGATACAAAGGGTATTGCTCTGACAGCCTGCTAAACAACATCACGTGCCCCGAGCTCCAGTCGTCGTGTCACAGCCCGAAGAGGTGTTGTCGACACCTCGTTTTCATATCCAGCTATCGAAATTTGAACCCATTACCTTTGAAATTTCACTGCACATGTATGTATGTATAACCCATGACAGCAGCTAATACAAAAGTGAAAGTTCGAGCATTAACAATAAACTCTTATACGAATAACGCGGCGCATTATTTTATTTATGAGAAAGTTTACTAGCGCTTAACGTGATATTATGTAGCTTTTAATATTTTTATGTATATACATTTACTTACATACATACACGCAAATGCAAACAAAATAACACACACCCACAGTTCTCTCTATTTGCTCTGCAACATCAAATTTAAAGTCATCATCATTATCACCTGAAAAACAAAATGAGCTGAGCGGGCGTGTGAGGTTGCGATGTCATACACATTTTGCTACTTCACCTCCGACCCGACCATTAGATTAGCAGCCGTGACTGCGGCAGCTGTAGGCATACATACATATGTACATGCAGACATACATACATCTGTGAGGATATAGTCGTATGAAACGATAACGTTGATTGCATTCTTCTACTTGAAATATCCTTGAACATGAAACTTTTTGTAAAAAATCGATTTATTCCTTTTTTTGTTTTGTCTTTTCCTGTCACCATTAAGCGCAGCAGTCGACAAGTTCGTCGCAGTAAATCGTGGGTCGGCATTAAGGACGAACGCGGCGCGAGTAGCGTACAGCGAACAGTTGTGTGGCAGCTGAGCTGGGAGCATCTGCTTGCTCCTTAAACAAAGCTAGATGACGGAGCAGAGAGAGCGAGTCTTATTTTCGCCAATTGTGGGTGGTAAAGTTTAGTCTCTCTCGTTTTTTTACTGTGCATTATCTTTTTAGATGAGGGTTCAATCACGTTTATCTAAAGTTTGTTACATTTAGACCAGTTGGCAAATTATGCGCAGAGTGAATTATTTACAAACAGAAGAGTGTGAAAAATCTACTGTTATCTTTTTATCTTGCAAGAGTAGAAGCAGCATTTTCTCTTATCAGAGAGAAGTGTATAACAGTTATAGCTATTAGCAGTCGTTCTTTATGCATAATGCTCTTTAATGTTATAGTTACTGATGTCATTTATACGAGTTTGAAGGTTAAGTGCTTTAGCTTTAGCATTGAGCGAAAATGGTTAGTTAAAATAAAAGTTGACAACATCTCATGTGAAGGGATGAATGAATCTTGGATGCTGTGCGAGGACCAACATGTGTGTCCAGGATTTTATAGTAAAACTGCCGTATTAGATGTGTGCGCGGTATGGAATCTATATATTAATAGGCTAACATTTATTCCATACAAACAATTGCCAGGCTATTTTGCACATTTAACATACTCATATCCACATAAAATTGATATGGATGTGTTCGTATGAGTCAGGAGCAGTGCATAGGCATATAATTTTTTCTATAAATTATTTAATTTGTTTATAATTAATAAATAAAATTTTTAGTTAAGAGAAATAGATATCGTAAACGTGTTTACAAATATCGTAAACACAGTTAAACTGTCGCACAGTGGTTCAGCCGCGGAAAAAATTCATTTTTTTCAATACCTAATTTTCAGATTCTAATGATGTAGTCTTATAAAAAAATGTCCAAATATGAACAATTCATGACTACTTTGCAAAAAGTTGATTTTTTTTTTTACAAAATAATGGTATCAGAAGTCAGAAAAATTTTATTCAACAAAAACTGCTTGAAATTTTTGCTAATTTTAGCTATAAATTTTCCTTATAACTTATATCATTGTCCCTGTTGTGAGTTTAAAACAAAATATAGCACTTCCTAGACTAATTAAAGACAAAATCAGTGCAATCGGCCAAATATTAAAAAAAACATAAGCCAGCAAAGATGGTACTTCATAAATGCTACCTTTTCTAACTTCGATGGACAAAAAGTTTGTGTGCTACAGTGTGCTACACTCGCTAACTGCAATAAAATGAAAGTTTGGAATGTCTTCTATCGATTTCTGTTAAAAATTTTTTCCCAATTTTCCCCAATCGATGTAAACTTGATTTAAATGTCGAAAGTCCCATCAAATTTTGATAAAATTGACAAAATGTAGCATGCTTTTAGGCTGATGCGTATATATTAACGTTTACATCTTATGTGACATTTTTTTGTTTACGAATATGAAGGCACAGAGAGGATTAGATAAAAATGCAGATTGGTAAATTATACACCTAATTTCTTAGAATCAATGGTAATGCAAACAAAAATAACGTTAAACACATTCGTCATTACATTGCGGTTTGCAAACAACAATAGCAACAAACACATTTGTTTAAACATTTTACCAGCTTATTTTAAGGTAAGTATTAGATAAAAAAAAAATGTTATCCCGATGAAATTGTAGTAACAGAAACATATGCTGCTGTTAATTTGCAAGGTTTACTTGATCACACAACAAGAAGACTTATTGATATTTTCTCAGCAGAAAAGTTGAACTCCTTATCATGTTATGAGGTAACCCTTACTAGTAAATGAGGCTTATGATTTCTAGGCTTATGTTTTCTAGGAAAAGTGATAGAATTTCTACCAATACAGATGTTATTAATCGATTACTGGCAAGTTCTGACCATTATATAAAGTCCATAAGACGACAACCCAACAAAAAGTGTGTGGAATTGGATCCTGTTGTCAAGGATATGCTAAATCATTAAACATTTTCCTTATATTTGTTTTTTTTTCTTTCCATATATACATACATAGTTATATTTTAGATTATATGTATTATAAATTTAATCATTAAGTACATCAAATTTTTACAAGAGCTCTTTTCAGTTACTGAAAATGTATATATTCATTTGTTTTTGAATAAAAGGTGTAGGAAAAGTAGGCTGGTTGTTTGCCAATCACGCCTATATTTGGTATTGTCGATATCTTTCATAACAGTTACTTATGCGACAAGTTTCGTGAAGATATCTTAATTTTTGGAGCTGAAATTACAATTTTTCTTTAAAAATTTTTACTATAGGTCCAGGGGAGGTACCCCTAGGGAGTGGCCGATTTCAACAATTTTTGGCGCTGTCAATGCCTTTAATTAGGCTAACTCATGTACCAAGTTTCGTGAAGATATCTTAATTTTTTTTAGCTGAAACTAAAATTTGTATTTAAATCTTTTTTTATAGGTCCAAGGGAGGTACCCCTAGAGGTTGACCGATTTCAACCATTTTTTGAAAATTTCTTAATTAGCTCACATATAACATCTGTGCAAAATTTCAATGGCCTAGGACCACTCCTTCTATTTTTTTCCGCAAAATGTATGGAGCCGAACCACTGTGTGTCGCTTTAATTTAACTCTTCAATTCCCAGTGTCACCGGTAGGTGACAGTTGATTTTAATATTTTTTTGATCAGACGGAAGCTATTTTTTTAAACCAAATTATTATTGATACGAAAATAATAAACAGTAGAATCTAAAAATAATTTTTGTCAAGAGCAGTTACTCGTCATTTGTCAATCTCGTTCACTTTTTCCACGCATATTCCCAGTTTTCTTGCTTTTTGTGACTTCGTACTATATAAGCTGAAATTGAAATGCCCAGACCGCAAGTATTGTACTTTTTCTTATCGAATGTGATAAATAAGAAAACAAAGTATAATTTAAGTGCATTTTGTAACAAAAATAATTAATATTGTGGTTGTAATAAAGAAAAAAATATGAGGTGTCACCTGTGGGTGACACTGGGCATTGTGATACATAGACGTATTGCTTTTTGTTCGTCGTATTGCTTTGCGGCAATGAGATTTTAGAGCTTATTTCCATCTTTTTGATTAACCTTAGATGAAATTATTGAAGAGTTGAATGCTGATAAAGACTCGGGCCATATTTTTATGTATATTTTCCCCGGATGATAATGTGGTAACTGATGAGACGGTGGAACATCATTCGATATTGCAGCCAGTTTGTGGACCGTACAAGATCTATTTTGATAATATTTTTACTGGCTTACCGTTATTTGTGTATTTACGGGATCAGAATGTTGCTTGAACGGGTACCATTCCTGAAAACCGTTTACAAAATTGCCAAATTCTATAGACGTGAAGAAAAAGCCTATAGGTGAGATATGTCATCAATTGTCCAAGGAAATTGTCATCGCTAAGTGGGCAATAATGTCGCCACCATTGCCTCGGATTGACTCCTGCCACAAAATTTGGTCGACTTCGATTCATGTATACAAAAAACGGTCGAAAATTTAAGAAAATTCCCTAGCTGTCATCAGGATGTGCAACAAGTATATGGGAGTAGTTGACCGTGTTGATGAAAATACTGACTCCACGAGAGTACCCCTTCTTGACACGAAGTGGTGGTTTTCTTTATTTGCTTTTTGGTGCAAATTAGAGTGCCGAGTGAGGCGAGGGCCACCGGTGGAGTGAAAACCACAAATAAATTCAAAGACCGTGTAGATATGTCACCAACATAAACGAAAAATATGTGAGGATTTACACGTAAAATGTTGGTATATTTCTCAAAATAAGTAAACATCTCATTTTCTGCATAATTTTCTACCAGAACCGGACCCAGATGACCCCGGAATATATTTTAGCGATACTTGTTTTAGATGGAAGGTATTGAGCAGAGCTTTTCCATAGAGTTGCAGTCATTATCATTTCTAGGTCAGGTCCCCAGATATAGGTCAAAATGGCAGAATGATGCGCGTTGAATATTTCTGAGCAATGTTGGTATAAACTGAAAGGGAGTGGGCAGGTCGTCTACATAGAGCTCTATCAATTGTGATTCCTAGGCCGGGTCCCCAAATATGGGTCAATACATGTACCCAAATAACCCCAAACTACTGCTATCAAATGAAAAGTGGAAATAAGGGCTTCAATATAGAGCTCTCTTTGATGTTATGCTCAACCGGTTACCTAGGGAAAAGGAACAGTAATGGGAAAAGATAAGGGTGCGTCCCTGGGAGATGGAAGAGAAAACGAAAATGGAATGGAGAGGGATGGGAAAGAGAAATAGAGTAGCATAAGGTAGGGGAGAAGGAATAGGAGCGGAATGAAAGGGAGAACTATCGAAAAGGAGAGGCAGGGAGAGCGAAAAAGATAAAGGAAAAGGGAAGAAAAAAATGTGAAGGGAGCGAGAAAAGAAAACCTAAATGAAAGGGAAAGAGGAAGGGAACGCAATAGTAGAGGGAAAGAAAGTGGGAGACTAATACGAAGAAGAAAGGGATAAGGACATGAAGAGGGGCGAACTTTTGAAAAGATAAATGTTTCCCTTACTTTTTTTTAACTTATTTGACTAAGGGCCGAGCTCGGTAATCCAGGTACTTAAGTTTATTTCAAAGTGTGCTGTTTTCGCTCCTAATGCCTATAATAGGAAGTGGGCCAAAGCAAAGCTCGGCCGGTTACAGCTAGTTACATATGTATATACATATAACTAAGTATTTCAATTAGCAGAAATCCAGTAAACTAATTTCTTCGAAAGTAAAATCATTGCCATAAACAAAAATCACAAATCTTTTCAGTACTTGGGCAAGTTTATCCAAAAATCCATTGAAAGCTCCAAGCCAAGCCAATGCTTTGCTATGCATATATATGTATGTACATACATATATACTTGAATTTGATTGATGAATACGCAAATCACTTGTGCGTCAAATCAATAATTAAGTTAAAATTAAACTATGCACATATGTAAAACAAAATTCCGTATTGAGCTTCCAGTCTTGCTGGCAATGCCGATATTGAATGGTATCAAAATTCTAAAACGAAATCGCAAAAGCAACTAAATTATTTAAGCACTTCCGCGATGGATATTTAATTTCCGCTGAGTATACACAAATACTTTTTATCTGCTTGTTGCCAGAAAATTCTAACAATGCGCGTATTTAAATACATATGTATAGGAATAGATTTACATATCCTTTTACTATCGGTATTTTTATATAAGTATGTAAGTATATCTGTATGTACATATGTATGTTGTCGTTGCCATTGTTAATGGAAAATTTGTTAGATGGGCGACTAATATTTTATGACACCAGAGGGATATTGACTGCCAAAGTTCGAAGCTCAATTTATCTAAATAATCCTAGTAATAACAAAAACAATATAAAACAATAACAAAAGCAACAGCATGATTGTAAAATGTCACTGATGATTTGCGTAAATAGACGCATTTCCGTTTGGTTAAGTGCTACAAAATGATTCATGTATATGTACATTAGAGTTGTCAAACTATCGACGATACTATCGATAGTTTTAGTACTATCGTCACTATCGTGTATACACTTTCCCAGCGCATTTGACATTTACCCATTTCCACATAAATTCTCAAAGCACAATTTTTTACTGAGAACACATTACTAGAGTGTCGCTCACGGTTACATATTAACGTATTGTTGTTAGTATAAAAATTTGTTTATAATTACGGTTCTTTAATTGTTTACATTTTATCGTTTTCATGTTTTTCCTTTGTCCTTTACTTAAAATGTTTACATATCAATTTAGCCGAACAGGTGCAGTTAGAAGTGTAAGTTTGTGTTTATACATCTGTTATGTGTTTTTATGTTAAAATTTTTTTTCAAAATAATAAAAATAGAAAAATTTCACTTTTTCAGTCCTGAAGATGACTTAAAATTGAAGTCGAAATATCAACCAAATAAAAAATACCGCTATATATAAATCAAAATTAATTATCGTTTCATTTATATATACCCGGTTGGCCTAGAGCTCGTTTTGAATATAAAAAATTTTAAAAGAGAACACATTACCGTATAAGAAACCAAAAATTTCCCAAGTGTTGAATCAAAAACAGAGAAAAAAAACCGATGTAATCCTGAAGAAGGCCAGTACTTGGAGCAAGTTAACTCAGAACCAAACACAAATCCGCTATTTTATTGGAAGGTACACTCAAAATAATATTTCGTAAATATTACGAAATCTTTCGTACATATTACGAAATTCTTTCGTAAAATTGAGCAACGAATGGTTTCGTAAATAGTACGAAAACTATTTCGTACTATTTACGAAATACTTTCGTAGTATTTACGAAATACTTTCGTATATTTACGAAGGCTTTCGTACTATTTACGAAATACTTTCGTAGTATTTACGAAAGGTTTCGTACTATTTACGAAAGACTTTCGTAGTATTTACGAAATACTTTCGTAGTATTTACGAAATACTTTCGTAGTATTTACGAAATACTTTCGTAGTATTTACAAAGGCTTTTGTACTATTTACGAAATACTTTCGTGCTTTTGAGCAACGAAAGATTTCGTAAATATTACGAAACCGCTTTCGTAAATTTACGAAGGCTATTAGAGCTGTCAAATTGTTGTACAATTGACCAAATTATTTTTTAGCTTAAAGTTAAAAATACCTTAATTATTACATACATATATTTATGTACATATGATGTATATTTCAACGAAATTTGAAAACTTTTTCAAAATATGTATATCAATAAAAAAATGCTAAGAGAAAGATGTTTTATATATGCATAAGAAATAAGTTTAGATAATTTCATTTTGGTTTTAAATATCTACTGAAATTAATTTATTCAATTCATTTAAAAGTTTTTTATTTATTTTAATATTTTACATTTATATTAATATTAATTTTAGTAACTAATAAAATAAGAGGTACTTATTGCCTATACGTGTTCTTACAAACATAGGAAACTTTGGAAATCGCAATTTGCAAATGTGGACATCGTTCCGATCCACTTAAACAGATATCCCTGTGAAAAAGTAAGAAAAAAAAGAAATAGAAAAAGGAAAAGAAAAAGAAAAAAAAAAGAAAATGAAAAAACAAAGAAAAATAAAAATTAAAAATTAAGACTAATATTAAGACTAAGATAAAGATAAAGATAAAGATAAAGGGAAACTACTTAAAACCTTAAAATTCAAGCAGCTACACTCGGTGAAAAAAAATTTTATTTTTATAATGCACGTTTTAAACCAGATCGTTTTTATTTTAAAAATGAAAATTTGTAAATTAAAAATGAAACTTTTGAAATAAAAATGTATTTTGGATTAAATAGAATAATTTTTAAATTGAAAATTAAAATGAAGGGAATAAAAGCGCAGTTTCAGGTTCAAAATCTCATAGGGCTTGAATTAAAAATAAACATTTTTAAATTAAAATGTTTTTTCTTGATTTTACAATTTTACAATGAACCTTTTTAAAATAAAAATGGTCGTATCTACATCACTTTTAAATACGTTTTTGCAAATTTTAAGCCCATTTTCATATGTTTTTAAAATTTTTTCTCTGAGTGTAGAAATATCTCTTTATATTATTTTATTGAGTATTTATTTAGGAAAATACATAAGACCGAAAAAAGGAAAAAGTAAATGCAACTACTGTACTCACCTTTAAGTTTAATTAAGTTGGAAAATATCACAGTTTATTTTGTAAATCAATATTGTCTTTTTATATACAATGCATTATTCTTTTACGCATTATTTCATTACGCACTTACTACTTAAAATAATTTTTGATATTATTGCACCGACTCAACACTTTACAATGAAAGAAGACTTGTACAGTTAAATATTATTGTACGAAAGTATTTCGTATATATTACGAAAGTATTTCGTAAATCGTTTAAACCTTTGATAGTGTTACGAAAGTATTTCGTATATATTACGAAAGTATTTCGTAAATCTTTTAATCCTTTGATAATGTTACGAAAACTTTCGTACAATATACGAAATTATTCGTAAAGATAATTTTAAGAAAATTTACGAAAGTGTTTCGTAATATTTACGAAATATTTCGTAATATATACGAAAAAAATATTAGAAAATGGTTTACGAAAGCCCTTTCGTAATATTTACGAAAGATTCGTAAAATTAGATTTTGTTGAGAAAAATGCTTTCGTAATATATACGAAACTTTCGTACATATTACGAATCTCTAGACTACGAAAGTCTTTCGTAGTTATTTTACGAAATTTTATTTTTAGTGTAGATACCGGAAATCGTATAATTATTATAACAGATATAAAACATATGTATATGTATTTAATCGAAACCATCCTTTTCTCTTCAGGTGTTAGAAAATCAGCTAGAGTCTCTGCCTGGTCCTGGAAAAATTTTTGTTTGTATCCCGGCATCATTTGTAGAGTCTGAACGCATGTTCAGTAAAGCTGGTTTAATTGTAAGCGGTCAAGTTTAAAATCAAAAACAGTCGATGTGTTATTATTCTTACAAAAAATTTTTAATGAATTGTAAAACCAGTTTGTATTTTTATAAGTAAGGCAGCGAAAAATAAATGGATTTGAAAAAACATATAAAATGGGTCGATACTATCGATAGTATTGATAGTCACCCTTGGGACTATTGTAAAACATCGATGGTCGTCACTATCGATAGTTTGCCAGCTCTAATGTACATACATTTGTACCAGCATATAGGTATGTATTCGGGTGGTTCTTAAAAAAATCAAATTAAGATTTTTTCAGTCTCCCTCCCTCACTCGGTAACCCTGTAGGGAAAATCTCTAGTTCCGAACTAGGGCGCTTCTAGTGCATTTTTCGACACTACTAGTGCGAGCTAAATCTCTTTTGAATGTTATCAACTGGCGAATTTAACACGGTGATGTCCTAGGCGGTGTCAATTGTCACCCTCTGCACTACATTTTCGATAGTTCCGAACTAGTACTAAATTCTACAGTTTTCACTAGTTCGCTTATTGGCACAATTTCGATAGTTCTGAACTAACTACAAGTACCTACAAATTCTACAGTTTTACATCTGCCGCTTAAGTGCAGCCTTTGACACATTTCATGCAAGCTGCGCGATGACCGACTGGCTAACGCATGTGGCTTTCAATCTGAGGGGCGCGGGTTCGAATCCTGTCGGTGTCGAGGCGGATGATATATATATATATTTTTTTTTTATCTAATTTTTTTATTTATTTATTTAATAAAAATTTACAAAAATATTTAAAAAAAAAATCAAAAAAAAAAACAAAATAAGCCTGCGGGATCGGAAAAGCATAATTAGGGGAACATTTCATTTCATACAAGTTAAGATGCAAATAGAAAACTCTTTATATAAAACGCTTCACTAAACATCTGAGAATTGCAGAAATATACAAAGCCGACGGAAATTGAACGAACGAAAAATTTTCATAGAATTTTTGTCTCCTCGAAATTGCATACAAAACAATTCACTCCTTCTGAACTGGTGAAGGTCTAACTACAATTGATCTAGTTCATTTTTGACACCATTTTCGCTAGTTGGGAACTAGAAATTTTACGCACTAGTTATTGAGTTCCCTGCAGGGAATATAAGGGTCATATATGTATATCACATACATATGTATGTATGTATGTATGTATGCATTTTAGTCGCGATTGAATGACATTGCAGGCATGTTACACGGTGGTATCTACGGACTCCAATATGAAAACTCAATATTTTCAATTAGGATCAAAATCCATATCTGATATCTTCGCCTACATTTATGTAGTAGCATCAATGTAGAGGCTGAGATTTTGTTGTACATAAGCATTACCTTCCTCCACTTAAGGTCCACCCTAATTTGCATTCATATGTATGTCTTTGTTGGTATTTGGTTGCTACAAATTTGCTTATATCGACGATATTACTCAGTTAAGGTGCCCGGTTGTGGGTGTTGTTGTACATATTTGGTTTAAAATTTGCATGACTTTAATTTTGATGACAGTGAAAGCCGAAATATTACGAGTATACAATGGGCAAATATCGCGTCAAATGCAGTTATTTCATGCCTGCAATGGAAACATACATACATATGTACATAAATAAGTGAATTAATATATTAACTAGAATCTAGAAATGTAAGCTGGTTTAATAATATTAATAATTGTATGTATGTATATATGCAGATTGGCGTAAAAACATACAACTCTAATGAGATTTAGGAACTTCCCCTTTAATTCCATTCGCGGTCTGTAATTGTAGATATGCCTATGGGAATGATGGAGTCCGACTAAATGCAAAGTTAATTAGTTGCAAATAAGAAATGTATAAATATTTGTTTCGCATTTGCGCTTTAGATAAAATATGTATGCATATGTATAGGTATGTACGTTGACACATATGCACATTTATAAATCCATATGCAGCCTGCGTAATATTCACGCTTAATTAAATAAACTGTCATAATTAGAGATTACGTGAGAAACTATCACGCGGATACGTGACCTTTAAATTTTTATTCAACAACTGTTATGCAATTTCACAAAAGAAAATATTTTTTATGGTTTAGGTATGAAACTAATGAATCTTACACGGCCGAATTAAACAACTTTGTTGATAATACTGTGCGAAAAACAAAAAAAATTAAAGTACTTTTTTCCAGGTGAACATATGTTATAGGCCTTACCAAGCATACGAAAACTGCATTCCTAGAATTACCAATGCACCCTCAAAATCTGGAGTTAGGGGCCAAGGTTAGGTTAAGTCATATATTGTACCATAACTAAATATGTTTTAATAATAAGAATAAACCAAACGGTTTCGCTCCTATCGTCCTACCGCACGAGGGTCCGCATGACGTTGCTCCTGCAGTTTTCTAATTAAATAAAGAAAATGTCCTGCCACGTTTTGGGAGAGCGTTTTGATTTTAGTTACAAATGTTTTAACAACTGCTGTAACATTGGGCCTAATGAATAAAAAAAAGTAATTGCTAGTAAGCATTTGCTTATTAGCAAAAGCAATTGCTTAAAAATCTTTTTCTGAAAAGAATAAGCATTTGCTAATTTATTATATGAATAATATTTCAGTCATTGCTGCTTTTGCTACAAATTTTAAGCTTTTACTAGAAAGAGACCAAATGTTAAAACATACCAAAATGTGACTAACGGAGCTATACAAAAACAAAGTCAATAGAAATTACAACAACCTCCTTCGCGGTATTACCTAAATAAGAATTTCATCTCGAAAATGTTTGGCACAGGGTTGCGTGATTTCGAATCAATTTTGATTTCAAATCAAAAAAGATAATTTTTATTTGTGATTCATTTCACAAAAGAATTGAAAATACCCTTTGATTCGTGATTCAAGCGATTTTCAAATCAAATGTAAATTTTATTTGTGATTCGTTTCTCAAAAGAATCAAAAATTTATTTAAAATCAAACATATATTTTAATTCTTGATTCAAAATATATCTTTGATTCGAATCAAAAATTTTATCAAGATTCAAAAAATATTTTTGATTCAAAATAATTTTGATTTGAAATCAAGTTTGAATCAAGAATCAAAAAATTTATCATTTATTTGAAAATGGTTTGAATCAAGAATCAAGGAGTATTTTTGTTTTTTTTTAAACGAATCACAAATAAAAATTATCTTTTATTTGAAAACATTTTAAATCAAGAATCAGAAAATATTTTTGATTCGTGATTCAGCCAAATCAAAATCACGCAACCCTGCTTAGTGATGGGCGAGTCCGAGATGTTTTATTCGATTCTCTCGATTGTTGAAACATCTCGAATGCTCTCGATGGTTTTCATTCGTATTCGAGTCAAGTCGTAAATGGCCGTCAGTCGAAACAATCGCTAAAACATCTCGGGCTCGCCAATGATTCCTCTCGTTTTCAAAGCAACCCTACATTTCGGACTCGCTGCAAAAAATACATAACATTTGTTGTTGCCGCTTGAATATCAAAATTGCTTAAAAAAGTATACAGTGGTACAAATCTATTGCCGTTGTTACTGCTCGTAAAATTAATTTGTTTCGTAAGCATCTCACTTCGGAAAATGTATTAATGTATTCAATAATAATTGTATTTATTAAGCACGACACTCTTTAATTGTGATTGCGCAAAAATGCAGCGTCTATATATAGCATAGATGCCCACACAAATACAGTCTCATTTTGTCGTAGTGTTGATGCATGGCGTTATAACCAAACGTGTGGTCGCTAGAAACGTGAATTGCCACTTCCCTGTAATGGCACCGAACTGAGGTGTTTTTTGTTGGCTAATGATGATTTTAGGCTAATGATAATTTTCCACCTTTGGTATTTAAAATACTTGTACGTAAATACATCTCACACTCAAATGATAAATATAAATATACAGTCTTGCCCAAAAGACACCAATGTTTCTGTAAAAATAATATTCATACGTATGTATATGAAAATATAATAAATATCCCAATATGCAAAATACATTTGTTATAAGTTTACAATAAACTTACTTCAGTAAGCAAAACGTTTCGAAAATCTTTAATATAAAACTTGTAATTCATTTAATAGTAATTGCTGAATCAACGAAAAGGAACCCTAATTCTATAATTGCATTTCATGTTTGGAAAGAAATTCTTAATAAATATTTTTACACAATGTTTTGTAAACGTGAGGTGAAAAATTTCTCCCAAACAAAAAAAAAAAAAAATGCGCTACACGGGACTCGAACCTACGCTCCTTGGTCCATAGGCAGCATACCTCACCATTATGCTACAATCGTATTCGGAATTAGAGTTTTTGACAATAAAGAACTCTAATTCGTGCACGTCATCACACATTGTGGACATTTTCGCAAATATAAATTATTTACTTGCATTCATAATTGCGCATAACGGTTATGCTGTGGTTATGGTACCAATCAACGTTGCCAGAATGACGATGGCATCGTCATTTTGACGATTTTTGGACTCCATGACGATGGGACGATTTCATGTCACAAAATGACGATTTTAGGAAGCACAGAGAAATATAGATTTATTAGTAATAAAAATTAATTACTTTATACAAATTTCCATAAGCAGAAAAAAAAAAATTAAGGCAGTCTGAATGGTTTCTTTCAATCCTTTTTTAACACTGGTATTATGGTTTTCTTTCATAAATCCTTTTACTACATTAAAATGCAACATTGCCTTGGTTCTGAGCGCACTGCCACACGAATAGAATAAGTGCATTCATTGCTCAACATAATCTACTATTCTCCGCCGTAGATGATCTTGTAAAGTGTATAAAAAGCAGTTTCGACAATTCTAAAACGGCGGCAGCTTTATCGTGTGGAAGAACAAAAGCAACAGATTATTCAGGACGCTCTTGGGCAGTACCAGCTAAAATCGCTATGTCCCATACTCTGAACAACTAAATTTTCATTGTGCGTTGATGAATCCACTGATATACATAAGTAATACGAAATTACTCAGTCTTGTAGTGAGAGTATGTATAAACTTTTCAGTGAGACTTTTTTTTTTGGTTTGGTCCGTGTTGAAACCTGCGACGCTATCAGTTTACATAATGCGATAAAACAGTATTTCATCGAAAACGTTGTGCCTTATGAAAACAACATGAATGCATTTGTCGCAGATGGGGCAAAAAATGGATGACGGTTTTTATTTTTAAATTGACGATTTGGGACAAAAAAAATCTGGCAACACTGGTACCAATGTTAATTGCCAATCAAAATCGGAAACATTTCCTGATTGGTGAGAGGTGGTTATGCTTACATTGGTGATTGGAGCGCACATACACAATATAACACATGATTATTACTGAGCACATACACAACGTAACACATTAGCTTTGTTCGCGTACTTTCTCCAACAGCATTTACTCAGCAGCCTCCAACAGCCAGGTGTTGGAGAAAAATGTCACCTATCCTCTCACAAGAGAAAAATATCGTAAGAGGTAAACGAACACAAAATTTCCAGAGTTCAACAGCTTTGGCAAACAGCTGATTTTTATTTACATTCACAAGCCCCAAATTCAAAGGATAAAAAGATTAAAATTAAAATGATAATAAAATTGGTGGAAATTATTGCTGTTAATTATGTATATATGTACATATAATGCGTCTTCTGATAGCCAACTTATTGCTAACATGTTCGCAAAATTTTTTAGTTCGAATTATTCTATGGACTCTCCTAAAAGTAGTGATTATCCGTTTAGACTTACCCCATCCAATTTAACTCATGTCTCAGTTATATCTCCGGAAGTAGTCTTAAATTCATTAAAAACCTTAAAAGATTCATTTAGATCTGGACCGGATTTCATTCCGGCTTGCTTTCTTAAAAAGTGTGCTGTAAATATTTACAAGCCCCTAACATCCTTATTTAACTTGTCTCTAAAAAAAGGTGTTTTCCCATTAGTTTGGAAGGAATCTTTTATAATACCCCTACACAAAAATGGCAGTAGGTCTTCTATTGAAAATTATCGAGGCATAGCCAAGCTGTCAGCGGTTCCAAAATTATTTGAAGCAATCATTGTTAATTATCTGAAGTACTCTATTTCCTCATCAATATCGCCATCTCAACATGGGTTTTCTACTGGAAAATCTACCACAACTAATTTATTGCAGTTCACAACTTATGTTTCAAATGGATTTAGAGAAAATGCTCACACAGATGTAATTTACACGGATTTTAGTAAAGCTTTTGACAAAGTATGTCATTCATTGCTCATCCGTAAACTAGGTCTAATAGGTCTTCAACCCAGTTTTATTCGATGGATATCTTCATACCTACATGGTAGAACTCAAAAAGTTATTTTCAAAAATTGTTCTTCCGATGTCATTTTCGTTCCTTCGGGCGTTCCCCAAGGAAGCCACCTTGGGCCAATTCTGTTCCTGCTATTCATTGATGATATTTCGTCTGTAATAAAACATTCTAAGATCTTATTATATGCTGATGATGTAAAACTATTTAAATCATTTTCCTCTATAGAAGATAGATCTTTCTTACAAGCAGATCTTAACAACCTTGTTCATTGGTGTAAAGCAAACTACATGCCGCTAAACTTAAAAAAATGTAAAGTTATGTGCTTTTCTCGTAGAACAGTACAACCAGCTTCTTATAAAATATCACAGCATAATCTAGATCAGGTAACTAATTTTATCGATCTTGGCGTCACAATGGACTCCAAACTCACCTTTAACCTCCATATAAACTCCACTGTCAACAAAGCTAAAGCTGTCTTTGCATTTATAAAGCGATGGTCTAAGGAGTTCAATGATCCTTACGTCACAAAAGCTCTATTTACAAGCTTAGTTAGACCTATCTTGGAATACGCATCTATTATTTGGAATCCCCACTACCAGTGTTTTTCAGATAAAATAGAATCTGTCCAAAAGCAGTTCCTGCTTTTTGCTTTGCGGAACTTTCGTTGGGACTCAGATTACATTCTTCCACCTTACACTTCTCGTTTAAAACTCATTAATTTGCCTTCACTTTCTAGTCGTAGAGAGATGCTTGGTATAGTTTTTATGGTTAAATTAATCACTGGACTTATAAATAGCCCATGCCTTCTAAGTGAGTTATATTTTAACGTTCCATGTAGAGTATCGAGGCATTTCAAGCCACTATTTGTGAAACCTTGCAAAACAAATTTCGAATTAAATGAACCATTCCGCCGCTTATGCCATGACTTTAATAATCACTCCAGCACGTTTGACACTTCAGACTCGCTTTTTATTATAAAAAAAATAGTTCTAGCCTCACTTAATAAATGATATACAATCAGCTGATGAATTTTGTTCTGTAGCTGAATAGTTTTAGATCTCGACACCTAACAAACCCCTTCCTGTACGACTCGGCACAAAAAAAAAAAAAAAAAACAAAAAAAAACATATCCGTGCGTCATGCGGATTGGCGCCCCTCGCGTCGGTCGGGCGGGATATGGAGGGTAAACCGTTGGGTATTATTATTATTATTATTATTATTATTATAACATAAAAATAATAAAATAAAACATAGTTTTTTTCTTATTTAATTTCTTTTGATTCGTTTTGGGTTTCGTTTTGGTCAGTCTTTTGTCACCTCGCGATAACCTCCTCAATCTAAAAATCGTTCGCATAGGCTCGCAAAAAGGTTTTTTGAAGTTCGGAAATGCATCCGGAACTCTCTTTTACAATAAATCGGCACTGTTTGTTCTATATAAATGCTAATGGAGTTACAATTCTGCCTGAAAACAGTGGAGATATATGCACATATGTATGTATCTGCAATACAATTAACTTCATGTTGTTGTTGTTGTAGCCACCAAGACACTCCCCGAAGGTTTTGGGGAGTGTAGGGGATGTGACAGTCCTTTGCCGGATAAATCCGGTACGCTCGGGTACTAGTCCCTTCTGACACTAGCCCGACTGTCGTGCGAACGATTTTTTCTGGCCATAATCAACCTTCTAGGCCGGTGGATTTTAGTCGCGTCTTACGACAGGCATTCCTTACAACGGGTATATTCTAGACCCCCTAACCCGCTGGGGTTCGATGTTACTATCTAATAAATAGGATTTCATTGTAATAATTATCACACTAACAATTGCTTTTCTTTGTACCCATGTCCATACTGTTTTCCACCGCAGTATGTCTTCGCGTCTGCTGCCCCGCAGAAGAGATTTCAATTTAATGCACCCGGCCCTGGCCATGCTTTAAAAAAATAACCCACTATGGACCGATCCACAGTACTTTTGAGTAGAACAAACTTTTGCGTTGGCGGTATTTGGCCGCGCTTCAAAAAAAATAGCCCCAGCCAGCAAAATTTCCCCTCTCGAATTATATCTGCGGAGCGATCGGGAGTGTTAAAATTAGTAAAATTAACATCCATAGAAGATTTCCCGAAAGTTCCAGTGGTTTGAAAATAAATACGGCGGGCGCATTATACTGAAGCCGACCCACTGCAGAACTACTCTCGGAGGGTGTGCCACCCACTGCCTAGAGTGGCTGCTATTTTTAAAATCCGGATAATTGGGTTTTAGTTAGAATTTTTTTGTCTATCCAGGCTCAGTGAAACTTTCAGGAAATATTCCGTAGATGATAATTCATCTTATCTTAACACTTTCAACTATTATTAAATTATAATATTAAAGTTCTCTAGAAATAGAATTCTCCCGGCTGAGGGTTATTTGTGTAAAGCGCGGCTGAAGGCAAAAGGTGTTCTATACAAAACAACTGTGGATTGCTCCATGGATATTAATCCAGAAAGAAAATTCTGCCGGCTGAGGGTAATTCTATCGAAGCGCTGCCAAAAGCCGCCAACGCAGAAAGATGTTCTACACATACATACATTAATTTAACAAGGAATGTCTCCTGAACTATAAGCGTCCGGAGGGTAGTACTTTGTAGTACGTTGTTTGTGATCTGTGAGACCACCCCTACCCTCTGGAAAATTAATTGTTATCGGATCGTGGATCATTATATACAAATTTTCCCTCTATCCAGGCTGGGGATCCAACCCATGACCTCTGGTATGGCAGACTAGCCACTGTCCGCCACACCACAGTGGCCACAACACTCCCCACTGCACAACAGCGGCCCCGTTAATATATATTCCCGCAAAGGAGATTACAATTTACTAAGGTACATAATATGCATATAAATACTTCGCAAAAAGTATGTAACTTATTTAGCATATTTAATTTATCCATATTTGTTGCCAATTTAGTGTATTTTTCCAATTTTATAATTGATTTGTATATTTTGCAAATCTTGTTACTTGCAAAAATTCAAGTCAGCTGTTGTTTGATCAGCTGTTTTCCTGTTGGAAAATTGCTGTTGGCAAAAATTTGTCCAACAGAATTCAACAGCTTCTCACAAAATGAAATGTCAGTTTTCTCTCTCAGTTGGTTCTCTTCTGTTGGAGATTTGGCGTAAAAGAACGGCGACAAAGTGTTTGTTTTTAAAAGTTTTCGAAAAACATCAAAAAATATCCGTAAACGAACAAAACTATTATTACCCCCGAAACCTCGGCTGCTGGCTGCCTGTTTCACACAGCAAATGTGCTGGATGTGAGAGTCCGAAAATTCTCTCACCGTCGGAGTGCACAACAACAATTTCACGGTGCTCGACCAGCAGCATTGTAAGCATAACCAGGCCCTTACGCAGCTGGCAACCACGAGCTAAAATTCAGAAGAAAAACAACCAACGGCAAAGTCGACTGAAGCAGTGCTTTGCTACGTCACGTCAGTATACATATATGGCTCTGCGACAGCGCTGTGCTCGCGAGCAGCTTCGTGGGCACCTATGATATATAGCATATTTTTCAATTTGGTTTATTTATTTACATATGTATGTATTTGCCTCACTTCCATTAACAATCCTACTTTCTTCATCAACAACACTCATTCAGTTTATTTTATCAACTAAAACAAATCATCAAAACAACAGCCGGCCCGCCGACTCGGAACAGTCGCAAAAACATCTCGCTTGTGTAGTCGAGATGTCATCGAAACAACCTCCGACTCGCCGACTCGGAACAATCGCAAAAACATCTCGGTTGTGTAGTCGAGATGTCATCGAAACAACCTCCGACTCGCTGACTCGGAACAATCGCAAAAACATCTCGATTGTGTAGTCGAGGAGCCAGTAAACTTTGGACTCGATTGTGATTTTGCAACGATGACGATTCTCTCGATTGTCTAAACATCTCGGACTCGCCCATCACTAACCCTGCTTTGTAGAGCTGCAAAACTATCGATGGCACTATCGATAGTATCGATAGTTTTATTTTCGTGTCACTATCGATAGTTTTTTTCTACTATCGATGGTTATCCCTATTCATTCTTGTAGTTTTGTCCCAAGAGAAGAATACTGAATGTTAGGGAGGAGTTGGATTTCGATATCAAATTGGTAAAATTAATACCCCAGCGGGTTAGGGGCTTGGAATATATGCGTGGTAAGGAATGTCTGTCGTTAGAGGCGACTAAAATCCACGCTTCAAACGATATATAACTTGTAGTAATTGAACCACACCTCGCTAAATGACATCTGGTCAATGTCAACATTTTTAATTTTTTCCGATTTTTGAGAGTTTTGATTTTCAAATTAAGTTTTTTTTTATAAGAAAAAATATATTTTTTAAAAATTAGCCCGTTTAATTGTTAACGTAATATCAAAGATATCTGATAAAAACATTATTTTTAGCGATTTCTTTCATGTGAAACAAAAAGGATATTTTATGGACTAAAAACTAGGTTATATGACTCATCCGTGTATAGGGCGTCGTTTTACAACTTTTTTTTTGCAAAACACTATAGACTTCTTGCGCGGCCTTAAACTTCTCATGTTCAATAGTACTGCCTTTAAAATAAGAAACAATTTGCTGGCACAGCTAAATGCAAAACACGGTAACTCGCATGGAACATGGTGCAAGGTTTCCAATATATTAGCTGCGGAATGATTTGTATCTGAATGAATTCATGTGAAACAAAAAGGATATTTTATGGACTAAAAACTAGGTTATATGACTCATCCGTGTATAGGGCGTCGTTTTACAACTTTTTTTTTGCAAAACACTATAGACTTCTTGCGCGGCCTTAAACTTCTCATGTTCAATAGTACTGCCTTTAAAATAAGAAACAATTTGCTGGCACAGCTAAATGCAAAACACGGTAACTCGCATGGAACATGGTGCAAGGTTTCCAATATATTAGCTGCGGAATGATTTGTATCTGACAGCAGCTTTTGTGTCTACAGTACAGCTACTCGCAATTTGAAATCTTCTGATATAAAATGACAAGCAATAGTTAAGTAATTTTCATTATTCCTTTTTTTTGCTTGGTTTTCCGACGGGGTAGGAATATGATGTATTGTGGAACGATTTTTTCACAAGGGATGACGAAAAATCGTTCCACAATACATAAGTATCTATATCTTTAGCTTAAGGGCCGTTTACTCAACCTCTGATTAACGCTAACCCTATGAGAGGGTGAAGTCACAAACAAATTTTGTCTTTTGTCTATACACGGATGAGTCATCTAACCGAGTTTTTCGTCCATAAAAAATATTTAACAAAATTCACATTGATTCCATTTCAAGTGTGAAATTAGTACTATTAACCAACTTTTGGTTGATTTTTCTCTCAGTGTAAGTGAAGTATCTAATTCTTATTTTATCTTTTATTTAATTATTGTTTTGCGTAAAAAATTAAAGACTTTTTGGAAAGAAAACTGTAAACAAAACCATCCCTCTTTTTATTTTAGTGAAATATTCATAAAAAACTATCGATAGTATCGATAGTTTTTTTTTCGACTATCGAAACTATCGAGTGGTCCGACTATCGATGGTTTTGTAGCTCTACTGCTTTGGCACAAACAACAACAACGTCATAAACTTTACAACAACATCGTTATGCAAATAGGTAACAGAAATGCCATTTCTGGGCCTTTCTTACCAAAGCTAATAGGTGTTTTTCCTATTGGTAGGACGATTTGAATTCTAGGACGATTCGTTCATTTTGTCATATTGCTATAACAGTTGAAAAAACGTTTGAAGGTTCAGGCGTGTTTGTCTTACAGCTTATATAGTTTGCCTTTTTTCTGTTGACATACTCGTTACCATATGCTTCTGACTTCAGAATTGGCACAGTCTACCGATACAATTTGGAAATGAGTATACTTCCCTCCATCCATACATACGTCCTCACGGTGGAATCGATATAAAAGTTTTCGAAAGTCTTAATTTTTACATTTCGGTCGCGCACTATAATATTTTTCTTTACGCATAGTCAAAAACTGCGCCATACATAATTGCATGTACTTAGAAGATAAATCGAGCGAAAACTAATTTCTGAAAAATTTAGCATGGGGTAGGGCATGCTTAAAAAACATTACCTTTTGCTTATAAAAAATAGCAAATGCTAATTTTATTCATACGGAATTCAGCAATTGCTTAAAGATTTCAGAAAATGCTGAAATAAAAAAGCAAATGCTTGTAGCAAAAGCAATTGCTAGTGAAAAAGGAATTGCTTCAATTTTTATTCATAGAAATTTAAGCAAAAGGTCCAGAAAAGCATTTGCTTGATGTTTATTCATTAGGCCCAATATTTGCTAGCGAATTGCCTAACGACAACTAATGCATAATATCGCCAGTATACCATTCGTAAGCGAATTTGCAGTAAAGTGAGAAATCGCTACCCTGCGATTAACTGTTAACCTCGACCAATACCCTCGAATTTTTTAAGGCTGAACGATTGGCGCGAATCAAGTTAAGTACTATGATCGACAAATCAACAACACAATTGACAGCAGTTGACCCATCGCACTTTAGACGTTCTCATATTTATTTATTTATTTATTTATTCCACACAAAAGTAATCAAGCGTACAATGGTACTTACATACTACTTAGAGTTAAAGCATCAAATAATTATACATTTATTAAATCATTTAATAATATCTTAAAATTAGTTCTAGATAATGAAAAATCAACCAAAAGGGAATTTTCGAGGTTATTGAACTCATTCAGTGCTCGGGATATAGGAGCATTAGAGGCAGGGCCGCAGAGAGGGGGGGAGCAGCCAAGGCAATCGCCCTGGGGCCCGGAAAGGCAAAGCAGTATTGACAGTACTCGAACTAGGATTTCATAGATACATACATAGGTATTTTGTTGCTACAAATAATTGTTTTAAAATTGAAGTGTTTAACTTAACCAAATCACCAAACTAAAATTATAAGCATCCAATCAAATATTTACCTTGTTTATACATGGGCAAATCCAAGAAAAGTGAGTTGAAATTGAGGAAAATCGACTTTGATTTAGAGTTTCCAAAGTACCGCAATTGGTAAGGTGGTGAACCAAGCTTCTCAGAAATATTTACTTTTTAAATGAAAAATGTTGGTAACCCTGTTTAAATTGATTTCAAAGAGTTAAGGTATACAAAATTTAAAAAATTATTAAAAACAATACCATTATCCATCTACTATTATTTCCATGATTTTATAGTTAGATACTAGAGTTATTACCAGGAACAAGTGCAATTAGGATTAAATAAATAAACTGACATTGCGATTAAATTTAGTTTTTTGTGGAAGTATCAGGATCTGTCTTAAGAAGAGCTCAGAGAAAGGGCAACGGCATTCTGCACGATTTATGGCATAGATATTTCTACGGATCTAATAGATGAAATCATTTATCTCAAAGCCATCCACTTAACAAATTTGGGATGTGATTCGCTGCCACCATTACAACTTCTGAACAAACTTCATAACTTGAAGATGGAAGTATTATTTCCTAACATCTGCATAGCATTAAGAATATTTTGCACACTTCCAGTCAGTGTGGCTGAAGGGGAGCGTTCTTTCAGTCTATTGTCTCGCGTGATAAATTTTTTGCGTTCTACTATGAGCCAAAATAGCTTGACAAGCCTTGGAACATTGGCATTGGCGTCCAGCCTTGCTCGCAGCATTAGTTTTGACTCAGTAATTTCCATATTCGCAGACCAAAAAGCACGGAAGGTTTTCCTTGGATGATTCAAGCTCTTAAAATGTATTTAAAAAAGTTAATGTAAGCAAATCAAACAATGAGATCTAACATTTCATTTATGTATGTATTGGGGTCTATACACAGTGCGTCTGACTCGCGAGTCATCTGTGTACGTGTTGACTCGCTGTCATTCTGGGCTCACTTGCGTCATTCATTTGTGAATAGTTTTCATTGCAGAAGGTTCGAAATGAATATCTCAGACGACCTGTATACTTCGATGAATTCAAGTAAAAAAAATTTTAGCTTCCTCAATATCGAACTTATTGGCAAACATTTTTGAAAATAAAATACATATATTTTTTCTTTTATTTATTTATTTTTTAAGCAGTTTGGAAATTAACTGACAAAATTTGACAGGCGAGTCACAGCAAAATATCAAACTAATTTTGATTTTCTTGAGTCATGCCAGAGTCATGTCGGTGTAACTACTACATGCGCATTTTCACTAATACACCTAAACTGACCCTTGAATCAGACGCATCGTGCATAGACGCTATATGTAAGTGCTCTAGTAAATCTTATTTTATATGAAATAAAACTGACAATGTGAATTGAAAAATTTTTGTACATATGTTATTTTTTTACTAGATTGAATTTATTTTTTAGGGGGGCCCGTAAACGCGAACTGTCCCAGGGGCCCGGCTCGGCTCTCTGCCTGATTAGAGGCATAAAGTGTTCGAGCACTCGACGAATAGAAAATATTACTGCTCCGAAGGGTTCTAAGGGGAACATAAAAACGTATTCTTTCCAGAAGATATGGCGAATTTACTACACAATTTATGATATCGAAAATAAAGATAAGCGACAAAGACGTTCTTCTGAACTGAAGGGATTTTAAGTTAATAAGCATGCATCTAGCACGGTAAGAGGGGATAGGAACAGAAAAATTAAGAGACCGCAATGCAAATTTAAGAAAGGTTTTTTGGACCCTTTCAATTCGGTTAATGTGATTGGCATGATAAGGCCTCCAGATAAAAGAAGCGTATTCTAGTTTGGAGCGAACAAGGGAAGTAAACAATAATTTTAAAGTGTAAGGATCCGTGAAATCCTGGCTAAAGCGACGAATAAAAGCCAACATTGAGTACGACTTCGCGATGATATAATTTAGATGGTTATTAAATGTGAATTTCGAGTCAAAGACAACTCCTAAGTCAGTAGTTTCTGTGCAAGTGTCAAGTTTTGAACCATTTATGTAATAACACGTGGGAATACTTGAACGTGATTTCGAGTAAGAAATATGAAGACATTTGCTAGTATTTAGCTGTAAACCATTAGTAAGGCACCAATTTGAGAGGTTATTTAGATCAGACTGGATTTTAAAAGAATCTTCAGAGTTTGAAATAGAACTGAAGAGCTTCAAATCATCGGCATACAAAAGAAAATTAGAGTGCTTAAAGCAGGTAGAAATATCATTGATAAAAAGTACGAATAGTAATGGGCCTAAAACGCTTCCCTGGGGAACACCGGATGTAGCAATGAAAGCATCGGAATGAAAGTTGTCAACAACAACAACACATTCACGACGACGCAAGTATGATTTAATCCAGGACAAAAAGTTATAATGAAATCCCAGACATGCCAGTTTATAAGTCAAAACAGAATGACTGACTTTATCAAATGCTTTAGAGAAGTCGGTATATATTGTGTCAACTTGAAGGCGGTCATTAAAAGCCGAAAAGCAAACGTCGGAGAAAATAGCTAAATTAGTGATGGTGGATCTACCAGACACAAAACCATGCTGGTTGTCCCAGATGATGTGCTTGACCGCAAAGTATAGCTTCTGCTTTACTACGTATTCAAATAATTTTGAGATGGTTGATAACTTAGCAATTGGCCTGCAGTTACTGATATTACTCCTGTTACCACTTTTGAAAACCGGGTTAATAAAGGTAACCTTCCAGGCATCTATGAACTCGCCGCATTCAAGAGATTTGTTGAAAATTAATAGGATCGGCTTCGCAAAAGCCAAACAACATATTGCTTGCCTAGTTAGCTGTTTAATAAATCTGTATGTATGTGGTTCAACAACACTCCTTAAACTGGTGTGTTTGTAAGTATGTACATACATATCGTCGCTTAAAGGGCAATACCGCGTATCTACTGCCACCCAAATTTTACAGGAGACAGTAAAAATTGTTTTAATTCAAAACGGTTCAGAATTTTACAACCAAAATTCAAACCAAGGTAGATTTTTGGATTATATTCTTAATCCAAATATCTTTTTGGCGAACAACAGTTAAATCTGCAGTTATTGGCTTACATATGTATTTATATAAGCGGTTTTACGTCTTTTATTTTGTTTAATAGTCGCTTATACGCGTTATAATCCATTTCGTGTTTATGAAAGGTATAAAAAACTTTAGTACATAGAGTTATAAAGCGGTATTGGTTCCAAAAATGTCCCCAATTCTTGAATAGCGATTTTGAACCTGTGTTGTTATTTGGAATTGCGTGGTCCGAATTTCAAAATTTTTGCATGAATGGGGATTGACGCCAGGAATGTATTTTTCGCGAAATCTCATTTTTGGCAAAAATGTCACTTACGCGGTATTGTATTTGCTCGATACGCGGTTTAGCACTTGAAACGACGATATATTAATTACCTACATGTATAAGCACGTACATATGTATAATGTGTTTACTTCTTAATCTCGCCTCCTTGCCTTCTTGCTTTTCGCTTCGCTTCGTCTAGCCTTTTCACTTTTGCGCTGCTGGCCACTTGATTGGCCGCTAAGTCCGGATTACAATGCGAAAATTATTGAATATTTCATCGATTCGCATTGACAGATGTGCATGCATGCTTGTAGGTACCCTGCAGCGAAAGTCCAAACTAGTCAGCCAACCTACCAGTTAACTGACTAGATAAATTATGGAAGTTGCCCAACTAGATTTATAGGGGATAAATTGAGATTAGTTATGAAACAAGAAGTTTTGCCAAAAAAAGGATTTTAAATTAAAAACGAATGTATCCGGGGTTTCTGGAGGTTGCAATGAACACGTATGCAGTGAAAGTAAAGCAACTTCTTTATTGTTGTTGTAGTATTCGAACCCTGCGTAGTAGATTTAGTTTGTTGCAAATTGTTAGATCATTAAATCAGATGAATACCACAAATATAACATAGTTTGAGATTTTAATATAGCCCTGTATATTAGATACTACTTCAGCCATAGAAAAAAGTACATGATATGTTTGTATAAAGTCAGAAAATCATCAATATAAATGTCGAGCTTAGAATGGTCAACGTGTTACTTATTCACAATGTTAATGTTAATTTACCTAAATATTTAATATGCAAGATAGCAATTTAATGTGCCTGAATTCTTTAATTTAAATATCATATTCTAATAACTAATTAAATGTATTAGAAACCTTATTTTGCAATTTTTATTTTCATTGGGGTGGCATATAAAACTAGTCAGTCAACTGGTATAGTTCTGATATCTACACTGACTAATCAGCAAATTGGTATGATGCTGGTGTGTATACTGACTAGTCAGTCAATTGGTATGATGCTGGTGTGGATACTGACAATTGCCATTTCCTAGGTCATCACCGTGTTAAAAATACCAGTTGCTAATATGGAAAAAAGATAGATGGCTGACTAGTTGATCTGTATGGCCAACTAGTTGTCAATTAGTTTACAACTAGTTGATTTCGCTGCAGGGTATGTACATATCAACGCTTCAAAAAAATACTGTACTAAGTCGACTTAGTACGTTTTATCGTTTTTCGGTTTTTCAATTATTACGTGTCTTAATTTGGATGCTGTCAAATTTTGGTAACAATCGGACCATCCAATCAAAATTTATAAGCAAAAGTATACATATAATACAACCCGAGATTTTTACAGAACAAAAACTTTGAAAGCTTGCCATGCAAAACAACGGAGCAAGCTTTTATTTTTGCTTATGGTTTTATATAAAGCGTACCCTATTTTAGATGGTATTGAGTTTTGGTATTGACCTTTCAATCCAAATAGAAGTTACAATCGAAGATATAAGGTCTGTTTGGTGAGATTTTGGGTAGAATGCTATTTTATGTCAAACTGAAGATGAAGGCAAAAGTTCAACAAACGCATTTGTGCGAAATGCTATTTAGTGTAAAAAATGACCCCTACGAACAGTGTTGCCACAACCTCAAAAATTTTGGTATCACAAACTGATGACCTTAGTGTAAAAAATGACGCTTAGGAACAGTGTTGCCACAACCTCAAAAATTTTGGTATCACAAACTGATGCCCTCATGGTTTTTTTCGTGGTCACGCTTTCCTTTTTTACCGATTCAGGGGGGCGAAAAAACCCGTTTATAAAAGGGGCGTTGCACCGTCCTCCGATCCTATATCTCAAGTCGGAACAGTCCGGAGGCCGATAGTTTTCGAAATATAAATATTTGTTTTTGTATTTGGTGTATAACTGGTTGAAAAGACCACATAATCCTCTTTCTGGGGCAAAATCTACGTCATCAGGGAGTACTTAAATTTATCAAAAAAAAAAAAACACCTAAGCGCAATTACATATGAATGATACGTAGATAATTTTTATTTTGGCTTAGAACAACAAATTTATTTTTATCAAACTTTTGGTAGGACCACTGCCCATAGCAGGCATTTGGACTTAAAGGGGGGCAGCGCGACAAATATTTAAGAACTGATTCAATGACTCCAATTCAATTTCAGAATCAGCTCTGGCAACTAGATCACTCAGCTCGTTTGACCCATTGCATTTTCTAGAACTTTTATAATACTCGGTACAGTACCCAAGTATTCATATTTATTTGCATGTAAAATTTAAGTATTATCTTTATATTTTTATATTATTAAAAAAAGCGATATAGTTAAAACGACGAAAGTAGCTTACTTTATTAATTTTAATTTTTTTGTCAAAAATTTTTCGGTGATACGAAAAAAACATGTGAAACGGGTTAGAACCACGAAAGCAGCATATTTTATTAATTTTAATTTTTTTTTTAAAACATTTTTCGTTGATACGAAAAAACCATGAATGTATCAATTTATGATACCAAATTTTTTGAGGCAGCTGCAACACTGTTTACAATTTCTTCCTCTTCTTCAGAGATTTTGACACATTTTAGGAAAATTCTCTGTGCGGATTCCTACAAATAGCTAGACTTTTTCTCGCTCACATCCTCTCGCTCTTTTGTGGTAAAATTCCTGCAATTCATACACTTTCCTACAGTCAACAAACGCTATTATACTTAGCATACAACTGAAGTTTCATATCGAACTTAAAGTTTGTGAGCTTTCTCTGCAAAATACAGTTTTCAGACTTAGTACAGTATTGTTTGGAAGCGTCGATATGTAGGATGTATTTTGGTCTCTAATATGCCGATGTTTTTGTAATTAATTCCGTGTTGTTTTAGTTATAATTTTTGTTGTTGTTATTATTGGTATGCACTTACGCAAATGCGCTTTTTGCTATTGCTATTGTTTTTGCTTACGTGCCAAATTAAAGGATTAATTTAGTTTGGTAAATTAACGCTTACTTGTTCGTTCGCTTAAATCCTATCGGCTGATGCTATTATTGCATTATACCTACATACAGAGGATTTTCTACGCGCCAAGTGCATTCATTTGCCTGTACCCTCGCTCCTCCTGCATACACATAACAAACATACAAATTAGTTGCATAAACATTTGTTGCAATCAGAGTAAATTTAATTGTGATGTAATATTATTCCTGTAAATGCATTTATACGAGCATGCTCACATACATATACATATATGCATGTACCTATATACCCTGCAAAAATGTTTGGCTTATTGTTGACAAATCAGGTCTAAAAAAGGAGTACGCTACACACTGCTCTCATTTGTATGGAGAGTGGGACAAAACTCAATTTCTTGGAAACGGATGGACCTACCGAAACCAAATTTGGCACATTGGTGTCCCACTATACGACCCATCTTTCAGAAAAATTTAAAGCATATGTATATGTTGTAATCCACGCCCACCACTAACGCTAGTTTACAGCCAAAAAAAAAACAAGAAAACCAGGAATGGGAGAGAATAGGAATTGACCTGCTGAGCTTGGAACCATTTTTTTAATTTTTTGTATAGTTAGGTTTTTGAGATAATGTTAATTTTGTGTTTTTTTTATCACTTCATTCAAAAATTATTTTCTCTGGAGTTACAAATGCGATAACTTCAAGCAGTATCTCGTTCGAAAGGCAACTAAAGTGCGCTTCAAACGACATACAACTTGTAGTGGTCTAATAAAAACTCGCTGCGAGAAATTTTGTGGATTTTTGAAAAAAAATTTTGATTTTCAAATTAAGTTTTTATAAAAAGTTGTAAAAATCAGGAAAGTTTTATTACTTTAAAAATTTGCCCGTTTAATTGCAAAGACTTTAAGCGTAATATCAGAGAGATCCGATTAATATTTTATTTTTGGCGATTTTTTTCTTGTGAAACAAAAAGGATATTTTGGACGAAAAACTTGGTTAGGTGACTTAACTATGTGAAAACGACTTCATAGGTCAAAAGGACATTAGAAGAAAATATAGAGCTTCCAAAGACTAAACTAATGACATTCCGATTTTAAAAATCCGATGTCAAATAACAAAGTTACAATAAAAAAAAAATTATTCCGCGATATTTCGCGGGATCAAAAAAAAAAAAAAAATTGTATGGAGAGTGGGACAAAACTCAATTACTCAGATTTTATCGAAAATAAAGCTTTATCGAAAACAGTCGATGTAAATATGTACAAAAATCGTAAAAGGGCAACAATATTTTGTATAGACTAGTTACATTTAATATGATATTTTAAGAAAAAAGCGAAAAAAGGGAAAAATGTATAAAGAGGCTTCTTAAGAGAAGACTTGAAAGAACTCAAATCTGCTTATAAGACCCGGTCCAGAGTGGTCCTTAATTGTTATAAGTTTAAATGAAAATGCTAATGCTTGAAAATTACGCTCATAGAAAAGCCAAGATTTCTTCATCTTGTATTTTGCTAAAAATAAATTGTTTTCTTTCGCTAAATCATGAAACATACGTTTTTCTTGCGTTTCCATAGTTATCAGCATTTTTTTAGCACTCAAACTTGAAATATCGCAAAAATCATAATACACTTATTTATAATAACAATATAATACAATGGCGCTATTATAACTCTGACGAGTTTTATGGCCGAGCTTCTCTCCCAATTCGAGGTGTGCTCCTTTTGTTATTTCCTACTAATTGGGTGGACCTACAGTTTTATGCCGGCTTCGAACGGCGAATGCATTTTTTGTGAGAAGCTTTTTCATGGCAGAAATACTCTCGGAGGGTATGCCGCCCACTGCCGAGAGGTGACCGCTGTTCTTAAAAAACCCAATAATTGGATTTTTACTAATTAGAAAAAATTTTTGGTGTTTTGCTCGGACTGGGGTTTGAACCCGAGACCTCTGGCACAGCAGGCGAGCACTCTACCCACTGCACCACAGCGGCACAATACACTTATTTACACAAACTTTTTCCAGAAAATTTCTTTTTCAAATGTGTTGACTTTAAATGAGCCAAAGTAACATTTAATGGTGGCTATTGCGTATAGAAGGAGGTTTTCCATAAAATTCAATATATTTCCCACGGAAATGCATGACAGAAGTTTCTTTTTCAAGCACCGACGTTTTTGACTTTTGTGTATGGGGGCTGACCAGTGTGCGCTGGTAGCTCTGATTCTGTTATGCACTCATTCTGTCTGCTCCTAACTTTCTAATACTTATCTAGGCCTTATTTCGCATGGCGGATAAGCCTTTGGAATAAGGTGTGCTCTCAGAGAGAGAGAAAGAGTACTCCTTATGGCCTGACACATCAACACAAGAAAATCAGCCTTATTTAAAGCCTTGCGCCACACAAATTTGCTACCCTTATAATTTTCAGGCCTTATTTCATAAGCCTTTAATTCTTCTGTTTTAATTCTTAAATAAGGCTTAGATTTTTTGGTGGGCGTGCATGCTCACATACATATGTATGTATGTATATAAATATTATTACTATCCCTATCGACGCTGCTGCAATTACCGCGCAACATCGGTGTCGGCGTCAGCCAAAGTGGCAACTGCCATTTGACATATGCATGTACATTAGGGTGGGTCAATTTTATGGGCGGAACCTAAGCCATAGTGTTCCTAGCAAATTCGGATTCTGCATTAAATTCTATGAAAAAAAGTCTTCTAGAGCATGCCTCTAAAATCAATTTTGAGCTTGCCCATTTTCGATTGAAGTTTATGTAGAATTGTTATAAGTATAGCAACGCATACTCTTTTAAATTCAACCAGTAATTTTAACGTTATCGCTTTACTTTCTTTTTCATTTTGTTTGTCACTTTAAACTCGTTTAATAATGTATAAAAAGTTGGATTTCGCTGTTGCGGTTTTGTTGAAAAAAAAGCATTTTTTAAACAACTTCCACTCGTTTAAACGCAAAATGAAAATATCCAAATACCACAATTTTTGACTAAGAATAATAAAGTAACACTTTTCTAAAGTAGAATCTTCTTTGACATAGTGTAGCATCAACATTTTTCCATCAATCAAAAAGCTAAGAACAGCTGCTTAAAGTATTTCAGCCTTTCAACTGCCATTGAGTTTGCTCAAATGTATTATTCCTGCACCGAGATATCGCACTTTTAAACTGTGCATGTTTATCCTTACATTGCCCCTTGAAAAAACGAGCATATTCAAACACGTATAACTCTTCAAGAAAATGAGATAGGAGAAAATCCTTTCCAATACGTATACCTAGTAATTATAGTAGGAACTTAGCCAAATTTGAGCGAAATCCGTGACATAAAATTTTTTACCTCCTACACTTGGCGCATTTTGCCCCAGGATGGATAAACATGCATAGTTTGAAAGTGCAATATCTCAGTGAAGAAACAATATATTTGGGCAAACTAAGTGGCAACTGAAAGACTGAAATACATACTTTGAGCAGCTGTTCTTAGCCTTTTGATTGATGGAAAACTGTTGATGCTACACTATGTCAAAATTAGCGCAGAAACAGCAATTTTTGCATCTTAATCATCTTTAGGCCAGGATATCTCGGAAACTAGATCTACCACAAGCAAGTATATGTGATATTCGGAATCAGAAGAAGATTCTACTTTAGAAAAGTGTTACTTTATTGTTCTTAGTCAAAAATTGTGGTATTTGGATATTTTCATTTTGCGTTTAAACGAGTGGAAGTTGTTTAGAAACATGCTTTTTTTTCAACAAAACTGCAACAGCGAAATCTTACTTTTTATACATTATTAAACGTGTTTAAAGTGACAAACAAAATGAAAAAGAAAGTAAAGCGATAACGTTAAAATTACTGGTTGAATTTAAAAGAGTATGCGTTGCTATACTTATAACAATTCTACATAAACTTCAATCGAAAATGGGCAAGCTCAAAATTGATTTTAGAGGCATGCTCTAGAAGACTTTTTTTCATAGAATTTAATGCAGAATCCGAATTTGCAGGAACACTGTGGCTTAGAAAATTGACCCAGCCTAATGTACATACATACATACATATATAATAAGCCAATCACGAATGAAAATAGCAAACAGCAACAATATCATAATTATCAACAACAATAATAACACAAAACAAGCATTAAATGTGCACCGCGCGCTGTTGTGAGCACTTCACCCTGCCTGCTCTTCACTGGCAACGCACATCTCAGAGACGTAACGTAAAGTAATTTCGCGTCACTTCCATAATGGAAGTTCCTTCTTCTATCTATCCATCTTACATGTACCAAACACAACACAGAAGTCGGTACCAGGGATTGCGATCCCTTATGATGCGACTGTTGCTACCTACTCCCTGCTGGACGAGGCGTGGTGTGGTGGGGCGGGGCGGTCGATTGTCTCAAAGTTTCACTTGAATGACACTCGAATTACGATGAGCTGCGCGCATTACCGATTACAAAATATCATTACTTGGTGCAAAAACAACAACAAGAGTAATAAAGGTGTATCTATGTATGAAACATATTGAATTCATAAGGGGGTATACTGTCAAGGACTCAATTTAGTGAACAATCGCGACAACGATAAGTAACAAGAACAATTACGATGCAAAACGTTTGGTAATTAGATTTTTGTGGTCATTCCGCATAAGGATATCTTGGCATACATACATATATACATACATACATACATACTTACATCCATACATACTTACATACAATGTATATGGTAAGTAACCCAACAGACCAGTATGTAAGCGAAATGTAATAGGACTTGAGAACAAGCTTATAACAATTGTCCATTGTAAGCTTATTGCAATACAGTTTTTATAAGCTTAATTGTAAGCTTATTCACAAGCATGATTGTAATAATTGAGGAACACTTACTTAAAAAGCTTGAAAATAATATTACAATAAGCTTACATTATGAAAGCTTAAAAAACTATTAATAATAACATTGTTTTAAGCTTGCTGTAAAATTTTTTTAAATATTGGTTTTACAATGATTCATACAATTCATTGATTCCTTTTTCGAAAAGGGAAGTATAAAAGCCTCAATAAAATTCAATATAATGTTGAATGTCCCACTATATGATACCGTTGGATTGAATTTCAGGTTGATGTTATGGTTCGAAACAGGAGGAGAATATAAAATAAAGAACATTGCAGTAAAGTTGAAGAAGGAAATAAAATGAAAGGAAATATGCAAATAAAAATACATTTTTTAACACGCTTTTATTAGCTTCACCTGTATGTATGTATGTATGTATGTATGTATGTATGTATGTATGTATGTATGTATGTAACTTCATCCCATCCTAAAAGTTGCAACATTTAACTAAATTATTATATCTTTCAAACATTCACTTTTTTGTGTTCTCCCTATTATTTCTATTCTCCTCCGGATTCGAAACATGACATCAACAGCCCAACGGCATCATATAGTAGGACATTCAACATTATATTTTATGCTTCATTGCGGCTTTTATGTTACCTTTCTTCAAAATAGCCTCTATCAATTTCAATTCACTCCCGTATACAAGCCAATAAGTAACAAGCTTGCAGGGTACGGAAAAACTCACTCACGAACGCTCAAAAATACATTCTTCTCAAATCACAAACAAATGTTCAAAGAAAAACGTATAACCACTCAAATAGCGAGCGAACTAACGACAACAGCCAGCGATCGCTCATAGCGATGGCGATAAATAGCCATGGGTAATGGCGCAATTTTTTTGGCGCTGATACAATAACACCAGCGCCAACCGTGGCGCCGCGCACTGTTCTGGCGCAATAACACCTTTAGCGCAATTGCCATGGAATAATCGATAAATAACACTTGTTCGCTTCTTACTGTTTACCATCCCCGTTTTATTTCTTTTGGCGCAAAATTAATTTTAATTTTCATAATCATTTGGAAACATATTCCGTAGATTTGTGAAAATATGCTGGAAATTAGAGTCACTTAGATCACTATCAAGCATACATAATTTTGACGGTGTCATATACGCTGTGCTGTTATTGGCTTTGTGGTGGTGCCATTTTACACTAGCGCTATATTGGTGCTGGTGTTAGCGCACGAAATTGAGTCGGTTTTATATTGCAAAATTGAGTTGGCGCATTTCCCAAATCGGAGTTAGCGCAATTGCGCCGCGCAGCGCAGTGTTACCCATGCCTAGCGATAAACTCAATGCATAAATTCACTCAAAAATAAAGCTTGAAGCTTTCTGTTTTGGGTTTGTTGTATTTGCAATGAAATCAACCGCATGTACAATGTACATACATACGTATGCATAGCAAGAACTGGTTTTGTGTTTTGTGTAACAAGCTTTCTGTTTTGTCGTTGTTGTGTTTGCAATAAAAACAATCGCATGTACATACATATGTATGCAAAGCAAGAACTGGTTTTGTTTGTAATTCATTTAATAGTAAGTGCTGAATCAACGAAAAGGAACCCTAATTACATTTTTATAAAATGTTTTGTAAACGTGAGGTGAAAAAAATTTCTTTAAAAATAAAAAAAATAAAAAAAAAAAAAAAATGCGCCACTCGGGACTCGAACATGAGCTCCTTGGTCCGTAAGCAGCATACCTCACCATTACGCTACAAACGTATTCGGAGCTTTATTGTCTAAATTCGAATTTATTCAATCAGGTTTCTTTTTTTTTTGTTCTTTTCAAATGCTTCACCTCAACTTCTCTTCACTTTCTGATTGTAAAATATAACAAAACGTTTGGGAAATTTTGTATTTCCAAACTAGTTTGGAAAACCTTGAATAAAAGGGTTTGGAAAATATTGCATAATAAGCTAGTTTACTTCACTGCATATTGGGATTTTTGGTAGAAGTTATAAATACATATGTATGTAGATCTATTTCGGAGAACACCACCTCCCATCAGACTTCTTTTTACTTTTATTCTTGCGTCCGCATAAAACATCCTTTAATGAAAAATTTCACTAAAAAGTCAAAAATAAATAATAGCTTAAAAAACTAAAAAACACGCTTTAGTCTTAAAAATCGTACTAAAAATTGAGAAATAATTTAATTAGAAACAAAATGATGAACGAAAATATAAGTATTTAAGGAAAAGCGTCGGGGTGCTCAATAATATTTGAACATGAAAATATTCGATTCGTACAACTAGTACAAAAATATACCTAGTTGCGAAAGTAAATAGTACGATATATGAAATCTCAAAAAAGTCAAAATAAAATTATTAGTAAAAAAACACCGATTTTAAATATTTTTTGACATACTGAGCACCCCACGCTTTTCCTTAAATACTTATATTTTCGTTCATCATTTTGTTTCTAATTAAATTATTTCTCAATTTTTAGTACGATTTTTAAGATTAAAGCGTGTTTTTTAGTTTTTTACGCTATTATTTATTTATTTTTTCTACTATTTATACATACAAACACATCGAAATTTGCATATTTTAATTTTAAAAACGCCGCTACAGTAAACGCTTGTTCAACAAGTAAGGAAGCCTAAGTTCGAGTGCAATCGAACATTAGATACTCAGCTGTATGCTTTCATTGTTTGTTTGCGTTTGTTCGATATAGGGTGTATTTTATATGAAACGAGTGCTGCATAAACAGGGCGCAGCCACGCCCATTTTCAAAATTTATATCAATCATCCAAATAAGCATACAAATATTATTGTTAGTGCAAAATTTCATCCCTCTATGACTTTTAGTTACAAAGACTTCACGTTACAAATTCCAAAAGGGTGTTCCAGAAATATCTTTGTTAAAAAGTAGGCGTGGTCATAAACCGATTTCAATACATTTTTGCGTGTCTATTAACACATGTTATAAAAGTGTATAAACCAAGTTTCGTCATAATATCTCAATTATTTGTCGAGTTAAAGGCTAAGAAATCTCATATATCCCTTTGTCTAAAAAGAGGCGGTGCCACGCCCATTTTCCAAACTTTTTTATTTTTTGTTTCCGGTCTATTGTAAAACTCATGTCACAAAATTTCAATGAATTATCTTTATATTTCACATAGATATCGCTTAAAATGGTTTTATTAGGTCACTTTATAATACACATATATAAAAGTGGGCGCGGTCGTCAACCGATTTTGGTAATTTTTCGTCCACACATTTGGCTAAGTAAATATATCACGCGTACCAGATTTCATCGATATATCTTTAACGGTTTCTGAGTTATGGCTTATTAAACTTTCAATATTCGCTCCTTAATAAGTGGGCGTGGCACCGCCCATTTTCCAAAATTTTTGTAGTTTTTGTTTTATGTCCATAGTTGGACTCCTGCCACAAAATCTCAGTGATTGATCTTTATATTTGACAGAGATATCGCTTAAAATGTTTTTATTAGGCCCCCTTATATTTCCTATATATAAAAGTGGGCGTGGCCGTCAACCGATTTTGATAATTTTTCGCCAAAACATTTGACTAAGTAATTATATTACGCGTACCGAATTTCATCGATATATCTTCAACGGTTTCTGAGTTATGACTCATAAAACTTTCAATGTCTGCCCCTTAATAAGTGGGCGTGGCACCGCCCATATTCCAAAATTTTTGTGTTTTTTGTTTTATGTCCATAGTTGGACTCATGCGACAAAATTTCAATGATAGATCTTTATATTTGACAGAGATATCGCTTAAAATGGTTTTATTAGGTCACTTTATAATACACATATATAAAAGTGGGCGTGGCCGTAAACCGATTTTGATAATTTTTCGTCAAAACATTTGTCTATGTAAGCAAATTACGCGTACCAAATTTCATCGATATATCTTCAACGGTTTCTGAGTTATGACATATAAAACTTTCAATGTTTGACCCTTAATAAGTGGGCGTGGCACCGCCCATTTTCCAAAACTTCATCAAATTTCTTCATAAGGGCCCGAGCTCAATACGTGGGTAAAATTTTAAAACTCTAGCTATATTAGTGGCTGAGATACCAAATTTCCGATTTTTTCTATATAGGAAAAGTGGGCGTGGTCATGGTCCGATTTCGCCCATTTTCAATACCAACCGTCCCAGTCTCGATACCAACTTGCGTTCCAAATTTCATCAAAATATCTCAATTTTTGCGCGAGTTAGAGTGTTTACAGACGGACGGACGGACGGACGGACGGACGGACGGACATGGCTCAATCGATTTCTCTTTTCACCCTGATCATTTTGATATATATAAGTCTATATCTATCTCGATTATTTCATTCTGTTACAATCCACCGTTATGTGATTAAAACTATAATACTCTGTGTACTAGTACAGCTGAGTATAAAAATATCGGTATAGAAGACATACATAAAAGATGAAAACTGAGCAGTAGGGCCAGTAGAAGAGTCATAGTGTAGTGTTGCATACGTCAAGGCGTCATATGTGTTTTTAAACGGTTTTTAAACGGTTTTATTTAGCTCACCCCGTTTGTTTTATTTATTATTTATTCTTTATTCTTGGGTCAAATTTAGTAATTCAAATTTCACCCTCTTCCTGTCAACCGATTAATCTGAAATTTTGCACGCATGTATAACCCCGATGACAATGCAATATTATGAAAAAAAAATTCCGATAGGTGGCGCGTGGGTCGCTATATTTACAAAAATTTGGCTGAAATTCGGAACATGTATTACTACCTTGAAAAGAAATATTTTCTTAAAAAAAAAAATTCCGCTAGGTGGCGCGTGGGTCGCTATATTTACAAAAATCGCATTTATGGTCCGATTTGGCTGAAATTCGGAACATGTATTACTACCTTGAAAAGAAATATTTTCTTAAAAAAAAATTCCGCTAGGTGGCGCGTGGGTCGCTATATTTACAAAAATCGCATTTATGGTCCGATTTGGCTGAAATTCGGAACATGTATTACTACCTTGAAAGGAAATATTTTCCTAAAAAAAACTTCCGATAGGTGGCGCGTGGGTCGCTATAGAGGCGTTGGACTGCAATAAACTAACGGGCAAGAAACCTTGCAATAATGAAGCACTAAATGAATTAAACAGAATGCGAAATAAAAACTAAAAACTAGAAAATAAAAATAGGTAAAAAAACTTTTTAAGTTAAACGGTTTTATGTTATGCATACATTGCAATGTTTAAGATAAATGTACTAAAAACCAAAAAATAATAAAATAGATACAGTCGTGGGAATTATAAACATTTGCATAGACTAGACTAAAATAAAACCGGGGGGCACGACAATTGTCTACAAATTATCGACTTAATGTGCGATAGAAGAATGGTTTAATTCGTCGTTAGGCAGTTGGCCCGCAGACGGTGAGGAAAATACTTACTATTTTCTTGTTCATGGAAATTCCAATAGTTATACACTCCATGTTAATAAAAGAGATGTTTCAACTAGTTTATCGTTGGACATTCACACGAGGAATCGTTTCACTGCTCGTAGTTTGTCTTTAATCGACAAAACATATGATAAAAGTACTACTCGCTCACCACTATGAAACCCTAAAACTCGCTTATAATCGAGCTTGCTAGCTTTTTTTCACATTCTAGCCCTACTTATCACACGTCCATCGTTGTCGGTTGAACAACTGCCTAATTATAGTGTAACATTACAAAACAAACATTTTAATCAACGATTGTAGACAATTGACGTGCCCCACGGTTTTATTTTAGTCTAGTCTATGCAAATGTTTATAATTCCCACGACTGTATCTATTTTATTATTTTTTGGTTTTTAGTACATTTATCTTAAACATTGCAATGTATGCATAACATAAAACCGTTTAACTTAAAAAGTTTTTTTACCTATTTTTATTAAACGGTTTTATTTAGCTCACCCCGTTTGTTTTATTATTTATTCTTTATTCTTGGGTCAAATTTAGTAATTCAAATTTCACCCTCTTCCTGTCAACCGATTAATCTGAAATTTTGCACGCATGTATAACCCCGATGACAATGCAATATTATGAAAAAAAATTCCGATAGGTGGCGCGTGGGTCGCTATATTTACAAAAATCGCATTTATGGTCCTATTTGGCTGAAATTCGGAACATGTATTACTACCTTGAAAAGAAATATTTTCTTAAAAAAAAATTCCGCTAGGTGGCGCGTGGGTCGCTATATTTACAAAAATCGCATTTATGGTCCGATTTGGCTGAAATTCGGAACATGTATTACTACCTTGAAAAGAAATATTTTCTTAAAAAAAAATTCCGCTAGGTGGCGCGTGGGTCGCTATATTTACAAAAATCGCATTTATGGTCCGATTTGGCTGAAATTCGGAACATGTATTACTACCTTGAAAAGAAATATATTCTTAAAAAAAAATTCCGCTAGGTGGCGCGTGGGTCGCTATTTATTTACAAAAATCGCATTTATGGTCCGATTTGGCTGAAATTCGGAACATGTATTACTACCTTGAAAAGAAATATTTTCTTAAAAAAAAAATTCCGCTAGGTGGCGCGTGGGTCGCTATATTTACAAAAATCGCATTTATGGTCCGATTTGGCTGAAATTCGGAACATGTATTACTACCTTGAAAAGAAATATTTTCTTTAAAAAAAATTCCGCTAGGTGGCGCTTGGGTCGCTATATTTACAAAAATCGCATTTATGGTCCGATTTGGCTGAAATTCGGAACATGTATTACTACCTTGAAAGGAAATATTTTCCTAAAAAAAACTTCCGATAGGTGGCGCGTGGGTCGCTATAGAGGCGTTGGACTGCAATAAACTAACGGGCAAGAAACCTTGCAATAATGAAGCACTAAATGAATTAAACAGAATGCGAAATAAAAACTAAAAACTAGAAAATAAAAATAGGTAAAAAAACTTTTTAAGTTAAACGGTTTTATGTTATACATACATTGCAATGTTTAAGATAAATGTACTAAAAACCAAAAAATAATAAAATAGATACAGTCGTGGGAATTATAAACATTTGCATAGACTAGACTAAAATAAAACCGGGGGGCACGTCAATTGTCTACAAATTATCGACTTAATGTGCGATAGAAGAATCGTTTAATTCGTCGTTAGGCAGTTGGCCCGCAGACGGTGAGGAAAATACTTACTATTTTCTTGCTCATGGAAATTCCAATAGTTATACACTCCATGTTAATAAAAGAGATGTTTCAACTAGTTTATCGTTGGACATTCACACGAGGAATCGTTTCACTGCTCGTAGTTTGTCTTTAATCGACAAAACATATGATAAAAGTACTACTCGCTCACCACTATGAAACCCTAAAACTCGCTTATAATCGAGCTTGCTAGCTTTTTTCCACATTCTAGCCATTCTTATCACACGTCCATCGTTGTCGGTTGAACAACTGCCTAATAGTGTAACATTACAAAACAAACATTTTAATCAACGATTGTAGACAATTGACGTGCCCCACGGTTTTATTTTAGTCTAGTCTATGCAAATGTTTATAATTCCCACGACTGTATCTATTTTATTATTTTTTGGTTTTTAGTACATTTATCTTAAACATTGCAATGTATGTATAACATAAAACCGTTTAACTTAAAAAGTTTTTTTACCTATTTTTATTTATTTCATGTTCTCTTACTTTCTTTGTATAAAATTATAGTCTGAGGATACCCTAGTGAAATTTTCCTCCGAACAATTTTATAATAGTAGGGACACCAAACTTCATTTTTACGGAAGGATGGGAATTTTTATAGATAACTCGCTGTACCCGGCCAAGCTTTGCTTTGGCCCACTTCCTATTATACGCATTAGGAGCGAAAAACGGCACACTTTAAAATAAGTTGGAAGTATCTGAAAATCGAACACTCCTCGGGCTGCCGACCTCAGAAAAATTTAGATTAGTTTAAAATAGAGTGAAGGAAAAAAATGTCCTTATCCCGTTTTCTTCGTATTAGTCTCCCACTCCCTTTCCCTCTACTATTCCCTTTCTCTTTCCCTTTCCTTATATTTCCTCTTCCGCTTTCTCTTTCCTTTCCCGTCGGATTTCCGCTTCCCTTTCTCTACCGCTCTCTTTCATTTCCCAACTTATTCCTTCTCTCATTCCATTTTCATTATATCTCCCTCTCCTGTTCCATCCATTTGCCTTTCCCATTCTCATTACTCTTCCCCTTTTCCTTTCCCTAGGGAACCGGGTTTAGCATAACATACTTAGCCCTGCATTCCGCTTCTGATTTGATACCATCGTTGCTTAAAAACATTCCATGGCACCCGGGTCAACTCTTTTACCCATAATTGAGTACCGAGCCTAAGAATCACTATGAAAAGAGCTTTATGTAGCAGCCTTGGTCAACACCTTTCATTATATATCAGTACTGCTCAGAATTATCTCAGAGTAATCCGGGTCCACGTATTGACACACATCTGGGGACCCGACCTAGGAATAATGAGTTCATACCTATATAAAATCCTTTGATACCAATATCGCTGGAAAATATTCCGTGGTCATCCATATACGTTTTGACCCATATCTGGGGACTTGACATAGGAATCATAATGAGTACGGCTCGATATAATAGCCGTGTTCAACACCTTCCATTTGATACCAATATCAGTAAGAAATATCCCGATGTCATCGGAGTCCACGCTTTGACCCAAATATAGGGACCCGACCTAGGAATCACAATGAGCTCACTTCAATGTAAAATCCCTGCTCAAAATCCTTCATTTGACCCCAATATCGCATAGAAACATTCCGGGGTCATACGGGTTAACATTTTGACTCATAATTGAGGACCCGACCTAATGAGTATGGCTCTATGCACTGCTGAACACTTTTCATTCCATACAATGTTCCTGATTGATCCACATTTGGGACCCGACCTAGGAATCATAATGAGTTAATTTCTATGTAAAATTCCTGCTCAACAGCTTTCATTTGATACCAATATTTTTGAAAATTATTCCGAGGTCATTCGTGTCCACGTCTTGACCCACATCTGGGACCTGTCCTCTCTTAAACTTCCACTCCCTTGCCCTTTACTTTCTTTTTCCATTTCCTTTCCTTTTCGTTGCCTTTGCCTTAACCCTCCTCTTCTCTCTCCCTCTTATTTGTTCCCCCTTTCCCTCTCCCAATCTCTGTCTCTCTCCCCTTCACTCTTCCATTATATTTTCGTTTACATCCCTTCCCTTTCCCATTCAATTTTATTCGACCTTCCTTTTCTCTATATTGAAGCTATGACTCCCACTTTTCGGGTCCATGTTGTGACCAATATCTTGGGACCCGGCCTATATATCACAGCTATAATAGTTCTGTGTCGAAGTCCTCATCAGTACCTTTCTTTTAGTACCAATATCGCTCAGAAATATTCGAGGGTCATCCGGGTCTACGTTGTGACCCATATATGGAGACCCGGCCTAGACATCACAAATAAAAGAGTCCTATGTTGAAGTATTCACCAAGACCTTTCATTTGATACCAATATCGTTCAGAAATATTCGAGGGTCATCCGGGTCCACGTTTTGACCCATATTTGAAGACCCGACCTAGGAATCACAATAAGTACTCATTTATGTAAATTCTCTGCTCAATACCTTTCATTTGATATCAATATCGATCAAAAATTTTCAGACCTTGGGGCCTATATCGAGGGAACCGACTTCCGGATTTGAAAAAAATATGCATATAAACCATCTAGGGCAAGGTACTCAGCCGGTTTGTAAATTTGGTGCAAATCCCTCCACGCGTTTGTGCGAAAGCCGGCGACAAAGAAATTGGCTTGATTTTTATATATATATATAGATAAAAAACTAAGTCACTGTATATCAAATAAAGTTTTATAATACACTAGATTTTTAACCCTATAATAAAATCAGCGACTCAGAAAGGGTCGAGGAGACCCCCCACTATTATACTTATAGCAAAAAGAAAAAATCTCCAAAATAAGTCTTTTTCGTGCCGGAAAGTTGACGAAATGTAAAATTGCTTTGAAACAGGGTTTGAATTTGCTTGCTGCAAAATAGCAATAGCCGATGTTTTTTGCTTATCCTTTAACATACGACGTGGTGGTAATTTTTACACCGACTTACAGTTTCTTTAAATATCTCTTTTAACTTACCATCCAGCAAGTTTACTCTCTTAGTATCTTCCCATCTCGTTATAGTTATTGACCCCTTTTGTTTTTATGGAGGAAGGTGTAACATTTGACGAGAAATGATGATGGTGGGGTAAAAATTACCCCACGTCTGGGGTAACGTTAGTTTTTCTTCGAATGCAATTTTTGGAAATTTACCACTTCTCACTTCTCTGCAGCATTTTGATGCGTTTGGAATCTACTCATGTCATCATAATTATCGATCAGTATAGTTTCTATGGTGGAAGATCTCCAATAACGGATAAATTATGATATCGGGGTAAAAATTACCACACCTCGACGTTAACGTAACTTTTTCTTCAAAAGTAATTTATTTCCATTTAAAACTTCTCTCACTGGCAATTTGAATATCATGGGCTATTAATCTTACCACTTCTTCAAATGATTATTGGAAGATAAATTAAAAAATTCGTTTCGTGATTCATTTTATACGCTAACGTTATTATGAAAAAAACTTCAAAAAGACTGGCCAGCATTTTCTACAAAAAATTTTTTTTAAATAAAATTCCTATTATATATATAATAAAAATATATATTTTTTTATGAAAAACCGTCTCTAAAGTTTAAAGAAAGTTTTTGTTTTACCTTTTATCTATAAGGTTCTCATGTGATGTTTTCGCTATTTTGAAAGAACAAGGCCTTGTGAATTATAGTAAAAACTTTGTTGATTTAAAAAATTAATTAACTTTTTTTATTAATTTCATTTGAAAAAGGACTGGCCTCTTTCCAATGCAAAAATTATTATAAAAAAATTTATTTTTTATTGAGAGTTTTAAGTAAAATGCGTAGAAAAAAATTTACCACCACGTCGTAAACTATGTCACAAAATTTCACCTCGTCACTTAAAGGTTATTGCTGAATTCAGCCGAGCCAAAAACGAAAACACGAATCATTCGCTTCAGTTTTCAGCTGAGTCGTATTTGCTTGTATAGTTAAGCCAAGCAACTCAATTTGAGAGGGTTGCTTTTACTTCCAGCAATTAGTTGAGTGGTAAATTTTTGCTTACAGTTGCTTATTTTGCTGAAACTAGTTTTTAAGCAAAATTCAACATGAAAAGATGTTTACAAATGGACATACATACATATTATGTGTACATACATACATTCATAAGTAAATATGTATAAAAAATCGAAATATGCGTTAACAAATCGTTAAAGCAAAATAAGCAAAAGCAGAAAAAATGCAAAGACACAACTAATTGCTGGAAGTAAAATGGAATCTCCCAAATCGCGTTGCTTTGCTTAACTATACAAGCAAACACGGCTCAGCTGAAAACTGAAGCGAATGAATCGTGTTCTCGTTTTTTACTCGGCTGGCCAAGTTTGCTAATTTACTTTTCGTTAGCAAAAGCAAAGCAAAAGCAAATGCAGCAAAAGTAGTTAAGCAATTTCAAACCCTGCTTTGAAATAATGTTGGAAAATGCTGTAAAATATAATCCAAAAGTATAAACACGCGGACAGAACCCAAAAATATCCCCACTGGTTCAAAGAAATATAGAGATATTTGTAAGAAAGGATCCTTTGTGTCTTTCCAAGATAAAAAAAATTAGTTTTATTTGAACATGAAATCTCCCATAGTTCGAGAAATGTTAGTTTTAAAATATTTAAAGCCAAAAACGCCAAGAATAGCACCGTTTCTGCCAAAATAAAATGTTGCAAAATGCAAAATGTACATTCGCAAACACAAAACAAAAACAAGTAAGAGCGCGGCTGTCTTCGGCCGTACCGAAGACTTCATGCCTTTCATGAATGGGAAATGAAAACTTCCTTATAGTAATTTAATTTATAATTTCAATTCTCTGAGTTATTTATGGAAAGATTTATTAGAAAAAATTGTGTGTTAGTGATTTAAATATAGAAGTTATACCCCATAATGTCCATATCTGAACAATTGGTTGTATGAGAGCCATTTCGTTTTCATGAAAGGTATAACAAACAAATGAGTCTTCAATAATTAAAAACATAAAATAATCCAAACCAGTCATGTGAGGTAAGCTGCGGAATGTCCTGCCCATGACACGAGACGACGAAATCCCTACAACGCGAGTTGACGCAAGGCAACGCTGCGCTGCACAGCTGAGGGCATTCTCACGGCAACTGCTCAAGCGCGGAATGACCAACCAGTGAACAAGCGAAATGTGAGCTGTCAAACGGATATGAAATTGACCAGTGCAGCCAGCGAAAGACAGGACAGCGACTGTAACTATAACTGTAAAAATGATAACAATAACAACAATATCAACACAACGGATAGCACAGAATAAGAAGAAGATTTCGAATTCATTCACATGTGAAATGGAAAAAATATAATCCAAAGCAGTTGAAGTTCAACGCCGTTCAGCATATCCACGACAGTGGCGTCTATAAACATGCACTAAAAAAAAAAAAAATATTCAGATTATGGAAAAATGGGAATGATTCGGCGCTAAAGACATATTTTCATTGTTTTGAATAAAATTTTTGAGAAGTGTTTTTTGCAATCGCTAGAGATATGTACATATGTATGTCCTGTGTACCGGTTTATGATAAAAAAACGATTTCGAAAAATTTTGATTTGTGACACATTAAGAATAAGAAAAGCGACAGCTAGACATGGGGGAAAATGCGATGAGTAAAAAATCAAAGAAAACACGATATAAAAATAAATAGGATATTTCTTCAAAAAAGAAGCAATAAAAACAAGTAAGCTAGTTTAAAAAGCTTCTGTCCATTCCAGCAATCGATACCTTGCTGTGGCAGGAAGTAAAGAAAAAAAAATTAAAGCGCGAGTAACGAGTACTCATGAACATTTATATGGAAACAGTTTCGAAATCAGATTTGTATTCCCTTTTCCTTATTCTTTTTTCGCTGCACATAGGTAGATTTTCAAGTTTTATGCGGCCAAAAATATTTTATTGTCTTCATATATTCCATTTTGCTTGTTTAGTACAAAATTTTAATAATTTTTATTAAAAGTCGATTTTATTGAAAAATATATACAGTGACTCAAAACAAAATCATACACCAGAGTTTGTAAATTTATTTCAAAGAGTTCTGTCCAAAATTTGACTTTCTTATTTTCGTTTAAAAATGTAGACAATTTTTCAATAAAAATCGTTTTAATCAGGATTTCTAAGCTTATGGAAAAAATCCGAAAAATCATACAAATTTCTAAAAGTGGATTAAAAATTTCAAAGCGCGGCCAGAGTTTATAGAAAATTTTGAGGAGATTTCTAAGTATACTGTTATGTAGCCAACCAACTATAGTGTCAAAAGTGCAATTCTCAATGCTCTGAAAAATTCCGTCGATTTTAGAAATTTTTTTCTGTAGGGTGTTTGCCATATACATATGTACGTGAGACCGTTCCAATTAAAATTTCCGAAAAGCCAATAAAAATTTTCAATGTTGCATATTATTATATTAAAATTGAATGAGCTGCAAAACTGCATACTCAAAAATCTTCTAAAGAAATTGAGGTTTAGAATTCTCAGCCCCTTTTTATGGTAAGTATTTCCTTGATTTTGAAAAATTGGAAACAGTGATGCCAGATAATCTCCGCTAAAATTCCCACAGAAATTGGAAAAAAATCCTTAATTTCCCACATTTTAAATAAAAAAAATCCCACAAAATTCCCACCGAATTTAAAGCATTTATTTCAGTAATACAAGAATATATAAAAGGCAAATACAGTTTTTTAATAGTTAAAAGTATCAGTTGTACAAATTATTTGCATTGTGCAAGTGAATATGATTTTTGTTGATTTTAAAGTTGAAGCAATTGAAATTTTTGGATTGAAAGGCAACTCTTACTATACTTATACCATTTAACATAGCACTAGATAGTTTGTTTCGCTTTTTACATTTAACATCCGTTACAATTGAAAATATTCTTTCTGATTCAGCGTTTAAATGGGGTAACGTGAGTAGGTACAATTTCAACAGGGTTGGCAGTTTAGGCATGAAGTAGCCAATCTATTTAATAACGGGAAGGAAGTTTGTGAGATATTCTACGCATGGAATTAGCTTAGAAAATTGATAATTTTATATTAAAGATGAAATGTGTTTATGTTTTTTAATTAATGTTTTTGTGTAGTATGAAGCTTCAGCTATCAGATCATGTGAAAAATTTTCAAATGAATTCGAAAAAATAGGCGAATTTCTAATATTTTCTCAACAAATGCCATATGCAAAATACCTCTGTGAGCCACTGTATAAGTGTAACCATTTTTTTACCTACGTGTTTAAAAGAAATTTATTAACAACCTTAAAACCTATTGATATACACAGGACATATTGCAATGCCGCGTTGGTTTCCAATCAATTTTATAAGCCTTATTCTATGTGTAGAATATCCCATAAACTTCCTTCCCGTTATTAAATAGATTTGCCACTTAATACCTAAACTACGATCATAGGTTTTCACAAATCATACTTGTAGTGGGAATGCAATGATTGGTAGTGCAAACCACATTTGCATTCGCATTCACTACTGAATGGTAGTGCAAACCACATTTGCATTACCATTCACTACTGAATGGTAGTGCAAGCCACATTTGCATTACCATTCACTACTGAATGGTAGTGCAAGCCACATTTGCATTACCATTCACTATTGAATGGTAATGCACTTTGAATGGTAATGCAAAAATGCCCATCCTTGAATTTCAACCACTTGCTTAAGATTATGAAACAAAATATTGTCGTTATAGTTTTTGAAGTTTATTATTTTACTCCACATTACGTCAATAGGTAATTTTTTTACATCGTCTTTTTGTGTTTCGGTTAAAACTATACATATACTTTTGTATTCCGATTCTGTGGGATCGGGATTAAGATTTAATTTTTAGTTAGAGCAAGAAGTGTGATACGATTGTTTTTAGAGAAATCAAAAACAATATCGGGATCTAAAATCTGCAATTTTTCGAAAACACCGTCAAATGGAGAACGTGATATTATCTAAAATAGAAGCTTTTTTGAATACAATAATTTCCTCCAAATTTAAATTTGACAAAATATCTTCGCATTCATAACCAACGTAAACGTTATGCACATCAAGTATATATGGAGTTGGAAGTTCCAAAACTTTTAGCTGCAATTCCCACGGAATTGTAAAAAAGTCGGGTTTTAAGAAATTTCTTGCGATTTTCAACACAAGTGTCTTAGCTTCTTGCCCTAGTCGATGTATAAGTACATTTCGGCTTTGGAACAATGCGTTAAATTCATTGAAAAAATTAGGAACGTACTTCAAAAATCTTAAATAAGCCATGTTTTGGATTCTTTCCAATTCTTCATAAATCGTTTCTGCTTTTTTACGCTTATCTTTAAATGAGGCCAGGCGAAAATAGCTTTTAAATGGCTCCCAATTCTCCAAAATTCTTTCGGTTATTAACAATACAGTACGAATGTGCACAATGAAAAATAAATTACCTAAGAGTGGCGATTATTAACACGCTTTTATTAGTTTCACCTGCATGTATGTATTTATGTAAACAAGTTACGTATACGCAGTGTAGTTCGCTGTATGTTTATTTGTACGCATGTGTGTATGTAACCGACTCCTTTTTGCATTGCATAAGTTAACGCGAAAGCGTGTGTATTCATACACTGAATGGGAGTTTTTCAGTGTGAGATGTGCTTATTTTAAGATATACTATAAATTATACATATGTAGGTATGTAAACAGTTCTGCAACCAAAAAATCCCTTGTTTTATATGGACGACAAAAAATTGTCCCTTTTTTCCCTCTTTAAAAATTTTGCAGTGAAATATCCCTCAAAAAGGGAAATTTCCCTCAATCTGGCACCACTGATTGGAAATACTAAAAATACTGCCTAAAAAGTTAACATTAATCGGTGATAAATATCTCGGTTTCTTTCGAGCATCACCTATATTAACCAAGATATGCGTTAGAAATATAAACATTAAATCAAATATAAAACACAAAAAAGAAAATTATTGTAGGTACATATGAAAAACCCTGTATCTACTTAGTAGTGAAGTGCGGCTTTGTGCGACGTAATTTTTTGTCGGAAAAATACTAATTGTACTAGATATCATGTCCGAGGGTTAATTTGACTGAGTCTGACAGAGCAACATAACAAAATCAATTTTGAACACGAAAAAGAGTGATAATTTTTTTTTAAATATCCCAACTTTAAAAGCATAAAACTATAAACTTAGAATTATTGGAAATCAAGGATATTATTGAAAAGTGTTAATAATTACTTGAAGCTTTAGGATCAATCACGATTACTTAAATGAATGTAATTTAAAAATATGTAAAAAAAACAAAAAAATTAACTTCATCTGGGAGCAAGTGCAGAGTATGGGGTCGGGAAAAAAGCGACGAATTATTGTTCCCAAGTCTATTTTCAATATGTGGGTATGTTTTTTTCTGTAATTGTAACAACTTCACAAAATTCAATTTTGGCCGCATAAAACTTGAAAATCTACCTATGTGCGCTGGTTTTCTATGGATTAAAATGTGAATATCGTTTTTATAATTTTCTGTTGTCATTGTCACTGCTACTAATTTGTTGTTTTTGGTTTTGGATTTTTAAGTTTTAACTTTTGACTTTTGATTTTTGATTTTTGATTGGAGACCCGGCATAGGAATTATAAAGAATAGAGCTCTATATGAAAGCCCTGCTCAACGCCTTTCATTTGATACCAATATTGCTCAGAAACATTCCGGATTCACATTTTGACCCATATTTGGGGACCCGACCTAGGACTCATAATGAATAGAGCCAATATTGCTCAGAAATATTCTGGGGTCATGTATGTATCTATCTAATTTTCTGAGCAATATTGGTATCAAATGAAAGGTTTTGAGCAGAACTTCGATATGAAGCTCTTTTTATTGTGACACCTAGGCCGGGTCTCCAGATATGGGTCAAAACGAGGTCCCGGATGATCCTTGAATGTTTCTGAGCAAAATTGGTATCAAATGAAAGATCTTGAGCAGGCCTTCTACAGGCAGCTCTATTCTTCATGGTTCCTAGGTCGGGTCCGGAGATATGGGTCAATACGAGGACCCGGATGATATTGCATGTTTCTGAGCAATATTGGTATCAAATGTAAGGTTCTGAGCAGGGATTCTACACGGATCTCTACTCTTTATGATTCCTATGTCGGGTCCCGAGATATGGGTTAAAACGAGGACCCGGATGATCCATAAATGTTTCTGAGCAATACAAAACAAAACAAAATAAAAAATCAAAAGTCAGAAACCAAAACAAAACAACAAAATAGTAGCAGTCAAATGACAACAAAAAATTACAAAAACGATAGTCGCCTTTTAATTCATAGAAAACCAGGAAAAAAGGGAATAAGGAAAATGGAATAAATATCCGATTTCGAAACTGTTTACGCATCAACGTTCATGAATACCCGTTATTCACGCTTTAATTTTTTTTGTATGAGATTCTTACAACCTTCTCAGATCCTCCCTCCGACACCGGAATACGAAAATAGGATGTTTTAGAGTAATTAAACTGAAAAAAATTTCACTTTTCAAAAAACTGAATGGAGTAACACCAAAAACCGCGCAAATTCCCAGAATTTCAAGGCATGTTTAGATTTATGTCTGAAAAAAGTTAGGATTTTGCACAAGAAAAAACAAATTTATATCCACTCATACGCAGAATTTACCTCTAAAGCGAATGGCGTATTTGGTTTTTGAGTGCCCTCCCGAGGGAAGGTAATATCGCCGCCTAAAGTGATCACTTTCTTTTTTTTTCTCATAAATCTTCAACTTCTTGTCCTATACTCTTCCCGAAAGAGCACATTATTTGTTAATTATTTAATGCGCTTTCCAGAAATGTATAGCTATTAAAAATCTAATAAAATTTGGATGAATTCATCAAGTTTAAGTGAAGTAAAGTTGGGTATAAAAGCGCTGACATGATTTAAAATTTCTGATAAATCTTTATATATATTACGCTAAGCGATTTTTTGTACGCACCATAACTTTTACACCGTTATACCGATTTTCGAAAATGGGGTGTCATATGAAAGAGCTTGGCCTGTAAATGTGCAGGAAGTTTTAATTTTTTTTGAAAAGGGTTGCCACCTGTTTAAAAATTTAATTGTCCTGTATAGTTTGCTTGATTTATAAATTTCAGGTACCATATGAAAGGGATTGAGCCGGAAATTAGTAATTTATTACAATTTTTACAACAAAGGTTGCCACCTGTTCAAAAATTCAGTTTTACGCTATAGTTTGTGTGATTTTTAAATTTGAGGTGTCATATGAAAGAGCTTTGTGTGAAAATAAGTAATTTATTATAGTTTTTACAAAAAGGGTTGCCACCTGTTCAAAATTTCATTTTTACGACATATGTAGTTTGTTTGATTTTTAAATTTGAGGTGTCATATGAAAGGGCTTTGCTTGAAAATTAGTAATTTATTATTATTTTTACAAAAAGGGTTGCCATCTTTTCAAAAATTCAGGTTTACGCAATAGTTTGTTTGATTTTTAAATTTGAGATGTCATATGAAAGAAAACTAGAAAGAGAAAGAGAGATGACTGCAAAAAATGGCCTTTTGGAGGTCGCTTTAAGGTTAACATATTCTAGAAAATTATTCGGCATAAAACTTCACTATGGGGCTTCTCGCACAACATCTTTGTATAAAAAATCTAGGCTCACAGACAATAAAAATAACCAGTAACTTCATTTTATATTAATAAGATTCTATGGGCTTACATCCCATTCATATTCTACCAATCAAAAAGATTGTCAAATGTGGCAATATGTGGTCTTCCACCCTCAAATTGTCTCACAGTGTAATCGAAAGACACAGCATCGCGTGGCAGGGTTTACTAGTCTATATATTAATACACTAACATCAGGAGCGGATTTACATAGGGGCAACATGGGCAGCTGCCCAGGGCGCCGTTTCAATAGGGGTGCCAAAACTAAGACAAGGAAATTTTTTTTTTTTTTTATTTATCAAAAAAAGTTTTTTTTTAATATTACGAGTACAACAAGAATGAAAGATTTTTTGAATTTTTTGCAGAGAAAAAATTAATCAAAGTACATTTCAGAACATTGGTACAGTTCTTAACTTTCGCCCCAGTGGGACTTAAATATCGCTCATTTCCTGCATTTGCACTTTTCAAAATACACAACTTTTCAGGAAGGGAAATTTTGAGATTCAACCGCCATATGGTGCGCAAGTAAATGCAACATTTGGTTTGTATCTGAAGCGCTTAGCTTTCAAAAAATCATAAAGAATTTTTTACTCAACATGAAGTATGATGTAACCATACCTGGGTAATACTGAGTAGTAATTTGACTATTACGTACTTAAATACTTTATACTTTGATTTTTAAGTAATGAGTCCATACCAAGTACTTTCAGAATATTCAAGACTAGTACAAATACAAGTACAAGGAATTGAAAAAGAATTGAAGTTTTAGCAAATACTTTCAATTCTTTGAAGTACTTGAAAAGAATTGAAAAATCGATTCAAGTACATTTTTCAATTCTTTTCAAGTACTTTCAATTCTTTTCAATTACTTTGAAGAATTTGCTAAAACTTCAATTCTTTTTCAATTCCTTGTACTTGTACTTGTACTAGTACTTGAAAATTTGGGAATGCAAGTACCAGTACTAGTACAATTCTTTTAAAATGTACTTGTCACAAGTCGTACTGGTACTTGATATTACCCAGGTCTGGATGTAACTAACTATTCTGCAGCATTAACTCAAAAATCACGTTTTTTGATTTATGCCGGTCTTGCAGCAAATGAGCGATATGTAAGCACTAAGTTTTAGTAGCTTGTGTGCAGTAAATGACGTGAAAGATTCAAATTTAATTGAAATTTCAAATTTAAAAATCAAGTAGGCATTGAAGTATTTTTTCGGGGAAATGCGCGAGCTCACTTTTTCAAATGAAACTAAGATCTGAATATTTTCTGTTTCTGGTTAATTTGAATAGTTCGCGCCTCTATACAATGCGCTGCGTACATTTTATGTATTCTTAAAAGTCGTTCCGAGTTAAAAACATCAAAAAAGTGTCAGTGAATTAATGTTTTTGTGAAAAATAGAAGAATGAGTGCAAATATGAAAAAGTTAAGCGGCCCTGCAAACAAAAAACGTGCAGCCGAGAAAGTGCAGAAAGACAAAGATTTACTGTCGTAAACCCCTAAACTTGATTGTTTTTTTTTTTCAAACTCCTCGAAAACAAAATGACTCCGTTGTTGATCATAACCAAAAAGGTAAAAATGCATAAGTCAATTGATCGACAGCTAGGTTAGCCCAGGTAGATTCTGTACCAGAAAGCCAGATTTCGCTACCTGGGAGGCACCCTACTGTCAAAAATTGTGAGTTTAGTTTCAGGACGAAACATTTTCACTATAAAATGGTTTTTCAGATTCGTATGATGAACTGCAATTTAATGATATTGCGAAATCTGTGCCACCTAATAATGAGGGTTTAAGGTCAGATCATTTTGAAGGTTAGAAAATGGAAAAAAATGTGGTACCTATATAAGAATCGAATCGAATTTTTTCAATCCGTAAAATATATCAGTAATGAAATTTCACCACACAAAGGCAAGTACGGTTTTTTTTAGAAATATTGGGGCGCGGCTTGATTTGTTTGCCCAGGGCGCTTCTAGGGGTAAATCCGCCCCTGACTAACATGAATTTTGTCCGCGACCTTTTGGCGATTCTACTGAAACGATTGTAAAAGTTAGACCATCATTAGAAAGGGAATTCTCGAGAATATATCCATTTTGATTTTCATTAAAATCGGTTGGAAAATACGTGCACAATCGCCGTTGGAAAATTTCTGTGTAATTGTTGTTGTTGCAGAAAATTCCTGTTATTGTTATTTTTTGTTGCCTGCTTTTAGGTGTAATAAATGGGCTGTGTCCAAACTAAAACAAGAAAAACCAGTGCCATCCAAACTAAGGTAAAAAAACAATTTTGCACACTCAGAAAAAAAATCATCAACACGATTCATGTAAAATTAACACGATAGACCTTTACACATAGAACAGCAACAATTTTTTCAAATTACACGATGTTTGAAACATGATTTTGGCTTTGTAACTGTCATCTGAAAATTTGGTAAATTCAACCAAATTTTATTGTTGATACAACATGAAGAAATTTTAAAATATACAAGATGATTCAAATATACAATTTTATTCCTAAATGTCATTTGGATTTTGGTTTATTTAACATGATGATAGTGTTAATATAAACTAAAAAAAATGTTAGAAAAATGACGTACCAAGTTTAGTGTTAATACAACATGAAAACAAATGTTAAAACAACAAGAACCACAATCAACAATTAAAGTTGGTTGATATAACACGAAACAATGTTCAAACATAAACGTCATTTGGAATTTTGATTTATTCAACACGATGATAGTGTCAATATAATCTTAAAAAGTGTTAAAAAGAACGTCAAAACTATTTTGAAACATACACAATTTTTTCAACGTTTGAAGTTCTGCTGTTCGTGAAAAACACAAACTAATAATTTTTTTTTAACAAAAATAAAATTTTGTGCCGTGGCAATGATGGGAGTTTAGCATCATTGGCAGTGCGTGATAATGGTTTTTCTATTTATGTTTTTAGTTCGCAGGTAAGTTAAAAGTGGGTTGTATTTTCGTTTCTAAAAGTTTTTAATGTTCAATATTTTCTTTGTCCTCTTCATAGTTTGCAAATTTTACCACGAAGAGATGTTTAGCGAATGGAGTCTTTCACGCAGCATGCGGCGCTTATACCGTTGCATTAGCGGCCAAACATTACTCGGTGCCAGTGATAGTAAGTACTATCGCCCATGTATAAACTATTCGTATGAGAAGGGCGCTTTCAATTTGGTCGGTTGTGTGGGTGATGTACTCGAATATGCTTTATTGATCTGATGATTATATATTTTATGTTTTATATGTTTTTTTATTTAAAAAAAATAAATTGCAAAATCAACAAGACTTTCTAGTTAACTTAACAATAAATTTAAGGTAAAATCAAAAAGATGTTATTGTTAATTCAACAGGACCACTTCGTGTTAATTTAACCAGCTTTTACTGTAATATTAACTAGTTAAAATTGTAAAATCAACAGGAAGACCCAATACTTTTTAGTGTTAATTCTACAGTTGTCATCCTGTTAAACTAACACTTGACAGTAGTGTTAAATTTACACGATTACATGATGGCATACATTAAGCATCGTGTTGAAAAAAATTAACCACAAAATTTGTTGATTTTTGGTTGATTTCACACTATTTTTTTTCTGGGTGCATGAAAAATCTTAATTATGTAATTAAAAATAGAAAATATGTATGTATGTGATGACAGGAAGTACTTCATCCTGTTCTCGTTGACCGCCAAGCCCAATTTCCCTAGTAGAAGACACTATATATATGTACATACATGTGAATATATTTCGGTTGTTAGGGCCAATGACGTCGCTATCATCAACATATGCCAATCATTTCTTTTGTCGGCAATTTAATGCGCTAATTTTTGAATTTTTTTCTTTTCTTCCTTACGCGATTAAAGTTCTCGTCTAGTGTGATACGCATACATATATAACGGTGCCCTAATTTAAAAGCCCGTCTCCACATAACTTGATTCGCCAGAGAAACATCTCGGGAAACATCTCGCTAAATAACCCGTCTCCACGTGGCTGATCGTGATTCAGTTTAACATTTCTTCTTTCTTGTTATTCTTAAATGTTTGTATGTTTGCTAATTTTTGCGTTTTTGTTTTGGCCTGTGTGAGATTTCGATAGAGTTTCGATACAAAATTAGAGAAGGCATCGATATCATCGCGTTTTGCAAGAGGATTGAGAACGAAACAAGTGTTTCAATCTTCACTCGCTCTCAAAAATTTGTATGTAAATTGGCGAGTTTCGGCACTCGTTTTGTGGTCGAAACAAGATTGAGAGAGCGAGTGCAGCAGCGTTGCCATTCTAGCTTTTTTCAAGCTAGATTTAGCTTTTTTTCTTGTCTTTTAGCTGCAAAAATTCTGATTTAGCTTTGGCTTTTTTTTAGCTTTTTTATTTGCTAAAACTCCCCAAAAAATGAGCGCTGCTCACTGCTCATATACATTCATACAGTCATTATAGTTACCATTATTTGAATGTAAAACATTTTTTTTAACATTTCGTTATTTTTATTGACTTTGAAGTACAAATTTACATATATGTAGTATATGAAAATAAATAACTTATGCAGGCTCCACTAAACACTTCGGTTCTTCAGATAAATTGACTTATTGTTCTTCTTCGACAGCTATCCAATTTGTTTACTTCTGCATATTCTATACATGCTTTCGCGTTTAAAATTCGTCAAATTCTTCATTCTCTGAATTTATCCATCATTCACACGTGAGCTGAATGTCGAATTATTTCGTCTTCCTTACAGTTTTGACATCTCGGTCACGAGAGTTTGACATTCAGCTCACGGCGTGCATGTGTATATGTATCTTGAACCGACCTGTTAAATTGACCTTGAATTTATGTGTGTTTTGAAAACACATTAGGCGAGTTCCCCTGGCTGTGATCCAGATCCGCATAACAATTTTGTATGCAAATGGAACAACAATTTTGTTATCCTGGTGTTTATCTGGATCCATTTCGGGTCCGTATAGATTGTAATAGATTTTTTTGATCCATATAAACATCAGGATAAAAAAATTGTTGTTGCAGTTGCTTGCAAATTTTTTGTCCGGATTACTGCCCCGGGAAATCACCTATTAATTAATAAAGCATTGAAATACGCAGTAGGATTATCATCGTTTTATTAATCCGGGAGTACTAGTCAATAGATACTCCATTACTCCCTGTACCTCTTGTATAAGTATACAATTTTGTATACTCGCTTTTAACATTGTATGTCCTAGGAAGGGAAGTAATAAACACAAACAAAATAAAACAAAACTGAAAACATTTTGATATTGCTCGGAAAGGATATCAAACAGAGTACTGTTCTGCTCTCGCTTGGGGAGATCTCGCTCCAAGTTCTACTGGGTAATTTCGTAATTTTTTTAGCTTCTTTTTTTAGCTTTAAATTTTTTTTGATGTGTTTAACAATTTTTTTTAGCTTTTTCTAGCTTTTTTTTTTTGAGAATCTAGCTGGAACTCTGGAAAAGTTCTGGCAACACTGGAGTGAAGAAAAAAAGAGCGAAACACGTTATATACATACATACATATGTAAGTAAAAATGCATTTACTGTTGTTGTATGTATGTATGTGTGTATGTATATCCGTTAGGTGTATTGAATTCGTTTATTGTATCGAATTTGGTTTTACGCACAATCGCCGATTTCTCATACAACCAAATAGCGACAACAATGGCGGGCGACAGGAAAAATAGTGGCAACACGAGCCGTTGAAATTAGCTTTCGACGCCAACAACAATGACGCGAGGAGTCGAATTGTGCCTAGCCAAGTTTTTAACCGTTATCGTTGAACAATAACGAGCCGCTAGTACTGTGTATGTTGCTATACAGATAATGATGTCACTTAATATGTATTTTCTCTACACCTTTCATCATAAATCTTTCATTGATGACATTAATGACGGCGTTTCATTGCGGTAAACCCAACAACGGACGACGGGATGCTTACAAAGTGAATAAACGTATCTACGCTTTTATGTATGTATGTATGTAGGTACGTACATAAGTATATAATATGTATTATTGATGTACATATGTATGTCCTTAAGTATGGTGCTCATGCTTGAATTTGTGTTGTTTCGCAAGCTTTTGTAGTTGGGCTGATTTGTTAGTTCTGTCACAGCTATTGTTTATTTTGCTTTATTAATATTAGTTATTCTTTGGCGGCGCGGTCTTTTGTTGGAGATATTGTTACTCCGCTTGTGTGCTATTTGCCGTTGAAAGCCTGAAATCTCCCAAAGGAATGTGATATGCATTAGGCCGCCTCACCTTATGTGGACTAGAAAAGGCCACGGAACGCCCCTCCGGCAACCATAATGTATCTTTTTGGAAAATATTTCCAGAAAAAATTTTTTTTACGCCACTAGCTGTCGCTAGAGTAAATTTTTTTCATATCATTTATAGTGTGATCTCTAAGTCTAATACTTTGGCCTGAGATGGAGGTTTCGACTATATAATCGTATTAACCCTATGTGCGACATTGGTGTCACTACCACACAGTACTTAGTTTATACCACCCTAATGTTCCTTTTTTTGCTTGCATGTTGAACGCCGCGACGTCAAAAATCATTAATCCCTTGGAAAAGAAGTATTTCGATCGCTTCAGTAGAACTCGAAATAAAACACATTCAACATTCGTAGGACTAAACGTTCTTCGCTCCCTGTGATCTTTTAGGTTCATTTTACAAAGATGTATTCTGAGGAAACCCCTACTAAAATTCTATTTTCTAGAACAGTTTAACTCTCTTCATAACAGTACAAAGTTCGATACTATTGTAGATTATAGAGAACATACCCGACCCCGATTAATAGCGTGTCAAGGACTGCCACTCCGATTGCACTTCTGTATATATTTTCGCAGCGCTCACAATACATAATAATATGTGTTTATATTGAAAATACATTCGAAAAGGAGCGTAGCGCTATTTTAAAATTTAATGACACCCAAATGCTGCACGACCGTAACTTTATGCTATACTCTTGTTGTTGATATTTTTGTTGGTGCATATTTCTCCTGCATACATATTTACATAGTATGGAGTAGTAAAATATGTCATATACTTATATGTCACAGTTGACAGATGCTTAAGCTTCCGCAGCAACAAAACTCCAATACATACACAATCTGCTAAATATTCGCTTGCTATTGATCCCTTTTAGGAGCCGTGGATTACCAAAGTCCTTTAAACGCACGGCCATACATATGTATGTACGTATCTACTACTAAGCCACAAACGACGAAGTGGCGTTGTTGTTGTTGCGGACGCTTTTTTAGGGCAGCGCAGTTCTGCTCGTCATTTATTGAGCTACTTTTGATAAATGGCAAGTTGTCTCACAAGATGCTGAGCAAATCTGCTCCTGTGGCGTACGAAGAAGAAGAATAAGCAGCACACAATGTATGGTGTTTGTGCGTGACAGGAAATGGGGGGTGGTTGGTGAGCTTTTGGATGAATGCGTAGCCCAGCCACAGCCACATGTGTTTATTGAGCCACATGTACATACCCTGCAAAAAAATGTGCGATTAATACCGAAAGATATTTGTCCCGGATTGATCTCTTTCGAGAACAATCGGTCCACAATTAGTCCCCGATTGTTCCCGTACGGGTATAAATGTAGACTAATTGTAGACCAATTGTTCCCGAACGGGTATAAATGTAGACTAATTGTAGACCAATTGTTCCCCAACGGGTATAAATATAGATTAATCGCTTTCATCCCGAACGGGTATAAATGTATATTAATCGCTTTCATTCCGAACGGCTACAAATCTAGATTCTTTAAATGTAGAAATTTTACAAAAATATGCAATGTATTTAAAAAATTATGTAAAACGAATTGAACACCCTTTCTTTTAATAACAATGATGAATAATAATTTTAACAAAATGTTGCCTAAAATATTCTATGAAAAAATCCTCTACATTACGCTCATATAATGCATACTCAAAACTTAAAATTTTTTAAATTTATTTATTGAGATTTTTTTTTCAAAGTAAAACATTATATAATCTTTATTTATGTATACTATATGCATGAACATTTACAATTTTTTAAAGATTGTTATTAAAAATTGCCTTGGCGAACAACTTGGAAAAATCTAAATTTGTACCCGTTTGTGCTGGAAGCGATTGATCTACATTTGTACCCGTTGGGGATGAAAGCGATTAATCTACATTTGTACCCGTTCGGAATGAAAGCGATTAATCTACACTTGTACCCGTTCAGGATGTAAGCGAATGATCTACATTTGTACCCGTTCGGGATGAAAGCGATTGATCTACATTTGTACCCGTTCGGTATGTTAGTGATTAATCTACATTGGTACCCGTTCGGGTATACAAGTTGAACAATTAGTCTCTTCACAGGACATGCTCGAACAAATGCGAACAATTCACCCCATATAAAGGGATGTAAAATCGTATTAGTCGCATGCTCCCTTGCGATTGATCCCGGACACGTCCCGGATTAATCGCATTTTTTGCAGGGTACATATACGCGCCCCACATACATACATACATACGTAAATATGTGTTTATTTATGTTAGTTGTGGTCGAAGCCAAAAGGTGATGAACTACGAATACATGGTAGATATCTGTATACATACATACATATGTAAATTAGGCCGTCTCGCCTTATAGGGACCTAAAAAAAGTCCACCGTAGGGTTAAAACTTTCTAGAAAATTATTCGCCATTAAATTTCAGCAGGGGTCACCTCGGAAATTTTTTTGTTAAGTGAACCTAAACGACCACAGGAAGCGAAAAACATATATTCCTTGGAATATTCCTGGAACGTGTTTTATTTCGGTTTCTACTGAAGTGATCGCAATACTTATTTACAAAAGATTAATGAATTTTGACTAAGCTTAATGTACAGGCATAAAAAAGGTACATTAGGGTGGTATAAACTAAGTACTGGGTGGTAGTGACCCCAATGGCGCACATAGGGTTAATAATATTACATACTATAAGCCGCTCTTTCAAGCCAAAGATAGCGCTGTATTAAACTTAGAGATCGGACTATAAATGCCGAAGATATGAAAAAAATGTATTTGGGCAACATCGGCATTGGGCAATAGCGGCGTCCAAAAAAATAATAAAAAATTTTTCCGGAAATGTTTTCAAAAAAGACATCATATGCGGGGCGTACGGCGAATTTTATTTTTTTGAGATACGGTCTAATGTACATATGTACATACATACATACATATCTATGGATGTGTGCGCCCAAGACGCCTATGTTGGTTGGTTGTGTAAATTTAAAAAGTTTTTCATATTTTGGGAGAATAGCCCACATGAATATGAAGTGATGAATATTCAAAAAGCGTACGCAGAAAGTTGCAAGAATTTACCAATAAATAAGTTTCATACTTTCAAGTACTACTTTGGTTTGTTTTTTTGGTAGAAAAACTTGTTATTAAAAAATCGAATTTGGAGCTGCTTGAAATGAAAGCTTTGTAAAGATTTGATGAATATGTATATTGCATATATAAAAACATATTTATGTATATATGTACATAAATATACCTATACATGAACATTGTGTATCGCATTGGTATTATGTATGTACACATGTACCTGCGTAGAGCTCTAAGGTGAAAATTCGGGTGAACTTCAGATAAAAATAAACAAACGGAAAATTCACTTATAAACAATGGTTTGTGGTAGTTGCAGTAAGCTGGGTGAGAATGCGTTAAGGGAACGTTTTGCGAAAATTGATATATGGGAAAGAAATGTTGCATACTTTTAGGAATATTTGTTTGCAAGCTCTTGTGAGGGAGATAGCCATACCTGTGGCCAAACATATTACTGATATTACATACACCCAGTTGGTATGATATTTTCAAACATTTTATACCAGTAGAAAAAGCAGGGTTGACAGAACTTAGAAGTAAGAATCTCCTCTCCATTTTTGAGAACAGTTTATAGGGAGAGCTTATAGGGATTGCTTCGCGATAGTTTATCGACTAATTTCGCGACTAGTTTAGCTAATTTTATGTGCATTTGTCTTGGAATATTTTTTGGTTCATTTAAGGCACAAGTTCCGTTCCGATTTTGGTACTGATTCAGCACTGTTTTGGAAGCCATCACATATGTATAAGTCTTATTTCAGTTGTGTGGCCTACAAGCATTTTAGTTTTATTTAAAAAGTTATTTGATTTATTTCCTGGCAAAGCAAATTGAGCCGGTTCTTGAATTTTAATTTTAATACATTAAGGATGCACCTATACATATGTATGCACATGTCAGGGTTGGGCATGATTCAACTAATTTTGAGTGCACTCAGCCTGCAACTACCACTCAAACCTGAGTAGTAGTTAAATATCTGATTTTAACTACCACCCAATTTGAGTGGTAGTTAAATCCTGAATTTAACTACCACTCAATTTGAGTGGTAGTTAAATTCATGATTTAACTCGATTTTCAACTACCACTCAACTTTAGTGTTGGTAGCAAAAGTGCACAGAAGTCAGACAAACCCCAAAAAAGCTTATGGAAAAACTTGCATACATACATATGTATATGTATGCGTATAACTTATACATATGTATGTACATTAAGTATACAAAATTCAAGGGCAGGACATGTGCATTACAATAGTAGTTGTAGATATTCAAGTTCATCTACTAGTTCGTTCTAGTTAAAGTTCTAGTTCACTTTCTAGTTCACGCCTATTTCAATTTCTAGTTCAAATCTAGTTCACTTATGCCAATTTCAAAACTAACGACTCACATATACTCACATCCATATGTATGTACATACATTTCACCACAAGCTGATTTGTTGATTAACTTCCCAAAGATTCCACTGCCTAAATAGGTTTCGAGCACCAAATTTGAGTGGTAGTTGATTCAAAACTCAACTACCACTCAAATTGAGTGGTAGTTAAAATCAGGATTTAATTACCACTCAATTTGAGTGGTAGTTGAAAATGAGTGGTAGTTGAAAAATGCCCATCCTTGCCACATGTACATAATAAATATCTACGCAGTAACAAAGGGACGGATCTGCCTTCGAAGATGTCATATATGACTCTATAGATACGTAAGGATGACATCCCGGTGGGGCCGTTGCCAACGTAAAAGCAACGAGCTTGCTTGGTTCTTACTCTCTTCCGCGCTCTGAGAAAACCGATATCTCTATGCTAAAATTTTGATTTACATATTCACCTTATAAACAATTTCCAATAATATTCTGAGATTATAGTGATAAATCTTCCGAAGTGTAGGTAACCATAATTTGCCTGCGAGGCTGTCTCGAAGACACTGCACAAATTTCAACACTGGGTACTGTCAGATTCAGTTTGGCTTTGGTAGTAAATTATTTGTATATTTACCATCTGTGCTCAATTTGCCCTTGCGAATACCCTGCAAAAATTCCGAGTACTCCAGTCGCTAATCCATGGAGTGCTCGCTATGGACCAACCGATTACTCCATAACTTGCCACATTTCATACAAAAAATATGGTCCATTTAACATTGCATGTCATTGCAATGGAGTATATACTCCAGCCCCGCATAACAAACAAATTAATCCATGGAGTAGCTACATTGGATTAATTGATGGAGTACCTAACAGTTAGCCGAACATAACAACAAAAACAAATGTTTATCGCGACGACGACGAATGACGTGTATACATACAAACATATGTATGTATGTAGTTATATATGTATACACATATCGTCGTCGTCGCGATAAAAATTTGGTTTTTGTTATGTTCGGCTAACTACGAACCGATGCAGATACACGAATCGGTCGTTTGGGCTATGTTAGTGGTCACTTTGAAAGTACTCCAACCTACCACAAATGGAGCATATAATCCAATGATTTTTGCAGGGTACATGTAAATACATACATATATAATTCCAAATAAAAGTGTGAAATTATTAAGTTTGTAGGCGGTGGTCTCATTTTGTTTATTTGTTTGCCTTTTTTGTTGCTCTTGTGTCATTCCATGTAGGCAGTCAATCGTGAAATTCGTCGACGAAAGTCAAGGCGATATGAGTGTTGTTTCCCTTCTGTATATTTGTATGTGAGTATGAGTGTAATACCATCAAAAGAGTACCTACATAGGTACACCCATAGAAAAACAGCATTTTAAAATCAACAAGTAAGGAAGCTTAAGTTCGGGTGGAATCGAACATTAGATACTCAGCTGTATGCTTTCATTGTTTGTTTGCGTCTGATAGAATCACGATGTATTTTATATAAAGCGAGTGTTGCATAAAGTGGGCGTAACCACGCCTATTTTCAACATTTTTATCAGTCATCCCACTAAGCATATGAATATTATTCTTTGCTCAAAATTTCATTCCTTTATGACTTCTAGTTACAAAGATGTCACGTCACAAATTCCCAAAGAGTGTTCCAGAAATATCTTTGTCAAAAAGTAGGCGTGGTCATAAACCGATTTGAATAAATTTTTGCGTGTCTATTAACACTACTTATAACAGTGTATAAACCAAGTTTCGTCATAATATCTCAATTATTTGTCGAGTTATAGGCTAAGAAATCTATATGTATATTCCTTTGTCTAAAAAGAGGCGGTGCTACGCCCATTTTCCAAAATTTTTCTACTTTTTGTTTCCGGTCTATTGTGGAACTCATGCCACAAAATTTCAATGAATTACCTTCATATTTGGCAAAGATATCGCTTAAATTGTTTTTATTAGGTCACTTTATAATACCCATATATAAAAGTGGGCGTGGTCGTCAACCGATTTCGCTAAAATTTTGAACATGTATTACCACAAGTGACAAAAGTGTACGCACCAAGTTTCGTCATTATATATCAATTATTTGTCGAGTTATGGGCTCAGAAATCTAGTATATTCCTGCTTCTAAAAAGAGGCGGTGCCACGCCCATTTTCCAAAATTTTTGTAGTTTTCGTTTTATGTCCATAGTTGCACTCCTGCCATAAAATTTCAATGATATATCTTTATATTTGACAGAGATATAGCTTAAAATTTTTTTATTAGGTCACTTTATAAGACCCATATATAAAAGTGGGCGTGGCCGTCAACCGATTTTAACTATTTTCCGTTCAAATGTTTGGCTAAGTAAGTAAATCACGCATACCAAATTTCATCGATATATCTTCAACGGTTTCTGAGTTATGACATATAAAACTTTCCATGTTTGACCCTTAATAAGTGGGCGTGGCACCGCCCATTTTCCAAAATTTCATCAAATTTCTTCATAGGGGCCTGAGCTCAACACGTGGGTAAAATTTCATCGCTTCAGCTATATTAGTGACTGAGATACCAAATTTCCGATTTTTTCTATATAGGAAAAGTGGGCGTGGTCATGGTCCGATTTCGCCTATTTTCAATACCAACCGTCCCAGTCTCGATACCAACTTGCATTTCAAATTTCATCAAAATATCTCAATTTTTGCGCGAGTTAGAGTGTTTAGAGACGGACGGACAGACGGACAGACGGACGGACGGACAGACGGACGGACGGACGGACGGACGGACGGACATGGCTCAATCGATTTCTCTTTTCACCCTGATCATTTTGATATATATAAGTCTATATCTATCTCGATTATTTCATTCTGTTACAATCCACCGTTATGTGATTAAAACTATAATACTCTGTGTACTAGTACAGCTGAGTATAAAAATAAAACTTTTACATATTTTCATAATGCACGTTTTAAACCAGATCGCTTTTATTTTAACAATGAAAATTTTTATATTAAAAATGAAATTTTTGAATTAAGAATAAAATTTTTGAAGTAAAAATGCATTTTGGATTTAAAACGAAACATACTTAAATTAAAAATGAATGTTGATTCAAACACTCGCTCTTGTTAAAAATTTTTTTGTGAGAAATCCAACAAAAACAATAATGAGAATCGTTTTTTTTTAATTTTGTTTTTACAACGATTCATATAATTCATGGATTTTTTTTTAGGAAAAGGGAAGTATAAATAGTTTACTACAATTCAAGATAATGTTTAATGTTCACTATGAGATGTGGTTCGAATCCGGAGGAGAATATAAAATAAAGAAGAAAAGGAGAATAAGAAATAAAGATAGCAAACAGTTAAGGCGAAGAAGAAAAGAAGAGGAGAACAAGCGGAGGCTACATTTTTGTATTTGGGACTCGGATTGAGAGAAGATAAAGAAAATTCCGCTGGGTTCAATTTCGAATCCGGAAGAGAAAATGAAATAGAGGACACTGCAGGCAAGCAGCGTTTTTTTCTCATAGTGCTTAAAATAAAAATAAACATTTTTAAATTTAAAATGCTTTTTCTTGATTTAAAAATTTTACAATGAACATTTTTAAAATAAAAATGTTGGTATTTACATCACTTTTAAATACGTTTTTGCCCATTATAAGCACGTTTTCATATCTTTATCTATATATATATAAATGATTTGGTGTTTAATTGTAATGCTAAAACTTGAAAACGGCTGAACCAAATCAAATACATACTTCCTTAGGGGGGTTCGTTTGTTGTTACCCCGCAAAGGTTTAGTCGAAGAAAAAATTAAAAAATATTAGGGTGGCGTGGCACCTGCCATACAATGTTAATTTTTAAAGCTGATTATCTCTAAAAGAGTTCAAGGTAGGGAGATGAAAATTGGTATAGAGGTAGGTGATATCAAAACGCTTCTCACGCAGAAAAGTGGGAGTTATCAGAAAAGAGGGCATGGCACCTCCCATACAAATTTAATTTTTCATGCTGAAAATTGTTTAAAATAGGGACTTGGAAATTGGTGTGGAGATAAACGATAACAATTCCATATTAACGCAAAATAATAGGAGTTATATGAAAAGGGGGCGTGGCACCTCCCATACAAACATAATTTTTCATGCTGAATATCTCTAAAATTGTTCAAAGTAGGGACTTGGAAATTGGTGTGAAGATAAACGATAACAATTCTATATTAACCCAAAATAACAGGAGTTATACGAAAAGGGGGCGTGGCACCTCCTATACATACATAGCGTTGGAAGCATTGAATATATCTGAAATTGCTATAGAGCTAAATGATATTAAAACACTCTCACGTATGAAAGTGGCGGTTATCGAAAAAGGGGGCGTGGCACCTCCCTTACGTACTTAATTTTTTAAACCAAAAATGTCTAAAAGGATTTAAGGCAGGGATCTGGAAATTGGTACAGAGCTATATGATATCAAAACAATTTTTGCGCATAAAAGTGTAGGTTATCGGAAAAGGGGGCGTGGCACCTGCCATATAATCTTAATTTTTCAAGCTGATTATCTCTAAGGACAATTTAATAGTGGCAAGCATTTTGAAAGGCCCATTCAAAGGAGAGGAATGCCTACTTACTTACCCCGGATTCCCTTATCTTCAACAGATTTGCCCTTCCAATTCAAACGTATGCAGTTCCCAGTGAAACTTGCATTTGCGATGACAATTAACAAGTCACATGGTCAGCTCTATGTGGCATGTTCCCGTGTTGGAAAACTGTCCTCGTTATTTATTTACACTCTGGGACAGAAAACTGAAAATGTTGTGTATCGTGCAGCCTTAAACTGAATACTAAAATTATATATTTTTGAAGTTGTATACACAATTAAGTAGTGAAAAATCGTTAAATTTCTATTAAAAATAATACAGGTGTAATAACAATTTTTGAAATGAAATTAATAAAAAAAATCTATTTTGGGCAGAATGAAGTTTGCCGGGTCAGCTAGTGGTTTTATAATTCTTTTCCCTGAGTGTACGCCTTCCATGAGGCTTACCTCGTATAATCATAAGGCTATTAGTATAATATATATATAATATAATCATAACATTATTATTTATTCCTTATTTTTTTAATTCCTTAGACCAGTTTTTGGAGGGTTCGTCGGTGACACTTTATCTGCTCATCTACACAGCATTCTTCTCGAAGCGGCTTTCAGTTGCGGTCGCGTATGACAGCTGAGAAATGAGACTCAATGCCAACAACAACAATCCATAAACCAAAAACAAGAGCAAAAGCAAAAGCGAAGGCAAAAAGAAAAACAAAAATTGCCTTAGCGTCAGCTGCGACTTTGACTGAAAATATGTGGCAACTAATTGACTCAGAGACGAAGAGCAACGACCGCGATCGCCATGTAAGCCATAAATAACGGTCATTAAAAATATGCGTAAAGTGCCTTCATGAAATGATTAAATTTCGCCAGCCGCGAAAAAACTTCAAAGGCGTGTAGCAAAGTTTTCTGATTCGATTTCAACAAAAAATTAAAGCAAAACAAAAACAACAATTAAAAACAATTTAAAGAGTTGAATTGACACATCACGCTTAACGGCTTAAAGCCTTTAGGGAATTGGTATAACGGAATGCCGTCGCATGGGGCGATGCTGGTTTCATTCTATTTTTTATTTTTTGTTAAGCCTGCCAAAAGCAGCACAGCACAGAGTGTAAATACATACGAAAGGAAAAAAAAAAAAATTAAATAAAAAACGAACTTGAAAAAATGGCGTGAAATAAAATTGGTGACAAAACTCAATTCGCTGTTATAAAACAGCAAAACTTTTAACTTGATTTTCGCATATTGACTGCGCTAAAAGCATTTCTTTGTTGGGCTTCAAAACATGCGCCAAACTGATTTTGAGCCAGCGTTGCCGTTTTAAATTCTTGAGATTACCCAAAAAAATATTCAAATTACCCATAATTGCGCAAAATTCCCCATACAAATTTTCAAATTACACTACCCGACAAAATTTCAAAAATTTTGATATCCTCGACATTTTATACATCTTGTATTTAACTTATTTTTTGCATAAAAACAAATCTTTTGTCCGCCATAATTCCGTCACTTTAACGTCGATTTAATGTGGAGTTGGAAAGGGTATTTCATCCTCTCAAAATGAAATGAAATGAAATGAAATGAAATAACATAAAACTCAAGATGGTAATGGCGGAGATATTGACAGATTAGTAATCCTCCTTTTCTTCTTAGCGCGAAAACTGAAATTTCAAAATATCTCGAAAACTGTTCTACTTTTGAACCATTAGATTACATATTTGGAATTAGCAGGAATACATAGGAATCAAATGTCGAGAATATTTTTTTTGTCGGGTAGTGTTATCAAGAGATTTCCAATAAACAAGTATTTTCAAATTTATTTTACTTTATAACGGTTTGTATTTTTAAATTCATGTGCATATATGTATGTACATTAGAGTGCGTTTAAAATTCAAATTAACGATATTTTACTGTATCGCCCCCTCAATCTGTAGTAACATGGTCAAAGATATCACACATAAATTTTGGTCCCGATTGGTGGCGGTTAAGGCGTGGCGCATTGTGGTCAAAGTTCAGAAAACTCTATGAAGGGTCAAAAAATCAAAATATTTTTTTTAATTATCTAATACGCAAAATTAATACTTCTATACCCAATGATAACAAATATAAATTTTGGTCCCGATTGATGACGGTTTACTGGTGTTTCAAGGGGGTCAAAGTTCAGATTACCATATGCGACACTAAAAATGTAAGTCTTCTATGGCAATCTGAACATTGACCCCCTTAAAACACCACTAAACCGTCATCAATCGGAACCAAACTTTATATTTGTTATCATTGGGTATAGAAGTATTAATTTTGGGTATTAGATAATTAAAAAAAATATTTTGATTTTTTGACCCTTCATAGAGTTTTCTGAATTTTGACCTCAATGCGCCACGCCTTAACCGCCACCAATCGGGACCAAAATTTATGTGTGATATCTTTGACCATGTTACTACAGATTGAGGGGGCGATACAGTCTTTTTATGAACTTTTAAATTTTTCATACAAATTAAAAGCACCCTAATGTACATATATGTGTGGTTAAAAAAAGTTATAAAGAAACATAAAACAAGTAAGGGAGAAATGAAACATTAAATAGTCCGATTCTCTTTAATTTATAAGTACCTCCAATTCTATGGGTTGTTTATGCAAATATTTATAAAAAAATATTGTAATGATCTTAGCAATTTAAGTGGAGAAGTTTTACCCCAAAATATATGGTTGGTTGTAGGGGAGCTATATGTTATAATGGTACAATTTGGCCGATTCCGACAAATGATCAGCGTATCTTAACAACTGAGGAACTAGCTCATTTTTCTGATAATATCGGTATATATTTTGGTGGGTCTACTTTTTCTCCTTCTGGAACTTTCGACAAACCTGTTTTGGCTCGATGTTATAATACCATTTCATGTTCATGAAAGGTATAAAATTGCTTATTTTTTTCCCAGCTAACTTCTTACTTTAATGGGCTTATGAAATTTGCTTGTACATGTTCGACCAGCCGGTAATTCAAGATTAAATATACATATGCTGCAAAAACTCATGCACACTTTCACACAATGCGAATGTAATAGAAACTCATGAAAATAATTATTTTTTTATAGGTATTATTATTCATATAAAGCTATTAAAAGGCGAATTCCCCAAAATTCCCCAAATCATAGCACTCCCCAAAAATTACCCAAATATTAAAAAAATTCCCCAAATTTGGGGAATTACCCACAAAACGGCAACGCTGTTTTGAGTGCGCAAATATTATGAACGTACATACATACATACATACAGACATTCATCTTTGCATGCATACATATGTACATATGTCCATGGCCATGTACATTTTACTAGCTGCGTGTTCGCCGCTGCCTGTTCGCCGCTGCCTGTCCATTTCAATTTTCGGTCCAGTCTCGGTGACGGTTTTTTGTTATGAAAATTGTTGATAAATTTTCAATTTTGCCTCTGCATCTTTAGCAACATCAACAACAACTATAACACCAATTTGGAAGCAGGCAATCGCGCTGTTATACATACATATGTACAACTGGGGCACCACGCAGCGCCACAGCTTCCTAGCCCTCAAATCACCGACCGGCATTCGCTTGTCGAGCTTTGCGGCCGGCGTTGCTGCAGTATTTTGGCCCCCAACAGACTGACCGGCCCGCCGCGGCCCAAACGACGCACTTTGGGTTCAGAATTTGTGTATTTTCTCGCATTTGAGCACGAGCTCTTAAGCTTGCAACATTGCACTCAGTACTAGTTGGAGTGATTTTTTTCTTTTGGATGGGATATTCCATTATCGTCGGTGTGAAAACTATATCAGATAACATAAAATCTTTGCTATGAAATAAATGACTTGGCGCCCCCACTGGTGTCCCTAACTGGAACCAGGCTTTTTTCTGCACTTCTCCGAGTTGTCTCTAATGGAATCACCCCTTTTGTTTCTGCTGTTTTTTATGGTAGATTTTTTGAGTAAAAAATGGTATAAAATGAAACTTGAGTTTCCCCACACTTTGCTGCGTGTGTTTGTATTCCGCATTTCGCTATCTTTTTTCTTGTTAACGTAGTTAGGCGAGTACTTTGAGTTAGTGGCACTTGTCGTCGTTCAAAAAACAGCAACAACAATAACACTTGTTATAATAAATTGAAAAATGATAAATATGTATGCAAGTATGTACATATGTATGAATATATGGAAAACTGGAAAAAAATGTAAAAGCGTTCAAAGTTGCTAGCAAAAATTTCTGTGGCATAATCCAGTTAGCAGCAAACGCTTACGAATGCGAGGCATGAGGCATTAGGTACATGTGTCTATGTGCGAATACCTACATGTGTATGTACATATGTATGTACATACATTAGCGTGGTCTTCCAAATCAAATTAGGGATTTTCTTCAGTCTCGGTAACAGCACAGTCAAAAGGTTCACATATAAATTTTGTTCCCGATCGGAGACAGGGGTGAAAGTTCAGAAAACTGTATTGAGATTCAAAAAACTAAATAGAATTTTTTGTATATCTAATGCCCGAAAACGATAGTCCTGTACTCGAGGATACCACATATAAATTTTGGTCCCGATGGGAGGTGATTAAGGGGTGTCGCACAGGAGCACATATTCTGAGGAAACTCCTAGTTAAATTGTACTAGTAAACCCTGCCACACGACGCTGTGGCTTTCGATTACACTGTGAGACAATTTGAGGGTGGAAGACCACATATTGCTACATTTGACAATTTTTTTGATTGTTATTTTAAATTTGACTTCCCCTTAAAATTGGCAGAATATGAATCTTATTAATAAAATATAAAATGAAGGATATACCTAGATAGTTACTGGTTATTTTTATTTTCTGTGGACCTAGATTTTTTATACAAAGATTTTGTGCGAGGAGCCCCATAGCGTAAAACTGAGTTTTGGGCAGGTGGCAACCCTTGTTGTAAAAATTTTAATAAATTACTCATTCCTAAGCTCAAGCCTTTCATATGGTACCTGAAATTTAAAAATCAAACAAACTATATCGTAAAAATTAAATTTTGAACAGGTGGCAACCCTTTTTGTAAAAATTATAATAAATTACTTATTTTCACACAAATCCCTTTCATACGAAACCTCAAATTTAAAAATCAAGTAAACTATAGCGTAAAACTGAATTTTTGAACAGGTGGCAACCCTCTTTGTAAAAATTTTAATAAATTATTCATTTTCAGCTTAAGCCCTTTCATATGGTACCTGAAATTTAAACATCAATCAAACTATACAGTAGAATTAAATTTTTAAACAGGTGGTAACCCTTTTCAGAAATATGTATTAAAACTTCCTGCACACCTACAGGTCAAGCCCTTTCATGTGACACCCCATTTTCGAAAATCGGCATAAAGGTGTAAAAGTTATGGTGCGTACAAAAAATCGCTTAGCGTAATATATATAAAGACGTCGAATAATTTTCTAGAACATTATTACCCTCCAACTCCACCACGAAAAGATTATTTTGACCGCTTTTTAAGAAAGTATGAAACAAACAGTATTATTAAGGTCCCTCTCAAACGAAAGACATTGGCATGTATAACTTTAAATTCGGACTATAAATACCGTTGATATGAAGAAAAAAGTACTTTAGCGACATCTAGTGGCGTTCAAAAATAAAATAAATTTTTTTTCTAGAAACGTTTTCAAAAAAGATGTCATATGGGCGGAGGTCCCTATAAGGTGAGACGGCCTAATATGCATACATTGCATGAATCACTTGGCCCCCCTATATGTACATATGTACATACATACTTACATATATGCATGGCTGGCACTTGGCTAACGGCTAATGGCTGTTTTCGGTTGCCCGTTGCCAGCTGCCGGCTGCTGCAGATGCTACTGTTACAGTTGCTATACATACATACATATGTATACATACATGTGTGTCCGCCCCGTTAGTTTTGCGCGAAAAACTGTATTTTTTCTCTTCGATTCATTAAAAATGCAAAAATAATTAAATTTCATAAAGATTTCGAGAGCACTCCTGAAGTAACACAGATCCAGGGTGTTCTGGTGTGCGCCGCGCTGCGTTTGTTCGTTCGTAGTCCGGAAATGCAATTGCAAATAAAAGGAGAAAATAATGCATAATTCAGTTTTACGCCAAACAAGCGTGATGCACCTGGATTTGTTGTTGCTATTGTTGTTGTTGCTTTTTATACCTTTCATGAGAATGAAATGGTATTATAACTTAGTGCCAAAAAATTGTTATCGAAAGTACCAGAAGGAAGCGTGGGGGACCCACCAAAATATATACCGATATGATCAGAATCACGAGCTGAGTCGATTTAGCCATGTCCGTCTGTCCGTCTGTCCTTCTGTCCGTCTGTCCTTCTGTCCGTCTGTCCGTCCGTCCGTCTGTGTGAACGCAAACTAGTCCCTCAGTTTTTGAGAAAACAACCGATTATACAGATATACATGAAATTTTTGGATGTAATTTGTGCATAACTTCCCCATTTAAACAGCTAAGGACATGAAACTTTGAAGTAGACGTGCCCCTTTTGGCCCAAACAAGGTTACCGAAAATTGTCAAGATCGGACCACTATAACATATAGTTCCACAACATCCGATTATTCAGATATACACATTTTGGTGTATAACTCCTCCATTTTAGCAGCTAACGGCCTGCAATTTTGAAGTATTTGTACCCATATGGACCCAAATGGGATTGCCGAAAATTGTTAAGATCGGACCACTATAACCTATACCTCCCCTACAACCGATTGTTCAGATATACACATTTTGGTGTAGAACTCCTCCATTTTAACATCTAACGACGTGAAATTTTGAAGTATTTGTACTCATATGAGCCAAAATGGGATTACCGAAAATTGTTAAGATCGGACCACTATAACCTATAGCTCCCCTACAACCGAGTGTTCAGATATGGACATTTTGGTGTATAACTCCTCCATTTTAACAGCTAACGGCGTGAAATTTTGAAGTATTTGTACCCATATGGGCCCAAACAGGGTTACCGAAAATTGTCAAGATCGGACCACTATAACATATAGCTCCCCTACAACCGATTGTTCAGATATGGACATTTTGGTGTATAACTCCTCCATTTTAACATCTAACGGCGTGAAATTTTGAAGTATTTGTACCCATATGAGCCAAAATGGGATTACCGAAAATTGTTAAGATCGGACCACTATAACCTATAGCTCCCCTACAACCGAGTGTTCAGATATGGACATTTTGGTGTATAACTCCTCCATTTTGACAGCTAACGGCGTGAAATTTTTAAGTATTTTTACCCATATGGGCCCAAACGGGGTTACCGAAAATTGTCAAGATCGGACCATTACAACATATAGCTCCCATACAACCGATTGTTCAGATATGGACATTTTGGTGTATAACTCCTCCATTTAAATAGCCAAGACACCATTTTTTCGAATAAATCTTTCCATAAATAACCCACAGAATTAAAATTATAAATTAAACTTAATCCGGCTATGTAGATACATAGGTAACTTTTCATTTCCCCACTCATGAAAGGTATGAAGTCTTCGGTACGGCCGAAGACAGCCACGCTTTTACTTGTTTGTATTGTTGTTGTCGAGTTACTCAGTGAATTTCAAATTCGATTTCTGTTAATCGGAAGTTCATTCATTCATGTATAAAAATAACCTGATATAAAATCATGCACTCAGTAGCTGTACGAGTATCAAGTAGGGAATATTTTTTTTTATTAGCTACTTAAGATAATTCATGCTGATGGTTATTATTTTTTTGGTTTAAAAATGTTTGCAGAATCCATATGATGTCGAAGAAAATTGTAGTACTTTTCATACAGTTGTATATGCATAAGTGCCTTAACCGTAGACCTACGGAAAAAAAAACGTCAGAATTCTACTTTTCGGGTCGTTTTCGACCCGAATATATTTTACATTAATTTATGGATATAAATTCTCATTAATTTAAATATTTAAATGATAATAGCTTAATTTGAAATGTTTTATAATAATTTATAATGCATTTTCCCCATATATTTCTGCTGTGACTGGGTTTATAAGCATATTTTGCAAATTATGCTATATGGCGATTCTATCATAATTTCTGCAACAGCTTATTTTTCTGCCAAACAATAGTGCTACCGTACCCCTTTTTTGGGTGGGTCCAGCTGTTGCAGCTTTGAACTTCTCGCTTGGGAGTCTCCATTAATCATTTCCAGATTGTCAAAGCTTCTTGTGGTGTTTTCCCCGGTACCATTACTTTTTTCCGTCTTCGGTAAAATATAAAGAAAATTCAGTTCGGGTCGAAAACGACCCGAGGCGTAGGATTATGGAGTATTTTTTTCAGGTCCAAACCATAATGTTTAGCTTTACGATTTTTATTTTATTTTCTTCATTTCAAATAATAATTAAAAGTCAAAAACTTTAAGACTTCTAATTTCACTACTTACTTAGTTATACCTACTTAAAGGAGCATTTCAGGTCGTTTTCGACCCGAACGTAGGTCTACGGTTAAATGAACTCTAAATATTCTCGCTGTTAATTATTATGTATGTAATTCGGGCTTAGTAAGTTTAGGTTGGCTGGTCGAAAATTCGTTCACTATTAGGGAAAGATAAAAATAAAAGTAGTTTGATCATGCAATGACACGTGAATTCGGAATGACCGCCAAAATTATGCTTTGATCATATAGACAACGACAAAGCCGCCAACTATCTCCTGACACTGCCTTGAGTAGACTGCAGAGTGGCAGAGCTGACATACTAACCGGCCACTGTCTAACAGTATCCCATACGCTCAAAATGGAACTGACGCACACTGGGTGATAGCGGCCAAAAATAAAATCGAAATTAAAGTATTAGCAAATCAAATTTTTTTGAAAGTGATTGACAGATATAACAATTTGTAAAAAAAAAGCTTATATAAAATTTTTTGAGTCTCGTTTTGTTTAGCCGTACAGGGTGTTAAAAACTGAGCAAAAAATAGGTCCTTTTATTTCTCAACAATTACACCTTATACAAAATGCTGTAACTCATTCAATTATTAACGTATGTAACCGAGTGATACATCATTACATAGATATTGATTTGGCCTTTTAGAAACAATAAGCCTTTTGTAACCAGCGGTAACTCTTAGATTTATATGAACTTTCAAATATTGACAAAAAAAGTCGTAAAAAAAAATTTTGCTCAACTTTAAACAAAAAAATAAAAAAAATAAAAAATATGACCTCCCCAATTTTTTCATATGTTTTGAAATGATATATTTTTAATCAAACTGCATTTTAATTCTTGAAATCCACCTGCGCTTTTCGCTTAAATAATCTTTTTCCCATTTGACTAAAAGTGCCTTTTTCAAAACGCAATAATTAGGCTACTTTTGACATTATGAAAAATCTTATTCTTAGGCGACTAATCGAATAGTTTGTTCACCGTGTTGTAGGCAATGGTTCACACTTTCAAATTATGAAAGAATTTTTTTTATCAGCGTTATCATTATTTTTTTGCAGCCTTTTTCTTTTCGAACAGAAAAAAAAATTGTGTAAAAATTGGAAAATTTCAACATGAAATAAAAAAAAAATACAAAATATGACCTCTCCAAATTTTTAATATTTGGTGCTAGTGAACGTGCTTTATAAACAGGTGAAGAAATCTTAAAAATTCGTTTGCGCTTTTTTGTTTTATGAACTTTTTTATGGAGTGAGTTTTTCTAAGTTTTCATACATTTTTCCCATACAAAATCCCCAAAAGTATGCTTCAAAACGTATTAATATTTTTGTATGGGGAAAATTTGCCAAGTTAATGAAACTTAAACAACAATTTCTCCAATTCTAATAAAGATATCTGAAAAATTTAAACGCCATATTCAGGGGGATGGTTTATGCTTTCTAACGGTGTATTTGATTTTGAATAAAAAAATATTACATACAAGATATTAAGCAGGGAATATAGTCAAAAACGTGTTTTTTTGCCTAATTGGACATGAATATCTCAAAAACTAGAACCAATTTGAAAATTCTGACTTCAGATTCAGATTTAGCACACTGAAATCCTTTAGAAAAGTATAGTTTCATTTGTGGTATAAAAATTTTTTTAAATGTGATTTTTTTGAAGGAAAATTTTATGATGAATGCTTATAAAATGCTCAAAAGTGCATATATTTTTAATTTGAAAACCATGGAATACTTTGCCCTTTTTCCAAAATGATTACTGTATATTATTTATATTTAAAAAATGTGTGCTCTTATTAAAATTGAGCATTTTAGCTATAATAGTTAACAAAATATTGAAATTTCAAAAATACCGTTATATGGGAGGGGGGTGTATTTGTGGGCCGATTTTGTTCAAATTTTCACAGTTTACTATCTTCAATCAAGAAAGCTTAAGTTCCGAGTTTAAAGTTTCTAGCTCAATTATTACTATTTTTGGCCGCGTTTGTATGGAGGTGCCCCCACTGTGTGACGCATGTTCAAGCGTGTGTGGAATGTCGATTTTAAAGCCGCTTTTGATAGCACGAATAGGAATTGCCTATATGCCGCAATGAATTTGGTTTCCCTACAAAACTTCTACGGCTATGCCAAATGACGCTGACTAACCAGCATCGTCAGAATTGCGAAGGACCTCTCCGAGCCGTTCGAGACCAAACGAGGTTTTAGACACGGTGACTCCCTCTCTTGTGACTTCTTCAACTTGATGCTGGAAAAGATAATACGAGCTGCAGAACTTGCAGGAAGCATCTTATAACACAAGAGTATACAACTGCTGGCGTACACCGATGACATCGACATCGTTGGCAATAACACGCGAGTTTTATCGTGGGGTTCGCGATTCGGGTTTTTAAAAAAGTCAGAAGAGATTCCAAGCCCAAGGCAAATAATTAATTACCGCAAACAATACTGAATGTGATGGACACTAAATCCAAACTGACTTTCTTCTTTATTGTCTTTAATAACGAAAGTTACAATTTGTTAACTTAATGCTATTGCGTATTGCTAACTAAGCTTAATTAACTTAAAATAGTATTATGCTTATTTTGTTAAATAGCAGAATTCTAGAAATGTTGCAATTTTCAATTAAGACCAGATGTTTGTTTATTCGTAATTTTTAATATAAATTTATCAATATCGTCAGGTGCTGACTCCGCACTTATATAACTTGGCAAGCTATTGATTCTATTTGTTGTTGTATCGTTAAGTGCTGATTCTGCACTTATGTAAATTGGCAAGCTATTGATTGTATTTGTTATTGGTGGAGTAGCAGAATTATATGTAACTCGCGCGCCATATGTTCTGTTTTCTCCAAGCTGGATAAAGAGGCTAAGAAAATGGGTTTGGCGGTCAACGAGGAAGTACCTCCTGTCAACACACAAAGAAACAGCACGCCTTGGTAGCCACGTCACTGTTGATAGCTACAAATTCGAAACAGTTAAGGACTTCGTCTATTTGGGAACCAGCATTAATAACAAAAATAATGTCAGCACTGAAATCCAACGAAGAATCACTCTTGCCGATAGATGCTACTTTGGACTAAGTAGGCAATTGAAAAGTAAAGTCCTCTCTAGACGAACAAAAATCACACTCTACAGGACACTCATCGTTCCAGTGCTCATGTACGGCGCAGAAGCATGGACAATTTCAAAATCAGATGAGATGGCACTTGGAGTATTCGAGAGGAAAGTTCTTCGGAGGATTTATGGCTCTTTGCGCGTTGGCGAGGGCGAGTATCGTCGGAGATTTAACAATGAGCTGTGCGAGCTGTACGTAGACATCGACATTGTTCAACGAATAAAGATCCAGCGACTCCGCTGGGTAGGTAATGTCGTGAGAATGGATGAATGTGCTCCGGTCAAGAAAGTATTTCTGTCGAAACCCGCTGAACGCAAAAGAAAAGGGAGACCTCCACTGCGTTGGGAAGACCAGGTGGACAGTGATGCTGACTCCCTAGATATTCCCAAATGGCGCCATGCTGCACGGAGCAGAAATAGCTGGCGTACTTTATTAGACTCGTCCAAAATCATCTAGACGGTTACGTGCCAATTAAGTAAGTAAGAACTTTTGATACCTATTATACAGTCCAAAGCAGAAACAATTTTTTTTTTGCAATCATGTTTCTATAAGCGCACGATGTCTTGGATTTTTTATCTTTCTTTTTGTTTTAAAAATTAAAGATTACCATAGCTTAAATGATGTTCGATTCCATACAAGACTAGATTTCCCAACTTGCATTTCGATAGCGTCGTTAAATCATACATATGTATGTAATGATATGAAAACTAGCACCAAACAGAAAAACTAAAGGTAAAGTTATTCACAAAACTATCTTTTCTACGCAGTGTAGACCTCCCCTTGCTCTATTGCCACAGATGGGATAGAAATACTTTCTGGGCTGAAATATTTTTCAACATCGAATACATAATAATATCGGAGGAACTCTTTCAATGTCCAGGATGTGAGAAATTCGATATACATACATATGTACATATATAAACATATTCGCGTACAAAGAAGATCACTTAGTTACTGCTCATTACACCAATAATTCATGCGCATTATTTCCTCTATATACATACATATATTTGTATTAATATGTATGTATGTATATATCTAGCGTTTTATTCGCTTCACCCGCGACTAAACATTAACACATTTTGCACATCTGATCTCCAGAGATTATGATCATTACATTTGACAGCGGAGAAGTACAAAATGGAAAAGGAAAAAGAAAAACAATAACAATAATTTCCAATCCATGTCGGCAACTTACATCAACTTCAACAATCACGAACGCAAACGTCAACTCCAACGCCAACGCATTTCACGTCAGTTGCGGTTTCGATATGCTAATTGAAAGGAAATGTCAGAGTGGGACTAAAAAAAAACCGAACTATGGAGATTTCGTGTATATAAAAGTAGAGGAAAGATAAACATACATACTTATATATGTATAACATACCCAGTAGAACTTGAAGCCAGATCTCCCCAAGCGATGAATAGGAGAGTACTACATTTGACCTCCTTTCGAAACAATATCAGAGATATTTTCAATTTCCTGCACATTTTTTACTCTTTTTGGAGCAGTAGGGGAGACGTTTGCAAGCGATAAATAAAAGATAACACAATTTGACATCATTTGGAAGAGATTACCCCAATCTAAAATTAATTAATTAATTTAAAAAAAAATGCATTTTATCTCTTTCATTGGTCGCTTAGGAGATTTGAAATGAGTACTCCTGAATTGCTCGCTTGTGAGGAACGGGAAATGTTTAACAATTACTCCCCCATTGCTTTATGAGAAGGTTATCAGAAGACTCTCCAAGGCTCCTCGATAAAGAGGTAGTTATGTATATGGAAGTATTATAAAAAATTTCCTCATTGCTTTCTTGCGAGGTCAAAGGCAGTTTTATCTATTCCCTGCAAAAAAAGTGCTATTAATACCGAAAGATATTTGTCTCGGATTGATCTCTTTCGAGAACAATCTGTCCACAATTAGTCCCCGATTGTTCCTGTACGGGTATAAATGTAGACTAATTGTAGACCAATTGTTCCCGAACGGGTATAAATGTAGACTAATTGTAGACCAATTTTTCCCTAACGCGTATAAATGTAGATTAATCGCTTTCATTCCGAACGGGAACAAATCTAGATTTCTTAAATGTAGAAATTTTACAAAAATATGCAATGTATTTAAAAATTGTAGAACAACCGGTAAAACGAATTGAACACCCTTTCTTTTAATAACAATGATGAATAATAATTTTAACAAAATGTTGCCTAAAATATTCTATGAAAAAATCCTTTACATTACGCTCATATAATGCATACGCAAAACTTACAATTTTTTTATTTATTTATTGAGATTTTTTTCAAAAGTAAAACATTATATAATCTCTATTTATATATGCATGAACTTTTACAATTTTTTAAAGATTGTTATTAAAAATTGCCTTGGCGAACAACTTGGAAAAATCTACATTTGTACCCGTTGGGGAGGAAAGCGATTAATCTACATTTGTACCCGTTCGGGTATACAAGTTGAACAATTAGTCTCTTCATAGGACATGCTCGAACAAATGCGATCAATTCACTCCATATAAAGGGATGTAAAATTGTATTAGTCGCATGCTCCCTTGCGATTGATCCCGGACACGTCCCGGATTAATCGCATTTTTTGCAGGGTTACTACCCTTTCTAGGACATACAATGCTAAAAGCGAATATAGAAAATTATGTGCTTATACACAGAAGTATACAGGTAATGGGGAGTAATCCGGTGTTCGCAAGCGAATACTCCCGGATGAATAAAACAATGACACCCACTCCTAGTGGGCATCTGTGGATATTCATGTATAATCTACATTGTAGATATATTTACATGAAGGCAACGATTGCTGAGAACTCACAAGAATGGATTCCTTTATTCCAGACCAATGTTTGGCATACGCTTTCGAGCATATTCGATGGAGACAGATTCCACCACACACACTTACGTATGTATATGCAAGATTGCTCTGTCACGTTTTTTTACATTGCCAAGAAGTGAAGCGAAGGAAGAGCAAAAAGAAAAAAAAAAACAAATAAATACCTACAAACAAACGGGAGAAAAAAGGAAAATAAATAAACGAAAAAAAAACAAAATATATTGCACACGAAGCCGAGCAGAAAATGCACCAAATTGAACGTGCAGAAAGATTGCAATTAAAATAATGCTAAAGATCATGAGTCGGAAAAAGGAAAAGAAATGTAGAATAACAAAAGTAAAAGTAAAAGTGCTGTCGTCACTTCCCACAAAAAGTGACTTGACTTGGCTTATTGAACAAAAAAAAAAAAAAAAAATTAAGATATACAAGAGCAAAAAAATGAGAAACCAAGAGGAACTTTAGATTATTATTACGTGTATCTTCATCAACAATAAAACAAAATAAAAGATAAAAGCCCGTCCCCACATAACTTAATTCGCCAACGAATAATGTGGCGAAACATCTCGCGAAATAACCCGGCCCGACGTAGCTGGTCGTCGTTCAGTTTGATATTTCTCTTTCTTGTTCTTCTTAAATGTTTGTATGTTTGCTTATTTCTGCGTTTTTGTTTTGGTCTGTGCGAGATTTCGATAGATTTGCAATACAAAATTAGAGCAGGCATCGATATTATCGGGTAGTGCTGGAAAAACATCGATGTTTACGAGTATCGATATTTTTGAGAAAAAACATCGATATTATCGATATATCGACCTTTATATTAGAGCTCTAGATACCCGGGTATCGAACAATTCGAAAAGATCGAATTTGTCTGAAGCTCGTTTGTTGTTCAAATGCCCGTACAAACATTCGAGCATTCGAGCTTACAGACAAAAAAAATTGTATCAGGAAATCAACAAAGATTTACCATGCACACGTTTCGTAATATTGTACGAGAAGGTAACTCATAGCGAGGATCGAGCATATTCACGAGATGGCGAAAGCCTTTATTTTCGACAACTGAAAAAGGTCGTAAATCTGAACTGATATAATAAATCAGAGCACTGTCAAGACTTTTTTTCTGGTTGAGGAAGCTTCGTATTTTTTATTTAAAAATGGCGTGATGAGTCCTGAAACATTTGGTAGTTCGCTTACTGTCAAATTAGGATGTATTCGCTTCAGATGGCTTGAAAAATTGGTAGTATTGCCAATTGTCTGGTACAATTTTCCACATTTTATGCATTTGGCACTTTTTCCGTCCTTAGACTTGTTAAAAAATTTCCACACTCTTGACTTCCCATATTTTGTTCGCTTATCACGCGCTTCCTCAGGCCCATTGTCCAATTCGATAGTATTGGGACCTGCCCAGGGCCGTAGCCAGACCTAAATTTGAGGTAGGGCAGCATTGGTTTTAGGCAGGGCGGAAGTCAATCTTGGCACTACCACCATTGAGCGCAGTTTTATCCGTGCCTAGTGGTGAATTCGAACACTAGGTCAGTTTCGGCAATGACATGCATGTGAATAGAAATATAATTAATGGAAGATAGCGACCAACCGCCATACGCAAATAAGCGAGAGATAAAATTGAAGCCGAAAATATTATAATAAATTTAATGCAACAAAAAATTTAATTTTTTAATTTTTTAAATTTTTAATTTTAATTTAATTTCCTTCGATTATTCCATACCTAAGAGAGCTTCGATCTTTAAATTTGGTATGTGGGCCGCCTGTAGGTATGCACGCAAGTAAAGTTGAGAAAAAAACTCTCGAAAATGATTAAACGATAACCATAGAAAATTTAGACACCACATTTTTCCAACGAGTAAAATGTTTTAGATTAGCACACAGCCTTAGAAATCAATTCCGCGATCTTGGTGTTGTTCGCTCACAGTCAGATTAGTTTTTGTCAGAAAACTGCCGGAATGAACCATGCCCTTAACCAAACTACAAAAATTCGATGGTCTTATTTAATTATATATGTGATGCAGGGTGGATTCTCCATATCGCTAGCTTAGAGTGCAAATTGTGTAAGTCCTTTTTTTAAACTTTGTAGGAGAGACAAAAAACTAAAAATGAAAAAAATTCAAAATGAAAAAAAATTTTCTGTTCTTGTTATTATTTTGGACTTACACAATTTTCTTCGTTTTTTGGACTTACACAATTTGCGTATCACTGAATAACAACGAGTAGAAATATGACAAGTATCACAGACTTGTTTAGCGTGGTGCGTATTTGGTTTTTCTAGCGTGCTACATAAAAATACGCCTTTTCATAAAATTGGACTTACACAGTTTGCACTCTAAGCTAGCGATATCATACATTGCAACCGCAATAATTTTTTATCTCAAACAAAAGATTTAATTATAATAACACTGTAGGAGGTCAAAATATCACAAATCTAAAGGAGTAATTTAAATACTAAGGCTTAAGAGATTATTTACTAATATTTATAGCTTTGAAGGCTATTATTTTTATTAACTTAAAACCTTAAAATATTAGTAAATTTAAAAATTTAATGGATAAATTATACAATTTATGTCTGTAGAATACGATGGCGTTTTCAAAAAGTCAAAGTTAGCTCTCGTTTTCGAGAAATTTAGGAAAGAAATTTCAGAGCTCCGAAGGTAATTTTTTTCCCGTTTATAAACTTTACTTAGGTTTTGAACCCTTTTCTCGCTTAAGGATTTTGACGGTTGTTCCTACTTAATTTGGGCATTCTAAATTCAGTGCCATCATTAGTTTTTCCAAACTGCCTTCGGTTTATGAGATAACGGTATTTAAAAAGTACCATCAATTTGCACATTTTTGTTAATAACTCAGTCAGTTTATGAGCTAAATTGCCCAAAATTTGCACATGACCATATTTTACCATTACCTTAACTTTTTCTGAAAATAATTGAAATTGGGTGACTATAACATATAGCTGCCATACAACCGATTGTTCAGATGTGGACATTTTGGGGTATAGCTTCGCTATTTAAACAGCTAAGGACATGAAACTTTAGAGAATTTCGACCTGTATTGATCTTAATCTATTCCCTGAAAATTGTCAAGATCGGGTCACTATAACATATAGTTCCAATACTACTGATTGTTCAGTGTAAGGTTACAATAGGTCTCCGATTTGTAAAAGAAAGACTCATATGAGTTATTGGGCTTGAAAAAAATGCCTATGGTGAAATTTCAACTTTGGCTGCACAAAAGTGCAATAACTGATGCGCAGATATGTGGAAATCGTATATGAGAAAATTTTTCACCTATTCATTTTGAATGAAAGTCATTATGTTTCTCTTAAACGCAGAATGACTATTTTCGGAGTTATAAAAAAATAAAAGTGCAAAACCATATATCTGAACAATCAGCTGTATGGTAGCTATATTTTATAGTGAGCTGATCTCGACGATTTTCAGGGAATAGATTAAGGCCAATACGAGTACAAATTCTCCAAATTTGCATGTCCTTATCTGTTTAAATAGCGAAGCTATACCCCAAAATGTCCACATCCGAACAATCGGTTGTATGGCAGCTATAAGTTATAGTCATCCGATTTCAATTATTTTCAGGAAAAGTTAAGGTAATGCTAAAATATGGTCATGTGCAAAGTTTGGGCAATTTAACTCATAAACTGGCTGAGTTATTAACAAAAAAGTCCAAATTGATGGTAATTTTTCAACACCGTTATCTCATAAACCGGAGCCAGTTTGGAAAAACTAATGATGACATTGAATTTAGAATGCCCCAATTAATTAAGAACAACCGTCAAAATCCTCACGAGAGAAAAGGGTTCAAAACCTAAGTAAAGTTTATAAACGGGAAAAAAAATTACCTTCGGAGCTCTGAAACTTCTTTCCTAAATTTCTCGAAAACGAGAGCTAACTTTGACTTTCTGAAAACGCCATCGTATTCTACAGCCAAAAATTAAGTTGGGGTGTCTCAGCGTTCCTCTCTGATATTTCAAAAGTTAAAAATTTACCTACAGTGCAATTGATCTCACTTGTTGGCCTTTTTAAGGTAGGGCATTCTAGTTTTAAGGTAGGGCATTGCCCCACAATGCCCCCCCCTAGCTACGGGCCTGGACCTGCCTTCAAAAGAACACATATAAATATACTCATACCTAGAATTTGGGTTTCCTTTGTCATTACTTAAGACTCCTTCCATTTCCGCAAGCGCCAACGCCAATAATCTACATAAACAATTTATAATATGTAAATTTTGTTTGGAAAAATATTTCTCTTATGTTTTTACCTTTTACCAGCTTCTTTCTGCGTTTATCAGTGATGGTCATGGATTAAAATATCGAATATCGGAAAAAAAAATATCGATGTATCGAAAATGTTCTAAAACATCGATGAATCGATATTATATCGATATCACTTCCAGCACTATTATCGGGTTTGGCGAGTGGGTTGAGAACGAATGACGTGTTTCATTCGTTATCCGCTCTCAGAATTTTTTTTATGGAAATTTGCGGGTTTCGGTACTGTATTCGAGGCCGAACGACGATTGAGAGAGCGAATGCAGATAAAAAGATCGAAACATGTTATGTCGAGACATGCTATAACACGATGGAAGAGTGTGCGGAATGTTGGCTTCGCGTACCTACTTATCGCTGCGTAACGAGTCCTATAGTAGGAGAGACTTCCTGCTTAATGCTATGTTGCATTTTTCTGCTTAACTCTTGCGTCTATAAGTAAGAGATATCATAGCATAAGCTTACAATTAGTGAGATTTCTACCTAAACCCTCTCAAGATAGTAAAAAATGTAGATAATTTTGTCCCCTTCCACTTACCTGGTAGGTATATTGCGTGGGCCCACGGTGTCCAAATCATGTCGTCGTTTAAAGTGCAAACCCGCGTATTGACCAAGTACAAACCGCGTAAGTGACATTTTTGCCAAAAATTAGATTTCCCCAAAAACACATTGGAAAAAAGCGTCAAAATTCTTGTAGATATGGATGGGATCGGACGCCAGGAATGTGTTTTTGGGGAATTCTCCTTTTTCGACAAAATTGTCACTTACGCGATTTGTACTTTGTGGATACGCTGCTTTGCGCCTTAAACGGCGAAATGAATCATCTCTCATTTCATTGAGAAATTTACCTACATATGTAGGTATTGCAATGAACTGGAGATTTAACCAAAAGAATGTAGTGCTTTGACGGTAGCTTGGCTGTTGTGGGTTTCTGTCCTGGAATAAATTGCTTTGCCTTTGATTAGTTTTAGTTTTGCGTAAAATTAAGATAACAAATCGTTTGTCATACAAAAACAAAAAATCGTGCCAGGCAATTTTTATGTTGGCATGAAATTGCAACACGCAACAAACGTTCGGTTGTATTCATTCCGATCAGATTGCTGTTGTCAGCCAATCTATCGATAAATCACTTCAGTTCAGATTAGAAATGCGCTCATACGATCGCTGAGTGCTGTGTGCTGTTGTTGTTGTTGTTGTGTTTGGCCTTGGCAAACCGGTATATGGATTAAGTGTTACGATCAGCAATCATCGTGCAGCCAAGATCCATCTTCCATCTTCCCACTTCTTACTTACTTGTCCTAATCTTACTTGTGCTTTGCCAGCAGCGCCTAAGCTTTATTACATAGTTGTTGTTGGCGCTCTGCGGCGTGCGAGTTTAGGGCTTTTGCGGTTTTACATCAGTTCCCCGCCCTTGCTCTGCAACATCGTGCGCCCAAACATTCGAATTGTGTTTTTTTTTTCTGAACATGAGTAAGTAATTGAATGCAATTTTTGTTTTAGGAAATACATACATTCCCGCAAACGAATCTAAATTCGAAATTAAATTGGAAATTGCGCAATTACTACGTTTCGCCATTTAATTATGCCCCGAAGTTGTGTTTGTGAGCGACGTTCAATGTGAATGTGAACCGGAACGCGAAATTAGACTTGTCAGCCAAGAAAAGGTAAAAAGGAGTGCCGACAGAAAAGACAGGAACTGGGAAAGTGAAAACAGTTCACATTCATGGACTCTACGCTAATGCTGATAAAAGCGTAGATATTATTTGCATTTACGATTCGCTGGAGAGGCCGCGCGGCTAATGAAAGCATCGCAATCGGAATTGCACGATTGTTTGGAGCATCTTCGATGTCTGTCAATTGCAATCAAGTCTTCCAACATTTAAATTTAGCGCGGTTTCGTTTTGAGTTATTCATGCATGCAAAATTAAAAAAAAAAAACAAGTAAAAGGGCGGCTGTCTTCGGCCGTACCGAAGACTTCATACCTTTCATGAGTGGGTAAATGAAAAGTTACCTATGTATGTACATAGCCTGATTAAGTCTAATTTATAATTTTAATTCTGTGGGTTATTTATGGAAAGATTTATTAGAAAAAATGGTGTCTTGGCTATTTAAATGGAGGAGCTACACACCAAAATGTCCATATCTGAACAATCGCTTGTATGGGAGCTATATGTTATAGTGGTCCGATCTTAAAAATTTTCGGCAATCCCGTTTGGGTCCATATGGGTACAAATACTTCAAAATTTCAGGCCGTTAGCTGTTAAAATGGAGGAGTTATACACCAAAATGTGTATATCTGAATAATCGGATGTTGTGGAACTATATGTTATAGTGGTCCGATCTTGACAATTTTCGGTAAACTTGTTTGGGCCAAAATGGGCACGTCTACTTCAAAGTTTCATGTCCTTAGCTGTTTAAATGGGGAAGTTATGCACAAATTACATCCAAAAATTTCATGTATATCTGAATAATCGGTTGTTCTCTATATGTTATAGTGGTCCGATTCGGCCGGTTCCGACAAATGATCAGCTGCATATAACAACATACCTGTACTCCGAATTTCATTCAGATATCTCAAAAACTGAGGGACTAGTTTGCGTTCACACAGACGGACGGACGGACAGACAGACAGACGGACATGGCTTAATCGACTCAGCTCGTGATTCTGACCATATCGGTATATATTTTGGTGGGTCCCCCACGCTTCCTTCTGGTACTATCGACAAAAATTTTTTGGCACTAAGTTATAATACCATTTCATTCTCATGAAAGGTATAATTACAATAAGGTTGCTATGCCAGAAAGCAAGGAACTAAAAAATAAAAAAACGTTTGCCAAGCCAATTGGGCGGTATAGAAGCTCAATTGGCCTGGCAAGCTCTTGGTTTAAATAAAAGGAATAGAAATCGGTTTTAACATGTGCGTAATACTCAAAGAAAAATTGCAAAAAAAAATAAAAACACAGCTAGGTACATATGTATCTGTTGCCTGTTTCCAACCAAAATAAGGCTTAATTAGTTGTTGTTATTATTATAACGTTCGTATAATAATATTAATATTATTCTTATTTTTGTTAACGTGCTTTTATAACAATTTGTAACCGAAACTTTTGACACTTTGTTGTTGCTCTAATTAAGAGGGTTGTTTGATAAGTCCGTTACATTTTTTTTTTTCCAATTTGTTATTCTCTCCGAAAAATAGGATTTTTCAAGGCTCTCAAAATAGGCCTTTGCTTCTGTGATGATCTCGTCATTTCATCCGAATCTCTTACCACCCATCCATTTCTTCAGATTTGGATAAAGCAAATATTCGGAGAGGACTAAATCTGGGTAGGTGAGGTAGCAATCCGTCACCAAATTTATGAACTTTAGCCATGGTGCTTCTTTGGTGCACGTTTAACTGGATAAGCCCACTGTTTAGATTGCTCCTTGGTTTCTGTTGTGGTGTGATCTATCCAGGTTACATCCAGGCTAACAAAATGGTGCGAAAATTCGTTCGGATTGCGGCTGAACATTATCAAATACTCCTTTCAAGTCGCGTGTAAGCAGTCGCGGCAGCCATCGCGTGGATAACTTTTTCATGTCTAAATATTCATGTAAGTTGTGATACATCCGCTCAGTTTAGATGCCTGTGATCTCAGCTATTTCACGCACTTTCATTCTCCGATTGGCCAATATCATTCTATGGACTTTATCGATGATTTATGGCTTCACTACGTCTTTTGGGGGGCCTGAACCTTCGACATAACTGGTGCTATTACGACCACAACGGAATTCACTAAACCACTTTTAAACCATTGAAAAATAGTAGGGATTTATCAAGCTTTTCCATAGTTTCCTTCATGGATTTTTTTTTACGAAAATTCACTTTTTTCATACAAAATTCACTTTTCTCATTTTTGTCAAAACACGCGAGGCTTTCGGCTTTAAATATATGTAGTTCTAAAACACAAACTAAATTGCGCAGGTTGCTCAACATTTTTCAAGTAGTCTTTTAAGAAATGGTAGTTAACGTTGCCGGTGTTGAATTCAAAATTACTGGTCACCAAGCTCAAAATTTGTAACACGATCTTATCAAACCACCTTCGTATATCCAACTGCGAAAATGTATTAAAGCAAGAAGGATACATACATATGTGAGATAAATAAATACATACACCCATACCAGTGTATGCAACATTAAATTGAACAAATATGGAACAAAGTGTATGCCACGCGTGTTTGAGTGTTGATGAGCGTACGAGCATCAATCATCGCTTATTTGAAATATCATCAATCAAATAGCGAACGCTTACAAAAATACGTACACACGTACATATGTATGTACATATGCATGTACGCATTTCTCCCATACTCGCCACAGGGCACGGCGTACAGTCGCTTACAGTTCGGTTGGTGGCACAAAAATATTCTGGATGTTATCATCCCTGCCACACGCCACATGCCAAATGCCACTTGCCTTTCACCGTATACATACATACATATGTATATATGTACATAGTGCTTACACCACTATCAGCGCTCATATAAACAGATTTTAGATGAGAAAGAAAACAAAAATTATCAAAAAATTAAAAAAGAATGACAAAACAGTGAATGGAGGCTCGTGGTGAGCCATCAAATGTGATCGGCTGTGAAATTAAGATTTAATCGCTCTTTTGCAATTCGCATTTTGGCTTGGTAGTTGTGGCCGCTTCCGCTGCGGCCAATTCGATTCGATTTGGCAATTGCACTAGAGATAGTCGCTAATATTAACTTGTCGCTCATATTAACTTTTGAATCAGAGTTGTTTCTTATTTTATACCTTTCATGAACTGGTATTATAATTTTGGTACAAAACACGATCGTTGTTAGCAAAAGAAGGAGATGTGATAAGCTCAGCACAATATACATATATCGATAAGATCGGAAACAATGGGCTGAGTCGATTAATCCATGTTCGACTGCTGAACGCAAACTAGTCCAAAGTTTTAGAGATATCGGAAATATGGTTGCATTTTTATGCACAATCAATCGCTTGTCGAAATCGACAAAATCGTCTATTGGATAGTATTGTATATTTGGAAAGTTCCATTCACTAAGATGTTGAAGTCTTGAGTACCTACGACCGTAGACAACCGCTGTTTTACTTGTTTGCATTACAATTTGTACAGGATGAGCCATAAAAGTTGTATCGTCAATTAAATAGTGTGCCATTCTCTTGCCTGCTTTTTATACTCAGCTGTACTAGTACACAGAGTATTATAGTTTTGATTTCCTAACGGTGGATTGTAACAGAATGAAATAATCGAGATAGATATAGACTTATATATATAAAAATGATCAGGGTGAAAAGAGAAATCGATTGAGCCATGTCCGTCCGTCTGTCCGTCCGTCCGTCTGTGAGCACGATAACTCACGCAAAAATTGAAATATTTTGATGAAATTTGGAATGCAAGTTGGTATCAAGACGAGAACGGATGGTATTGAAAATGGGCGAAATCGGACCATGACCACGCCCACCTCCCCTATATAGTAAAAATCCGAAATTTTGTATCTCAGTAACTAATAGAGCTGGAGTGATGAAATTTTACCCACGTATTGAGCTCAGGCATTTATGAAGAAATATGGTGAAATTTTGGAAAATGGGCGGTGCCACGCCCACTTATTAAGGGGCAAACATTGAAAGTTTTATGAGTCATAACTCAGAAACCGTTGAAGACATATCGATGAAATTTGGTAGGCGTGATATACTTACTTAGGCAAATGTTTGGACGAAAAATTGCCAAAATCGTTTGACGACCACGCCCACTTTTATATATGGGTATTATAAAGTGGCCTAATAAAAACATTTTAAGCGATATCTCTGTCAAATATAAAGATATATCATTGAAATTTTATGGCAGGAGTCCAACTATGGACATAAAACAAAAAACACAAAAATTTTGGAAAATGGGCGTGGCACCGCCTCTTTTTAGTAACAGGAATATACGAGATTTCTTAGCCCATAACTCGACAAATAATTTATATATAATGACGAAACTTGGTGTGTACACTTTTATTACTTGTAGTAATACATGTTCAAAATTTTAGCGAAATCGGTTGACGACCACGCCCACTTTTATATATGGGAACTATAAAGGGGCCTAATGAAAACATTTTAAGCGATATTTTTGTCAAATATAAAGATAATTCATTGAAATTGTGTGGCATGAGTTCTACAGTAGACCGGAAACAAAAAGTATAAAAATTTTGGAAAATGGGCATGGCACCGCCTCTTTTTAGACAACGGAATCTACGAGATTTCGGAGCCCATACCTCGACAACTAATTGAGATATTATGACGAAACTTGGTTTATACACTTTTATAACTTGTGTTAATAGACACGCAAAAATTTATTGAAATCGGTTTATGACCACGCCTACTTTTTAACAAAGATATGTTCCAGAACACCCTTTGGAAATTTGTAACGTGACATCTTTGTAACTAGAAGTCATAAAGGAATTAAATTTTGCACAAAGAATATTCATATGCTTAGTTGGATGACTTTATGCAGCACTCGCTTATATAAAATACACCGTATTTCCATCAAACGTAAACAACAATGAAAGCATACAGCTGAGTATCTAATGTTCGATTCCACTCGAACTTAGGCTTCCTTACTTGTTTTATATGTATTTCATTTATGTACGTGCAGATTTCATCAACGACGATCGCAATAATAATTATTCGCGATAAATGCATGTATCGCCAATAGCAATGTTAAAGGCAAAGTGCGATGATGGCGCGTTGATTGACAGTCAGCGTTGAAACATTGCAATTGATGCGGTTGGTGACGGCTGACGGAGGCTGGCGCGAATGTGGCGACAAGTGTTAGCTCTTTTTTCTTATTATTTCCTTTTAATTTCGGTCTTCATCATAAACTCACATTTGTTCCTATCATGGGGTGCATACGCTTAAGATTAGAAGCGTTAAACGAGATTTTCATGTAGTAGTAAGTTATTCCGATCACTCTTGATGGGTCAACGTTATTGCAGAGCTCACGACTTAAACACATTGAGCAATCTTTTTTGTACCACTTGCATATGAGTTCTAATCCTTTGCTATCACAAGCATCTCTTTCATAGATATTTTAATAAGACATTGAGTGATTAATTCGAAAATATAAAATGGACTAACTAAAACAGCAACCAAGGGATTAATGACCCTAACTCTTAGTGCGTGGCGCTGGCAATTCAACTCAACAAGCTTAATTCACTCAAGCGTTAAATTTTCGTGTTCATTTTGCGTTTCGCATTTTCATTTTCATTCATGAAAAAAACAAAAAGATTAAATGCACTTCGATATGAACCTCATTCGACAGGCAAGCAGGCAGGCAGTCAGTCATGCCGAGTGATGACTACGCCGAGTCATGACTCTCTATGTATGACGTGGACGTGTGGAAGTGCCTAATGTTGAAACTAAAAAGGACTTGAGCCTTCAACAATAAGCTCTAACAATCCTTTACTGGCGAGTGCGAGAAAAATTTGTGTTTCATCTGCCATTGTTGTTCCTACATGCTCTTTCACTTCATATACATACAAACATACCTATGCTCATAGATGAGAGTAAGTAAGCTGCGGCGAAGCGAAAAATGGTGATGGTGATGGCGATGATGATGATGTCCAGCAGAAAAAAACTTTATAGTCAATGTCCGAGCAGGATTATGTTAGTATGTTAGTCAAGTTAGTTAGTATAGCTTGCCAGACTCGTCTCGTCCAATACAGCAGTCAGTCGCATCAATGAAATGAGTTGAATGAAAAAAAGCCAAACAACAATAAAAAAAACAAGGAAACGGAAGGGGTAATTGGCAATTGACGTGGCAGCCGCACAGGTGTTAAATTGATATTGTTTTCTCACGCGTATTTAATCCGCTCGCTGATTTTTGTACGCTACGAATAACAATACACGACGGCTTGGGCTTGGGTACAACTAGTAGACTGGCAGGCAGGCAGGCAGGAAGGACGCTGCTTGTTGTTTGGGGTGGTGGATTTGCGGCGCGGCTTATCACATTAAATGCTATGATACGTATATAGTATGTATGTATTTATGTATAACGTACATATATCAATGGCTGATGAAGGAGTTGTTGTTGCTGATTTCATTGTTTTTAGTTTTTTTTTTTTCTTTTTGAGTGAAATGAAAACTCGGTAGAAGGGATTTGGATATGCTAATACCCTTTTTTCCTCGAACAATTAGTGCTTATTTATGTATGTATGTAGATACATATACTCTGCAAAAAAGGTTTGCTTATTGTTGACAAATCAGGTCTAAAAAAGGAGTACACTGGCAGCACTGCTTCTGTTATGCACTCACTCTGTCTGCTCTTAACTCTCTAATACTTATCTAGGCCTTATTTCGCATGGCGGATAAGCCTTTGGAGTAAGGTGTGCTCTAAGAAAGAGAGAGTAGAGAGAGTACTCCTTATGGCTTGATGACATCAACACAGGAAAATCAGCCTTATTTTAAGCATTACGCCATACAAATTTGCTAACCTTATAATTTTCAGGCCTTATTTCACAAACCTTTAAATCTGCTGTTTTAATTCTTAACCCTAGTTAGATAATCATATTTTTAAATACGCTAAAGATAATCATGCGTAAAATTGACGCATGATGGGTTTTTCAGCTATATCTTCACAGTTTATTTACAAATTTGCAATGAAATTGCACAAACTTTATTATAGATATGTAAAATAAATGTAAACATTATAAATAAAATATATTTAAATCTGTTTACTATAAAAAAACTAAACCAAAAGAACTTCTTCAATTTTCTCCTGAAATTAGGAAACACCCATTTTCCGTCCCTTTTTGAATAACTTTGCTGCAAAAATCAGACTTTTTGACTTACAATCTGAATGAACTGGAAACTAATTAAGAAAAATAAATGAAAATTTTTTATGAAGGTCGGTCAAACACAATTTTGGAACATATCAAATATTGTCCTCGCGACATATAGCATTTTTGAACTTATTGCATGACCAATTGCCTTTCGCAGTTTTTGGAAGGGCAGTATGTACATTTCATTTCATTTCATTTAATTTCATTTATTGCCCAAAATCACATTAATATACAATTGGTATAGTTATATAAAATTAGGTTATCTAGTGTTATCCTAACATACATGTGTATTTATCTAGGAATTTAAAACTTATGTTTTTATGCATGTACTTTACGAGTGTATGTATTTTACGAGTGTATGCCCTTAGCAAAAATTTAAAACTTTTATACATTCCCCCAAAAAGGGCTAAAAAGGAGATATAATAATTTATTATACATATATATGTACATATCTAAAACTAATATAATCTTATACTAAGCTTTTGCCAAATATTAGGTTATAAACTGGTTGGTATTGTATACTAAATTTTCGCCATTAAGGTCGTATGAATTATATCGCCTATGATAATAAATTGCTTTATTATTTCTGTGTGTCATATTATTATTTTTTAATATTTTTAAATATATTGGGGATAAGTATCTTTCTGATAATGGTACAGTTATTTGTGTTTGCTTTGATAAATAGCTATTTATAATTTCATTTTCAAGGTTTGCCATTCTTTCTACAAATCTATCGGACGATTTAATAAGGAAAAAGTCGATTCTTGATAGTTTACATTTTTTATACAACACTTTATTAGATATTCTTTTTCGAAACGTGCCACTTCTGTATGGTTGGCGGTTGACACCACTACTAAGTCTTAAAATGTATCGTTCAAATCGTCTTAATCTCTCCATTTGACTCGATGAAATATTAAACCATATTGGATGTGCGTAAGAAATTATTGGCCTAATTATTTGCTTATATATATTTAGTTTGATGCTAATTGAAAGGCCACCCTTTCTTCTAACTAAATTAGAGTAACTGAAAAATATTTTCTTTGCCTTTGCTAATATAAAATCCACGTGTCTTATAAAATTAAATTTGCTGTCTAAGATTACACCCAGATATTTTATTTGCTCTTTGTTGTTGATATTTACTCCATTCATTTTAATTTGGGGTTCATATTTACGGGCGTTTGGAAACAAATACTTGCGTATTCCCTTAATAATGGATGTTTCACTTTTCTGTAAATTTATTTTCAACTTCCATTTTTTAAAGTATGCGCTTAGTTCATTTAGATATAAATTAATAGCTTCGTTAGCTTTAGCAATGCGTGAATGAGATCCAAGCACAAGTATATCGTCTGCGTATATGATAACTTTTATGTCACATCCATTGGAACTTAATGGCGGATCAGGAAAATCTGCCAAGAAGATGTTGTATAGGATCGGCCCTAGTAAAGAACCTTGGGGCACACCTGCATTTATATCCCTCGTCATAGAGTTATGTATACCTTTATTTACATAAAATGAACGCCCTTTCAAGTAGCTCAATAATATTTTACATAAATTGCTATCAAAGAAAAATTTATGGTACATTTTAAAAATAATCGCTTCTATCCAAGCAGTATCGAACGCCTTTTCTAAGTCCAGACTGGCTAATATAGTCGCTTGACGGCGATTTAAATTATTACATACATAGTCCGAAACAAGTGTTAATGCATGACCAGTTGAGTGAAATGAGCGAAAGCCAAATTGATAATCCTTTAATATTTTTCGGTCTTCCATATATTTTTTTATTTTTTCAAGTATTATATCTTCTAATAATTTACTTATATTTGAAAGAAGAGATATTGGACGGTAACTAAGAACTGAATTAGGATTTGAATTTGGTTTTGGAATACATATGACCTTTGCCGTTTTCCATTGAGTTGGGAAATATGCTATATTTAGTGAGTGATTAAAGAGGATCGCTAGGAACCTCCAAAAACTTTCCGATGTTTTTTTAAGCAGATAATTTGATATACCGTCATCACCGTAACTCTTTTTATTATTCTTTGATTGTAGAATAATACCAATTTTCTCCGCGTTTACAAATGCGTATCGTTGGTTAACGTTTGTGTTAAACTCACCATCAGCGGTTATACTGTCGCTGAATTCTACAGTTGGCTCGTTTACGTTCTCTATATCTACCATTGTATTTTCTATTAAAATTGATACATTTTCTTCTCCAAGATGTTGGTTTTGACAATGTATTTTTTCAAATGCATAGGCTAATGCGTTTACTTTATCAAAGTCTTCCGTTAAAACAATATTGTTCAAACTATGATTATCTACTGAAGTTCCATAAGGAAAGTCATTGTCGATATCTTCTCTGTTAATCGTCAAGTTTGGAAGATTTAATGTTTGTTTTAATCCACATATCCCCTTAATTTTACTGTATGTTTTGTTATTCATACGTATTTTGCCGAAGTAATTTGACCAATACTTTTCTTCATGTATACGAATACGTTCTTCTATAATTTTGTTAAGATTACGAATGATGGCTGTTAAAGTATTTTTCCGCTGAGGGTGCACGCATCTTGCAGCTGTTCGACGTAAACGTTTCTTTTCGTTAATTAGTTCAAGTATATCTACAGGAAGATTTATTAGGCCACGATTACGCACTACTGTCTTTGGGACGGCACCTGAGTTAAGTGCTACTTCAATGGCTTTATTTAGGTTTCCAATACAGTTGTCAATTTCTTCTCGCGATACATTACGATTGATTGGTAAGAAGTTTGGGCGAAGGTTGCCCAAAAGCACATTGTTAAAGTGTTTAAAATCAGTCTTATCATAATTGAAAAACTCAGTTAACGGGCAACTGAGTACATTATGATCTGATTCTATAATAAGTTCTACTGCACAATGATCTGACTCAAATTCGTATGTTTTTAGGCAATCTATGTATCCGTTTACTTCATCAAATTTTATACCAACAAATGGTGTGACTAAAAAAACATCTAAGTATGAAGCTGTTTGCTTAGATATTCTAGTCGGATATTTTGTTGATATAAGACTAAGACTGGGGCATTGCTGAAGCCAATTGTTAAATATTCGACCGTTATTGTTTGTGACAGAGTCCCCCCAATTAGGATGCCGAGCATTAAGATCTCCTCCCATTATTATCTTGCTCGTACCAATAGATTCCAGAACTAAATTCAGGTCGCTTACATGCAATAAGTCTGATGGACGATTATATAAACTTACAAATGTAATTTCCTCACCATTTTCGCAGAATATTTTCAATCCTACTTTCTCCAAGTGGACAGTGTCTCCAAACTTGACAACTTCGTATTTATATTGTTCTTTTATGCAAATAGCAGTCGCAGTACCACATGTGGTCCTCCTGTTATTTATTTGTCTAGCCTTATCAACTTGCGTAATAAAGTTATAACCTTTGAAGTTAACCCTATGCTTTGCGTTAAGACGATGCTCAGCTATAAGTATTACATCTGGCTTATGTTTTTTAATAAAGAGGTTAAAGTAATGTCTTTTGTGCTTTGATATCAAAGAATTCACGTTTAGGAATATGCATTTTAATTTTTGGTTAGTCATGATTTAGTCTTAATTCTGTTAAAAGGCTAAAGAGGGCTATTGACTTTTCGTCATCATTTTGCAGCTGCTTGTAAGCTTTTGAGAAATTTGTTATTTTTTTCATACAATCGGAAATATTGCTACCAAATAGACGTATACATTCGCTGTTGACATTATCAAAAGATGTTGACCCTAATGCTATTTTGTTTTTCGTGTTATCATTTTTTAAGCTACGCTTGGTTTCATTTCCACGCACAGCTAAAGCATACGAAGGTGATGTATTACCGGCGGTAAGACTACGTGTTATTGTTGTATTTAGTGGGATCTTATCTCTCGTTTCGTTATTTCGCTCATTCATTCTCTTTATTATTTCTAAGCGTTTGGGACAATTTCGATAATTGGCGGTGTGGCCTTCTTTGTTACAATTTACGCACATCACTGGCATGCCTATCTTTTTAACTAATTTACCTGTATCATTATCAGTATATACATACTCTTTGTTGTTATTTCCCTTTGGGGGAATTTTGCATTCTTTAGGCCCATGAGTGTCAAGGCATTTGACACAACGGTATGGTAAATAGCAATTGCTGGCTACATGTGTATAGCGCTGACAATTTTTGCATTGCGAAGGTAACATAGGTTTTAGTTTTTCAAATTCTACTTTACAATTGAGAATATACTTAATATTATAGAAATCTGATAACCTAGAGTTATGGCTTAGTTGAATTAACCATTTGTCGTTTCTGAATTTTGATAGTTTTACAATTTCTATGCATAGGTTAAGTTCGTTAAGATAAGTGACGATTTCGTCATGTTCATAACCATTTGACAATTTTCTTATTATGATTGAGTACGGTTTTTCCTCATTGGGAGTAAATGTATAGAACTTCACCTTTTCCTTTATAAGGAAAGATTTAATCTGTTTATAGTCGTTTATGACGCATGAACTTATATGTGTAACGTTTTTGTTAATAATGTTAAATGCAAAGTTCTTATGTTTTAATAGTTGCTGTAAATTATTTGACATTTCTCTTTGGTTAATATTGTAACAAATAAATACAGGTGGATTCTCTTTCTTTTTCCTCGCTTCACGTGTTGGTTTGGTTTTCGTCTGGTTAAATGTTGTTTTTGGATCTTCCAATGTCAGTGTATGTCCGTCTAACACAGGAAGGGTGGGAAAGTCTTGTTCCATTTCATGAGAAGTATCACTAACTTCTTTTGCTTGATTTGAGTTTTTCTTTAGTTGTTCATTTTCTTTTTTGAGAATGTTTTTTTCAGCGTTAAGTTGTGTTATTATGCTCTTTAATTCAGCGATTTGGATAGTAAGTGATTGTAGAGATGCTATCATGCTTTGCATGCTCTTAGTTTCATCACCACTGTCTTCTGTATAGCGACGTTCATCCGTTTGACCGTCTCTTTGCTCTTTACGTCTCTTCGTTGCATAGTTTACTTTAGTATAATTTTTATCGCGAGAGTTTGCACTTATTTTATTGTTGTTAGTTGTTTTTTCCAAGTTAAGGTCACCTTGTAGCCCATTTAAGAATAAGGCATTTGTGCACATTCCTTGATCAATAATCTTCACTGTATTTTCATTATTTGATTTAGGTTCAGTTGAATAATTTCCCAATAGTTCAAATGGATTATCGCTATTGTCTTTTTCACTCATTGTTATAATTTTTAAGTCCGGTAATAATTATAAGTTTTTCTTGTTTTTAGTTTTCGCTACTTCTGTTTGCTTATTCACACGTCCGCTCTCGATAACAGCTCGCACAAAACTTCCGGCAGTATGTACAAAAGAAGTAAAGGGACACCTTCTATGCTTTGGGAGGATCAGGTGAAAACCGACTCGTAATGCCTAGGTATTTCCAATAGGCGCTAGGCAGCACAAAACAGACACGACTGGTGCGCTTTTTTCGACCCGGCCAAAATCATCTAGACCGTTACGCGCTGCTTAAAAATAAGAAGAAGAAATATGTACAATACATAATATAATATGATACACTGGCTCTAACAAGTTTTAAGGTCGAACTTCTTTCCTAATTCGGAGCGTGCTCCTTAATTTTGTTTTTCCTACTAATTGGGTGTGCCTACAGTTTTATGGGGATTCCTAACGGTGAATGCATTTTTGTGAGAAGCTTTTTCATGACAGAATTACACTAAGAGGGTATGCCGTCCACTACCGATAGGTGACCAATATTTTAAAAACCTAATAATTGACTTTTAATCAGAAAATTAATTAAATTAAATTTTGGCGTTTAGTCGGCTGGGGGTTGAACCGGCGACCCATTGTATGGCATGCGAGCACTTTACCCACTTCTCTACAGCTGCCACAATACAACACATATAGTTTTTTATTATACTGACTCTTCAGTATAATGTTATGATGAATGAAAGTCATCCTTGCCCTTATGCAATACGTGAGAAATGCTTCCTGAAAGTCACGGTAAAGATAACACAGGCCGACAAAATGAGACCGATTTGCAGACTTATCGTAAGAGGTATGTGTTCTACTGCATCATACCTACGTTAATTCATATAAACTTCAAATTGCTCTATCTTAGCGAAAAAAAAGATATTTGAGCAAACTCAACGCCATTCGTAAGAGAAAGACTTCTTCTTTAAGATGATATGTGTGCTTTGTTTTTTTTTAAATAATCTGTCGTTTATATATAACCTCAAAAATAGTCAAAAACGGTGTTTATTGCATATTTAGGTTAGGATATCTCAAAATCCTGACGTGATAGAGCAATTCTGCGTCCAGATTTGAATTCAGCGCATCGAAAACCTTTAGGAAAGTATGGTCTGGTTTATGGTAAAATTTCTTGTCGGCCTGTGTAATCATGCGTAATTTTGACTCACTGACCCCTCATATTGGGAAATTTACAAAACTTACCACAGAAAATTATGTGTCTCGTGAGAGATATGCAGCACAACTGAAATATATATAACGTTCAGCGACGTATTCACATAATTGGGGGAGTGAGAACAATAATTCGAAAGGGGATGCGTAATTTTGACGCAGATTATCTTTTTAGGGTTAAATAAGGCTTAAATTTTTTGGTGGGTATAGTGGCGTTGAGTGATATAAAATAGAAGAAAATTCACCTTGATTGAAACCTGTTAGTTGTGGTCCCCCTCCGACTTTTATTATACCACTTGGGTTGTCTTTTTAAGATCACAGATGCAGAATCCTCAAAGCCTTGACTCAAATGGCTTTAGGAATGATAAATAAATATTTTTCTTCTTATTGAACTAAGAATGAATCCTGAGGCGATTTCGCACAAACAAAAAATTTGAAATACCAGGTAAGAAAATGGGTTTCCCCTGGTATTTCCTGCATCGTTCGCTGTTGTGACTAGCGGATGTCGGCAAAAATAATTTCAGAACACATTTCGTCCGCCGCGAACAACTGTATAAACCCTATCTATTCCTGGTACCATCTCATCTCATATTGTTATCATCGATACGTATGGAACCAAAATTTCGACGGTTATGATGAGCGGCTTGTATTTCAGGGTGCCATTCACCTATAATCTAATTAGTCTGGTTGCCAAAAGCGTTTTATAAGTTTAAGACTTTTGACTGGTACGATTTCTTCTTTCGCTCTTTCACCGCTAAACTATTGATAAGTTATTGTAAGCCATATTTTTTTTTGAACTTTGCATTAAAAATACACAACAGCATCAGAGTATTTGTTAACGGAAAAAACACATATGTATTGCGAAATGTATATCTTTATATTTACAAAATTAAAGCGAATTGCTAATAAAAGCAAAAGCTCAACATGCTTGCAGAGCTTTTCAATAACAAAAGTGCAATTTAAAAGCTTATGAAAAGGCTATAAGCACAGGATTTCCAACGCAGCGTATTGTGCCTTTTCGAATAACTTTCAAAGTCCTTTGCGTTCGATGCAAGCAATTCGCTAAAGAGGACGCGCCTCGATTAATCCTGCAATTAGTGGGAAATGCGAAAATATCCAAAACTTTATAAAATGAATTTATTTTCAACACATAACTGTAGAAATGTATTTAGGGAAAATAAGCAATTTCGTGGTGAACTACATATACCAAACGATTTGTTTTTATTATTATTTCATAGTTATTTTAATTGCTTTGATTACACTAAAAGTAAGGAATTGCTTAAAGATTCAATTTGGAGCAATGCTTGATTACACTTTTTGTGCATCAATAATAAACTATTTTACCAGCAATTCAATGGAAAGCGGTAATTAATTGCTTGTTATAAATATTTCTACACTGAAATAAATTTTGGTATAAATTTTAAACTTTTTTGGACACGACCGAAAAATTATTAAAATTTAAATTTTGAAAAGTTTAAATGATTTTTGAACTTTTAAGGTTTAGATTTTATTCCAAATTAAGATTTATTTTAAGACTTTCAAAAGTTCAAAATTTAAACATTTTTTGGTTTAAATTGAAAAAAAAAAATGTCTGCTCCCAAATCCTCTTCATGCTTTCCCTATTGTATCTTCTTTCTTATCCTCTTTTTCTCCTTTTTTCCTTCTTCAATTTATCTGCTTCCGTAATTATTATGTGTTTGTTTGTTTCTCCATTCAAACAACGCCACACAGTCGATCATTCAAATTGTCTAATAACTATAAGTGAGCCTTTTATATTGCTCATTTCTGGAAAAAGCAAGTTGGAATTTTAAATCAAAAATTACAATTTTTTCGTTTACATGACTGTTTTTTCTAATAATTATTTTATGCGAATTTTATATGAGCTATTGGCAAGTTTTTAATTAAGGAAAATTGAAAAAATTTTTTTGGTAGAAGTTATGGATCCATTTCGGAGACCTCCACATCCCCTAATCAGACTTCTCGGTTGAGGCCGCCTTTCAAACCAAATCAAAGTTTAAAAAATATTCCAATATTTATAACAGTGTAAATATGCAGGTGTCAATATCTTGTCATCTTGTTGTTCGATGTTAACATAAATTTTACCGAAAGTAAAACTCACTGAACAAGAAACGATCAACAACATGCAACAGCATTCAACTATATCCATAAAAAAATTCATATACATACATATATATACATATACTATTGGTATGTACGAGTAGTACCTAAATAAGCTCACATGTTTCCATGATAACGATAACGCTGAATTAACAGCAATTAATATATGTATGTAAGTATTTTCATGTACTTGCAGCTGTTTTACCTTATCAATCAGTTCAAATACTAATTAACTTCCGGTGTGTGATTCGTTGAGCTAATGAAAATTCTATAAAACACCCAAGCACACAATGTAATATGTATAGTTTTATTGAAAAAAATGTTGGAAAATTCGCGAGGACGCGTTTTGAATTTCAGTGCCTTTTTCGTCTTTTTGGCCGCCGTTCAGGTATGTTCTATTACATGTACTTGAATGTATGTATGTATTAATAACCAATAAACATTAGGCTAGAAAAACGAATCGCCTTTTGAAGTCTCATCTGCAATAATGAATTTAGAAATAGATCTCCAGAAAACCGGAAGGGAGTTTTCAGTAAGAAATAGTATTTCAATTAAAATATGTCACTTTTTCTTTCGAACCCAGCTCGAAGATATTTGCAATATATCATAACTGAGAAAAATTTAAGGTGGTTACGCGTTTGTTATTAATTTTATATTCATATTGGATATGCAAGATGATTTTGAACGTTCCCTTTCCCGTCCGGCACTGATGTCCAAAATATATCTTAATGTTATCTAAAATAGCTTATCTTTTAGCACTCAGAAAAATGTTATCATAAAGATGTCCTCAGGCGGCTCATAAGGGACTTTTCTGATAACTTTATGTCAACTTTATAAGCTCTTTTTGATATGTTTTGCCAGACGGGTTACCATTTCACAAACAAACAGAATCAAAAAAGTGTATAAACTTAAGCGCATCTTCTCCTTTTCTCTTCTTCAGGCCATCAATTATGATTTCGTGGTGGAAAACGAGGAAGTATTCACGCCATGTGATGATTTCCCAGATAATTACATTGACAAGTTCATTGACATTTCGGATTTAAAATTTGAGCGAGAGGATGATCTGATCAAAGTTATTGGCGAAATCAAATTGATGCATCAATATGACAAAGACATGCCTATTCAGGTAAAATGAGATTACATTTCAAAACTAAAACCTTTTGTGCTGAAAAGCTTTCCGTTTTGCCATTTAGTTGGATGCCGAGGTGTTTAGGCGGGAACGTGGCGAATGGGTGGATACGATCTATAATATACGTCGCACAAATTTCTGTCCAGCATTGTACAATAAAAATGAATTGTGGTATGCAATAACGAAGGCGGTACCAGAGGAGGACCGGAAATGCCCGCCGGAACCGGGCGTAAGTTGATGGGCGAGAAGCAAAAAATGTTTTTCTTCTTTGTTCTTAAATAATCTTGTCTATTTTCCTCTCTCTTCCTCTCCCGCTCTTTCTCTAACTATCAGATGACTATCAAATTCGATTCGTTGTTTGGTTTATCGTACGATTTGCAGGATCGCAATGCAGATGGCGATTACAAGTTGCGCGTAAAGTTGGGCCAAGGCAAAGAGCTGATGTGTTTCGAAATTGAAGCGAGTCTTTACAAAAGTGATTAGAACCATGGAACATAATTTTTGGAATATGACAATGCTTAGGAAATATTTTTGTTTTATTTAATAAAAGGGTCTAAAATGAAATATTAGCAGCATATTTAGTATGTACAATGCCTGTAAATCAACAATTATCTTTCGGCAGTTACAAAAATCAAGCACTGAATCTACTATTCGGATATGAAAAACTTTCAGAAAACATATCTGTGGTCACAAGCAATAACCGCTTAAGTCGACTTAGGAAGATTTCGAGTTAGACACAGTAAAAAATGATAGTTTATTTCTAATATCATTTGGTTCTTAATTTAATCATTCTTGGAATTAAATTTGAATTTTAGTGCCAAAAAGTCTTATTTTGAAACTATGAGAAGTTTTACAATTTATTTATTACAATATAGTTTAAAAATAAAGCCTTGAAAAGTATTAAAATTCTCTCTAAGGAAGTTTAATTATTTATGGTTTAAAAACAAATCATGAAAAGAATAAAAAACTTTCTCTTTCTCAATTTTATTACCATCAAAGCATTTTTGGTTTGAAATCAAAACCAAAAAATTATTAAGAAAAAAATATCAAAAAAAAGTCTAAAAAAATAAACAAAATCTTTCTAAAAGTGCAATGCGAAGGCGTAAGTAAAAATTTACTCAAATAAATGGACGCCTGATGAAATAATTGTATGAAGTAAGTAATGCAGGAGATTTATAAAATAGCATAAAGGTAAATTTTGCTTTATTTTTTTCAGACATAACACAGTTGAAGGTCTCTCTTGCAGCATCACTGCAAGAACCGCGATGGTGCTCAAATTTGCCTGGACATATCCAAAATATTGGTGTAAACAATATGTATATATATCGAGTCCTAACCGCCATAAAAGTGCATCCAACAAAATTATCGATTTCAGTTTTTTTTTATGGAAATCAACAATTTATTATCACATACATCAACTCTCAAAATTTCATAGCTGTGAAATCTGCAGTTTCGAAGTTAGAGACTAAATAAGTTTCAAGGCTGCATACAAACTGTATGCAAAACAAATTAAAAAAAACTGTGTCCTGTAAAATTAACTTTTTGTTGGATACACTTTTATGGGGATTAGGTCTATATATATAAAATACTTTAGTGTTTGCTACTACTGTTTTGGATTTTTATGTAAATAAAGAATGTTAACTTTATTCAATTTCTCATTAATCTTTGGGATAATGGGTTATCTGCGGTATACCCACTGGAAAATTTATGGGGGTTTATTTTTAAATCCAAAAAAGTATACAATTTATTCCAATTTTCGGATAGATTTAATACCATTTAAATTATTTTTATTACCAAAAATATAAAAATAATCAAAATTTGGTTTTGATTTAATTCCATAAAATTATAGAATTTATTCCAATTTTGGATTAATCTTATACCATTTCAACTATTTTTAATACCAGAAATATTCTAAAAATAATCAAAATTTTGTTTTGATTTAATTCCAAGAAAGTATTAATTTGACACCAAGAATAATTTCAGTCTCTCAATATTCTCTTCTTTTTTTTTAAACCAGAATGGTTTTAATTTTATGCTTTTTGGCTTTGTTATATATAAATACCAAAATGGAATTAAAATTAAACTAAAATTTTTACTGTGTATATACCAAGTTATTCTCCTTTTAAAATTCTATATTTCTGTAAAACAGGGCTGCTCACCTCATAGGCACTCAAAGCACAATTGTTTTTGTTTTGTACCGAATCATAGGCACAGATACATATTTTCACTTCAAATATGAAAATAAAATTTTCTTTGCACTCCCATAAGCACTCAGATATAAAAAATTTTTTATATGTATGTGCCTATGATTCATATTGAATGTGCAGAGCAAAGGCACTTTGTATAGGAGCTCGAGCACTGCCGTAAGAAATCGAAATTTACAATAACAAATGTGTAATGAAAAAAATATTCAAAAAATGAAAGCACTGTAAAAAATTAGTATTCAAAAAATTTTCATATAAAAATTAAAAAATTTGTATGTATGTGATACTACCATTTGAAAATAAATTCTAAAATAATATTTGATTGGAATTCATAAAAAAATTTAAATGAGCAAAAAAATTTTTCAGTGCATATACAAAATTTGTAGATTTATTGAGTTTTGTACTTTCAATACGAGAGCGTTGAGCAGCCCTGCTGTAAAACCCCCATGCTTCTAACTTAATTCAGTAAAAATATATAAATAAAAACATTTAGGCTTAACTTACAATAGAGTAGTGGTCGGAAACTATCGATGGCACTATCGTCACTATCGATGGTTTCTGAACATCGTTTACACTATCGATGGTTTTCGACTATCGTTTGAACTATCGATAGTTTATTGAAAATTTGAAATGTGACCACTAGGCTCTATTCCATGCAGGGTTTGAATTACTGACTAGCAAGTAGTCAAAGCAACATAAATATGACTATGCGTTCTAGTCGCATGGTCGTTTAATATGTGATTACCCAAAAACATTAAAATTACACTACAATATGGGTATCAAACGAAAGGGGATGACCCCAGGTTTCATTTGGACTTCGATATATTGCGATCAATTTATCGATAACTGCTCATAATTGTGGAAAAGCGGATAAATATGGATACGTAATACGAATATAGCAGTGATCTCCACAAAGCCCTTATGGAAGCGCGGGCACCGGTACTTTGAAATAAAAATCATGGCCGACAATAAGAGCAAAAAAATTGCGACCGCCCACTTCCTCCATTATTAAAAGTACACCCGAAAAATTTCGAAAATTTATAAATTGGTGCTGGTGTTGTGCGTTTTTATATTTTTCATTATTAGCGCACGCTTTAATAGTTAAAGTTTAATTTATACTATACATTTTATAGTATAAGTTTTGTAGCTAAAACAGCGCCATCTGATTGAATTAATCTCATTAGCAAATATATTGCGTATTTTTAGGCACAAAGAAATAACTCATATGCATGCAGGTGAAGCTTATAAAAATGTGTTAAAAAATCTACATAAGTACATACATATCACACTATTGAATTCCGTATCAGATCTTAATTTACAACAATTTGTCTCAGTGTGTAGGCGGCGACTCGCTGTAGCCCGCTTCTGCAGAAAATAAAAAAGAACAAGTAAGGAAGCCTAAGTTCGAGTGGAATCGAACATTAGATACTCAGCTATATACTTTCATTGTTTGTTTGCGTTTTTTCGATATAGGGTGTATTTTATATAAAGCGAGTGCCGCATAAAGTGGGCGTAGCCACGCCCGTTTTCAACATTTTTATCAGTCATCCAACTACGCATATGAATATTATTCTTTGTGCAAAATTTCATTCCTTTATGACTTCTAGTTACAAAGAAGTCTTGTTACAAATTCCCAAAGGGTGTTCCAGAAATATCTTTGTTAAAAAGTAGGCGTGGTCATAAACCGATTTCAATAAATTTTTGCGTGTCTATTAACACAAGTTATAAAAGTGTATAAACCAAGTTTCGCCATAATATCTCAATTATTTGTCGAGTTATGGGCTCCGAAATCTCGTTGATTCCTTTGTCTGAAAAGAGGCGGTGCCACGCCCATTTTCCGAAATTTTTCTATTTTTTGTTTCCGATCTATTGTAGAACTCATGCCACAAAATTTCAATGAATTATCTTTATATTTGACAAAGATATCGCTTAAAATGTTTTTATTAGTCCACTTTATGATACACATATATAAAAGTGGGCGCGGTCGTCAACCGATTTTGGTAAAATTTTGAACATGTATTACTACAAGTAGTGAAAGTGTATAGACCAAGTTTCGTCATAATATATCGATTATTTGTCGAGTTATGGGCTCAGAAATCTCGTATATTCCTGCTTCTAAAAGGAGGCGGTGCCACGCCCATTTTCCAACATTTTTGTATTTTTTGTTTTATGTCCATAGTTGGACACCTTCCATAAAATTTCAATGATATATCTTTATATTTGACAGAGATATCGCTTAAAATGCTTTTATTAGGTCACTTTATAATACCCATATATAAAAGTGGGCGTGGTCGTCAACCGATTTTGGCAATTTTTCGTCCAAACATTTGCCTAGGTAAGTACATCACGCCTACCAAATTTCATCGAGATATCTTCAACAGTTTCTGAGTTATGACTCATAAAACTTTCAATGTTTGCCCCTTAATAAGTGGGCGTGGCACCGCCCATTTTCCAAAATTTCACCATATTTCTTCATAAGGGCCTGAGCTCAATACGTGTGTGAAATTTTATCACTCTAGCTCTATTAGTGACTGAGATACAAAATTTCCGATTTTTACTATATAGGGGAGGTGGGCGTGGTCATGGTCCGATTTCGCCCATTTTCAATACCATCCGTTCCTGTCTTGATACCAACTTACATTTCAAATTTCATCAAAATATCTCAATTTTTGCGCGAGTTATTGTGCTCACAGACGGACGGACGGACAGACGGACAGACGGACGGACATGGCTCAATCGATTTCTTTTTTCACCCTGAACATTTTGATATATATAAGTCTATATCTATCTCGATTATTTCATTCTGTTACAATCCACCGTTAGGAAATCAAAACTATAATACTCCGTGTACTAGTACAGCTGAGTATAAAAATGGAAGCCAAAAATAGCGTGTACACATACCCCGTCGGAATTGATTGCTTAGAAAATTCAGGTTTCATTAAATACTTTTAAAAGTGTTCAATATAATAAAATAAACTAACACCATAATTTGTCTTCCACATATATAGTACTTCTATATTGATAGTATTCTATCTGTGCAATGTGTATGAATTCATCCAAAAATTTTGTGCAACTGGCAGTTCTGCGCATGCGCCTCAATTACATTTAATGTCATCTGGGAATATGTGTGACAAATACATTCAATTGAGTTCAGAGGCGTTTGAAAAAAAAAATTGAAAGGCATCATTGTGTTCTAGGGGACTTATACCCCTTTGATTTTAGTTTTTGAATTTGTTTATAATTAATATAAGAAATTTGCCACATTTATTTTAAGATGCAAACTTTTGTGAATTTGGTTATGAAAATTAGTGGAAATGTTCTAGAAAAATCTATTTTCTATGCACTCATATTTTTATGAATCGGGGCGGAAAGCGTTTAGTGTTAAAATCCTGTGGTCCGATCCATGGGCATTATATGAAAAAGTCGAATTCTGCCGTTTGAGGGTTATGTTTGTAAAGTATGTACGTTCGAATTCCGCCAACACGGTGAGTACTGCGAATTTCTAAACTGAATAACAGGACAATTTAGACAACGAACTTTTGGACACAGCAACATATGAGGACCAAAGTTCAGACTACGTTACTCTCCAAACCGACAAGACGGATGGAAGAAAGGACTACGAACCAATCGCTATATGTTCCACATATTTACAGGCGGATAAAAGGTGGACGGGTGGGAGCTGCAGTGTTTTGTCCGGAGCTTGGGATTAAAAAATCCTTTTTAGTCCCGGACTACTGCAGTATCTTTCAGGCATTGATACGTACAGGCGATTCCCAGTGTAATTGATTTTTTGGAAATGGTTGCTGCAGATTCGAATGTTTTTAATAACGTCGTCAGGCATCAGACCGCACGCATGCATCCATTGTTTGCAAATGCTTTCGTCTTTTGGAAATCTATTTACATATGTATATATATATTTATATAACCAATAATGCACTCAAAACGAAATACGTATGTAAAGCTATTTTATTTATTTTATCCCTTTCATTATCACAAATATAGCGCCCCTTCGACATTTTTTAATTTTTTAATACGAGAATCAAATAATAAATATGTAAATTCCCTATAATTTTTTTTTATGTGCCGTCACTGCGGTTTATTTTGAATTCATATGTCATTTTTCAAATTTGATTGCTCGGTTTTCTCTTTCTTTTTTTTATATGTCTGTACTGTAATGTTGGCTGATGGAACTCGTAGGTATTACGAATATAGGAGTACTATATATATGGTCTTCCAGGTCTGATAGTGAAAAAATTGTTTGATACAAAAAAAATTCCAAAATTATTCCTTTATATGTAATTTCACATGAATTAATAGTAATTTTGCGCCGCTGTTCCTAATGGGTATAGCATTATACCATGTCTCCACATAACGTGTTTCGCTCTTTTTTTCTGCATTTTCTCTCTCAATCTTGTTTCGACACGGAAACCAGTGCCGAAACTCGCCAATTTCCATACAAATTTCTGAGAGCGAGTGAAGATTGAAACACTGTTTCATTCTGAATCATCTTGCCAACCTCGATGATATCGATGTCTTCTCTAATTTTGTATCGAAAATCTATCGAAATCTCACACAGACCAAAACAAAGACGCAAAAATAAGCAAACATACAAACATTTAAGAAGAACAAGAAAGAGAAATGTTAAACTGAATCACGATTAGCCACGTGGAGACGGGTTATTGAGCGAGATGTTTTGCTACATGTTTCTCTGGTGAATAAAGTTATGTGGAGACGGGCTTTTAAACTTCGTTTGTAGGCGAGAGGATAGAATGTGCGGTCGCGGTGATTTTCGGCGCGCTTGCCTATGCTTAAGCGCGGCACAAAAACAAAAAGCGCGGAAGCGCGATAGCTGTGAAGACCCTTGGAATATAGAATACCGAACACCGCAAAATGGGTATCAAATGAAAGCGCTTGGCTAGGGCTATCATTTGGTCGAGTTTTAAATAATTATGAACTGATCTAAAAAATATCCATCATCCAGTAATTGCTATGGAAGATCGAAAACAATATTAATTGCTAGTAACAATTATGAGCTGATCTAAAAAATATCCATCATCCAGAAATTGTTATGGAACATCGAAAAAAATATCAATTGCTCATAACAATTATGATCTGATCGAAAAAATAATAATATAATAATAATTTTTATTGATGATGGAAAAATCTTTCCATTGCTCAATAATTGTTATCAAGTGATTTTTATATTTATTTGTTATAATTGTTATGGCCTCTGGTTAATATATTAATTTTTTTGAACAAGAATAAATGGCTAATAAATAAATAAAACAAAACAATGTACTGAAAAAAGTTTTATTGGATCATCTTCTATTACTTTCATGTATTGGTAAGAATAAGACCAGGACAGGTGGGCAAAGTTTGTTTACATTCGGGTGAAATCGGGTGAGCTCATTTAAAACAAATGTGTTTATGGATGTGTTTGCTGCCGGACGGCAAAAGGCGGTTACAGTGTGAGCGTAGCCGTAGACTCTCCCAAATCACCCGAAACTATCGTCAACTATCGATATACTATCGATAGTTTGCAAAAAACTATCGTACACTATCGATGGTGCTGACTATCGATAGTTTTCGACCTCTACAATAGAGGTATATTAAACTTGCTATAACAGCCAAAGTAGTTGTATATATTTAATCAAATTTCTTCATGACATTTTGTTTTATTTACAAAATTTGATCGTAACATTATGGATGGTTCACTGATTTTGCGTCCATAGTTTTTAATCGACTTTTATGATTTGTTAAGAAACGCCTTCGAATATAAAAATCAATTTATCTCGAAATCATTTTTTAAGACTTAAGCGATTATTGAAAATTGCCACAGATATGTATTTCTAAATTTTTTTTACAATTTATTCGTGTTTTTTTCCTCCAAGCTCCCACTTTCACCTGCACTTCCGTTTAAATTTGGCACATCGATTGCATTCTCCTCCAACGGCATCATGCTTGCGGCTCCATCTGTTATGCTGAGCCGACCCAACATAGCCGTGTTTATTGCGGAAGGTGCAGTGCGGGGTCGTGCGCTCTTGGTCCGGAAATGTCCGAAAGAACGGTACCATAACTGTAAAAAAATTTAAAAAATATTTGCTACGTTACAAATGAGTTTTGCAAAATTAAAAACAAATTAATACACTATTTATGTGATCGAATTCAAAAACAAAATTGAACTGAAATTTAAATAAAAATACGATCCAAATCGAAGTCAAAGACAAAGTCAAAATTGAAATTCTTATCGAAACTAAATTCGAAGTAGAAATCAAAATTGAGATTGAAGCCGAAGTCGAAATGGTATTCGAAACCGACATTATAAATTCTTTCGAAATCGGAATTAAAACGGATTAAGATCGTATTTTAAATCTACTTAAATCTAAATTCAATTCGAATTTGAAATGAAAATATGATTCGAAATAGAAATTGGAATTCGAAATAAATAGCGAAATAGAAATAAAAATAAAAAAGTAATCGAAATTGAGATCAAAAGCGAAATCGAATTCGGAATGGAAATTGTAATTGAAATCGAAATAGAATGCGAAGTAGAAATCAAAATTGAGGTGGAAGCCGAAGTCAAAGTCGGAGTGGAATTGGAATCGAAATACATATATATAGAGGCTAAAAAAAGTGAAGTAAAAATCGAGAATGCAATGTAGTCGAAAACTAAGTCGAAAAGAAATCGAAATATAAAACGAAATCGAGATCGAAATTTAAAAACGAAAAGAAATATAAACGAATTGAAATCGGAAACAACTCTATGGCTTTAAAGTTAAACTCATGTGCCAAAGCCTTTGGAATCGTTGCAGATTTTAATGCGTGAAGTCAAAAAGTTTCACTTCAAAAATTACCAAAATCCAAAATATGTATATTAAGGTGGAGTGAAACTTTTTTTTTGGAAATTCAATTTGTTCCAAAGCCAGAACGGCACCTTTCTAGCCCAGAAATGAGCCTGTAAAATTTTATTGACCTACTCGCATGTTTGGTATACATTTTATTTGGGTTCCATAACACCCGCCTGCGGGGGTCAACCACCCTTTTACCTCCTTACATTTCATATATAAAATGTATATCAAAATGCCTATCGAACGGTATAAAAATATTTGAGATCGGTTCAGTAGTTTTTAAGTAATTGCACACGGTAGGCAGGAAGCGACGATAGGTTGCATGAAAATGTCGAGAAAAAAGGAAAGTGGGGTTGTGTTATGTGATGTTTATAGATGAAACATCCGTTGAAATTAAAATCCGAGCTGCTCCTTTTTCAAGGATATCCACATTTTTTGTTTTTTTTGAAAGGATCAAATATTGAGGAAATCGAAAATTCGCCACTGTCCAAATTTTTCCGATTTCAATACATTATTTGGTCGCTAAGGGATACAAAAAAAGGTATTAAAAAGAAAAAAGGACACCTGTAGTGGAAAAATCCAACGTGAACAGAACCCAAAGGATAACCACTGAAATATAAAATAACACAAAAAGTACCCACTTTAATTTGCGTATAACTCCTAAAATGTTAACTCTACGTGAAAATTCCTTATTATATGTTTCATTCAGAATAAATAAAGAAATATTTCTTTGATATGCAATTTTGATGTACCTGCAGTGCTTAATGTACTTTTGTGCATCTAAAGTGAAAATTTCAAAAAAAGTACGTTTTTTTTATGGTGCTATTTTAAGTTCAAATATTTTTCTAGTTTATGTAAATATTTTAATCTAATGATCCAACTCTCATTCCTACATATCTATACGTTAATAATAAAAAAGAGTTAGAGCTGAGATACGCGCTAGCTGTGCACGGTGGGCGGGAAGCAACAATAGGTTGCATGGGAATATCGTAAAAACGATGGCCCAACGAATATGTGCCTAGCTGTGTGCTGGTACTAATTTTCGTTTAAATAAAATGTTGGAGATTTTATTCACGCTTGCTGTGTGTTTATGAAGTATATTAGAATATCATTTTACGTAAGTTTTTAGCCGGCGATCGTTTTTTCGATATTCCCATGCAACCTATTGTTGCTTACCGTCCACCGTGCACAGCTAGCGCGTATTTCAGCTCTAATTCTTTTTAATATTAACGTATAGATATGTAAGAATGAGAATTGGATCATTAGATTAAAATATTTACATAAACTAGACAAATATTTGAACTTAAAATAGCACCATAAAAAAAGTACTTTTTTTTTTGAAATTTTCACTTTAGATGGACCAAAGTGCATTAACCACTGCAGGTAGATCAAAATTGTATATCAAAGAAATATTCCTTTATTTATTCTGAATGAAACATATTATACGGAATTTTCACGTAGAGTTAACATTTTAGGAGTTATGCGCAAATTAAAATGGGTACTTTTTGTGTTATTTTATATTTCAGTGGTTATCCTTTAGGTCCTGTTCACATTGGATTTTTCCACTATAGGTGTCCTTTTTTCTTTTTAATACCTTTTTTTGTATCCCTTAGCGACCAAATAATGTATTAAAATCGGAAAAATTTGGACAGTGGCGAATTTTCGATTTCCTCAATATTTGATCCTTTCAAAAAAAACAAAAAATGTGGATATCCTTGAAAAAGGAGCAGCTCGGATTTTAATTTCAACGGATGTTTCATCTATAAACATCACATAACACAACCCCACTTTCCTTTTTTCTCGACATTTTCATGCAACCTATCGTCGCTTCCTGCCTACCGTGTGCAATTTAAAAAATGCATAATATAAACTCTGACCTTTAATAACTTTTGTTGTTGTTGTTTCAAAAAAAAAAAATAAATTCACTTTAATACTCAGCTTAGCCATCTTTATCGATCCTCATACTTCGTTTTTTGATTTTATAATTTTCAAAATATCATATTTTTACCAGATCGTGCTTATTGCTTTCAAATTTGCGGGGCTGGGGGCAGTTCAAAACGTCGTCCTATCGCCATAAAATTTTGTGGGGTTCATTAACTCGTATAAAAAAAACTTTTCATTGCTGGTACGTTCAAAAAAAGAACAAAAAAAATCTCCATATGTTTTCACTCCACCTTAATGTATATGTAGAAAAATATCATTAAATACCTTCCTGCGTGATGTATTTTTCAAATGATATTGAAACTGACGATATCGACTGCGCTTGAGTCGACCTTCCATTATTAGCTTTCGAACATGATCTTGCCAAGCCTATAAAGTTAATGAAAAAAAAAAAAAACATTTTAAAATATTTACTAAAAAGTCTCCAATGCAATCAATTAGCTACCTTTGTATTCGCATCAATTTTCAATCGCACTTGCAACGAGTCCATATTTTCTGTAAGGTATTTTATTAACCATGCAATCCCCTGCGACACACTCTCCATGCTGAGCCCCCTGCCAGCGTAGCAAGTGCGAGTACTGCTCGAGTAAAATTTGGTGATCGCATCAAGCTGAAATGTATTCTCTATATCGTACAATTGCACACCCTCATCGGCCAAGTCGGCTTTGGTTGCCACCAGCAGAATGGGCTTGCCCCGCATATACGGATGCCTGAGGGTGCGTTGAAAGCAGTCGAAGGATTTTTGTAGCTCCTCACACGACTCGGACATATCAAAGCAATAAATAATGCCCATTGACGTTAAGAAGTAGTGATGCCATATTTTTTGCATTTCCGCATTGCCACCAACCTCCGTAATGGATAGGTATCGGTCTGCTGGCAATTCCATTCGAAAGTATTTTACACCGTTTGTTGGTTCGTAGTCACGGCGCTGTTGCCGGCTCACCAAATAGCCCAATTCGGTTTTGCCGCTAGCTGTTAGACCTAGAAGTATAACTTTGGGATTTTCTTCGGGAGCAGCTCCAACTGTATTGCTGGAAGTAAAAATGGCAGGTTTCACTAATATTTTCACATCAGTTTAGCTAATGTTTATATTTATGTATGTATGTATGTACTTCTTTTTGTAGCAACAACAGCAAAGCTTGCCAAATACAGCACCCATAAATGTGTAAAGCGAAAGTATGTAATACAACCATGTATTGTGGACTCGCTCAAGACTATAAAATCATTTTTTCTTATTAGAAAGCACTATATTATTTGAACTGATTTATTTATTTTTTCTGAGTACATACGTACACAATAATTGAAAACTTATTTGTTTTAGTTGCACATTCTTTTTTCTTTCTTACTAATATGTACATATTTTTTGTTTTGTGTGCCGCTAGTTAGAATGTAAATAACTGCCGTTACCAAGCAACGGCCACCTGTGTCACAGTGTTGCATGCGAAAGTGAAGGGGTTGGTCGCGTGCAGCGCTGATTAAACATGTTATGGTATAAGCACAGCTGACGTTTTCTGTTATTCGCTGCTTTTGCCTAACATCATGTGCACAAATGTCAAATTCATTTGTTTCTGAAGTACTCCTATATTCGTAATACCTACGAGTTCCATCAGCCAACATTACAGTATAGACATATAAAAAAAGAAAGAGAAAACCGAGCAATCAAATTTGAAAAATGACATATGAATTCAAAATAAACCGCAGTGACGGCACATAAAAAAATTATAGGGAATTTACATATTTATTATTTGATTCTCGTATTAAAAAATTAAAAAATGTCGAAGCGGTGCTATATTTGTGATAATAAAAGGGATAAAATAAATAAAATAGCTTTAAATACGTATTTCGTTTTGAGTGCATTATTGGTTATATAAATATATATATATATTGGTTATAGGTATATTGGTTATATATATATATATATGTAAATAGATTTCCAAAAGACGAAACCATTTGCAAACAATGGATGCTTGCGTGTGGTCTGATGCCTGACGACGTTGTTAAAAACATTCGAATCTGCAGCAACCATTTCCAAAAAAGCGATTACACTGGGAATAGCCTGTACGTATCAATGCCTGAAAGATACTGCGGTAGTCCGGGACTAAAAAGGATTTTTTAATCCCAAGCTCCAGATGAAACACTGCAGCTCCCACCCGTCCACCTTTTATCCGCCTGTAAATATGTGGAACATGTAGCGATTGGTTCGTAGTCCTTTCTTCCATCCGTCTTGTTATATAATTACCTGTGGTCCCCTGTTGAGGTCGGTTTGGAGAGTAACGTAGTCTGAACTTTGGTCCTCATATGTTGCTGTGTCCAAAATTTCGTTGTCTAAATTGTCCTGTTATTCAGTTTAGAAATTCGCAGTACCTACCGTGTTGGCGGCATTCGAACGTACATACTTTACAAACATAACCCTCAAACGGCAGAATTCGACTTTTTGATATAATGCCCATGGATCGGACCACAGGATTTTAATATGAAACGCTTTCCGCCGCGATTCGTAAAAATATGAGTGCATAGAAAATAGATTTTTCTAGAACATTTCCACTAATTTTCATAAAAAAAATTCACAAAAGTTTGCATCTTAAAATAAATGTGGCAAATTTCTTATATTAATTATAAACAAATTCAAAAACTAAAATCAAAGGGGTATAAGTCCCCTAGAACACAATGATGCCTTTCAATTTTTTTTCAAACGCCTCTGAACTCAATTGAATGTATTTGTCACACATATTCACAGATGACATTAAATGTAATTGAGGCGCATGCGCAGAACTGTCAGTTGCACAAAATTTTTGGATGAATTCATACACATTGCACAGATAGAATATTATAAATATAGAAGTACTATATATATGGGTTTACTTAACCTTTAACTTGCGACGTGGTGGTAATTTTTACACCGACTTACAGTTTCTTTAAATATCCCTTTTAACTTACCGTCCAGCAAGTTTACTCTCTTTGTATGTTTCCATCTCGTTGTAATTATTGACCAGTTTTTTTTTTATAGAGGAAGGTGTAACATTTGACCAGAAATGATGATGGTGGTGTAAAAATTACCCCACGTCTAGGGTAGCGTTAGTTTTTCTTCGAATGCAATTTTTTGAATTTTACCACTTCTCGCTTCTCTGCAGCATTTTGATGCTTTTAGAATCTACTCATGTCATCGTAATTATCGATCAGTAAAAAATGAACAGCGCAACAAAAGTAAAAAAATAAAAAATTCTACTGTACTGTAAATATGCAGCCTTCAATTTCCAAAAATTACTGTCGACTGTTGCTGTACAGTGGAAATTTTTACAGCACAGTAAGACAACAACAAAATACAAACATAATTTTTTTTACAGGAATTTTGTTGTTTTTTTATTTATGTGAACACAATCGAAATTATAATGTCAAAAAAAAAAACAAATTTCAAAGCCGTACTGAAAATTGAAATTTTTGTTTATCTGTGCTCATGGTATAAGTATACCAGGTAAAACAAACGTCAAGTTTTCGTCGCCATATTAACCACCTGACAATTAAGCAGATTATGACATTTCGTGCTGCCATACTCAATGATAAAAATCCTCCATTAATGGCATTTTTCACTGCTTTGTTTTAAAAATAAATTGTAACCATAGTAACGAATTTTTTCAATTTGAATTGAAAGAAATTTTTTCAATTTGAAAAAATTACACATCCTGCAGTAAATTTGTTTCACTGCTGAATGATCATTGATGATTCTTCTGAGTACAATTTTTATTATTATTATTTGTTTTTTTTTTTTTTTAAAAAGCAAACCATTTATATGAAAAATTCAGCAGTCTTTATTTGAAAGTATGTACTCACTGATGCCTCCTCAGTCATAGATGAATTTCATCAGTGATTCATAAAAGATTCATTTCGGATTTTTACTTCGCGGAATATCAGTTTGGCCGTACTACAAAGTAGCCCCTTCTCGGTATTCTCGGTGAGTTTTAATTTAATTTAGTAGTTACGATCACTTTTAATTTAGGCTTTGTGATCACTCTGATATATATAGTTTCGGGTGGTTTTGGAGATTGATCTATTATAACTCCATATCGTCGCATAAAGTGCAATACCGTATTTATAAGCGGTTTTACTCTTTTAATTTGTTCAATAGTGACGTATATGCGGTTTTGCAGGCGTACGTGAAAACTTTTCTTCAATAAAACAAAGTTATAATCCATTTCGTGTTTATGAAAGTATAATCAACTTTAGTACATTACAGTACAGTTATAAAGCAATAACACCTATTATTCGCGGTAGTGGTTCGAAAAATTTCCTTAAAAAAAGCGGTTTTGAAACTGTGTCATTATTTGGAGTTGCGTTGTGTGAATCTCAAAATTGTTGCATGAATGGATGGGGACGGACGCCAGGAATGTGTTTTTGATGAAATCTCATTTTTAGCAAAAATGTCACGCGGTTTTGCACTTTAAACGACGATATGTATGTATGTACACCACCATACCAAGTGTGCATTTCAGTTTATATATGTATGTATGTACATATGTCCAATCCAATTACAAAAAAATATGTACCCTAGATTTTAAAAATATGAGTTGCTTATTTCCGCGGTGCAATAATACCAAATATGGCTGTAAAGACGGTGATATAAAATTTTTCCAATTTCCGACGATACCCTTTATTCGCGGAGAGTGGATGAAGATTTGTGGAGTGAGCGAAGAGGAGCTACCGGAAGTTCCATAAATCTGCTCACTAGTGCTCTTTCTCTTTCTGTCCTTTGATTCCTGAATTTAAAAATTCCTAGATTTTAAAAATATGAGTTGCTTATTTCCGCGGTGCAATAATACCAAATATGGCTGTAAAGACGGTGATATAAAATTTTTCCAATTTCCGACGATACCCTTTATTCGCGGAGAGTGGATGAAGATTTGTGGAGTGAGCGAAGAGGAGCTACCGGAAGTTCCATAAATCTGCTCACTAGTGCTCTTTCTCTTTCTGTCCTTTGATTCCTGAAATACCCAAACTTTCAAACAAAAATCTACGCATTCAAAAAATAAAAGTCTGGCATCGCTATACTCCAAAACTGACATGAGATCAAACTTCAAAAATCTGCTTTTTAATCAAAAAGACAGCGTCAAAATGACAATGCACATACCCATGGTAGAAAAATAGAAGGTAAAATCACTTATTGACGTAGGCAGCCATCTTAGCCATTTGACTTTTATTGAATTTATGACATTTCATTGAAATCATGCTACCAGAGTAAACAGCAGCAAATGTTTTCTTGGGCCGAAATCTGAAGTTTGTGAAAATAAATTAATTTATTTTCAAAAAAGCAATTGTGATTTGTGCAAACTAAATAAATAAATAAATTTACTTTCATACGCGTAATTTGTGAAAAAAATATTTGAAAAATTAGCTGCCTCTTCAGGGGATGCGAAAATACCGTGCACTTTTGCAAAGGCCCAGCGGTGAAGTTTTTTAGGTTTCCAGCAATTCCGTTTATAAGGAATCAATGGCTTCAAGCGTGCCAAATAGAGGAAGTTGATCTTCCAAAGAACCCGTTGATGTGCTCAGTGCATTTCGGTGCTAGCGATATTAGTAGCACAAACAACAAAACGTTATTATCGAAATGTGCAGTGCCAAGTTATAATGCGAAAACAAAGTATGGACGCAATAATTAAAATGTGCATAAATCTTAATAAAATATGTATTTTTTAGAGTGCAATTAGTGGAAAGCTTTGTGAACAAAAATCTCGAAGCTGTAGATACGTAAGTGCTTTATAAACAAACATTTAATTGAAAATATCTCGAAGACATCCTGATGAAAAAAAAGATTACAAAAACAAAAAAATGAAAAAAATTACAACTTAAATGAGTTTAATAAAGAACTTCAAAATATACCTTCTTGTTTCCTTAAATCTGAATTCTGCATTTCTGTTCCACCAAATTTTTGCTTGTATTGTACTCCTTCTCTTCCCTTTCTGTAAGGTAGATGTGAAAAAGAACGAGCAAAATGTAGAGAAAAAATTTGTTCGGACATAACGATGACTCCAGCCTTACTTCTTTGTTAAATCCTCTGCCTGTTGTATTGCGTAAGGCTCTGTATTAAATATTCGAGCCAAATACTTCCCACTTTTTACATCCCTTATAATAATATATGACTTTCTTTGATAATTTCTAAGCTTTCTTCAACTAAAACTAAAATTAGCAAAATTTTCTTAAAAAATCTCTATTTTTATATTTGTACAATATGGCAGCCTCACTCACAATGTTTACAAAAAAGATACTTCAGAAAAATTCAATAGCCGTCAAAAAGTTTAAAGTGAAATTACCTTCTGAATTTTTATACCATGCACATACCAGTATTTTTTATACCATGATCTGTGCTTCACTGTTTGAAATTACACAGCAAAGCAACAGCACAGAAAAACAAAAAAAAAAAAAAATGATTCGAATGCTCTCTGCTTCGAATGTAGATATTTTCAAAGGAAATCAAAATTCAAAAGTTCTAAAAAAATAATGACAACTTTCGCAGAACAGGAGCAGCTTATTTTTTGAGACTGTTGCTGTTTTGCTGGCAGTTTTTCAAACCCTGCACGTGAATTATAGTAAAAACTTTGTTGATTTAAAAAATTTAATTAACTTTTTTTTATCAATTTAATTTGAGAAGGGACTGGCATCTTTCCAATTCAAAAATTATTATAAAAAAAATTATTTTTTATTGAGAGTTTTAAGTAAAATGCGTCAAAAAATTTCACCTCCTCACTTAAAGGTTAATTCCGCCATACAATTTTCTCTTTTAATTTTGATAAGTTTTTTTTTAACAAACGAGGACGCTGGAAGAAGGAACATAGAATAAAATTAAAATAATAAGAGAAAACAATAAGAAAAAGGAACCAAAGGAAAAAGGAGGAAACAGAGAAAGAGAATTATGAGGTGCTGTAAAAAAAAATAAAATAAATATCAAATCAAGAAGAAAAAGAGGAAAAGAGGAAGAAGCAAAATAAGGGAAAGACCAAATAGTAGGTATAGAAGTGCGGCCAAAGACCGACCATAGTTGAACTACTCCTAAAGTTCTTTCTTTTGAACTATCTTTGGACTATTGCATTTTGAACTATCTCAGGACTGTCTATGTAGGAATTATTTTGGAATAAAAACGAGAAAAAATAAAAACACACAATTTTTGCATTGAATTTGTCGCAACAAAGTATTTCTGACACTGCAATCGCACTCTCGGTTATAATATAATATAATACAATGGCGCTATTATAACTCTGACGAGTTTTATGGCCGAGCTTCTCTCCCAATTCGAGGTGTGCTCCTTTTTTGTTTTTCCTACTTATTGGGTGGACCTACAGTTTTATGCCGGCTCCGAACGGCGAATGCATTTTTTTTAGAAGCTTTTTCATTGCAGAAATACTCTCGGAGGGTATGGTGACCGCTGCTCTTAAAAAACCCAATAATTGGATTTTTACTAATTAGAAAATTTTTTTTGGTGTTTTTCTCGGACCGTGGTTTGAACCCGAGACCTCTGGCATAGCAGGCGAGCACTCTACCCACTGCACCACAGCGGCGTGTTCGGCACTCTCGGTTAGATGAGGTTAATGACAGTCCGCGAAAAAAACGATGTCGACTAGACAGGGATTGGTAATACTACAACAACAACAACTTTTTAATCGTCTCGTTTCTCAATATAATTACTAAGCTTTCGCCCATCATCTATCACTAGATTGTCAAAGTAATCATTTCATAGGACTTTCAGGCACTTCAAAGTAGTTTTTTTTTGTACATATTGCACTCTATGAGGTATGCGATATTCGCAACTATTCATTTGAACTAACACATTCGCCTACTAATTTATTTAATTATCACGCATGTATATTTTCCAAGGCAAAAACATATCAAAAACAAGTAAGGAAGCCTAAGTTCGAGTGGAATCGAACTTTAGATACTCAGCTGTATGCTTTCATTGTTTGTTTGCGTTTGATGGAAACACGGATTATTTTATATAAAGCGAGTGCCGCATAAAGGGGGCGTAGCCACGCCCATTTTCAACATTTTTATCAGTCATCCAACTAAGCATATGAATATTATTCTTTGTGCAAAATTTCATTCCTTTATGACTTCTAGTTACAAAGATGTCACGTTACAAATTCCCAAAGGGTTTTCCAGAAATATCTTTCTTAAAAAGTAGGCGTGGTCATAAACCGATTTCAATAAATTTTTGCGTGTCTATTAACACAAGTTATAAAAGTGTATAAACCAAGTTTCGTTATAATATCTCAATTATTTGTCGAGTTAAAGGCTAAGAAATCTCGTATATTCCTGTTTCTAAAAAGAGGCGGTGCCACGCCCATTTTCCAAAATTTTTGTATTTTTTGTTTTATGTCCATAGTTGGACTCATGCGACAAAATTTCAATGATATATCTTTATATTTGACAGAGATATGGCTTAAAATGTTTTTATTAGGTCACTTTATAAGACCCATATATAAAAGTGGGCGTGGCCGTCAACCGATTTTAACTATTTTCCGTTCAAACTATATTAGTGACTGAGATACCAAATTTCCGATTTTTTCTATATAGGAAAAGTGGGCGTGGTCATGGTCCGATTTCGCCCATTTTCAATACCAACCGTCCCAGTCTCGATACCAACTTGCATTTCAAATTTCATCGAAATATCTCAATTTTTGCACGAGTTAGAGTGTTTACAGACGGACGGACAGACGGACGGACGGACGGACAGACGGACGGACGGACGGACATGGCTCAATCGATTTCTCTTTTCACCCTGATCATTTTGATATATATAAGTCTATATCTATCTCGATTATTTCATTCTGTTACAATCCACCGTTATGTGATTAAAACTATAATACTCTGTGTACTAGTACAGCTGAGTATAATACGCAGATAACTGCTATCAAATTTTTATCAATAAATCTCTAATCGTCTGGTAGACATTGCCGCAGATTTGCCAACTCTTACATTAACAGCCTTGTTGCGGCTGTCATGTTCATGTTGCACGTGTATGGCATTAATATGCAAAGGTGTTGTTGTTGTTGTTGTTAGCAAGCAGCAAAAGCAAACTTTTGAATCGATAGCATTCAAATGCAATTTAAATGTCTTGTTTACTGTCCAGCAAACATACCGATTTTGTATTAACCAAAGTGTAAATGCTTGTTCTAAGTTCACACAAAACCGATTCAATGTGCAAGCCGCAGACCAATGCAAAATACTTACCGATACCGAGATAGAAACATCGGCACAGATATTGTTTCACAGGTCATATCTGCATATGAAGGTGCTATATGCATAATATTATATCTTTCATAGATATATGTGTGTACATTAAGGTGGAGTGAAAATGTTTTTTTGGAAATTCAATTTGTTCCAAAGCCAGAACGGCTCCCTTGTAGCCCAGAAATAAGCCTGTAAAATTTTATTGACCTACTCGCATGTTTAGAGGTGCCCCCAGCACCACAAAGTTGAAAAAAATAGCACGATCTGGTACAAATGTAAAATTTCTAAAATTATAAAATCAAAAAACGAAGTATGAGGATTGATAAAGATGGCTAAGCTGAGTATTAAAGTGAATTTATTTTTTCTTGAAACAACAACAACAAAAGTTATTAAAGGTCAAAATTTATATTATGCATTTTTTAAATTGCAATTACTTAAAAACTACTTAACCGATTTCGAATATTTATTTACCATTCGATAGGTATTTGGATTCCCTTTAATCTGATATACACTTTATGTGGGTTCCATAACACCCTCGCTGCGGGGGTCAACCCCCTCTTTACCCCCCTTACTTTTCATATATAAAATATATATCAAGTTAAAGGGAATTGAAATACCTATTGAACGGCATAAAAACATTCGAAATCGGTTGAGTAGTTTTTAAGTAATTGCAATTTAAAAAATGCATAATATAAACTTTGACCATTAATAACTTTTGTTGTTGTTGTTTCAAGAAAAAATAAATTCACTTTAATACTCAGCTTAGCCATCTTTATCAATCCTCATACTTCGTTTTTTGATTTTATAATTCTGAAAATTTCATATTTGTATCAGATCGTGCTTATTGTTTTCAACTTTGCGGGGCTGGGGGCAGTTCAAAACGTCGTCCTATCGCCATAAAATTTTGTGGGGTTCATTAACTCGTATAAAGGCTACTTTTCATTGCTGGTACGTTCAAAAAAAGAACAAAAAAAAATCTCCATATGTTTTCACTCCACCTTAGTGTACATAGGTGCTTGTATTTCGTTTTAAATAAATGTAAATATGTAACTGCATATGGATGGATGTACAATGTTATCTGAGTAACAATGCATAAAATCTAATTTCTAGTCTGTTTTCGATTATGTAGAACACAAACGATTTCTCCGCTTTTGTTGTGCATATGCATGTACATATTAGGGATTCCAATTTTTCCGATTTTTACGATCCCGGGATTTTCGAGATTTTATTTTATAATCCCGGGATCGCGGGATTTTTCCCGGGATTTGGACTATAATTACACAGGCCGAAAAAATTTCCTAATTTTCTAACTCAAATAAAATTCTAATTTTCTAAAGGATTTCGGTGCGCTGATTCTGAATCTGAAGTCGGATTTTCGGTAATATGTGTAGGTTTTGAGATATTCATGTCCAAAGAGGCGAAAAATGCGATTTTTTGCTATATTCACAGCTCAATCTGTTAAATTTCTAACTTTCATTAAAAGATGATTGCAGCTATTGAAAGAACGATCATTTCTCTTGAAAACAGCGCTTTGCTTTTTCGGGTATCTTATTCAGATATCTACGTTGTCTTCAAAAGAAATGATCGTGCTTCCAATAGATGTAATCAGTTTTTAATGAAAGTCAGTAATTTTAAAAATATTGAGGAGTGAATATGGCCACAAACAGCGTTTTTCGCCTCTTTGGACATGAATCTCTCAAAAACTACACCGAAATCCTTTTGAAACGTAGAATTTTATTTCTGTTACAAAAATTTTTCGACCAGTATTATTTTCCCACATTTGGGGTTGAAAAAATTAAATACATTTTTAGAGAAACGCTACAACTTTAAAATGCAAAGAAAAAATAGATTTTTATTGCCATTTTTTATTATTTCATTAGTAACAAAATAAAGTAGGAATGTAAAATCATTCGTATTATTTAATAATACCTAAGAGTTACTTTAAAAAGCACAACCAACAACGAAAATTACATACATTTGGTGAACAAAACATTTGCCTTTGCAGTTGGTACTTTTAGGATATTGAAAAAGGCTTGCAATCATTCAATAATTTCCACTAAAATTTTTTTAGAATTTAACGACGCACTTTGTTTAAGCGAATATTTCCAAGCTTGCCGAAAAATTCAGAAAATTAATGCAACTTCTGAATAGATAAATATGAATTCCGAGTATGCAGCTGCGTATTTAATTTTAGTAGAGTGTTGTAAGACTATCAAGTCTAATTAAAATTTTTGTTTCCATTTTCTTCCATTATTTACTTGCCGTGTGGAAAAATTCCAAAAAACATTTGATAAATAAATGACCAAAAATCAGGAAATAGAAATTATCAAATGAATTTTGCCACAAGCTAAAAGCTTTAAAAATAGCAAACGTACGTTTCCTTACAACGCGTACTTCAACACAAAAAATTTATTTATAAAAAAATATCAAAAATTTTAATCCTTACTTTGACTAATGGCCTTTTTTATTCTAGCAAAAATGTCGCACTTTCTTCCGGCTGTCACATTTTTTTGTTCTCTTCCACACAGACTCAACACTTTTTTAGGGATGTTTGTTCTATTGAAAAAATATAAAACTGGCCCGACTACGGGCAACATTTTCTGCTCTTAGCACAAGTAAAAGTTTGCATTATTTTTGTTTCATTCATCACATGAAAAATGCAACACTTTAATAGGACAGAGGACACATGTTGATAATGCTGCAATGTAATAATGCAATATTTTCATTCAGAATAGGAAATGCTGTTAGTATACAGATCTGAGACCAATAAAAATTATATAAAATATAACTTTTCTTTGCTATAATAGCGGAATATTCTCTCTTTATCTTATCCCGAAAATCCCGGGATAAAATTCTAGCTATCCCGGGATTTTCGGGGTGTCAGAAAGGGCGGGATCCCGGGATTGGAATCCCTAGTACATATGTATGTTGCAATCAGAGCTGGGCGATAAGGATTACGATTACAAGATGATTACGATTACAGTAATCGTAATCTTAGAAATTTTGAAATTACAATTACTGTAATCGTAATCGTCGTTACAAAAATAAGGATTACTGTAATCGTAATCGTCAAAAACTTGAAATTACAATTACTGTAATCGTAATCGTCGTTACAAAAATTACGATTACTGTAATCGTAATCGTCAAAAACTTGAAATTACAATTACTGTAATCGTAATCGTCGGTACAAAAATTACGATTACTGTAATCGTAATCGTAAAAAACTTGAAATTACGATTAATGTAATCGTAATCCTATGTGTAATCGATTGCACATGTAATCCTTATCGCCCAGCTCTGGTTGCAATACTCGTATCATATAAATTTTGTTCAATTGAACACAAATCAGCTTAAACCACAAATTTATGTTATTTGATGATTAAATTACAAACTTGAATGATGAATTTTTTTGGAGAGAATTTTAGATTGTTGTTAGGAAATTTCAACACCTAACATAGAACGAACACTCAACCGGTCTACCGCTTCAGAGGCACTAGATGCCATTTCTAACATACCAACTACCGATTGATCTCTGCGGTAGGTTATTTACGGCGTGTTCGGCAATAGGCCTAAGGGAGCTGCCCGAATGTAAACCAATGGACCAGGGATATACCTCCATACTCAGGGCCATTCCAAATCAGCAATCGAATTATCGCTTACCGCAAAACCCTTTCAAAAGAAATGGTATAGTGATTCCAGATAGGAACTATTGGGCCAGTGGTCCTCCGTTACCGAGCAATGCAATCCACTTCTACACCGATGGATCTAAGTTTAATGCCAGGGTGGGGCTAAAATATCATGTCGATCACTGCAGTGTCTTTCAGGCCGAGGAAGCAGCCATATTGGAGGCGGTTGAGTCCTTGAAAGCAAGGAAAACCGAATGTGAAGACTTTTACATCCTTGCAGGCAGCCAGGCTACACTGAAATCGCTTGGGACTGTCACATGTAATTGGAAAAATTGCCGCAGAACTCTAATGGAGATGACTGATCAACTTGCCATTCACCTTGTATGGGTGTCTGGACACTGTAACATAACGAGAAACGAGATGGTAGACGAACTTGCTAAAGGGAGCACATCCGTGCTGGAAGGGTTTAGGTAAGCCGCTCGCTACCAGCAAGCTCATACTGAAGGAGTTCTACTGCAAGGAAGCGGAGGACAGGTGCCGTTATCTAAGTACTTGCGACTATACTAGGCTCTTTTGGCCTAACTGGAACGCCAGAGACGGACCAAGGGTCCGAGCTTGCACTAATAATAGGACTAATAATAGGACTAATAACATGCCTTATAATACTTTGGAAGCATGCAGTAAGAATGAATGCTCCATATTACGATTACTGTGGGGCTTGTTAGGACGAAGAGTAGTACGAAACAGTAAAACACCTGCTGTGCCATTGCCCAGCACTAGAAAGGAGGCGACAGAATCATATAGGGGCCAACCGATTCAGGGAGATAAGGGATATATGTAGCTACAGTGGAATTTAGGAAAATTCTAAGATTTGTGGAATCCACACGATAGTTCGAGTAGCGCCAGGTCTTCATATCCACTTGGTATGACAATGGGAGCTTCGAGGCCTAAGTGTTCTAAGTGGAAACTAGCAGCCTCTGCAAACTGATGTATGTCTTTTTCTTTGTAATAATCTTTTAAAAGAAGTGCAATTTTATTTTATGTTAGATCACCTAATATGATTAACATTGCTTGACTTAGAAAGCGCGTTTCAAAACCCATACGGCTTGTATTGAAAAAATTTCTTTTCGGAACGCTGTCACCAAAGTCGATTAAAGACAAAATATGAAAAGAAAAAACCTGTTGTTGGTGTAAGCATAAGCTAAAAGCTGTTTAAAATTCTATGACTGGCTGTGTCTGCGAATACTTAACATCGCGTGTGCAGCAACTTCGTCTGCTGCGTTTCAAAACTTGTTCTCAATTGCATGCCACGTTTGCCTTAGAGTTTGAACGGCGCACACTGGGGATTTCGCGGATAAAAAACCAAATTGTCAACATACTCTTCATGCAATATGCAGTGATATTTTGGAATTTTAGACTAAATGGTGCAATCGAATCAAAAAGAATTACTCCGATCTGACTGCTAGTTTTTTTATAGCCGTCTCAAACTCAGTACTTGGGTGTTTTACCGAACCAACTTAACTTAAACCTAAGAATTTCAAAACGAATATTATTTTTATATGTGAGCTAACGTTTTTCTTTTTGTTTCTTATTTAAAGTAGGATATTTTAGTCTACTTGTGGCCGCTGTGGTGCAGTGGGTAGAGTGCTCGCCTGCTATGCCAGAGGTCTCGGGTTCAAACCACGGCCCGAGCCAAACAAATTTTTCTAATTAGTAAAAATCCAATTATTGGGTTTTTTAAGAGCAGCGGTCACCTCTCGGCAGTGGGCGGCATACCCTCCGAGAGTATTTCTGCCATGAAAAAGCTTCTCACATAAAATGCATTCGCCGTTCGGAGCCGGCATAAAACAGTAGGTCCACCCAATTAGTAGGAAAAACAAAAAGGAGCACACCTCGAATTGGGAGAGAAGCTCGGCCATAAAACTCGTCAGAGTTATAATAGCGCCATTGTATTATTATATTATTATTATTATTTTAGTCTACTAAATTTGAAAAAATAAATTGTTGGGGTAAGTGGAAAAAAATTCAACAACTATTTACAGCGAAGGTTGAGTGTATAGCTATTTCACGAAAAACCATTTTCGATCATCAGCACTCTTTTCGGAAGTGGATGCACCGGGGATTGAACCCGAGTCCATTCCATCTTCAGCCGCAATGACCCAACGCATAAACACACTCGGCCATTGAGACTCTGTGCAAGCTGTTGGATTTTCCCCACTTTTGCCTTTTTCATTTTCAACATTAACGTTAGTGTGTATATGCTTTTGCATATATTCTCCACAAACGTGCTGAATTTTTGTTGTAGGCAGTTCGCAATGAACATTGTTGTTGGTATTTATTTTATGTATATACCAAACAACGTTAACAATTTTACTTGAAAGAGTTTTTAGTGCTTAGCACGAATTTTTTTTTTTTTTTTTTTTTTTTTTTTAATTTTAATTCAATTTTTAATTTTTGGGGTAAGTGGAAAAAAATTCAACAACTATTTACAGCGAAGGTTGAGTGTATAGCTATTTCACGAAAAACCATTTTCGATCATCAGCACTCTTTTCGGAAGTGGATTGAACCCGAGTCCATTCCATCTTCAGCCGCAATGACCCAACGCATAAACACACTCGGCCATTGAGACTCTGTGCAAGCTGTTGGATTTTCCCCACTTTTGCCTTTTTCATTTTCAACATTAACGTTAGTGTGTATATGCTTTTGCATATATTCTCCACAAACGTGCTGAATTTTTGTTGTAGGCAGTTCGCAATGAACATTGTTGTTGGTATTTATTTTATGTATATACCAAACAACGTTAACAATTTTACTTGAAAGAGTTTTTAGTGCTTAGCACGAATTTTTTTTTTTTTTTTTTTCAACCTTCGCTGTAAATAGTTGTTGAATTTTTTTCCACTTACCCCAACAATTAAAAATTGAATTAAAATAAAAAAAAAAAAAATTCGTGCTAAGCACTAAAAACTCTTTCTTGAAAAAATAAACTCTGCAGAGACTTAGGGCCGATTTCATAATCAAATTAAAAGTTCCTTTAAATTCTAAAGGAGCCTTTAATTTTCTGATCGATTTCATAAAGTCTTTTTGAAGATAAAAGTTACTTTAAAGCATTTATATAGTACTCCTATATTCGTAATACCTACGAGTTCCATCAGCCAACATTACAGTACAGACATAAAAAAAGAAAGAGAAAACCGAGCAATCAAATTTGAAAAATGACATATGAATTCAAAATAAACCGCAGTGACGGCACATAAAAAAAAATTATAGGGAATTTACATATTTATTATTTGATTCTCGTATTAAAAAATTTAAAAATGTCGAAGGGGCGCTATATTTGTGATAATGAAAGGGATAAAATAAATAAAATAGCTTTACATACGTATTTCGTTTTGAGTGCATTATTGGTTATATAAATATATATATACATATGTAAATAGATTTCCAAAAGACGAAACCATTTGCAAACAATGGATGCATGCGTGCGGTCTGATGCCTGACGACGTTGTTAAAAACATTCGAATCTGCAGCTGCAGATACTGCAGTAGTCCGGGACTAAAAACGATTTTTTAAACCCAAGCTCAGGACGAAACACTGCAGCTCCCACCCGTCCACCTTTTATCCGCCTGTAAATATGTGGAACATGTAGCGATTGGTTCGTAGTCCTTTCTTCCATCCGTCTTGTTATATTATTACCTGTGGTCCCCTGTTGAGGTCGGTTTGGAGAGTAACGTAGTCTGAACTTTGGTTCTCATATGTTGCTGTGTCCAAAAGTTCGTCGTCTAAATTGTCCTGTTATTCAGTTTAGAAATTCGCAGTACTCACCGCGTTGGCGGCATTCGAACGTACATACTTTACAAACATAACCCTCAAACGGCAGAATTCGACTTTTTCATATAATGCCCATGGATCGGACCACAGGATTTTAGCATGAAACGCTTTCCGCCGCGATTCATAAAAATATGAGTGCATAGAAAATAGATTTTTCTAGAACATTTCCACTAATTTTCATAACCAAATTCACAAAAGTTTGCATCTTAAAATAAATGTGGCAAATTTCTTATATTAATTATAAACAAATTCAAAAACTAAAATCAAAGGGGTATAAGTCCCCTAGAACACAATGATGCCTTTCAATTTTTTTTTTCAAACGCCTCTGAACTCAATTGAATGTATTTGTCACACATATTCCCAGATGACATTAAATGTAATTGAGGCGCATGCGCAGAACTGCCAGTTGCACAAAATTTTTGGATGAATTCATACACATTGCACAGATAGAATATTATCAATATAGAAGTACTATATATATGCTTTAAAATTAAATACCCAAAAACGGACATTTAAGTTATTTAAAGATTCCTTTTGCCAGAAAAAATTTAATTTCTGCCGTCTGTCAAAATCAAATATCAGAAAGTTATTAAAATTGTTGGACCTATTTTGTTTGTTGTTTTGTTTGTTGAGTCATATAATGCAATATCCATCTTATTCCTCTTTCTTGAGGTTGGATGGCCGCTTCCTATTTTTTCTGCACTGGGTTTCCAAATTATGCTTCTTTGTTCTTTTTTTTTTTTCAAAAAAAAAAAAAAAAAATAAATAAATAAAGCCACAATCAAATTTATTTATTTATTTTCAGAAAAAACCAATGTCAAATTTCAATATTTTTAAATTTATGACAATCATTTGACGTTAAAGGAGCCTTTTAATTTTATATGATTATGAAATCACTCCCACTTTAAAGAACATTTAAATGGCTCTTTAACTAAAAGGCTCCTTTAACAAAAGGAGCTTTAAGAATTTGATTATGAAATCGGCCCTTAAGTTTTTTTTTGTTTATTTTTATGAAAATATAACAAAAATCCCTTTTTACTCCAAACATTTGGACCTGCAATTTTAGCTCTACTTGCCTACAGTTGGAAATCACTACTAATACATTGCCTCATATCTGTTTTTACATTTTTAATCAATTTCAAGTGCCACCAGGTGCCACCTCTCAATTATTTTATTACACAGTACAACATTTTTCAGCAAATTGATTCGCGACTCAATTCTGATAAGGCTCTTTTGTTTAACATAACTCAAGAACCACTAGACGGATTTTGCTTAAAAAAATTTAGAAAAATCAAGAATTACAATTACTTTAATCTGTTTATATAACGTTTCGGTGCATAAGCAACAGTTTCGCAGTTATAAATAAATGTATGGAGAACAAAAGTATTTTTAGCTAAAAATAATTTTTTTTTAATGCATAATAAATCCAAAACGGTAAAAAATCTTAAAGTCCTATTACTTTCTCGTAAAGTCGCATAATCTATGAACAAAATGATACAAAAATCATGAAAATCGATAAACGCGTTTCGCTTTTATTCACAATTAAGTAAAGGTATGAGTTTAAAAATATTTTTATTTTTTACTATAGGTGAAAGTGAGGTACCCCTAGGGAGTGGCTGATTTCAATTATTTTTGGTACCGACAATGCCCTTTATGAGGGTAACTGATATGCAAAGTTTCGTAAAAATATTTTACTTTTTTGAGCTGAAATTAAAATTTGTATTTAATTTTTTTTTTTTTTTAATTTTTTACTATAGGTCCAAGGGAGGTACCTCTAGACAGTGGCTGATTTCAATGATTTTTCGCACCATCAATGCCTTTCATAAGAGTAACTTATGCTCGAAGTTTCGTGAAAATATTTTAATTTTTTTCAGCTGAAATTAAAGTTTTTAAGTAATTCCTTTTTTCATGGTTACAAGGGAGGTACCTCTAGGAGTTGACCGATATCAACCATTTTTGGAAATTTTCTTAACTAGCTCAAATATAACCTGTGTGCAAAATTTCAAAGCCCTACGACAACTCCTTCTATTTTTTTCCGCTGAATGTATGGAAGCTGGCCCACTGTGCGGCGCAGCCGTCTAAAGTTGACGTTTGGAGGGCGGTTGCATTGTAATTTGCTCCATGTAAACCAGGGCTGTCCAAATGCGATTCACTACCACAATCAAGCAACGACCGAAAAATGAGTGTGTGTTGGTGCGCCTACCGTATGCCAAAGTGAAAAATTACTAAAAATAATCAGTCTGCTTGCAGATGCTGAGCGAGCAGGGTCACATGCGCACGCTTTGCGAAATTATGAAACAAGACACATATATACATTTGTGTACATACGTTATATGCAAAATCTTCGTACTTTTGTTTGTTGTTTGGCATCTGTAATTAGAACAAAAGAATTTCAAGCGAAGATCAGCTAGCGACCACTTGCTTCCACGCCAGTCGAAGGCAACTTAATTATTTTTGCTAATCGACGATCGCCTAGTCCCATCGTAAGCGCTCGTTTTACGCTCTTTATTTGTCTGTAGTAGTGACAATCGGTGTGTATACGTACACAAGTGCTTACTCTCATTGCTCATATGAGTCGCATTTGGACAGCTATGATGTAAACTGTCCGTTTATGAGCTAGAACAGGTTGCCATTGAGCAGCTCAAGGCAAGTTTAATATTTTGCAGTAGCGCTAAAGTCAGGATTACAGCCGTATGTACATACAAAATATCTCATAAATCAATAAATAAGTGATGGCCGAGCGCTAAAAAACGTTGTCCGCAAATTTATCGCTAATCCAAAAAAAGATAAGATAGCAAAGCCGATTTAATCAGTTAAGTTATATTGCTTGATATTCATTCAGTCAATTTGGTTTGTTGTTGCGTTGCTGGGCATGTGCACTGGTGCCTTTGGTGGCATGCATTACTTACTTGCTTCTCAAGTGTCTCTTGTGTACTCAGAAGCCTGCACATATATATGTAAATATATGTACATATGTATATGTATGTACAATAGCTATGTATGTATGTATTTCATTTCGATTTATGCAATCATATACTTATATATATATATGTATATGTATATCTAGATGTGTAGCAAACACAAATGTACACAGAGCTTCTGCTTGGTTATTGCAGTTCTTAAACGCGTTTCGTTGTTTCATTCGTTGGAATAATATGTCATGCATGCCACAAATACTTACATAGATAGAGACATATACATTAGAGCGTATCGCGAAAAAAACGTTCGCCGTACGCCTCCCCATATGTTTTCTTTTTCGAAAACAACTCTGGAAAAAATTTTAATTTTTTTTTGGACGCCGCTAGATGTCGCTAAATGCATTTTTTCATATATTCGATATTTATGGTCCGATCCCTAAGATTGATACACCAATCTCTTTGGGTTGAGAGGAGGGTTTCTACTTTAAAATTGTATTAACCCTATATGCGCCATAGGGGTCACATCCACCCAGTACTTAGTTTATACCACCTTAATGTAATTTTTTTTGCCGGCATGTTAAACGTCGTCAAAAAACATTAATCTTTTGCGAAAGCAGTATTTCGGTCGATAAAATAGAACCGGAAATAAAACACATTTAACATTCCGAGGAATATAAGTTTTTCGCTTCATGTGGTCTTTTACGTTCATTTTACTAAGATTTTTTCTGAAAAGACTTCTACTGAAATTTTATGCCGAATAATTTTCTAGAACATTTTAATAATCTTGCACCCCCACAAAAGGGTTATTTTGACCCATTTTTATGCAGTCAGGAAATAGAGTATAGTCAGGAAATAGAATATTTAAGGTCGCTAGTGGGCTAAAATGTTCTAGAAAATTATTTTCCATAAAATTTCATTAAGAGTCCCTTCAGAAAAAATCTTTGTAAAATGAACCTAAAAGACTACAGGAAGCGAAAAACTTATACTCCTCGGAATATTAAATGTGCTTTATTTCCGGTTCTACTGAATCGATCGAAATACTTCTTTCGCAAAAGATTAATGCTTTTTAACGACGTTTAACATGTCGGCAAAAAAAGTTACATTAAGGTGGTATACATTAAGTAATGAGTGGAATTGACGGACCCCAATGGCGCACACATGGTTAATGCAATTAGAAAGTAGAAACCCTCCACTCAAGCCAAAGAGATTGGTGTATCAAACTTAGGGATCGGACCATAAATACCGAAGATATGAAAAAAATTAATTTTAGCGACATCTAGCGGCGTCCAAAAATAAAATAAAATTTTTTTCCAGAAATGTTTTCGAAAGAGAAATCATATGGGAGGGGGCTTACGGTGGACTTTTTTTTGGTCCATAAAAGCGAGACGGTCTAATATACCTACGTACAAGTATACTTACACGTTTAGCTATTTATTGCGTTTGTTTTTTGCATGAATTTTGATAAAGGCAACTACATAAATACATACATACATATTTGTAGTTGTGGCATGCCGCAAAAGCGCTTAATTGCCTTGTGAATTTCTTGCCCCCACACACGCACACATGCCACTCATTCTTATTATGACAAGTACAATATTTCTGTAAATGATTTTACTTTGATCGTACAACACAGCGGCGCATTACTAATATTTACTTTGACATATCGTTGTTGTTGTTATTGTTTTTGTTTTTGTTGCAGCACTGCATCGCCTTGTTACCCCTTGCCCCTCATACATCCATAGCTGCCAAAGTACACGTGTCTATTTTTGTCATCCGTGACATGAACTCACCGGAAAATCCTGTCAATTGAGTGCATCTGTAATTTAGTGTTGTTGCACGAACGCTGCGCTGTTACTTGCAATGGCACTTGGGCCACATGCCACATGCCGCATGCCGCACGCTACATGCCACATACCACACGCAACAAGCCGCATGGGCTCAACTGTGTAGTTTTCTGGCTATTTTCCAGTTTTGTATGCCGTGTCGTTGTCTTTTTGTGTGCTTTTGTGTGTATGAAGAAGTTGGCCAATATGGACGAAGAAGCTACATGCATGAATATGAGGTTGGATAAATACAGCCTACTCTGGCTGTGTTAAGGCTCTTGGCTGTGTGGATTATGCCAAGTGCGCGCATTTTTTATATTTTTTTTTTTTAGAAATTTTTGTACCGCAAATTTTCATGACAAAAAGAAAAAAATATGATCAGATAAAACTAATTTGTGGTTGTTGTATATGTACATATATACGTATATTTACATACTATAATATCGTTTCATTTAATTCATTCATCGAACGATCTTGCGCCAAAAATAAATTGCTTGGCAGAAAGAAAGAAAAGAAAAAGGCAGAAAACTCTGCAACTTCAATGATGTGCGTCGTACATTGCTACATGTCACACTTGCCACGTACACTTGCAACACTTGCAAAACCAACAACGTACAACGCGCAATGTGCAACTGCTAACTCATTCATTCATTTGCTGAATAGCGAGATGGCAGCGTGGCGCGGGAATGCGGCGCGATTCAGGCGGGATTACGATTTCTAAATTTAAATTATTGTTGTTGTTGTCGTTGTTGTTTTTATTATTGCTTTATTGCAAGCAAACAAGCAGTCAGCAAACGCCTAATGCTTTGGGTGCGACACAAATCCCAAATGCGAGCCCAATATGCGAAAATCGCCTGGCCTGCAATAGTTTTGTGTGCTGCTTTGTGGCATGCGGCATATGGCAATGTGGCAGCTGCAGGCATAGAAAAAACAATATGCATTTGATTTTTTGTCGTTGTTGTTGTTGTTGTTGTTTTTGTTATGCAGATTATATCTACGCCTTTGTCGACAATGCGCTTTGGCAATTAACGCAATGCGAACGATGCGGGCGCTGCAGTGAAAGTGAGTGAGTGAATGAATGAATGAATGAATGGTTGGCAACGCCATGCCGCACAGTGGTTCGGCTCCATACATTTTGCGGAAAAAAATAGAAGGAGTGGTCCTAGGCCATTGAAATTTTGCACAGAGGTTATATGTGAGCTAATTAAGAAATTTTCAAAAAATGGTTGAAATCGGTCAACCCCTAGGGGTACCTCCCTTGGACCTATAGTAAAAATGATTTAAATACAAATTTTAGTTTCAGCTAAAAAAAAAATTAAGATATCTTCACGAAACTTGGTACATGAGTTACCCTCATCAAAGGCATTGACAGTACCAAAAATTGTTCAAATCGGCCACCCCCTCGGGGTACCTCCCCTGGACCTATAGTAAAAATTTTTAAAGAAAAATTTTAATTTCAGCTCAAAAAATTAAGATATCTTCACGAAACTTGGCGCATAAGTTACTGTGATGAAAGATATCGACAATACCAAATATAGGCGTGATTGGCAAACAACCACGCCCACTTTTCCTACACCTTTTATTCAAAATCAAATGAAGATATACATTTTCAGTAACTGAAAAGAGCCCTTGTAAAAATTTGATGTACTTAATGATTATATTTAGAGCACATATAATCGAAAATATAACTATGTATTTATATATGGAAAGAAAAAAAGCAAATATAAGAAAAGTGTTTAATGATTTAGCATATCCTTGACAACAAAATCCAATTCCACACACTTTTTGTTGGGTTGTCGCGTTATGGACTTTATATAATGACCAGAACTTGCCAGTAATCGATTAATAACTTCTGTATTGGTAGAAATTCTATCACTTTTCCTAGAAAACATAAGCCTAGAAATCATAAGCCCCATTTTTTTAGTAAGGCTTAACTCAGAACATGATAAGGAGTTCAACTTTTCTGCTGAGAAAGTATCAATAAGTCTTCTTGTTGTGTGATCAAGTAGACTTTGCAAATTAATAGCAGCATATGTATGTATGTTTCTGTTACTACAATTTCGTCGGGATAACATTTTTTTTCATCTAATACCTTAAAATAAGCTGGTAAAATGTTTAAACAAATGTGTTTGATGCTATTGTTGTTTGCAAACCGCAATGTTATGACGAATGTGTTTATCGTTATTTTTGTTTGCATTACCATTGATTCTAACAAATTAGGTGTATAATTTACCAATCTGCATTTTTATCTAATCCTCTCTGTGCCTTCATATTCGTAAACAAAAAAATGTCACATAAGATGTAAACGTTAATATGTATATACGCATGAGCCTAAAAGCATGCTACATTTTGTCAATTTTATAAAAAATTGATGGGACTTTCGACATTTAAATCAAGTTTACATCGATTGGGGAAAATATGGGAAAAAATGTTTAACTTAAATCGATAGAAGACATTCCAAACTTTCATTTTATTACAGTTAGCGAGTGTAGCACGCTGTAGCACACAAACTTTTTGTCCATCGAAGTTAGAAAAGGTAGCATTTTTGAAGTACCATCTTTGCTGGCTTATATTTTTTTTAATATTTGGCCGATTGCACTGATTTTTCCTTTAATTAGTCAAGGAAGTGCTATATTTTCTTTTAAACTGACAACAGGGTCAATAGAGATATAAGTTATAAGGAAAATTTATAGCTAAAGTTAGCAAAAATTTCAAGCAGTTTTTGTTGAATAAAATTTTTCTGACTTCTGATACCATTATTTTGTAAAAAAAAAATCAACTTTTTGCAAAGTAGTTATGAATTGTTTATATTTGGACATTTTGTTATAAGACTACATCATTAGAATCTAAAAATTAGGTATTGAAAAAAATGAATTTTTTCCGCGGCTGAACCACTGTGTGCCGCCGCGGCAGCACCGGAAGACCACGAATTCCACGGCCGCAGCTAAACTTAATGAGTGTCACCATGGAGGCAGCTGTCAGTGAGCGCGCGGGGTCCGTGGGGTCGTGCCAGCAGTAAATAGAACAAACCGCTGTCAAAAACAACAACAGCAAAGGCAAACATGTTTAGAAAAATAAAATTAAAGAAATAATATTATTATTAATATTGCACTTTGCGTGCGCAATTTTTTTGCAATTCGATCAACCTTAGGTATGCGGACAATGCGTTTGTCAGGCTTATATTGTGCTGTATACTGTAGAAATATATACTTATAAGTATACTCGCAAATATATGTACATAAATACAAGTATATGTTTACGTATTTGCTATTTGCAAGCTTTGCGCGATTCTGTAGATACTGTGCACAACCCAATGTGCCGCTGCAAGTGCATGTAGAATGTGTCTTTAAGCGTTGTGATTTTGTTGAATCATTAATCTTGTCGCGTGCCTCTTCGCTAAGATTTATGTGTGGAATATTTATGTATGTTCATTTGAATACGTACGTACATTAGGATGATCCTCAAACTCATGTAGAAAAAATTTTATATCATACTTCCTCAATTTAACCCCTTAAGTCGATGCTAATACAGTCGAAGGCAGTGCGAGACCTTTTAACCGTCTCCGACCGGGAACAAATTTTATATGTCATAACTTATACTCTGCTGTAAAAGATGGAGGGGTTGAGACCGAACAAAATCCCTAATTGTGTTTTGGGAACCACTATAATGTACATACATGCATGCATATGTATTTGCTTACACCCTGCAAAAATCATTGGATTATATGCTCCATTTGTGGTAGGTTGGAGTACTTTCAAAGTGAACACTAACAGTGATTCATGTATCTGCATCGGTTCGTATTTAGCCGAACATAACAAAAAGCAAATGTTTATCGTGACGACGACGATATTTCTATCCATACATACATACATAACTACATACACTCAGGGAAAAACAGCATTTAAAAATCAAAAATAAAATTTTTGTTTTCATAATGCACGTTTTAAACCAAACCATTTTTATTTTAACAATGAAAATTTTTAAATTAAAAATGAAATTTTTGAATTTATACTGATTTCACACAGGCGGTTAATGGAGTAATTATCCACATTTTCTTCATTAAGTCAATAATGAAGTTCAATTTTCCATACAGAAGTTCAATTCTTAATGGATCCATGACTAATTAATTGAATTTTTAATCGAATAGAAATCCAATACAACTCTGGGAGGTAAGTTCGTTTTTTTTAATTTTGAAATTTTCAGTGTCAACCGTCAATTAGTTTTGGCATGAATTTATTATCCCAGCAAACATTCTCAGAGCACTCATAATTTGGAGTCGGATATGAATCACAAACATGTGTGAAATATGTGTGAGCTTAAGCTTTAAACAGAACCGATCGCCGGACGTGTTTTCGCGTGGTGCGGCGATGACATTTGTTTGCGAATATCGCCCAGTAAAACAGAATCAATGCGAAATTGCCATATGCATATTTTTATAATTACGATGTGTCCTTACTTCTTCTGTACACATTTTAATTTTTTTCCACCTCAAAAAACATGTACTTTTGTTTTATTACATGTTTTTATCAAGTTGCAAATAATTTATTTGACAGGCGATTGTGTCCAAATTAGAAAGAAGTCTATTCTGACGAATTTTCGCCAGCGTTTTCGTTTTGTTCATTCTCATATACTGCCGTGTATTTTAATCGTTTGACAGAACGCCGCGACCGACGAAAATTCGTACGACGCTGATTCTGTTTAAGCTATTTGTGAACTCGAATTGAGTCAGTCAAATTCGCCGTTCAAAAAGAGTTTCGATATTGAAGAGAAATAGAATTTATTAATTACAACTTACATATGTATCTACTACACAATAAGAAATGAGAAATAAGTACCTATTTAAGAAAAAATGTACAAAAAATATGAACAAAGAAAAAATTATATATTTATGTAAATTGTATGTCTTGTTGCGCAACAGTTGTGTTTTTATCTTCTGAACGCAAAGTTGAGTATTTCTGATCAACACAACATGCTGTGAGTTTGGACACTTTTTTCCATCATACATTTTTTATGCTCACTTCGGAGAACATGTTGTGCTTACGATTTTGACATATGTACAAAAATATAAATACCTACATATATTTACGAATTTTTGAATGTAATAATAATGTTTCAAAGCAGCGAAGCTATTGCCGATTTTGTTGGGGATAGGTATTTATAATAATAATTTGTTTTTTGTCTGTATCAGCTCGTTCAGAACGCGCAAATTATATCACTTTCCGCACGGTGTTTTGCTCAACAGTTGCGACTTCTGAACGCAACCAATTAGATAAGAGGAGAATAATCTGGGATGAAGAGAGAGATAGGATGAAGAGAATTCGGTCGGGGGAAGGAAAATGCAAAAACAAAAGAATTTTTATGACCCGAATGTTTGCTGGGATTATTTATTCAAAAATTGTTGTCAATAAAAACAAATTATTTTATGAAAATTGACATCTCCTTGTTAATTGAGTGTGTGTGAAACACAAAAAATTATTTTTAAATTATAAATGTAATGTACTACATTAATTTTCTGTCTGAAATCAGTATAAGAATGAAATTTTTGAAGTAAAAGTGCATTTTTGATTTAAAAAGAAACATACTTAAATTAGAAATGAAAATGAATGTTGATTCAAACACTCGCTCTTTGTTCAAAATTTTTTTGTGAGAAAATATTTTTTTGTGAGAAATCCAACAAAAACAATAATGAGAATCGATTTTTTTTAATTTTGTTTTTACAATGATTCATATAATTCATGGATTATTTTTTAGGAAAAGAGAGGTATAAATAGGTTACTACAATTCATAATAATGTCTAATGTTCTACTATGTGATGGCGTTGGATTGAATTTCAGGTTGATGTCATAGTTCGAATCCGGAGGAGAATATAAAATAAAGAAAAAAAGGAGAACGAGAAGAATAAGAAATAAAGATAGCAAACAGTTAAGGCGAAGTAGAAAAGAAGAGGAGAACAAGCGGAGGCTATATTTTTGTACGAGTAGTTGGGACTCGTATTGAGAGAAGATTGCCGTTGGATACAATTTCGAATCCGGAAGAGAAAATGATATAGAGAACACTGCAGCGTTTTTTTTTTATCATAGTGCTTAAAACAAAAATAAACATTTATAAATTTAAAATGTTTTTTCTTGATTTAAAAATTTTACAATGAACATTTTTAAAATAAAAATGTTGGTATTTACATCACTTTTAAATACGTTTTTGCCCATTTTAAGCACGTTTTCATAAGTTTTTATAATTTTTTTCCCTGAGTGTATATACAAATGTTTGAATGTATACACGTCGCTCGTCGTCGTCGCGATAAACATTTGTTTTTTGTTGTTATGTTCGGCTAACTATTAGGTACTCCATCAATTAATCCATGGATTAATTTGATTGTTATGCGGGACTGGATTATATACTCCATTGCAAAGACATGCAATGTTAAATGGACCATATTTTTTGTGTGAAATGTGGCAAGTTATGGAGTAATCGGTTGGTCCATAGCGAGCACTCCATGGATTAGCGAATGGAGTACTCGTAATTTTTGTAGGGCATATGCATTTAGCATCTACATTATAGATACATATGTATGTATATGTGGCTGAAGCTATTTTACAGAGAAGAATCTAAAAAAATTGTATGTTGTGCAATTTGTTTGCCTTCGCGGAACATTTTTTAAGATTCATAAGAGGTCATTTGTAACTTTTTAGCGGGATAGTGACTTTTTTTTTGTGAATTTATGTGTGCTGAATTATTAACTTTATTTTAAAATATTTTTTACTCTTATTTACACAACAGGGTCTGGAAATCGTGAAATGTTAGAAAATAATTTCCTCTATATAACGTTTAAACTTTATTTATTAGTTTAGTTTATTATTATTATATATTATGTATTTGTTTATTTAAATTTTAAAATGTGTTAAGGTGAAGTAAAATTCTACTTTGAGTAGGTACATCAAACATATGTATTTTTTTCCTATTTGTTGTTAATCTTAGATGTTGTTTTATCTGCTCTGCATAATTTCTTTCAATTGCCATGCCCTTCTGAAAACAATATTCAATCAATCGGTTTTAAGCTTATAAACTTTAGCATTAAATGCGTTAATTATATCCGTGTGACTGTTAGAAATGGTTCTTCGAATGTTCTTTTAAGAGCTATTTTAATAAAATCTGATATCTAGAGTAGCTAAATGCGGAGAATGCCGCACTGGTCGTATTTTTTCGAGCGCAGAGATAGCATTGAAGTTAAAAGTAATGCTGCCAATTTTCTATATTCCAGTTTCTCATGCACTTTTTTAATTTTTAATACACAATCCGTTTTTTTTTTGCTTACTGGTTTCTAGATTTTATTTATGGAATCACGAATTTCGGTCATCGCCTAATTTTAAATTTGTTGCGGAAAACTTTAACAAAACTCTAACGAGCCTCTTTCTGGACCTCAATAAGAATTCTCGCTCGAAAATAAATTTTCTGGAACTGTTCTGCATAAGATTTTACATTCAATGAATATCCGCCTAACGGATTTAACGAATTTTGTTCGCTTTGATGTTCCAAAAACGTCTGATCACTAAAAAATCGCTAAAAAATTATAACAAAAGATTTATGTAAAATACACTGAGAGAAAAAAAATATATGGAGGGGTCAAGGAAATTGTTTACCTATTTTGAACACTACTTTCTTTGTTTTGAGTAAATTTTCCTTAAAACATGTTAAAAGGTTTATAAAATATTGTTGTTACATGCGTTACCATGGTTTCATATACTTGTTTTGAAAAAATTCATACATTAAAATAATGAAAAATTCTTTAAGCGCAATTCCGTTCCCAACTTTCCTTGTTTTGAAGACTTGATTTCTTTAATTTTGAGAAATTAAATTCCCATACAAATCCCCATGGCAACGAATTTGTTTGAATGTTTTTTTATGTTTTTTCCACATTTTTGAGAAAATTTACACAAAACAAAGAAAATTTTGTATTGGGACGCGTGTTCAAAATAAGGAAAATTATGTCTTTGATCGAGAGATATTTTTTTTTTGAGCGTAGTTACATATATTGAAGACTTAATTTTCATTGGCCCAACTTATTCTTGGTAATTCTGCGAAAATATGTATCCATTTACACGTTTATATACCAACATAAGCGCGAGTATGTATGTACATTAGAGCGTATCGCCAAAAAAAAGTTTAAAATGTTCCCCCCTCGTTCGAATGTTTACTTGTTGGAGATTTCAAAAATGGAAAAAAATTTTTTTTCAGCACCCTGTAAAAACAGCGAAATTCGTTTTTTGCTTATAACTTTTCTATTTGGTATTTGATTTCAACGAGCCATATATTGTTTTAAAGGTTTTAACCCGTGTCATATTTCGTCCATATAAGCCATTAACCTGCGACACCAACTTTAGCTTTTATTAAAATTTATTTAAAACCAACACCCTGTATTAAAAAAAAATTTTAAATAAAGTAAATATAGCCTTGAATATAGTTTTGACAGCATTATATGAGTAAAAAAGATTATTATTTATTAATATTAGCTCTGTTTAATGAACAAAAAAAGTTCAGAGCAGGGTAGAGCAGAGCAGAGTAGGGCAGCTGCCAAAATAGAAATAGAGCAACTTAGAGCAACTCAGAGAAGAAATGCCATAAAACACTTGAATCTTGATAGTTTCCATTTATTTTTTTTGTTAATCCTCAAAATTAATGCAAATGCACAAATGCACGTATGCCAAACGTGGTTTTTCTTGCAAGCTAGTTTTTTTGAACTTTTCAAAAATTTATTTTTTCTTGACTGACAATTGCTTCTCTGATCTAACCTACTCCACCAAAAAAGATAGAGCAGAAATTTGTAATCTAGATTACGCTAGTTTTGTTTTGAGCATACTCGTGAAACAAAAGAAAGAGCAAGAAAAGTGTTCATTAAACACAATTTTGTCAAATATCTTAACCTGACGTAAGCTAGAGCAGCTCTTAGTTTTCAGGAAACAATTTTTTTTTTTTCAAATACAGGGTGTTGGTTTTAGTAAAAATATAATAAAAGCTGAACTTGGCATGATGGACTACAAGTTTCTATGGATGAAATATTGCCTTGGTGAATACCTTTCTAAAAATGTATCACTTTTGAAAATCGAACGAAAAATATAGAAATTATAGAAAAAATCAAATTTCGCTGTTTTTACAGGGTGACAAAAAAATTAAAAATTTTTTTTTTGAAAACCTCATAAGGTAAGTGTTCAAACTGGGGGGGGAACATTTTCAACTTTTTTTTCCTCCCTACACCGTGATACGCTCTAATGTACATACATGCACGCAAAGAAGATTCAATAGCTAAATTTCATTTGCATGGTGATTTACGGGCAATTTTAGGAAAAAGCAATCTTGCAGATGCCTCAAAATGCGCTACGCTGCAACGCGTTGCCGAATTCGTACATGCATACATATTTGGCGTAATACAAGTAGGCAAATTAAAGAATCAACGAAATAGAAAAATAGCAATTGCAATGGAATCGCAGATTGCGAGCGTGGGAAAATGCAAATGCCACTTAAATGTTGTTTTGTTTTGTTGTTGATGTAAAGCGTTGATGTTAACTATCTAATGTTTGTAACAATTCCACAAGAAAGGCAAATAAAAGGGATATTGCGAAATGAAAAGAAATTTGAAATTGCCAAGAGATAATTATTACAATTTTAAGGCCAAATTTCGTGTTATAACTTTTATACGATAAAGCGTTAGGAAGCTTAATCCGAGATTTATGTACATATAAATCGATTGTCCGTCTGTCCGTCTGTGCGCACGATAACTCGCGCAAAAATTGAGATATTTTGATGAAATTTGAAATGTAAGTTGGTATCAAGACTGGAACGGTTGGTATTGAAAATGGGCGAAATCGGACCATGACCACGCCCACTTCCCCTATATAGTAAAAAAGTTTTATGAGTCATAACTCAGAGACCGTTGAAAATATATCGATGAAATTTGGTAGGCGTGATATAGTTACTTAGGCAAATGTCTGGACGAAAAATTGCCAAAATCGGTTGACGACCACGCCCGATTTTATATATGGGTATTATAAAGTGGCCCAATAAAAACATTTTAAGATATATCTCTGTAAAATATAAAGATATATCATTGAAATTTTATGGCAGGAGTCCAACTATGGAAATAAAACAAAAAACACAACAATTTCGGAAAATGGGCGTGGCACCGCCTCATTTTAGAAGCAGGAATATACGAGATTTCTTAGCCTATAACTCGAAAAATCATTGATATATTATGACGAAACTTGGTGTATACAGTTTTATTACTTGTAGTAGAGTACTCTTCTGCTCTCCCTGGGGAAGATTTCGATCCAAGTTCTACTGCGTAATTTCGTAATTTTTTTAACTTCTTTTTCTAGCTTTAATTTTTTTTTGATGTGTGAAACATTGTTTTTTTTTTAGCTTTGTCTTGCTTTTTTTTAGAATATTGCTGGAGCTCTGGAAAAGTTCTGGCAACACTGGTGCTATTTTAACGCAATTTTCACAGTCAGTCAATTCTCTTTCCTCGGTTTTGCTTTTTTGCTCTTATGCCGATTGATGAAGCTTAATTAAAAGCCACCAAAGTAAACTCAGCTGGCAAAAATTTTTTTTGCGGCAAAAACATAAAAAACAAAAAATATTCCAACACATGCCACCAATATTTTTTGTCTCTCGTCATCTTAAGTGGCACATGTGTACCTACATACATATGTATGTATGTAAGTTCCTACATATAAAAGAAAAATGTCTCAAGCGTTAACGAGCAAGAAAGGCTTTGACCCAAAAAGAGTTAACTAAAAACAAATACATAATACTTAGTACATACATCAATTTCTATTGTGTGTGAATAATTCTGCAATGAGTGTAAGGATAAATATGTACATAGGTATATACTTATTATGTATGTGAGTTGAATTTTCTGAAGTGAGCCACTTTTTTTCGAAGTTGTACTATCTTTATGAAACTTTTTTGTATAATTCACAACAACAAAAAAAATACGTTGGCAGTGCCCCAAATTTTTTTTTTGCTAATAGTTACTCATGGAATGCCCAACAACATCATACAAAAGCGCCATCCGACCGCGGTCCAGAACATAAAAATTGCGAATAATGTTTGCAAAGAAAAAATTATTTGCAAAAATAAGAAATGCCATTTGATAGAAGATATCATATTTTATATATATATCAAAATTTAGCAAAATCGGTTTGACCAATCGTGAGAAAATCGGCAAAAACTGAGGAACTTCGAAAAGTGTTGATAGCTATAACTTTGAAAATATTTCGAATTTCGAAAAATTGTTAAATACGTATTTTTGTTTAAGCGTTGTGAGCCATTCTACCCACTTTCATTAAAATACATGGCCGTCGAAAAAATTTTAGGTTGCTCACTTAAAAAAATTCAACTCATGTATGTTTCTCGATGTTCACAGAAGAATTCGAGGAATGAAATGAAGAAAGTGTATACGTTTGGATGTCTATTTATTGAAGAAAACAACATAGAAAGAAAACTTTTTGGTAGAAAGGGTATCCAAAAGAAAGTAGGGGAGTAGTAGCTGTCACTTCGCTCGTTGGCGATCCGTCGGAATGTAAAATGAATTTTTAGAGAAAGTAAGGACATATGGCAAACAACGGAATATGCACAGAGTATATTAAACTGAGCCAACTGAGTTTTTTTTTTTTTTTCAAAACAGAGTGGCCACGTCTCGGCTTTGGTCGGCATTCCCTGAGTGCATTACTGCCATGAAAAAGCTTTACCGCAAAAAATACATTCGCCGCTTGGAATCGGCATAAATCGGTAGGTCCACCCAATTAGCAGGAAAAACAAAAATTTAGGAGGGAAGTTCTCGAATTAGGAGAGAAGCTCTATGTAAGACCCGTTAGAATTATATACGCGTCAGTATATTCAAATATTCAGGCATAAGTAATTTGAATAACTAGGAAAGCAAAATATTGCCTTGTGATTTCTTTTGCTAAAAAACGGAAATGAAGAAAAACAATCCAGTTTCGATTAGCCTTTCGCTGAAAGCGGAAAAACAATAAAGGAACTTCATTTCCGCCATTTGAATTTCACTCATTTCTTAAATTTTACATAGCCAATATGTATGTATGTATGTATGTCATTGGCAGCGTCACAAAATCGATTGCAGCCGTTTTAGTCTTTTCGTCATTTGGTCCTTTGGACGGCACGAGAACTTTTTGGTTGCAAATTGCGCACCCGGAACATTTCAATTTCTGTGCGTTGTAGTTGTAAGTACAATCGTACGTACACACTCTGACATGTGTTGTGTGTATGTTGTGAATGATGTTTTTGTTGTTGGCACCCGAAAATATGCTGTTGGCAATGACTGTGCTGTTGCTGTTGATGATGATGATGAGTTATTGATGCGATGGCTGCTTGGCTTCACTAGCCTTGGCTTGCACACTGCGGACGTGGCGTTAAAGTCACGCGTTCTCGCTTTGTCAGCTTTGCGCCTTCAACAAATATTTCTTGGCTTTTACACACACATACACACGTACATTAGACCGTATCGCAAAAAAAAGTTGCCATAGACCCCTCGCCTACGTAGGACGCCGCTAGATGTCGCCCAAATGCATTTTTTTCAAATCTTCGTTATTTATAATACGAACTCTAAGTTTTATACACCAATGCCTTTGGTTTAGCAGAGCGGTTTTAGTATATAATCGTATTACCCCTATGTGTGCCATTGGGGTCACTTCCACCCAGTACCTAGTTTATATCACCTTAATATTTATTTTTTATGCCTTCATGTTAAACATTGTAAAGAATCATTGATCTTGTGTTAACGAAAACAAAGTCTTTCGTTCGCTTCAGTAGAACCCGAAATAAAACACATTTAACAGTTCGAAGAATATCTATATGTTTTTCGCTTCCTGAAGTATCTTAGGTTAATTTTAAAAAGATTCTTTCTGAGGAAACGCCTACTGAAATTTTATGGCGAATAATCTTCTACACCATTTCCAGATGGATTTTAGAAAGGGGAAATTGGATTTTAGAAATATCAATTGGATTGTAGAAAGGGAAAATTGGATTTTAGAATAGCCAACTGGATTTTAGAAAAGGAAAATTGGATTTTAGAAACTGTAAATTGGATTTTCGAAAATTTATATAATTACATATATTTACATTATACTTTCATACGCAATAAAGAATTTCTATTCGAAAAATTCTGTGTAAAATTTATTTTACACGCACATTCTGAAATCCAATTCACGCTTTTGAAAATCCAATTTACGTTTTCTAACATACTTTTAACGCTTTCTAAATCCAATTGACATTTCTAAAATCCAATTCTCTATTTCTAAAATCCAATTGTCGTTTCTAAAATTCAGTTTACGCTTTCCTAAATCCATCTGGAAATGGTGTAGATTATTTTAACTCTCTATCACCCCAAGAAATGGTTATTTTGACCATTTTTTAGACAGTCAGGAAAAGATATCTTTAAGGTCGGTGGACTTTTTTTGTCCCTATAAGGCGAGACGACCTAACATACATACATACATATATGCATATACATATATCTACATATGTATGCATGAGGGCAAGCAGGCAGAGGCACAGCCAACTGCTTAAGCTAGTAACTCTATTATCTACTCGCAAATATCTATCCAGTGGCCTGTTTGACTTGTAAGTGGTTTAGTGGATTGTATCTTACACGAGACGAAGGAGGATTGTCTTCTTTGGGCAATGCAATTTATAGCCAAGGCGTACATGCTGATTGATTGCCGTCGATATTTGGTAATGTGGCGTTGAATGAATTTCGGCATGTGCCAATATTGTAATTCGAGTATGAGCAGCATTGATAGAATAGCCAAGAGCAATGTTCGTCATCGCGCGTTAGTTGCAGAAGCCGGTGTGGCTGAAGTGTGAAGTGGAGGAAAAAAATAATTTCAACGCCAAAGCAATTCTAGCAATTCAGCGAAAAATGACTCTATTTTGTTACAATGACAACGAAATGATTACACAAATATATCAATAGGTTCGTGGCCTGGAGGTGCGTAGGAAATTGTGTGTGTGTGTCAATTTGGTTGGATCGCTGGCGACTTTATAAAGTATTCACATTTTATTGAAATATGTATGTATATGTATTAATTTTTCTAATGCTGTAAAAAAGCTAAAGGTCAATGGATGGTAATCGTAATGAACTTTATCAAATTATTTTAAGTTAAAATGACATATGAATATCGAATCTACGTTAACGAAACTGCGTAAAATGCAAACAGTTTTGAAGGATATTTTCAGGTATCGCTAAGCCCTGTAAGATTATGCATGTGCAACAAAATCATAGTAGGCAATTAGCCCTCCAACTTAAAAAGATATTTTTTTAGAAATTATTCTAAATTTTGTAACAGCGTCTAAACCAAATCTGCCAAGCTTCCACGATGACCAACTTGAGTTCTGTGAGAGCCTTGTACCTACTGATGCCGAAAGGCCAGACTATGAGTTTGGTGCTATAAGAACCTCTATTCATTTTTATACATCTGTAAAAACAAATGCAGAATTTCCCAATAAACACAAAAGTGAGCATAATATTGTGGCGAATTCGGGGCGGCTTCGCAGATGGAGATTTTCTGGAAAGAACCTACTAGCCAATTAGCCTAAGCGCCAGCAGTCAGTTAATAATAATATTTAAAAACTTTCATAAACTCATAACAGAAATTTGCGGTTGAATTGGTTTAACTGAAATTTACTATTTCGTTTTGCAAAAAGATAAATATTGCTCATAAGCCGCATTAGTGTCGTAACTCAAAAATACTATTTTGAGTTGTTTATTTGCAAATTTATTCTACGGTAAAATTAAATGAAGTGAAAAATCATTTTATTAAAAAAACCTAATTGGAATTATGTGGACATATTTATTTGCGTTTTTAGTTTATTAAAAAACTTAACTCGAGTTAAACGGACATAAAACCCTCATTGAAAATAATTCAATTCAATAAAAAACACTTAATAGAGCTGATTCTAATATAATAATAATACAATGGCGCTATTATAACTCTGACGAGTTTTGTGGCCGAGCTTCTCTCCCAATTCGAGGTGTGCTCCTTTTTGTTTTTCCTACTAATTGGGTGGATCTACAGGTTTATGCCGGCTCCGAACGGCGAATGCATTTTTTGTGAGAAGCTTTTTCATGGCAGAAATACACTCGGAGGGTATGCTGCCCACTGCGGAGAGGTGACCGCTGCTCTTAAAAAATCCAATAATTGGATTTTTACTAATTAGAAAAATTGTTTTTTGGTGTTTTGCTCGGACCGTGGTTTGAACCCGAGACCTCTGGCATAGCAGAGCTGATTCTGCTTTTCGTAAAAATTTATTCAATAAAAGCACTTGAGTTATAAAAGTTATTTTTTTGCTAATAACTTTTTGGTTGCTTGTTTTTCCGACAGGGTAGGAATATGATGTATTGTGGAACGATTTTCCGTCATCCCTTGTCAAGTTTGGTTTGGAGACAAACCGGTTTCGGCTAATATGCGCCATCTTCAGTGTCTTCTTTCGTTCTGAGAACGTTTTTGAAAATTTTTGAAATTTCCTCGAATTTTCAGAATTTTTGTGTAAGCTTGGAGATACTGATTTAAACATTTTCCATCGAAGAATTACGTATACTTTTATGAGAAATTAGCAAATTAGTGCTATTTAGCTAATGAATTTTATGCATCTGGAGCCTTTTAGTCCATTTTTTAATGGAATTGGGGCACCGCCAAATAAAGGACTAGGCCAATAATATTTTGCAGTCTTATAGCATTGACAGACGGCAGCGATAATCCGGAATATCTAGCTAATTCGGACTTAACTTGAGAATTAACTGGAGGTAATCCGGAATATCTCTTGAGTTAGTCCTAAAAATTTTAGCGGATTAGAGCATTTTGTGGATCCGGCTCTCCCCTGAATATTTTTGTCTATTGTGAATGAAAGGGAAGAAAAAGAAGAACCCAAGGCAGATCTAGGAAGGTAGGCGCATAAGTGAATTCAGAAATTTTGAATGTAATTTGTTAGTGTAATTGGTAGAGTGTAATGTCAAAATGATATTTCGCCTTGGTTGAAATCAGGGCTGCACATTAACGTTATTTTTTATCAATAACCAAAAAAATATTTTGTTTTCAATTCAACTTTGAAAAATTTTAAAGTTAAGTGCTGAACAAAAAAATACTGTTTTGATAATTATCAAAAAAAATTATGAAAAAAAATTTCGTTTTGTTGATTATCAAAAAACAAATATTCAAAAAATTTTGTATCGGTAGCCAACAAAAAAAAATTATCAAAAAAAATAACGTTAATAAAAATTCAAAGTAAAACATAGTTGCCCAAGCCATATGCTCGCATACACATTTTGTTTTTGTAATGCTCGTAAGTATAGGATTTTACTCGCCTATACACTTTCATAAGAAATTTTTGTATATAGGCGAGCATAGGAAAATAAAATTTGTATACTCCCGAAACGTTTCTATGGAAATACAAAAACAATATTTTTATTTTGATTCGAACAGGTCCAACCCAGCAATGAAAAAAATGAAATATGGCACATATATGTATGTATATATATATGTGTACTAATTTGATTCGTTCATATTTTCGATAATGTTATATATGTATGTCTATTTCGAGGTGTTTGTCTGAGATCCGGTTTCTGTGTTTTGATTTTACAATTTTTAATTTTGATAATACACTTTCACATTTATACGTACTAAAAGCATTGACGAAAGTTTTAAAATAAACGCTCGGAGGCAAAGATATTTAATTTTGTCACACTAATAACACTGTAGGGAGGTCAAAATATCACAGCGAAACGCCGAGACACCCCAACTTAATTTTTGGCTGTAGAATACGATGGCATTTACAGAAAGTCAAAGTTAGCTCGCGTTTTCGAGATATTTAGGAAAAAAGTTTCAGAGCTCTGAAGGTAATTTTTTTTCCGTCTAAAAACTTTCCTCATGCTTGGAACCCTTTTCCCGCATAAAAATTCTGACAGTTGTTCTTACGTAATTGGGATATTCTAAATTCAATGCCACCTTTAGTTTTCCAAAATTGGCTCCAGTTTTTGAGATAACGGTATTTAAAAATTTCCATCAATTTGGACTTTTTTGTTAATAACTCAGTCAGTTTACGAGATAAATTGCCAAAACTTTGCACGTGACAATATTTTAGTATTACCTTAACTATTTCTGAAAATAATTGAAATCGGATCATTATAACATATAGCTGCCATACAACCGATTTTTCAGATATGGACATTTTGGGATATAGCTTCGCTATTTAAACAGCTAAGGACATGCATCTTTGGAGAATTTGTGCTCATATTGGCCTTAATCTATTCCCTGAAAATTGTCAAGATCGGGTCACTATAACATATAGCTCCCATACAACTGATGGTTCAGATATATGTTTTTGCACATTTATTTCTTTATAACTCCGAAAATAGTCATACTGCGTGAAAAAGCAACATAAACACTTTCATTCAAAATGAATAGGTGAACAATTTTCTCATATACGATTTCCACGTATCTGCATCAGTTATTGCAGTTTTGTGCAACCAAAATTAAAATATCACCATAGGCATTTTTTTCTAGCCCAATAACAGATATATCGTATTAAATTAATTGGATGATCTTTATATAGTCTTACAGAGAATTAAAAATACTTTTACGCAGTTTTTAAATGAAGAAAATTAATGCATGTTTGAGGATTTTATATGCATTTATAGTAAAATTTTCCTACAAAAATATTGGTTGAAAACTATTGAAGCATACTTTTAGGCATTATTTGAAAAAAAATTTTATGAAAAATTAACAAAAAAAATTATTCAAAAGCGTATAAAATCCTCAAAAATGCATATATTTTCTTCATTTAAAAACCGCGTAAAAGTATTTTTAATTCTCTGTAAGACGATATAAAGATCATCTAATTCATTTAATACGATATATGTGTTATCGGGCTTGAAAAAAATGCCTATGGTGAAATTTCAACCTTAGTTGCATAAAACTGCAATAACTGATGCAGATAAGTGGGAATCGTATATGAGAAAATTGTTCACCTATTAATTTTGAATGAAAGTGTTTATGTTGCCTTTTCACGCAGAGTAACTATTTTCGGAGTTATAAGAAAATAAAAGTGCAAAACCACATATCTGAACAATCAGCTGTATGGCAGCTATATGTTATAGTGACCCGATCTCGACGATTTTCAGGGAATAGATTAAGGCCAATATGAGTATAAATTCTCCAAAGTTTAATGTCCTTAGCTGTTTAAATAGCGAAGCTATACCTCAAAATGTCCATATCTGAAAAATTGGTTGTATGGCAACTATATGTTATAGTGATCCGATTTCAATTATTTTCAGAAATAGTTAAGGTAATACTAAAATATTGTCACGTGCAAAGTTTTGGCAATTTATCTCGTAAATTGACTGAGTTATTAACAAAAAAGTCCAAATTGATGGTAATTTTTAAATACCGTTATCTCAAAAACTGGAGCCAATTTTAGAAAACTAAAGGTGGCATCGAATTTAGAATGTCCCAATTAAGTAAGAACAACTGTCAGAATTTTTATGCGGGAAAAGGGTTCCAAGCCTGAGTAAAGTTTTTAGACGGAAAAAAAATTACCTTCAGAGCTCTGAAACTTTTTTCCCAAATATCTCGAAAACGCGAGCTAACTTTGACTTTCTGTAAATGCCATCGTATTCTAGAGCCAAAAATTAAGTTGACGTGTTTCGGCGTTTCTCTGTGATATTTCAAAAGTTAAAAATTTACCTACAGTGTAATTAATTAATTATTTATTTATATATTTTGAAAAATTTAGAGGGGGGCATTGAAAATTAATTAATAAATTCAGTAATAGTAGCCAAATTTCATAAATCTCGTATTAAAGATGTTTTTTAAGCTTTCTAAAAACAATCCACTTTTCAATATTAATTAATTATTTATTTATAAAAATTAATATTAATTTCATTAATTAAAAATGTATACATATATTCCAATGCATATTCGATAGCTTTGTTTGCATAACATAAAAATAAATACAAAGTTGGATTTTTAGTTAATTTCGATTATCAGTCTGGTTTGTGTCCTAATTTTTTTACTGGGTTATCGAGATGTGAATGAAGTTGTAGAAAACTACAAAAACAAACATATAGAAAAAAAAATTTTTTTCTTTAAATTATGACATTGCTCGCCCGTAAGAAATGTTTGGGCATCATTGAAGTAAAATGAAGCCGTAAGCCCGAAACAATTTTTTATTATTATTTTGTTTTTGATGATCAACGAAACAAAATAATTTTGATAATTTTTTTTTGATCATCAACGAAGCGAAATAATTTCAATAATTTTTATTTGATATTCCACAAAACAAGATTTTTTTGTTAATTTTTATTTGATATTCAACAAAACAAAATATTTCTGTTGATATCGTTGTGCAGCCTTGGTTGAAATCTGAACTCGTTTGGGACTCGCCCATTCCTATTGACCATGATGTGATTTCGTTTTGATTTTGACATTACCCTACCTTTGGAAAAACAAGAAGTTTTTGAATTCGCCGCTGCGCCTACCTTCCTTCAGCTGTTTTGTTAATCCGCAATACTTGCCGTCTGTCAGGGTAAAATTTTAATCGAACTAAGTGTTGCGGTAATCGGGATTATCGCTACCCTCTGTCAATACTATTACTTTTGTACTAGAAAGGCAACTTTCTGCAGGCCGAGCAATAATGATTTAAAAAAAAAAGCACCGATTCACTCCGCCCTAATGTAAATATCCGCTGCATAGCTTTGACTTTTCGGCTCGCCGGCGATTGACCGATTTCCGTTTAGCCCATTTAACGCCGATGAATGCAGTGCAAGCAGTGAAGCAATAACAAATTCAGTGTTAATAATAATAAAAAACAGTAATAATAAACAATGCCAGTGTGCCATACAAATAATTTCGTTATTGTTGCGTACTGTGATTAATAATTGTTTTGCTTGTGTTTAATTTTCAAATTGAGATATGTGTGCTTATGTAATGATGCGCATGTGTGGGTGTTTTAGTTTTTGCGTGTGAAATATCGTTCGTGTGGAATGTCGCTCATACATAAACTTATTTTTTTTATTTGGTGCACATTTATCTGCCCACCAAAAAATCTAAGCCTTATTTAAGAATTAAAACAGCATACGAAATAAGGCCTGAAAATTATAAGGGTATCAAATTTGTATGGCGTAAGGCTTAAAGTAAGGCTGATTTTCCTGTGTTGATGTCATCAGGCCATAAGGAGTACTCTCTCTTTGAGAGCACACCTTATTCCAAAGGATTTTCCTCCATCCAAAATAAGGCCTACATAGATAAGTATGAGAGAGTTAGGAGTAGACAGAGTGAGTGCTTAACAGAGGCAGAGCTGCCATCGTACTCCTTTTTTAGACCTGATCTGTCAACAATAAGCACACGTTTTTTGACAGGTGCATACATACATGTGTATACTCCAAAAAATTTACACCTTATTTCACGTTTATTCTAGAAGATACAAAGGCTTGGAAATAATGCCTGAAAATTCTAAGCGAACAAAAGTCGTATGGGCAAAGGCTTAAAATTAGGCCGATTTTCCTGTGCTGATATCACCAGCTTTAAGGGATACTCTCTCCATCTTATCCACCATAAAACTCAATTCCCTCTTTTTTATTGTTGGGGGTAAATTGAAATAAATCAGCAACTATTTACAGCGAAGATTGAGTGTATGGATGGAGGGTTCCCGTGAGGAGGATCCACTTTCGAAAATAGTGCTGATGATCGAAAATGGGTTTTCGTGAAATAGCTATACACACACTCAACCTTCGCTGTAAATAATAATAATAATAATAAAACCCAACGGTTACCCTCCACCCGCCCTACCGCACGAGGGGCGCATCCACATGACGTGCGGATTTTTTTAATTTAAATTTAAATTTAGCCAAGGTGTTGAGTGGGAGGAGTTCATTCAACGTCGAGGTCTTACACTACTCAGCTACAGAAAATAAATTCATTCAGCTGGTTGTATGTATATACGTAATAAAATAATATAGAAGAAAGAACTTACAATTAAAATAATAGTACAAATAAAGTAAATATTGATATACGTAGTAATAAGTGTAACAAATAAGGTATCTGTTGTCACTTGTTAAGAGCGAACAACAGGGATCTTCTTATTTGCAAAATAGATTCTGAAATATCAAAATTAGTATAATAAGAATTGAAACTTTTACATAAGCAACGGAATGGTTAATGTAATTCAAAATTTGTTCTACACTGCTTTAAGACGATTGGTTGAAAATATCTTGATGGGCGAGTAGGAACATTTAAGTTTACCTCGGTTAGAAGAGATGGGCTGTCAACTGATCCCTTTAACAGTTTAACCAGGAATACCACGCCTAACATCTCCCTGCGGCTTGATAATGTTGGAAGATTAATAAGCTTCAGCCGACTAGTGTACGGGGGAAGATTGCACCGAGGGTCCCAGTGCAAATCTCTTAACGGAAAAAGTAAGAACTGTTTTTGTACTGATTCGAGTCGATCAGAATGAACTTGATATTGCGGACTCCATATTATAGAGGCATATTCTAGTATTGGTCTCACTAACGTTGTAAAAAGGGTTTTAGTTATATATGGGTCTCTAAATTCCTTAGACCAACGCTTTACAAATCCCAAGACACTTTTAGCTTTATTTACTGTGACGTTTATATGCAAATTGAAGTTAAGTTTACAATCAAATCTGACTCCTAGGTCGACAAAATCATAAACCTGTTCCAAACTATAGTTATTAATTGTGTAAGTTGCTGGTTGTATATTCTTCCGCGAAAAGCACATAAATTTACATTTATTAATATTAAGTGGCATAAGATTATAATTGCACCAAGTAGCAAAAGAATTTAAATCAGTTTGGAGCGCAGATCTTTCTTCCAAAGAAGAGTATGACTTGAAAAGTTTCACATCATCGGCATACATAAGAATTTTTGAGTTGTTAATAGCATAAGAAATGTCATTTATAAATAATAAGAACAGAGTCGGACCGAGATGGCTCCCTTGTGGAACTCCAGAAGATACATCAATGACGTTGGAAAAAGCATTTTTGAAAACTACCCTTTGTGTTCTATTTGAAATATAAGAAGCAATCCATTTTAAAAGAATAGGTTGAAAGCCAATCAGATCAAGTTTACGGACAAGTAATGAGTGGTTAACCTTATCAAAAGCCTTGCTGAAATCTGTATAAATGACATCCGTGTTAACATTTTCCCTAAACCCTTAGAAACATGAGTGGTGAATTCCAGTAAGTTAGTAACAGTTGATTTACCTCTACAGAACCCATGTTGCGAGGTTCCTAGCGACGAGGAAATATAATGTTTTAGGTGATTATTGACAATAGCCTCAAACACCTTAGGAATAGCAGACAGTTTTGCTATGCCACGATAATTTTCAATGGAAGATCTATTCCCAGATTTATGCAGAGGAATGATAAAAGATTCTTTCCATGATTTCGGAAAAACACCAGACTTCAGTGACAAATTAAAAAGTTTGGATAATGGTTCATAAATATGGTCGGCGCAATTTTTTAAAGAGATTGTGGGAATCATATCTGGCCCATGGTTTGAGGAAACCTTTAGTGATTTTAGGAAAAATAAAACCTCTTCCGGATCAATATAAGAAATATTAAATGTGTTATTCGAAATAACTTTATACGGGTATTAATCAATGCTTACGTTAACATGGGAATAATTTGACTCAAAGAATTCTGCAAACAGATTCGCAACATCCTCATTATCGCTGGAGTTACTATTCCGATATCTCATAGACGACGGGAATCCCCTCACTCTGCGTTTAGAGTTTACGAAACCATAAAACGACTTTGGGTTGGAAAAAATATTCTTTTTAATTTTATTTATATAAGAGTTATAGCAATTTTTGTTTAGAACGGTATATTTATGACGCAAAGGATTTTAAGTATAAGTCAGTTAATTTAGTATTTAAGCCTCTCACATTCTGATAGTAAATTTTCAAATCAGATTTAGATTTTAGTTTTTTGAAACAGTATTAGGAACAGAAATTGTAGGTAAATTTTTGTTACGTGATCTTGGCCTGTGTTCAAATTCACGGACGAAAGCTCCGGACGGCCAAAAGGACGTGTTGAAAAGAGTGTCAAAGTCTACCAAAGAAACGTCTATTTTAAATGATGCAACATTTCTATTGTAGCCGAATTTAAATTTATTAATAGTTATATCATCCGTTTTAATTTTCGATGATATGTAAAATTTCAAGTCATCCTCGGTAGTATTGATATCGAATCTCGATACAAAAACAGATTTTTTAATTGGAACAACAACCAACTCTTTGGGCTTGGATTTTGGCTCCAAAGAACAATCCTTCGAATCAGACTCCTTCCGGGAATTAAGAGAAGAAGATGGTGCATGCTTAGAAGAGCAAGGTGCATTCTTAGAAGAGCAAGGTCCATTCTTAGAAGAGCAAGGTCCGTCTTCCGCAGGTTTTGGTGAAGCCAAATCGATTAGTTCCACTGAATTTTGAACCAAATCGACCTGCAGGTTTTGTAACACCACTTCACCGCCCCGTGAAATGGATTCCTTCGGACTTTGTCGGTTCACTTTAGAAGACGGACCTGAAGCAGGCTTATCCAAGCACTTGAAGGATTTAAAAATGTCTTCATATTGCCTAAATTTATCGTTTAGAGCACTCAGTTCTCTACCAATTTCTGAAAATCCGTTCCTGGTTTGCTTGAAGAATTTGAACAGATCAACTTCGGTTGATCTGCACTTCACGCAAGACCATCTCAGACCTTTCTTGTCGTTAACAGCGTCAAGAACTCTCCCTGTCAAGCCAGCACATTTCATATGGGCAGGCCCATCGCAAAGCCAGCATGACACGAAGCGTTCGGAGTCGCTTTTCAGTGGACAGTTTTCATAAATAGAAGGCATGGTACCAATAAAATATAAAAAAGAATAAAATAAATATAAAAAAGAATAAAATAGTTGTTGAATTTTTTTCCATTTACCACCAAAAATTCAAAATTGAATTAAATAATGGAAGTTTGCAATTCCCTCTCTCTATGAGCGCATAACAGAAAATTGAGTACATATTAAACGAGTTTTTTTTTTCAAATTAATATCAACTAAAACGCTTCCTCATATGAGAGAGGTGTAAAAATTGAGAAATACTTAGGGGATTCACAACCTGTCATATTGCGTTATATCGTCATAAGTCATAATATTTTGTTGTTGCATTCTAGGCTATATGTGTACTAAATAAATACAACTCTGCACGATATGTTTTTGGGTCGTCGTATTTGATCAGCTGTTCTTGTTTAGTTCTTCACAGGGCTTCCGAAAAGTCTTTTAGTTATAATATATATTTTCGTACAATATTTTAATATGACATATGACTTTATGACACTTTGTGAATCACCTAACTGTAACATTTCTTTACTGTTACTTTCTTTTTATGTACTTAACTCACCACACACATCATAGCAACAAAGTCAGTTTATTACTAATTTTTCTTGCGTTTTCGCATTTCAGTGCTCGCAGTTTAAAATAGCAAATAATCTTTTTATCTGTAATTTTGCTGTTGTTTGTGTCCATCCTCAAGTAGAAGGACGTAAAATGCAAATACAAAGTTAGCTGAAAAGAACACTTCAAGTGTCAAGTATGGCTACTCGTCTGCGTCTGAAGGTTGTGAGACAAAGTTTAGTTTTTGAGGATATCAATTGAAAGGAAAGGAAAAAGTATTTGTATATGTATATATGTATGTAACTTGAAGAAAAAGTGAAGATAAAATGAAGAGGCTGAACAAGCAAAAAATAAGGATGATAAAGGCATATAAAAGCAAACATGAACATTAGGCTACACGTAGGCATCTAATTGAATAGCCAATTCTTCTTGAATATTGCAGACATTCTACAAAAAAAGCCAAGAAGAGGGAAAAGTGTTCCGGCGCCTATTTCAACGACTAAGAATCCAAACTATGCCCGTGCGATTTTTTTCACAAATTTGCTAAAAGAAAGAAATTCAGAACTCGAGCACAAGTTAAATCAAAACATTTAAATATTAAAGTCGTTGTGCGGAAATAAAAGAAGTGCAAATGCATTTGCAATATTAATGTGCATCAGAGTCACAGCTTTGGTGGCGCGTCATTGAATATGCAATGAAATGCTAATCACTTTCCACAATCTGTCGCCTTTATCTTATTCTCGTGCACCTGACTGTATCTACATACATATGTAGATGTCTAGTGTGTACCTTAGGAGCAGCGACAACCACGAGCAATTACCATTTTCATTCAACTTCGGAAAAGGGACGACAGACGGAGAGTAGGCGGCGGGAGTGAAGTTGGGCTTATGGGCTTGGAGCCACAATTGCATGGATTAGTACAGCAACACTTGGAGCCTTCGAATATACATATGTACATACATATGCATATATGCCCAAACGATGCAATCAGTTACCGGAGATAAATACATACATACATAACTGTGCCACCTTTTACACGCACCGACAACTTTTAAAACCCCGCTCAACCTCCGTCAAACAGTCGCAGTGGCATAAGTGGCACGGTGAATGACTTTGTCAGTCATTTCAGCCACCCAGTCACACGCAGAATGCATTTTCGACACCCCAAAAGCCAATCGCAGCAATGAGAATGAATGGCGGCTCTTGTGGTTGGGTTCGTGACTGCGTACGTTACTCATACGCCCCGTGTGCGAGAGTATTAATTGTTGCAACATACATATGTACATACAAGTCTAAAATGAGAAATGAGAAGCATGCAGTTTTAGTTGAGAAGAACGACGGAAAAGACGAATATGCAGAGGAAGAAGAAGAAAGCGACGAAGAATCGGTAAAGGAAGTATAGAACCGATGAAGTAAAAAATCATCATAAAAAGGAAAGGAAAAAGAAAAAGCAAAAGCAAAAAAAAAAAAAAAACAAACGTCGAACAAATATTTAACGTCAACTTAAGTGGAATGAATGTGAGCAGGACGAATGAACGCGTATGCTTATATGTAGATGCCTACATAAGTGCCACAAATTGCAAGCGTTTACAGAGTTACTTTGTGCTGGTGGCAGCAGAGCAGCAACACTGCGGAGAGCGCTAAATATCCGCTTAAATCGGCGACGAAGCCATTTCACAAGTTAATGAACGCATTAATTTTTAACTCGACGCTTTACGGAAAGTGCATCTATTTGTGTACATATGTAGATATGTACATATGTATGTACAATGTATAAAAAGCGCACATAAATTTGCTTACGTATGGACGAGTTTAATCGTTGGATTGCATTGGTGTTGATAAGAAAAAGGTGTAGTGGAGGGTACCCTGTAGTTTCTTGGCATTGCTTTTTTATACCCCGAGGGTGCATGCATTGTTATTTATTCGTCTACAATTCTTCTAATTTCGAGACCTTAGAGGTAATTCAGAATTCAGAAACAGTCGTACCTATATCTATGTAGAGATATGTTAATGTTCCCAGATAATGATGATGGTTGACGATAATGGTTGACGATAATGGTTGACGATAATGAGTGATGTTCATGATTGACGATAATGGTTGATGATAATTATTGTTACATTGATATTACATTAGTGGTGGGCGAGTCCGAGATGTTTAGGCAATCGAGAGAATCGCCATCGTTGCAAAATCACAATCGAGACAAAAGTTTACTCGCTCCTCGACTACACAATCGAGATGTTTTTGCGATTATTCCTAGTTGGCGAGTCGGAGGTTATTTCGATGATATGGTTTAGTTGATAAAATAAATTGAATGAGTGTTGTTGATGAAGAAAGTAAGATTTTTAATGGAAGTGAGGCAAATACATAAATAAAAGAACCAAATTGAAACATATGCTATACACAGACGCTGCAGTTTGGCAATCACACCTAAAGAGTATCATGCATAATAATAATAATTAATTATTTTAACATTAATAAATTTTCTGAAGTGAGTCCGAGATGTTGTAGGGTTGCTTTAAAAACGAGAGGAATCGTTGGTGAGTCCGAGATGTTTAGCGATTGTTTCGACTGACGGCCACTTACGACTTGACTCGAATACGAATGAAAACCATCGAGAGCATTCAAGATGTTTCAACAATCGAGAGAATCGAATAAAACATCTCGGACTCGCCCATCACTATATTACATTGAGTTGGATAATGATAAGGATTGATGATATTGGTTTATAATATTAGATCTGATGGATGATGTTGGATGATGATTGACGGTAATGTTTGATGATAAAGATTGATGATAATGATTGATAATATTAGATGATGTTGGATGATGATTGACGGTAATGTTTGTTGATAATGATTGATGTAAATGTTTGTTAATATTATATGGAGATGGAAAATGTTGGATGATGATTGATGGCAATTAGTGATAATTAGGGAAGCTAAAAATATGCACGAAAAATTTCAAAATATGCATGCTAGTATGCCCGAAAAATAATTGAAATATGCTCGTAAATATGCACGAAAAAATCTCATTATATGCATATATGCCTAAAAAATACCTGAAATATGTTCAAAAAATGTATGTATTTCATTTCAAGCTTACATTTTTATTTAACGAATTTTGCAAAATAATAATAATATAAGAACTGAAACGTACAATTCACATTTTCCCCATTTAAAAAATTTGTTTTTATATACTTTGGCTGTGTGCCAATCGGTAACATTTTTCTCTATGGGAAAATGAGGTAGAAAATTTTACCATGTTGAGAAAAAAAACACAATTTTGCTGTGCCAAACGGAATAGAAAATTTTGGCAGTTACAAAGATAAACTTTTGGGCGAAAAAGAACAACGATACAATTTGTAAACGTAAAATAAATATATTTGTTGATGGCAATATTGATGGAAACAGACGATATGTATCCATGTAATGATCTGATGTTATTTTGTTTTTAAATATTTGTGTTACTTGTGTATGTATGTAATTACAAATTGTCAAAATTTTACCTAGCCCATTGAGCTAGGTAAAATTATGACACTAGAATTCACCACGAATACTGCCAAAATTTTACTCCCTTATGTCAAAATTTCATTTTTTCTACCGATTGGCACACAGCCTTTAAAATACTTTAAATTAATTTTAGATTTGTATTTATGTAAATACATGAGGTCTTTTAACAAAGCAAATGATATTGCGCAGGGTTGCATTGAATTATCGTGTTTTACTATATTTTCCAGTGTGAATTTTTGGCCGTTTTCCGAGAAATAGCTCTTGTATGGGAAAAAGATTAATATTGACCGTTTAGCATCGAGTATTGAGGCATCGCGATTCTGGATCGCAAAATATTTATAAATTTTGAAATCCGCGATCCGGATCGCAATATTGACAAGACTGTGTAGCATGAAAATTTTGCAACCCATCCCATTTTTATAAGGGAAAGTGCTCCGCTCCGGGGTCCAGATCAATAGTTAAATAGCCTTGTTGTATGTATACGCAACTATCTGAATTAACCACATATAAGATGTTGCCAGCTTAATATTTTTCGATATTGCTCGATTAAGTGCCAAAATATGCCAAAATAAGCACGAAATGCATTTTGACCGTAAATATGCATTTTAGGTCCAAATATGCATTTGCATATGCAATATGCATTTGCATATTTTTAGCTTCCCAAGTGATAATATTACATGGAGATGGATGATGTTCGATGATGTTTGATGGCAATTAGTGATAAAGATTGATGATAATGATAGTGAATATTACATGGAGATGGATGATGTTCGATTTTGATTGATGGAAATTAGTGATAAGGATTGATGATAATGTTTGATGATAATGTTTGATGATAAAGATTTATAATATTAGATGGTGATATGTATTGACGATTGACGGTAATGTATGATGATAATGATTGAAGAGTTTAGTGGCTCCATCTAGATAAGAATACATGTATCAATTTTTTTATTTACAATAAGCCCTTATTTATTATAAAGCCCTTATAAAGACCATAAAGGTCATATTTTAGTTTAGGCGATTTCTCGTGTCTTTCGTATTTAAATTACACAACCGAGTATCTCATTTCCGGTACACTTCCCGGTACACTTCCGACTATCTTAGAATTCCTACTTTCTGCGATGCTTATATCTATTGCTGAGCTGAGTTATGTTTTCAACAGCTTTTGGGCGCTTATGCGGTTGATAACTTCATACTCCAAATGCAAATAAACATACATACAAATAAGAGCTATACATATACATATGTACATACATGTACAAACACTCATAATATTCAAGACAAGTGCCGTCAACATTTTCTATTATAATGGAGCGCTTTTGAGATTTGCGTTACGGTGGCATATTTTCCCTCAACCCATTCGCCCACACCCGGCCGTTGTTGGTACGAGATGGCATTTTTGTTATCACTATCACACAAGACACACAAGACAGTCGTAGCAAGTCAGCGCGTTTTGTTTTTAATTTGTGACAGATGTCACATTTCGTTAGTTTTTTTTTCAGTTTCAAGCCTCTCTCATGGCCTGGAATGGAATGGCATGGAATGACGTAAGCCGCAAGCAGCGCAATGTTAGTGTTGAGCTAAAAAGCGGAAGCATATCTTTTATACAATTCATGCAGTCACTCAACTGTCATCTCTCTGCGTCGCTGTCTATCTGGCCGTATCAGCACATGCAGATATGTATGTATACATATTTGCCATATCTTTCTTTGCCAGCACAAATAAAATCCTACACATGCAAATAAACAAGCTTAGCATACTTTAAGTGTATCTACTCATAAGTGATGCGCATATTCAAAAGTGAAATTTGTCAAGAATTCAGACTCGTTGGTTGATTGTGTCTCGTAGAGTTGATGCTCTCGCATAAAAAGAAAATAAAGTTAAGCTGACTCTTAAGGGGAGTTAATTTAACAACAAACTGTGTGCGCTGATGTGATGCACGAATATTATGAATATGAGCGATTTTAAGGGCCGTTTACTCAACCTCTGATTAATGCTAACCGGAGGATAAAGGGCCGGTTAACTTAATGACTGCATTATCGGCCACATGATAAATACATGGTTTGATGAAGTCGATAATGATGTTTAACCCGACTTTTACCGTGATTAGCGTTAATCAGAGGTTGAGTAAACGGCCCTAAGTTAATTTGCTTCGATGCATTTTCGAGATTTGTTATGTCACTATGGCTTTTTCATGTCCTGGTGGAAGATGGAAATTATTAAATTTGTCATATATAGTATTGATTAAAAATACAATGGCGCTATTATAACTCTGACGAGTTTTATGGCCGAGCTTCTCTCCCAATTCGAGGTGTGCTCCCGTTTTGTTTTTCTTACTAATTGGGTGGACCTACAGTTTTATGCCGGATCCGAACGGCGAATGCATTTTTTGTGAGAAGCTTTTTCATGGCAGAAATACACCCGGATGGTATGCCGCCCTCTGCCGAGAGGTGACCACTGCTCTTAAAAAACCCAAAAATTGCATTTTTACTAATTAGAAAAATTTGTTGGTGCTTGTCCAGACCGGGGTTTGAACCCGAGACCTATGGCATAGTAGGCGAGCACTCAACCCACTGCATCACAGCGGCCACCTTTTCTTGCTTACAGTTATACATATTACCATAAATATATCTATGTATGTATGTGGTATTTTAGGTTCTTTGTACAAAGATTTTGTGTGAGCGGACCCCTACGAAAATTTGATGGCGAATAATTTTCTAGAATATTTTAACCCTCTATCGACCTTCAAAATACTATTTTTTTAGGACTTTATAAAAAAGGAATCAAAACGACCTCTTCGTGGAGGTGTTAGCATGTTCAAGTATACTAGAATGCTGCCTACTGTCGAATTTCGACAGTTTTTCTAGATGTTTTCTTATGACAAAGGTGCAACTATAGTTTTGTATAATTGTTTGTTGTTATTGTCACTGTTACTGTTTTTTGTTATTCCTGTTGATGCTGCTCCTTTTGTTGCTACTGTCACTGCTACTATTTTTTATGTTGATATTGTTGTCGTTACTCGTCTTCACAATTCTCCTACCTACTTCTTTCTTTCTATTTCTGCTCTTTTCTTGCTCAATTTCTTTCCTAATTATTCTTTCTTATCCTTCCTATTACTTGACTTTATGTTTTTGTTGTAGTGCTATTGCTACTTTTTTATGTTTCTACTTCTTTGGAACATCACATCACTTCCAGCCAAACATCTTCACAATTGCATGGTAAGTTTGGTGAGCACGCACAAACTCACCTATGCATTCGCATGACGCAGTTTTGTTGTATTCAAAAGCATGCAGCAACAACCACGACTATTGTGGACGCATTTTCCAACCAATTTTATTGAAAAGTTCTATAATACCTTTCTAATTGTGTTCTTAGTTTTAAAATCGGTTCAGTAGTTTCGACGGAGAAGATAGAACCAAATTTATGTTAGCGTATTAATAATATAGATATAGTATATATTTCCAAACAAAATATTTCTATATGATATGTATTTTAACGTTTTTTTTTATTTAAAAATCACTAGGCTAAATGTCGTCACACACAAAAAAATTTGACCTCAGGGGGCAAAACGATTGGATAGTGTCATTCGTTCTGTGTGGGAATTATTCCGCCCCCAAAAGTGCTGTCGCAAAGTGTTATCTATGATCTTTGTAGTAAAATTTCGTTCCAGGATATTCGTAGTGAAATTTGCGAAAAATTTTCCAGAATATTTTAAAGAATTAAGAAGAAATTCTATTTTATTAAGACACACATAAAAAGATGTAAATTTTCTACAAAAGTAGTTTTTTCTTTCTACTATTGTTCGCCAGGCTGGTACTCCTTGACTGCCTTCTCACTTCGCCTTCATGCAACTTACATTTGAGGACACACATGTGGCCTACCGATTCACTTGCAAACCGAAAACACTTGTGCACAAGAGCGCACATATATGTATGTACTATGTATGATAAAGTCGAGTACTCCTTAATATTATTTTCTTTATCAAATTTCCCTTGCATATCCTTTGCATTCATTCTAAGTAAAAATAAAATTGATTTAAAGGAAATTTTTTGTTTTTCAAACGACACCTGAACGATCTTACTCGCATTTCTTATTATTCCTTCTTCACCAAATCAATCATCTAGTGTATGTGAAATAAAAAATTGTCCAGCTTATCAGCGTTATAGTTATTTGTCCTTTGTTCTCTTTGAAGAAGAAGAATATTCTGATGTTGCCACAAACCGCTGGCACATCCGACACCCTTTGAGGCAGAGAGAGAAATGTTCAAGAACGATTTATCGAGTGGAACAGCGAGAATATTGAAGAACCTCCTTGAAATAAATCCGAATACAATATGCCGCCTCTTCATTCACCTGAAACTGCATTCATAAATTGGATATTGTTTGTGGTGCTTGGCTGGCGCTGTCAACATACGCTTTTAATTCGTATAAAAATTGTATATCGGCACAATGTGTAGCCGTTAGCAACCGGAGCAAGGGCAATTCGGTAAGTAACAAATTTGGAAAATTGAAAGAATCGCCATTGTTTTAAATGCACAATCAAGGCTAAAGTTGACGCGCTTTTCGATTGCACAATCGACAAATTTTACAGGTTTCTCGACTCGTCGAAAGGTTTTGTAGACTTTTATATATGTATGCGCATATGTACATATGTATGTATACAAAATCACGGAACTATATATACACTAGCAAATACCCGTCCCACTTCGCTGCGACAAATCACACTATGCCACTCCCTTCCCTATCGGTCTCCCTACCATTCTGCATTTCCCGTTCCCTCTATCTGTTCCTTCTCTTATACTGCTCTCTCATTCTTCCCCCTCTCACGTTCTTTATCAACAACTTTCCATGGCCATCCGGGTCCACATATCGCTGTATATAATGATTACTACTATATTTTGATACAAATATTGTTTAAAAATGTTTCGACCTATTCCGGTTCATGCCTAGGCCTCAATCTCGGGAACCGATTTAAATATCCATATAGCGTTAAATATATATGGTAACCCAGAGCAGCACCTTTGATTTGATGCCAATATTGCGCAAAAATATTTGGGGTCATCCAGGTCCACGTTTTGGTCTCTATCTGGAAAATTGGAATGGAATGAACTCTCTATTGAAGCTCTGATTGATACCTTTAATTTGATACCAATAATGCTCAAAAATATTTCGGGGGCTATTTAGGTCCATGTTTCGGCCCCGGGAATCGATTGAGATATCCGTATAATGTAAAATATATATGGATACCCTGATCAGCACCTTTAATTTGATACCAATATTGCGAAAAAATATTTGGGGCCATCCGGGTCCACGTTTTGTTTCCTATCTGGAGAACCGCCTGAAAAATTGGAATGGAATGAACTCTCTATTGAAGCTCTGCCTTTAATTTGATACCAATATTGAAGGAAATGGGAAGGGGTTGATATAGCAGAATTAAATGTGGTCATAATTTTAATCTAATATTAGTTGATCATAGTGTCAAAATTTAAATGTGATCGGACGGGTAGTTTAGGCGTCCATAAGGAACAAACAAACAAACAAACTTTCATCCTTATATATATAGATAGATATGTATGCTCCTTATTTCCCCATACATACATAAGTTTGGTGGTGCAATTTTTGTACCCGCCGTAATGGAATCGCTCTGCATCTTTTCGTGCATAATTCAGTTGAATGCGCCACAATATTGGCAAGTAACACGATGTGCTGAATGAAGCTCTCTATTCAACAGCAACAGTAACAATAACAAAAACAATAACACTTGGTATAGCAACCCATTGAAGATTATCGAGTTTGTCATATGCCTCCCTACACACATACACACTTCATTGCTTTCGAGGATTTGTAGGCACTCACTCAAGTGTATGCAAGCGATACGCCCGGAGGAAGCACACACACCGAGAAAGGTACTAGCTATCTATGCTTACCTATGCGCTAGAACTGAATTCAGCAGGTGCTTAGAATAAAAGCACGAAGGGAATGCGACTTTTAAGTGCGTTTTCTGAAATGGGAAGATTACATACATACATACAAAAAGGCAAGTTGGCTTATGAACTCTAATGTGCATCGAACGCACTTAAATTCGTTCAATGAAATTTAAAACCCGTACAGATCGGGCATACAAACGCATTTAAGGTACAAACATCATATATATTATTTCTAATTGGTGTTTTCTGCTCACATAATTTACCAAAATTCATAAGTAAGGCATCGTTTTAAAGGTATTAATTAGCTATGCATGCGAAACGGTGTTTTATTGGGCGTAGTACTTTTTTTAAATAGTAGTTTGCAAAAATAAAATGTTTAAATTTAAACTAAAAGATTTGTGCCTAAAACTATGCCTTCAGAATTATTTTATTCTATCAATTCAAATCTCAAATGCAGATGTTGCTCCATTTTAACAGTCGTGTATATTTTAAAACACTTTTAGAAGCTTCAGCTGTATGTTTGTATGTAAACATTATATTATTTTAGGCGAACACGTGTGTATTCAATCCTACGCTAAATGGGGGCTTTTCAGTATATGATATGCTGTACCTAGTATGTATGTATATGTATGTATGTATACTTTTGATCACATAACGGTTGTACGTAAGACAATAACATAATTGAGATAGATATGGACTTACGTATATATATCAAAACGATCAGAATAAAAAAAGTGATTGAACAATGCCCGTCCGTCCGGCCGTACACACTCTAACTTGCGCAAAAATAGAAATATTTAAATGAAATTGGGTACACAGATACTAATGGGAACAGAGAAAGTTGGGGTTGAAAATAAGGCATATGGATGTATTTCGAAAAACACGTAAAACATGATAATTCAGTCACTAATAAAGCCCGAGTGATGAAATGACGTTATGCCGTTATGAGGAAACATGCTGAAATTTTGAAAAATGGTCCAAGAGGGGCAATTTTTCAAAGATTTATAAGTAAAAACTCAGGAACTGTAGCAGATGAATCGATTAAGCTTGGAAAAAAATTACCCAAGTCGGCAGGGACCACATACATACATATATATAAAAATATATGTAAAATATATAAACAAATTTAATACACATAACTACTTACATATATCGCCCGTTTTATGCAATAGGGATTTAACTCGAAATTTTCGATTTCTGGGATTTTGCCATATTGTTCAATAACTGGGTCGTGCATTTGAGTCTAGCCTTATAAAATACTCAAAAGGATAAAAATGGCGGATATAAAAGTGATTTTGTAGTTAACCGTAGAAGGAAACTATTTGAAATTATAAAAGTTTATTTGCGTTTTTCCAAAAAAAAATTTTTTTGAGTTAAATCCCTATTGCATAAAACGTGCGATATATATTTATGTAGGTATAATAAAAATATTTTATGCTATATGTTTATCAAACATATAAGTAATTCATTGAAAGTTCCATAAGTTCCACTGTAGACATAAAACCAAATAAATATAAGTTTTTTTAAAATGAGCGTGACAGCACAAACTATATCGACTGGCGCCAGGTATGTTTTATTATTTTTTGCGCAAGATGCGCACGGGTCCAGCTAGTATGTATCTACTCTGCCAGCCATCATTACCCACTTCTCAGCAAAATTCTCACACATCTATGTGCTCATTTTTCAATGAAACTCAAATACATAAGAACAACTTTTTTTCTGTTATGTGCTCATTTGATCCACTCTGAAAATTTTATAGTGACATTGGGTGATATTAATAAAAGCCAAGCATTTGCTTTTGCTTAAAATTTCAGACCTTTTACTCAAATTTTGAAATTTGGTTCATACAAATTAATGTCAAATTTATAAAATCTTGAGTAAAAGCATTTGCTTGGTTTTTATTAATATGGCCCATTGAAAAACTCCGCTTAAAAATATGCAATGAATAACTGATGTCTATATTATTAATAGAGAGAGAGAGAGAGCGAAAGAGTTAACATATATGCCGGTAAAATCGCCAATGCTTCATTCATAATTACCAGAAACTTTATCGTCTGTGTACGTGTGTGTTAACCGTATAAAACCGAGGTTTTTACCCACCGATGGCTGGCAGGTTACATTTGTGTGTATTTCCTTGTATATTTATATGTATGTATGCATTTGTGGCGTTGTACATTTTTATTTTATTATGACTTTAATTAATGCTTATTGATTCCAGCAATATTGTGGGTATGTGTGTGTGTGCATTTTTTTGACCTCATAAACTCGTCACTTGATAAACTTAAATAAAAATGGAAACTGGCATTTCAAGCAGCGTTCAGACTCAGCGCATGATAATTACTTTTAATAATTAATGAAAACATGGGTCGGCGCTTATTGAAACGAATCGTTTGTGGTTTGATTGTTTTACCACAGAAATGTGTTTCCATATACATACATATGTACATATATAGAAGATATTGCTTCCGAATGCATTTGTGTTGCCTCATTGCGAATAAAATTAATAAGTTTTAACCTTTCCTTACAAACATACTTTCGTATGCAAGGCTTGAGTAGCCTATTTTGATTTTTTTTTTTTTATAAGGGAGAGAGAAATATATCAAAGCACTCATGGCGGTCAGAAAATTGGCGGCGCGCCGAGTTGTTGGTAATTTCACAATGGAACTTGGAGTATTCGAGAGGAAAGCTCCTCGGAGGATTTATGGACCTTTGCGCGTTGGCGAGGGCGAATATCGACGGAGATTTAACCATGAGCTTTACGCAGACATCGAAATTGTTCAGCGAATAAAGATTCAGCGGCTGCGTTGGGCACGTCATGTCACGAGAATGGGTGAAGGTGCTCCGTCCAAGAAAGTATTTCTATCCAATCCTGCTGTACACAGAAGAAAAGGGAGATCTCCACTGCTTTGGAAAGATCAGGTGGACAGCGACGCTGCCTCCCTAGGTATGCCCATGTGGCGCCATGCTGCACGAGACAGAAAGAGCTGGCACGTTTTATTGGACTCGGCCAGAATCGTCTAGACGGTTACGTGCCAATTAAGGAAGGAAGGAAGCTAATTTTACGTGTCTCGAAATAATGAATAATACGAGTATATCAGAAAATGTCGTAATATATAAATTATTTTTATAAATAAGCACAAACCCTGTAGGATAAGCGATTCAATTCGTATGTTAGAGTTAATTCATCAAAAAAATGTCTGAAAGCGCCAAGTTCGAATTTTTCCAAGAAAAAGTACTTATAAAATGTGTTGAAATTGGGGTCTTATATGTATTGCATGTTTGGCACATTTTTAAGGAGTGATGCGTATTTATTTTCGAAGAGGTGACTGGAACAATTTCTCATGAAATTTATGAAAAGCGAAGTCCTATAAGACAGTGTAAAAGCATGTTTGAGGGCTGAATAATTTCAACTCAAGATTAAACATCTGTATGTAGTAAAAATTTTGTTTGCAATCTCAGTTAAATAACTTGATGAGAAAATTTCACTAGGGGTGAACTCAGACGACATTTTTATATGAAGAACATTTAAGAGCATAGCACCTTGACATATGCAATAGGTTTCGTTTTTTAATGTATTTTGTATTATGTTAGGTAATATTATCTCTTTTGGAGGATCTGCATCACACATGGTACCAAAGTTCCCTACGTGGTAAATTCCATTCTGCGCTTATTTAGCTGCCGAGTGAGAAAACTCACCGCAAGACCAAGCACTGTTAGATATCTACGCTTAAGATGTAAGATTGTGTTTATATATAAGTTTGTTTGTTCGTGTGTACAACGCGTATCATTTTTATAGTTTTGTAATAAAATTTGACATATGTGCGACATTTCCACATCCATTCCATCACCAGTAGAACGTGAGTGTCTGTTGCGATGGATGGATGGATGAATGGTCGTTTGTAAGGCCAGCAATGCAATGGTTTAACGGTGATAAAAACACAGACACAAACACATATATAAATATGTTTTACACAGATGGAGCGGCGTTAGTGAAACCAAAATATGTTGGTAGCGAAATCGTAAATGATGAATGAATAGATGGTTGCTGTGGATGAATGGATGGATGGATGATTGGTTGGATATATTTTCACATGTGACGTTCCAAGCAAATTATGATCGTTTCGTTTCTTGTTGTTGCTATTAGCTTCAGACATGGGCATACTCAATTACATTTTGTAATTATTTATACACCGTAATTGTGGTGTGTAGCATTCATGTAGGTTCAGCAATTCTATATATGTATGTATGTGTAATGCTCGTTTGTACCTGCATATAAATGTCCAAATGCTTTTGATAGCTCATCAAGCTGCTCAAATTTTAAATGCTCTCAGAGCAATACTCGAGATTATCTGAAATGCCGTTATGCGCCCTTTGCCCAAATCTACTGTGTCTGCGTGTGTGTCATATATGTACCTATGGGCATGTGTGTGTGGGTGCGAGGAGGTGCAATTCGAGTACACACGTAGCTGTCTTATCCTTTCATTATCCCAACAACGCACACATTTTCGAAAGCTTTTAGCAAATGTTTATGTAAGTACATACCCTGTCACACTCTGCACCACATTTTCGATTGTTCCGAACTAGTACTAAATTCTGCAGTTTGCACTAGTTCGTTTGTTGGCACAATTTCGATAGTTCTGAACTGGCTGCAAGTTCCTACAAATTCTACAGTTTTACATCTGCCACTTAAGTACAGCATTTGACATCCTTAAAACAAGTGACGCGATGGCACTGAAGTGTGTGACTTTCAATCTGGCGAGTGTGGGTTCGAATCCTGTCGGTGTCGATGTGGATGAAAACTTTTTTTTTATTTTTTCTTTTTTCATTTTTTTAACTAATTTTATTTGCATTTATTTATGTAATAAAAATGTAAAAAATATTAAAAAAAATAATAAAATAAAAAAAATTAAAAATAAGCCTGAGGGATTAGAAAAGCATAATAAGGGTAACATTTCATTCCATTAAGTGAAAGGCAAATTATGCATGCTCTTTATACAACATGTTTGACTAACCATCTGAGAATTATAGAAATTTGCAGAGCCGATGACAAATAAATGAACGAAAAAAAAACATAGAAAGTTTGTCACTTCCAAATTGAATACAAATCAAAATCGGTCTTATAATGGTCGCTCAATTCACTACTTCTGAACTGCTGTAGGTCTATCTATAATTTACCTAGTTCCTTTTTGACACCTTTTCGCTAGTTCTGAACCAGAAGTTGTGTTCTCTAGTTATTGGCTTTCATGCAGGTTTCATATGTGCCTATTTGTTTGCTTTCACATCTTTTTCTGGGTCACTTTAAGATGATCAAAATTTGCATTGCCAACTACTTAAAAACATTTTAGTGCAAATCCATTTGAGATGTACTTCTGAGTGCGCTTACTTAGCTCACTTCTCATGTGTGTGTTGTTGTTGGTTCAGTGAGCTTTCAGTTCGTTTCAGCTTTCATTTTGATAAATTTTTTTTTTATAAATGCATGTGTTTTTTTATGAATTATGCGAGCAAAAGCGTATAGATATTGGCCGCTGACAATTTTCTAATGGCAAAGCATATTTACACATTAAATGTAATTCTCGGTTATCACAAATATTCTTCTTTCTTTGTTTTTTAATAACACCAGCACAGAAACAACAAAAGCAAATTTCATATGGCGCCTGTTCGACATGAGAGGAGGGATGATCAGCAGTGACTAAGGTTCTAATGAGGGCGATGATTTTTATACCTGTAATTCATTCCCCTAACCACACCCACGCAAAAAGCTAAAAATATACAAATACAACGTTTAATAAAAGTAGATAAAATTTGCTGTATATTTCAAGGCGTCATATTTGTTGCACAGTAAAAAATTACAGTTTATTTCTAATATCATTTGGTACTTAATTTAATCATTCTTGGAATTAAATTTGAATTTTAATGCCAAAAAGTCTTATTTTTTATCTATGAGAAGTTTTACAATTTTATTTTTCCAAAGTAGTTTCAAAATAAAGTCTGGAAAAGTATTAAAATCCTCTCTAAAGAAGTTTAATCATTTATGGTTTAAAAACAAATCCTGAAAAGTATAAAAAACTTCCTCTTTCTCAATTATATTACCATCAAAGTATTTTTGGTTTGAAATCAAAACCAAAAAAAAATATTTAAAAAAAATATTAGAAAAAAGTAAAAAAAAATCAAACAAAATGTTTCTAAAACTGCAATCCGCGGGAGTAATTAAATCTACTCAAATAAATGGCCCGAATCGAATAATTGTATCAAGTAAGTATCATGAGGGTAAATTTTGCTTAATTTTTTCAGTCATAAGGCAGTTAAGGGTCCCTCTTTCAGTATCACTGCAAGAACCGCGATGGTGCCGAAACTTCCCTGGATATCTCCAAAATATTAGTATAAAAGTGACAATATGTATATTAGGGCGGGTCGATTTAAAAATCCCTCATTGCTCTGTGAAAATCGTATTCTAGGGATGAAAATAAGAAACTTTGCCGAAGTAACCATACCTCTAAAACGAATTCTGATGTCCCCCAATTTGGGTCGAACTTTTGGGTAGGAAATTTGGTATCTCAGTCACTAATATAGCTGAAGCGATGAAATTTTACCCACGTGTTGAGCTCAGGCCCCTAAGAAGAAATTTGATAAAATTTTGGAAAATGGGCGGTGCCACGCCCACTTCTTAAGGGTCAAACATTGAAAGTTTTATATGTCATAACTCAGAAACCATTAAAGATATACCGATGAAATTTGGTACGCGTGATTTACTTAGTTAGGCAAACGTTTGGACGGAAAATAGTTAAAATCGGTTAACGAGATATGGCTTAAAATGTTTTTATTAAGTCACTTTATAATACACATAAATAAAAGTGGGCGTGGCCGTGAACCGATTTTAACTATTTTCCGTCCAAACGTTTGCCTAATTAAGTAAATCACGCGTACCAAATTTCATCGATATATCTTTAATGGTTTCTGAGTTATGACATATAAAACTTTCAATGTTTGACCCTTAATAAGTGGGCGTGGCATCGCCCATTTTCCAAAATTTCATCAAATTTCTTCTTAGGGGCCTGAGCTGAACACGTGGGTAAAACTTCATCGCTTCAGCTATATTAGTGACTGAGATACCAAATTTCCTACCCAAAAGTTCGACCCAAATTGGTGGACATCAGAATTCGTTTTAGAGGTATGGTTCCGTCGGCAAAGTTTCTTATTTTGATCCCTAGAATATGATTTTCACAGAGCCATGGGCGATTTTTTTGCCTCCCCACAAATCGACCCGCCCTAATGTATATATATATATATATATCGAGACCTAACCGCAATAAAAGTGTATTCAACAAAATTACCGATTTCAGCTTTTTTATGCAAATCTACAATTTACTATCACATGCATCAACTCCGATAATATCTGTGAAATGTGCAGTTTCGAAGTTAAAGACTAAATAAGTTTCAAGGCTGCATACAGACTGTATGCAAAACAAATTAAAACAAGTAAAAGCGCAGCTGTCTTCGGCCGTACCGAAGACTTCATACCTTTCATGAGTGGGGAAATGAAAAGTTACCTATGTATGTACATAGCCGGATTAAGTTTAATTTATAATTATAATTCTGTGGGTTATTTATGGAAAGATTTATTAGAAAAAATGGTGTCTTGGCTATTTAAATGGAGGAGCTACACACCAAAATGTCCATATCTGAACAATCGGTTGTATGGGAGCTATATGTTATAATGGTCCGATCTTGACAATTTTCGGTAATCCCGTTTGGGCCCATATGGGTACAAAGAGTTCAAAATTTCAGGCCGTTAGCTATTAAAATGGAGGAGTTATACACCAAAATGTCCATATCTGAACAATCGGTTGTAGGGGAGCTATATGTTATAGTGGTCCGATCTTGACAATTTTCGGTAACCCTGTTTGGGTCCATATGGGTACAAATACTTCAAAATTTCAGGCCGTTAGCTGTTAAAATGGAGGAGTTATACACCAAAATGTGTATATCTGAATAATCGGATTTTGTGGAACTATATGTTATAGTGGTCCGATCTTGACAATTTTCGGTAACCTTGTTTGGGCCAAAATAGGAACGTCTACTTCAAAGTTTCATGTCCTTAGCTGTTTAAATGGGGAAGTTATGCACAAATTACATTCAAAAATTTCATGTATATCTGAATAATCGGTCGTTTTCTATATGTTATAGTGGTCCGATTCGGCCGGTTCCGACAAATGATCAGCTGCATATAACAACATACCTGTATTCCGAATTTAATTCAGATATCTCAAAAACTGAGGGACTAGTTTGCGTTCACACAGACGGACGGACGGACAGACGGACAGAAGGACAGACGGACAGACGGACATGGCTTAATCGACTCAGCTCGTGATTCTGATCATATCGGTATATATTTTGGTGGGTCCCCCACGCTTCCTTCTGGTACTTTCGACAAAAAATTTTTGGCACTAAGTTATAATACCATTTCATTCTCATGAAAGGTATAAAAACTGTGTCCTGTAAAATTTACTTTTTGTTGGGTACACTTTTATGATGATTAGGGCTCGATATGTAAGGTACTTTAGTGTTTGTTACTACTGTTTTGGATATTTATGTAAATAAATTATGTTAACGTTATTCAATTTCTCATTAATCTTTGGGATAATATGTTATTTGCAGTATATCCACTGGAAATTTTATGGGGGGTTTATTTTTAAATCCAAAAAAGTATAAAATTTATTCCAATTTTCGGATAGATTTAATACCATTTAAACTATTTTTAATACCAGAAATATTCTAAAAATAATGAAAATTTGGTTTTAATTTAATTCCAAGAAAGTATTAATTTGACATCAAGAATAATTTCTGTCTCTCAATATTCTCTTATTTTTATACTCAGCTGTACTAGTACACAGAGTATTATAGTTTTGATTTCCTAACGGTGGATTGTAACAGAATGAAATAATCGAGATAGATATAGACTTATATATATCAAAATGATGAGGGTGAAAAGAGAAATCGATTGAGCCATGTCCGTCCGTCTGTCCGTCTGTGCTCGCGCAAAAATTGAGATATTTTGATGAAATTTGAAATGTAAGTTGGTATCAAGACAGGAACGGATGGTATTGAAAATGGACGAAATCGGGCCATGACCACGCCCACCTCCCCTATATAGTAAAAATCGGAAATTTTGTATCTCAGTCACTAATAGAGCTAGAGTGATAAAATTTCACACACGTATTGAGCTCAGGCTTTTATGAAGAAATATGGTGAAATTTTGGAAAATGGGCGGTGCCACGCCCACTTATTAAGGGGCAAACATTGGAAGTTTTATGAGTCATAACTCAGAAACCGTTGAAGATATATCGATGAAATTTGGTAGGCGTGATATACTTACATAGGAAAATGTTTGGACGAAAAATTGCCAAAATCGGTTGATGACCACCCCCACTTTTATATATGGGTATTATAAAGTGACCTAATAAAAACATTTTAAGCGATATCTCTGTCAAATATAAAGATATATCATTGAAATTTTATACAAGGTGTCCAGCTATGGACATAAAACAAAAAATACAAAAATTTTGGAAAATGGGCGTGGCACCGCCTCCTTTTAGAAGCAGGAATATACGAGATTTCTGAGCCCATAACTCGACAAATAATCGACATATTATGACGAAACTTGGTGTATACACTTTCACTACTTGTAGTAATACATGTTCAAAATTTTAGCGAAATCGGTTGACGACCACGCCCACTTTTATATATGGGTATCATAAAGTGGCCTAATAAAAACATTTTAAGCGATATCTTTGTCGAATATAAAGATAATTCATTGAAATTTTGTGGCATGAGTTCTACAATAGATCGGAAACAAAAAATAGAAAAATTTCGGAAAATGGGCGTGGCACCGCCTCTTTTCCGACAAAGGAATCAACGAGATTTCGGAGCCCATAACTCGACAAATAATTGAGATATTATGACGAAACTTGGTTTATACACTTTTATAAATTGTATTAATAGACACGCAAAAATTTATTGAAATCGGTTTATGACCACGCCTACGTTTTAACAAAGATATTTCTGGACCAACCTCTAGGAATTTGTAACGTGACATCTTTGTAACTAGAATTCATAAAGGAATGAAATTTTGAGCAAAAAATAAAATTCATATGCTTAGTTGGATGACTGATAAAAATGTTGAAAATAGGCGTGGTTACGCCCACTTTATGCAGCACTCGCTTTATATAAAATACACCGTGATTCCATCAGACGCAAACAAACAATGAAAGCATACAGCTGAGTATGTAATGTTCGATTCCACTCGAACTTAGGCTTCCTTACTTGTTTTTAAACCAAAATTGTTTTAATTTTATGCTTTTTGGCATTCTTATATATAAATACCAAAATGGAATTAAAATTAAACTAAAATTTTTACTGTGTGCTTATTGAATGCTTTTAACATGACAATTGCAAAAAGACTTGATCTGTGAATGCAAAATATTCTGAGCTAGGATCATTCAGACTAACGAAAATGCTGGCGCAATATGATATTAAATTCATAAAATGTTCTTATAATAAAATTCAAATACTGCTAAGTTATTTACGAACTAACTGAGATTTCAATGACTTTTCAACAGCGGAAATAATTGCAATTTAAACGATTGCTTTTTATTTATTTACGTAACTACGTAGGAGAAGTTAAGTGTATAAATTTATTAGAATTGAATTAATTTAATGTACTGCCTATTAAATTTTTATTATAACAATGTACAAACGTAGCTCACCCACTAAAAAGTTGGACATTTAATATGCACACTTTGAAATTGTGTTCAAAATTGTTTCCCGACAAACAAGCAAAGCCAAAAACAAACAAGGTAAATCAACTTAAATACCCAGCAACTCAATGAGAAACTGAATTACGAATATGCAGTGCGCGTTTTGTTGGCAAAGCCAAAAATTATCACCATCGAACTGCAAATGCAGATATGTACATACAGACGCACGCATTTTAGTGTGACAGTGTGTGGGTGCCTTAGTGTGTGAAAGCAAGCTTAAATATGCTTTCCCTGTGGTAGATAGATACATATTAGACGACACAAATTTACTACAAGTGCCATTTGCATTCGCATAAATCGATCGAAAGTGAGGAGTGAGCCATTGGAGCTCAACGATCGGTCAAAGCAACAGTCGGCGGCCAACACATTGTCATACGGTCATGAAATGGTGAACCTCAAACCAAATGCAATATTTTTGGAAAAAAAATTCAACATTTTTAAGAAAATTGCTTCGGAATTTATTATTCTTGAGTTGTGCATTTTTTTATGAAAAATCTCAGTTGAAATTATTTCCATTTAAAACGCTTGCAATGCTTATCTGTACCCAAAAAATAAAAAATATATATATATGTATATATATTGAATTTTTAGGATTACAACAACAATTTCCTTTCTTAATGCTGCAGACTTCGCAGTTCCTAAATTACGAACATGAAGTAAAAGGAGCGAACCACAAGAAGCACAAATCAAGTGTCATGGCATTGAAAGAATGCGAACAACAGAGATGTTAAGTATTGCAATCATCATGACTTTCAGCCCTTGAAGTCTCATTCTTTTTCTTGAAGTCTTGAATGCAGCCTTTCAGTCCTTTTTTTGACTGATGATTTAAAATTTGAAGTCCCCAGTATTTTTGGCAAGTATGACTGACCATTCATTTTTTTCATTCATTGATGACTGGCGATATTTTTTAAGCAGTCAATTAGTAAACTAGTACCAAAAATATGCTCTCTATGTATTTTAGCTGTAATAGTATTTATTTTGCATATACCTAAGTCCCAAATATTTACATGAACAGAAATTTTTTTCTCATTTCGAAATTGTTTTTGTTTTTTGTTTTTTATCTCTCCTACAAAGTTTGAAAAAAAGGACTTACCAAATTTGCACTCTAAACTATGGATATGTACACTAGAGCGTATCGAGAAAAAAAGTTCGCCGTACGCCCCCATATGTTCTCTTTTTCGAAAAAATTTCCGAAAATTTTTTTGCCGCCGCTAGATGTCGCTTAAATTCATTTTTTTATATCTTCGGTTTTATGGAGGGTTCCTACTTTATAATTGTATTAACCCTGGGTGCGCCATTGGAGTCACTTCCACCCAGTACATAGTTTATACCATAGATGGCCAGCCAATGGCTCCAGTGACTCCGTTTGTCTCCCAACAACATCGCAGTGGCTCCGAGTGGCTCCCAACAACAAGCAAATCAATTTCGACAGAATAACACGTATTTCTTTTTTTCACAGAAATCGTTGTCGCGGCGAGCACTCAAACCTATCGGTCCAGCATCGACCAATGAATGTCGGCGTAGATACTGCTTCGACATTCATTGTGTAGTTACGCCTTCATACATACATATTACATAGCCTCAGCATTAGGTACATATTTATTTTATTTTTTATTTATTTATTTATATAAAAATACATATGTATGATGTACATTTACATATATCTGCTACCTCGTTTATGTTGTTTAGCAAAATATTTGAATGCCTAGCTGCAGCATATCTGTATGTACATACATAACTACATGTTGCTGCAATAAACCGTTATTTGGCAAAATAATATCTATATATTAATATGCTAACATTTTTCCCATACAAACAATTGCCAGGCTGTTTTGCACATTTAACATACTCATATCCACATAAAATTGATATGGATGAGTTCGTATGAGTCAGGAGCAGTGCATAGGCATATAATTTTTTCTATAAATTATTTAATTTCTTTATAATTAATAAATAAAGTTTTTAGTTTTGTACCATTTTTGATTTACTTCGTTTTTGCTTCGTTGCCAAATGTGCCCACTATCTATATATTAATAGGCTAACATTTTTCCCATACAAACAATTGCCAGGCTGTTTTGCACATTTAACATACTCATATCCACATAAAATTGATATGGATGTGTTCGTATGAGTGAGGAGCAGTGCATAGGCATATAATTTTTTCTATAAATTATTTAATTTCTTTATAATTAATAAATAAAATTTTTAGTTTTGTACCATTTTTGATTTACTTCGTTTTTGCTTCGTTGCCAAATGTGCCCACTATCTATATATTAATAGGCTAACATTTTTCCCATACAAACAATTGCCAGGCTGTTTTGCACATTTAACATACTCATATCCACATAAAATTGATATGGATGAGTTCGTATGAGTCAGGAGCAGTGCATAGGCATATAATTTTTTCTATAAATTATTTAATTTCTTTATAATTAATAAATAAAATTTTTAGTTAAGATAAATAGATATCGTAAACGTGTTTACAAATATCGTAAACACAGTTGAAGAGTCGCTTTAATTTAAAAGCGCTCACCACCGGGCCTACCTTCCTAGATCTGCCTTGATTTTGACCATGATTTCGCGTCGGACCGTGATCAAAAGAGCAAATCAGTGTTGCGGTACAACTGGAATTTGGAAAGTGTTGCTTATCTCCGCGAAAAGGAATAATTTTTGTACCAATACAAAGTTGAAAAAATAAATTGCATGGTCGAATTTCGACCACCGGCGATACTAGTTTTTATAATTCCGCGAAGAAGGTTGTTGGATTTTTTAGTGATGTTGTTGTCGTGTGGCTCCCTTACGCTTAAATCCTGACCACCTATGGTTTATACCACCTTAATGTAACTTTTTTTTGCTTGTATGTTAAACGTCGTCAAAAAACATTAACCTTTTGTGAAAGAAGTATTTCGATCGATGCCGTAGAACCGCAAACAAAACGTTCCGAGGAATATGCGTTTTTCGCTTCCTGTGGTTTTTAGGTTAATTTTATAAAGTTTTTTTCTGAAGAGGCTCCTACTGAAATTTTATGCCGAATAATTTTCTAGAACATTTTAACCATCTAGCACCTCTAAGAAAGTGTTATTTTGACCTCTTTTTATAAGTCAGGAAATATAGTATAGTATTTTTAAGGTCGCTAGAGGGTTAAAATGTTCTAGAAAATTATTCGCCACAAAATATCGGTAAGGGTCTCCTCAGAAAAAATCGTTGTAAAATGAACCTAAAAGACCACAGGAAGCGAAAAACTTATATTCCGCGGAATGTTAAATGTGTTTTATTTACGGTTCTACTGAATCGATCGAAATTCCTCTTTTGAAAAAATGAATGCTTATTGACAATGTTTAACATGCCGGCGAAAAAAGTTACAGTAAGGTGGTATAAACGCAGCACTGAGTGGAATTGACCCCATTGGCGGACGTAGGGTTAATATAATTATAAAGTAGGAATCCCCCTCTCATGCCAAAGAGATTGGTGTATGAAACTTAGGGATCGAAACTTTAAAAACCTACTCTGAAAAAAATATACGTAGTTAAATCAACAACTCTCCGCTGTTGAACCTCCGTCTTTGATTCAACAGCAAAAGTATTTGTTTTAACGGCAAAGTTTTTGATTCAACAACTTTCCATAGTTAATTCAAAGACGGGCGTTTTTGATTCAAAAACTCCCTTGCTGTTGAAAAATTTTGAAGTATGTAAATAAAAAATAGAAAAAAATTTTTTCAAACTTAAATTTTCGGGAAAAATATATATGTATGTATTTACATGCATATGTATATGTATATGCAATATATAATTACAAATAAAGGTAAGTCACAATAATAATATTTATGTATATATTATTATAATATATTAATATTATATGTACATTTGTACGTTTAAAAATACATACATATATTTTGTATTTTCAGATTAAGTATGTTTGATTATCCCGTTTTCCGATAGCGAGCAATTGAGGTAAAACTTTTCGGCGATGATTGCGCAGAAATCTACAAATCTGGCGGTCGGAAAACAATGTAAGTTAATATAAAGAATGTGTTATGAAATAATAAAATAAAATCAGTTGTGTTTATGTGTTTGCGTGTGTAAAAAGCCCTACAGACAGTGATAGTCATTTGATATATCATTTGTGGTGCAGGATTGTGCCACTACTGCCTACAAGTTTCCATAATCTTTATATTGGCGGTGTGAAAATGTGATGCAAACCTTTGTGGCCGTGTCTCTTTCCACACATCGTGTTGTTCAAATGATGCATCAAATGACCATCACTGAATGGAAAAAGTTTGTTTGGTGAAACCGGGCCTTAGTATTAATATTACTATGTAAACATATATTATATAAAAAAAACTAAATAAAATAATATCTATTATATTAAAAAAATTACTATTGTTTACAATTTTTTTGAGATTAACTTAAATGTGTAAGTATTTGCTTTAATGGTGCCCGTTTTTGGACCAAAAACTTTTGCGGTTAATTCAAAAGCAAAAGTTGTTAGCTTAAATACGAACAGTATTTGAATCAACAGTGCTCGCATTTGGACTAAAATTTTTTGCTGTTAATTCAAAAGTAAAAACTGTTAACTTAAATGTAAAAGTATTTCATTCAACAGTTTCCGTTGTTAACTTAAATACGAAAAGTATTTGAATCAAAAACGCTCGCATCTTTGGCACATTTCAACTGCGGAAAGTTGATCATTTAACGGCAAAAGTCTTTGTATTTACAACGTTTTTTTTTCAGAGTAGTAACCCCTATGAGAAGAATGGCAAAAGACTGTAGCTGCAATCATTTCATGATTGCATTCAAATGATTGCAGTAACGGGGTGGATTGCAGCCAGGTGACTGCACAGTTAAAATTTACCAGTCAGAATGAAGGCTTACTTTTTTAATTCCCAGTCATGACTGAGACAAAAAATGAATAGCAGTCATTTTGACCCCAATCAAAAGACTGCGCAGTCACAAAGTACTGCATTACTTAACATGATGTATCCAATTATACTGTAAACAAGGCTAATGCCCTGGTATCACCTGTTGATGTTTACCATCCTCCTTTAGAGTTGGTTTACGAAATTATAAATAACGATAACCGTGGTAACGTAAAAGAGTTTAACTCTGAGTCTAGTTTTTGTTACAATTTTTCTAAGGCAAACTATAATAAACTTAATAAAGAACTCTCAAGATTGGTATGGCCAGACTATAATGGAAACGTCGATCTAAATGTTTTGCATTTCAATAACACGATTCTTAATCTTTTTGAGAAATACGTACCGAAACATAAACGCAAATATAATGAACCTTTGTATCTTTGGGCCACTAGCGAGTTAAGAGCTTTAAAAAATAAAAAATCGCGCTTCTTTAAAATATATAAGAAGACTGGTTCTCAAAAGGATTATATGAAATACTCAGTTCTGCGTCATAAGTACTCACTTCTGAACAAAAAGTGCTATAAGTCTTATATATTTAAAATGAAAAAGAACATTTTTTCCAACCCGAAATCATTTTATGGTTTTGTAAACTCGAAACGTAGAGTAATGGGATTCCCATCATCTATGAGATATCGTGATTGTGATGCCAGTGATAGCCAAGATGTCGCTAACCTTTTTGCCCTCTTCTTTGAATCAAATTATTCCAATACTAATGTTAGCTTTAATGAATACCCGTATCAAGTTTTTCAGAATAACACATTTGAATGCCCTTTTATAGATCCAGAAGAGGTTTTATTTTTGCTTAAAACAATAAAGAAGTCCATAAACTACGGACCAGATATGATTCCTTCAATATTTTTAAACAAATGCGCCGAGTATATTTACCAGCCATTATCCACACTATTTAATCTGTCTTTGAAGTCAGGAATTTTCCCAAAAGCGTGGAAAGAATCTTTTATTATTCCTCTACATAAATCTGGAAGTAGATCTTCCATCGAAAACTATCGCGGCATAGCAAAGCTTTCGGCTATCCCAAAGTTATTTGAGGCTATTGTCACCAATTGTCTAAATCATTCCATTTCCTCATCAATAGTAAGTTCGCAGCATGGTTTCTGTAGAGGCAAATCAACTGTTACCAACTTACTAGAATTTACAACTCATGTCTCTAACGGTTTTAGGAATAATGCTAATACCGATGTAATTTATACTGACTTCAGCAAAGCCTTCGACAAGGTCAATCACGCGTTACTTATCCATAAACTTGATCTTCTTGGTTTTCAACCTATTCTGTTAAAATGGATTGCGTCATATGTCACTAATAGAACACAAAGAGTTGTTTTTAAAAATGCTTTTTCCAACATCATTAACGTATCTTCAGGAGTTCCACAAGGCAGCCATCTTGGTCCGACTCTGTTTTTGCTGTTTATAAACGACATTTCTTATGCAATTTGTAACTCAAAACTTCTGATGTATGCCGATGATGTGAAACTTTTCAAGTCTTACTCTTCTTTGGAGGAAAGATCTGCCCTACAAAATGATTTAAATTGCTTCGCTACGTGGTGCAATATTAATCTTATGCCACTCAATCTTAGTAAATGTAAATTTATGAGCTTTTCACGGAAGATCCTTCAACCTGCGTCTTACACAATTAATAACTATAGTTTGGAACAGGTTTACGATTTTGTTGACCTAGGAATAAGATTTGATAGTAAGCTCCACTTTAACCTGCATATTAATGCTACAGTAAACAAAGCTAAAAGTATCCTAGCATTTGTAAAACGTTGGTCTAAGGAATTTAATGACCCTTACGTAACTAAAGCCCTGTTTACAACATTAGTACGACCTATACTAGAATACGCTTCAATAATCTGGAGTCCGCAATATCAAGTTCATTCTGATAGACTGGAATCAATTCAAAAACAGTTCTTACTTTTTGCGTTAAGGAACTTTCATTGGGACCCACGGACAAATCTTCCCTCGTACACTAGTCGCTTGAAGCTTATTAATCTTCCAACCTTATCAAGCCGCAGGGAAATGTTAGGTGTAATATTTCTGGTTAAACTACTGAAAGGATCCATAAGCAGTCAATTTCTCCTATCCGAAATAAACTTAAATGTTCCTATTCGACCATCAAGACATTTTCAACCTATCTTTTTAAAGCAGTGTAGAACTAATTTTGAATTACACGAACCACTTCGTTGCTTATGTAAATCTTTTAATGATTATTCTACTCATTTCGATATATCAGACTCTATTTATCTGATAAGAAAAATTCTGTTGTGCGCTCTTAACAAGTGACAACAAATCTCTCGCTCTAATTGACTATTCTATTTTTGTCTATTACTTTTATTTGTAGTTTTATATTTTATTCTATGTACATATGTATATCCAGCTGATGGAATTATATTTTCTGTAGCTGAGCAGTATAAGTTCTCGACGTTTAATAAACTTCTACCACTCAACACCTTGGCCAAATTTTATTTTAAAATCTCCGTACGTCATGCGGATGCGCCCCTCGTGCGGTTGGGTGGGTGGAGGGAAATCGTTGGGTTTATTATTATTATATCTCTGGCGAACAATGAGTCTTTTGGGTTAAGTGATTTGAAATATATGTATAAAAGGCATGATTGCCAATGTAACAGATTTCTGTAGGTAATACGACAGTGCTTTAGTTAATGTTTTAGCTTTTGTTTCATGTAAAACTCTGGTGAAAATTAATAATACGGTTTTCTCATTTCTTTTTTGTAGTTTGCTTTTCCGACAGGGAAAATACATCGGTTTTCTGATTCTTAAACATGACTTCGAGTATTGTTGCCTTTATTAAGTACATTAAAAAATTTGCATAATTTCGGTTGAAGTAGGTTCCATAACATGATATTAATAAAACTAATCTAGGGCACAGTAGGTACTAAAAAGTCTAATCGGATAATTCTTCTTCTCTTTTGAAAGTGAATAAAATGCAATAATGTCCACTAGTCAGAAAGGGAGTTAAGGTTCGAGAGAAGAACCACAGGCGGAAATTTGGAATAAAAATATGCATATAGATATTTTTTTTGTAATAAATGATTGCTTTGAGGAGTTATTAAAAGTCTGCAAACAATTCAGTTTCATCTTGTGATGGCTGGTGCAGACCAGTACCTAAACAAAACTGAAATATTACTTAGTTCAGCTAATCTTTCAAGTTTCATTCAATTCGGTACAAATTACCGAAATGTAGTTAATTTCCATTCAAGGTAATGACGGGTCAATCCGCAGCCTTTAAAGTTATTTTTGCAAATTATGCACGTTATCCATCACTGTAAATCGATCGATTCAGCTGAGAGAACGATGATGGAATTTTATGTCAAGATATATCTCTCTGCCATTTCCTGTTAAGATCTAAAGCAAGCCACATGTGGTGGATGTTACTGTATAAAAATATTAATATTTGAGTGCGGTTATCATTTTTTATAAGTCCAATCGCGAATAAATTTACTTAAATAAAAGCGCAAGTAAGTGTTAAAATAATTTAGCATCGCGATAATATCGTAATTTTCCCGCAAAAGTGTTCATTTTTTTATAATTAAAAGTCCCAGAAAAAAATAAGACATTCTACTGCCTCGTGCAGGCGACATTTCTGGAAGGATTGGTAAAAGCACCTTCTCCAACCTGCATACAACTATAAATACCTTCATCATATTATCCTCATACATAAAGGTACGTAGTTATGCTGTCCATAGAATATTAGTATTTCTATGTAAAACGTGGTTTTGGTAAACTTTATTCAAAGGTCACCAGGTTCCATCCCACGTGGATACCCTAGTAGGGATTGGTTATCTGCAAGGTGCATTTACGCAACAAGCATATATAATCGTACAGAGGCCTATTTGGAGTACGTTGGCAGCAGTGGTCATCTGAACAATTATACGGGAGCACCAGCTTCCATTCTGCTCATCGTAGGAGCAGCATAGGAATATGCATATATAGGCATAGACAGCGTCGATCCAGATTAATTGTATTACTATAAAGAACAAAGTAAAGAAAAGAAACCTAAAAACAATAATTGGATTAGAGAAAACAAAAAAAAAAAAAAAAAAAAAAAAAAAAGAAAAATTAATGTAATTCCCCGTGAAATGAAATTTCTGAGTTAGGTAGTTTATTGAAAAAAAACCAAAAACAACAAAAGGTTTCCCTTTTATCGAAAAGAAAGAAAAACTTTACATAAGCAAACGAATTTTCATGTAGTATGTAGTATATATGGCCATTCATAATATGCATATGTGAGTACCTGTAGGTATCTCTGCATATGTATATCTAGGTATACATATGTACGGGTATATGCGGATGCCTACATGTGCATATGTATGAATAAGTATGTAGTTATATAAACAAATCTACCAAAATTAAAATATGAATTATTATTTGTAATCAAGAAAAAGAAAAATGTAAAAAAAAAAAAAAAAAAAATTTAATTTAAAGCGCATAGATTGAGTTGAGGCAACAAATACGTATATGAAGTATGCATATTTATTTTGAACATTTATTATATACATTTTAAATCATCATCGGCACCAACAAAATTCAGTCAACTTGTTTGCGCAAACATCGTTGGACATCCCTAATGCAATGTAAGTAAACAAACATACAAACATATCTACACATTTACATAAATATGCATATAACATATTCTTAGTTTGAAGTACATACATATATACCTATCAAGATGCCATGAGCCGTACTCACATTATCGTTGCTCTCTAGATTACTCACTCTAAGTAATTGATAATTTTATTATTTTTAAATTTTTTTGTTATTACACTTGTATAAAAGAAATAAGTTTACGAACATGCTTATATATATATGTATGTACACCTAAATCGGCATATAACCTATTTTAGTTTTAGTTAAATTTGAGATACTATGAGTTGTACTCACAATACCGTTTATCATTTTCATTGATAACTTTGATTTAGTTTGTTAGTGGTACCTTCCTCCCTAATATTTAAAAGGCATACATACATCTTTACATAAGCATACATAATGAAGTAAGTTTTTTTTTGTTTTTTTTTTTGCTATGGCATACCGCCGACATATGTACATAAATATTATCATTTACATATAATATACATATATACACATAGATACGTAAATTCAAATTTACCTAAATAATGAATGAAGAGTTCAGATTTGTTTGTTGATTTACATACATACGTTTATACTAACATACTTATGTATGCCCGCAGTGGAAGAATGAAACGTAATTTTAGTCTAATGAGCATTCCTTAATTCTCTTATCTTTTGTTAATTATGAATAAAGAGTAAATTATTATAAGTCTTGTGAGTTGATCATGTAGTCGTGGGGTTTGGTTGGTTGGGTATGGGAGAAGTTGATGTTAACTCTCAATACATGGTAGGGAAGGGAGTGAGAGTAAATAAGGAGGCAAAACAACACCTCAAACCTCCTCTCACAGGTATGTTTTCATTTTATTATGCAGGTATTATTTTGGCATAGGTAATATTAGTATGATCTGACCAGCCATAGCCGCTGGTGCCTTCCTCCGATTAGGAATTTTGTTTTGTTTTGGTCTGTTTGTTTTGATTTTATTACTATGCTGTTTTAGTCCGTCCGAATATAAAAGAAAAGCCAAAGCTGAGTGCAGTTAGTGATGTTTCTTTTTTGAATGAAGTTTCGATTTGGGTTCGTCCCTTGAAGTGCATGAAAATAACTTTTTATATATGTGCATACTAGGGTGGTTTGTTAGGAGCAAAAACCCCGACCTCCCGAGTGACTAAAGCCCGGCTAACGCAAGCATGCACGCCCGCTCCGCATACCCTAGTGTCGGTCCATGACAGTATATATATATAAAAATGGCGCCCAACGTGGGGCCCGAACGACCGCTCGCTCGACGAAATCATGATAGCTCTAATCTTTATGGTTAGTACGTCATGTGCGGAGTCCCAGTATTTATTTTACTTGCAATGTTAATTTTGCGGAGTGATGGAATTAGTTTGGATGCGTCTGTTCGTCCATCTAACCAACTCCGAAAAGTTAGCAAATCCCCATTTTCTACTAATACTTACACGTTTTAATCATTTTTGGAATAGGGTTTATTAAGTGTTTATAAGTTCACCCTACCAGTGATTATACATGAAATATTTGTAGGAGTACCCTTTACCCTTTTTGCAATCTTTATCGCGTTTACGAGTAATGCTTGATTGTAAAATAGTAAAGGATTGAATTAGTAAAATTGCATCAGCTACATGTAAATTTCAAGTATGCGTAATAGAATGAAAATTATATACCTCCTTATTTACCCACGACATACTTCAACTTACAAGACTATTCAGGTTATAGAAAAAAAAAAACCCCCAAACATCATAAACACAAAACAAAAAGACAAATATTTTTTTTTGCACAATTTTCTTTTGGTTTAATAAAGTTATTAGTTCAGTGTAGAGGTCTATTAGTCCTTACAATGCCTGTAGGTCATAGTGACGAAAATTTAGCAAACCTTGCGGCTCCTGGTTGTGTATGCACTATTTGCAACGAGGAGACCACAAACTTTAATTTCGTATCTACGCCGTGCATGCATGGTTTTCACCGATCATGTTTGATGATCTGGTTGACAGATAACGACTCATGTCCTCTATGTCGTAGAACTATCGATTCGCAGTCTTTGAGAAGTTTCTCTGAACAGGAGCTCATTCCAGAGCTGGATAATGCTAGTTCTCAAGGAGCGATACCCAGAAATACTAACAATAGCTTTAGAGGTCCTACAACGAGATCTAGAGCTGCAAATAACAATACATTAAATATGTCAGCAAATGATGATACTCGATCACCAGCTAATAGACGTCGCCCTCATTATAACCGACAAAATCGTGATGAACAGCGACAACCTAACCTTAGTTTACATCGTATACAGCAGATGATAGAGGAGACTACTCAACGTCAGCGAGTTACCATGACACGCGAAATTACCGATACTGTTAGCCAGTTAGTATCACAGACGTTAGAAACACATTTTCAAAATCTTAATTTAAATAATAATACTAATGGTCAAATCAGACAAGAACCCGAACCGGCTCAAAATTTGTTAGATTTGCCTAATAACAATGAAAGACGTTCTTCTGCTTCTCAGAACCAAAATAATGACCGTAGAAATTTCAACGCACATAACAACAGCAACAATACCCGTAGAGGTGAAAATCCACCTAACAATTTGTCACCTGAAGCGATTTCAAAGATTATTATAAACTGGAAGTTAACTTTTGATGGATCATCAGAAACCGTTTCTGTTAACGAATTTATTTATAGGATTAACGCGTTGACAATTTCATCTTTAAGAGGGAATTTCAATGCCCTTTGTCAGAATGCCCATGTTCTTTTTGAAGGAAAAGCAAAGAATTGGTACTGGAGATATCACCATTCAGTACGGGATCTTGATTGGGTTGACTTGTGCGAGGCATTGAAAAGCAATTTTAAAGACATTAGGACTGATTATGATATTAAGGAAAAGATACGGAATAGGAAACAGAAAAATGGAGAATCATTTGAACAATTTTTGGAATCAGTTATGACCTTAAGTGATAGCTTGAGAGTACCGATATCAGAGCAAGAATTAGTTGAAATTCTAATACGCAACCTACTTCCTGAAATACGGCTAGAGTTACTTCACTTGGACATAACATCTATTTCTGTCTTAAGACGCGCTTGTAGGCGTCGCGAGAACTTTTTTGATACCGTGAAGAATAGTGTGGCAAGGCCGCTAATTCCTCAGAAACGACAATTGGCGGAAGTGCTGCAAATTAGTTCAAGCGAAATCCCTGACACAAATTTAACCGAACCTGTTGAAGCGACATCCGTAGAGGCTATAGAAAACAAATGTTGGAACTGCGATTTGCCTGGACATAGTTATAAACAATGTCTCAAGCCTCGTAGGGTCTTCTGTTATGGGTGTGGTTTACTTGCTTTCTTCTTACCAAATTGCCCGAATTGTAACAATCCGGAAAACAAGAAAAGGGGTGTCTACAATACCACCAGCAGGCATCCCAATCCAATATCAAATTAAAACCAATTAGAGTTGCTAAAAGTATGGTGAAAACAACGCCATCGGATGTAACTTTGCACCCGATTCGTCCACTTCACCAACGTATAAAAGAATATGAGTTAAAGCGCCAGGAGATCTTTTCTCAACCACGTTCGACTATTCGAGCAAAACGGTTTTGGCAAAACGTTAAAATACAAAAAGAAAATTTAGCGACCACAGTGGTGTGTAAACTAGACGACATTCGACCATATGCCACTGTTGAAATTTTAGGAGAAAAAGTTCTTGGTCTCCTTGACTCAGGAGCTTCCGTGAGTTGCTTAGGAGCCAAGTGGGCTTCAAATATAATTAATCAAAATATTAATATAAAGAAACTTGACACTAATTTGCGTACTGCAGATGGATCAAATCAATCAGTTCTTGGCAAAGTAACGTTAGATGTGTGTTATGAGAATAAAACCTTACCTATTGAATTTTATGTCGTACCTAGTCTCAGTCAGGATGTGTACCTAGGTGTAAATTTTTGGAAAAGTTTTCTAATTGCCCCGAATATTGTAAGTGAGCTTGCTGTGTTAGAATCAGATGAAAATACTCATGAGCTATCAACGATTCAAAAGCAGAAGCTGGCCTCAGCTGTTCAATGCTTTCCTTCGTTTGAGGAGAAGGGCCTGGGTAAGACAACACTAGTCGAAAACACTATCGACGTTGGTAATGCAACTCCAATAAAGCAGAGGCATTTTCCCATTTCGCCGGCAATTGAAAAGCTAATGGGTGATGAAATCGATCGGATGATATCGTTGGGAGTTATCGAGGAATCGAACAGTCCATGGTCCTCACCTGTGGTTCTGGTTAGGAAACCGGGGAAGGTTCGTCTATGTTTAGATAGTCGCAAGGTAAACACAGTGACAATAAAGGATGCCTATCCATTACCGCATATAGAAGGCATTTTAAGTAGGTTGTCGCGGGCAGAGTTCATTTCTAGTTTGGATCTTAAAGACGCGTTTTGGCAAATCCCGTTGGAAGTGTCTTCAAGGGAGAAGACAGCCTTCACTGTGCCAAACAGACCATTATATCAATTTAGGGTAATGCCATTTGGTCTCTGCAACGCGCCCCAAACTATGTGCCGGTTAATGGATAAGGTTATCCCTTATCACCTCAAGGAACGCGTGTTTGTGTACCTTGATGACCTTCTTTTGATATCAGAAGATTTTGATTCACATATCCAGCTTTTACAAGAAGTAGCGTTGCATATTCAAAAGGCTGGTTTAACAATTAACATCGGCAAAAGTAAATTTTGTCTCAAACAGGTCCGCTATTTGGGTTATGTGGTAGGGCAAGGTACTCTTCAGACCGACCCAGAAAAAGTTTCAGCAATTACTGAATATCCACCACCTAAGTCGGTGAAACAGCTACGCCGATTTTTGGGAATGGCAGGGTGGTATAGGCGGTTTATTTCCAACTTTGCTGCTATTACTCACCCGTTGACGGAACTGCTTAAGAAAAGCCGCGAATTTCATTGGTCACAGGAAGTACAGGACGCTTTTGAGCTCCTAAAGCAACGTTTGACTTCTGCGCCTATATTAGCGAATCCTGATTTCAGTAAACCCTTTCTGATACAGTGTGACGCGAGTCAATGTGGAGTTGGCGCAGTCCTTGCCCAAACGAACGATAATGGCAATGAGGTACCTATAGCCTATATGAGCCAAAAACTCAACAAAGCCCAGCGGAATTACTCCGTAACGGAGCAGGAATGCCTCGCCGCAGTTTTGGCAGTGAAGAAATTTAGGGCTTATATCGAAGGGCAAGAATTTCGCATCATAACGGACCATGCAAGTCTTCGTTGGCTGATGAAGCAGAGCGATCTCAGTGGACGTTTGGCTCGATGGGCACTGAAATTGCAAGCTTTTGCGTTTACGATTGAGCATCGTAAAGGATCAGAAAATGTAGTCCCAGATGCTTTGTCGCGTGTAAATGTAGAGAATATGGATGAGTTAGTTTTACCTTACGAAAACGTTCCAGATATTGACCTAAATTCGCCTGAGTTTGACACTGTTGAATACGCTACGTTAAGAGAAAAATTGAAGCTTAAGGAAAACCAATATCCTGACTTCAAGGTAGTTGAAAGATACATATATCATAGAACTGAATTTTATACAGGAAATGAAGAGCAACAAGAAAAGGCATGGAAACTTCTTGTACCAGATGGATTGCGAACGCAGGTTTTATTTAATGCACATAACGTAGATACAGCTGCTCACGGGGGAGTCGCTAAAACTGTAGAAAGAGTTAGAAGATATTTTTATTGGCCAGGTCTTTATCGTTCGGTAAGAGAATACGTTTCGGACTGTGAAGTGTGTAAGACAACTAAACACCCCACCAAAGTCCTTAGACCTCCTATGGGTACTTTTACACCAACCGAGCGAATTTTTCAAAGATTGTACATAGATTTGATAGGACCTTTTCCGCGGTCGAAGAGCGGCCATATTGGTATATTGATCGTACTTGATCATTTATCAAAGTTCACCTTTTTATGCCCTCTGAAGAAATTTACCACATCACCGATAACCAACTATTTAAAACAACATGTATTCGATACTTTCGGTGTTCCCGAATTTATCGTAAGTGACAACGGGAGTCAATTTCGATCCCGCGAATTTGTAAGTTTTTTGAACAAATATGGGGTTAAACATATTTTCACGGCAATATATTCACCACAAAGTAACAGCTCAGAGAGGGTAAATCGTTCAATCAATGCCGCACTTCGTGCTTATATAAAACATGACCAGCGCGATTGGGATCTCCATTTGAGTAGTATAAATTGTGCATTGAGAAATTCGATTCATCAGACTATTAACTTTTCCCCTTATTTTGTCGTGTTCGGTCAGCATATGATAAAGCATGGTAACGATTACAAGCTTCTACGCAATATTAATATGGTAAATGAAGGTATGATAGAGACTCAAGAAAGTAGAATTGATAACTTAGGTTTTGTTCGAGATTTAGTACGAGAGAATATCCAAAAAGCGTATGAAACCAATTCGAAGAGGTACAACCTGCGATCTCGCGATGTAACATTTAACGTTGGACAGGAAGTCCTCTGTCGTAATTTCACGCTGAGTAAGGCTTCAGAAAAATTCAACAGCAAGTTGGCAAACACGTTTGTGAAAGCTAGAGTTCGAGAGAAGGTTGGCAGATCGTGTTACATACTAGAAGATATGACAGGGAAATTGCGAGGCACATTTCATGCGAAGGACATGCAACCCCTTAAATCCTAGCCCAGTGCCATTTTCCAGTTTTTAAGTTTTCCGTGTTATTTAGTTCCACACACTTAAAATCTGCTGTGTGATGGCTGGTGCAGACCAGTACCTAAACAAAACTGAAATATTACTTAGTTCAGCTAATCTTTCAAGTTTCATTCAATTCGGTACAAATTACCGAAATGTAGTTAATTTCCATTCAAGGTAATGACGGGTCAATCCGCAGCCTTTAAAGTTATTTTTGCAAATTATGCACGTTATCCATCACTGTAAATCGATCGATTCAGCTGAGAGAACGATGATGGAATTTTATGTCAAGATATATCTCTCTGCCATTTCCTGTTAAGATCTAAAGCAAGCCACATGTGGTGGATGTTACTGTATAAAAATATTAATATTTGAGTGCGGTTATCATTTTTTATAAGTCCAATCGCGAATAAATTTACTTAAATAAAAGCGCAAGTAAGTGTTAAAATAATTTAGCATCGCGATAATATCGTAATTTTCCCGCAAAAGTGTTCATTTTTTTATAATTAAAAGTCCCAGAAAAAAATAAGACATTCTACTGCCTCGTGCAGGCGACATTTCTGGAAGGATTGGTAAAAGCACCTTCTCCAACCTGCATACAACTATAAATACCTTCATCATATTATCCTCATACATAAAGGTACGTAGTTATGCTGTCCATAGAATATTAGTATTTCTATGTAAAACGTGGTTTTGGTAAACTTTATTCAAAGGTCACCAGGTTCCATCCCACGTGGATACCCTAGTAGGGATTGGTTATCTGCAAGGTGCATTTACGCAACAAGCATATATAATCGTACAGAGGCCTATTTGGAGTACGTTGGCAGCAGTGGTCATCTGAACAATTATACGGGAGCACCAGCTTCCATTCTGCTCATCGTAGGAGCAGCATAGGAATATGCATACATATATAGGCATAGACAGCGTCGATCCAGATTAATTGTATTACTATAAAGAACAAAGTAAAGAAAAGAAACCTAAAAACAATAATTGGATTAGAGAAAACAAAAAAAAAAAAAAAAAAAAAAAAAAAGAAAAATTAATGTAATTCCCCGTGAAATGAAATTTCTGAGTTAGGTAGTTTATTGAAAAACAACCAAAAACAACAAAAGGTTTCCCTTTTATCGAAAAGAAAGAAAAACTTTACATAAGCAAACGAATTTTCATGTAGTATGTAGTATATATGGCCATTCATAATATGCATATGTGAGTACCTGTAGGTATCTCTGCATATGTATATCTAGGTATACATATGTACGGGTATATGCGGATGCCTACATGTGCATATGTATGAATAAGTATGTAGTTATATAAACAAATCTACCAAAATTAAAATATGAATTATTATTTGTAATCAAGAAAAAGAAAAATGTAAAAAAAAAAAAAAAAAAAATTTAATTTAAAGCGCATAGATTGAGTTGAGGCAACAAATACGTATATGAAGTATGCATATTTATTTTGAACATTTATTATATACATTTTAAATCATCATCGGCACCAACAAAATTCAGTCAACTTGTTTGCGCAAACATCGTTGGACATCCCTAATGCAATGTAAGTAAACAAACATACAAACATATCTACACATTTACATAAATATGCATATAACATATTCTTAGTTTGAAGTACATACATATATACCTATCAAGATGCCATGAGCCGTACTCACATTATCGTTGCTCTCTAGATTACTCACTCTAAGTAATTGATAATTTTATTATTTTTAAATTTTTTTGTTATTACACTTGTATAAAAGAAATAAGTTTACGAACATGCTTATATATATATGTATGTACACCTAAATCGGCATATAACCTATTTTAGTTTTAGTTAAATTTGAGATACTATGAGTTGTACTCACAATACCGTTTATCATTTTCATTGATAACTTTGATTTAGTTTGTTAGTGGTACCTTCCTCCCTAATATTTAAAAGGCATACATACATCTTTACATAAGCATACATAATGAAGTAAGTTTTTTTTTTGTTTTTTTTTTTGCTATGGCATACCGCCGACATATGTACATAAATATTATCATTTACATATAATATACATATATACACATAGATACGTAAATTCAAATTTACCTAAATAATGAATGAAGAGTTCAGATTTGTTTGTTGATTTACATACATACGTTTATACTAACATACTTATGTATGCCCGCAATGGAAGAATGAAACGTAATTTTAGTCTAATGAGCATTCCTTAATTCTCTTATCTTTTGTTAATTATGAATAAAGAGTAAATTATTATAAGTCTTGTGAGTTGATCATGTAGTCGTGGGGTTTGGTTGGTTGGGTATGGGAGAAGTTGATGTTAACTCTCAATACATGGTAGGGAAGGGAGTGAGAGTAAATAAGGAGGCAAAACAACACCTCAAACCTCCTCTCACAGGTATGTTTTCATTTTATTATGCAGGTATTATTTTGGCATAGGTAATATTAGTATGATCTGACCAGCCATAGCCGCTGGTGCCTTCCTCCGATTAGGAATTTTGTTTTGTTTTGGTCTGTTTGTTTTGATTTTATTACTATGCTGTTTTAGTCCGTCCGAATATAAAAGAAAAGCCAAAGCTGAGTGCAGTTAGTGATGTTTCTTTTTTGAATGAAGTTTCGATTTGGGTTCGTCCCTTGAAGTGCATGAAAATAACTTTTTATATATGTGCATACTAGGGTGGTTTGTTAGGAGCAAAAACCCCGACCTCCCGAGTGACTAAAGCCCGGCTAACGCAAGCATGCACGCCCGCTCCGCATACCCTAGTGTCGGTCCATGACAATCTTTCATTGGCAGATACGGCAACTCCATCTTCAGTTGCATCATTTCGACACGCCATCAATTGGAATTCATTTTGTTGCTGTGCAAGCAACTTTTTTTTTGCTTTTTGAACATTTTTCCAGTTCACTCTGCATGCCAATGGTGTAATCACGGCAGTAGTTGAATGGTTGAAAAATTACAACAACAACAAAAACAGCAACATAAGGGTAAAAACAGAATAGGAACGTAACGACACGACATTGCGACAACGACAGCCTGTCAATTCCAGGAACACCTCCACTCACAGAAGCAGATCCCCCCGTAGACCGCATTCCATCCTGAGCGACTCTAGATAAAGTGGTAGGCATCGGCATCACCAAAAGCCTACGGGCTTCATCTTCCCTAGCAATAGCCGCCGCGTGGCATGTAGGGGGGGGGGGGGCTTGCATCACACAAGCCCCCGAATGAACGAGTTTACGAGTGCCGGTTACGTTTAAATTAATGTTTTTTATTTTCCTCCATACTTAAAACCCACGAGTAGCGGAGAAGGTAAAGGTCAGCCCCGGGCAGAGATCTGCGATGTCCGGGGTAAGGCCAAGATTACAACTGGATGTGGAGGACTTATACCACCCATAAACCTTTTTAAAACACTAACTGCATTATTCAATAGTTCCTTAGAAAAAGGCACTTTCCCTATGCTCTGGAAAGAGTCATTCATTATCCCCCTTCATAAAAGCGGGAATAGGTCCTCCATAGAAAATTATCGAGGTATAGCAAATATTTCTGCTATTCCTAAATTATTTGAAGCAATAGTTACCAATAGATTGTCTCATTCAACGTCCTCATTAATTTGTGATTCCCAACACGGTTTCTGTAAGGGTAAATCAACGGTCACAAACCTACTGGAGTTTACCACTAGTATTTCTAATGGATTTTCTCAAAACTTGCCCACTGATGTTATATACACGGACTTCAGCAAAGCATTTGATAAAGTCAATCACTCCTTGCTGATTCTTAAACTTGATCTTCTTGGCTTTCAGCCCAGTCTTTTGCAATGGATATCTTCATATTTTTTAAATAGAACACAAAGGGTGATTTTCAAAAATGCCTACTCGTCTATTATTAATGTTACTTCAGGAGTTCCTCAAGGCAGTCACCTTGGCCCGATTCTGTTTTTGCTATTTATTAACGATACAACTACTACCAAATGTGGCTTGCACTACCATTCAGTAGTGAATGCGAATGCAAATGTGGCTTGCACTACCATTCAGTAGTGAATGCGAATGCAAATGTGGCTTGCACTACCATTCATTGCATTCCCACTACAAGTATGATTTGTGAAAACCTATGATCGTAGTTTAGGTATTAAGTGGCCAATCTATTTAATAACGGGAAGGAAGTTTATGGGATATTCTACACATGGAAGAAGGCTTAGAAAACTAATTGGAAACCAACGCGGCATTGCAATATGTCCTGTGTATATCAATAGGTTTTAAGGTTGTTAATAAATTTCTTTTAAACACGTAGGTAAAAAAATACTTATACTTATACAGTGGCTCACAGAGGTATTTTGCATATGGCATTTGTTGAGAAAATATTGGAAATTCGCCTATTTTTTCAAATTCATTTCAAAATTTTTGACATGATCTGATAGCTGAAGCTTCATACTACACAAAAACATTAATTAAAAATCATAAACACATTTCATCTTTAATATAAAATTATCAATTTTCTAAGCTAATTCCATGTGTAGAATATCTCACAAACTTCCTTCCCGTTATTAAATAGATTGGCTACTTCATGCCTAAACTACGATCATAGGTTTTCACAAATCACACTTGTAGTGGGAATGCAATGAATGGTAGTGCAAGCCACATTTGCATTCGCATTCACTACTGAATGGTAGTGCAAGCCACATTTGCATTACCATTCACTACTGAATGGTAGTGCAAACCACATTTGCATTATTTATTTATTTAATACAAACACAACAACCAAGGGTTATAATTACAGTGTTTGTCCACCAACAATATGAAACACCAATTATACAACATTTTTTTAATAAATATGTACATAAATCCTTACCACTAAGAACATTACATAGACAAGAATACGTAAAACTTACATGACTAAGAAGTAGACAGGGAAAAGTAAGAAGAGTGGGATTATAAGAAAATAAGTCAGGAATAAAGCATAGTATAGGAGGATTAATCGACTCATAAGGCATATCTGTATATATGTATATTCATGTACTCTCACGCAATCGATCCGAATAGAATCGCATAAGTTCCCTTTTGAAATGCAGAGTGTTTGTCTGGCTCCTGATATCTAATGGTATGTTATTCCAAAGACGGACTCCGTAAACGAAGAACTGTCTCTCAGAGGTTTTGGACTTAAAGGTCGTATGAAGCAATTGCCCAGTACGCTCAGATCGTGTAGCCAGAAAACGCTCGTAGAGGTATGATGGTTCATGACTTTTTATTATTTTATGCATTAAGGCAAGACCCTCACTTCCAAATAACTATTTAAAGGAATTGCATATATTTGGATGGAGTATTCAGAAATGTGGTCCCTGCGCTTAATACTGTAAATATATCGGGCAACGATATTGAACAAGCCATTTAGTTTCCTCCTACAAATACTATCACAATTGGCATAGAGTTCGCAACCGTAGAGCACTGTTGGAAGCAAATATGTCTTGGCCAATAGCAATCTTATTTTTATTGGCGTAAAGTACTGAATAGACCATAACGAGCACAGCATTCCATACACTTTGCCTATTACCGTTAAAATGTGGTTATTCCATGTCAAAGGACTATTAAATATCACACCCAGGTTTTTGGCCGATTCAACGAAATTAATAACTGAGTTGTCTAATGTCACTTTTGGAAAGTTCTGAACATTTAAGTGCTTTTTGTTGATCGCAATAAACTGTGACTTACTCGGATTCAGCACTAAGCCATTATCTTTAGCCCAGCCATTTATGCAATGCAGGTCTGCATTAAGATCTTTTATGCAAGCGTCAATTGAATTCAAAGGACAACTCAGGTATAATTGCACGTCATCAGCGTAGACATGAACTTTACAGTGTTGTAGGACCCCCGGCAAATCATTGACATATAAAACAATTAACAATGGACCAAGTATAGAACCCTGCGGCACTCCTAAAGTAACAGACAAAAATTTGGACACAGAACGACCAACGCATACCGCTTGTGATCTATCAAGAAGGTATGATTTGACAAGGCTCACAGCATGAGACGAGAAGTTAAACAGATTCGTTAATTTTATGCAAAGTAATGAGTGATCCACTGAGTCAAAAGCCTTAGAATGATCGAGTAAAGTTAGCAAAGTAACCTCATTCTTGTCCATATTCCGCCTAATGTCGTCAGATACTTTTAGAAGAGCAGTAATGCAGCTTCTGTTCACCCTAAAACCGGACTGATGCGTACTAATGAGCGAGTTTTTATTTACGAAGGTGTTAATTTGGTGATGCATTATTCGCTCCATAACCTTGGAAAGAAATGGTAGAATGGCAATCGGTCTGAACTCTGCATTAGGTTTTAAAAGAGGGATTATTTTTGCCTTTTTCCAGCAGCACGGAAAAGTAGACGTTGTCAATATGGAGTTGAAAGCGTATGTGAGATACGGAAGAATAGCCACGCCCGTTTTCAACATTTTTATCAGTCATACAACTAAGCATATGAATATTATTCTTTGTGCAAAATTTCATTCCTTTATGACTTCTAGTTACAAAGATGTCACGTTACAAATTCCCAAAGGGTGTTCCAGAAATATCTTTGTTAAAAAGTAGGCGTGGTCATAAACCGATTTCAGTAAAGTTTGCGTGTCTATTAACACAAGTTATAAAAGTGTATAAACCAAGTTTCGTCATAATATCTCAATTATTTGCCGCGTTATAGGCTGAGAAATCTCGTATATTCCTTTGTCTAAAAAGAGGCGGTGCCACGCCCATTTTCCAAAATTTTTCTATTTTTTGTTTCCGGTCTATTGTAGAACTCATGCCACACAATTTCAATGATATATCTTGAAAGAGTTTTTTAGTGCTTAGCACGAAATTTATTTTAATTCAATTTTTAATTGATGGGGTAAGTGGAAAAAAATTCAACAACTATTTACAGCGAAGGTTGAGTGTATAGCTAATTCACGAAAAACCATTTTTGATCATCAGCACTCTTTTCGGAAGTGGATGCCACTGGGGATTGAACCCGAGTACATTCCATCTTCAGCCGCAATGTCCCAACGTATTTTCACGCTCGACCATTGAGACTCTGTTCAAGCTGTTGAATTTTCACCACTTTTGCCTTTTTCATTTCAACATTAACGTTAGTGTGTATATGCTTTGCATATATTCTCCACAAACGTGCTGAATTTTTGTTGTAGGCAGTTCGCAATGAACATTTGCTGTTGGTATTTATTTTATGTATATACCAAACAACGTTAACAATTTTTACTTGAAAGAGTTTTTTAGTGCTTAGCACCAAATTTATTTTAATTCAATTTTTAATTGATGGAAAATGGTTTTTCGTGAAATAGCTATAACCTCAACCTTCGCTGTAAATAGTTGTTGAATTTTTTTCAACTTACCCCATCGATATATCTTTATGTTTGACAGAGATATCGCTTAAAATGTTTTTATTAGGTCACTTTATAAGACCCATATAAAAAATTGGGCGTGGCCGTCATCCGATTTTAACAATTTTCCGTCCAAACGTTTACCTAAGTAAGTAAATCACGCGTACCAAATTTTATCGATATATCTTCAACGGTTTCTGAGTTAAGACATATAAAACTTTCAATGTTTGACCCTTAATAAGTGGGCGTGGCACAGCCTATTTTCCAAAATTTCATCAAATTTCTTCATAGGGGCCTGAGATCAACACGTGGGTAAAATTTCTTCGCTGTAGCTATATTAGTGACTGAGATGCCACATTTCCGATTTTTTCTATATAGGAAAAGTGGGCGTGGTCATGGTCCAATTTCGCCCATTTTCAATACCAATCGTCCCAGTCTCGATACCAACTTGCTTTATTTGAAATCCCATTCTGAATCATTGTTATTGGACAGGTTGTACTCCTTAGGCCTGTTTCAAATTAATAGCGTACCGAATGACCTCAATAGAATACTAGACTTAGTTTTTATGAATAATGATATGGCATTTAATTTATCAAAATGCAACATACCATTAACACGCATCATAAAGCGATTACTATTCAGTTGTCTTTCTTTAAATTTAATTGGGACCTAGAAGTTTGAGGAACAATCTTATTGTTTCTCAAAAGCAAACTATCCAGCCCTTAATCAGCTTTTTGATGTGGTAAATTGGGAAACTCTACTAACTGACTTGGATCTGCCTAATATGTATAGAGAATTCAAATCCATAATAGAGGAAGGGCTGAACCGCTATGTCCCTATTTCCAAGCGAAAGAGATCTTTCAGCTTACCGTGGCACAGCAAAAGACTTCTAAGGCAAAAAAACTTGCGAAACAAAGCACACGCAAGGTTTAAGAAAACCAATAAAGACGGATAAAGACTCCTTCGTAAAGCGTCGTAATGAATACGAGTGTTTATCAAAGTTCCTCTACAAGAAATATTTAAATTCATTAGAAGCCAATATAAAGAATAATCCCAAATCTTTTTGGTTATTTTATAACAGCAAGCCGAAAACAAATGGAATTCCTAAATCAATTGAGTTTAACAATTCAGTCTCCTCCTCTGCTCAGAGCGCCTGTGAGCTTTTGGCAAATTTTTTCGGATCAGTGTTCGGTAGTTTTGATAACGCAACAATATCAACCACGTATCACTCCCTGCGACAAATCGTCAATATCGCAAATTTTTCAGTAACTGAAGATCAGGTTCTCGAATTTCTCGCTACATTAGATAGTTCAAAAGGGGCAGGATATGACTTACTACCTAGCTCATTCCTAAAAAACTGTGCTTATTCCATTTGTGTGCCACTCCCTATCATATTCAACAAATCTCTCAATGAGGGATTAGTCTTGGATGAATGGAAGTTTGCTTTCTTATCACCAATTTACAACTCTGGCTTAAGGAACTTAGCCAATAACTATCGTCCCATTGCAAAGCTTTCCATTATACCAAAAGTGTTAGATAAATTAGTTAATCATCAGTTGTTCAATGCCTTTAAATGTCATATTGTTACAGAGCAGCATGGGTTTTCCCGGGAAGATCTACCAGCACCAATTTAGCGATTTTCACTAATTTTGTGATAAATCGAGAAGGGGCACCAAGACGACGCCCTCTACACGGATTTTGTCAAAGCCTTTCATAGCCTCAATCATCTTCTGCTACTTAAGAAGCTAGAAATACTCGGTGTTCATTCTAAAGCTCTTGAGTGGTTAAATTCTTACCTATCGAACAGAAAATTGATTGTCAAAATCGGAAACTGCTGTTCTGATCCTATAAAAGCTACTTCGGGCGTCCCTCAGGGCAGTCACCTCGGACCTCTGCTATTTTCAATTTTCATCAACAACATACAGAACGAGCTAAAGTTCTGTAATTTCTTAATGTATGCTGATGACATAAAGGTTTTTCAGAAAATTAAAGAGCCTAGTGACCTCGTTAACATGCAATTCGATATTGCTTCGCTGGTGTCTTGGTGTGACCGTAACAGCCTAAAACTGAACTTTGACAAGTGTAACATTATCTCTTTCTTCTCGCGTTATTCATCACAACTACTTGTTCAACGATCTAGACGCGTTTAACCGCCAAACTATTGTAAAGGATTTAGGAGTTTACTTAGATTATAAACTTAAGTTTGATTTTCATAGAGAATATGTGATATCCTCGGCAAACTCTAAATTATTCTTCATCAAACGCAACTATAGGAACTTTCGCGACCCTCTCACTCTAATAAGTATCTTCACCTGCCTAGTAAGATCCATAGTTGAGTATGCCGGTGTCATATGGGACCCCAATACCGAAATCCAAAATGTCAAAATTAAAACCCATGCATTCTTACGAAAGCATTTACAATAAAGACGACGCGGCACGACGTCGTCCACCGACAAAATTACGTTGTCAACTTAGGCCGATTTCTAATTTTGGTGACGACGACGAGCGGACGATGAGTTGCCACTGCATTATAAAATATAAAAATTTTGACAACTCAACAAATCTAACGAAACTTTACAAAAACAGCAGAAGTATTTATACACAACCAAATGTAATAAGAGTCTAGAGCATTAAATAAATTAATTTAACTATTTAATTTATTATTTTACATTGAAAAATTACGATCTCAACCAAAAAATGTTAAGCTGTGAATGAAAAACGGTAATGTGGCAGCAAATAGCCTTCTGTAGGGGCGGTCGTTGCCGTATTTATTATGTTTCAGTCACTGTCTTCGCTGCGACAGTTTTACGTCAAGGTACTGTCGTTGTCGCAATGTCGTGTCGTTACGTACCGATTCTGTTTTCACCCTCACAATGCAAAAACCGAAAAAACCGACGCTCAATCTGACATTGATTATTGACAGACGTTATGATTATCCACAAACGTTACGATTTTGTATGCAACTGGAGCAAGTTGCGCTCGAAATCGGAACGATTTTGGGGCTGCTGCACGAAAAATCAAAAAGTTTTGATTCTTGGCAAGTCGTACACTAGATTGCAACGTTCAGGAGCATATTGTTCAACTTGCCATTTTTTGAAAATTTTGGAAAGGAACACACCAAATAGAAATAAAGATAAATTAACAAATTTAGCACATAAAAACATTTTTGTCAATTTTTTTCCTTTAATTAATCGTGCCCTTGCTTTGCGTTTTTCTTCATCTTGTTTGAAGAGCGTGTCGATTATAGAAAGCGCAATAATATCCGATACCATCTTCAATCAATATATTTTTTTTTTTAAATGAGATTGTACAACAAGGTCGTACGCGAAATTGTACGGTGTGTAGGCATACAGTCCAACTCAATTGCAACCGAGTTGGGTCAATGATCGCAACGTATTTGGCTACGGTTACAACACCGCTGCAAAAATCATTGGATTATATGGTCCATTTGTAGTAGGTTGGAGTACTTTCAAAGTGATCATTAACATAGCCCAAACTACCGATTCATATATCTGCATCGGCTCGTAGTTAGCCGAACATAACAACGAAAACCAAATGTTTATGGCGATGACGACCAGTCACGTGTACTCGTATACATACATATGTAGTTATGTTAGGTACTCCATCAATTAATCCAATGTAGCTACTCCATGGATTAATTTGATTGTTATGCGCGACTGGAGTATATACTCCATTGCAGTGACATGCAATGTTAATTGTACCATATTTTTTGTACGAAATGTGGCAAGTTATGGAGTAATCGGTTGGTCCATAGCGAGAACTCCATGGATTAGCGAATGGAGTACTCGGAATTTTTGCAGGGACACAAATGTTTCATTCAAGTGATTGCGTTTTTTATTTATTTTTTTTTTGGAGTTCTGTTCTTATTTTATTATGTTGCTTTCGATGCACAATTTCGCTGCCCGCTATAAATTTCTCTCTGCAAAATTTATACGAGTATTGACCAGCTAGCGAATATAGCTTCTACTCATTATGGGTTCGAAGATTTTTGTTCGATCCGACCTCGCTTATTGGATGGCGAATCCAAAACGCCATGTGAATCAAAAGCGGCTAATAATAAAAATACCTACACTGCGGGTAATATAGCTCTGACAAGTTTTAAGGCCGTTTTTCTCTACCAATTCGAGACGCGCTTCATAACTTTTGTTTTTCCTTCGTTTCTTTTTTCTTCATTTTCACATTAGTAGGTAAATAATATGTGCATATGTATTATTATATTTTAAGCGTAAATTAAATCAGTCAGTAAATAAAATCATTTTGTTGTTGTTGTTTAGCTTGTTTTCATTAACTATTCACTCATTAATTTGCAGACATCCAACCATTCAGCTTTGCAATCCCGCAGAACAAATTCTAAACGCCGCTCCAGAATTGCCTACAAACGCAAAAAAGGCGTGAGAGGTTCCTTGCTGATTGAGTAGCAAAAAATATATATCAAAATATGTTTACTCCTTGCTCCAGCCAAATCTTCATCCAACTTTTTGTTTGTTTTGTTTTTCACTCCTCGCAGCTACTCCAGCATCTGTTGGCTGTATATTTTATAATGGATGCCCTTGGGCCTTACTTTTAATCAAAAAATATATCAAAAGAAACATAGTAAGTAACAAAAGCCACAACAACAACAACAACAACAACAACAACAACAACAAAACAGTTACACTTTCAACCAACGTCATGTTGCAGCTGACAAGACAGAAGGCAACAACAAAGACAAGGAAGAAGTGGCATTTGGCCACATATTTTTCCATTCATCAGCAATTGGGCGTATCCAAGAGAGGGGAAGCTGTGAAGGAAGGTGAGAAAAGGAGTAATGGGCTTGAAGTGCGTGGGTGGGATAGGTTGGTAGACTGGCCTTTTTCTATGCTCCTAATCAGTGTTTATGTATTATGGTTTTTATGCGTTTCGTTTTACTTTTTGTTGTTGTTGTTGTTGTCCTTACTTTCCTTGTACATTTTGTGTGGGCATGTGCCTAAAACCGCACCGCTTACGTTCGCTAATCCCGGCTGCCAGTTGCAGGACTTTCGTTTGGAAAGTGTGCGTTGGCACTGCGGCTGGCGAGCTTGTTTACTTAATAGAAAACAGGAATGCCTTTTCTCATCTTTTTTTTGTGTATTCCGTTTTCATTTGTTTGTGTGTAATATTGTGTGTAAATTTAAATACATGCAAAGGCCTACATACTTACATCATACTCACGGTGGTCGAACTTAGACTTAGTAAATAGGTACCTACCTTGTCATTATACTCTCCATTCTTCGGCTATCTTGCATCTTTTATTTGCCATTCCCTTCCACCTTGAAGTGCACACAAACAAATACACACAAACACACAAACCTAGCGCCAGTACTTGGGCATTAAACTCAATCTTAACGTACATATGTTCACATATGTTTTTTCACAATTTTCGCTTTAAGCCTTTTCCGGCTGCCCATTCTGCCTTAAACGATTTTCATCTGCCCATTTTCTTTGCTCACCCTTATGGCACTCTTACTCCTTCCTACGCCTTTTTCTGTTACTTTTCCTGCTCCTTTTCAACTGCACGAAGTGTGTGTGCATGTTCTATTTGATCACTTGCGTGTGTGTATATGTTGACAATGATTTGCCAGCTTGCCAATCTCTGCCTCTCACTTGACTGGAGTGTTTAATGACATGCATTGCTGTTTTGTTGGGCTCCATCCAATGATGATGATGATGCTGCCGATGATGAAGTTTTGCTGATAGCCGACTAGAGTGCCAGAGTGGCTGTGTTTTGCAGAGCAGTGCACTGGCATTGTTATTGTTGTTGTGTTGTTGCTGTTGTTGGCCACTCTCTGTTGCTGATGTCACTTACAATCCTCTATGCCAAGTCGACAAACTTGTAAGTGGACCCTTTGTAAATTTTTCTTGTTTGTTTTTTGTTTAATTCCCTTTTTATGTTTGCGGATCATGAGCGCTTTCTCGGCTAGAACTTCTTGTTCAAACATTTGCCTTAGTTAGTCGCTTCCGGTATAAATACATATAGGCTTACAACATAAATAATTAATTAATACATTGAAGAAAGTAGCAACCAAATAATTCTACTAAATACTTTGTTTCTGCAGTAAAACGCTACTACAATTTTCAGTAATACGTTATTTCTTACTTAAATATGTTTTGTTATACGAGTATAATAAAAAAGAAACAAAAAAAAAAAAAATTGTGCTAAAAAATACTAAATTTTTTTCGTAATTTTAACAAAATAATTTAGTAAAAGCTTGGCAAACTTTCTATTTGTTTAATTTTCCCAACTTGGCTTAGGCAAATTTTTAACCACTCAGAGAAAAGATAAAAAAAAATCTTTTGTTTGCATTTTTCTCTTCATCCTCCCTCCGTTCGGCTTCCAAGTGCAAATATGTAGCTTCACCTTCGCTTGTTGTCCATTGCTGCACCTTCTTTCTCTTCGCCTTCACTGCTTGCTACTTATATATCGTGTTCTCTATTATTTTATATTCTCCTCCGGATTCCAACCATGACATCAACATGACATTCAGTCCAACGAAATCATATAGTGAGACATTCAACATTATATTTCTTGCTTCCTTGATGTTTTTATACCTACCTTTTCTCGAAAAAGCAACCATGAATTACAACTCACTCACGTATGTAAAGCAACAATTAACAAGTTTGATATTTCATTTTGGACATGAATTGAGGGCGCTTCTGTTGTATTTGCAAATACATATTTGAATGAAAACAATCACATATGTGTGTTAAAACGTTTCGAATAGAGAGAATGAGAGCATAACAGCAGATAACTTAAAAACTGAACAAAAAACTTTGTTGAATTACATTATGTCATGTACTAACAAATATTACACAAGAAAACTTTGATACATTTCCCAAGCTTTAATTCTGCCGATCGTATGTAAGTTTCACAAAAATCTTGTTGATTTTCATATAGTTTTCAAAGTTCATATAAAAAAAAAATAACAAGGCTAACTTAGTCGCCAAAGTGCTTGGGTAATAAATCACCTAAGCTTTGTTTTCCATGGCCGCGTATAAATTGCGCAAGTACTTTGGGGAGTTGTAAAAGTCCCAACAAAAAATTTTAACTAAGCCAACTTCGAATGGATCCAGGGCACCAATATAACCCTACTCGTTTCGTTATGTGCATGTACGCTCTGTGGAAAACTAATGGGAATTCCGTTTCGACAAGTGTGCATGTTACCCAGCCGCGATGTGAAGCTTGTTGAATGTTGCCCTTCTTTCTTTCCTAGCCATTTTGTATGTTTTTCGAGTCATTTAACCAAACATTGACCTCTAACCAAGTAAGAGTGCATCATTATCTATAAATTGAAAAGTCTTTGTTTTTGCGCAAAAAGAACTTAATTTTCTTAACCAAATTTGAACAACTTGCTTAAATTGAAATTAAAATTAAATTTACAGAAATGTGTTATTATATGCATGAATTTGTGTGCTTAAAATTCATATGAAAATATGCTAAAATTGGCAATAACCACAAAAACAAGTAAGGAAGCCTAAGTTCGAGTGGAATCGAACATTAGATACTCAGCTGTATGCTTTCATTGTTTGTTTGTGTGTGATGGAAACACGGTGTAGGTATTTTATATAAAGCGAGTGCCGCATAAAGTGGGCGTAGCCATTTTCAACATTTTTATCAGTCATCCAATTAAGCATATGAATATTATTCTTTGTGGAAAATTTCATTCCTTTATGACTTCTAATTATAAAGATGTCACGTTACAAATTCCCAAAGGGTGTTCCAGATATATCTTTGTAAAAAAGTAGGCGTGGTCATAAACCGATTTCAATAAATTTTTGCGTGTCTATTAACACAAGTTATAAAAGTGTATAAACCAAGTTTCGTCATAATATCTCAATTATTTGTCGAGTTATGGGCTCCGAAATCTCGTTGATTCCTTTGTATAAAAAGAGGCGGTGCCACGCCCATTTTCCAGACTTTTTTTTTATTTTTTGTTTCCGGTCTATTGTGGAACTCATGTCACAAAATTTAATGAATTATCTTTATATTCGACAAAGATATCGCTTAAAATGTTTTTATTAGGTCACTTTATAATACCCATATATAAAAGTGGGCGTGGTCGTCAACCGATTTTGGTAATTTTTCGTCCCCACATTAGCCTAAGTAAGCATATCACGAGTTCCAAATTCCATCGATATATCTTTAACGGTTTCTGAGTTATGGCTTATAAAACTTTCAATATTTGCCCCTTAATAAGTGGGCGTGGCACGCCCATTTTCCAAAATTTTTGTTTTATGTCCGTAGTTGAACTCGTGCCATAAAATTTCAATGATATATCTTTATATTTGACAGAGATATCGCTTAAAATGTTTTTATTAGGCCCCTTTATGGTTCCCATATATAAAAGTGGACGTGGTCGTCAACCGATTTTGGAAATTTTTCGTCCAAACATTTGCCTAAGTAAGTATATCACGCGTACCAAATTTCATCGATATATCTTCAATGGTTTCTGAGTTATGGCTTATAAAACCCTCAATGTTTGACCCTTAATACGTGTGCGTGGCACCGCCCATTTTCTAAAATTTCACCAAATTTCTTCATAGGGGCCTGAGCTCAAAACGTGGGTAAAATTTCATTGCTCTAGCTATATTAGTGGCTGAGATACCAAATTTCCGATTTTTTCTATATAGGAAAAGTGGGCGTGGTCATGGTCCGATTTCGCCCATTTTCAATACCAACCGTCCCTGGCATTTCAAATTTCATCAAAATATCTCAATTTTTGCGCGAGTTAGAGTGTTTACAGACGGACGGACGGACGGACAGACGGACGGACGGATGGACGGACGGACATGGCTCAATCGATTTCTCGTTTCACCCTGATCATTTTGATATATATAAGTCCATATGTATCTCGATTATTTCATTCTGTTACAATCCACCGTTATGAAATCAAAACTATAATACTCTGTGTACTAGTACAGCTGAGTATAAAAAACATAGATGGGCATTTTCAAGTATCAGTAGTAATTCATTACCAGTATTCAAGAAGTAAAATATTTGTCTTTGACTTTCTACCGAAAATTTTCGCAAAACTCAGTTTGAACTCGAATATTTTGCAACATAAAGTAATATTTTAATAGCTATTGCAATTTCAGGAGCATTCGGTAAGCTTTACTGCACTTGCTTTTTTACTGCATTACTGACTTTACTGCAGTATGCCCATCTATGATATAAAATCACTTTTAAATGAGCTTAAATAGAGAAACAGCAAAGCTACTTACAAGCATTTCTTATAGTAAATTCTAACAAATATCAAAATGATAAAATTTGACATATTTTGTAAAAAAAACAGAGATTCGGAAAATTCTTCCGGCATTTATTTTGCGGTTATGGTTGTGGTTTTGCATTCTAACTACCCCTTCATTCTCTACCCGTTTAATGTAACGTCGTTGCAGAAGGGGTCGGCTAAGAAGTGATGGAAGCATGTAGCCTTATACACTCAAAAATAAAGACTTGACTTTGGCACCAAATAATTGCTTAAAACATTTTTAGCGCTAGTTTAACCTTTTAGTTATGTTGGATACACAGAAGTAAAGGTGAATGTATTTTTTTTTTCGCCGCTCCACCCCTTTCAAAAAATTTATTTGCGTCGTTGTCCTTTTGTGAACAAAACAAAAGTAAAATGCCACAACAAAGTTAGAATTTACATATATTTTTTTTGTTGAGGGTTTTGTGGTTATCCAATTAGTAAAATAAACTTTTAAAATATTTACTTAACTAAGTAGGCCGTAGAATATGATGTAAATATGTGTACGTAAATGTTTTTTTGAGCAATATTGGTGTCAAATTAAAGGAGCCGATTAGGGTTAGGGGGCCTTGAATATACCCGTGGTAAGGAATTCCTGTCGTAAGAGGCGACTAAAATCCACCGGTCTAGAAGGTTGATTATGGGCAAAAAAATCTTTCGCACGACAGTCGGGCTTGTGTCATAAGGGACTAGTACCCGGGCGTACCGGATTTATCCGGAAGAGGACTGTCACATCCCCTAGACTCCCTAAAACCCTCTGGGGGTTCTTGGTGGCTACAACAACAACAACATTAGGGTTTCCGTATATATGTACATATGTCATGCTATGTGCATATCTCAATCAGCTACCGAGATACCTGAACCGATACGAATGATACGTGGACCCGGATAGCCACGGAATGTTGGTAGGGAACGGGAGAGGAGTAGATAGATACCTAGAGTAGTATATGGAGAGGAAGAAGAGATACAGGGAACGGGAGATGGAGAGTGGTAAGAAGTTTAATAGGCAGTGGCATAGTGTGATCTGTCGCAACGAAGTGTTACTATTGCTAATACGGCTATATATTTGTTTTTTATTTTAATTTGAAAGTGCAATGTCTCACCACATCATAGACGTTTTACCAAAAACTCACCTCCATAGTTGAAGACTAATCTGTATTCTTGTGAGTGCAAAATCGTTGGGCCATTATGGTTTTATTTCTCCAATTTAAATTTTATGTCAATTTAAATTGATAGGCAAGATACATACATATGTATGAGCTCACTTTCAATAGTGGCTAAGTGAAATTTTTTCGATATTGAGTTTTTGATGAATTGTATACCAGTATTTAAAGAATTTATTGCAAAACCCTGCTTATTCTGGAAAAATATGTAGCATTGATTAAAAATACACTTTCAAAAGTTTCTATGATTTTATATCTACACATTCAAAATTCTCTTTCTAATAACTTTCATTTCCTCCCTTTAAACTAAATACTATATTATATACTCATTAAGTTCATTAGATGCACTCGGAACTTCATTAAAATTTTCCATTTGTACGGTTAATTGATTAGAAACTGTTTTTATCGTTTCACATTTTAAATTAAATTAACCTTTCGATGAACCTTTGCGTAGAATTCCATACACAGCGCTTCATAATAGTAAACAGTTCAAATAGTGCTTAGTACAAAAGTGTAAAGAATGCGCTGGTTTCCAATTTTTCGCACAAAATGTTTCAGCTCTCAGCATGGATAACCTTTAAAATATACACATAAAAAATTTCAGATCCAACGAAAGGTTAATGCAAATACATACATGTATTGCTTTAAGAAAACCCTGCAATTTATGTACTATGTATGTATGTGTGTATGTACATCTCTTCATTTCCACAAAAATGTTTCCAAATAAATCAATTCAATGAAAATTACGAAATTACTTAGACGCCCGCATTTGAATTCTACTTTCATTCCATTTTCGCTGATTTTATATGCCCGTGTCAGTGGAATTTCAAATATTTGCTACGTGATTTTCATTTTATAAAATTAGCTTCGGTGGTGTCTCCACCTTTTCTAAAACAACTACATACATTGAGTCAACTCAAATTACGGAAATGAGCTAAACACGAAGTTGTGAGCGGAGAAGTGAGCGGAGGTGGTGGTGAAGCTGAAGGTAGAGCCGGGAGCAAAGCGTGTCGGGTGTACGTAGACACAGGTGGGCAGAGTTTGAATTTATCGACGTGCGGTCGTCGTGGCAGCTCCCAGCACATCCGGTGTGTTTTTTTGTAAGTTTGTGGGACGATTATGGTGGAGCAGAAACCCAGCTCCATTTACCCAGATCAAAATGATTGCAGTGACATAATTTGAGCTAAAAAGAATTTTTTTCGTCTATTTTACTACATACATACTCGTACATAGTAATACTTCTTTCTTCTTAGTTGTTGGCAAACAAACTTTTTGTGCGTGTGAAATCTGATTCGGACGCATTAACGCATACGTGCATATGGATGTATGTAGAGAAATTAATATGTATGAAATTGTAAAATTCCCAGTAAGAAAATAGATAATTGTTAATAGTTAATAGTTAATAGTTAATAGTTAATAGTTAATAGTTAATAGTTAATAGTTAATAGTTAATAGTTAATAGTTAATAGTTAATAGTTAATAGTTAATAGTTAATAGTTAATAGTTAATAGTTAATAGTTAATAGTTAATAGTTAATAGTTAATAGTTAATAGTTAATAGTTAATAGTTAATAGTTAATAGTTAATAGTTAATAGTTAATAGTTAATAGTTAATTGTTAATTGTTAATAGTTAATTGTTAATTGTTAATTGTTAATAGTTAATAGTTAATAGTTAATAGCTAATAGTTAATAGTTAATAGTTAATAGTTAATAGTTAATAGTTAATAGTTAATAGTTAATAGTTAATAGTTAATAGTTAATAGTTAATAGTTAATAGTTAATAGTTAATAGTCAATAGTTAATAGTTAATAGTTAATAGCTAATAGTTAATAGTTAATAGTTAATAGTTAATAGTTAATAGTTAATAGTTAATAGTTAATAGTCAATAGTTAATAGTTAATAGTTAATAGTTAATAGTTAATAGTTAATAGTTAATAGTTAATAGTTAATAGTTAATAGTTAATAGTTAATAGTTAATAGTTAATAGTTAATAGTTAATAGTTAATAGTTAATAGTTAATAGTTAATAGTTAATAGTTAATAGTTAATAGTTAATAGTTAATAGTTAATAGTTAATAGTTAATAGTTAATAGTTAATAGTTAATAGTTAATAGTTAATAGTTAATAGTTAATAGTTAATAGTTAATAGTTAATAGTTAAGGGATCTTTGAAGGAGAGATTTAGTTGTTTGCTATCAAACCCATTTGGAGTTTAGTATTTCCTATCAACTATGAACGTTAGTAAAGACGGAGAGTCATTAAGCTGCTGTTGTTGGTATGTAGATTGTAATAAAAGGAAACTTGAGATTTAAGCGAAACAAAGCTGACGGCGGTGGTAGCTCAATGGGATGTCATTGGATTGCCAATCGAAAGGACTTGAGTTCGATTGTTGGTTGGGGCCGCCTGAGCAGGTCTGATGAGGGGATGTAGTGGTCTCCGAAATGGATCCATAACTTCTACCAAAAAATTTTTTCAATTTTTCTTAATTAAAAACTGGCCAATAGCTCTATAAAATTCAAATAAAGTTGCTTCGTTCTCAGTTCAATATTCACATTAGGTATCGAAGCCCATTTATGAACGTTCGCCAAATGTTCATTGGGCACCGTTTTTACCAAAAAATTTCCTGAAAGCGTGGTGAGAAAATGGCTACGTAGTTGCTTTTTTTTGTTGTCGTGGCACGTGCGCTCATGCGTAAATATTTCGGGTAAACACAATGTGTTGAATGGCAAATATTAAATTGTAACGTGATCGGAATGAGTAGAATACACAAGAACACAAAACTTAAGTGAATATTATGCAAGATATTTTCATCACCTACAACACCTGGACTGACAAGGGTCGTGCGTGTTGTGTGTTCTAGCGATCACACCAAACCAGAGCATAATTCTCGTGCAGTGATGCCACTAACATATTTTTCCTCGTACCAAAAAACGTACCAAATTGCTTTTGAGAGTACCAAACAGATTTTTTCGTGGCAACAGCCGTGCTAGAAAAATAGTTTTTTTTTAGTTATTATTTTTTAATGGAAAATTAACTTCAATATATCGCACCCTGAATCATAAATAGACACAGCTCAAAATTCAAAAATTTTCAGGAGCCAAAAAAATTTTTTCTTTGCAAGCAATGATGTTGAAAAGGCTAAGTATAATTGCTATTTTTCAGTCAAAAGGGACATCGAATGAAAAGTTTTTTTTTGGCAACTGCTAGAGATATGTTCTATGTACCGGTTTATTATAAAAAACTGATTTCAAAAAATTTTGAGTTGTGCCACTTAATGATTTAGGGTGCGATATTAACTTTAGCAAAAAGAAAGAAGAGTATTTAAAAATTAAAGAAAACAAACCAAAAATTAATAAAATTATCGCGATTTAAATTAATTAATTTAACTTTTTATATCTCCATCACTATATTTCCATTTAAACTTGCTTGATACATGTACATTTATTGAGTGTTGATCAGGGATAACTAACAGCGGCTGTAGCATGCCATCAGCTGACATTTTTCTTAGCTAGGAGCAAGTGCCACATCACATAAAGGTCAAACTGAGTTACCTTATTCCTTCCATACAATTTGTTTGCTAATTTTGACAAATACTTGCCAAAAGCTCTAACAAAATACTCGGTAATTGTTGGTGGCATAATGCTACGACCGGTATAGTTGGGTCATGCTAGTGATTAAGAATTGTATCGATTTCATAACATCTACGGCTTTGGGATACCTATCGCGTGTTGGTGATGTAATTAATCAACATAATTACTGTTCTTTTAGTGGTCGAACAAAAATAATATATGGAAAAATAAAAAATAGATGGAAATAAATATTGTTTTTCCAAACCGTTGCTTTTAAGGAAAAAGTACCAAAATCAAAAGCAACATACCAACGTACCAAATCATTACCAAAAGTGGCAATGCTGTGCTCGTGCCGGCTTTGGCTGACTGACAGCGAGCAGATGGTGAACAGTGGCAAGCTATGTATCAGAGCTGTAAACTGATTGAATCAATGTCGATTTCATTCATTCATAATTCTTTTCAAAAAAGTGAGTGCCTGATTCTAAATATTGAAATCGGTTTTCAAAAGGATTGTAAATTTCCAATAAAAAATTCAGTGAGTGTGATTTTGAATGCGGGGAAACCATTCAGTAGGGAATGTGAATGTGAATGGGATGAATTGAATCAGTTTTTTTAATTCAATAGCAGAGGGGCCAAGCCAAGATATAGAGGTTAGGGGAACAAAATTTGAACCGAGGGGTAAGAAACAGTCGTGTACTTATATGTTTCTTTTGCATATGTGTTTGTAAATAAGAGAGCATGGCAGAGCTTTACTCTAGGTTGCCAGATATGGAGACTCCACCCATTTTAAGGGATTTTCGGAAACATTTAGGGATATATTTTTTCGTGTGGATATTTGTTTGAAATTGGTTAAAGCGTGTATATAACAATTTAAATTAATTTTGCTTTCAAACCTGTAGTGAAGTTTGAACTTCGGAATAAAAAAAAAATATTTTATTGTATAAGCTTGCCAAATTTATAGCAAATATGGTATTTATGATTGAAGGTCCGGTTATATTTGCATAGCAGAGCAGCGCACAAGAACTGTCACATACGAAATTTGATTTCTGTGTTATGTGCTATGCGATTTGACATTTGGCAACACGAATATGTGAGTGTGCGAAGGGTTCCACGCAAGGCTAATTTATACAGGTTAACTTACTAAACAGCTGATTTTTGCCTTTTTTCTACTTTTCTTATTTTAATAATGGTGCTTATGACAAACTTATGTCAATTTACGAGGATATTTCAGTTATTTTTCGGGCATACTAGCATGCATATTTTGAAATTTTTAGCTTCCCTAGTCATAATATATGTATATATTTGTATAATTTTTTTTTATTTTTTAGAAAACTTCTGAGTATACAGTCTTATAGACCAAATAATTCTAGCCTAACAAAGAGTAACTTTTAGCTTTCTGGGAAATCGTTTTGATTTTTGGCAGTTTTTTTTCTAAGAAGTGCTTGATATTTTCATCATACATATTACATTATGCAATAGGGATTTAACTCGAAATTTTCGATTTCTGGGATTTTGCCATATATTTCAATAACTGGTTAGTGCCTTTGAGTCTAGTCTTATAAAATACTCAAAAAGATAAAAATGGCGGAAATAGAAGTGATTTTGTAGTTAGCCGTAGAAGGAAACTATTTGAAATTATAAAACTTTATTTGCGTTTTCCCAAAAAAAAACTTTTTTGAGTTAAATCCCTATTGCATAAAACGTGCGATACAATAACATAAATTACATCTTTGGTCATAATATATGTATATAATTGTATGTATATACATGTATTATATGTCGTTGGAATCTAGGACTTACGACGAGTCCACTGATACCAAATCTACCCTAGTTGGGCTAACGGTCTCTTTGTAATTTCAAATTTTCTTTTATTTTTGCCGGAAAAAATAAAAGTCACATTTTAACTATTATTTGACTGAAAAAATAAAAGTCAACTTTTAACAGTTAAAGTCTGCCGAAAAAAATTAAAGTCAAAAAATAACTTTTTGATCGTAACTTTTATCATAAAAGTCATAACTGGTTGGGTCCCTGATTTCTACAAAGGCGAACTATGATTTTGGCAGAAGCACTACAGAATACACAAACAATTTACATGGAGTGTGTATGTATGTATGTACGAATGTCGGGATGCGAAAATCTTTATTATTGAACCATAGTTGCACGGCTATGCGAAGTATAATCAGCTCTATGCGCTATATGTTATGCTCTGCCCTGCTTTGCTATGCGATGCAAGTATAACCGGGCCTTGATAGTACGACATAAAATCAATATTTCACAAATTAGTTGGAGAAAATTACGGTGGGTAAAGTTTTCTTCCTGAAGAAAAATATATGAAAAATATTGTAGATATATTTTGTCATTGAATTTTGTTTATTGTGATTTTATTTGTTTACTATGTATATACATATTTCAAATGTTGCATTAGTTACATAACGTCGGTGATACTGCAATACGTTCCATGTCACTTTTCACTTCTTGCTGAACACACGAAAATAACGTGTTTACTCTTTTGCCAATCACATAGATTTTGCTTTCATATATAACTTTGCTTCTTATATACTATAAGAATGTAAAAAACATCACGAAGAGTAAAAATATATAAAGTTTTTTATTCCTCCAAAAAAAATTAGTTACGGCGACATAGCACGGTTTGCAGTATCACCGACGATAAATGAATTTATTTTTTAGAAAATGAAAATCCAGATATTTCGTATGATAGTGGAGATTTTTGGGGAATACCATAGAAAATGGAGTATTATTTCTAAAAAAATGGGCATTCCTTTTGTATCTCAGCCTGTACGCCATTGGCTATTTCTTCTGAAGTTTAAAAAATATTTTTATTTTTTTAGAGCGGAATTTCAGTTCAGGAATAAGGAGATATTAGATACCCGCCTGTGGAATTGAATAACAAGGAAGGACTACATACTTAAATACATGTACGGAGAAATGTTTAGCTGATTTATTCACAGTGTACATAAATATGTACATACATATGTATATGTATTATAAAAGGTAATATTGGAGGTAGCTATTGTTAATTTTTCTAACTTTTTATTTCGATTTGAACAAAAAATGAAACCATAACTAAAAGACAATATGCGAGCGAAAGATTAAATTGCAGATAACTTCATAAATTTATCTATCTAATAAGTGGAAAAAGAAATTGAGAAAACGAAAATATACTTACCGACATGATAAAGGGAGTTGTAAAATTTAAGGCTATATGAGAAATCATTTAAAATATTAAAATCGATTAAAATATTTACCATCCTCAAATATTGGTCAATATACTGTACACGTGAATATCTTAGCAAAATTTAAAAAAGGACGTTATTCAAACAATTTTTGGAATAGGGCATTTTTGAAACAATTTTTGAAATAGGGCGATCTTATTCTCAGCCGTCGATATGTTGTAGTTTTCCCTTGCAATGGAATCCCACAGGTGGGTATTTAAAGATTATATGTTTGCTTGACTCCCAAAAAAAATTTTTATAGTCAAACTTCAAAAACCAAATAAGGCCACCAAAAAAATATTTCAGGGGGGGCCTTGATTTTTTTCGAATATTTATGTCCACCATATTTATACATATTTGAATGCATATGTAAATGTTTGAACGATGGCTGAATATATGTAAATATGTACCCAAAACCACAGTTAAAAATTTAAATATCGAAGAAAAATTTACATTTGTAAATATACAAGGAAAAATTCCTTATAAAATGAAAAATAAAACAAAATTATGGAAAAAACTTCTTCGTAAAAAAGGTACAGAAATCGGGGCATAATAAAGCACCACATTCAATTTTCAGTAGTATTAAAAATTAATGTGGAAATCCCTAAATTTCTGAGGGAGATGGAACCCCCAGAAAACCCCCGAATACGTACGTGCTTAGTAGTACATATTTGTGTCATGGATATAAGAATGAGCACAGTGTGACAAAATCAATAAAATATTGTTAATATAATTTAAACATTTTTTATTTGAAAATAAAAATATTTTGTTAATTCATATCTGGAATGAACTGATTTTAATAGATACATTTTATATGTATATTAACGAAATTCAAAGAATAATGAAATATCATGACAGGAAATAAACATTAAAAATGTCATTTCCGTTACCTTTCTTTCTTTAGCTCCTCTTTATTAGGAGATATTTTCTTTGCTACAGCTATTCGCATAATATCTCCTACATTGGTATCAGAAAGTAGATTCCTCAGCTTAATTTTTTATTAAAATTTACTAATTTTATTTTATTTTAATTAATGCACATTTTGTATAACACCAAGTGGCCGCTATGGTACAGTGGGTAAAATGCTCGCCTGCTATACGAAAGGTCTCGGGTTCAAAACCCAGTCCGGACAAATACCAAAAAAAAATTTCTAATTGATTAAAGCGCAATTATTGGGTTTTTAGAAATAGCGGTCACCTCTCGGCAGTGGGCGGCATATTCTCCGAGTGTATTTCTGTCATCAAAAGCTTCTCAAAAAATGCATTCGCCGTTCGGAGCCGGCATAAAACTGTAGGTCCACCTAATTGTTAGGAAAAACAAAAGTTAAGGGGCACACCTCGAATTGGGAGAGGAGCTCGGCATAAAGCTTAAATTAGTGATGCGTTAACAGTACCGTTATAAAATAGCTGATCAACCAAACTTATTGGAAACAATATATGTATTTAATTAGTGATTCAGTAATAGTAACGGTAGTCATAAAGCTATCGGTATCAACCGATTATTTATTTATTTAACGAGCACAGGCCCATGTTATATTTTTTATTTTTTAGAAACTAGCAACCAATTACACTGGATCACAAAATGAAATTTTTTGTCTGTACTTTCACGTGACTATCCTACCTATATGTAAAATCGGTCGCTGATTCCGAAAATCGGGTTCATTTTTAATTCTATGGGAAGGTTTTTGAGATATCGGCAATTTACCGTTATTTGGCTAATTGCTCCACTTAATCCTTTATACCTCTTTAACGCAGTGAGCTATCTTCTTTGGAGTGACACCATACGAAAGAAAATTAAATTTCCTTTTCATGGCTGCTATAACATTTTCCCTAACTCTTATAGTCTCTGAAATATTAACGATTCAATTTGATTTTTTTTTTCGATTTTTTACGATTTTTTGAAGAAAAAATTGACTTTGTCAGGCAATATCTTTAAAACCAATGTTTTCACCTTCGGTTTTACTCCTTTACGTGAAGCTCCATTCTATTGGAAAAAAGATAAGCTATCAACGAAGAAAATCCATGGTATAATGGAAAAGTTATAGGCGATCAAGTAAATACACCCAAGTCGCGCAATGCCTCTGCACGGGTATATTCTATGCATATTATACCAATACCTACACATCTGCAGTAGCAGCACATTGGCAGCGCAGTAGGTAACAGCGCATTTACGGGTATAACATGCATAGAATATACCCGTGCAGAGGCATTGCGCGACCTGGATGTATTTACTTGATCGCCTATAACTTTTCCATTTTACCATGGATTTTCTTCGTTGATAGCTTATCTTTTTCCCAATAGAATGGAGCTTCACGTAAAGGAGTAAAACCGAAGGTGAAAACATTGGTTTTAAAGATATTGCCTGACAAAGTCAATTTTTTCTTCAAAAAATCGTAAAAAATCGAAAAAATTCAAATTGAATCGTTAATATTTCAGAAACTATAAGAGTTAGGGAAAAATGTTATAGCAGCCATGAAAAGGAAATTTAATTTTCTTTCGTTTGGTGTCACTCCAAGGAAGATAGCTTACTGCGTTAAAGAGGTATAAAGGATTAAGTGGAGCAATTAGCCAAATAACGGTAAATTGCCGATATCTCAAAAACCTTCCCATAGAATTAAAAATGAACCCGATTTTCGGAATCAGCGACCGATTTTACATATAAATAGGATGGTCGCGTTCAGAGTATTTTTTGGCTGTAGAGCAGTGTTATTAAGCATGGATGTAACTACAGCTGTTTCACCTTAGATCCCTCTACTTGCGACCTCTGCAGTACAGTTACTACAGCTTTAACCGCTGAGCCATTGCCTGCCTTCGAAATTTGTTGTTAGTTTCTTTCCTGTGGTAATCATACGATAATATGGTGCCGTGATTTAATCCCAAGTGGCATAACCCCAATTTTAAGATTTGGGATTATGTCACTCACCATGGTGTGACATAATCCCAATTTTCTTACTTGGGATTATGTCACCTATGTGGGTGTGACATAATCCCAAATAAAAGGGAGCCAGAATACCAAATCACTCGAGTAGGTACTAGTGCGAAGCAAAATCGCGATTTTTGCTTCCAAATTTTTATTTTTTATAGACATATGTACATATTTATATACCTATCGATCTATTAAAAAAAAGCGCCGCAGGCGAAAATTTGGAATCAAAAATCGCGCGATTTTTTCTTCCAAATTTTCATCTTTTTATAGACATATGTACATACATACATATTTATATACCTATCGATCTATTAAAAAAAAAGCGCCGCAGTCGAAAATTTGGAATCAAAATCGCGCGATTTTTTCTTCCAAATTTTCATCTTTTTATAGACATATGTACATACATATGTATACACCTATCGATCTATTAAAAAAATTAAAGCGTGAATAACGGGTATTCATGAACATTGATGTGTAAACTGTTTCGAAATCGTATATTTATTCCCTTTTCCTTATTCCTTTTTTCCTGGTTTTCTATGGATTAAAAGGCGACTATCGTTTTTGTAATTTTTTGTTGTCATTGTGACTGCTACTATTTTGTTGTTTTTGTTTGTTTTGGTTTTTGGTTTTTGACTTTTGATTTTTTATGTTGTTTTGTTTTGTATTGCTCAGAAACATACAAGGTCATCCGAGTCCACGTTTGGCCCATATCTGGAGACCCGGCCTAGGAATCATAAAGAGTAGAGCTCCGTGTAGAAGGGCTGCTCAACACCTTTCATTTGATACCAATATTGCTCAGAAACATGCAAGATCATCCGGGTCCTCCTATTGACCGATATCTCCGGACCTGACCTAGGAACCATGAAGAATAGAGCTCCCTGAAGAAGGCCTGCTCAAGATCTTTCATTTGATACCAATTTTGCTCAGAAACATTCAAGGATCATCCGGGTCCTCGTTTTGACCCATATCGAAATCCTGCTCAAACCCTTTCATTTGATACCAATAGTGCTCAGAAATATTCAAGGATCATCCGGGTCCTCCTTTTGACCCATATCTGGAGACCTGGCCTAGGGGTCACAATGAAAAGAGCTTCATATCGAAGTCCTGCTCAAAACCTTTCATTTGATACCAATATTGCATAGAAAATTAGATAGGTAGATGTAGGTGTGCATATCCATACATTTGCATACATGTTCAAACAGGTTGGTCCTTTTTATTTTGCCTATTTGTCGAATTGCTGCAGAAAACAACAACAACAACAACAACACCAACTTCACTTCGCTTCGTTGCTGTTGTTGTTGATATTTGCATTTGCACGGCTATGCATGCAAGCATTTGTAAGTACATGTCTATCTACCTACCTACCACTGACAATGCCAAGCGATTCACACGGACGCAGCAGTGCACTAACACAAAGGTCATTTACGGTTTACGCGTAAACTTTATCTATTTTTCGAAATCACTCGTAGCTACAGCAAAGATGTTTACACATAAAAAAAAAAAAAGCGCCGCAGGCGAAAATTTGGAATAAAAAATCGCGCGATTTTTTCTTCCAAATTTTTATAGACATATATACAATGTACACAAATATTTATATATGTACCTATCGTTTTATTGAAAAAAGTCTGTGTAATGTAATTTTTTAGTCTTAAAGTAATTTTTTGAGAACATGTGTTTTTAAGTACATACATAGTATTTCATATTATACATATACTCAATGTATTATTATATAACAACATTAACTTTATTGTCAGCTTTAATTTTTTGCTTAATGTAATAAAATCTAAGAAAGACTACTGAAATGTTTTTTTGGGCTTGAAAATGACATTATCCCAATTGGGATTATGTCACTACGCCTAGGGTGACATAAGCCCAAGTAAAAAAGTTGGGATTATGTCACCCTAGGGGGAGTGACATAATCCCAAATAAAAAATTTGGGATTATGCCCCTTGGGATTATGTCAGGGTACCGATAATATGTATGTGCATGAGTTTTGTTGATATTTTATTTTCTCCTCCAACTTCTTATTTTAAAGTGATATGCATAATAAAATTCTGGACTACACAATTTATTTGATATTGCACACAGTGCACTTCATTTTGACAAAACTGAGAGTTTTTAAAATTTAAATAGTAAAATGGGGTGGTTTTTTGAAATGTAAAAACTTCTGAGTAAGAGTTGCCACAGCTACTGATTGCAGATATCAATTTTGGGTATTTTTTTTGTTTTACTATTGTTGATTATATATGTGAAAATATACTAAATTTGATCTCCTGGCAGTGCATTACAAGGGTATATGCGAATTAGAATACATATATGTATGTACAAATCAAAATGCTCAGAATAAATCGTCGTACCATACGCCAAAAATGTAAAGTCCTACTTTTCATCAGCCGAAGTCAAATGTGCTACTTTTCGTACACAATTTTTTATTTGCCAGCTTTCGTCAGAAATTTTAAATGTGCTAGTTTTCGTATGGTACGACGAAATATGAAATCGTCTGTCGGTACCGTAAGTTGAGATATCTCAACTAAATTTTATATGTAAGTTCTCTAGCGATATAAGAATATTCTTAAGATATGAAAAATAGGATAAATGAGTAATTAACATGTTTGGAAGCTGAATTGGTTTTGTGTAAAATTAATAAATAAAATAACTTACTAAATGAGGAGAGCAGAAGAAAATAAAAATAATTTCAACGCCAAACCTTTGAATATTTTCAGGGACCAGAGACATAAATTAGCTATTAAACCATTTATAATATTAAGAAGTTTATGGATCATTTTACTGCTTCATAGAATTTATTTACTTAAATATTTTATAAGCAATTTAAGCGTGAAATTATTTTTAAATAAATTTAAACAAAATCCACCGAAAAAATTTTTAAATTGAAACTGAAAGTTGGCATCCCTGGTAATAATTCATGAGATACAGAAAATTAACCCATTAAAGTTTTATTATTTATATCTAAAATAAAGTTTAGTGTGAATTAGTTCAACGAAGCAAAAAACGAAGAAGGGGTCCCGAACATTTACGTGTGTGCGGTTTGTAGGTCGCGAAGATCGTTCGATTTGGTTTTTTCCTACATTCAAAAGTCTATTCAAATCAAGTGATTCCCATCACAACTTAAGGTTTTAATGATTCTAGGTTCACATCCATTGTATCCATTTCTAGAATTTTAAACAGCCTATTGACTTTAACCGTAACTTTCTTATGTGAGGTTCTCGAGATGTTTCTATAATATGTACAGCGAGGTGGAAAGATCTATACTATGATAAAAAATGAATTCATTAGTAAAAAATCTAATCGAAAATGGAAGATTTTTGTGAATTTATCTACACTTACGTATGTTACCTACTTTTATGTCTTTAAAGCTTTTTTGATAAATAGTAGGGAGTGAAGCGAATATTACACCGCATAGGGTTAATGGAAAATTTTGTGAGCAACAAAAAAAATTCAATTGTCAATTGCTGAATAATTTTTCCCTCATTGTGCTCACTAATACAGGCACAACTCGCTCAAATTTTCGTCCCCACCCCTTTGTTTTGAAATCCCCTCTTGCCTATCAAACAATAAACAACTGATCGTTACTGTAGCAACGAGGGTTGTTTCAAACAATTTGTGCTCACTAATACAGGCACAGCTCGCTCAAATTTTCGTCCCCACCCCTTTGTTTTGAAATCCCCTCTTGCCTATCAAACAATAAATAACTGCTCGTTACTGTAGCAACGAGGGTTGTTTCAAACAATTTGTACTGAATGATTGGAACTGAATGGGGAATCCATTCACTTAATGATTTGAATCAACTGAATGAGCATTTGAGTTAAATTCAATGATTGGAAATATTGAATGCTGAATGTATGTCTCGTTTGGATGAGTGCTGAGTTAAAATTTTCAATACCGCATTCCGAAACAAGAATGAAAAAATTGAATCATTACCAAACAAATTCACTGATTTCGAATCGCAAATGATTGAATCAGTTTACAGCTCTGCTATGTATGTATGTAAATATGTTCGGGTGTGTGTGGTACAAAAGCGCTGGTAAAGAAATGAAACTGGAAAAAAGAGGAAATTCTTTAGTTGAAAATATAAAAAAAATTATAAAGTTCACGCAAAGTATATAGTTATATACAAACATACATACCTACATACATATAAATTTATTTGAGCGCTAATGGTGAAAAATTAAAATTTCTTCCTTGATGCAATAAAAATTTCATTTCATTATATACCTGCAACTTTAGAATTCGACAAACCAGCAGGAAAAAATGTGCAATTTTAAAAATAGATTTGTGTGCGCTGTTGGGGTTATTCTGAAATGAGCGAAGAGTTTTTGGAATGCAAAAAAAAAGCTTTGAGAAAAAACTTAAAAAACAAAAATGAAAAAGATCAAACTTTTTATCGTTTACTACAAAAGCTCCGTCCGATAGGCTCTGTTGGTTGCCTTTTCGCACGTAGAATAAGCACTTGCCGCAGCGAGCCCTAACACAGTACTTTTTGGACTCCTCTGATTGGATGGCATTGTTTGCTGTCGTGCTGCCTTGACGGAATTGCCTTATTTATGTGAAGAAGATTTGATTGTTGTCTGCAAACTTGCACAGATTTACATTGCGTTTTCTGTTGTATTTTGGTCTCAGTTGCTCAACATCTTGTTCATGTAGCACTGCAATGCTTGCACGAATTTCTTTACATTTCAGTTTCTCATACCCTTCAAATTTAATTCTATTTGCCATCCTTGTATTTTTTCGACCTTCCTTTAGTCACGAGCATTTTGTTGCTGACACTGATTTTAGTTGTTCTGTGACCTCTTTTTCCTTTTTTTTCGTTTTCGTTAGCATTTACCTAAGTTCGGTAAGTTGCTTTTATGTAACTTGTTGTCGGTACTTATGTGGATATACTGTTGTTGTTCTTTCGGCATCTCGGCTTGTTGAGATTATCGGATTTGTTCAATAACACAAAAATAGTGGAAAGATAAATCAGTGGAATGTAGAATTTACTTTATTCATTTACGATGTATTGTGGAACGATTTTCCGTCATCACTTGTCAAGTTTGGTTTGGAGACAAACCGGTTTCGGCTAATATGCGCCATCTTCAGTGTCTTCTTTCGTTCTGAGTTATTTTGTGTAAATTCGATAGTATTTATAGTAAATAACTTCCGTCGTTTTGTTCAGGTACTTCGTGTTCATGTGATGTGTTCGTGCATTCGTGCGTTCGGGTGACGTGTGTGTGTGTGAGTCTGTGTTTAGGTATGCAAATCTATTTTTTTTGTCATATTTTCATTATTGTACCCTCATTAACGAGGTAGGTAAAAGTCCGTTATTGTCTGTTTGTGTGTTGTTTTGTTTATGTCGGTTTTAGGTCTTTTGTCCTCTTTCGGGTATAGTAGCTTAATGGGCAGTCTTATCATACACCGGAGCAACATCTTACAAGTTGGCTAAAGTTTTCCAAAAATATAACATTAATGCAGCATTTAAAACGAGGAACGAGGAAGACCTCTTTGACAAACAAGGCGTATACAAATTGACTTGCGAATGCCAAAATAGTTATATAGATATCGAGAACACATAAGGGATTACAATAAGAAAATAAGAAAATCATCAACGAGAGTGGAATCAATTTTCGCCAACCACATGGCAGAAAACAAGTGTACACCCATGAAAATAGGAAAAACAGCTAAAATTCTCCACATACAGCATAAAGGAAAACGACTTAACATATTAGAAAATATGGAGATATACAAACAAAAAACATTCGTAGGTAAAATAATAAATGAACAAATAAACACCGCATCGGATACATTATTTGAACCGCTTAAGCTACTATACCCGAAAGAGGACAAAAGACCTAAAACCGACATAAACAAAACAACACACAAACGGACAATAACGGACTTTTACCTACCTCGTTAATGAGGGTACAATAATGAAAATATGACAAAAAAATAGATTTGCATACCTAAACACAGACTCACACATACACACGTCACCCGAACGCACGAATGCACGAACACATCACATGAACACGAAGTACCTGAACAAAACGACGGAAGTTATTTACTATAAATACTATCGAACTTACACAAAATAACTCAGAGCGAAAGAAGACACTGAAGATGGCGCATATTAGCCGAAACCGGTTTGTCTCCAAACCAAACTTGACAAGGGATGACGGAAAATCGTTCCACAATACATCATATTCGTACCCTGTCGGAAAAACAAGCAACCAAAAAGTTATTATTCATTTATGTATGTATGTAGTACTGAAGGATCATTTCAAGCGCTCACCGAAGCCGCATGCATTTGACCTAGTTTTGTGGCTTTTCAAGTTTTATTAACACGCTTTTATTAGCTTCACCTGTATGTATGTATGTATGTATGTATGTATGTATGTAACTTCATCCTAAAAGTTGAAACATTTAACTAATTATTATATCTTTCAAACATTCACTTTTTTGTGTTCTCTCTATTATTTCTATTCTCCTCCGGATTCGAAACATGACATCAACAGCCCAACGGCATCATATAGTAGGACATTCAACATTATATTTTATGCTTCATTGTGGCTTTTATGTTACCTTTCTTCAAAATAGCCTCTATGAATTTCAATTCACTCCCGTATACAAGCCAATAAGTAACAAGCTTGCAGGGTACTGAAAAACTCACTCAAAAACACGCTCAAAAATACATTCTTCTCAAATCACAAACAAATGTTCAAAGAAAAACGTATAACCACTCAAATAGCGAGCGAACTAACGCACAACAGCCAACGATCGCTCATAGCGATGGCGATAAACTCAATGCATAAATTCACTCAAAAATAAAGCTAGAAGCTTTCTGTTTTTGGGTTTGTTGTATTTGCAATGAAATCAAACGCATGTACAATGTACATACATACATATGCAGAGCAAGAACTGGTTTTGTGTTTTGTGTAACAAGCTTTCTGTTTTGTCGTTGTTGTGTTTGCAATAAAAAACAATCGCATGTACATACATATGTATGCAAAGCAAGAACTGGTTTTGTTTGTAATTGATTTAATAGTAAGTGCTGAATCACCGAAAGGAACCCTAATTACATTTTTATACAATGTTTTGTAAACGTGAGGTGAAAAAAATTTCTCTAAAAATAAAAAAAATAAAAAAAAAATAAATAAAAAAAAAAAAAATGCGCCAATCGGGACTCGAACCTGAGCTCCTTGGTCCGTAGGCAGCATACCTCACCATTACGCTACAATCGTATTCGGAACTTTGTGGTCTAAATTCGAATTTATTCAATCAGGTTTCTTTTTTTTTGTTCTTTTCAAATGCTTCACCTCAACTTCTCTTCACTTTCTGATTGTGAAATATAACAAAACGTTTGAGATATTTTGTATTTCCAAACTAGTTTGGAAAACCTTGAATAAAAGGGTTTGGAAAATATTGCATAATAAGCTAGTTTACTTCACTGCATATTGGGATTTTTGGTAGAAGTTATAAATACATACATATGTATGTAGATCTATTTCGGAGAACACCACATCCCATCAGACTTCTTTTTACTTTTATTCTTGCGTCCGCATAAAACATCCTTTAATGAAAAATTTCACTAAAAAGTCAAAAATAAATAATAGCTTAAAAAACTAAAAAACACGCTTTAATCTTAAAAATCGTACTAAAAATTGAGAAATAATTTAATTAGAAACAAAATGATGAACGAAAATATAAGTATTTAAGGAAAAGCGTGGGGGTGCTCAATAATATTTGAACATGAAAATATTCGATTCGTACAACTAGTACAAAAATATACCTAGTTGCGAAATTAAAGAGTACGATATATGAAATCTCCAAAAAGTCAAAATAAAATTATTAGTAAAAGAACACCGATTTTAAATATTTTTTGACATACTGAGCACCCCACGCTTTTCCTTAAATACTTATATTTTCGTTCATCATTTTGTTTCTAATTAAATTATTTCTCAATTTTTAGTACGATTTTTAAGATTAAAGCGTGTTTTTTAGTTTTTTAAGCTATTATTTATTTTATTAAATGCATATGTTTTTTATAGCTTATAATATTTTATTGTTTATAAGCTTGTGATGAGTTGATGGTTATTGACTTTTTTCCTTATGGTAACTAAAATGCGAAACAGATGCTTCAGCTTCGATGTTTTGATTGTTTTTATACTCAGCTGTACTAGTACACAGAGTATTATAATTTTGATTTCATAACCGTGGATTGTAACATAATGAAATAATCGAGATAGATATGGACTTATATATATCTAAATGATCAGGGTGAAAAGAGAAATCGATTGAGCCATGTCCGTCCGTCCGTACGCACGATAACTCGCGTAAAAATTGAGATATTTTGATGAAATTTGAAATGCAAGTTGGTATCGAGACTGGGACGGTTGGTATTGAAAATGGGCGAAATCGGACCATGACCACGCCCACTTTTCCTATATAGAAAAAATCGGAAATTTGGTTTCTCAGTCACTAATATAGCTAGAGTGATAAAATTTCACACACATATTGAGCTCAGGCACTTATGAAGAACTATGGTGAAATTTTGGAAAATGGGCGGTGCCATGCCCACTTATTAAGGGGCAAACATTGAAAGTTTTATGTGTCATAACTCAGAAACCGTTGAAGATATATATATGAAATTTGGTATGCGTAATTTGCTTACTTAGACAAATGTTTTGGCGAAAAATTATAAAAATCGGTTGACGGCCACGCCCACTTTTATATATGGGAACTATAAAGGGCCCTAATAAAAACATTTTAAGCGATATCTCTGTCAAATATAAAGATCTATCACTGAAATTTTGTGGCAGGAGTCCAACTACGGACATAAAACAAAAAATACAAAAATTTTTGAAAATGGGCGGTGCCACGCCCACTTATTAAGGGGCAAATATTGAAAGTTTTATAAGCCATAACTCAGAAACCGTTAGAGATATATCGATGAAATTTGGTACGCGTGCTATATTTACTTACCCAAATGTGTGAACGAAAAATTACCAAAATCGGTTGACGACCACGCCCACTTTTATATATGGGTATTATAAAGTGACCTAATAAAATCATTTTTAGCGATATCTCTGTGAAATATAAAGATAATTCATTGAAATTTTGTGACATGAGTTCTACAATAGACCGGAAACAAAAAATAAAAAAAGTTTATAAAATGGGCGTGGCACCGCCTCTTTTTAGACAAAGGAATATACGAGCCTATTACTCGACAAATAACTGAGATATTATGACGAAACTTTGTTTATGCACTTTTATAACATGTGTTGATAGACACACAAAAATGTATTGAAATCGGTTTATGACCACGCCTACTTTTTAACAAAGATATTTCTGGAAAACCCTTTTGGAATTTGTAACGTGAAGTCTTTGTAACTAAAAGTCATAGAGGGATGCAATTTTGCACTAACAATAATATTTATATGCTTATTTGGATGATTGATACAAATTTTAAAAATGGGCGTGGCTGCGCCCTGTTTATGCAGCACTCGTTTCATATAAAATACACCCTATATCGAACAAACGCAAATAAACAATGAAAGCATACAGCTGAGTATCTAATTTTCGATTCCACTCGAACTAAGGCTTCCTTACTTGTTTTTTGTTGGTTTTCTCACAAAAAAATATTTTCTCATAAAAATTTTTTTAAAGGCAAGCAAGTTTTTGAATCAAGAACGCCCGTTTTTGAATAAATTGTTGGATCAAACACTTTGCTGTAAAAACAAATACTTTTGCTGTTGAATCAACAGCCGAAAGTTGTTGGTTTAACTGCGGGTATTTTTTCAGAGTAGAAGCGTGTCACGCTTTATTTCATAAGATTAATCATTATTGCCGGATTAGCAAATCAGGTGTTGATAGTAATTATTATTATTATACCTTTGTTATACACGCCAAAATGCCTTTACATACCTATATATGTGTATAATTAAATAAACTCTCTGCACTAATAATAGTCAGGCGTGCTTAAGCGCAGTCAGTGACCCAAATCACATAATTTGGTGGCCTGTCACGCTTGTCATGCTCTCACTTTTTTCATGCAACACTTTTGGTATGCGATTATGTTTTGTTATAATTGTTGTTATTATTTTCACACGGAATATGGCGTACACACAAACTGACACACACATATGTATATGTATGTACACTTTTGTGTGAGCGACGTGTTAGAGAAATTACTTTTGAGCGATTTTTTCTACTTTTTGTTTGCTTTTCCTTTGCTGTAAGCCAATGGGTATCTTCCTGGCTAAAGCCAACACGTCCGTTTCCGCTGAACTGCATTATTATTTGTTATGTTGTTGTTTACGTGTAAATTCAAGCTAACGGTAATAAGCAGTGCAAACAAGCATGTCGAATTTGAACTTTACTTTGTGCGGGTGTTCGAGCAGAGGGTAATTAGCTTAGTGTGGCAAGTTTAAGTATCTTGCGCATTTTTTTTTTTTTGTTTTTGGCACTGATTTTGTGGTGGTTGGTTTTTTTTGTTGGAAAATTCACTTTGCAAGTGATTTGCATTATCTTGGTTGTACTTTTTTTCATTTTTTAAATGCTGTTTTTGCAAAATGTAAGCCTTTTTAAAATGAGTTTTCTGTTGTTCTTTTTTTCGTTTTGCATACAACGAAAGCTGAACTTCAGTTCGTGACTTGTATTTAACTGAGAAAAAGGGAAATTGCTTGATGTTGTTGGTTGTCGTAATAAGTTTTGTTGTTTTTGTTGTTGTTGTTGTTGTTGTTGTTGTTGTTGTTGTTGTTGTTGTTGTTGTTGTTGTTGTTGTTGTTGTTGTTGTTGTTGTTGTTGTTGTTGTTGTTATTTTTGTTGTTGTTGTTGTTGTTGTTGTTGTTGTTGTTGTTGTTGTTTTCGTTGTATACCTGGTAACTATTCGCCCACTGTGGCTGAAACACAAACAAAACTTAACGTACGTGTTTAAACAAAAGGTCACACAAATTGCTCCCTATACGGATGGTGTTGTTGCTGTAGGAAATTAGATAATTATGTGATTTTTGTGGATTTGAATATAAAAGGAATTAAGGTTAATTATGGCTTTCCAAATATTTATTTACAGATATATATATATTGTATTAAGAGCACTTAAATTTTTTTCACTGCGAAATTTCATTTAAATAGTACTCTAAAAATCGTAGATTCTTTGTGGGAAAACATTTGCTGAACATTTTTTGAATGAATATTTACTACCGCAGTACCACAAACAACACTCTTGACTTTGTTTTAAAAGCGTTTTATATGTGCAAAAAAAAAATTTGTTTACTACAACTCCAGCTTTGCTCTTGGTTGGTTTGCAAGTAGTCCCACGCTCACACTATTAACTTTCCCGGTAATCATGGTTAAAGCAAATAATATCTAAACAGCAAAAAGGAATGCATTTACGGTTACATTTTGGCGCGTATGTGTTGAAAATGCGCAAAAATATTTTTCAGCTTTTTGGCGGATGTGAAATGGTGAAATCAGTGCTGCTGTTGGAAAAATAATTGGCGCTGTAAATTACTTATGTAATGTGCTAGGAAGAACATGAAAAGGCAAACCATAGGTACTCGGAGATACACACAGAGAAAAACTATTGTAAAATCACCTTAAAATCGCATATAACTCAACTTAAAACTGAGGAATAATTTACTTACTAAGTTTTTCGTCATTTTAATGAAAATAACTTAGTAAAAGCTTGGCAATTTTTCTACGTGGGTAATTTTGACAAAGTCTTGTTTAATTTTCCCAAGTTGGCTTAGGCAAATTTTTAACCAAAATACTTAGTCAGCTTATTCTCTGTAATTTGCGTAATATTCAATGAATTCCCTTTGGCAGATTGCACAAGTATCCTAGTTATTTTAACTGCCATAACGTAGGTAATATCTTACCAAAAAACTTTGGTAACTTGAAAAAGCACTTTCCTGAAAAACTTAGTTTTTCACGAAAGTGCTTTTGTTAGTCTTAATGCTACGTATGTAATTTGTTTACAAATATTATGAAATACTTTATTTAAAAGTTTGGTATGCATAAATGACATTTTGATTTATTTATTTTTTTTTTCTTGACCCTCTCAATATATGATTCGAATTTAGGTGACAATTTTTACAACTTTTTTTTCGACCCTAATATCCAATATATTTGATAATATGTTTTAAAAACATACTATTTTGCGAACCACCAATACTTTAACATTATCGATATCTTTCGCATTCCATGGATCGCATCAATATATACTGACCGTGTAACTGGACCCATACATACGTACTCATTAGGTGAGTTCCCGTGGCAGTGATCCAGGTCCGGATAAAAATTTTGCTTGCAAATGCAACAGCTCACTTAATTTTAAATATTACAAGTACTTTGTTAGATTACAAAAGTGTCTTAGTTGAAAGTTCAAGCTACCTAAGTTAACTTAGTAAAAACAAATAAGAACTTTGTGAAGTTAAATAAGTGGCTGTTAAAAATTACCTAAGTACTGTGCTGCTAACATAAATTACCCAAAAACACTTTGTTGTATTACACAATGTCATGTCTTACAGGTATTGCTCAAGAAAACTTTGATGCATTTCCCACGCTTTGTTTCTGCCGATCGTAAGTAAGTTTCCCACACTTTGCTGATTTTCACATAGTTTTCAAAGTTCATATAAAAAAAAAAATACCAAAGCTAAATTAGTCAAAACAACCCAGTTTTTTGGTAGCCAAAGTGCTTGGGTAATAAATCACCTAAGCTTTGTTTTCCAAGGCCGGGTATAAATTGTGTAAGTACTTTGGTAAGTTGTACAAGTTTCTTGGGCCCCATAAATTCTTTTTAACTAAGTCAACTTTGTTGGATTTACTATAGTTTTTTCTCTGTGTGTACAAGCAAACACATTCCATACGCAGCTCCAGCTCAAGAACAAATACACGTGCGTACGTATTTAACCATTCACGTTAATTTTGTTATTTTAGTGAAAAAAAAAAAAATCCGATGGGCTGTTTTAGCAGAACAAAAACTAACGCGAATAGCCGAAAATTTGTAAACGCTTAAGCATTAAAAGCTTTTGGCTATTTAGCGGCATATGAGCCACCAAATCTGCATACATTTTTGTTGCGTATACGCCATGGTGGCCATGCAGACGCCACGGAAAAGAGCGCGTATTAATTAAGCGCACGATTATGGATGTAAGGCACATTATTATCATTGTTATGCATACAAAGTGGTTGTAATAGAAGCCAGCGGTGCGATATTGCATAAATTAACAAAAATTGGTAACAAATAATAATGATTTTATATACTTAGATAAGCATAATTGGATTACAACGTCTAAAATGTGTGCAATCTTACCTGTGCTTGTGTATGTACTATGTATGATTGTAAGTGTACGCAGAAAGTGTTGCTTTTGCGAATTTTTGGTACGAATGAATGCGTGTTGTTTTCGGCAACGTTAATGGGCACTTTCATATTATTAAATCACTTTCGAAAGGCGACCTTATTTGCCATATTTTGCGGACCCGCGCTCACATTGGCCCACTGCCCTACTCTATTCGCCAGCAGCCAGCTGCTTTTATGGTTCATCGATTCGCAGAAATTTGCGTGAATTACACACTTATTCATACATACATAGCACACAAAATGATGATGGCGAAAAATAAATGAGATTGACATGGTGAGCTCAACGTATGGAGGGTAGGACGGATGTAAAACGATGCGCGGTACTGTGTAAATGCATAATAATAATAATACAATGGCGCTATTATAACTCTGAAGAGTTTTATGGCCGAGCTTCTCTCCCAATTCGAGGTGTGCTCCTTTTGTTTTTCCTACTAATTGGGTGGACCTACAGTTTTATGCCGGCTCCGAACGGCGAATGCATTTTTTGTGAGAAGCTTTTTCATGGCAGAAATACTCTCGGAGGGTATGCCGCCCACTGCCGAGAGGTGACCGCTGCTCTCAAAAAACCCAATAATTGGATTTTTACTAATTAGAAAATTTTTTTTGGTGTTTTTCCGGACTGGGGTTTGAACCCGAGACCTCTGGTATAGCAGGCGAGCACTCTACCCACTGCACCACAGCGGCCATGCATGCGAGTGCGAAAGCATCTATGTACATATGTCTCTATATGGCCCCCGAATTCACATTCAAGTCAATTACATATGTACGATATTTAGAACAAACAAAAAACAAACAAAGAGCCGCTACCGCTATGGGCCAGTGATGAACGGAATGAAAAACTGCCCGCACAAAGGAAGCGGCGACCACGTTCACACCTCAGCGCGTTTAACGCGCCCATGCATAGCATTGCAATTCACCTTTGCGTGCATAAATAAATACATGTTTGCATGCATGTTTGTATGTTTGTTTGTTAGCTTGCGCTACTCGTTTGCAGGATTACTACACTTTTGTGCGCACCCAAACGCACACACACACAAATATAACTCATTTAAAATGCCACAAAGTTTGGGGCGCGCGAAGATTTGGCTGCATTTTTGATGATATGATTATAGCACACATATGTACATAAATACGTAGAATATGCATGCATGTACTAGTCACATTTGACATGGCGTCGCCCTTCACAATTTCAACACAACGCAGTCCATGCGAATGGCATGTTGAGTGAAGGAGCGCAAAGGCAAGGCACGGTGAAAGCAGACACAGGTGGAGCAGAGTAGTATGTTGCCAAAATTTTTAACACAAAAACGTGCTCACACATTCATGTTGAATTTTATGAATGCACTGCCATCATTTTGGTGGAAAAAGTGAATACATACATACATACATACATGCGTTTACATATTTATATCATTTATAAACATATTCGCACACGTGTATATCACTCACGTTTACACTCACGCTGACTTTACTACACGTTTTACGAGCTTCACGACGTAACGAAAAGAAAATACATTCCAACTGAGGTAAGTATATACCCACTAGGCCCATTTGTAAGGTGAAGCGAGTTTTATTCATGCCAGGATACTTGCTTTTGTTAGATATACCGCAGGTACTCCTAAAGCATGTTGAACGGCACGTACAAACTGAGCACACACAATTTCTTCACTGACTAAAGTAGAAGTTAAGAAGAGTAAACCGAAACCGAAAAATTTATACGAATGAAGCACATAACAAAGTTATGTGGTAGGCAGCTGTATATTCAGCGCTACAATACTGCTACCATTCATTCTGAATACCTAAAAAGAGTATAATAATGACCATTTGAAAAAAGCAAGCAAGGTTAGGAATGAAAGCCCGACGCTTTCGCTTCATTGCGTTTTTTACTATACAAAGTCATTCATACGACGCACTCTGGTCAGCCCCCATACACAAAAGGCAAAAACGTTGGTGCTTGATTCTATATGCAATAGCCACCATTAAATGTTACTTTGGCTCATTTAAAGTCAATAAATTTGAAAAAAGCTTTGTCCGGAAAAAGTTTGTGTAAATAAGTGTATTATGATTTTTGCGATATTTCAAGTTTGAGTGCTAAAAAAAATGCGGATAACTATGGAAACGCAATTAAAACGTATGTTTCATGATTTAGCGAAAGAAAACAGTGAAAAGAATTTATTTTTAGCAAAGTACAAGATGAAGAAATCTTGGCTTTTCTATGAGCGTAATTTTCAAGCATTAGCATTTTCATTTAAACTTCTAACAACTAAGGACCACTCTGGACCAGGTCTTATAAGCAGATTTGAGTTCTTTCAAGTCTTCTCTTAAGAAGCCTGTTTATATATTTTTCCCTTTTTTCCCCTTTTTCTTAAAATATCATATTACATGTGACTAGTCTATACAAAATATTGTTGCCCTTTTACGATTTTTGTACATATTTACATCGACTGTTTTCGATAAAACTTTATTTTCAATAAAATCTGAGTAATTGAGTTTTGTCCCACTCTCCATACAATTTTTTTTTTATCACGCGAAATATCGCAGACTAATTTTTTTTTATTATAACTTTTTTTTTGACATCGGATTTTTAAAATCGAAATGTCATTAGTTTAGTCTTTGGAAGCTCTATATTTTCTTCTAATGTCCTTTTGACCTCGTTTTCACATAGTTAAGTCACCTAACCAAGTTTTTCGTCCAAAATATCCTTTTTGTTTCACAAGAAAAAAATCGCCAAAAATAAAATATTTATCGGATCTCTCTGATATTACGCTTAAAGTCTTTGCAATCAAATGGGCAAATTTTTAAAGTAATAAAACTTTCCTGATTTGTACAACTTTTTATAAAAACTTAATTTGAAAATCAAAATTTTTTCAAAAAACGCAAAAAATCCACAAAATTTTGACTTTGACCAGTTATCGCTCAGCGAGTTTTTATTAGACCACCACAAGTTGTATGTCGTTTGAAGCGCATTTTAGTTGCCTTTCGAACGAGATACTGCTTGCGTTTATCGCATTTGTAACTCCAGAGAAAATAATTTTTGAATGAAGTGATAACAAAAAAACACAAAATTACCGTTATCTCAAAAAACTAACTATACAAAAAATTAAAAAAAAAATAGTTCCAAGCTCAGCAGGTCAATTCCTATCCTCCCCCATTCCTGGTTTCCTTGTTTTTTTTTTATTGGCTATAAACTAGCGTTAGTGGTGGGCGTGAATAACAACATATATGCTTTTAATTTTTCTGAAAGATGAGTCGTATAGTGGGACACCAATGTGCCAAACTTGGTTTCGGTAGGTCCATCCGTTTCCAAGAAATTGAGTTTTGTCCCACTCTCCATACAAATGAGACCAGTGTGCGAAGGTAGTCAACGCCGTGCGATAGTCATGGGGCATATGAATGGAAGTTGTTATCTTCCCTAAACGAAATGTATTGATGATTGCAGTACCTTTGGGACTACTGGGTATGTACGCGAAGGCATATATATATAAATACACACATACATATGTACGCACATAAACTGAATGAAATTTCCATTCGGAACTGCGTAGAATTTTATTGCGGTAAAAATTTGTTATTCGGTATAGAAAGCATCGTATCGGCCCGGAGGTCACATTGTGATACCACGTAGATCCGAATACACCCTTACTCGAACCATCGCATGGACTTCACAAATATCAGAATTTTCTTGAATTCGAATGTCATTAGATCCGCTAGATCCCTAAATTGGTACGCTCATAAATGCTTCAGTCGCCTCCTTCCTAGTGCTGGCCAATCACACAGCAGGAGTTTTATTGTTTCAGGCTCCTCTTCCGCCTCACAGGCCCTACAGTAATCGTAATCGTAATATGGAGCATTCATGCTTTCTGCATGCTTTCCAAATATTATATGGCCTGCTATTAGCCCCGACATTAGTGCAAGCTCGGACTTGCCGAGTGCTAGTAAATTATTGGTCTATCTCTGGCATTCAAGTTAGGCCAAAATAGCCTAGTATTGTTGCAAGTACTCAGATAATGCCACCTGTCTTCCCGTTCTTTGAAGTAGAACTCCTTAAGTATGGGATTATTGGTAGCGAGCGGCATTCCTAAACCCTTCCACGATAGTTAAAGTGGAGCGGATGTGCATCCTATAGGAAGTTTGTCTGTCATCTCGTTAGAGATCTGCGAAGTTTTTCAATTACTTACATATGATAGTACCAAGTGTTTTCAATGCAGCCTGCCTGTCTGAGAAGATGTGAGTGTTTTTACGTTCGCTGTTCCTTGATTTCAAGTGCTCCAGCGCCTCCTTTATAGCCGCTACCTTCGCCTCGAAGACACTGCAGGGATCAGGTAAGCGAAATGAGATTTTTAGCACCCCGTAGGCTGAATAGACTCCTCCTCCCATCCTAGTATTAAGCTTAGATCCATCGCTGTAGACGTGGATAGCATTGTTCATTACCGGAGGACTCCTGGCCCAATAGTTTCAATATGGAATTACTATTCCATAATTCCTTGTGAAAATGTATATGTGTAAGCGAAACCCCGATTGGTGATTTGGAATGATGATGAGTATGGAGGTAAGACTACTTATGGTTCATTACCTTCCATTCGGGAAGTTCCCTTAGAGCGTTAAAGTGTTATGGAATTTTATTTGCCGAAAAGCTTCCCTATAGGCGTATACTCAGACGAAATTTATATACAAAGGCCTTAGAAAATCATTCTCATGAAAGGTATAATTATCAACATTTTATTTTGTAAAAGAACAACGCTGATATCGCATCGAAAGCACAATTGGCTTCCTATTCGGAAATTGCCTTAGTTGTGCGGCTGTGCTATATTGGCACATAACTTAGTCAACTTCTATGCTATAGCTAGTGCCATCGTTCTCTTTACAAAATCGGCTATTCGATGCGTCTAAAATTTTTAGACAAGACTGAAAAACACACATTTGTTTTTGCCTTACATATGTTCATATTGTCTGCTGAAATTTAATATTATTATTTTTTATTAGCAGCGTATAGATTTTCATGGAGTTGTTAGAAGATTTGTGAAATTAATACATTTTGAAAGTCCCACCTTTACTCTGACTAGTATTTTAATTTAAATAAGTTTAATTTCATTCGTAAAATTAATTTCATTAATTTCAAAATCAGGCTATTGTGAGCTGCGGCGTTGTAACGCAGAGAGCCGACTGTGCTGCTCCATTCCAGCCACTTTTCCCCACTTAAACGGCGGCGCACACTTCTCAACTTCCAGTGTCCGTTATTGCGCTTTTTTTTCAAGTGCAAACTAAACAAACTCGACTTGCTCATGCAACCGATAACGGCACCATCATACCGAATTACCCCTCGAAACCGTCATCGCAACGCGCCATCCTCCACGCATAAGAGCAAATCAAACACTCTGACCTCTATGATGCAAATGCAAGTACAGAGTTACCCGGATATAAGTGCCGTTAAAAATGCAAGATATTAAATGTTTAAAAACGAAGTGCTTATGCTGTGATTTCTTGTTTACATTTGAATAGACTAATAAAGCTATTCTGGCAACTGTCTTTTTAAAGACAACTATCTTTCGAGAGATTTTCTTTTGTTTGCTTTCGAATGATAGTTGTTCTTTGCAAAGACAGTTGCCAGAATAGCTTAGCAAATTTTTTTAGAGTTTTTGGTGCATATAAATGAGAAATGCCTTCAAGCGGGGAATACTGTAATTGAAAATAAAATGAAAGTCGCTCCACTGCCGTCGGTCGTTTGGTCGGCGGCGACGACGTATTTCGTTTAGCGCTGCAAATGGGCTTCATACTAATTACAATTTTTCTACAGTGTGGCAGCACTTCGAGCGTTATGAATTCTGCTATAGGCGATTTTAGAACAATGACTATGAAATTGGCGTTGCGTGACGAATAATTGGGAATGTGCAGCGAAAGTCGCCTACTAAAGAACGCAAGTCTTTAAATCTTAACCATTTTAAGCGAAAATTTTAAGGAACAAGGTAATATAGTATAAGATACCATAAAACAAACAAAAAAATTCATAAAATTTCATTAATGTCGAAAACTTCAGAAGCGAAAAAAGTGAAACAACAACAAAACAATTTGCTCGGCAAAAGTTTATTCGAGTAAATGGAGAAATTTCCAAGTAAATACCAACAATTTGTTATTTATTTAGCTGCAAGTGAATCGAAACTGAGATCCGCAAACAAAATGTATTAACAAATGTGCGAACAATGCCACAGAATGCGTAAACATTTAGTTGAGTATTGAAGAAATAAAAGGTGAAATAAGAAAACGAAAGAAAAAAGCCAAAAAGTGAATGCGAAAACTTTTGCGCAAGAAGCCAAAAGCAAGCGACACAACAAAAGAAGTTATTCGCTGGCTAAAGTAAATAAGAAGCGCAAAATAAAAGCAAAACTTTTGGCGAAAAATGTTGAAGGCGAAGTGTAAAGAGAGAGAAAATGGAACGAAAGACAACAAATCAAACAACATCTCGTACATCAATAAACTGCAATGGCCAGTCGGCAAAGTTGGTTAGGCGTTGAGGCGACGCGCGGCTGAGGGGGCAACTTTGCTGCTCTCACAAGTCGGCGAGTTGAGTTTTATCTGCCACAGAAGACCAGCAGCCATGTCAAATCTGCAAGCGTTATGAGATGTGTTCTAGGCGGGCGGCTTGGGTGGATGGGCTGGAGGTAAGAGCGTAAAACACCGCCGATTGTAGCTGTGCTTCTTCCAAAGGCTGCAATGTTTTTTAGGCTTCCATTGTTTGCTGCAAGTTTTGCTTGGCTTTGCTCAGCAAAAGGATTCTCTAGCCGTTTGTGGCCGAATGAAAACTTTGTGCAAATTGTTTATATTTGTTACTAAATACATACATTCATATGCATGTAAGTATGTACATAGAAAGGGCAAAAACGCGCACAGGTGTCAGTGCGGAAGTTAATAAAAAATAAATTTGCTTACCCACAAACTGAGGTCAGTTATTTAGGAAGGGTTTTTTAATTGAAAGATTCCAAAGAATTATGGTTTTGGCTTTACATACATATATCGCTAGCTTAGAGTGCAAACTGTGTAAGTTCACTTTTATAAAAAAGTGTATTTTTATGTAGAACGCTAGAAAAATCTAATACGCACCACGCACATAGGTAGATTTTCAAGTTTTATGCGGCCAAAAATATTTTATTGTCTACATCTATTCCAAATTGCTTGTTTTATGCAAAATTTTAATAATTTGTGTTAAAAGTCGAGTTTTTAAATTTATTTCAAAGAGTTTTGTCGAAAATATTATTTTCTTATTTTCATTTAAAAATATAGACAATTTTTCAATAAAAATCGTTTTAAGCTGGTTTTCTAGGCTTATGGAAAAAATCCGAAAAATCGTAGAAATTTCTAAAAGTGGATTAAAAATTTCAAAGCGCGGCCAGAATTTATAGAAGATTTTTAGAGATTTCTAAGTGTACTGTTATGTAGTCCACCAATTTTAGTGTAAAGAATTAAATTCTCAATTATGTGAAAAATTCCGTCGATTTTATAAGTTTTTTTCTGTAGGGTGTTTGCCTTATATGTACGTGAGACCGTTCCAATTAAAATTTCCGAAAAGCCAATGAAAATTTTCAAAAAGTTGAATGTTGCATATTATTATATTAAAATTAAATGAGCTGCAAAATTGCATACTCAAAAATCTTCTAAAAAAATGTAGCTTTACAATTTTCAGCCCCTTTTTATGATAAGTATTTCCTTGACTTTGAAAAATTGGAAATACTAAAAATACTGCCTAAAAAGTTAACCATAATCGGTGATAAATATCGCGGTTACTTTCGGGCATCACCTACATTAACCAAGATATGCGTTTGAAATATAAACATTAAAATCAAATATAAAACACAAAAAAGAAAATTATTGTAGGTACATATGAAAAACCCTGTATCTAGTAGTGAAGTGCGGCTTTGTGCGACGTAATTTTTTGCCGGAAAAATACTAATTGTACTAGATATCATGTCCGAGGGTTAATATGACTGAGTCTGACAGAGCAATATAACAAAATCAATTTGAACACAAAAAAGAGTGAAAATGTTTTTAAAACTATCCCAACTTTAAAAGCTTAAAACTATAAACTTAGAATTATTGGAAATCAAGGATAGTATTGAAAAATGTTAATAATTACTTGAAGATTTAGGATCCATCACGATTACTTAAATGAAATGCTTTAAATAATAAATATTCACGGTGAAACTAGCACTTAAAAATATGTAAAAAAAAAATTAAAATATTAACTTTAGATATGCTAAGTTTCGACCATCTGGGAGCAAATGCAGAGTATGGGGTCGGGAAAAAAAGCGACGAATTATTTTTCCCCAGTCTATTTCCAATATGTGGGTATGTTTTTTTCTGTAATTGTAACAACTTCACAAAATTCAATTTTGGCCGCATAAAACATGAAATTCTACCTATGTGCCACGCTAAACAAGTCTGTGCTACTAGTCATATTTCTACTCGTTGTTATTCAGTGATACGTAAATTGTGTAAGTCCAAAAAACGAAGAAAATTGTGTAAGCCCAAAATATTTATATGAACAGACAATTGTCTTTTCATTTCGAAATTTTTTTATTTTTTGATTTTTGTTTCTCCAAAAATTTGAGAAGGGGAGTTACACAATTTGCACTTTAAGCTAGCGATATGCCTACGATATACATACAAAATTTTCGTGTATGAATTGAAAAAAAACAAGTAAGGAAGCCTAAGTTCGAGTGGAATCGAACATTAGATACTCAGCTGTAAGCTTTCATTGTTTGTTTGCGATTGTTCGATATAGGGTGTATTTTATATGAAACGAGTGCTGCATAAACAGGGCGCAGCCACGCCCATTTTCAAAATTTGTATCAATCATCCAAATAAGCATATAAATATTATTGTTGGTGCAAAATTGCATCCCTCTATGACTTTTAGTTACAAAGACTTCACGTTACAAATTCCAAAAGGGTGTTCCAGAAATATCTTTGTTAAAAAGTAGGCGTGGTCATAAACCGATTTCAATACATTTTTGCGTGTCTATTAACACAAGTTATAAAAGTGCATAAACCAAGTTTCGTCATAATATCTCAGTTATTTGTCGAGTAATAGGCTCGTAGATTTCTTTGTATAAAAAGAGGCGGTGCCACGCCCATTTTATAAACTTTTTTTATTTTTTGTTTCCGGTCTATTGTAGAACTCATGTCACAAAATTTCAATGAATTATCTTTATATTTCACAGAGATATCGCTAAAAATGGTTTTATTAGGTCACTTTATAATACCCATATATAAAAGTGGGCGTGGTCGTCAACCGATTTTGGTAACTTTTCCTCCACACATTTGGCTAAGTAAATATATTACGCTTACCAAATTTCATCGATATATCTTTAACGGTTTCTGAGTTATGACATATAAAACTTTCAATGTTTGACCCTTAATAAGTGGGCGTGGCACCGCCCATTTTCAAAAATTTTTGTATTTTTTGTTTTATGTCCGTAGTTGGACTCCTGCCACAAAATTTCAGTGATAGATCTTTATATTTGACAGAGATATCGCTTAAAATGTTTTTATTAGGCCCCTTTATAGTTCCCATATATAAAAGTGGGCGTGGCCGTCAACCGATTTTGATAATTTTTAGCCAAAACATTTGTCTAAGTAAGCAAATTACGCATACCAAATTTCATCGATATATCTTCAACGGTTTCTGAGTTATGACATATAAAACTTTCAATGTTTGCCCCTTAATAAGTGGGCGTGGCACCGCCCATTTTCCAAAATTTTTGTACTTTTTGTTTTACGTCCGTAATTGGACTCCTGCCACAAAATTTCAGTGATAGATCTTTATATTTGACAGAGATATCGCTTAAAATGATTTTATTAGGTCACTTTATAATACCCATATATAAAAGTGGGCGTGGCCGTCAACCGATTTTGATAATTTTTCGTCAAAACATTTGCCTAAGTAAGCATATTACGCATACCAAATTTCATCGATATATCTTCAATGGTTTCTGAGTTATGACATATAAAACTTTCAATGTTTGACCCTTAATAAGTGGGCGTGGCACCGCCCATTTTCCAAAACTTCATCAAATTTCTTCATAAGGGCCTGAGCTCAATACGTGGGTAAAATTTTATCACTCTAGCTATATTAGTGGCTGAGATACCAAATATCCGATTTTTTCTATATAGGAAAAGTGGGCGTGGTCATGGTCCGATTTCGCCCATTTTCAATACCAACCGTCCCAGTCTCGATACCAACTTGCATTTCAAATTTCATCAAAATATCTTAATTTTTACGCGAGTTATCGTGCGTACGGACGGACGGACGGACGGACGGACATGGCTCAATCGATTTCTCTTTTCACCCTGATCATTTTGATATATATAAGTCCATATCTATCTCGATTATTTCATTCTATTACAATCCACCGTTAGGAAATCAAAACTATAATACTCTGTGTACTAGTACAGCTGAGTATAAAAAAATACATAAATTTCTGTTGAAAAAAATGATGTTTGCTGCTGATTTCGTTAAAAAGTTTACATCAGCCACGAGTTGGTTAGAACATAGTTTGCTTGTTTACGTTTTTATGCGGGCAATAATTAATTATTTCTGTAGAGTTTGGTAATGCCAATTATGGTTTATGTAGGTATACATATGTATGTGTATGTATAAAAATGGTAGGCCATCAGCGCAAAAGGTGAGGATTCAGCATTAAATTTTGTTTGAATTTGATGTGCGTATTGGCATGATTACTTTTTTTTTTCGACTTTTATCCATTTCAGATTTTTTACAGTACAATCTGGTCCATAAAAATTTCGTATTAATTTCATACGCATAGACTCTAGACGTCTTAGAAGAACTCTTTTATTAAGAAAAATTACAGACATCATAATTTTGGCGGCGCGATATCGATTAATTCCCAATCATACAAATCTCCCCGGTCTATTTTATGTGTGTAACTGCAGCCAATTTAAGTAACTGTTATGCGTAGTTGACCAATCGCAAAATACTAACGTAGATGGCACGTCAGAACGAAATTATATTTAAGCTTAATTACAATTTATAACTACATACACACTTAATAAAACATGTACGTACATTCTTGTAAAGTCTCAAAATAAGGCTGAAAATAATCTCGAAAAAATAAATTATGTAGTGCGAGTATAAACCATTCCTAAATGAGTTTTTCCACTTTCGCTTTCATTACGTGCAGAGACCACCAGAAAAGTCTACGTTGCAATTAAAGGATAAAAACCATTTTAATATGTCTTTATGTTGTTCGAATTATTGCGCACATAAAAATGTTGTCCATAAGTAATCTATTCTGCCAAAAAATACGGAAAAAGCGATGCAAAAAGGACGTGCATGGCGCGCGAAAGAGCCCAGTAAGGATTCGTATGCTCAAATATTTTTAAATATGTACGTGGAAATTAATGTAAAGGAGCCATTAACGTAATTCTAAAAGGCGCTTTTAACCCGAAGCATTTTGGTGTGGTGTCGGAGCAAGATATTGGAATTTTTCGCCGATTTCCTAAGGTTATTATTTAAGGAGCCGTCTTAGGCAAGCTAACACTTTCATAAATGTAATTAATGGCGTTTTCTTTTCTCGAAATAATGTTGCCCTGTTTGATTTTCTTAGCCATTTTGTGGCTTTGTCTGATAATTTCAACGAATATTAACCTCTAACAAAGTGAGGGGGTACCATTATCAACAAATTCAACCATTTTAGAGAAAGTCAAGTTACGTATTTCAATAATTGGAATATAGGAGGGCAACATTTTTTCGTAGAAAAGAAAACGCCATAAGTTTCGTTTATATTAAAACGGCTTGTCGTGACATAGATAATACATATTTCTTTAATAATATTTAATTCAATTCATAAATACAAATCAATCACTGCATTTTCTTTGGTAAAATTAAAAACGAATCTTTTTTTTTAGTCTAATACATTTGAAATTGAGTACAAAATAATTGTAACAGAGGGTACACTTCTTTGCCTCATGCTGTGTATTGATGGAAAGGTAGTAGAATGGCTACGTGTACCAAAATAATGTTCGAAACATACATGCATTTGTACAAATTTGTAGAAAATAAGCTATTAAAATACATGCTCACACTGCACACACATACAGATGTACATTATGTATGTATGCCCACCAAAAAATCTAAGCCTTATTTAAGAATTAAAACAGCAGATTTAAGTGCTTACGAAATAAGGCCTGAAAATTATAAGGGTAGCAAATTTGTATGGCGCAAGGCTTAAAATAAGGCTGATTTTTCTGTGTTGATGTCATCAGGCCATAAGGAGTACTCTCTCTGTCTCTGAGAACACCTTATTCCAAAGGCTTATCCGCCATGCGAAATAAGGCCTAGATAAGTATTAGAAAGTTAGGAGCAGACAGAGTGGGTGCGTAGCAGAAGTAGCGCTGCCAGCGTACTCCCTTTATAGACCTGATTTGCCAACAATAAGCTTAAATTTTTTGCAGGGTGTATACACATGCAAGTCCCTATGATTTATAGGACTTCGTGTGGCAAGTGTGGTACAGGTTTCGGTAGAGTATATTTCTCTATTTATGTTTTACGTGACTTTGTGCATGTTTGTTTGCACATTCCAACAAACCATTTAATTAATTGAAACAAAAAGCAACAACAACAACAAGATCTGCGCGAAGTGCATGCTGCGCGCCAAAGTGGACTCTAATTATCCTTTTTTGTGTGATTTAAGGATACATTTTGTACGTGCGCGCGGTCAACGACACGCAAGTAAGCTTACCAGAGAAAATGGTTAACACATGCAAGTAAAAGTGTAAGAGGATCTATGCATGTATCTATGCATATATCTGTGCATGTTTGTATGCTCAGTTTATGTGGTATATGGCTAATAAAAAGGAAGCACGAAAGGCTAATATTGTGGTATGCTTATAGGGCAGCAGCCAATAGCTGTGAAGCGGTTAGAAAGCGAAAAGGAACAAGATAAAGACTAAAAAAAAGAAAAACAAAAAAAAAGTTATGCGACAACTGTCCAATACGCAGCGCACGTGCAGGTCGAGTTCGTATTAGTATTAGTATTTTATGTACGTATATGCCACTAGCTGCTTGGACGAAGTGCGTCGGGTTTGTTGTTCCAGCTGTGTCTGTCCAACTAAATATTGACAGGGATGTGCATGGAAGTTGATGTAGACATGCAAGCATAGAAAAAGAGAGAGCAAAGAGGTAGATATTCGAGAAGTAGGAAAATTTTTACCAAATGGAAGAAGGCGGAAAAGAAGAGAGGAATAATGATATGAAACATGAGAACAGAATGCGAAGAAAGAGAGGAGGTGTGGATAAGAAGAAGGTTAAGAAAAAATAAGGAAGAAATTGACATAGAAGAAAACATTAGAAGAACTGCAAGGAAAGTTAAGAGAATAAGAGCAACTAAGATGAATTAATTAAAGAAATATGAAGAAGATGAATCTGAATACAATAACCAATAAAAAACCACAAACAAAAACAAGCAAACAATAACCAAAAAATCACAACAACAGCAATCAGCAACAACCTTTCACATGTTTAAACAACATGGTGCAGTGGGTAGAGTGTTCGCCTGCTATACGAGAGGTCTCGGGTTCAAACCACGGTCCGAGCAAAACACCAAAACAATTTTTCTAATTAGTAAAAATCCAATTATTGGGTCTTTTAAGAGCAGCGGTCACCTCTTGGCAGTGGGCGGCATACCCTCCGAGTGTATTTCTGTCAAGCAAAAGCTTCTCACAAAAAATGCATTCGCCGTTCGGAGCCGGCATAAAACTGTAGGTCCACCCAATTAGTAGAAAAAACAAAAGGAGCACACCTCGAATTGGGAGAGAAGCTCGGCCATAAAACTCGTCAGAGTTATAATAGCGCCATTGTATTGTTATTATTATTATTAAACAACATAAACAACTTCTGTTGTTCTCTAACGTAAACATTTTCCTCTTTTTGGAACTTGCCTAAGATTCTCAAGTCCAGTCAACTGTAGTTGTCGTCTCTCAACCATGTCCAGTTAGAACAATTAAGTAATGACCGAGTTGGAAAGCCATCAGTTCCTTGTATGTATAAGTACATGCACTCGAGTGTTCAACAGCAAATGCTGCAAAGAGCATAACAACAACAACAACAGCAACAACAACAACAAACATTTGTTAACAAACGGTCAAACGGTCACTCTGCGACAATTAAACTGGTGCGTTTGTCGTTGGCTAACTCGTTTCCGCAGTCGACTGCCTGTGCACATTCTAAGCACGTCCTTTTCGCATTAAATGTTGTTTAAGCTTATTTAAGACAAGTGCGAAAAAAACATATAAACGCACGACTTGCATGAGATATCATTAGGATGGTGAAGATTTGTAGAGACAATTACAAAACCAAAGTTGGTGCTGAGAACTAAGGGGAAGCAGAAAACAAATTATAATTAGCAAATAAAAGTGTAAACGTGTATTATGTGTTTAAAACCAAGGTGTGTGTGGAATAGCAAATTAAAGTCATCGATATAAATCAATCACTCATTCTTACTCATTCTTTTAAAAAAGTCGTAGGCTGGTATTCATACAGCTGAAAAAAATAACCAATTTGGGACACCATATCTTTATACGTTTTTTAAAAGATTCTTCGCACAGTGATCGATTAGCGTGGAATATTTAATAGAAAAAGAAAAAAAATATAAAAAAACAGAAAATGAGCATATCTGACGCATTTGATGTGAAATCGTTAACCGTTTTTTTTTTTGTACGTGGAGGAGGAAGCATCGAAAGCCTTTATCTCGCCAGTGTGGAACTTTAACCTGCACTAAACCTCCTAATGTCAGTGTACCGAACCCCCGGTACTACCGTCAAGCTGCCATCGGGAGGTGGTTTGAGCACTAGGCTCTACGTCCATTGTGTTCACGTTGTTACCCTTTGTCGAGCTTGCACACCCGCAAGCCTTTACCCATGTTCTTCATTGAATTCACTGTTTAGGAGTAGATAACATACGGTGACGTGTGTAGGATGCTGAACTCCTCTAGTTAACTGTTGTACCCGAAGTGATCTGCGAAAGCCTAATTTCCGCACCATACGCAATGACGCATTCAGGAGGCTTAACGCTGTAACAGATGCAGGAGTTGAGCTTCTGTACATATCCGCTGCACTCGAAATACCCTTGATGGGGGGAATAATTTGATTAATGATTATTTAGTCGCCGCTGCTTCGCCGTGTCCTCTCTAGGCTCCTCAGTATTTTCATCATGTCTGCTATTATGCCATTCACTGCCATTTTGTATTGCTTTCTAGTTTATGTTATACGAACGACTTAGTTGTATAGTCTTCTTCACATAGTCTACAGAGTTTGCTTCTAGTTTCGTATAATCTCAGAGAAGACGTGATATATATCCTACCGCATCTATTGCTTGACCTTCGCAGTGATCGCACGTCAAGGTTGACTAGTGCTTAAAATGGAAAAGATAGGCCTTGAAACAATTGTGACCAGTTAGGAACTGAGTAAGGTAGAAGTCGACTTTGCCGTGTACTCGTTCCAACCAGCATGTCAAATCTGGTATGCATCTATATGTCCAGCGTCAAAGCATAAACCTGTATGTACATATCTGTACATGCCCTAGAAGTCACCCCAGCTTAACGAACGAAGATTTTAGTGGCTTTCAGAGGGAATTATCATATGCCGCATATTCAAACCTCTGAGGTAATCATTTAGCTTTTCAAATCATAGCCAACTTATTTCCATAAGAGAAGTACCCGATTTAAAACCGCAGTTACATAATATCATATCAGAATATTTTTTAGAGGAGAATGTAATATATAAGCAGTGTTGCCGCAGTCTCAAAAAATTTGGTATCAAAAATTGATACTTTCATGGTTTTTTTCGTATCACCGAAAATTTTTTGGAAAAAAAACTTAAATTAATCAAAAAAGCTGTTTTCGGGATTTTAACCCGTATAACAAATTGATACGGCAATTTTTTTTTTCGTATCACAGACAATTTTTGAAAAAAAATAAAAATTAATAAAATAAGCTGCCTTCGTGTTTTGGGTTGGCTTTCCAATAATGTCACACGCTCTGAGAAAAACGACTTTTACTTGGTTGTAGGGGAGGAGGAGTGGGTTCTGAATCAGTTAAATTCAGGCGCCGGACGTAACTAGTTTTCCCGGAATTTGTTAAAGTTTTTAAATTTTTACCAATAACAACCCCAATTCCTCATTTACAAAACAAATTTCACTCCTTATTTTAGTCTCAACACATATATTAGTAATATATTTAATAAATTTTACAATATTGCGTTAAAATCACTTTTATTAAAAATGTTGCTAATAGCGACTTCACAGGGTGTACTACGCAGAAGGACATCACCGTGGCGGTAGCCATGGTTAGGGCACTCGTCCGGACGGATGGCGTAGCCCAGGGTTATTTTTTATTAGCGCGGCCAAAGGCCGCCAACGCAGGAAAGTGTTCTTCCCCGTGTTTTTAACGTGACATCGTTTATTTTTTTCATTTACCAATATAAAAATACATATGTATAATGATAATGAATAGTATCATTTTAGATTTTTCGAATTCAATTTAATTCAAGAAAATCATAAAGGCTATTAAAATAATGGTTAATATAAAACATAACGCTCTTTGCTCATGCCTGCCATGGGTAGTGATGCCTACTATACAGTTTGATAAAATGTTGGCCATTTTTGGTATTTTCAAGACTTTCACAATACATATTTTTCGCGGCAAACACAGGTTGTTACAATTTTTAGAAAATCTTAAAAATGAAAAAGAATAGGTTAATATTCTTTGATTTTGATTAAATCGTATCAAAATTATTTAATGTTGATTAAAAACGTATCAAATTTGTTCTACGTTAAAATAAAAAGTATCTACGTATCTTGGGCTTAAAAAAGTATCACATTTGATACGATTGTATCAAAACGGCATCACTGTATATAAGTATTCGGAGAAGTTTCTCCCTCTCTCTATATATCTCTCTGAATCTTTTATGTCGTACTATGGACGGTTTACTGTAAGTGTACTTCTTTATATTCAAAGTGAATTTCTTATTTAATCTTAACGCAAATTTGCATAAGCTTTACTTGCGATTTTATTTGGCACATTTTATTTGGTATACTTACTTACATGAGTGCTTTACGTTTTTTAACTAGGGTGGTTAAAGTAACACAGTAGGTAGGCGAAAATATCACAGCGAAATGTCGAAACAAGTTAACTTAATTTTATTTTCCTAAAGATTTCAAATATTTAAGCTAATCATGACCCGCTGAAAACTTCATTATAATCTATAGCAAGCATGACCACTTAGTGACTCCTTTTGACTCCTAACAACATAACTGTTACTCTCAATGATAAACCAATCGCGCACTGTCGCCGCTACGTCACACACTCAAAACAAGTGGTACCTACAATCGATCGTAGCTGAAGCAACACACTTAGCGTGTTTCGCCGTTTCGCTGTGATATTTAAAAAGCTTAAAATTTACCTAGAATACCATTACTAGTTTTGGAATTAAAAGTAATTTAGAAACACTAAAGATTTGAAATGATCAATTTAACAAACTAAAGGACGTAATTAGCGTTGCCTTACTGAGTATTATGTCTGCTATTTATATGGTTGGTTGGTTGGTTTGAGTGGCGAGTCCCATTGACTCCAAATAGCGCCAATGCGCCGTTTTGTTACCACAACTCGTGACTAAAACCACTGAAAAGTAAAGGGGAATAATGAAACGGTACGGAAACCGGGCCCTACACCTATATCCATCCCGTTGAATTTAAATATTTGAGCAGCCCCTCGGGCCTGACATCCTTTAGTTCCGAGAGACTGCCGAAGAAAGGTTTGCCGAGGAACTTCATTCTGCCTTGGCAGTGCGAAGGACACTCGCATAGCAGGTGCTCCACCGTCTCCTCCGTTCCAGGAAGGTTACAGCTTCGGCACGTGGTATTGTGGTCCAATCCCAGTCGGGCCGCGTGTGTACCAATGGTCCAATGCCCCGTAAATACCGCAGTTATGCGGGAAATGTCTCTTCTATCCATCTTTAGGATGGCTGAGGATCGCATCTCATTATATGAAGGCCACAGACTTCTGCAGACCCTGCAGGTCCGCAACCGTTGCCATCTAGTTTTTGCCTCCCCGAACCAGTGCCGAGAGATTCGACCCTTGACAAATCCCAGGGGCGCAAGAACCTCTCGCGCCTCTGCGACATCAAGAGCCGAGCCCCGCCTGGCCAGCAAATCAGCCATTTCGTTACCCTGAATATCGCGGTGCCCCGGCACCCAGATCAGGGACACGCTATGTCGACCCGCCAAGCCAATGAGCAATTCCCTGCACTGACCCACCAGGCTCGATGACACCCTTGCAGACCCCAGAGCCTTCAGAGCTGCCTGACTATCAGAGAAAAATCCTATCCTGTTTCCGACCTCGGCACCTTCTGTTGCCATTAGAGCCTTGCAGGCCTCCAGTATGGCGAAAACTTCAGATTGAAAAACGCTCGCCGTGTTCGGCAGCCTAATTGATATAGAAATGTCCGGATGAGTTGCGAAGACACCGGCTCCCACCCCGCATCCCATCTTTGACCCATCCGTGAAAACAGAAATGTCCAAACTATGAGCAAGTTTGCCACCTCCCCAGTCTTTCCTAGATGGAAAGATAATCTCATAGTTTGTGTCGAATACTGTTGTAGGACAGACATAGTCTGACTTTGTGTTGATGTAGGAGTCAGTAACTTGGAGCAGTATACGTCCATGCCCATATGTACGTTCCTTCCAGAGTCCCAACTCCCGCAGCCTAAGAGCACCCTGGGATGCCGCTTCCTTGACAAAAAGATCAATGGGCAGGATATTGCAAATCACGTTCAGAGCCTCCGTGGGGCATGATCTGATCGCCCCTGTGATTGCAACGCAAGCAGCTCGTTGAACTTTCCGTAGCATATCAGCCATGTAGTTCACCTCGGTTGCTCTCCACCACACCAGTGATCCGTAGGTTAAGATTGGTCGAATAACTGCTTTGTACATCCATGCTGTGAGTTCTGGCCTCAGACCCCACTTTTTTCCCAGCATTCTTTTGCAGGCATACAAGGCACCGTAAGCCTTCTTAGTTCTATGTTCCGTGTTAAGCCTCCAGTTTAACTTAGGCGTCAGAAGAACTCCTAGATATTTTGCACTGTGTGAAAGACTTAGTTCTCGACCATTGAGAACAGGTAAATTGAAGTTAGGGATTTTCCTCCTCGTGGTAAAAAGCATCAGTTCTGTCTTTGAGGGGTTTACACTGAGACCGCAGGACTCCGCCCATCTGCTCAGTTTCCTTAGAGCCCCCTGCATGATCCCACTGATCACGTCGGTACACAGACCCGATACTAGTACCACGACATCATCCGCATAAGCCACTACTTTTACTCCCCTCCCGTCGAGTTGGCGAAGTATTCCGTCTACAACGCATAGCCACAGCAAGGGTGATAGAACGCCACCTTGAGGAGTTCCCCTCCCCGGGTATGTCCTAATCTCACTCGCTCCTAGCCTTGCGCTTATAGTTCTGGAACGCAGAGCTGACCCTATCCAGTTTACTATGGCGTCCTCCACACCCAGAGCAGAGAGAGAGTCCTCGATCGCTTCCCGGCGAACATTGTTGAAGGCCCCCTCTATGTCCAGAAACGCACCCAAAGTAAACTGTTTACTCTCGAGGGATGCTTCCACCCTGTGTACCACCTCGTGCAATGCGGTCTCTGTGGAGCGACCCTTGAGATAAGCATGCTGAGCTGATGACAGCCCGGAAATGTTTAGCCTTCCGCGAATATATATGTCCAGTAGTCGCTCGAATGTCTTCAAAACGAAGGACGAGAGACTAATGGGTCTGAAATCATTGGGCTTGTCATGACCCCTCTTGTTTACCTTTGGAATGAAGACAACCCTGGTCTCTCTCCAATTCAGAGGGACATGATTCAGCCGAATGCAAGCCCTGAAAATGCATTCCAACCATGGGGTCACCAGTGTACACGTTTTCTGCAGCATAGCTGGGAAAATTCCATCCGGACCTGGTGACTTGTATGGCGAGAAACTGTTGATTGCCCACGCAATCTTTTCTGGAGATATAAGCTCATCTATGAGCTGAAGAGAGGTCGTTGCCTCGTGTTCGGTTGGTTCCTTTTGATTGGAACTACACCCTGGAAAATGTGTTTTTACCAACAGTTCCAGCGTTTCCGCTGAGCTGCCGGTCCAAGATCCGTCGTCTTTCCTTACAAACGATGGGCAAGATTTTTCTTTTGAGAGGATTTTTCCTATCCTCGAAGACTCCTTGGTTGTTTCGATAGAAGAGCAAAAGTCCCTCCAGGATTCACTTTTTGCTTTTCGAATTGCTTTCTTGTAACACCTGAGACTATCTTTATACGCCTGCCAATTTCCAGTAGAATAGCCCCAGTTAAATAATGCACGAGACTCTTTCCTGAGCCTGAAAAGATCCGAATTCCACCACGGAGGATAAGTCTTTCTGCCAAAACTAGTAGGACAAGCCACCTTTAGGGCAGACCCCATGGCCTTCTCTAGCTTGCTACTGCTGGCATTGAGGTCCCCCACGGTCGAAATATCGTTCAAAGAATGATTACCTAACTTATTACCCACCACACTGACGAACCGTCGCCAGTTGGTCCTCCTTGGGTTACGATAGGGAATAGGATTGTCTAACTTAAGGTCGATGTCAAAGAATATCCACCTGTGATCGGAAAAAGATTCCCGTTCCGATACCCTCCAATTATCAACCTGAATATTGCTGTTTCCACTAAGTAGTGTAACATCCAACACCTCTTCCCACCCAACAAAAGAATTCGTACTTGGGAAGACAAAGGTGGGGGTATTCCCCCTGTTACATACTACTAAGTCTGAATTAATAATAAAATCATAAAGTGACTCACCCCTGTTGTTTATTTCCGTGCTTCCCCACAGAAAATGCCTGGAGTTAGCGTCACAGCCTATGAGAAGATTGTTGTTGTACTTAGCGCTCATCAGGTTTCGTACCTCCTCCGGTGGGGCGTCCCTCTCATGCGGCATGTAGCTCGAGGCAATAGTCATGCTGGCACCGCCAGCTGCCTCCAGCGCCACAGTAGTCAGATCCTCTGAGCTGTGGGAAGAAATGAGAAAAGCATTGCATATTGATTTTATTAAAATACACGTCCTAGGCTTACCTTCAGTACGCTTGTAGAACGTAGCATAACCTTTCACCGAGAGCCCCTTCACCTCGGTATTCCATACCCAGGGCTCCTGAATGAGGGCGATGTCGACGTTCTCCTCCACCAGGAGAACGGCAAGGTTGTCAGATGCCAGCCGCGAGTGCTGGAGGTTGATCTGAACAACCTTTAGGCCCATTGGGAACGTTTAGGGTTCGGACCCCTCGGCGAGCTGCAAACCTTCCAAAAGCTTGTCAGCATCGTCGATGTCATCCGCGTCCTCGTCGTCCCCCTTGGGCCGGAAAATTTTCACTTTGGCGCGCCGTACGCCGAAGCGAAGAGTGAAACCCGCTTTTTCCAGCGGTACAGTACTTTCCTCGTTGATGAGGAGAAGGAAGGAAGTGCTTTTTTTTTGCGACTGCTCCTGCTTAATGACCATCCAGTCATGCATGGGCACATCGCGGTTATGAGCCTGGAGATATTTTAGCAGCTTATCGCTGCTAATTTCCAGTCTCGGGAGCCATACCCGAGCCCTGGGTCTCCTTGGAATCTCCGATGCCGGGATAAGCTTAATCCTTAAGCCTTCCCCGAAATCCCCCAAGTCCAGCAGGCACTTTTCCAGAAAGTCCTTTGACTGCTGGTCCTCGCATTTGACCACCCTGTGGCCTCGAATAACCTCCTCCGAGTCGAAGGTGGGAAGATTTCCCTCCGGGTTGGCCATCACAAAGTCGATGACCATTTGAGACAGCCTTGCCTCAATCTCCACCCACTTCTCTAGGACGGGTTTTGCACTGTTGGAGGTTGCGTCAACTAGAGCAACCTTAAGGCTGCTCTGCGCCACCTCCGCGAATGTTTTAACCTCCACCAGCGCTCCGGCTGAAGTAGAGGGTTTGTCGTCATTGGTCTTGCCCTTTACGGAGGCCGCCAATGTTTTGACCTCCACCAGCGCTCCGGCTGAAGTAGAGGGTGCATCACCAGTGGTCTTACTCTTTTTTGAGGCGCAAGAGGCCTCTTCCAGAGACCTATTGCGCTTACCACCTGGATCATTTTCGGCGGTTTCCAAGTACGCCCGGTACTCGTCGACCACCGCCTGAAATTTTATTCGGTCCGCCGCATCCTTGGGATGGACGGTCCCACCTGCAATGTTCCGTTCTATCCGTTCCAGGACAGACAAAGCAAGATGGTACCGTTTTCTCGCCTGAGATGCTTTGGACCTAGCATGTTTATTAGCCGGCTGCGCCCTGGCAGCCTCGGAAAGCTGTTGACGTGGCGGAGTACTGCAGCCCACAGTACTTGCTCCGCTCATAACAATCGTGTCCTGGCTGGAAGACAGGGGCTCGTCCGAGGAAAAGCTCATGTCCTCCAGGCGGGGGGCGTCCGTTAACCTAACGTCCCGTCCTGTCACGATCGTTTGTTTTTGTTCATTTGTTGTTGTTGTTGTTTTTATATTATTTTTGTTTAGTTCATCCATTTTTTGTCCCACGAGTATGCACGGAAAGGGTTGGTCACTCGTCCGCAGAGCCGGCTTGCATAGAGAAGGCACTTATACAACCGACCTTGCCCGGGCGTCGGAGGGGACCGTTCGGGATCAGCTATTCAATAGACACCCGCTGACCATTCAGCCATCAGCACGGGTACCTCAACACCTTGGCTTAGGGTGGTTCTCACCTACTTTATCTGTTCCCCGACCAAATGGTAGAGGTTAACAGTGTCACCAGCGTGAAGGAAAAGCAGGAGATTGAAAGTGAGAGGTGAGAGGCTTCATTTCCGAGGATCTGCCATCGAGTTAACACATCACTAACCTTTGTGACACCTCTGCTATTTATATACTCGTACATACTTTTTTTACACGCGCCATAATGTACTGCCCTAATATTAATACAAGAAAATAAATATGTACACAGACAAAACTTTCATTTTTTACCATTTTTCTCAAAGAAAGTTTCGTATGTGTGCATATGCTCACTTGTTTTATGCGAAAAAGTTGCTGTTGCTCAACTTTCTTCGAAAGTAAGCCAATCCTTTAGATCAATACTTCTTTCCAAGCACGATTGTTAATTTGTATTTATGTATGTGTGTATGTATGTATATAGATATGTAGAACATATGTATGTATATACACATATGGTTTGCTTGTGCCAGAAATGGTGTTCAATAAATTTTTTTGTCGTTGTTTGATGACTTTCGGATAAACGAATTTATCTTTTTCCGGATTGGCCCACATACATATGCATATGCGTATGCATCTACATATTTATGTAAATACCCAGCAGGGTTTTTCCATATTTTGGTAATGGCTTGAACTTGTATTCAATGAAATAACGCATTACAAATTGCTAATAAACACTCCTTCGCTTACCTTGCTCATTACTTGTAATGCGACAGTTTTAAAATTATTATTTTTTCGCTTACTGGTAATGCAGAAAATAATGGAAAAGGTTTGGAGTACTGCCGTTATTTTTTTGCAAACGCTTTGCTTTGATTTTAATTTTTCTAAATAGCAGTTTTGTAAAGCAAATTACCCTCATTCTCGTTTATTTTGCCAGTTTTCATTATAAAACTGTCGTGGTTAGTCGTGTTATTCCATCGTTGAAAATTTTTTAAATAAGCCAATAGCTGTGCAAATACATAGTGTAATAATTATTATTCAAATAGTGCTTTTTTTAAAATACATTTTGCAAATAATTGGTTTTTTATTCATTCTGTTTGCTATTTGTTTTCGGCATAAATTGCTTACTCTTAGTTTTAAAATAATTTTTTCGCTTACCGGTATTGCATAGAATAAGCGAAAAGATTTGGAACACTGCCGATATATTTTGCAAAGCCTACATTGATTTAAATTTTTGTAAATAGCAATTTTGTAAAGCAATTTACGCTCATTCTCGTTTATTTTGCCAGTTTTTATTATAATACATTATAGATTACTATACTGGATTGTGTGATATATGCAATTACTTATACCAGTGAAAGAACTTATTACTTATAACAGCTTATTTTTTCCAATATTAGTAGCGATTATATAATGCATTATTGTCTACAATATTGTAAGACAATACCGCCAATGACATGCCTATGTTAAAGTAATGCAATCCGTATTCGAAAGTGTAAGCGATGAATCAAGGTTTCTCGATGATTTTACCCATTACATGTAAGAGAAAGCCCTGCTGGGTATGTATGTATTTGTGTGTATATGCCCAGTTGGAAAACGCGTAATGCATTACCTTTTTATACTCAGCTGTACTAGTACACAGAGTATTATAGTTTTAATCACATAACGGTGGATTGTAACAGAATGAAATAATCGAGACAGATATAGACTTATATATATCAAAATGATCAGGGTGAAAAGAGAAATCGATTGAGCCATGTCCGTCCGTCCGTCTGTCCGTCCGTCTGTCCGTCCGTCTGTCCGTCTGTCCGTCTGTAAATACTCTAACTCGCGCAAAAATTGAGATATTTTGATGAAATTTGAAATGCAAGTTGGTATCGAGACTGGGACGGTTGGTATTGAAAATGGGCGAAATCGGACCATGACCACGCCCACTTTTCCTATATAGAAAAAATCGGAAATTTGGTATCTCAGTCACTAATATAGCTGGAGCGATGAAATTTTACCCACGTGTTGAACTCACGCCCCTAGGAAGAAATTTGATGAAATTTTGGAAAATGGGCGGTGCCACGCCCACTTATTAAGGGTCAAACATTGAAAGTTTTATATGTCATAACTCAGAAACCGTTGAAGATATAGCGATGAAATTTGGTATGCCTGATGTACTTATTTAGACAAATGTTTTGACGGAAAATTGTGAAAATCGGTTGACGGCCACGCCCACTTTTCTATATGGGAACTATAAAGGGGCCTAATAAAAACATTTTAAGCGATATTTCTGTCAAATATAAAGATATATCATTAAAATTTTATGGCAGGAGTCTAACTACGGACATAAAACAAAAATCACAAAAATTTTGGAAAATGGGCGTGGCACCGCCTCTTTTTAGAAGCTGGAATATACGAGATTTCTGAGCCCATAACTCGACAAATAATTGATATATAATGATGAAACTTGGAGTGTACACTTTTATTACTTGTGGTAATACATGTTGAAAATTTTAGCCAAATCGGTTGACGACCACGCCCACTTTTATATATGGGTATTATAAAGTGGCCTAATAAAAACATTTTAAGCGAGATCTTTGTCAAATATAAAGATAATTCATTGAAATTTTGTGGCATGAGTTCCACAATAGACCGGAAACATAGAATAGAAAAATTTCGGAAAATGGGCGTGGCACCGCCTCTTTTCAGACAAAGGAATCAACGAGATTTCGGAGCCCATAACTCGACAAATAATTGAGCTATTATGACGAAACTTGGTTTATACACTTTTATAACTTGTGTTAATATACACGCAAAAATTTATTGAAATCGGTTTATGACCACGCCTACTTTTTAACAAAGATATTTCTGGAACACCCTTTGGGAATTTGTAACGTGGCATCTTTGTAACTAGAAGTCATAAAGGAATGAAATTTTGTACAAAGAATAATATTCATATGCTTAGTTGGATGGCTGATAGAAATTTTGAAAATGGGCGTGGCTGCGCCCACTTTATGCGGCACTCGATTCATATAAAATACACCGTGTTTCCTTCAAACGCAAACAAACAATGAAAGCATACAGCTGAGTATCTAATGTTCGATTCCACTCGAACTTAGGCTTCCTTACTTGTTCAAGCATGAATTCACCAACGAATATCAGTGCACGAAAACATGCATGTCAATGTAAGCGAAGGGGTAAGGTATATTAGAATAAAATCACTAGATTCTCTCTGTTATTTTTTCTATGAATTGGCTGACGCAATCGACGCGCATATTTAGTTTTTGTTTTGCCGTGCAAAAATAAGTTCGTGAAATTTAATTAGTAATAAGTGTAGTAAAAGTGATTAACAAAAAGGTAAATATCTATTTTAATATAAAATAAAATAAGATAATTAAAAACTGTGGTCAAAATGCCAGTGGCGCCGTTTAATACAAAAAAGAATGAGAATATATTGAAAGCAGTGCAACAGTGGCTGAAATAAATTGTGGAACCGGTCGTTGTCACGACTTAATACCGAATTTATATATATTTTTCGCGAAAATTATACAATTATCGCGTAAAAATCACTTTTATCAAAAATACAAAAATAATTCGAAAAGCGAGTTCATGGAATAGCGAATACTAATGCACAACTGACAAATCATTCATCCTTTAATTGATAAGTTTTCATACATGAAATAAAACAATATTTGGAATGTATCATTTCGTTTAGCTTTTACAATACATCTTTTCTTACATGAAAGGTAATGAAAGGGGTCATTAAGCAAGCGATACATTACTTTCCCAGGACATGGACTGTTGTACGACTCATTGAAGAAGTAATGTATAGTACACAGGGCATATACATGAAACTATACATTACCATACATTACCTTTTCCAACTGGGTAGGGCTTGAATTACCTGCATACGTGCGGGGCAAGGAGCTGATCTAGATTAATTCGATTATCAGTCATTCAAGACAGGCGAGAAAAGTGTTAGCTTATTTTTGGCAATTGGATTGTTAACCTTTGACATTTAAGTGCATGTGTGTAGCAGTTTTTTGGCGAATTAAATCACTTGTATGTTTTATAAGCTATTTGTATTTCAAGACACTTTCTTCTTCTTGATTGGCGCTTAACCGTCTAGACGATTCTGGCCGAGTCCAACAGAGCGCGCCAATTGCTTGTGTTTCGTGCAGCATGGCGCCACTTGATAACACCTAGGAAGGCAGCGTCGCTGTCCACCTGATTTTCCCAACGCAGTGGAGGTCTCCCTTTTCTTTTGCGTTCAGCGGGTTTCGATAGAAATGCTTTCTTGGCCGGAGCGCCGTCGTCCATTCTCACGATATGAGCTGCCCAACGCAGCCGCTGGATCTTTATTCGCTGAACAATGTCGATGTCTGTGTAAAGCTCGTACAGCTCATCGTTAAATCTCCGTCGATACTCGCACACGCCAACGCGCAAAGGTCCATAAATCTTACGAAGAACTTTTCTCTCGAATACTCCAAGTGCCATCTCATCTGATTTTGAAATTGTCCATGCTTCTGCGCCGTACATGAGGACTGGAACGATGAGCGTCCTGTAGAGTGTGATTTTTGTTTGTCGAGAGAGGACTTTACTTTTCAGTTGCCTACTTAGTCCGAAGTAGCATTTATTGGCAAGCGTGATTCTTCGTTGGATCTCCGTGCTGACATCATTCTTGGTGTTAATGCTGGTTCCCAGATAGACGAAGTCCTTAACAGTTTCGAATTTGTAGCTATCAACATTGACGTGGTTGCCAAGGCGTGCTGTTTCTTTGTGTGATGACAGGAGGTACTTCGTCTTGTCCTCGTTAACCGCCAAACCCATTTTCTTAGCCTCTTTATCCAGCTTGGAGAAGGCAGAACATACGGCGTGAGTGTTAGTGCCAATGATGTCGATATCATCGGCGTACGCCAGCAGTTGTACACTCTTGTGGTATAAAATGCTTCCTGTATGGTTAAGTTCTGCAGCTCGTATTATCTTTTCCAGCATCAAATTGAAGAAGTCACACGAAATGGAGTCACCTTGTCTAAAACCTCGTTTGATCTCGAACGGTTCGGAGAGGTCCTTCCCAATTCTGACGGAGCTGGTGGTGTTAGTCAACGTCATTTGGCATAGCCGTATAAGTTTTGCAGGGAAACCAAATTCAGACATTGCGGCATATAGGCAATTCCTATTCGTGCTATCAAAAGCGGCTTTAAAATCGACAAAGAGATGGTGTGTGTCAGTTCCTTTTTCATGGGTTTTTTCCAGTATTTGGCGTATTGTGAAGATCTGGTCGATGGTAGGTTTACCAGGTCAATACACTTTTAGGGGTATAAAGAGGAGGTTCTCGAACACTTTTGAGTAAGAGAATAACATGCTTTCTGCTACTGGTTGTCAGCCACTATAGGCGAAAAATTTCCATTAGGGAAGACTAGGTAAAGTTAGTTTCGCTGCACGTTTTATTGGGAAGCAATGTCTTTCAGGTCTATCGATAAAAATATATTCCTCTTTACTGATAGCCAAGCGGCAATTAAGTGAATTGGCTCACATTCATTCAATTCTTGACTAAACGCTGGAATGGCGCCGATCTCTACAGGAGATGACCGAACAAAATTTCCGTACTCCACATAGGTTCCGGCTCATCGGAAGATTGAAGCAACTGTATGACTCAAGAGGTTCCAAGGCAGCGTTCAAAGACGCGGGTGCTTCGCAATTAAGAACGCTTAGGTATGCCAAGTTTTGGGATGGTCACAAAATTTAAGGAAGAAAATGGGTTATTCGGGAATAGACATGGTTGAACTGGAATCGTGAGAAAAAAAAATACCTTCTTTGATAGGCGTGCTCACTGTACACTCCGTGATTGCAAAACGGGATGACAGGCCAGTGTTGCCTGACCACAGATGCTGCATAAGTTACAGAGATTATGAGGAGAAGGAGCGATCGAGCTCCTGCTCTGTGTCAACTGTGGTCCATTTTTTGGACAGACGTTGTGTCGTCCCCTATCCGGCTATCCTAGTGGTATCAAGAAAATAGTTCTCTGCAGCCACTGCAGCCTAACCTAAGCTGTGTATATATGTCTATTGCTAATCTGATATATCCTGCAACCAAGTTTCTAATCAGAGACAAAACCAAACTTTTGTTCATTGACGAATCATGAAGCTTGTTGAAGTCCATTTTATGAAATGTTTTACATCTAAAAATATTAGTCATCTTACTTTGCTTAAATATTTTCTATAGCTTCGCTTATGTCCTCATGAAAATCCCTCACAACAAATGGGGCTATGGTGGTCTTCGAGATGGATTCATAACTTCTACCAAAAAAAATTTTTAAAAATTTTTTAAATTAAAAACTGGCCAGTAGCTCATATAAAATTCACAGGAAATACTTCACATAGAAATGAATTTACATACAACACTTTAATACTCGTAGTATATATTTTTATTTAACTTTCCGTTAAAGGTAGAAGTACTTATTTTCCCATTATTTGTTTAATTCCATCGTACTTCCCACATACTCCAACTTACTCCACCTTCCGTACTTCACTATCATTTCCTGTCGCGCAAAGTACTTTTGGAAAAAAGCAAACTTGACGCAAATTTTAGTTTTGAAATAATTTTGCTTGTGCAAAGCATTTCGCTAATGAACTTCACCGTTAGACATTTGGCAGCACTCCATCGCGCATTTTACGTTTTGTCTACTCTCACTACACTAACAACAAGTCGCTTCTACTAAATTCCCACACACACGTATCTGATTCACTGGGTAACCCTAAGTCCTCATGAACATGAGCTAACATTGCCAACATTTTCTGCTAACTACAATTGCAAAAAAGATATGATATCTACATACTTACCATCACTCCAATAGCATTTAAGCTAAAAGGACTCATATTGTTTGTTGTTTTTGTCTTATATCAGGATCATCGAAATGTTGTAGTTAGAATTTTTCACATGCACACAGTCTAACGCCATTATGTTTTAGCTTATGTGGCCGTAACCCAAATAAAAAGTTGCCAAGCTCTTCCCTTCAAAAGTATTACCGAAGTACTTACTACTGAACAAGAGAAATATATGCACATCTCAGTAACGCTACTAAGTGCTTTCTGTGCTTCTTTCTACTCGAGAAGTGCATTGGTGAGATTTAAGGCAACTCCTTGTGTAAACTATTCCTTCTTAAGCGGAAGGCAAGTTCTTGCAATCATTCAAGGGCTAAGGCACTATAGAAACTGCGGAGGAGCTTCTGTGAGTGCTTATTATGCTTTTGCTTTTTCCATTGCGCAGATTTAGCTGGTAATGCTTGAAATATTTTATAAATCGTGCTGTTTTTCCAAGTTCATTAAAATTAAAATATTTCACTAATTTGAGTCCCGCAACTAATCATAATCTAACTACATTTCAACTGGTTCAATTAAAGCAATTTTAGCACTAATTCTGACCAAAATTTGCGTTCCCTAAGCATTGATATCTCTGCAAGCTAAATTTGCCTATGAACTAACCTCTAATGAACTTTGGTGAGTTGCACGCTTGTTGGGCTCAACGGCTGGAAACTTTGAAATTTTCATGAAAGCACTTTTAAGTTCAGTGCACAAAATGCGTCCCTACAACACACACAAACGTGATCGAACCTAGACAAAACAAGGGGGGAAGGAAGCGAAAGGGCATGTGAGTGAGCAGTCGGTTAGTGGCTTTGGGGTTTTCACTGGTTAAAAGGGCCCAAGTTTAATTCTACGAGTACTGTCTATCTACTAGGTGCCACCACAAATGGATTAAACACAAAAGTTTCATATCATTTCTGATCTACTCGCATGGATATATGTATGTATGTATGTATGTATGTATGTACTTGTATGTATGTATAAATAAGCATGTATATTCACTGTATTATGTAATAAATTGTTTTGTTGTATGTGAAGGAGTTGTAGAGAATTTGTGCTTGTCCAGTATACTTCCATTTTAATCGTTATCATTATCAGCAGCTGATTGTGATTGTGAGCTGTTGGCACTTTATTATTAACATTATGCATAACCATAATTATAATTATACACATGCTTATACATATTCATGTATTTATCAGTACATTCTCATTAATGTATAAAATATGTATGAATATTTGTATGCACATGCACACACATACGTAGGTGAGCGCACATGCATAAATAAACCAAAAATTATGTATTGTAACAAGTAAGGAAGCCTAAGTTCGAGTGGAATCGAACATTAGATACTCAGCTGTATGCGTTTGTTTGCGTTTGTTCGATATAGGGTGTATTTTACATAAAGCGAGTGCTGCATAAAATGGGCGTAGCCATGCCCATTTTCAACATTTTTATCAGTCATCCAACTAAGCATATGAATATTATTCTTTGTGCAAAATTTCATTCCTTTATGACTTCTAGTTACAAAGATGTCACTTTACAAATTCCCAAAGGGTGTTCCAGAAATATCTTTGTTAAAAAGTAGGCGTGGTCATAAACCGATTTCAATAAATTTCTGCGTGTCTATTAACATAGGTTATATAAGTGTATAAACCAAGTTTCGTCAAAATATCTCAGTTATTTGTCGAGTTATGGGCTAAGAAATCTCGTATATCCCTTTGTCCAAAAATAGGCGGTGCCACGCCCATTTTCCAAAATTTTTCTATTCTATGTTTCCGGTCTATTGTGGAACTCATGCCACAAAATTTCAATGAATTATCTTTATATTTGACAAAGATATCGCTTAAAATGTTTTTATAAGGTCACTTTATAATACCCATATATAAAAGTGGGCGTGGTCGTCAACCGATCTCGCTAAAATTTTGAACATGTATTACCACAAGTGACAAAAGTGTACGCACCAAGTTTCGTCATTATATATCAATTATTTGTCGAGTTATGGGCTCAGAAATCTCGTATATTCCTTCTTCTAAAAGAGGCGGTGCCACGCCCATTTTCCAAAATTTTTGCGTTTTTCGTTTTATGTCCACAGTTGGACTCTTGCCATAAAATTTCAACGATATATCTTTATATTTGACAGAGATATCGCTTACAATGTTTTTATTAGGCCACTTTATAATACACATATATAAAAGTGGGCGTGGCCGTCAACCGATTTTAACTATTTTCCGTCAAAACGTTTTCCTAAATAAGTAAATCACGCGTACCAAATTTCATCGATATATCTTCAATGGTTTCTGAGTTATGACATATAAAACTTTCAATGTTTGACCCTTAATAAGTGGGCGTGGCGCCGCCCATTTTCCAAAATTTCATCAAATTTCTTCCTAGAGGCCTGAGCTAAACACGTCGGTAAAATTTCATCACTCCAACTATATTAGTGACTGAGGTACCAAATTTCCGATTTTTTCTATATAGGAAAAGTGGGCGTGGTCATGGTCCGATTTCGCCCATTTTCAATACCAACCGTCCCAGTCTCGATATCAACTTGCATTTCAAATTTCATCAAAATATCTCAATTTTTGCGCGAGTTAGAGTGTTTACAGACGGACGGACGGACGGACGGACGGACAGACGGACGGACGGACGGACATGGCTCAATCGATTTCTCTTTTCACCCTGATCATTTTGATATATATAAATCTATATCTATCTCGATTATTTCATTCTGTTACAATCCACCGTTATGTGATTAAAACTATAATACTCTGTGTACTAGTACAGCTGAGTATAAAAATAATTGGGGAAAAACAGGTGTTCTCATTAGAAAGTAATAATTATAATTAGTGAAAGCAGGCGGCGGTTTTCGAAAATTTTCGCTGTGTGATTTTCGTTTCAACTTTCCCTTTTCCATTGCTTGTTTCTAGTAAATTAACAAGCTTAAAAGTTTTCTCATTTCATTTACATACTCGTGCATATTTTTGTATGCGAGCACTATTATTATGTTCTAACGAAGAAAACTTCAGCTGAAATGTTGAAAGAGAAATGAAATTATTATCAACTGGAATATCAGTGAAATAACAGTCAAGCACGTGAAGATGGAATGGCGCAGGAATGCTAAACGGCAAATTTTGAGTGTAGCAAGTCAGACTCTCAATATAACAGAAGTGAATTGTGTTGTGTACGAATACATATTTTTATATGGAAGCGTTCTTAATTTCCAGGCTTTATATGAATGAAATAAATACTCTTGCTTATTTACTTAAGTTTTAAATTTTCCCTAGTGTACAATAGTAAATTCGATTTTCACGTGAAATTGCTGCTAAAATTAATAAATTTTACTTGCATTTATGTGTCTCACGGCAAAGTACATGTCCGTTGAAATGCTGCGCAACATGATGCCAGCAACATTGTTTTACGCCTGTCTGAATTGAATATGTATTTGCAATTGTTCTGGAAGCTCGCAAAACTCTCCATTGCATTGCTAAATGCGGTAAAACTTGTTTAGAAGAATATAATTAGTTAGTTAAATCTTAAAAAACACTGTTCTTAATAAAATTTATAAATTGAAATTATCGTTTCATTGTTTCCAATGTGATGAAAGAAGATTTTAACTTCGCGATTTGAAATTTTCACATACTTGTTACTTCACTTTTATTTAACTTTCAAGGTCAAGCAGAAAGGAACTGTGGATGGCTGTCAACGGTCGCTTCTTCTCCGATGGCGAAATAAATGTACTTATATATAGATGTCAATGTTACGGCAGAGTGCGTGCCGACAGAATAATCTTTATATATATTACGCTAAGCGATTTTTTACACCGTTATACCGATTTTGGAAAATGTGGTGTCAAATGAAAGGGATTGACCTGTAGATGTGCATGTAGGTTTATGCTTTTTAAAAAGGGTTGCCACCTGTTCAAAAATTCGTTTTTATGCTATAGTTTGTTTGATTATTAAATTTGAGGTGCCATATGAAAGGGCTTGGCCTGAAGATTAGTAAAGGGCTACCACCTTTTAAAAATTCAATTAAACTCTACAATTTGTTTGATTTTTAAAATTAAAGTGTCATATGAAAGGGCTTTGCCTGCCAATATGAAAGGGCTTTACTTTAAAATGAGTAATTTTGAGGGTTGCCACCTGTTCAAAAAATTATTTTTATAGTTTGTTTGATTTTTCGGTTTGAGTTGTCATTTGGAAGAGGTTTTATGAAATGAGTAATTTATTATAATTTTTACAAAAAGGGTTGCCACCTGTTCAAAAATTCATTTTTATGCTCCAGTTTATTTGATTTTTAAGTCTGAGGTGCTGAGGGTCTGAGGGGCTTAACCTGGAAATTGGTAATTTATTATCATTTTTAGAAAAAGGTTTGCCACCTGTTAAACAATTTAATATTCCGGTATAGTTTGTTTGCGTTTTAAATTTGAACCGTCATCTGACGTAGATGGATAATAAAATTTAATTTTTACAAAACCGGTTGCCAACTATTTGAAAAACTTTGTTGACATTCTTTCACTATGGGAAAGAAAGAAAGGAAGGAAAGGAAAGGAAAGGAAAGGAAAGGAAAGGAAAGGAAAGGAAAGGAAAGGAAAGGAAAAGAAAACAAAATAAAAGAAAAGAAAAGAAAAGAAAAGAAAAGAAAAGAAAAGAAAAGAAAAGAAAAGAAAAGAAAAGAAAAGAAAAGAAAAGTAAAGAAAACAAAAGAAAACAAAAGAAAACAAAAGAAAAGAAAAGAAAAGAAAAGAAAAGAAAACAAAACAAAATAAAAGAAAAGAAAAGAAAAGGAAAGAAAAGAAAAGGAAAGAAAAGAAAAGAAAAGAAAAGAAAAGAAAAGAAAAGAAAAGAAAAGAAAGGAATGGAATGGAAAGGAAGTGAAAGGAAATTAAAGAAGGGGAAAGTGAAAGGAACGGAAATGGCGAAGGAAGAGGAAAGGGGAAAAGGTGAGAGGAAAGTGTACGGAAAATAAAAAGGATAAAGGGAAGAAAACGCAAGAAGGACAGAAGAAGAGAAAAGGAAGGTAAACTGGAAAGAGAAAGAAGAGTCCGGAAAATGAAATTTTAGAGGCCGCTAGAGGTTTAGAATATTCTAGAAAATTATTATTCTCGACCGCGGTGATACTAGTTTATTTTATTTATCTATCTGGTTGACCTCGAGAAATTCCAAAATATTAAAAGGGAAAGAACGTCGTCGAAATGTCAAAGTAATTTACAATGTTATCAAATCAATCTACAGTTTGCAATATTGCCATATCTTTCAATTAGTTACAATATAATGTAATACTAGCACGCCACAGAACTGTCCCGATAAATTTTTATTTTTTAACTTTCTGAAAGCACTTGCATTGCATCGCGTCGCCAGGATGTATCTTAAGCGCCGAATCAAACGAAGACAATATAAGTATCTACAAAAACAGTTAAAAAAAAAAAATAATAAACGAGCACCCAATAAGAGAAAAGTAGCAATTTAACGTAGTTTTAGCCGCACTCAATAGATTTTAAATACCAAAATTAATTTAATTATTAACTAGAACTTAACAAACTAAATATTCGTGTTTATAAATGCCCTTTAGCAAAAAAAAATCATTTGAAAAAAAAACTAGAATGTCAGCATTAATATTTTTTCGCTTTCGCATTTCTACTTTATTGTTTGATGTCTCTCTGCATTGCATTTCTTTATTACCGCACTTAATGTCTGTCGCTGTCTGTTTCTTGTCATTTCATTCGAATTCACACTAAATGTCGCTTGGTTGCATTCACTTTATATACTACATACATACATATTTTATATAGCTTTTGACTACTCTCCAGCACTGTCTCTGTGTCATTTTTTTTTTTTTTTGTCTATATATATGCATGTATATATTTTAGCTATAAATATTGCCATAATATTAAAATGAAACACAAGAAACTACATTTTAGCTCACAAAATGTCCTTAGTTTTTCTGTTCCCTTTTAAATACCAACGTCAACACTAAAATTATGAGATATGCATGTATTCGTATATATGTCAGAGACTGAAAATAACAAATACATAGTTGGTTTGACTTTATTTTCAAAAGACGCCAAAACGATGCAAAAGGACTAAAAATTGCATTAAGTTCAATCCGTTCAAATTTTCATAAGCAAGGAACTGAGCGTTTATGTCACTTATGTTAATACTTTGCAGTTTTTCAAATTGGGTGAGCTTTTGTCTCAAATTTTCGGTGTATAATTTAACTTTCTAAGCGCATTTTTGACGGCCTTCAATTACAGCTGTGTTGAGAAGCCAACAACAATTACTATTAGTTAGAGTAAATGTATTGCAAAAAAAAAAATAATTGTTGGTAACTTTATGCAACATATTTGCAATAAATTCATTGAAATTTCAGGCAAAATGTTAACATTTGAATTGCCTTCGAAAAATAATTCAGAACCTCTGGATTGGTACTTTCTTCGCCAAAGTTGGTCTGGGAGACACTCCATTACTGATTGCTAGTGTTTGTTTGTGTTTTGCCACATCTCTTGAACTGCATACGTATGTACAAGGTGATTACGGCTCTCGAAATATGCGGAAATCTCAAAGGTTAAGGCGTATATTTTTAACAACATTTTTACGCTTTTATAAATGTGCTTTTTTTGCTGTTCGGCTAGACATTCTTAGCATGCATGTTATTATGTTAAGGGTATCATCTTGTTGCAATATTATTCTTTGCATCCTCTTAGTTTGTACGCCATTTTTCACACTAACGAATTGCATTGAGTATGTGGAGCTTCTTATATATGTAGCTTTAAATTTTGCATTGCAGTGCTTTTCAGGGGAGTGAAATGGAGAATTTTATTATTGCCTGATAAGAAAGAAGAACGCCAAGTGAGAAGATAATAAAAAAAAATAATAGTGAGTAAGACAATAAAATTTTGAGAAAACGAGGTAATGTAGTAAATGGCAATAAAATGGAGTATGAAGAAATAGAACGAAAAAAAAGAACAAAAATAAATTATGGCTCTTAATATGAGTTTCCTTGTGCGACCGTTGTAATTTTTGCAAATAAGTGCTTGTTTTTTTTCTTGTCTGGAAACGTTCTTTTCCTTTTTCTTGATGATTTTATGTTGCTCTTATGCTCTTGCCCTTAACATTTCTTTTTGTATTTGCTTTTATATTTTCGTGTTTTGTTCTTTCAAGTGCATTTTATTTTTTTTTTGCACTTTAATCAGACTATTTTTTTTTTTTAGATTTTTATGCTTCTTAACAAGTTGAACAATGCCATGCTATGCCGTGCTGTTGTGCCTTTCTGTGTGTGTGTGTGTGGCATTAAAAAATTATGTTGCATATTTTGAGGCGCCAACTAAAAAATCTCAAATCAAAAAGGTCACTGAGTTTTATGACGATTGAAAGCCTGCTCTAATATGTGTGACATAATGCCTTCATTCAACGTTTTTAATTAAAATCATTTTGCTTAGAAAGTGCTTAGTTATATACTTATTAGTAATTTGTAACTAATTTTGATTTATTTATGTTTGTTTTATAGATTTACATAGCCCAGCAGATAAACAAAGAAGTAATAAGCAATAACGAAAACTCTTCCCGCTGACTAGAGGACCTTATTGTATCGATGTTAATAATTTTTTTATTTTTATTGCTTATAGCAAGGCGTTGGCATTTTTCTGTCGCAGGAATAGCACAGAGAAGCGAGTTGGCACTTAACGAGAAAGAGCACAGATAGCATTTCATATGGAACTCTGCTTCGAAGCTATTGTGGAACTTCTGCTTAATGGCTGTACTAATGGGAAGTATAATGAAACTTATTTTTTTCTGTTTGCGCTTTGTAAGCAATTATAGATAATCTCAATAAAAAAAAAAATAAATAAAAAAACCACAAGAATATCATAATCAAGAGTAGGCTGAAAAAAAAAACAACATCGATGAAAAGTCAACTCATTTTGTATTTTGTTCTGCACAAAGTAGTACAAAAGAAAAGACAAACTATCATCAAATAGGAGACTGTAGTATGAAAGGAAATTACTAAAAACAAAGGCGTACAAAAATCTCTGAACCAACACTACCAAAATGATTAATGACGTTGCGTTGCAGCAGCGACGGCGGCATTGTGACTTTCCGAAATAAGTAAGTACTTGATAAGTGAAAGTTAAAAACGAAAAATACAAAATTTAAGGAAACCCTTTCGCACGTTGGTACGTTCAATATGCAACGCACATACAAACAAACATACATACATACATATACACGCATATATCGTTATAGTCTATATACAACAACGCAATAAGTACGACTAAAGTAATCGTACGTTGCAAACGCAATTTTATATGAATTAACCAAGTCCAAGTCTACGACTTAAAACTGTCGGCATTCAACGCTCTGAGAGCAAGTCAATGAGAGAAAAGTTTTGCAAAAGGACATGCGCAAAGCTTGCAATGGCTGTATAAGAGAATGTGCAGAGCTTTCTGGCATTCACGTGCATTGTTTGTGAAACGAGTTCAGCGTGTGAGTGTGTAGTTATGTGCGTAGTTGTGCAAGCAAAGGACGTTGGGGCCGGTAACGGTGTTTTTGTTGACAATTGCCAGAAATGCGAGAAATGCCGATAGAGACTACATACATACGTACGTTCACATTAACATATGTATAAAAAACGAAAGCGTGCACGCCGATATGAAGCAATGAAATGGCTGAAAACTCGCAGCACGCCAGTTTGTGAACAACGCGCGGGAACAGTTGACGTCGGTGATTCAAGCGTCGGACGGAAAGCGCGAATTAAAGTGTTGCGTGCGCGTTTTGAGTTAAAGCGAACGAGGCACAAAAAAGGAAAAAAAAAAAATAAACAAGCGAAGAAAAAAATTAATGATTTAAATTAGTGGAGCAAGTGTCACGTGTGTGATTTCGTGTGATTTGTGCATTTAAAGTTTAGTGCTCAATCAAGTGAGATCTGTTTTTGTTTATAAATGAAATTTGCATGAATAAAAAGCATTTAAATAGTGTAAAGGCATGAAATTAATTGCCAATTAAAGCGTAAAAAAATTAATATAAAAAGGAAATTAAGGTTTTAAATGGCAAACAACAAAATTAGTCAAATACTGCCAGAAAAAATAACACATATCAGTGAATTAAAGAAATTCAAAATGCATTTATAATAGAGTAAACGAGCAAGATTTTTGCTGTTTTTATTTAATAAAAAAATAACTTGTAATACTTACAAAAAAAAAAACAAAATTCCAAGTCATAGGAAATGTTCAATCATCATGCTAAGAATGAACGGTGATTGTTGCTATGTTTTGTGTGATATGTGGCGCTTAGTCGGTGCAAATTGAATGTCACTCATACGCCATGGCGCTCCCCAACAGCTGATGCCGCTGCTGCGTCACCACAACAAATTTGTTTGTAGTTTTGCGCTGAAAAAGAATGTGCTTGGGTTTGTGTACAATGATAAATATTTTTTGTTATTGTTGTTGTTGTTGTGATAATAACGCGCAATGAAAAAATAGCAGCGAAATATTACAAGTCATTCAAATTGTATGTAACAGTGCAATTGAAGAAAAAATGCTGAGCCACAAAACAAGCGGAAAGTAAAGCAGTGAGTAAAGAAAAAGTACTAACAAAGAGAAACAAAATAAATAAAGCAAAAAAAAAACAAAAATAAAGCAAATAAAAAAAAAAACAAAAAAAAGAAATAAAGAAAATACACAACACAAAAAAAAAGAAACCAAAAAAAAAAAAAGAAATAGAGAAAATACACAACAAAAAAAAAAAACAAAAAAAAAACCAAAGGCCAAATCAAACAACCCAAAGGGCAAAAGCCTTTACTATTTCTGCGCGTTCGTGTTCGGTGTGCTAAGAAGGCGTATTTGTACATGTACATACATATGTACATATATACATAAGTATATGCAATCATACACACATGTGCATATATCACAGCCGGCCGTGCTTGCGTTCGTGTTTTTCCGTGCGCGCGCTTGCTAACTACTTACATACTTGCATAGTCTCCGTCGCGGATTCGTAGTTTTACAATCATCGCGTGTTCAGATTCCGAGAAACATTTTTGGAATTTCCGCTTTCATTTAGCTGCAGCATAAATAAGAAAAAAAAAAAAAAAAAAAAAACAAAAACAATTTCTTCTCATGCCATGTGGTGTTTCCACAATACTAACCATTGTTGTTTCTTGAGTCAAAAACAAAAAAAATCTGCCACGCGATCGCAGTAAACACATTTTACGGCTAATCGAAATAGCGGTGCATTAGTGTAATTGCATTTGTGTGTGTGTGTGTTTTGGTGCATTTGAGCACACATACATTTTGTGTCAGTGTACATAAGTCAAATGTACTGTCTGCAAATTGGAAAAAAGCGGCTATAATTGTTATTGTGGTCGATTAAGTTGTGCAAGTTGAATGTGTGTCTTTTGTGGTTGGATCCCATACAAATGTAAATTTTACAATGGATGACTTAACCCATTAAGCCGTATGATTTCAAAGTGTAAACTTGCTGTTCGAAGGAGCAGCAGAATATGCAGTTACTATTGATTGGTAAGTGTTAATTTAATATAGAGTTATTAATAATAGTGGTATTCATACTTATTTCAATTTCGCGCAATTAAAAGACTGTGGAAATCAGAAAATGCAACTCTGCTTATAGCCTATTGATTTGCAAACCGGTTACCGGCTAAAGATGTGGCTAACTATTGACTTTTTCTTAAACTTAGCTATTGACTGCTTATTCATTTAAAAATAGCTAATTTTGCATTAGCGCTATGCAAAAATTGATCATTTGTGTGATGTGACGATCTATCCCCTTAAGATACTGTAGTGGATTTCATTAGAAATTAAATGCGACTTACCTTATAAGCTACACCATTTCCAATTGCAAATGCGAAAATGTCAACTGAAAATAAGAACAGTCAATTTCAAATGGGAAAGAGTTAATTAAAAATTAGAAAAGTCAAATGAAAATACGAGAGCGTCATTTGAAAATTAGAATAGATAATTTTAAATGAGAAAAGTCAATTGGATTTGCGAAAGCATCAATTTAAAAAGAGATTAGTCGTTTTAAAATTTACGTGCATGTTGCATAGAATGTACCCGTATAGTGGCATTGCGCGACTTGGCTATATTTACATGATCGCCTATAACTTTTCCTTTTTACCATGGATTTTCTTCGTTGATGGCTTATTTTTTTGCAAGTAGAATGGGGCTTGACTTTAACGAGTAAAATTAAGGTAAAGACGTTTGTTTTCAAGATCTTGCATGACAAAGTAAATTTTTTCTTTAAATTTTCGTAAAAAATCGAAAGTTTTCAAATTTACTCATCTATATTTCAGAAACAATAAGACCTAGAGCAAAATGTTATAGGAGCCATGTATAGGAAATTTAATTTTCTCTTTGATGTCACTCCAACGTAGATAGCTCAATGTATTAAAGAGACATACTGGATTAAGTAGAGCCATTGGCCAAATAACGGTAAATTGCCGATATCTCAAAACCTTTCCATAGAATTAAAAATGAACGCGATTTTCGGAATCAGCGACCGATTTTACATACAGATAGGACAGCGGCATTTAGAGTATCTTTTGGCTATAGAGCAGTGTTCTCAACTGAATCTTTCTCATTTACAATAGCCTAATCTTATTATACTCAGCTGTACTAGTACACAGAGTATTATAGTTTTAATCACATAACGGTGGATTGTAACAGAACGAAATAATCGAGATAGATATAGACTTATATATATCAAAATGATCAGGGTGAAAAGAGAAATCGATTGAGCCATGTCCGTCCGTCCGTCCGACCGTCCGTCCGTCCGTCCGTCTGTAAACACTCTAACTCGCGCAAAAATTGAGATATTTTGATGAAATTTGAAATGCAAGTTGGCATCGAGACTGGGACGGTTGGTATTGAAAATGGGCGAAATCGGACCATGACCACGCCCACTTTTCCTATATAGAAAAAATCGGAAATTTGGTATCTCAGTCACTAATATAGCTAGAGCGATGAAATTTTACCCACGTGTTGAGCTCAGGCCCCTATGAAGAAATTTGATGAAATTTTGGAAAATGGGCGGTGCCACGCCCACTTATTAAGGGTCAAACATTGAAAGTTTTATACGTCATAACTCAGAAACCACTGAAGATATATCGATGGAATTTGGTACGCGTGATTTACTTACTTAGGCAAACGTTTGGACGGAAAATAGTTAAAATCGGTTGACGGCCACGCCACTTTTATATATGTGTATTATAAAGTGACCTAATAAAAACATTTTAAGCCATATCTCTGTCAAATATAAAGATATATCATTGAAATTTTATGGCAGGAGTCCAACTGCGGGCATAAAACTAAAAACACAAAAATTTTGGAAAATGGGCTTGGCACCGCCTCTTTTTAGAAGCAGGAATATACGAGATTTCTGAGCCCATAACTCGACAAATAATTGAGATATTATGACGAAACTTGGTGTGTACACTTTTATTACTCGTGGTAATACACGTTCAAAATTTTAGCGGAATCGGTTGACGACCACGCCCACTTTTATATAAGGGAACTATAAAGTGGCCTAATAAAAACATTTTAAGCGATATCTTTGTCAAATATAAAGATAATTCATTGAAATTTTGTGGCATGAGTTCCACAATAGACCGGAAACAAAAAATATAAAAATTTTGGAAAATGGGCGTGGCACCTCCTCTTTTTAAACAAAGGAATAGACGAGATTTCTTAGCCTATAACTCGACAAATAATTGAGATATTATGACGAAATTTGGTTTATATACTTTTGTAACTTGTGTTAATAGACATGCAGAAATTTATTGAAATCGGGTTATAACCACGCCTACTTTTTAACAAAGATATTTCTGGAACACCCTTTGGGAATTTGTAACTTGACATTTTTGTAACTAGAAGTCATAAAGGAATGAAATTTTGCACAAAGAATAATATTCATATGCTTTGTTGGATCACTGATAAAAAATTTGAAAATGGGCGTGGCTACGCCCACTTTATGCGGAACTCGCTTATATAAAATACACCGTGATTCCATCAAACGCAAACAAACAATGAAAGCATACAGCTGAGTATCTAATGTTCGATTCCACTCGAAATTAGGCTTCCTTACTTGTATTTAACTAACGCCTTCCCATTTGAGTGTGGCGCTTTCTCATTTACAATTGGAATTGGTTTAGATAAGTTTGCGAAATATTTGTTGTAAAATTTGTCCCCGTTTTTCTCCCTGAGAACAAATTTTTTTATTGCCATTTTAAATTTGGGAAACTTCGCCTGAGTAATTTTAAAATAACTAAAACAAGTAAGGAAGCCTAAGTTCGGGTGGAATCGAACATTAGATACTCAGCTGTATGCTTTCATTATTTGTTTGCGTATGATAGAATCACGATGTATTTTACATAAAGAGAGTGCTGCATAAAGTGGGCGTAACCACGCCTATTTTCAAAATTTTTGTCAGTCATCCCACTAAGCATATGAATATTATTCTTTGCTCAAAATTTCATTCCTTAATGACTTCTAGTTACAAAGATGTCACGTTACAAATTCCCAAAGGGTGTTCCAGAAATATCTTTGTCAAAAAGTAGGCGTGGTCATAAACCGATTTGAATAAATTTTTGCGTGTCTATTAACACTAGTTATAAAAGTGTATAAACCAAGTTTCGTCATAATATCTCAATTATTTGTCGAGTTATAGGCTAAGAAATCTCGTATATTCCTTTGTCTAAAAAGAGGCGGTGCCACGCCCATTTTCCAAAATTTTTCTACTTTTTGTTTCTGGTCTATTGTGGAACTCATGCCACAAAATTTCAATGAATTACCTTCATATTTGACAAAGATATCGCTTAAAATGTTTTTATTAGGTCACTTTATAATACCCATATATAAAAGTGGGCGTGGTCGTCAACCGATCTCGCTAAAATTTTGAACATGTATTACCACAAGTGACAGAAGTGTACGCACCAAGTTTCGTCATTATATATCAATTATTTGTCGAGTTATGGGCTCAGAAATCTAGTATATTCCTGCTTCTAAAAAGAGGCGGTGCCACGCCCATTTTCCAAAATTTTTGTGGTTTTCGTTTTATGTCCATAGTTGCACTCCTGCCATAAAATTTCAATGATATATCTGTATATTTGACAGAGATATAGCTTAAAATTTTTTTATTAGGTCACTTTATAAGACCCATATATAAAAGTGGGCGTGGCCGTCAACCGATTTTAACTATTTTCCGTCCAAATGTTTGGCTAAGTAAGTAAATCACGCATACCAAATTTGGTCGATATATCTTCAACGGTTTCTGAGTTATGACATATAAAACTTTCCATGTTTGACCCTTAATAAGTGGGCGTGGTACCGCCCATTTTCCAAAATTTCATCAAATTTCTTCATACGGGCCTGAGCTCAACACGTGGGTAAAATTTCATCGCTCCAGCTATATTAGTGACTGAGATACCAAATTTCCGATTTTTCTATATAGGAAAAGTGGGCGTGGTCATGGTCCGATTTCGCCTATTTTCAATACCAACCGTCCCAGTCTCGATACCAACTTGCATTTCAAATTTCATCAAAATATCTCAATTTTTGCGCGAGTTAGAGTGTTTACAGACGGACGGACAGACGGACAGACGGACGGACGGACGGACGGACGGACATGGCTCAATCGATTTCTCTTTTCACCCTGATCATTTTGATATATATAAGTCTATATCTATCTCGATTATTTCATTCTGTTACAATCCACCGTTATGTGATTAAAACTATAATACTCTGTGTACTAGTACAGCTGAGTATAAAAATGTTAAAATACATATCGTATAGAAATATGTTGTTAGGAAACGTACAAGCTTTAATTTCGTAGAAAACATTAACCCGCTGCCACCGCGGCGAAAAGGTCGTTTTGATCCCTCTTTTAGAGAGTTCGAAAAAATAGTATTTTGAAGGTCGATAGAGGATTAAAATGTTCTAGAAAATTATTTGCCATAAAATTTCACTAGGGGTCTGCTCAGACAAAATTTTTGTATGTATAATGAACGCAAAAGACCAAAGAATATAATAATCACACATCACACCATAAATTATGGAACAATTTTCATTCATTGTAATCATATGCATGTGTGTGAACTATCCATACAAAGAAAGAAATATTTGTGAAATTTTATGACAAGTAATTTTCTTGAAAATTTAAAATTTTAAAAGGGGTCAAAGGTCAAAAAGAACTTTTAGTTGGGGTGTTAGCGGGTTAAAAAGTTATACGAAATTAAATTTCTATATGTTTTCTTTCTACGAAGAAATACTAATACATTTTATGGCTCAATTTAGGCGATAAAAAGCAATATAACTTGTTTACGGCTGAGGAAAAGGCCCATATACTCTTAATTGTTAAAAAAAAGTATTGACTTCGTCACATCAAACATATAATATCCAAAAAATATATTTCAAGAAATATGCTAAAGGAAAGCCTAGTTGATGTGGTCGTTGCTATGCCCCCTCTTATTCAAAAAAATTGCGATTGGGTTCACACACGAGGCGTTTGCTATCAGAACCAGCTCATTTCATTTTTGGAAATTTTACAGGAGATACAAAAAACGTCTCATTTCTCCACAGTTCCCAGGTTGGGTTGAAATGAGCTTGATTCGAGCTATATCACTTCGTCAGGTTATGAAGGACCCTCTAAACTTCAAAAATATGCAAAGAAGTGGATTTTAGAGAGACATGGAATGAGCTGGTTTTGATAGCAAACGCCTCATATAATCAAATCCTGCAAGTAATTTTCAAAGATATACATACATATATATATACTCGTACATTTGGTGTGAAATACATTTCAGATTTCTCTTGCTGACTCTTAACTTTGTATGGTTTCATCAATTGCTGTCGCATCAGACTTACTAGTGATTTCATGAAAGAAAGTAAAGAAAAACAAACAAAAAAACTGATTAAAAATCAGTATCAAATTGCATCAATGTTTTTCAATCGATGTTTTCAGCAAATGCATCGATTCAGCATTTATTGCGCTCGTCAAACCGCTAGTCTGTCGCGTCGGCAATTGATGAAACCAGACAAAAGAAACAGTCAACAAGAGAAATCATTGCCAAATTCAATACGAAAACACACAAATGCATAATGTAGGTACACAAAAAACCACAAACAATCATATATACCCACCAAAAATCTTAGCCTTATTTAAGCATTAAAACAACAGATTTAAAGGCTTACGAAATAAGGCCTGAAAATTATAAAGGTAGCAAATTTGTATGGCGTAAGGCTAAAAATAAGGCTGATTTTTTTGTGTTGATGTCATCAGGCCATAAGGAGTACTCTCTCTCTGAGAGCACACCTTATTCCAACGGCTTATCCGCCATGCGAAATAAGGCCTAGATAAGTATTAGAGAGTTAGGAGCAGACAGAGTGAGTGCATAACAGAAGCCGCGCTGCCAGCGTACTCCTTTTTTAGACCTAATTTTTCAACAATAAGCAAAACTTTTTTGCCGGGAATTTACACACCCACACATTAAGCCGAATAAACAATAGAGAGCGTGAATGCTGATGATGATGAATTTGATGCTGATGTCTGCATTGATGCATTGATGCTTGCCTAAAACAACAAATCAAACTGCAAAAGCAACAAAAAAGATAACAAAAAGAAATCAACCGCAACAAATCGGTTTGCGTGCCATAAATTGGGTCACCAAATATTTATGTTGTATGCATATGCATGTGCTATGGAAATCCGAAAACTGAAAAATGCAAAAATGCAAAAAGGCAACAAGTTGCTGCCCGATTAGCTCTTTGCTAAAATGAACAATTCGAATATAATCAATGCAAGTTGCAATGGCTTTTCGTATTAAGTTTGCCTTACCAAGGGCCATAATTAGCAAAGCTTAAATAAAAAGTCTTTAACTTGAAAGAGTTTTTAGTGCTTAGCACGAAATTTTTATTTTTTTTTTTTTTTTTTTTTAATTCAATTTTTAATTGTTGGGGTAAGTGGAAAAACTCTTTCAAGTAAAATTGTTAACGTTGTTTGGTATATACATAAAATAAATACCAACAACAATGTTCATTGCGAACTGCCTACAACAAAAAATTCAGCACGTTTGTGGAGAATATATGCAAAAGCATATACACACTAACGTTAATGTTGAAAATGAAAAAGGCAAAAGTGGGGAAAATCCAACAGCTTGCACAGAGTCTCAATGGCCGAGTGTGTTTATCCGTTGGGTCATTGCGGCTGAAGTTGGAATGGACTCGGGTTCAATCCCCGGTGCATCCACTTCCGAAAAGAGTGCTGATGATCGAAAATGGTTTTTCGTGAAATAGCTATACACTCAACCTTCGCTGTAAATAGTTGTTGAATTTTTTTCCACTTACCCCAACAATTAAAAGTCTTTAAAGCAGACATAAGCAGGCAGGCGATGGCACTTTTATGTGGAGTCAATTCACACATACATGCGAACCAATGTAGAGGAAATCAGTCTGCGCTCTACGACAAAAATTCTCATACAACTTTGCCGATCATTACTTTAAAGGCTTACAGCGACAAGGATATTCGATTAGTGAAGAAAAAAAATTAAAGCGTGAATAACGAGTATTCATGAACATTGATGTGTAAACAGTTTCGAAATCGGATATTTATTCCCTTTTCCTTATTCCTTTTTTTCCTGGTTTTCTATGGATTAAAATGCGACTATAGTTTTTGTAATTTTTGTTGTCATTGTGACTGCTACTATTTTGTTGTTTTTGTTTGTTTTGGTTTTTGGTTTTTAAATTTTGATTTTTTATTTTCTTTTGTTTTGTATTACTCAGAAACATGTAAGATCATCAGAGTCCACGTTTGACCCATATCTGGAGACCCGGCCTAGGAATCATAAAGAGTAGAGCTCCGTATAGAAGTCCTGCTCAACACTTTTCATTTGATACCAATATTGCTCAGAAACATTCCGGGTTAATCCGGGGTCACATTTTGACCCATATTTGGGGACCCGACCTAGGACTCATAAAATGAATAGAGCTCAATGTGAAAGCCCTGCTCAATATCTTTTATTTGATACCAATGTTGCTCAGAAACATTCAAGGATCATCCAGGTCCTCGTATTTCCCCATATCTCGGGACCCGACATAGGAATCATAAAGAGTAGAGCTCCGTGTAGAAGATCTGCTCAAAACCTTTCATTTGATACCAATTTTGCTCAGAAACATTCCAGGATCATCAGGGTCATCCTTTTGACCCATATCTCGGGACCCGACATAGGAATCATAAAGAGTAGAGCTCCGTATAGAATCCCTGCTCAGAACCTTTCATTTCATACAAATTTTGCTCAGAAACATTCAAGGATCATCCGGGTCCTCGTTTTGACCCATATCTGGAGAACCGGCCTAGGAGTCACAATGAAAAGAGCTTCATATCGAAGTCCTGCTCAAAACCTTTCATTTGATACTAATATTGCTCAGATGCATATCCATACATGTTCAAACATTGTTGCAGAAAACAACAACAACAACAACTTCACTTCGCTTCGTTGCTGTTGTTGCTGATATTTGCATTTGCACGACTATGCATGCAAGCATTTGTAAGTACATGCCTAGCTACCTACCTACCACTGACAATGCCAAGGTCATTTACGGTTTACGCATTTACATGTTTACTCGTTTAAGCATTTACATGTTTACGCGTAAACTTTACCTGTTTTTCGAAATTACTCGTAGCCACAGCAAAGATGTTTACACATCAAAAATTCGTCGGAATTTGAGTCATGCAATTTGAAATGAGAAAGTATTAATGGAATTTGTGAAAGTATTGAGAATGGTCAGTTGTTAATGACCAGACCTGGGCATCCTCATTACATTTTGTACAATTACTTGTAAATGTAATTGAAAAATTCAAATTACTTGCAATTGTATTTGAAAGTCATAAAAATTACATTTTATAAATTCGCGCATCCGAACCGAATACTTTTCCGAACTCGAATACTTTACCGAATAATTTTCCGAATACTTTACCGGATAATTTTCCAAATACTTTACCGAATAATTTTCCAAATACTTTACCGAATAATTTTCCGAATACTTTACCGAATAATTTTCTAAATACTTTACCGAATCCGAACCGAGTATTTTACCGAACCTGAACCGAATAATTTTCCGAATACTTTCCTGAACTCGAACAAAATATTTGCCCGAATACTTTCCTGAATCCAAAGCGAATACTTTTCCGAACACTTTCCCGAATTCGAAACCGAACCCGAATACTTAAGCGAATATTTTTCCGAATAATTTGTCGCATCCGAACCCAATATTTTCCCGAACCTGAAACGAATACTCTCCCCAACCCGAACCGAATATTTGCTCGAATACTTTCTTGAATCCGAAGCGAATACTTTTCCGAATCCTAAACCGTACCCGATACTTAACCGAATATTTTTCCGAATATTTTCTCGAATGCGAAACTAATATTTTCCCTAATCTGAACCGAATATTTTTCCGAATCCGCACACAATATATTTTTTCTATTATTTATAGTCAACTTAAGTTAACTTAACTTACACCAAGACTTTTAAGAAAAAAAAATCGTATAACTAAATTTTGCTTGAATATTTTCAATCAAAATTACAAAATCTGAAGATTTATGGATCTTTACGCATTGGTGACGGCGAGTGTCGCAGATAAAGCGATGAGCTGTACGTGCTTTTCGCAAACATCGACATAATTCATTGAAAGCAGCCGAGGTGGCTAGGTCTTGCTGTGCGAATGAATGAAGATGGTCCACCACAGCAAATATTTTTATCCACCCCACCGCTGGCAGCTGAGAAAGAGGGAGGCCTTCATTGCGTTGGAAAGATCAGGTGGATATCTAATGGCTTGTGTTTGGGCGAGCAGCCCAAACCAAATTCATAACCACCATAACGTGGTTATTAATGCTCCCCCCCTTGTGGCAGCCCTGCAAGAGCAACCCTGTCAAACGTCAGTAGTTTTCGAAATAACATTTTTTGTTGTGGTGAAAATTATTGACGTTTTCCGGTTTGCCATTTTTTTTTTGCTCCTTCTATTCGATTACGATCCCGATCAATAACCAATCCATCAGCGCCCGTAAGTTTTTTTGCTCACTACGTGAATATATATATACATATACATTTTATTTATTGAAAATAAATTAACTGAATTAATATTTCGGAAAAAACCTAATTCTTCTGATATTTTTATTTATTATTCCCGGTTTACTGCGGAAACAGCTTGACCTCCCTTGGCATCTTCCATTGCCGACAGTTATCAGAAAGCTGAAACGACTGACTCGTTTTGTTGTACTCGACCAGAATAATTTGGAAGTTTAAACTCTAATTAAGAAGAAGAAAAGGACTTGCTAACGATCGCTCTTTGCATCGAAAGTACATATGTATCTTATATTGATTGCCGCTGCCCCACATTAATAGTTGCGTATGTTTATGTATTTGGTATTGTTGCATGCAATTCTTTTGTTAAGTATTTGTTGTTGGTGGTGGTAGTTGAAATTTTGTAGTCATATTTTAAATATTTGCGCAATGCTCAACAACCCACAATCAATTTTTAATGAAACGAAAACATGTCTGAACTCACCAACTGAAACAAACAGTCACCCATGCACTAACTCACACTGGCATTTTACTTGAACATTTACACAAATATTGGTAAAAATTGTTTTCGCGGCATTTTTTGGTTAGCGTTTTTATACTCAGCTGTACTAGTACACAGAGTATTATAGTTTTAATAACATAACGGTGGATTGTAACAGAATGAAATAATCGAGATAGATATAGACTTATATATATCAAAATGATCAGGGTGAAAAGAGAAATCGATTGATCCATGTCCGTCCGTCCGTCTGTAAACACTCTAACTCGCGCAAGAATTGAGATATTTTGATGAAATTTGGAATGCAAGTTGGTATCGAGACTGGGACGGTTGGTATTGAAAATGGGCGAAATCGGACCATGACTTTTCCTATATATAAAAAATCGGAAATTTTGTATCTCAGCCACTAATATAGCTAGAGCGATGAAATTTTATCCACGTGTTGAGCTCAGGCCCCTATGAAGAAATTTTATGAAATTTTGGAAAATGGGCGGTGCCACGCCCACTTATTAAGGGTCAAACATTGAAAGCTTTTTATGTCATAACTCAGAAGCTATGGAAGATATATCGATGAAATTTGGTACGCGTGATATATTTACTTGGGCAAATGTTTGGAAGACAAATTTCCAAAATCGGTTGACGACCACGCCCGCTTTTATATATGGGTATTATAAAGTGACCTAATAAAAACATTTTAAGCGATATCTCTGTCAAATATAAAGATTATTCATTGAAATTTTGTGGCATGGGTTCCACAATAGACCGGAAACAAAAAATAGAAAAATTTTGGAAAATGGGCCTGGCACTGCCTCCTTTTAGACAAAGGAATCTACGAGATTTCGGAGCCCATAACTCGACAAATAATTGAGATATTATGACGAAACTTGGTTTGTACACTTTTACAACTTGTGTTAATAGACACGCAGAAATTTACTGAAATCGGTTTATGACCACGCCTACGTTTTAACAAAGATATTTCTGGACCAACCTCTAGGAATTTGTAACGTGACATCTTTGTAACTAGAAGCCAAAAAGGAATGAAATTGTGCACAAAGAATAATATTCATATGCTTAGTTGGATGACTGATAAAAATGTTTAAAATGGGCGTGGCTACGCCCACTTTATGCGGCACTCGCTTTATATAAAATACGCCGTGTTTCCATCAAACGCAAACAAACAATGAAAGCATACAGCTGAGTATCTAATGTTCGATTCCACTCGAACTTAGGCCACCTTACTTTTTTTTTTTTTGTTTTTGTATAGTCGGAGAGCATCCATTGGTTTGGTATGATACTCGTATTGCATTTGCGTAAAAGTAGCTGTTTATGCTTTTCTTGTGCTGCTATTTTACACGACATACATACCGGCAATGGTATTATGTAGTCATTTCCAAAAAAAAGAAAAGAAATTACAAAGCGTTTGAACAGGAAGCTTCATAAGTTCTAAAATAGCAGCTTTAGAAGAAATCGGGGTGTCAAGCCCTAACTTGTCATATAAGCTTTGAGAGGCAAAGACTAGGTCGCTCACTTCTTAAAAACCATGAAAAGCGCATTTACATTATTCAGCGATTAAGCAATGGAAGCACATAATCGAACTTCTAAGGTTAATTTTCAATTATTAATTCCGCAGTATACATGGTTTTCTAGGCACACAGCGAACGTTAAAATGGGTGAAGTTATGAAGTGAAATAATATTAAATGTTCATAGTCAATATTTAGTGCTGGCAAAAAGCTCAAAAGCACAAAAGCTAATTAATTGGCACTTAAAATTAACTTAAACGTAAAGTACGCCGCGGCGTATGAGCAACATTGTACATGTGATTGTGCATGAACGTGTGGGCGGCATCCATCCATTACTCGAAGTCATCTAAAATTCAATTGCACTTGTCAAATTAACAATCGAATCGAAATACATTCAACAAATTATGGAATTTATTTAATTTTTTGTTTGAAAATTCGAAGTGCGGGTGTAGGAAGAATAGATAAGTATTAAGCATAGATGTGCATACTGAAGTAAAATTGTAATTCAGTAAAGCAAACAGTAAGCAGTAAAAGAATATTGCTTACTTAAAATTTTTTACAGTAATAAGTAACGCGTTACTTATTACTTAAAATTTTTTACAGTATTAAGTATCGCTTTACTTATTACTTAAAATTTTTTACAGTATTAAGTACCGCGTTACTTATTACTGTAAAAATTTTACAGTAATAAGTAGTCTTTACTTACTACTGTAAAAAGTTTACAGTATTTCAGTATTATTTACTGTTTACTGTAAGACTACTGAAGTAGCGAGGATACAGTAGTCTAAGAATTGGCATACACACACACGCACATTGATGAGCACAAGCGCATGCGCTAACGAGCATATGAGGTATGATGCCCAATAAACATAATAGAAAAAAATCTCGAACGTTGAAAAAACGTTTATACGCATTTCTAATTCCAGGGCATTTTGAAATCCACAATTAAACGTACCCATTCTCAATTTTTTCTCAAATATACCAAGGTAAGTACCCAGGTATGTATAAATTAAGGATATAAAAATAAAAGCTATATTTTTACCACAATGCTCGGTAAAACGTCGGGAAGCAAAAATTTACTTAAAAATCAATTGAAAAAATAAAATTGCTTTTCATCCAAATGTTATTTGAAGCAGTGGCAACAAATGTCTTAATTGTATTCTAGGTTAAGATTTTATAAAAAAAAATTAAGTCAATTTTTGCTTCCTGACGTTTTACCGAGCATTGTGGTAAAAATATAGTTTTTGTTTTCATATCCTTAATTTATACATACCTGGGTACTTACCTTGGTATATTTGAGAAAAAATTGAAATGGGTACGTTTAATTGTGAATTTCAAAATGCCCTGGAATTAGAAATGCGTATAAACGTTTTTTCAACGTTCGAGATTTTTTTCTATTATGTTTATTGGGCATCATACCTCATATGCTCGTTAGCGCATGCGCTTGTGCTCATCAATGTGCGTGTGTGTGTATGCCAATTCTTAGACTACTGTATCCTCGCTACTTCAGTAGTCTTACAGTAAACAGTAAATAATACTGAAATACTGTAAACTTTTTACAGTAGTAAGTAAAGACTACTTATTACTGTAAAATTTTTACAGTAATAAGTAACGCGGTACTTAATACTGTAAAAAATTTTAAGTAATAAGTAAAGCGATACTTAATACTGTAAAAAATTTTAAGTAATAAGTAACGCGTTACTTATTACTGTAAAAAATTTTAAGTAAGCAGTAAAAAGGGTAAAAATAATGAATTACTACTGGTACTTAAAAGTGCCCATCTATGGTATTAAGTGATACGAAAAATAACAACAACAACAACTGTATTTGCCCAGCAGGGTTTTTCCATATTTTGGTAATGGCTTGAACTTGTATTCAATGAAATAACGCATTACAAATTGCTAATAAACACTCCTTCGCTTACTTTGCTCATTACTTGTAATGCGACAGTTTTAAAATTATTATTTTTTCGCTTAATGGTAATGCAGAAAATAATCGAAAAGGTTTGGAGTACCGCCGTTATTTTTTTGCAAACGCTATGCTTTGATTTTAATTTTTCTAGATAGCAGTTTTGTAAAGCAAATTACCCTCATTCTAGTTGATTTTGTCAGTTTTCATTATAAAACTGTCGTGGTTAGTCGCGTTATTCCATCGTTAAAATTTTTTTAAATAAGCCAATAGCTGTGCAAATACATAGCGTAATAATTATTATTCAAATAGTGTTTTTTTAAATAAATTTTGCAAAGAATGTTTTGATTCTTTATTCATTCTGTATGTTATTTGTTTTCGGCATAAATTGCTCACTCATAGTAGTTTTAAAATTATTTTTTCGCTTACCGGTATTGCATAAAATAAACGAAAAGATTTGGAAACTGCCGATATATTTTGCAAAGCCTAAATTCATTTATATTTTTGTAAATAGCAATTTTGTAAGGTAATTTATCCTCATTCTCGTTTATTTTGCCAGTTTTTATTATAATATATTATAGATTACTATACTGGATTGTGTGATATATGCAATTACTTATACCAGTGAAAGAACTTATTACTTATAACAGCTTATTTTTTCCAATATTAGTAGCGATTATATAATGCATTATTGTCTACAATATTGTAAGACCATACCGCCAATGACATGCCTATGTTAAAGTAATGCAATCCGTATTCGAAAGTGTAAGCGATGAATCAAGATTTCTCGATTATTTTACCCATTACATGTAAGAGAAAGCCCTGCTGGGTGTAACCAGTTGCTTAAATGTGTAAACTCTTTTGTAGCTCTTGATGGTACATATATAAAACATGCCTAGAAACTTCTGAAGTGTTTGGCAGATATACGCGATGCCAACGTATGTACATATCGTTGTTTAAACTTCATAACCGCCTAAGTGAAACATTCATAAGCGCCTATGCCAAAATTGAGATTTGCCAAACTTTAACTGCTGGTGCCCAGCTCTTTGGATGCATACCATAAATTTAGTTTTTGGGAAGGTCGAGAAGCAATATATAACCTTCTAATGTCCTTTTTTTTAGCTCTGAAGAATTGCGCGCCAGGAATTAAATTTTAATTTCTGACACAAATCTTGGTTAGGCGTTTATCAAAGTCTCACTTAGACGATTATGGAGTTTAAACGGCGATATGTCTGTATGTGCGTAAATATAATGAACTCTCTTAAGTGGCCATTTGTTAAACGCACGCAGAGGAAAGCCAATTTTTTTTTCCTTCATACAAGTGCGTACACATTTGTGCGTGCATGTTCGAGACGAGAGAACAAGTGCGAGCAATTAATTGAAATGACAGTTCCAAAATACAGCTGGTCTACAAATGTTGTCAATGTTGGTGTTGTTGTTTGTTGTTGTTTATTTTGTTTGGCTTTTTGACTGTTTTGGTGTAGTAAATTTATCATGCTGATTTTCTTCCATTTGCAAGTGCTCTTTGTCCGATTGATTGGGTGTGATTTGTTTGTTCTTTTTTTGTTGTTGTTGTAAAAACAAATACTATACGCAAATTGAAGTTACATTTAAATAAGGAGCTACATACATACATACATACATATGTATGTAGGCAAATACATCAGACGATATTTTTCTGATTTAATTCTGGGTGCGCGAGGGTGCGTGGGCGTTGATATTCGTTAGCCTACAATGGTAATTGTCTCTGTTTTGCGGCTTTTTATTTTTCTTTTATTGCATAAATATTATCTAGTCCAAGTGGGTGGCCAAATGCATGAAATTTGTATGTGTATCTGTGTACACTTTCTCTTTAATTGATTGCTTAATTATTAAACAATTATACATTATTAAAACGACTGCTTATGTTTATGAGACAAGTAAAAAGACATTAGTTGTGGCGAGGTCACCTACTCATTTGTGTACATATTGATGGAAAAGTTTTGCTTCAGTAAAATTTGAAAACTAATTTAGTGCGCCTCCCTCTATTTACTAATAATTATCTCCTATAAAGAGAGCCTAATTACCATAGAAATGAATCAAACATTTTCAATCGTTTACCCCCCTCGTATATAATGCATTGCCTTAACTTGAGCATTTAATTGCATAGAAATCTTTACAATCCGAATTAACTGTTAGCTAATTACGAACAAATTTTTTAAATATTTGAAGTGAAGTGATTAATAAACGAATAACAGAAATTTATGCAGAATACCTAGATACCCTCAATGCACATAGGTAGATTTTCAAGTTTTATGCGGCCAAAATTGAATTTTTTGAAGTTGTTACAATTACAGAAAAGAACATACCCACATATTGGAAATAGACTGGGAAACAAAAATTCATCGCTTTTTCTCGACCCCATACTCTGCACTTGCTCCCAGATGGTCGAAAATTAGCATATCTAAAGTTAATTTTTTAGTTTTGTTTTACATATTTTTAAGTGCTAGTTTCAACATGAATATTTATTATTTAAAGCATTTTATTTAAGTAATCGTGATGAATCCTAAATCTTCAAGTAATTATTAACACTTTTCAATAATATCCTTGATTTCCAGTAATTCTAAGTTTATAGTTTTAAGCTTTTAAAGATGGGATATTTAAAAAAAAAATTCACTCTTTTTTGTGTTCAAAATTGATTTTTTTATGTTGCTCTGTCAGACTCAGTCAAATTAACCCTCGGACATGATATCTAGTACAACTAGTATTTTTCGGACAAAAAATTACGTCGCACAAAGCCGCACTTCACTATATACTACATACAGGCTTTTCATATGTGCCTACAATAATTTTCTTTCTTGTGTTTTATATTTGATTTTAATGTTTATATTTCTAACGCATATCTTGGTTAATGTAGGTGATGCTCGAAAGTAACCCAGATATTTAGCAGCGATTATTGTTAACTTTTTAGGCAGTATTTTTAGTATTTCCAATTTTTCAAAGTAAAGGAAATACTTATCATAAAAAGGGGCTAAGAATTCTAAAGCTACATTTTTTTTAGAAGATTTTTGAGTATGTAGTTTTGCAGCTCATTCAATTTTAATATAATAATATGCAACATTCAACTTTTCGAAAAATTTCATTGGCTTTTCGGAAATTTTAATTGGAACAGTCTCACGTACATACAAAGCAAACACCCTACAGAAAAAAATTTTTAAAATCGACGGAATTTTTCACAGCATTGAGAATTTCACTTTCTATTTAAAATTGGTTGGCTACATAACAGTACACTTAGAAATCTCCTCAAAATCTTCTATAAATTCTGGCCTCGCTTTGAAGTTTTTAATTCACTTTTAGAAATTTCTACGATTTTTCGGATTTTTTCCATAAGCTCAGAAATCCTGCTTAAAACGATTTTTATTGAAAAATTGTCTATATTTTTAAACGAAAATAAGAAAGTAAAATTTTCGACAGAACTTTTTGAAATAAATTTAAAAACTCTTTTTTTTGAGTCACTGTGTATATTTTTCAATAAAATCGACTTTTAACACAAATTATTAAAATTTTGCATTAAACAAGCAATTTGGAATAGATGTAGACAATAAAATATTTTTGGCCGTATAAAACTTGAAAATCTACCTATGTGCAATGATTTCCTCTAAAAATTTAATATAACGATTTATCTCAATCTTAATGGAAAACCAGCTGTATAAGGCCTAGAACATTCAATGCGAGTTTCTCTCAGTGGGTGGTCTCATGTAGCAGTTTTTAGGAGTACATTTATTCAAGCATAAAGTCATATGGTTCGGATGTTAAGAAGCTAATTAGGTAAAGGATTTTAGTTTTCACGTAATGGGTCAGGGAAGTTAACAGTATAAGGACCGTTGTAATTTACGTTACTGTTGACCGATTGAATAACGTCTTTTAGAGAAGCGAATATACAATCTAGAGATATGTATGTATGACGTGATTTCATAAAAAAACGCTCTTAGGCAATACCTTAAAAAAAAATAACTCTTGGTTTCATCTCACCCAACACGCATCCGTCATGTGAATACGAGGAAGAAGAAAAGTTAGTTATATAATTTATATAAACTAAAGCAAATAACTTTTTTTGTAGTGAGTATAAAGAGAACAGGAATAAGTTACAGCCGTTCCTGTAAACATGGCAAAATTTACGGAAGTATGCGTTATGTTAAAAATTAGTTTTATTTACGAGATAAGTAATCAGTGTCTAGATATACGAGCAGGAATGCTAAGATTGGCTTCAATGAGAAGAGGTGGACCTATAATCAATCCTCTAATTAATAGGGCTCTAGGCAACCGAGTATCGAGCAATTCGATCTGATCGTTTTTGTTTGAAGCCCGTTTGTTGTTCAAATGCCCGTACAAACATTAGAGCATTCGAGCTTACACACAAAAAAATGTGCATCGGAAAAACAAAAATAAAAAAACTACATATAAAGAAAAAAAATAATAATAAACAAAAGAAAAAAACAAACTTCAAAATACACGAATTGTTCAAATGCCCGTTCCAAGGCAAATTCATTAATATGGTAATGGTAAGTGAACAGCTGACTTCTTCTTCTTCTCGTTTTTAACTCGCCGTGTACAGAAGAATACAGAAGAATGTCATACAAAGAAATATTTGACTTTGAGTTTGACATTCTGATGGAGAAAAACTTAAAGCGAATCGAGGCGAATATTTCCGAATTCGCCCTGCCATTACCATATAATGAATTTGCCTTGGCCCGTACAAACATAAACTCAGGGAAAAACAGCATTTTAAAATCAAAAATAAAATTTTTGTTTTCATAATGTACATTTTAAACCAAACCATTTTTATTTTAACAGCGAAAATTAAAAATGAAATTTTGAATTAAGAATGAAATTTTTGAAGTAAAAATGCATTTTGGATTTAAAAAGAACATGCTTAAATTAAAAATGAAAATGAATGTTGATTCAAAAGCTCGCTCCTCGTTCAAAATTTTTTTGTGAGAAATTTAACAAAAACAATAATGAGAATCGATTTTTTTAAATTTTGTTTTTACAATGATTCATATAATTCATGGATTCTTTTTTAGGAAAACGGAAGTATAAATAGGTTACTACAATTCAATACAATGTTTAATGTTCCACTATGTGATGGCGTTGGATTGAATTTCAGGTTGATGTCTTTGTTCGAATCCGGAGGAGAATATAAAATAAGGAAGAAAAAGGAGAATAAGGAGAATAAGAAATAAAGATAGCAAACAAGTAAGGCGAAGTAGAAAAGAAGAGAAGAACAAGCGGAGGCTATATTTTTGTAGTTGGGACCCGGATTGAGAGAAGGTGAAGAGAATGCCTTTGGTTACAATTTCTAATCCGGAAGAGAAAGACTTATTATTTTTAGGTATATAATATATATATGTATACCATATATATGTATGAAAAGTTTTGGGCAGAGCTTCTACAGGGAGCCCTATTCTTTATGATTCCTAGGTCGGGTCGCGAGATATGGGTCAAAACGAGGACCCGGATGATCTTGTGTGTTTCTGAGTAATATTGGTATCTAATTAAAGGTTTTGAGCTGGCCTTCTACAATATTGGTATCAAATGAAAGATGTTGAGCGGGGCTTTCGTATAGAGCTCTATTCTAGACCGGGTCTCCACATATGGGTCAAAATGCGGACCCGGATGATCCTTGAATATTTCTGAGCAATGTTGGTATCAAATGAATGGTTTTGAGCAGGACTTTACACGGAGCCCCGAGATATGGGTCAAACGTGGATCCGAATGATCTTGCATGTTTCTGAGCAAAACAAAACAAAATAAATCAAAATCAGAAATCAAAAATCAAAAATTAAAAATCAAAAACCAAACACCAAAACAAACCAAACAAACAACAAGTAAGGAAGCCTAAGTTCGAGTGGAATCGAACATTAGATACTCAGCTGTATGCTTTCATTGTTTGTTTGCGTTTGATGGAAACACGGTGTATTTTATATAAAGCGAGTGCTGCATAAAGTGGGCGTAGCCACGCCCATTTTCAACATTTTTATCAGTCGATCAACTAAGCATATGAATATTATTCTTTGTGCAAAATTTCATTCCTTTTTGACTTCTAGTTACAAAGACTTCACGTTACAAATTCCAAAAGGGTGTTCCAGAAATATCTTTGTTAAAAAGTAGGCGTGGTCATAAACCGATTTCAATAAATTTTTGCGTGTATATTACCACAAGTTATAAAACGTATAAACAAAGTTTCGTCATAATATCTCAATTATTTTTGGAGTTATAGGCTAAGAAATCTCGTATATTCCTGCTTCTAAAAGAAGGCGGTGCCACGCCCATTTTCCAAAATTTTTACGGTTTTTGTCTTATGTTCATAGTTAGACTCCTGCCATAAAAGTTTAATGATATATCTTTATATTTGGCAGAGATATCGCTTAAAATGTTTTTATTAGGTCACTTTATAAGACCCATATATAAAAGTGGGCGTGGTCGTCAACCGATTTTGGAAATTTTTCGTTCAAACATTTGCCTAAGTAAGTATATCACGCGTACTAAATTTCATTGATATATCTTCAATGGTTTCTGAGTTATGACTCATAAAGCTTTCAATATTTGCCCCTTAATAAGTGGGCGTGGCACCGCCCATTTTCCAAAATTTTTGTGTTTTTTGTTTTATGTCCATAGTTGGACTCATGCCACAAAATTTCAGTGATAGATCTTTATATTTTACAGAGATATCGCTTAAAATGTTTTTATTAGGTCACTTTATAAGACCCATATATAAAAGTGGGCGTGGCCGTCAACCGATTTTAACAATTTTTCGTCCAAACATTTACCTAAGTAAGTATATCACGCGTACCAAATTTCATCGATATATCTTCAATGGTTTCTGAGTTATGGCTTATAAAACCCTCAATGTTTGACCCTTAATAAGTGGGCGTGGCACCGCCCATTTTCTAAAATTTCACCAAATTTCTTCATAGGGGCCTGAGCTCAACACGTGGGTAAAATTTCATCGCTCTAGCTATATTAGTGGCTGAGATACCAAATTTCCGATTTTTTCTATATAGGAAAAGTGGGCGTGGTCATGGTCCGATTTCGCCCATTTTCAATACCAACCGTCCCAGTCTCGATACCAACTTGCATTTCAAATTTCATCAAAATATATCAATTTTTGCGCGAGTTAGAGTGTTTACAGACGGACGGACAGACGGACAGACGGACGGACGGACAGACGGACGGACGGACGGACATGGCTCAATCGATTTCTCTTTTCACCCCGATCATTTTGATATATATAAGTCTATATCTATCTCGATTATTTCATTCTGTTACAATCCACCGTTATGTGATTAAAACTATAATACTCTGTGTACTAGTACAGCTGAGTATAAAAAGAACAAAATGCAGCAGTGACAATGGCAACAAAAAATTATAAAAACGATAGTAGCATTTTAATCGATAGAAAACCAGTGAAAAAAGGAATAAGGGAAAGGGAATAAAAGTCCTATTTCGAAACTGATTACACATCAATGTTCATGAGTACTCCTTACTCACGTTTCCTTTTTATTTTAACTCAACTGGAGTTAGGAAAATATGTCAAAATGTACTAAGGCGAAATTAAAAAAAAAACCTTATAATTTGCTTTATTAACTAATACCTATTAGAAACTTGTTTCGGACTATAATTGGCTGCGAGAAATGATAGATTGACGGAAATGTAATAAAGCTTGATTAATTAAGCAAATACACATTTTTAACTTCACTTAAGATATTTTTGGATTTGAACAGAGGTCGAGTTAAGTTCTTTTAGTTGGTTCCGTGGTAGAGGTAGATTATAAGGTAGAGGTAAGTGTGGAAGTAGATGTAGACATGCAAAAGCAGTGAAATTTCAAATTATATAAACATTTCCAAATGCCAAAGAATTTTCACTCGCATAGGGCGAGCTTCGTTTGTTATTTATTATAGCCAATTTTTGTTACCAATAGTGTAATAAATTTAAGATGATACTGGGTAAAAGACAACCTTGAGCGTATTTGAATAAATGTCCCTTACGATAATATTTAAAAAAAGTGTCTTATTCCATACTTTAGTTGGTTGCCACAAACATACATATATATGTATGTATATTATATACCTAAAAATAACAAGTCCATCCTACTGTTCTGCAAATATAGTTTTTCTACTCAGAAACAAAATTAATTTTGTTTCTGGTTTTGTTTTTGTTGCAAGAAACAAAATTAATTTTTTAGTTTCGTTACGGATTTTGTTACAAGGAACAAAATTAATTTAGTTTCATTACAGGTTTTGTTTCTACTGGAAACGTTTCGGAGTTTTGTTATGACTTTTGTTACAAAGGAGTTTTGTTTCTGTTTCGTTACTTAGCTGTGTAACAGAAACCGAAACCGAAACGCGTTACAAGTCCCTGGTATTTACATCACTTTTAAATACGTTTTTGCACATTTAAAGCACGTTTTCATATGTTTTTATAATTTTTTCCCTGAGTGTACGGGTAATAAACAAACAAGCTACTCGAAAATGTTCAAAAAAAATTGAGAGCTCTACTAATTAGCTTAACCTTAAGTTTGAGAGGTGGTGGTAAAATTTACACCTAATTAAAATATTTTGGAATTTTCTATTACGAATTATCAAATGTGTGCTTGAATTTTATATATTTTTTTTTTGTAGACTTTTTGGTCCGATAAAGTTTAACAATAACTCTTAAATAAGATGAAACTAAGAGCAGAAAATAAACTCTGCAAGTCAAAGTCAATTGTAGTTTTAGTGGACGCATCTCCGTCCATTTTATTTAAAAAATTTTCTGGTTCTCTCAAAGTTATAAACAAATATCACAATCAATCATACAAACAAAATATATAATGTATTTAAATATTTCAGTAAGATAGCTTATACTTAGTTGTGTATATACCTAAATGTTACCGACACTCTCTTATTTTGTCTCCAACTCGAGTAATGATGATGACAGAATTTCCGAAATCTTTACTATTACTTACGCAATACTTAACACATACATATAAGTGCTTAAGTACTAATATTTAAATGCAAGTAGTTAACAAAGCACGCCGTTATTGAGTTCAACCACAACCGATAAAAATCATTTTCTTTGTTAACAACAGAGTGGCGCTTTGACAGTTTAATTTACACTTTTGCTTGCACCACCAACGGAGCGCAACGGTAATCAGCGGGAGCAACGTACGACGAGTGGGCGGCATGACATGGCATGGTACTTTTATCGTGCACCGCTGCTCGGCAAACTTTTTGCTTTTTAATTTTTTTATTTTAACCTGTTGTTCTACTACCATTTTTGCCATGAAATGAATGCCACTGCCAAGCTGAATGAATGAATGAAATGTGCATGCAGTAAGTGCACAAAAGTAGTCATGGGAACAGGTAGAGAGAGAGAGAGAGAGAGAGAGAGAGAGAGAGACAGTGCAATGCAATGCAAGGCGCTGGGAAAGTTGGCATTGTTTGAAAGTGGCAGCAAATGACGTGCAATTCAAAAAGAATTCTTCATTAATTAAAAATACTTTTAATTTTCTCAATTTCTCTTTGCGCCTTCATAAATACAAAACACACACACACAACCAGCTTAAATAACGGATAACAGTGTATGTTTTCGTTTGTATGTATGTAATTAAATGGCATCTACGTACAAATTGCTGCAATCAAAGTGACCAACATTTTTCAAAGTGCACGCTTAAGAGTTGCCAACGCTTGCTGCAGCTGCCCGCTCCCCACCTCCCCATTTTCCTTTCTCTCGCACACCCACACCGATACCAGCGCCAGTGCCATGTTTTGCCAGGTAATCCAATCAAACTCGCCAATGCGGAAAATTATCGATGGCTCAGCGGCTTAGTGCTCCACCAAAGGCGAGCTGCAGTCGAGATGAAAGCGAACTGGCCAAGTGTTGATATTTGTATGTATGTATGTACATAATTGTGTATTTGTTGGCGTTTTGTTTGTAGTTTTTGTGCTTTTTTATTCTCTTTGAGATTCTTTAGGTTTGCAGATTCTGCTTCATGCTAGAATTGAATTTTAATTGGTTCACACGCTATGACCGCAGCGCAGATTAAAAAGAACACGAAAGCAAAAACAATTACGCTTTGACTTGTGTGGGAAGCAATTGTGCGCACTGCTGTTCGTTATATAGAAGGCGAGGCTGAGTGAAGTCGCGGGTATTTGCAGCAATAGATTCATTCTGCTTTATTCGAAAAGCCGTAGGGAACATATTTATGAATATAAAGCTACTCATTGGTTCAGTCGCGGTGCGATTCTATTTAAAAGTAGCGTCTTCATTGCATTTATGCATTGATTAACTAAAATTACCGAGTCTGCGTCCCTTTGAAAAAAAAAAAAAAAAAAAAAAAACAGCGCAATAAATTAATACGCGCGCGTCCACTAGGAATTAGGCCATTAAAGTGTGCCGTTTCTTGAGTTTATGATACACTGTAATGAATTTATGCCAACATCAACGTGCCTACATACCTCAAAGGTACCAGCACAGGCACCACTCGCCGTCACTAAAGGGAATATTTGCGCTATTAAAAATAGAAAACATTAAAAGTGTGAAATTAAAATGATATACATATGTACAATTGAATTGCTATTTTGTTGTTTTATTTTTAATTTTTTTAATTTATTTTGCGTTATGTTGAGTAATAAATTTTGAAAGCATCGAGCATTTATTTACTTTACACCTTCCAACTGTGGAGGAATGGGCGAGGACGAGAGTGGCATGGATGGAGCAGCGGGTGGTGAGTGTATTTGTGTTTAATTGCAAAGCGCAAATAAATAATTTAAAACATGAATGGCTATATTCAAGTGAAATGGAAAGTTTAGGAAACACGCGAAGGATATAAATAGATTAAAATGTACTTATTTGGTGTAATGTGCCAAGCGTAATTGAATTGGATTTTAATAGAATTAATTTCACAAGTTATACGTTTATAAATAACTAAGCGAAATATTTTTGGACTTTTGTCTGCATCCTACTTATATACGGATGAAAATCAAAAATCGAAATTTCATAACGGAGGTTCGGGGCGTATGAGTAACCTTTTGCGATGAAAACAGAATATGAATAGGTAGAAGGGTTTACTAGGCTATTCTGGCAAGTGTCTTTCCGAGGACAACTGTTTTTCGAAGGAAAAAAAGAAAAAATAGACAGCTGCCAGAATTTGTTCGTTCTTGTTACATATTTGGAATTGCCCAATGCGCTCATCGCTCAGTAAACATTTACATATATTCATATATACGTATATAATGCACTCAGCTAATTATGTATCTGTTATGTATGTATACATACCATACTCATAGTATGCATAAATACCTCTCTTCTTATATATTTATTAGCATGTAAGTTTTGGATATTGTTTTGTTAATAAACAGTTGCATTAGAACTGCCTTTTGACTCGGACTTATCAACTGGCGACGAGAAATTAAAAACGAAACCCGCGTTTTAAAAAAAAAAAAAAAAAAAAAAAAAAAAAAAAAAAAAAAAAAGTTAAAAGTCTAACTGCACTTCGTTTGTGACTACCGATAATGCCGGAAGATAATAAAGACAGTGCGTTTTTTAAGCAACTCCTCGAGCAGCAACAAAGCTTCGCGGAAAGAATGCTCGAATCGCAGAAGACGTGGATGGAGTCGATCCTAAAGGACAAAGTAGGGGAAAGTTCGGTGGTGACGTCCTTCCACGCATTTAATAAAGACACGCAAAGTTGGGACTCATATTTGGAGCAGCTAAGCCAGCATTTTAGCGCATATAATGTCAGTTCAGCAGAAAAGAAGAAGTCTTTCTTTTTGTCATGGATGGGCTGCGACACTTTTGAGCTTTTAAAAAAATTGTTTGGCAGTCATGACTTGCAAAATCACACCTATGTCGAACTAACGGCAAAATTGTCAGACCATTTTAAGAAAGCAGTACATGTTATTGCTGCGCGCTACAATTTCAATAGGTGTAGTATGAGACCAAACCAAAGCTACAAAGAGTGGGTCGCTGACTTGCGGGGGTTAGCAAGGGAGTGCAAATTTGTATGTAAAGGCGATAACTGTAGTTATGATTATGTAGATGAGATGATACGTGATATGATCGTTTTGCACACTCCGCATGACACCGTCCGCGCTGCAGCGTTACAAAAACTACAGCCAACATTAGCCGAAGTACTTCTCATAGCCGAATCTTATGAGAGCACTACGAAAGCAGTGCAATCACTTAAAGAGCCTAAAGAGAGTACAGCCGGGGAAACCACTACACCCGTAAACGCGGTTAGCAGCTCAAAAAAATCATCTCGATCCGACAAAAACAACAAACAAAATTTGTACAAATCTTGCTCAGGCTGCGGTATTTCACATAAGCGTGAGCAATGTCGCTTCAAAGACGCCGTGTGCCGTAAATGTGGAAAAGTGGGCCACATAGCACCTGTATGTATGGCGAAAGACACGAGTAGTTATGCAAAGAAAAGTGACAACAAAAAGCAGTCGCCGCAGAAAACTGTGAAAAAAAACTATAAATCCAAAAACAACAGCGATACAGTTGAAACGATTTATAATGTTACCGGAATTGTTGAGCAGCGCGATAATAAAAATTTCGTGAGTTTAAATATATTAAACAAATTAATAGAATTCCAAATGGATTCGGGTGCAACCGTTTCCATAATAACAATGGAAACTTATGAAAATCTAAATAAACCCCCCCTAACTCCGTGTAAACGGTCATTATTCGGTTTTGGCAACAAAAAAATAAATACGCTTGGTGAATTTAAAGTAGATGCTATATGTGGTGCAAAACAAAAACAAATTAATCTGGTTGTTGCACGTGTGCATGGTGGCAACAATTTGTTTGGCGCAGATCTGTTTGAAGGTTTTGGCTACAAAATACAACAAATATTATCTGTAAATGACGCAACTCCGGAAGTTGATGCACTCATCAACAAATTTGCAAAGGTGTTTGAGCCTGAATTAGGCACTGTTATTGATTTTAAAGCTTCTGTAAGTTTAAGCCCTACTGCCCAGCCGAAGTTTTTTAAAAGCCGACCTATTCCTTTTGCATTAATGCCAAAATTCAAAAAAGAAGCAAATCGATTAGTTGACGCAGGAATTTGGAAACAAGTGCAATTCAGTGACTGGGCATCGCCTATTGTTCTCGCTACAAAGCCCGATGGTTCTATCCGCATATGTGGCGATTTTAAAGTTTCAATAAATAAACAAATTGATGTTGAACGTTTCCCCTTACCAACACGTGAAAACTTGTTATATGTAATACGGTATGGTAAGCAGTTTTCTAAAATCGATTTGAAAGATGCCTATTTACAACTAGAGCTAGACGAACAAGCCAAGCGATTGCTAGTAGTGAATACTCCGATAGGGCTGTATCAATTCCAGCGAATGCCTTACGGAATCGCAAGTGCGCCAGCCATCTTTCAAAAATTTTTAGAGCAACTTCTTCAAGGAATTGAGGGTTGTGCCAACTACCTCGACGACATCATCATAACCGCGCCTACAACCGACGAGCACCTTAAGAGGCTGCAGGAAGTTTTCAAGCGTTTAGAAGCGAGTGGTCTGAAATGTAAGAGGGAGAAGTGCGTTTTCCTCCAAGACGAAATCGAGTATTTGGGAAGACGAATAAGCGCTACCGGTATTTCTCCGGATGAAACTGGCGTAGAAGCAGTTAAAAAGCTACGCCGTCCGCAAAATATAAAAGAACTTGAAGCTTTCTTAGGTAAGGTTAATTATTACCACAACTTCATTTCGAATTTTTCAAAAATTGCAGCGCCTCTTAATGAGCTTCGTAGAAAAAATGTTCGTTTTAAATGGCAAAGCGCTCAAGAAAAGGCATTTAATGCGCTAAAAGATGCAATAGTAAAAGCAGCTCAATTAGCCCATTACCAAGAGCACCTTCCCCTACTCCTTGCTACCGATGCGTCATCGCATGGTATCGGCGCCGTGATCTCCCATTCGTATCCCGATGGCACTGAGAGACCAATAGCGTTCGCGTCAAAAACTCTTGACCAACACCAGGTAAAATATAGCCAGATCGAGAAAGAGGCCTTATCAATCATATTTGGGGTACAACGTTTTCACCAATATTTATATGGCCGCAAATTTACGCTGATCACCGATCACAAACCCCTCGTGAGTATATTTAATCCTGATAAGCATTTGCCTACAATGACTGCTCACCGCCTTCAACGATGGGCTATTATTTTAATGGCATATCGATATGATATACGGTATAAACCGACAGCGCAACACGGAAACGCCGACGCCCTTTCACGGCTTCCACATGCAGCAGATCCCGAGTTTGACAAAAGTGAAGCTTGTTTAAATGTGGATCACTTTGAAACACCAATAAGCCCAAGCGTAATATTAAAGCATCTCGAATCAGATGAAGCCCTTGTAAAGGTTCGCAGCTTCGTACGTAATGGTTGGCCAAATCAACTATCAGTTAGAGATTCGCACATTTTGCCATTTTTCAATAAAAAATTGTCCTTAACTATTAATAATGATATTATATACTTACAGGGCCAAGCAAATAGAGTTGTCATTCCGTCGTCATTACATACACGGATTTTGCACCTCTTACATGACGGCCACTGGGGCGTAGTTAAAATGAAGCAGCTGGCTCGCAACCACTGTTGGTGGCCGGGTATGGATAAAAGTATTGAAAGCCTTGCTAGAAACTGCGAAATCTGCAAAACCAACTCGTCTAATCCTACTCGCGAATTTAGCAGTTGGCCCGAAGCTTCACGCCCATGGGAGCGCATACACATTGATTTTGCCGGCCCTGTCTTCAATCATATGTGGCTGGTGTGCGTAGATGCTTATTCCCAATACCCTTATGTGACTCAATTAAAAACAACAACATCATTAGACACCATTATGGCTCTCTCCGCTATATTCGCTATTGAGGGACTTCCCGAAACGTTGGTGAGTGATAATGGGCCGCAGCTGACAGCTGAGAGTTTCAAAGAATTTTGCGCTAAAAATGGAATAAAACATGTTACATCAGCACCCTTTCACCCGGCGTCAAACGGCCTAGCTGAACGCTTTGTTCGCACCTTCAAAGAGGCGATGGCAAAGAATTTACAAGATGGCTTGCCTATTCAAGCTGCGTTAATAAAATATCTGTCAACATATCGTTCGATGCCTAATGCTGAAGGTAAGTCACCTGCTCAACTACTGCATGGTCGCACCATTCGCACGCTACTATCACAAGCACTGCCAACTACTCACCAAGTACCGAACAATAAACCTAAGGCAAAGTTTAAGCCCTCTCAATTAGTTTACATGCGCAATTACGCGCGCGGGCCAAAGTGGATAAAAGGCCACATTGACAGAGTTCTTGGGAAAATGACGTACATCGTAGACTCTTCAACGGGGTATCATAAACGTCACCAAAACCAACTTAAGGAAAGGAGCGAGGATGCCCCTTCCACCGAAAACTTCTTCGACGCCCCTGTACAAAGGCGTTCGTCATGCGCTAGTATTCCAACTGAACATAATAATATTGAGGGTGCCACTGAGCAAAACACATCTCTTCGTGAACCGCCTACAGCTGAAGTACTACGTAGAAGTGCGCGTAACAGAACTCCGGTTGATCGCTTTGTGCCAGAAGATTTTCGAAAATAGAAGGTGGAGAAATGTTACATATTTGGAATTGCCCAATGCGCTCATCGCTCAGTAAACATTTACATATATTCATATATACGTATATAATGCACTCAGCTAATTATGTATCTGTTATGTATGTATACATACCATACTCATAGTATGCATAAATACCTCTCTTCTTATATATTTATTAGCATGTAAGTTTTGGATATTGTTTTGTTAATAAACAGTTGCATTAGAACTGCCTTTTGACTCGGACTTATCAGTTCTAAAGCCCAACTTTTTACCATCTGTATTATAAAAATTGCACAAAAAAAGTTAAATACCACTTTTCAAAGTATCAAAGTATCAAAGTATATTTGCCCAAAATTACATACATTTACATTTTTTTAATCATATTTAAGCTAATAAGTGTTATCCTAACATACCTTAGTATTTATCTAGGAGTTTAAAAATGTCTATATTATTTTTGTATACAATACAATATATTAAACTATATACATTAATACATTGGGTTATGAGAATTTATAGTTTCATGTTTCCAAAAAAAGGGCTAAAAAAGGAATAATCTTTTCTAAGTAAAAGCAAAAAAAAGTGAAAAAAATTATTAAATACATATATTAATGGTTTTTATGTTTAAGTTTGTTTATTATCCACAAATTGTTCAGTGTTATATACAAGATTTTGTTGATTTACATCGTATGTATTGTAACGTCTATGGTAGTATAAATTTTTTTTGTTTTGGTATATTAAATTATTTTCCTTCAGTATTTTTAGGTACAAAGGGGATAGGTACTTTTCAGTGAGAGGTAGCACTATCTGACTTTCTTTTAGTAAGTACGTTTTTATGAGATCATTATCGAGAAACTGCATCCTATTTATAAATCGTTCTGAAGACTTTGTTAAGAAATAGTCAATTCGCTCAATTTTACATTTGTTATACAAATGTTTATTGGAAAATCTTTTCCTAAAAGTACCGATTCTATATGGTTGCCGATTAATTCCACTACAAAGTCTCAATATATATCTTTCAAATATGCGTAGCCTCTCCATTTGGCTTGATGAGATGTTAAACCAAATAGGATGAGCATAAGATATGATAGGCCTTATTATTTGTTTATATATATTTAGTTTTATATTAGATTTTAGTCCGTGCGATCTCCTTATCAAGTTTGCATAACTAAAGAACATCTTTTTTGCTTTTACCAAAGCATAGTCTAAATGTTTTTTAAAAGTGAATCTTTCATCTAAAATGACTCCAAGGTATTTTATTTGGTTCTGAGCTCTTATTACGATATCGTCGATTTTGATTTGTGGTACAAATTTTCTCGCATTCGGAAATAAATTTTTCCGTATGCCTTTGATAACCGTACATTCGCTTTTACGAATGTTAACCTTTAGTTTCCATTTATGAAAGTATTCGCTCACTTTGTTTAGATATAGGTTTATTGTGTCATTAGCTTTGGCCATGTGTGCCTGAGAAGCGATTACAAGAATATCATCTGCATATATAAGTACTTGTATACTACAGTCTTCTGGAGATGTTTGGCTAGGTGGGTCTGGAAAATCAGCCAGGAAAATGTTGTATAATACAGGTCCTAGCAATGAGCCTTGTGGTACACCTGCACTTATATCTCTTATTAAGGAGTTATCATCACCATTTGCAACATAAAACGAACGATGTCTTAGGTAGCTGTAAATCATTCTACATAGATTTTTATTGAAATTAAATTTCCTATACATTTTGTATATGATACCCTCTATCCAAGCCGTATCAAATGCCTTTTCCAGGTCTAGACTAACTAAAATAGTTGCTTGACGTCTATTTAAGTTTGTGCATATAAAGTCAGAAAGTACTGTCAAAGCGTGGCTTGTAGAGTGATATGGTCGGAAGCCAAACTGATATTCCTTCAAAATATTGTTTTCATCGATGTGTAGTTTGATTTTTTCGAGTAGAAACTGTTCAAGTAGCTTGCTTACGTTAGATAAAAGAGATATGGGGCGATAGTTATATATAGACTTAGGATCAGTATTTGGTTTCAGTACCGATATGACTTTTGCTGTTTTCCATGCCTTCGGGAAATATCCTATGTTATAAGAGTGGTTGATAAGGGCAGTGACAAACTTCCAGAAAAAGGGGAAGGTTTTCTTTAAGAGAAAATTTGAAACCCCATCCTCGCCAAAACTTTTCTTGTTATTTTTGAAATGTATAAAATGCTCGATTTTCTCAGCTTTTATAAACAGATTATGATCTTCGTATGCCCTCAAACCGGTTTCTGTTGAGTTATTTTCACCATTGGCATTTAAATTATTATCAAATGAAACGATAGCATTATTATTGCGATATAAGTCTTGTATTGAGTTTTCTACAAGTGTAGAGAACTCCGAGACCCCCAAGTGAAGGTTTTGTTTATGTATTCTCTCGAATACATAGGCTAATGCGTTGACTTTATGAAAATTATCCTGAATTAAAATTGTGTTACTATTCCCAACATTAGGGAAATCAATGTCGACATTGCTATCATGATCAACTGACAAATCTGAAATTTGTGGTTTGGTATTTAAGCCACATAACCCTTTAATTTTCCTATATGTTCTGTTATTAAGACGGATTTTAGCAAAGTAATTGGACCAATAACTATTTTCGTGAAGCTGAATACGTTCTTGGATAATTTTAGTTAGGTTACGCAGTATTGCTGTAAGAGTATTTTTCCGCTGTGGGTCGATGCATCGATAAACCGCACGACGTAAACGCTTTTTTTCCGATATTAGGTCAAGGATGTCTTGTGAGAGGTTTATTAGGCCTCGATTTCGAACTTTTACCTTTGGAATGGCACCTGAGTTTATAGCGGAGTTAAAAGCTGAATTTAAATTTATTATACAGTTATCGATTTCTGTTTCTGTGGCATTGCGATTGACTGGTAGATATTTGTCGCTAAGATGTTTTAGAAGCACAGCGTTGAATCTTTTGGCATCAATTTTGTCGTAATTAAACCGTTCGGCTAATTGACCATTGAGTACATTATGATCTAATACTATATTTATTTCAACTGCGCTGTGATCAGATTCAAATGGATATGTTTTTAAACAGTCTTGATATCCATTCATAATGTCAAAATTAATTTCAACAAATGGTGATACTAAAAATATATCTAAAAAAGAAGCTGTGCATTTAGATATCCTAGTTGCAAGCTTTGTTGGAATTAATTTAAGTGTAGGGCAATGTTGAAGCCAGTTCTTCAGAACCCTGCCGTTGGTGTTTGTATATGTGTCCCCCCAGTCGGGATGCCTAGCGTTCAGATCTCCACCTATTATAACCTTGCTTGTATTTAGAGAGTTTATAACCAAATTAAGGTCACTAGTTTGAAGTGAGTCTGAAGGGCGGTTATATAGGGAGACAAATGAAATTTCTTCGCCATTTGTGGTAAAGATTTTTAATGCTAATTTCTCTAGATGATTAGTATCTCCAATATTAATAAGTTCATATTTAAAATGCTCACGTATACAAATTGCGGTTGCTGTACTAGTAGTATGGTTGCTATTGGTTGCACGATTTGCCTTGGTAATTTGCCTGATGAAGTTGTATCCGCGAAAATTAATGCAGTGTTTTTGACTAAGCCGATGTTCAGCTATTAAGACTATGTCCGGTTTATGTTTTTTTAGAAATAAGTTAAAGTAATGTCTTTTCTGTAGGGAAATTAGTGAATTCACATTTATAAATGTACATTTAAGTGTTTTATTGTCCATTATTAATTCTTAATTCAGTGAGTAGGCTAAACAGAGCGATTGATCTCTCGTCATCATTTTTTAAATTTTTGTAAGTTTTTAGGAAGCTAGCTATCTTTGTCATACATCCGGAAAGATTGCAGCCAAATAATCTGTTGCATTCTTTATCAATAGTTTGAAATAGTTGTGTTTCATGTGATCTCTTAGAAAATTGGAGCTTGGTAGGTATCTTGGAAGTTTTCTGTTTTGTGTATTGAGTTTTAGGAGGTTTAGTCGAATTTCCACGTGCAATACTTGCATAGGAGTGAGATGATGTACCTGGAGTATGAGTTTTCATTGTAGGTGTTATTGTAAGTGAAGGTTTGTCTGAGCTTTTTGAACTAGTGCGATCTTCAATGCGCTTAATTAGTTCAAGTCTTTTGGGACACTTCGCATAATTTGCAGGGTGACCTACACTATTACAGTTTACACAGCTAACTGGAATACCTATGTTTTTAATTAACTGACCAGTTTCAGGATCAGTGTATACGTTCTCTACATTATTCTTTTCTTTGGGTGGGATTTTGCATTGGCCACGGCCATGTGCCTCGGTACATTTTACACAACGATAGGGCATGTGGCAATTGCTTGCTACATGTGTATATCTTTGACAATTTTTACATTGTGTTGGTATTACTGGTTTTAACTTCTCAAAATACACCTTACAGTTAAGTATATATTTTATGTTGTAAAATTCAGATAGGTTAGAATTATGTGCTAATTGAATGAGCCAATTTTCATTTTTAAATTTTGACAATTTTACTATTTCAATATCTAATTTTAGATCATTTAAATAGGTAATTATTTCTTCATATTCATATAGTTTGGATAATTTTTTTATTACAATGGAGTGTGGTTTATTTTCATTCGGAGTGAATGTATAAAACTTGATGTTTTCTTTTATTAGAAGTTCTTTAATTTTAGTGTAGTCATCTAATATACATGTGCTAATGTGTGTGACATTTTTATTAATTATGTTAAACGCAAAATTTCTATTTCTTAAAAGTAGATTTATCTTATTTGCTACTTCCTTTTGGTTTATGTTATAGCATACAAAATTCGGTGGGTTGTTTTTTTTTCCATTTTTTTGTTTGTTGTTTTTTGCGGCAGGCTGTATGTGTTTCTTTTGAGTTTGCTTAAGATTTCCAGATGAATTTGTTCCGCTCATAATATTGGGAAGAGAGGGAAAATCAGTTTCGTCTTCTATATTGTTATGTTCCATTTCCACGATATCACATGGATGTTCAGTTGTTGTAACTGTACTCAAATTTTTATTTTTATTTAGATTTGTGGATTTTTTTAATTCTTCATTTTCTTTCTGGAGAATTGCCTTTTCTGAATTAAGTTGAAATATGATAGTCTTAAGTTCGTCAATTTGAGCAGAGAGTGATCTTAGCAAAGCTGCCATTGACTTATTGCTCTCTACTATATCATCTTCCATGCTCTCAGGTTGTTCATCAATTTGTTGCTTACGGCGCTTGAGAACATTAATTGTTTTTGTATTATTTTTATTTATTTCTATGGTCTCCCTTTCGGTGTCACCTTGGGATTCATTTTTTTGTGAATGCACTTGTTCAGCATTATTTGATACTGCTGATGTTTTCACATTTGCATAGTTTTTTAATGTACCATCTTCATTGAAATGCGTTTGTAGAATTTGAAATGGATTTTTACTATTGTCTTTATCACCCATAACAGCATACTGTTAAGAGTTTTTTTTTTTTTTTTTGATAAAGTTTTAGTAATGCTTCAACGCAATTATTATTTTTCACTATACTTCAGAGATGATTCACTCTATCGCACGTCCGCTTTCGATAAACGATCGATTTGAACTGAAATACCACTTTAATAAGAGGAAAAGGCGAATTAAGCGTATTCTAGTTGAGTTGGACGCTGTGGTGCAGTGGGTAGAGTGCTCGCCTGCTACGGCAGAGGTCTTGGGTTCAAACCTCAGTCCGAGCAAAACACAAAAAAAATTTTTCTAATTAGTAAAAATCCAATTATTGGGTTTTTTAAGAGCAGCGGTCACCTCTCGGCAGTGGGCGGCATACCCTCCGAGTGCCATGAAAAAGCTTCTCACAAAAAATGCATTCGCCGTTCGGAGCCGGCATAAAACTGTAGCTCCACCCAATTAGTAGGAAAAACAAAAAGGAGCACACCTCGAATTGGGAGAGGAGCTCGGCCATAAAACTCATCAGAGAATCGACTCGAAGAGAAATTAGAACTATATATATGTATGTATGCTACCACAAAATAATGATCGAGCCTGATCAGTACAAGTGTTAATCGGCGCTGGTTGGTTGGTTGGTTGCTGTGCTGCCCGACTTAGCCGGGCCCAATTAGCACACAAGGTGCCATTTTGGTGCAGTTCGAAGCGATTTTGGTTCCCTCGGTAAACCTTCTGGGATCAGTTGTTGTTACGGTTCATCATCTTTTTCGAACCACTTGGTTCTTTCGATGAACCTGTTAAGGTCCGCTAGAGGGAGAGGGAGGACTTATCACACCTTTAGGATTTGGTTTACAAAGTTACCAAGGGTTTTGTGTCTGATATGAGACACTCACAAGACATTCACAAAGGAAGTGTGCGATTGATTCCTCGCTGCCGTCGGCGCTACCCAACCCCAGGTAGCGTTTCCATCTTTACCGATGGCTCGAAACTAGACAAAAAAGTTAGAGTCGGAGTCATTTCACCAGACTTGAATCTACAGATAGCTTTGAGGCTACCAGATCACTTCAGCGTTTGCCAGGCTTCGGCTATAATGGAAGTTGTTAACCGTATAGGACAAGAACCTATCCACAAGGTTATATTCATCTTCAGCGTAAGCCAAACTGCAATTAGGTCTCTTTGCTCTCAGTCGCTCAATTCTAAACTAACACTAGTATATCGAACATCAAAGTAAATCAGGCCAAATAGGATCATAAGCGGTCTCCTCAAACATGCACCCTAAGTAGAGAGGAAACCTCGAACCAGGTGGGCGGTGCTCACCCCCAGGTAGCGTTTCCATCTTTACCGATGGCTCGAAACTAGACAAAAAAGTTAGAGTCGGAGTCATTTCACCAGACTTGAATCTACAGATAGCTTTGAGGCTACCAGATCACTTCAGCGTTTGCCAGGCTTCGGCTATAATGGAAGTTGTTAACCGTATAGGACAAGAACCTATCCACAAGGTTATATTCATCTTCAGCGTAAGCCAAACTGCAATTAGGTCTCTTTGCTCTCAGTCGCTCAATTCTAAACTAACACTAGTATATCGAACATCAAAGTAAATCAGGCCAAATAGGATCATAAGCGGTCTCCTCAAACATGCACCCTAAGTAGAGAGGAAACCTCGAACCAGGTGGGCGGTGCTCACCCCCAGGTAGCGTTTCCATCTTTACCGATGGCTCGAAACTAGACAAAAAAGTTAGAGTCGGAGTCATTTCACCAGACTTGAATCTACAGATAGCTTTGAGGCTACCAGATCACTTCAGCGTTTGCCGGGCTTCGGCTATAATGGAAGTTGTTAACCGTATAGGACAAGAACCTATCCACAAGGTTATATTCGTCTTCAGCGTAAGCCAAACTGCAATTAGGTCTCTTTGCTCTCAGTCGCTCAATTCTAAACTAACACTAGTATATCGAACATCAAAGTAAATCAGGCCAAATAGGATCATAAGCGGTCTCCTCAAACATGCACCCTAAGTAGAGAGGAAACCTCGAACCAGGTGGGCGGTGCTCACAGGACACTACTTAATCGGGAAACATTCTTTCACTCCTTTGCTGGATAGCCTGTGCAAGTTCGCAGACATCGGCGTAAGGGGCCTGTTGAACTTCATCAGGCTTTCAAGCTGCTTCAAAAAGGATCAATTTTCTCGTGGTATCACAATGGGCGTCCACACTCGAATTTAACCTAGCCTACCACAAAATAGCAAAAATGTTAACCAAAAAATTGCAGATGAAAATAATTTTCTTCAAATGGATCAAATTTGACCCGAAGATCTTAGGAGTGTTAAATTTATTTTAAAAAGTTTGTACTTACTTGCAAACAGCACTTACTCTTGCATTCATAAATAGATTTACTATTTTTCTTTTATTCATTTAAAAAGTTCTCTATTATAAAATAAATCCATAGAAATTCGTCTGCCAAACAAGTGTTATATGTAAGTACTTTTACTTCGAATTTAATGCATATATGTATATACTAATTTCAAATTAAGCACTTTTGTGATGATTACTAGTTAACATTTCATAGTTTAATAAATAAATTATAACTTAATCTCAATGGAACCCAATCAACTGCGCACCATTAAGACGAAATAAGTAGTACTTATAAATTAGGATAATTATAATATTAATGCAACATGATTATATTGACTGAATAAATACATATATGTATCTAAATAAATATACGCCTATATTTGTACATATTCCTATATAACAAAGCATTTTCCACTGTTCTATAATTAAATTCTCAATATTTCATTATTAGGTGCAAATAAAAGCCAGTGAATTTATGAACAACCAGTCATATAAATATGAATAAATAACTTTTCCACTATATTTTCCCTACATCTTTCAGACACCCTTATGCACATACACATATGTACATTAGGGTGTCCCGTTCATGTATGAAAAAAAGTTTTTTCGAGCTACGCTATCGCGAGAGGTATCAAAAGTTGCGTAATTGAATACAGATCACAATAAAAGTAAAAAACCCGGAATTGAATTCGATCTTGAGGGCTCTACCGAGATCTGAAATTTTGTTAATTTCATAGATTTAGAAACCTAAACTTTAGAGCTAAAATAATAAAAATGTCATACTCAAAAGTTATTTTATTATTGAAATTAACCATATAAGTACAGAGAAACAAATTTATTGCATTTAATTAATTTAAAAAACTTAGAATTCAAATATATTTTAGTGTCCAAATTTTGGTATTTCTGCTTGAGATTGCGACTATAATATTCCTTTGAACCAGTGGGGATATTTTTGGCTTCCGTCCGCATTTTTATACATTTGGACTATATTTGTCAGCATTTTCCAATATTATTTCAAAGCAATTTCACATTTCGTCAATTTTCCGGCAAGTAGAACACTTATTTTGGAGATCTTTTCTTTTTGCTATAAGTTAAATAGTGCAGGGGCTTCCTCGATCCATTCTCAGTCCCTGATGGCATTACAGGGTTAAAAACCTAGTATATTATAAAACTTTATTTGATATTCAGTGAACTAGTTTTTTATTATCTACAAAAATCTTTCGAAAAAAATTTTAATTGAAGTTTGGTGTCCCTATTATTTTTCACAAGCTGAAACGAACTCACTCCACAAAATCATCAGCCATTATGAAACGACGCAGCAAAAGGCCGATCAAATAACTGTTCCTTACTTCGGAGACATCTGAGCAAGAAATTAATGTATAAGTTTTGACTATTGTTTAGAAATTGAAGCAAGATCGATCTTTGAAATATTTCAATGCAAGTGTCCCTATTATTTGTCATATGACTGTACTACCAAAAAAAATTAATTGAATAAAGAATTTTTAACTGAATTATTTTTAAAATTGAAAAAAAAAGTGCTGCAAACCTATTTCTGTGTTCAGGGGATTTTTGTTTATCTGATATGACTTTCGTTTAAATAAATAAAATAAAATAATTTTAACATAATTCGTTTTAGTAAAGTACATTATTCAATTATTAATAATTGCGAATTCTTTAAGGCTGCCAAAGAAAAATTTGTACACCTATTTTAGTGTCAATATATGTATATTTGAATTTGATGGATTTTTTTTTTGCATGTTAGAAATGATAAAAAATAACATATCGTTATGAAGTTAAAGCATTTTATTTTATATGAAGTTTTAATAGTTTTTCTCTGAGATGATACTTAAAAACAATATATGTACATATATTATTCAGTTTTTGCGATCCAAATTTTCTTGAACTCGCGGGAACACTGAACATATGAAAACCCATTTTGCGGTGACAACACTACATACTAGTACCTTCGCCTAGGGCTTCTAGTCTCTTCTAAATCTTTTCAGATTCCAGAATATTCGTAACGTTATAAAATTAAACTTTAGGCAAATAAGAACTTTATGCTTTAGTTAAAGAACCGTATTATTTTTTTTTATCGTACTGATTCTCCACGATTGAAAGGCAAATAAAATGCAGAAGCCGAAAAAAAACCCATTGTAGAAAATATGTGTGTGTACGAGTATTTTCATTGTAACTACATGGAATTCAGATTTTTGCACATAAAAGTAAGTTGCATAAAAAATTAAGCGAATAGAACTTATAAGAACGAAAAGAATTACATAGTAAGCATGCAAACAATATGCGGATGTAATATACATATGTTGTGGTGAGTGGGCGTTCTGCATGAATGACAAAACCGCAAAACTTTGAAGATCGGTAGAGCCCTGAAGATCTAATTGTATTTAGTTTTTAAAACTTGTTTCGTAATTTGCGATCAAAACCGCAAATTTTGAGGGGTCTGGCGTTAAGGAAATCAAAAAAAAAATATTTCGAGACACCCTAATGTACATATATGATTACTTATTTATTTATAAGTATATGTGCGCACATTTGTTCGAAAAACTTTTGGTAAATTGTTACACGAAAGTGCACTAAACTTAACGACATTTCATTAACTTCTGGGATCATGCAATAGATATTTGTGTATGTATGTGTGTGTGTGTATGTATCGAATGCCAAATCGACTGGCGCAGACACGATTAACAACTTCTATTAGTTAAAAAGTAATGTAATCAATTTCATACAAGCAAAACTAATTTACTTTAATGACGTAGTAACTTAATTAGTGCTCTGAAAAAAATACCCGTAGTTAACTCAACAACTTTCCGCTGTTGAATCTCCGTCTTTGATTCAACAGCAAAAGTATTTGTTTTAACGGCAACGTTTTTGATTCAACAACTTTCCATAGTTAATTCAAAGACGGGCGTTTTTGATTCAAAAACTCCCTTGCTGTTGAAAAATTTTGAAGTAAATAAAAAATAGAAAATTGTTTTTTTTTTTTCAAACTCGTTCAATTAATTTAAATTTTCGGGAAAAATATATATATGTACATATATGCAATATATAATTACAAATAAAGGTAAGTCACAATTATGATATTATTTATATATTATTATAATATATTAAAATTATATGTACATACATATATACGTTGAAAAATTTATTTTGTATTTTCAGATTAAATATGTTTGATTATCCCATTTTTCCGATAGCGAGCAATCGAACGAGCCAAATCTGCAGGTAAAACTTGTCGGCGATGAGAAAATAATCAAGTTATTCTTGTCGTGGGAGTTATGTACAGGTGCATTGATGCAGTTCAATGAATGCGGTATCAAAAATATTGAACTGCTTGCAATGATGCACTCCCACGACATCGACGAAATATTAAATAAAAAATAACTCATCGCCGACAGGATTAAATTCCGCAAACCTACAAATGTGGCGATCGGAAAACAATAAAGAATGTGTTATGAAATAATAAAAAAAATAAGTTGAGTTTATGTGTTTGTGTTTGTGTAAAAAGCCCTGCAGACAGTGATAGTCATTTGATATATCATTTGAGGCGCACGATTGATGGATAATTCTGTCACACACTGCCTACAAGTTTCCATAATTTTTATATGGACGGTGTGAAAAATGTGATGAAAACCTTTGTGTCAGTGTCTCTTTTCATCAATCGCGTTGTTCAAATGATGTATCAAATGACCATCACTGAATGGAAAAAGTTTGTTTGGTGAAACCGGGCCTTAGTATTAATATTACATACTATGTAAACATATATATTATATAAAAAAAATAAAATAAAATAAAATAAAATAAAATAAAATAAAATAAAATAATATCTATTATATTAAAAAAAATTACTATTGTTTACAATTTGTTTGATGTTAACTTAAAAGCGTAAGTATTTGCTTCAATGGTGCCCGTTTTTGGACCAAAAACTTTTGCTGTTAGTTCAAAAGCAAAAATTGTTAGCTTAAATATGAAAAGTATTTAAATCAACGGTGCTCGCTTTTGGACTAAAAAATTTTGCTGTTAATTCAAAAGCAAACACTGTTAACTTAAATGTAAATTAATTAAATTTATAAAATTATTTATTTTTTATTTTTATTTTTATTATTTATTAAATTTCATTCAACAGTTTCCGTTGTTAACTTAAATACGAAAAGTATTTGAATCAAAAACGCTCGCATCTTTAAAACAACAACGGAGCGTTGTTGGGCACATTTCAACTGCGGAAAGTTGTTAATTTAACTGCAAAAGTCTTTGTATTTACAACGTTTTTTTTTCAGAGTGCCTCAATTTATTGATTACTTATTGAAGTATTTTCATATAAAGAAATAATAAAAAAAAAAATAATAAAACAAAAAACCAAAGTAAGCATTGGACGCGAGCACTTTTAATATTTATTGAAGTCACTTTCCACAAGTTTTATTTGTGGTTATAATGCACGTGTATATGGTTCAATTGGCTTAAAGGAAAGGTATAAAACCAATGCGGGGCTTGTCTTTTCTATGGAAATGGAATGGGTGTTTTTTTTGTTGTTTTTAATAAAAGAAATTAACAAGTGAAGTCTGCAATTTAAAATGGTAGGTGTTCGAGCGGGGAATTAATGGGGCTGGAATTCCAAGTGAATTCCAGAAACGGGGAACTTTTGACAGCCGGTTCTTAAAATCAATCACTACTCACCCAATTTACTTCAACTATATGATAATTGAAAAGCACTTGATTTATAGATATATGTACACTTTATTTTAATTTATTTCACTTTTACTATCACTATAATACCAACTCACCTGTAGATCTCGCTGATGTGACTTCGATGACTTCAAAAAAGAAGAGAGCGACTGACTACATGTCAGCCTATTTATAGCCACCACCAAATATGGAGCCATAGCTAAACGGTTCATATAACAGGACTTGTACAAAGGCGATAAAACTTAACGAATCCTGTCACCGAGTAGCTACTGCCACTTACCAGCGACATCTACATTTGAGTGCGAGCGTTAACAGTAGGTGTTTATAATATGTGTATTTAAAATCATCGATAAACATTCTCAAAATTGCAAACATTTACAAACCCCATTAAAAGGCACAGAAAAAATGCTGCCAATTAGTCATGTAATGTTTGCGGGCGCTTTTCTATTCTGCATTACGCAAAAGACATAAAGGAGTGATATCTTGGAAGTGATTGCTGAAGGGTTGACTTTTTCAGTGAAAATAACATTAAGGACAAAACAGCCCAGCAAAAAATCTACGACTTATTTAAGGTTTATTCTTGAAGATTTAAAGATGCTTACGAAATAATACCTGAAAATTCTAAGTTACCAAAAGTTGTATGGACATGGGCTTATAATAAGGCTTACTTTACTGTGTTGATGTCATCAGGGTATAAAGGCTTATCCGCCATGGCAATAAAGCTTCCACAATTCCTTATAATGAATGGTGTTTATATACCTTGTGATAAGTCTTATTCTCCATAGAAATAAGACCCGAATCATTTATTTTAACAAAGGATAATATGGGGTTTTAATAGGGATAATAAAAAGGCGTTCTTTGGTTTGCTGCATAATTCAAACTTTTGGCGCAAATTAAGCATTGCGGTTTATTTAATAATAATAAATATATTCTGCTATAGTTGAAACGTTAATATTGCACATTTATATACATATACATATACATATACATATACATATACATATACATATACATACATACATATGTATATATCGGAATGAGATAAGCGGCTCACTTAACCAACCACTTGCTTGCATGTCAGTTGAAAATTCACTGAATATTCTTTTTTCTAAGCGGAAATCTTTCCGCCGAAAATACGCAATATTTAACGTTCGCCACATTGTGCTCTCCTTGCCCAAATTCGCCTATAAAACTACATTCCATTTCTCTCGATCTCTTTGATATGAGCGCATAACAGAAAATTAAGTATTAAAACGTTTGGAGTGGAGCGAACGAGTGCAAATAGCAAGTACCGCTGCCAGCGTATTCCATTTCGACAGCTTAGGCTTCAGCTGAGGCTTATGAATCTTCTTGCAGGGAGCGATGGGAATCGCGTATCGTTACGCGCTTGCCTATAATCATAAAAAACATGGGTTTTCGGTGCTTAAACAATTTTAAAAAACATAATTTCACGTGTGTAAATATGGTGTGTTGTGTGTTAACTCTAATTTTTAGGAACGTTTTTTATTTAGATGTTGTACATAGAAATATGTGCTAGTTTTAGTTTATTGTAATTTTACTGTCCACAGTTATTTGCTCTTACCCAACCATTGGTGCATGGCTACCATTTGAACTGGTTTGCTGCATTTCCGCAAAGTTGTCATTCAAAATTTCATAAAAAATAATAAAAAAAAAGTTGTAGAAGAAGAAGAAAACGCACAAAACCAACACAAAATGCGGTCAGCAGTGAAAGCGAAAACCCAAGAAAAAAAGTAAAAACATTCGCTTAACAAAATAGTCCAACAAACAGCAATGCCGCAGCAGCAACAGCAACAGCAACAGCAACAGTCAGCAACGGCACAAAAGCTGTGCAAGCGAAAAGCGACAACAACAGAAGAGCAGGGAGATTGGCAACAATGCAGAACACAACCACAAGAATCATCTGCAACGAGTGCGTTGAGCACACAACAGCCAAACAAACAAACAAACAAATAGCACAAATGTAACAACAACAACAACAACAACAACAACAACAGCAAATACTTGCATGCATAAGAAGTAAGCGAAATGGGCAGAAATGAGAAAAAGCATTAAGGAACATTAACGACTCTTAACCACAATAGCTTTACGAACTGAGATTTATAATGTGGCAATAAATAAATTGCAAGCACGATACAACAGCAACAACAAAAACAAAAAGAAAAACGAAAAAAAATAAATAAAAGAAAAAGCGGAAATAACAGAATGCACAACAACAACAATGACATTTAATGCAAAGGAAATCAAGAAATTCGTGCTTACTTCTTCATCTATTGGATTATGGCCATGCGATCAAATGAATATCTCTCTCTTCACGACGGTGTAAGGCTGTGGAGGGAGTATGCAGGGGTGGCTAACAGAAGAGAAAAACTTACATATTTGCTGTTATAGGATAGCCTCAGAGAAAAGATTAAAATAAAACAGGAAAAAATCACGGCAGCGCCGGAACTGACCACCGATGGCTGGTGTAAGTAATATGCCGGTTGGGCTTAATGGGCTTGAATGTTTTTTGTTTCTTTGTTTTAATATATGTATGTGTGTACATTTTAAGAGCTTTTCTGTCTGTATTTGTCATTTGGGTCATTTGAGCAATTCGGCCACAAGGCAAATTGGTGATGGGAAAATTTTTTGTTTGTTTTAGAATATGTAACTATTTTTTCAAATTAATTTCTAAATTTCCACTGTGTTTGTTCAGCTGTATTATAGCCCTTTATTTGCATTTTCCACTGTTTTTCGATTTCTATAAATTTGTTTTGTACATTCTAATGAAATTTATTGCATGTTATGTAATAAATTTTTTTGTGTGCTAAATTTTATAAAAAACAAAGTCGCGGCAGTTTTTGGGTTTGATGAAGATTTCAATGAATGTGGAAGACAATAAAAACCGCATACATTATATAATAATAATACAATGGCGCTATTATAACTCTGACGAGTTTTATGACCGAGCTTCTCTCCCAATTCGAGGTGTGCTCCTTTTGTTTTTCCTACTAATTGGGTGGACCTACAGTTTTATGCCGGCTCCGAACGGCGAATGCATTTTTTTAGAAGCTTTTTCATGGCAGAAATACACTCGGAGGGTATGCCGCCCACTACCGAGAGGTGACCGCTGCTCTTAAAAAACCCAATAATTGGATTTTTACTACACAGAGCCAAAAGGCCACCTAAAATGCCCTATAAATTAGAACAAAGTTTAGCGGATTTCTCTACGCTTTCTCTCCAATAAGATGCCCGTTTTAATATGACTGGATGTCTCATTTTAATAAAACTAAGTAGATAATCAGTAAAACTAATATGAAAAACTTTTCAATATAATTAAGAAGATGACCCGTGGATTTAAGATGAAAACCTCTTATATAAAATTAAGAAGATGATTCTTAGAATAAATAGAGAAACCTTTTCACATAAATTTAGCAGATAACCTGTAAAATTAAGAAGAAACCCTGTTTAATATTATTAAGAAGAGAATCTTGATTTTCATGAGAAACATAATTAGTCAACTAGTATTTTCCTAGGACTTATTCAGACAAAGGGCAACATTTCATTTCATATAAATGCAAATGGACATAATAAACTCTTTATACCAAGTGCTTCACTAATCGTTTGAGAATTGTGGAAATGTGCAAAGCCGTCGTGAAATTGACGAACGGAGGAAACATATACGAACTCTTTTAAAAATAAAAAGTTCTCCCTTTTAATTTGTTGAACATGTTATTGCACACATACAAAAAAAGTGGCTGATGCAACAATAACTGTTATACATATTTCTAGCGTGTACGAGCATATCCATACATGTACGTACGTTAAGACGTTTATAGCAAAATTTTAATTAATAAGGGCTCTTTTAAAAATAAAAAGTTTTCCTTTTTAATAAATTCAAAAAGGTTCTAGTAAAAATTAGAGGATGTCCTTATTGATTTGCTTTATAAAAATTTTCTCATAAAAACAAGCAGATCTCTTCTAACAATTTAATTTTTTTGAAATCAGGGGGGCCCATGCCAATTTTCCACTATGCCCCGATTTTCTGGCATTTTTTGCTGTAAACTAGTGTAATTGTTATGGTGGCTTACATTTGCGAGATCTGAAATATACACAAGTATACATAAATATAGGTTACTCATACGCCATGGCGCGCCATAGGGCAGTACTGGCAGCAAAAAAATAATTTTCCAGCAGCATACGTCTACGCGTTAGGGAATAGTTCTTCAATATTTGCAGCTAAAATACTGAAATTTTGGATTTGGAGCACTTATTGTTGCACTTTTTCCAATTTTCGTTTCAGCGGTGCTCAAACAATCGCCACTAAAGGAGTTTTTATTTAAAAATGCACACATACATATGTATGAATATAGCTATGGGATATCTGAAGTTCACGTTCTGATCCATTGAGAGACTAGTTTTCCTTCAAACAGACAGAATGACAGACAAGGCTCTGCCTATATTTCTGATAGTATCGGTATACACTCTAATGTTTGGGATCATAGTCACAACCCATTTCATATTCATGGATGGTATATTGTTGTATATGCAGATTCTCAATGACGCTTTATGATTATTTAAATCGCAATATTAATATACATACAAACATAAACACATACATGTTTTCATAAATATGCTTCATTTATTGTGCATGCATAAATCGTAGATTTTTCAAATTAAATGGATTTTGCTCTAAACAAAAAAAAATATCTGTGTGCTTGTGCTGTGCTGTCATTTGCAAAAAGATAAATAAATAAATAAATTCACAAAAATATATGCATGTATAAAAGTTATTTGCCGTTTGTATGTGTTTATTAGAGCATGAATGCGGGCCTACATATATATGCAAATATGCACACACATATACAGTAGATGCGTTTTTTTAGATATTCCATCCGGCACCGGAATAAGAAAATAGGGTGTTCTAGAGCAAGTAAACTGAAAAAAAGTCCACTTTTCCAAAAACTGGATGGAGCTACACCAAAAACCGCGCAAATTTCCAGAATTTCAAGCTATGTTTAGATTTGCGCAATAATATTTTGTGGCCCTCCGAGCCCACGTTTTTTCCGCTATCGACGATCTCCATCTTCCGATTTTTTTTTTTTTACATTTGTGGAGTTATCCAACCCCATAAAACAATTACTAAATAAGCAAAAAAAACCGCCTTCAAGAGCAAAATTGTTAAAATCTTTTAGAAATTTTAAATCGTGTCAGCCGTTTTATATCCGACTTTACTTCATTTAGACTTGATAAACTCATCCAAATTTTATTAGATTTTTAATAGCTATACATTTCTGGAAGGCGCATTAAATAACGCAGCCTACTGTGTGATTTACTTAAACAATAATGTCCGCTTTCAGGAAGAGTATAGGGCAAGAAATTGAAGATTCATGAGAAAAAAAATAAAACGATCACTTTAGGCCGCAATATTACCTTCCGTGTACGGAGTGTACCAAAACACTGTACGCCATTAGCTTTAGCGGTTAATTTTACGTATGAGTAGATATCAATTTTTTTCCCTGTGAAAAATCCTATCTTTTTTCATACATAAATCTAGACTTATCTTGAAATTCTGGGAATTTCCGCGGTTTTTGGTGTAGCTCCATCCAGTTTTTTTGTAAAAGTGAAATTTTTTCAGATCACTTACTCTAAAACATCCTATTTTCATATTCCGGTGCCGGAGGGAGGATCTGACAAGGTGTAAAGAATCTCATACAAGAAAAAACGCATCTAATATACATATACAAGACCCACATGCATACGTATGTATGTATGTATATACGCCTAAGCAGGTGTGTAATACATACATATGTACGTACTACATACATACATAGATACATATATGTATATGCAGATATTGAGCACTTTTTGCGCTTGTTAATATTTTGCCATATATCCCTTTGCTTAATTTTGTACGATATATCGACCAAATTTTTCGTGTCCCTTTACATGATTTTTTTGTTAAAACTAAGCACTATTTTTGCCAAAGAAAGCAATATTATATTAATTTGAACTCTTCCCTATCTAATACAGCCAGAAATTATATAATTTTTGTAAAAAGTTTCTCAGAAAAAAACATATTCTTCACATGCTCCCTTTCAGGAATGCAATTGTTCTAGGAGTCACCATAAAAATCGATTTTTATAAATTTAATAAAAGCAAAGGTGCCCAAAATTTATGAAGTTTGTGTATACAATGCCCTACCGAATATAATAAAAATATTAAATAAAATAAATATACGTAAAAATTAATTTGAGACCTGCGCAAAAAAAGTGTACGATTTATCGTACAAAATTAGGTAACTCAAATGTACGATATATCGTACATAATTAATTTGGTCGATATATCGTACAAAATCCGCGAAAGTTGCTGCTCAGTGCTGCTTGTTACGTTAAATTCAAACGCAGATTTTTCGACGTTGCGTGGCACGTAGCTGCTTTAGATAGTTATACACAGCGCAATATGAAGTTTCAGAATTTGAACAAACTCAAAATTTTTTAACTAAAATGTTAATTGAATTACAAATAGCCATAGGTTGCATGCGACGTGGTAGAATGACAACATTTTGGTATCCTACGATTTCAATACAGATTTTTAAGGATACGATGTCACTAAAAAGCTTCATACTGTTACGACAGAATCTACACTCAAAAAAAAAAAAAAAAATTACTCAGATTGTGGAAAAGTGGGAATTTTCATTGTTTTGATGTACAATTTTCTTCAAATCAAGGAATAAAACCATCGTTTTAAAGAAAATTGTACATCAAAACAATGAAAATTTTCTTTAGCGCCGAATCATTCCCACTTTTCCACAATCTGAGTAATTTTTTTTTCAGTGTACATTTTATTGACAAATTCTATAAAGTTCGTCCGTTAGTCGAATCAGTACAAAACCGTTCAATATTCACTTATGTATTTAAAAAAAAACACTAGAAATAAAATCTTTTTTCTTTCCTATCGAATAAATACATACATATGCATACACTAAAAAAACTTCTCGCGATCTAAGATATATTTTTTTTTTATTATTTTGAACACGCGTTCCAATACATTATTTTTCTTTGTTTTCAGTAAATTATCTTAAAAATATTCAAACATATTCGCTGCAATGGTGATTTGTTTGAAAATTCAACTTATCAAATTAAGAAAATCAAATATTCAAAACAAGGACAAGTTGGGAATGGAATGACGCTTAAGAAATTTTTCCTTATTTTGATGTATGAATTTCTTTAAAACAAGTATATGAAACCATGTAAGTAACTTTATTTCATAATCCTTTTAACATGTTTTAAGGAAAATTTGCTCAAAACAAAGAAAGTGTTCAATACAGGGAAGTAATTCCTTTGAACGCTAAATATAACGTTTTTTCTCTCAGTGCATACATATTTTTATATCCTTAACTTAAATTACAATTTAAAAATATGTGTCGCAATGAATTTTGTATTGAGGTTACAGCTTTTAAGTTTAAAATTATATTTTTTTATTTTGTCTTTACTAACTTTTTTATAATGTATATATGTATTTTTTATATATAATAATTATGTATTTAAGTATGAATTTTATTAAATCTGGATAGAAGTCACAATTTTTAAGCTTAATATTAAAAATATCTTTATTTCGTTGCTTTAAAAAATGTTTGTTTAAAAAAGTCTAAACAAATTATAAAAGCAAAATTTGCAAGATTTTGGCTCATTTCACGAACTTTGTACGATATATCGTACAAATTTCAAAGGGCTGTAAAACCTAAACTAATTAATTTTTTTTTAATTTTCTTACAAATTATGCTTATTTAGGACTAAATGAATGAAATATGTGCCAATCGATTTTTTTCCTCCACGGGTAAAGAAATTGAAAACAAAGGGATATGTAAATAAAAATCTGTTCTGCACATTAATTTACGGCCAATGCACAAAAGTGCAAAACAAATTTACTTAGTTCATTTACTACAAAATTCATTACATTTCAGTCGTTTTGCAAATTTTTATCGTTTCTGTGCTGTACTTACATAAGTATGTGTGTAACTACATTCCGTAGCGTAATTTAAGGCTATTTTTTTCTGGACAGTTAATAAATTTCCAATGCATACTCGTATACGAGTAGTTATAAAGGCGCATGCATACATTTCATTGCTTGCTTGTTGTTGTTTGAAGTGCATTTAGTCGTAAATTTTAAATGCAACAACATTAATATTACATAATAAACGCAAGAACAGCCATCCATTTTTGTCATCAACAGAATTATTTACTGTTTAGTGACTCGCGTAAACTAATTGCTGGCTAAAAGTGTCAAGTGTAGGTTGAACCAACTGGGCGTATACGTAATATTAAAATGCAATTTATGTAAAGCTATTGAGCTGCAGTAGATCATTGGCTGTTACGAGTACAATAAAGAGCTGGTCATGCTAATAGTGAATATTATGCAATAGAATAGAGAACAAATAATGAAAAACAAATTGTTCTACCATATATTTCTGCATAGATTTCCATTTTACTTCAATGAAAGCAGAGCTGTGCTCCCAGATTGTTGAAAGTGCCAGTTTTTGAGGTTTATGTGGAAATTGCTGCTACTTTTTCAGCATGAACTGTTGTAGTCAAACAAAATTTTGAATTGAAAAAGTGCCGTTTTCTCAAAAATTCCCATTTGATTTTCAACATATTTTCACCTATACAAAAAAAAAAGGTTGAAGGTCTTAGGTTTATAGTAAATGTGTGCACCCTAATACTAAGTACATATGTATATCAGCATATACAAATACGCATACATATGTATACAAATATTTATCAACTCATTGAAAACATGGAATTATCTAATCAATGCTAAATATAGCAAAAAGCATAAAAACATTTTCAACAACAACAGCAAATCATCGCATTAATGCGTCCAGCTTCTGGTGTAAACTCAAGAAAATTGGTCAATAAAGTGTGGATAATTTTCAAGTCTCACCAAAATTTATGTTTATCTTTTGAAATACATAAATGTTTACTTATGTATCTATGTATATCTAGCTATCTATGAGGGGGTTTATCTACAGAGATTAATGTGATAAATGAGCTTATCTATTTTATGTTAGATATTTGTAAGTATGTATGTATTTATACATGGTTTTATGTATTTGTATTTGTTTTAGATTTATGCTTGATTACGCTTGTTTACGCTCAAAACTATAGTTTTTATTTTGTAGTCTTTTTTTCGATTTCTTCGAACAAAAGGCTTAGCAGAAATTTCTATCAGTAGATATTTTTGTCAACCAAATATCATCGTACCATACGAAAAGTAGCACATTTACCTTTTGGCCGACGAAAAGATGCAGTAATTATATACTGTTTTTACATTTAAATTGATGTTATTTAAACGAAATTGATAGTTTTCGTCAGCCAAAAGTCGCATTTGTTACTTTTGGTCAGCCACAAAAAATCGCATGCTAGTTTTCGTATGGTACGATGATATGTATTCGTTCAGCTTAGCATAGAGCGGGTTAGGACGAACTTTCGCATTTGCCGAGTTGCACCGTGGTATTAGCTTTCAAATGTTTCAACCATCTTTATATGTAAATATGTATATCAACGTAGTAAATTTCAGAACTCAGCCGTTATTACTTGCAGTTTTATCTAGTCGTTACTTCAGTGTTTTAATTTGAGAAACTTGCTTGCGTTAAAACTGACAGACAGACGAACGAACATTAATCGATTCAGCTCTGATTCGGATCATATCGGTATATATGTATGTACTTATGTAGTATGTATGTATTCGCATAACTTTTCATGTTAATGAAAATTATAATTATATTCCTATTACGTGACTCGATAGTGTTCTAGAATATACCCAGAAGCGGTCAAGTTTATGTACATACATTCATACAATAAATGCTGCCATTAGAGCTCGGCTTTGCATAGATTCCAAGAATTTCATTATAAAAACAAGTAAGGAAGCCTAAGTTCGAGTGGAATCGAACATTAGATACTAAGCTGTATGCTTTCATTGTTTGTTTGCGTTTGATGGAAACACGGTGTACTTTATATAAAGCGAGTGCTGCATAAAGTGGGCGTAGCCACGCCCATTTTCTAAATTTTTATCAGTCATCCAACTAAGCTTATGAATATTATTCTTTGTGCAAAATTTCATCCCTTTATGAGTTACAAAGATGTCACGTTAAAAATTCCCAAAGGGTGTTCCAGAAATATCTTTGTTAAAAAGTAGGCGTGGTCATAAACCGATTTCAATAAATTTTTGCGTGTCTATTAACACAAGATATAAAAGTGTATAAACCAAGTTTCGTCATAATATCTAAATTATTTGTCGAGTTATGGGCTCCGAAATCTCGTTGATTCCTTTGTCTGAAAAGAGGCGGTGCCACGCCCATTTTCCGAAATTTTTATATTTTTTGTTTCCGATCTATTGTGGAACTCATGCCACAAAATTTCAATGAATTATCTTTATATTTGACAAAGATCTCGCTTAAAATGTTTTTATTAGGCCACTTTATGATACCCATATATAAAAGTGGGCGTGGTCGTTAACCGATTTCGCTAAAATTTTGAACATATATTAGTACTAGTAGTGAAAGTGTATACACCAAGTTTCGTCATAATATATCGATTATTTGTCGAGTTATGGGCTCAGAAATCTCGTATATTGCTGCTTCTAAAAGGAGGCGGTGCCACGCCCATTTTCCAAAATTTTTATATTTTTTGTTTTATGTCCATAGCTGGACACCTTCCATAAAATTTTAATGATATATCTTTATATTTGACAGAGATATCGCTTAAAATGTTTTTATTAGGCCTCTTTATGGTTCCCATATATAAAAGTGGGCGTGGTGGTCAACCGATTTTGGCAATTTTCCGTCCAAACATTTGCCTAAGTAAGTATATCACGCCTACCAAATTTCACTGATATATCTTCAAGGGTTTCTGAGTTATGACTCATAAAACTTTCAATGTTTGCCCTTTAATAAGTGGGCGTGGCACCGCCCATTTTCCAAAATTTCACCATATTTCTTCATAAGGGCCTGAGCTCAATACGTGCGTAAAATTTTATCACTCTAGCTCTATTAGTGACTGAGATACAAAATTTCCGATTTTTACTATATACACTCAAAAAAAAAATTTCTCTCGATCAAAGACATAATTTTCCTTATTTTGAACACGCGTCCCAATACAAAATTTTCTTTGTTTTGTGTAAATTTTCTCAGCAATGTGGAAAAAACATAAAAAAACATTCAAACAAATTCGTTGCCATGGGGATTTGTATGGGAATTTAATTTCTCAAAATTAAAGAAATCAAGTCTTCAAAACAAGGAAAGTTGGGAATGGAATGGCGCTTAAAGAATTTTTAATTATTTTAATGTATGAATTTTTTCAAAACAAGTATATGAAACCATGGTAACGCATGTAACAACAATATTTTATAAACCTTTTAATATGTTTTAAGGAAAATTTACTCAAAACAAAGAAAGTAGTGTTCAAAATAGGTAAACAATTTCTTTGACCCCTCCATATATTTTTTTTCTCTCAGTGTTCTTTTTGGAGGTGAAAGCAGCAATTTTGTGTTTTTATCATTTCATCGCTAAACTGAATCCTTTCATTCTACCATTTCTGCTCTACGTTTGCGTCATGTGCAATTACTTATGATTCTGCAGACGTATATATGTACATCCTAGTAGAAAAAGGAAGAAGTAAAAGTTCTAGACTCTAGTGCATTTTAAAATCTATACGATATCGATAATTATGTTTTATAGGAAACGTTACGGAAGGAGTAGCTCATAGAAGCAGTCTCTTACTTTTTCTTCTGCACTCATTCTTAGAGATAGCATTGATTTGATGGTGCTTTCTGTAAGGAAATTCATTTGAATTAGAAGCTGTTCTTAAATATAACTTATGAATGGAAGGCCTTGACAACTTTTCTTCTGGAATATACATATATATACACATGCATGTATGTATGTATGTTGTGTGTACGTACATACGATTGCGTGTATGCTGGGTTGTCGAAGCTGCACTAAAATGCATTTTGCAGCTTTACGTTGACAGGCGATATTAATATTCGTAATACGGAGAATGAAGTGACATCAATACAACAATACCCATAATAAGTTTGAAAAAACAAAAACCCTCAACAACAGCAAATAATAGCCAAACAAAAAAAAGCAACAACATGTTCTAATTCTAAGCCACGAAGAACAAACCAAATTCCTTATTCATCCTTCTTCAATTTCCACCCACAAGTAAACGTCATTTAACGTTTCCATTTTGAATCGGTTTACAATTTCAGTCGATTTTGCCATTCGAATGCGTAAATGAGCCCCAAAAGTCTCAGAATAGCAGACTCACACACATACACACACACATACACAGACACACACGCGTGCACACACACACACACGCGCGCACACACACACACACACGTTTACGTGGTATGTGTACAGATTTAGCATAAGCAGAATAGGGGAATATGGTAGGTTTTGCAATTTTAATTTCTACTGAATCAGTAAACCACCGCACACTGGTCAGCCCCCATACACAAAAGTCAAAAACGTTGGTGCTTGAAAAAGAAACTTCTGTCATGCATTTCCGTGGGAAATATATTGAATTTTATGGAAAACCTCCTTCTATACGCAATAGCCACCATTAAATGTTAGTTTGGCTCATTTAAAGTCAACACATTTGAAAAAAATTTTTTCTGGAAAAATTTTGTGTAAATAAGTGTATTATGATTTTTGCAATATTTCAAGTTTGAGTGCTAAAAAGAAATGCGGTTAACTATGGAAACGCAAGAAAAACGTATTTTTCATGATTTAGCGAAATAAAACAGTGAAAACAATTTATTTTTAGCAAAATACAAGATGAAGAAATCTTGGCTTTTCTAAGAGCGTAATTTTCAAGCATTAGCATTTTCATTTAAACTTTTAACAATTAAGGACCACTCTGGACCAGGTCTTATAAGCAGATTTGAGTTCTTTTAAGTCTTTTCTTAAGAAGCCTATTTATACATTTTTCCCTTTTTTTTCCCTTTTTCTTAAAATATCATATTAAACGTAACTAGTCTATACAAAATATTGTTGCCCTTTTACGATTTTTGTACATATTTACATCGACTGTTTTCGATAAACCTTTATTTTCGATAAAATCTGAGTAATTGAGTTTTGTCCCACTCTTCATACAATTTTTTTTTTGATCCCACGAAATATCGCGGAATAATTTTTTTTTTATTGTAACTTTGTTATTTGACATCGGATTCTTAAAATCGAAATGTCATTAGTTTAGTCTTTGGAAGCTCTATATTTTCTTCTAATGTCCCTTTGACCTCGTCGTTTTCACATAGTTAAGTCACCTAACCAAGTTTTTCATCCAAAATATCCTTTTTGTTTCACAAGAAAAAAATCGCCAAAAATAAAATATTTATCGGATCTCTCTGATATTACGCTTAAAGTCTTTGCAATTAAACGGGCAAATTTTTAAAGTAATAAAACTTTCCTGATTTTTACAACTTTTTATAAAAACTTAATTTGAAAATCAAAATTTTTTCAAAAATCGCAAAAAAATCCACAAAATTTTGAATTTGACCAGCTTTCGCTCAGCGAGTTTTTATTAGACCACTAATGTCGTTTGAAGCGTATTTTAATTGCCTTTCGAACGAGATACCGCTTGCGTTTATCGCATTTGCAACTCCGGAGAAAACAATTTTTGAATGAAGTGATAACAAGAAAACACAAAATTACCGTTATTTCAAAAACCTAACTATACAAAAAAAAAAAAAAATAGTTCCAAGCTCAGCAGGTCAATTCCTATCCTCCTCCATTCCTGGTTTTCTTGTTTTTGTTTGGCTGTAAACTAGCGTTAGTGGTGGCGCGGATTACAACATATATGCTTTTAATTTTTCTGAAAGATGAGTCGTATAGTGGGACACCAATGTGCCAAATTTGGTTTCGGTAGGTCCATCCGTTTCCAAGAAATTGAGTTTGGTCCCACTCCCCATACAAATGAGACCAGTGTGCACCGCCCCCGATGTACCTACTTCTTGTATTGTCAGTTAGGTTTGGGTTGGCGCTGTGACAACTACGAAACAAAGAAGGGCCGAGCCCGAGTTAGTCTGCACCATTCATTTCTATTCGAAAGCGATAATGAAAGCGAAACCTTAATGTGTCACAGTCATTTGATGGTCGAGAGTAATGGAGAGGGCGTTTGTGACTTCAAATGTTCATATGTGCTCTTATGTATATGTGTTTTCGTATGATTGAAACACAGAAGTGCACTTTAGGGATGTATTTCGTATGATAATGGGATTGCTGTCTGTTTCTAATTTGAATGTGCAAGAGCTTTAGTACTGATAAGCCGTTCGATTGCACTAAACGCTGCGCCAACCATCAGGAGGTTGGATGGCAACCAATTTGTTTTGAGACTTTAAACATTAGTCAATGGAGTGGTAATAGAGATTAAATTATGACAAACTTTATTCTATTGCTATGAAATATAAATTTGATACCTATTTATTTGGAATTCTAAAAGACGAAAGTTAATTGAATATTCCAATGTATGGAAGATTTATGGACTTTTAATTGTATTTACCGAGCTTTACGCAAATATCGACCGAGTTCAATCAATAAAAATGAAGCGGATGTGCTGGCTTGCTCATCAACGAAGATGTTTCGGCCCAGAAAGTATGTATATCCATCGGCACCCACACGTAGCAGGCAGAGGAAGAGGCAGGCAGCCACTGCGGCGATTCGTGTACTTGGGTATTCTTCAGCAAAACGAAACCTTATGCTGTTTTCTTTTCTAAAAGTGATGTTTCCCCGTTTGATTTTCTTAGCCATTGGTCGTTTCACTCAATATTAACCGTAAGAGGGCACCATTATCTACAAATACAGTAATTCATATAAATTGGCAAATAACTGCATTTTACTTAGTTCCCTGAAAATGCGTTCAGAAATCTTTAACCAAATTAATTGAAATCAATTTATTCTAGGTTAAGATTCTATAAAAATTGTCATATTCTCCAAGAATGATACAATAAAAAACAGAGTTGTAATTATTATAAGAGAAAAAATAAAAATCAAAAAATAATTATTATTGAAAGAAACATATTTTAAAAGTCTTTCCATAATAGTTATTTCTGAGATATTTTTTTAAGTCGTTTTGTAATTATTATGAATAAGAAATTTTGTTTTATATCTTCAAAGACTTTTATATTGAGACAAATTTGAAAAAAGTCTTTGAGTAATTATTATCCGTAACAAATTGTTTTTTAAGTCTTCAAAGACTTTTTCATTGAGACGAATTTCAAAAATATCTTTAAGTAATTATTTTGAGTAACAAATTTATTTTTTATATCTTCGATAAAAATCTTTCATACAATTTCAAATTGGAAATTTGCTTGAATTTTGAAGTACTTATATGAAAGTTATTTTTATTTTATACTTATATGAAAGTTATTGAAAATTATCTTAGACTTTTTTGAACTTTGACTTTTTCATTGTCTTTGAAGATATAAAAAAAATTTGTTACTGATAATAATTGCGCAAAGACTTTTTTCAAATTTGTCACAATATAAAAGTCTTTGAAGACTTAAAAAATATATATTTGAAATAACTATTATGGAAAGATTTTTAAAATATAAGTTTCTGAATAATAATTATAGAAGATTTTTATTATTTTCATCAGGAAAAAAATATTATCAAAAGACTTTTATGATCCTGAAGAAAATTTGTAAGACTTTTTTATAATTTCAAAATGAAATAATAATTATTATACATCTCTGATAAAAAATATATCCGAAAAAAAAAATTAAAACATTATTTCAAAATTAAAAAAAAAAAACAAAAAAAAACTACATATAAATTTCGAAAACTGAAATTTTCATGCTTTCAGAATACGTGATTTTGTCACCATGATTTTGGAAGTCAGTCACGACGGTGACAAATAATTTTGAGGAACGGTGACAAAATCACAGGTACGCCAAATATTTGCCATCTCTAATACACACGCAATAAATTTGGCTTAATGTGCGTGGATTGGCATTGCATTCATTGCTTCCTAGCAGCGCACACACCATTCGTATGTGTAGCCGACCAGCACCCTGGAGCTCGCCTGCCCATGGCTATGCTATAAATGTTGAAAAACTAAGTTTGAGCAACCCTACGAAAGGGTTATGTTGACCTCTTATTTTAGATAACCTTAAAAAATAGTAGCCATGGGTAATGGCGCAATTTTTTTGGCGCTGATACAATAACTCCAGCGCCAATCGTAGCGCCAACTCACGGTACTGGCGCAATAACACCTTTAGCGCAATTGTCATAGAATAATCGATAAATAACATTTTTTCGCTTGTTACAGTTTACCATCCCCGTTTTATTTCTTTTGGCGCAATTCTGCTTACATATACGAGGGCACAATTAATTTTAATTTTCATAATCATTTGGAAAAATATTCCGTATATATGTGAAAATATGCTGGAAATTAGAGTCACTTAGATCACTATCAAGCACACATAATTGTGACGTTGTCATACGTATACATATACTATGGTGCTGTTATTGGCGTTGTGGTTGCGCCATTTTACACTAGCGCTATATTGGAGCTGGTGTTAGCGCACGAAATTGAGTCAGTGTTATATTGCAATAGCGCATCATTGAGTTGGCGCTACATTGAGTTGGCGCTATACTGAGTTGGCGCTACATTGAGTTGGCGCTATATTGAGTTGGCGCATTTTCCAAATCGGAGTTAGCGCAATAACACCAGGGTTGGCGCCAGCGCAATTGCGCGGCGCAGCGCAGTGTTACCCATGCCTAAAAAATAGTAGTTTTAAGGTCACTAGAGGGTTAAAATGTTCTAAAAAATTATTCGCCATAAAATTTTACTAGGGGCCTCCTCAAAATTTTTTTTTGTTTTTCTTTAAATGAACCTAAAAGACCACAGAAAACGAGAAACCTATATTCCTCGAAATGTTGGATGTATTTTATTTTTCGGAAAGGTTTTCCAAAAAGACATCATATGGAATTTTTTTCTTGCTCCATATAAGGCCAGACGGCCTAATGTACACATTAATGTTTATGTAGATAATTGTCAAATAAACTCCAAAAATATTCACTCCCACAGAGCGATTCGATTCACGTAGTTAAGTGTTGATACGAAAATTATAAAAAAATCGATCAATTTACGGTTTGTCACTCCATTAATTTCTGTTAAAATTAGTTTTCAGCAATTTTCGCTGCAACTTTTACAAACTTAATTTTGATAAAATATGGCACAAGCACCACAACAAAATGGGTCAATAAGTAATGGCCGGCTCGCATCCTTTTTGCCTTGCAAATAAATTACGTCCAAAACAGAGAGTGGAGCAAACCAAATTGGGAACAACAAATATAACAACAATCAAAAAAAAGGAAATAGCAAAAGCATTTCCATTAAAGTTTTTTTTTGCATTTTTTGTTCTTTACGGCCAAAAAAGGGTCAGTTTTTGCTTTGTTTTCGCGTAGCCAACGAAGCTATGCCAAAATTCAAAATACTCACACAGTCAATGGACCGCCTGGCGGGAGACAGGCGGTAATGTTTAAAAAGCCGATGTCGACACATTTCCAATATTTGGTTGAGCTTGTTCTTTTTATTTTGTATATATATACATATGTATGTGTGTGTGTGTGTTTTGTTGAGTTTGTGGTAATTTGCTTTTAAAATGCGGCATCAATTGCTCAAAGTCTGTAATTTATGTAAAAAAATTTCATTTGAAACTTGACCCTAAAAAAAAAAAAATAAAAAGAGCTACCTCACATTTAACATAATTTTTGTGTTATAAATCAATAAAATTATGCGTGGTAAATTTCCTGTTAAAGTTATTTTGTTGAAATAATTTTATTGAAGTATTCAAATTGACGTATAAAGAGGGCGTAAAGCTTCTATGTATGTTCGAGTTCCATTGCTGTCGCTGAAAGCAAAATTAATATTTCGAAGAGGAGACGACAACATTATTTCTAATTCTATAAAATTTTGAAACACTTTTTCTAGAAAAGCGGTTCTGGGCATCTGTAAGAAAAGCTTGGAATTTTAAATAAACCCAATATTTATTGGATTGGCTGGAGTACGCTTTTGAACATGTGTCTCCTTTCCAAATCTCGCAATCCGTTGAAAATCTTCTTTTTCTAAATCCAGCCCATTTTCGAAGAAAAATTTTTTTCGGTACTTTTCGTCTGCTGATTTGTGTTGCTATATTAAATTCGCAAATCACTTTGCACTGTCTTAACTTTCCGCTAGTCTACCTTTCGGTTTACAGTTTTCTACTTTGCATTAGCTTAAGTAGCTTTATTTTGTCGAAACAAGAAAGCAATAGCAATACTTTTATGGTCGCTTTTGGAGTTTTTTATTATATTTGCATTCTTGTTGATAGATAGATGTTTGTATTGTTCATGAGTTTGCAGTGGAAATAAAGCAAAGCGAAGCAATTTGTCCGAATAATGTAATGCAAAATGATGGAGAAGCAATCGAGATTCTTAGAGAAGCAAAATTTTTATGGTCTTTTAAAATTATCAGATCACTCACATGCCATATTTTTGAGCTGCAGATTGAGTTCATTTGAGGCTTTGTATTTATTATACATATGTATGTTATGTACATATATATAGCAGTAAGAAGAAATAATCCTGCAGAAAATTGTGCGATTAGTCTCGAAAGAGATTTGCCCCGGAAAACTCTCTTTCGGGTACACTTGGCTACAATTAGTCCAAATTGTACCCGGAAGGTTTGAAATGTAGACTAATTGTTGACAATTTTACTCAAAAGGTTATAAACGAACTTCGAAATGTGCTTTTGTTCAGGTATAAAAGTGTATAACTTCCATTCCATATCCGATTGGCATCAAAGTGGAGCAGTCTACCTTCGTACTCGTTCAGGTATAAAAGGGTACAATTAGTCTCTCCATAGGACATGCTCAAACAAAAAGGAACACTTGATTCCATATAAAGAGATACAAAAAGGGAGTATCCCGGATGTATCCCGGATTAGGCGCATTTTTTGCAGGGAAATAATAGGATATACATATGTATGTGCATAAATCTGGATATGTATGTGTGTATAGAACTTTATGTAGGCGAAATTTGGGACATAACTCTACTTAAACTAAGCAATTAATTACGATTAATCATTTTAGAACCTCAAATTACCTCTCAAGCCAGATTTTGCTGATTATAACAATTTAATTGGCTTAGTTTTCAAATTTCAACGTATGTATTAATATATGTATATGTTTTGAATTAGTATTAATATACCACTGGCAGAAAATAAGCTGTAAAAATTGGAGGTGATTTGGTAGTGTATAGTTTTCGAATGTCATTACAAGGATCACTGCAAAAGTTCGCGGAATCAAGTACTCTCTGTATTGCCAGCGTTCTACAATTGGCTAGCGTAGAACTAAACTAGTCTATCTAACATTTTTTCAGAAATCGAGATATGTACATTTTTGAACTTGAAAATCATAAATTTATCCGTGCAAAATTGATGTAGGTCTTATTTCTGCACCAAAGTGTCCAAACGCTAAAAATGTCACTTTAGAATTCACGTCCTTTTGTCATTTCAAGAAATTCTAAAGTGGTCCAACTAGCATAGACTACCATACACCAGTATGATCTTACACCAGATGAGTGGATGGAATTGGTTAAAAATTGTAGAAAGCATGCTCTTTTTGATGTTAATAATATGGTGGGGAAATTTATGTCATTTGACGAACTACGGCCAATATTCAGGGACTACCGGAGTATAGTAGAGGACGGTGCAAAAGTTTCCCAAATGCGAGGGGCAAAATTTGTCAAGGGTGAATCTGTGATCAGTTTAATGATGATTATTGTGAAACGTCGATATAATAATATAAAGAAATCTAGCGTGAACCTACATGATTTCATAGAGTTCTTGCAGCATTTTACACCAGATCAGGGCAGAGACATACGCGTTTTGAAATTCAAAAAAATGCAGGACATAAAAAAATGTTGAAATTTGTACCACCGATTCATCACCTCTTTTACCTGTCTCTTCACATGTAAACCGCAGAGATGAAACAGAAAACAATCTAGAAGATTTTCTACCATTCCGCCGTAGAGAAAACTAGGTTACTGTTACTTTTAATGCAGAGGTGATCATTTACGAACATGTGTATGTTATTTTTGTAATTAAAGTACTTCCTTTCACATATTTTTTGTTGTTTTATTCATATAATTTCCAATTTGTAGTTCAAACTTCCATAAAAATAAAAAATTCTAAAGTGGTCTATGTAACAAGTTTTCTTGTTACAAACAAATATTATATAAAAAACGTTTCTATAATATTTTTTTTTAATGCAGAATGTTAAGTTAACTATTAAGCTAACATAATAATTTACAATATTCACTTAACATACATCAACAATCGCACACCGCATTAAAACGCGTTTCATTTGTTTTCTCCACTTTTGTATTTTGTTAGATAGACCAGTTTAGTTCTACGCTAGCCAATTGTCATTGACACTTTTTTACCCATAATTCAGTGGACGTTTCGATTTCAAAATGCTCGGGTTCGTTTCAAAAACCATTTATCGAAAGTACAGTGAGATATAGGCAGGCTTCGACATTGCAGCGAAATAAATTTATATGATTTTGCACGATCATTTGCATGACAGTAAGTTTTGCAGTCGTAAGGATAATTCTACTGGGTAATACTATATATGGCGCAGAGATGTTAAGTAATGCAGTACTTTTTCACTGCGCAGTCTTTTGATTGGGGTCAAAATGACTGCTATTCAATTTTTGTCAGTCATGACAAACTGTGAAGTCACCTGGCTGCAATCCGCCCAGTTACTGCAATCATAAAATGAAAATACAAATGTATATATGAATGTTTATTTAAAGAATTCGCAAATAGATATTTACTTCTTGCGCTCGGAAAGTGATTTTTGGACCACTTTCCCGCGTAGGCTTACCTGAAGCGATGCCACTGTCACTCCAATTGGAAGATTTCACTCCGATTTTGACCTCATCAATCCACCACTCCTTCTTTGGGTAAATCACTCCACTTTTTTATTTATGAAATAATTCAGAAATTTTTAATCAACTGTGTATATTCAGAAATTTCTACTTTCAATTTTGTATGCATAAAATTACAATCTGGCATCGTTATTGTTTACGTCTTATAATTCTGCCACAGTGGCAATACTTATCGACTATCTAACTGTGTAATCTAATAAAAACGCATGCCGTCAATTTACTGTCAAAAATTTCTCAGGTCCAAACAACTTGAATGGGAGTAACCGAAATTGAACGGCGTGCGTAAAAAGCAAACTCGACGCCCAATTTTTGTTTTGCGTGACAGTTGAAATTAAGCATTGTGGGTGATTGTTTGCGAAAAAATTTACACTTGCTTTTGATATTGTGTGTGTTAGGTGCATATTCCACAAAATAACAAGATTTTCTCTAATTTTCCATATTTTTCTATTTCTTTATCTGTATATGCACGCAAATTAATTTCGGTTTAACACATATGAAAAATTTGCGTGCGTGTTTATTAGGTTATACAGTAAACAAGCATTGGCAACTTTTCACATTTTGATCTTTGTTTTGTGCGCGACTCCATGGAAAATTGCAAACCAATTTCGCTAAAATCAAACTCATTAGCTGGTTTTTTCATTTTTTTTTGTTTGCATCAGGAAAGTTTGCTCTGGACCAAATTCAAAAAAAAGGTGCTTATGTACACAAACTTGTACCTTTATATCCAAGGCATGATATCTAATGCATAACATGCAATAATTTATGTATACAAAAGTTTATAAACAAATGGGTTATGAATAAAAACACAAATTTTAATTTAATTAAATTCATTTCTAATAAATATGTTCCTTAATTCGAAAACAAAATTTTGCGTTTGCTTTCCAATATACACATTTCTTTGTTGATTTGCTTATTTTTGACATCACTCCGCAATTTCACTCCTCTCTTTCGTCCGTCACTCCGAAACACTTCCTTATTTGTCAATTTTCACTCCGCTCATAAAATTTGGAACGGCATCGCTGCTTACCTGTAATGTTAGCTTCAGGTCATACGATTACGAAAATTTTTGTTATTACCGAAATTGTGGATTTAGCTACACTTTAGTATTTGCCAATGATGAAACACTAGTGCCTCTTACGATTTTCCCAACAATTTCAGCTTTCTGCTTTAACGAAAGGAATTTCCTCCCAGGCATAATAACACTAAATTTATTAAAACACGAAAAAAACATTAGAAACAGATAAAACAGCACACATTCACTCATAAGCGGTCTGCATCCGACAAGAAAAAAATAAACACTATTATCAAATTCAACTTTTCCAGGAAAAAAAAAACTTGAAATAAGCAGTTTCGGGGAATACTCGATTTTACATACATATATATTTCTGGTTAATTTTTGTTTTCGTTTGTCACTTTATACTTACTCTTGCATTTAAAATTTTGTTCACTATTTAGATACTTTCGATAGTTCACTATTTAGAGTACTCCATGTAAATATTTCGGTGTTCACTATATCGAGGTACCTATTCACTATAGCGGGGGTTCAAAATATCCAAACACTACTGTGTGCATAAATTTGCGTTTTCCAAAGCACGTATGACTACAAACAAACAAACTCGTTCATTCTCGATTACTTTGTCAATTATAATTGGCTATCGATAGCGTTGCAATGCAAATTTGATAATATTGAGATAAAATAAATATATAGAATGTGCTTATGTACATATACATAATGATTACAAACAAGAGCGTGTCTGTGTGAAAAGATAGTGCCTATTGCAATATAATGGCTGCATTTTGAATGTTCGAATTCAAAACCGCAGTTGATGCAATCTCGCAACTACGAGCAGGTGAACGAGTTTTCATTCTACTTATAAATTTATCTGGATTTTCACGATAAAGAAAATAATGGCTGTGCACTCAACAGGCAAATTGTATGCATATTTGTATAGGGTCGTTTTTTCCTTTCTTGAAAAAGAAATAGCGCCTGCGAATAAAACGAAATTAAACCCGTGGGTTTTATTTCCATTCACAAAGGGAAAGAACGCCCGCGCGCCCTATTCGGCGATATGGGCTTTATTTCCCTTTCGAAAGGGCAATTAAGCCCGCAGACGGGGTTTTTTTTAAACATGGTGTATTAGTGGGAAAAGCGCTGCAGGCGAAAAATTGGAATAAAGAATGTGTATTATTATTGGAAAAAGCGTCGCAGGCGAATCAAATAAGTAATCCCGAAAATAAGACATGTGACACAGAAGACATTGATGTATCCGAAATGGATTGTTCTGACTATGAAGAAACGGCAGACACTTTTGGGAGAGTCAAAGCATGTTGTTGTGTGTTACACGCGATGTTCTCTTAAGCCCATGCAATCACTTTAAATTGTGTGCGGATTGCTTTGGAGAGCACAGTAAGGTTGCAATTGTAAATGGCAATATAAATATTTTGTGCCCGGTTTGTGGTCAAATTGTTGAAAACTCTATAAGAGTATTTGTTTAGATTGTGGTCTGAAAGTGCCAATATGTATGTAATTAAGTTTTATTTATTTTGATTGAGTATTTAAATATTTACTTACTTACAGACCTTGAAAATTGTTACAAATAAATGATTATAGAAATTTACTGAAGCTTTGTTTATTTTGATTGAGTATTTGAATATTTAGAAGGGGATTTAAAAAAAATATAAAGAATCGAAAAATTGGAATTAAAAATCACGCGATTTTTTATTCCAATTTTTCGCCTGCGGCGCTTTTTTCAATAACAATACACCATATTCAGATAAAACGAAAAATTGGAATTAAAAATCGCGCGATTTTTTATTCCAATTTTTCGCCTGCGGCGCTTTTTCCAATAATAATACACCGTATGTAAAAAAAAAATAAAAATTGGAATTAAAAATCGCGCTATTTTTTATTCCAATTTTTCGCCTGCGGCGCTTTTTCCAATAACAATACACCATATTTAAAAAAAAAAACAAAAATTGGAATTAAAAATCGCGCGATTTTTTATTCCAATTTTTCTCCTGCGGCGATTTTTTCCATAATACACCATATTTAAAAAAAGCCCGTCTGCGGGCTTAATTGCCCTTCCGAAAGAGAAATAAAGCCCGTGGATCAAACGAAATAACGCCCGCGGGAATTATTTCTTTTTCAAGAAAGGAAAAAACGCCCGCGGGTGTTATTTCCTTTTTGGGAAATAACGCCCGCGGGCGTTAATTCCATGGGCGTTATTTCACTGCACCCGTAGCGCACGATTTGTAGAGCAAAATGAAGCTGAAAACACTGAAAACACGAATTTAACACTAAGCTTATGAGCAAATGAAAAATTTGTTTCGAAACAAATAAGCAAATTGAGAAAGGCAATACTGAGAAGTGACTACAAGGGAGCGGAGTGAAGACTGCAGAATGCGAGAAAAATCTTTTATGTGCGCATAATATTCATCAATTTGGGTATATTAGCGCAATTTCGTATACGTATACCTATTTCGATTAAGCACATATCCGTTTGCAATTAACATTAATTGAACATGGCATGCCTTCACACATGTCTCGAAAATAAATATAAACATCAAATAAACGTTTCGTGCTTTTCAATAATTTTCAGAACTTTTGGCGCTTGTTTGCGCTCAGAAAATTGCACGCTAATTGGTGAGGCCCCGTACTTCACAAAAACGCTTTTGCTTACGTATGTTTGTATGTACGTTGAATTTCGGCATGACTCAGACGGAAAAAGTAAGTTAAAAGTTAATACAACAAGTAAGGAAGCCTAAGTTCGAGTGGAATCGAACATTAGATACTCAGCTGTATGCTTTCATTGTTTGTTTGCGTTTGATGAAAACACGATGTATTTTATATAAAGCGAGTGCTGCATAAAGTGGGCGTAGCCACGCCCATTTTCAATATTTTTATCAGTCATCCAACTAAGCATATGAATATTATTCTTTGTGCAAAATTTCATTCCTTTATGACTTCTAATTACAAAGATGTCACGTTACAAATTCCCAAAGGGTGTTCCAGAAATATCTTTGTTAAAAAGTAGGCGTGGTCATAAACCGATTTGAATAAATTTTTGTGTGTCTATTAACACAAGTTATAAAAGTGTATAAACCAAGTTTCGTCATAATATCTCAATTAGTTGTCGAGGTATGGGCTCCGAAATCTCGTAGATTCCGTTGTCTAAAAAGAGGCGGTGCCATGCCCATTTTCCAAAATTTTTATACTTTTTGTTTCCGGTCTACTGTAGAACTCATGCCACACAATTTCAATGAATTATCTTTATATTTGACAAAAATATCGCTTAAAATGTTTTCATTAGGCCCCTTTATAGTTCCCATATATAAAAGTGGGCGTGGTCGTCAACCGATTTCGCTAAAATTTTGAACATGTATTACTACAAGTAATAAAAGTGTACACACCAAGTTTCGTCATTATATATAAATTATTTGTCGAGTTATGGGCTAAGAAATCTCGTATATTCCTGTTTCTAAAAAGAGGCGGTGCCACGCCCATTTTCCAAAATTTTTGTGTTTTTTGTTTTATGTCCATAGTTGGACTCCTGCCATAAAATTTCAATGACATATCTTTATATTTGACAGAGATATGGCTTAAAATGTTTTTATTAGGCCACTTTATAATACCCATATATAAAAGTGGGCGTGGTCGTCAACCGATTTTGGCAATTTTTCGTCCAAACATTTGTCTAAGTAAGTATATCACGCCTACCAAATTTCATCGATATACCTTCAACGGTTTCTGAGTTATGACTCATAAAACTTTCAATGTTTGCCCCTTAATAAGTAGGCGTGGCACCGCCCATTTTCCAAAATTTCACCACATTTCTTCATAAGGGCCTGAGGTCAATACGTGGGTGAAATTTTATCACTCCAGCTCTATTAGTTACTGAGATACAAAATTTCCGATTTTTACTATATAGGGGAGATGGGCGTGGTCATGGTCCGATTTCGCCCATTTTCAATACCGTCCGTTCCTGTCTTGATACCAACTTGCATTCCAAATTTCATCAAAATATCTCAATTTTTGCGCGAGTTATCGTGCGTACAGACGGACAGACGGACAGACGGACGGACGGACAGACGGACGGACGGACGGACATGGCTCAATCGGTTTCTCTTTTCACCCTGATCATTTTGATATATATAAGTCTATATCTATCTCGATTATTTCATTCTGTTACAATCCACCGTTAGGAAATCAAAACTATAATACTCTGTGTACTAGTACAGCTGAGTATAAAAAGCGGCATGAATATTGTGGCTTATGTATGTACAAATGTGTAGACTAAAACTTAAGAGGCAAAAGAAGAATTAAAAAATCAACGAACAGCAGAAAATTTATTGTTGCAAGCAAGGATATGCTGAATGTCTCAATTTTCCCGCAAACGATTTTTTGGTTTTTACTTAATTTCACTTTCAATTTCATTTACTTTTCGTTTTCTTTTGGTTTATGGTTTGTGCTTACGGTTTCGTTCTTGCGTGGCGTTTCAGTGTATGTACCTACGTACAAAGCAACCTTGCAGCATATCGCGCTAGTTCCAGGCCAGTGCAGAGCTAGCTCAAAAATAGACAGGGTTTGCCCTCATGCTATCTCAAAGCAATGCTTTCAACTGTCTTTTTTAGTTAACACGGCGATGTCCTGCGGAGTGGCTATTATTTACCACCCTCTGAGATCGTTCTAAAAGAAGCACTTCAGGACTAGCTCAAAATGGGTCGGTATTTGGCCACGCTTTACAAAAATTATGCCCCGTCGGCAAAACTCTTAATATACAAAAAATAAATGCGGCATTATATAATAAAATCTGTGGTCACAAACCATAACGGCTTAAGTCGACTTAAGACAAAATCGAGTTATATATGCCACGTTATTGTACCTACATTAAAAACTCTATATTTCTGTAAAACCCCCATACCTGTAACTTATTTCAATCAAAGGATATTAATAAAAACATTTTGACTTAACTGACAATAGAGATATATTAAACTTGCTATAATAGCCAAAATGTGTGTAAGTATATACTTAATGGCCGCTGTGGTGCAGTGGGTAGAGTGCTCGCCTGCTATGCCAGAGGTCTCGGGTTCAAACCACGGTCCGAGCAAAACACCAAAACAATTTTTCTAATCAGTAAAAATCCAATTATTGGGTTTTTTAAGAGCAGCGGTCACCTCTCGGCAGTGGGCGGCATACCCTCCGAGAGTATTTCTGCCATGAAAAAGCTTCTCACAAAAAATGCATTCGCCGTTCGGAGCCGGCATAAAACTGTAGGTCCACCCAATTAGTAGGAAAAACAAAGAGGAGCACACCTCGAATTGGGAGAGAAGCTCGGTCATAAAACTCGTCAGAGTTATAATAGCGTCATTGTATTATATTATTATTATATACTTAATGAAATTTCTTCATAACATTTTGTTTTATTTACAAACCTTAATCGTAACATTGTGGATGGGTCACCGATTTTGCATTCATAGTTTTTAATCGACTTTTATAATTTTGAAAAAAAAAAACGCATTCGAATATAAAAAGCAATTTATCTCGAAATCATATTTTAAAACTTAGGCGATTATGCCTTGTGGCCACAGAAATATTAAGTTTCTTAAACTTAAGCATACAAAAGTTGGAATTATCTCCATTCATCTAAAAATGCCTAGTAATATTACTTTGGTTATACATATGTGCCTACGTTCTTTTAACCAAGTTCCATTCGGTATAACTCAGCGAAAGACAGCAAGGGTGCATTATAAAAGAGTGCAGCATTTGTTATTGCTCAACTTTAAATTAATAGCTGTAAACATACATACATTTTTCATGAAGTCACAATAATAATTTGTCTCGCTCTGCATCCCTTTAGAAGCAGTCACCTTCTGAACTAGTGAAGGTCAAACTAAAAATGAACTAGTAACTTGTTGACACAATTTGGCTAGTTCTGAACCAGAATTTTTGTTAACTAGTTGTTGATTTTCCTGCAGGGTATTCGCGCATATATTATGAATGTACAAGCGGCAACTTCATTACGAAATGTGAATCTTCTCAACCACTTACATATGTGTAACTCAATAAAAAGACCTCTTGTTTTGGCTGTGACAATCAGAAAACTGAACTTTATTTTCCAACCTAACCTACCATCTGCCCTAATTCCCTACTGCGGCGTTGCGGCGGTTTGTAGTGATCGGTGAATGCGCTGCCAGCGATAGCTGCGGTTGTCTGTTGGTATGAGTGCACTGCCAGCTGTGTTGCCGAAAGCTTCCCAAAGACACGTACGTGGTGTCAGGTGTCCGTCTTGGCATGTTGCCAACGTCCAAGAACGGCAAAGTGAGCGTGGGAGTTATTCTAATGAATTGTCGATCTGCTTCGCACTCTACAGCTGTGAAACATGCAAGCGTGGGAGTAATTCAAAGGAATCGTCAAACTGATATTGTGGCGTTGCATCTGTGCAATATGCTAACTACATATTTACAAATATCCAATATGCAAGCGTGGGAGTTATTCAAAGGAATCGTCAAACTGATATTGTGGCGTTGCATCTGTGCAATACGCTAACTTCTCCCCCTCTTAAGACAAGTCGCCCTCGACTTGTTTTAAAATCTCCTCCACGGCCCTTTGTGTTTTTTCTTTACTGTTTGCCAATTTTTTTCTGCGGTAGATTAAAAAGATTGCCAATGCTATGATTATTATTGAAGGAAAAGAAAAAAGTGTCCACAAGAAATTGCTGTGAATAGATAAGCTCTCTTTTAGCTCCTGAATTTGGGAGACATTATCGATGTAAACTTTATGTAAATATGGTAAAGACAAGCTTGTATGGTGTTCTAAGTATTCAATTGACACCGTCTTTGGGGGGTGGGGTTGAATATAAACTGGTTCTTTTTCTACCACGTAGGTTGTGTCGTTTATCGTAATGTTATCTCGAAACAGAAGCAGGTATGTTCCCTTAATTTCCAATTTTCGTTGATCAACTATTGTTGTTGTTGGTACGTTATTGAGAATAATAATGCCTTCGTCTATTTTTTGGATTTGGGGTATATGATAAGCGGACTCCGATGAGCAAGTCGCTGTGTTGTTGTTTAGCACCTGGTTTACGCAATTTGAATTAGCCGGTTTACATACTTTAGCCGCCAAAGTATCATTGCAATTGCCGAGTGGGTGAAATCCATCACTACATTTTGCCGCCAGCGTGGTATCTAACTTAATAATACTATTATTATGGACTACAGGATAAATTTTGAGAAATTCACAAAAGTTAGTTATCTTAGGAATCTTAAGGATATAGTAAATAACATCTGAGTTTTGCAAAATTTTAACCTTAGATACTAAAAGTAGATTACTTAAACTAAAAGGTAATTGTTCGAAATTTAAAGCATGATCCATCTCTTCGTCATCCAAAACGAGTGGATTTATAATATTACTTTTGGCTAACACAATGGATAGTGCTAGTCTGTTAAGTTGGCTTATTATGTGGTTATTTCTTCTTATCAAGTTTTCACATAGTAGTGTTTCTTCACCTTTCAACATCCAACCTGTCCAATTTGTACGAATTGTGTTGATTTGGTTAGTTATTTCATTAATTCTATTTTGTAACTGAGAGTTAATTTTTATCTGCCTATTGTTGTTTTCTATCAATATATTTTCCCTTGTTAAGAGTAGTTCAAAGTCCTCGTGATCAGGGGTACCAGCTACGAATTTCAAAGCGGACCCCAAGAAATCGATTGATCTTGCCATTCTTCTAGGTATTTCCAGAGTACGGATGATATGTAAGATTTCTTCGCCCTGTTGTTTTAAAATATTTTCGTTTACCATCTGATTACTTGATTTGGATATGAACGCTTGGCTTTCGTAAGCTATCCGGCGGTAGTCTGTCAAGTTAGTGACATGTACGAGGTAAATGAATTCACTGTAAATAGCCGCATTTCCCTGAGGAATGGCAACAACTTGTGAGGAGGTGTAGTCAATCAAATTGGCTCCGGTGCCGGAGATAAGGGCAAGCACCAACCTGAAATTGATTTTACCGTAAATTACTTTTATGAATTTTTCTTCCTTCTATCTGTACTGTAGTACCCAAATCTCGTTCTACTATTTTTTCTACAAAAACCTTTTCAAATTTATTTCCTAATCGTTTGTTGCGGCGAAGGAATACCTTTTCACCAGGCTGATATGTTTTAGTTACCCTTTTCTCATTTAGTTTATCCAATACTAAATTTTGTGCTTTTATTAATTTCTCTTTGACTTCCCCAAATTTTTCCACTGAGCAATTCTGTAAAATTTCAATTGGTTTGGAGTTTGTCACCGAATGAATAGTTCTATTATATTTGTATGTAGCAAGCAAAATTAAATCTTTAATTTCACTTATTTGCTGCTGCGCCTTCACGCACCTGGCTATCTCCAACAGAGTTGAATGAAACCTTTCGACTTGACCGTTGCTTTCGCTATGTAATGTAGGTACGAAAAATTGGTCTATGCCGAAATGATCGCGCACCATGGATTTAATTAAATTTGATGTAAACGCTCGTTCGTTATCTGTGACAATAGTTTTAGTGTTCTGAAACATACCCAATACCTCTAATAATGCTTCCTTTATGTCAATGGTACATCTCGAAACAATAGGTTTAACTATTGCAAATTTCGAAAACTTGTCAACAGCAGTTAGAAACAGCTGTTTGCCCGTAATTAAAATGTCAAGGTGGAGAATTTTTTCTGGACGTTCCGGAATTGGGGTTTTCCCAATTTCGGGGTTTGGAGGTTTTCTTTGGTATTTATTTTCCATACAGATTTTACAATTGGATATTGTCGACTTGAGCATTTTTCTCATGTCCGGAAAGTAGTATTCTGATATAATTTGCTTAAAGTTTTCTGATAGAGACCGATGAGCACGAGCATGCTCCGTCGCTATTACTTCCTGTTGGTCGTTTGGATTTATTAAGTCGATTACAAATTTTTCCGTATGAACAAACTTAACACCCGGAAATGCTTCAATAAGAGGTCCCTGAATTTCAGATAATGTCGGAAGATCGCAACAAATAGCATTTGTTACACTAGAATTTATAATCTTCTTTAGATTTTCCAATAAATTTGTTGTTGTGTCGTAAGTTAGAGTGTATCGAATTTTTTTCTGAAAAATTATTTTTGTACTTAAGTTGTAATGAGCCCCCCTCGCCAAAATGAATTGCCTTTTAAATTGATTTACGGGATATTGAATAGTTCTTATTGTGTTTGATAATGATATCTCGCTATGAGCAGTAGCATCCGTGTCGCTCATATTATTCAAAAATTGACGGGACAAAGCGTCTGCTACGACGTTGTTAATGGCTGATGGTCTGTAAATATTAAAATGTCCTTAACACCGTATAAGTAATGGCGAAGGTTCTTAAGGACCCATACTATGGCCAGAAGCTCACGCTCGTTGGTTGCGTAATTTTCCTCTGTCTTTGATAACGTTCGCGAAATCATTGTGATTGGCCGTCCATTCTGGGATAAGACCGCACCTAAAGCGCTAGAGGAAGCATCTGTTGTGAGCTCGAATGGTTTTTCGTAGTCGGGGTAAAACAGCAAAACATCTTCTGACGCCAAAATGCCTTTCACCCTTTTAAATGCTTGAATCGCCTCTTCGTCGAGAGCTATTTTGGTATGTTTGGACTTGTGGGATGACACATGGCCATTCTCCCCTCTTAGATACTTCGTTAGTGGTTTCACGATAGCCGCATAGTCTCGTATAAACCTTCTATAATACCCTGAAAGACCCAGAAAAGAGCGTAATGCTCGAAGTGTTTCCGGTATCCTATATTCAATTATATCTTTCACTTTATTTGGACATGTTTTTATACCTTTTTGTGAGACAATAAAGCCAAGAAACTCGACCTCCTTCTTAAAGAATTTGGTTTTTTCTGATGAGACTCGCATTCCAGCCTTTTCCAATTTCTTGAGTACCCTATCAATGTGTTGGATATGAGACTTTTCGTCCTTTGAGAAGATGATTATATCATCCATGTAGACTTGACAACTTTGGCCAATGTCGTCTCTTAATACATCGTCAATGGCCCGTTGGAAGATACTGGGCGCATTCTTTAAACCGAATGGCAATCTATTAAACTCATATTTGCCATTATTAATGCTGAAGGCCGTTTTTTCGCGGTCCTTCTCTTCAAGTATTATCTGGTGGAATCCAGATTTTAAGTCTAAAGTTGTAAAAAATTTCGAGCTACCTAGATTTGCCAATATGGTGGAAATATCCGGTATAGGATATCTATCCGCAATCGTGTTTTCGTTTAATTTTCGAAAGTCGATTACCATACGGAGCTTTTGTTTACCGTCTTCATCTAGGCCTTTTTTATTCACAACATGAACCGGAGAATTATAGGCTGAATTAGATTTTCTAATAATACCGTCCCTCAACAACGTTTCTATTTCTTTGTTTATGAATCCTGCCGCTGAAACCGGGTATGGATACGATCGAGTATAAATTGCCTCCGAGGAAGTGGTACGAATTTTTGCCTTAACCGTAGTATTATACGGCAAAGCTCGGTTGGGTTCAGCAAAGGCTTTCAAGTTCTTTTTAACCATAAGGTCAAACTCATCTTTTACTAGAGCGGGGACTGAGTCCTTATCCAAACATATGGAGTTAACCTGCTCACATTTAACACTACTTAATTTTTCCTTGCCACCTTCATAAAATAAATACTCCGATTTCGTATCGATTTTAGCTCCTATTTCTTTTAGGAAATCATATCCTACTATGCCATCGAAGCTTTTTAAGTTTGGCAGAATAAAGAAAGTTGATGCTTTGTTCAAAAGGAAAACCTTACATTTCTTTTCAATGAGATTACACCCATTTATTGATTCGACCTTAAACTGTCTTTCCACAGGGGTAACCCCCTTTAAAAAACTCAAATTTTTAATGTAGTTCTTCGAAGTACCTGTATCAATTAACAGTTTGAGCTCCCGCCCATCCGACGTCTTCTTAGTAATGTAGGGTAGGAGCGACCTTACGCTAAAAAATTCATTTCGTCTTCCATTTCAAAATTAGAAGCGATCTCAATATCTAAATCACTATCGCGGTCAACAATAGCCTTTTCCGATGAATCTACCTCTTTGGACGTGTTTAAATGATTGGTTCTTTGCATCTTCGGCTTACGTGAGTTTACTGAATACCCTAGTTCACGATCCCGTTTATGCGCGTATTGGTTGGCATCCCTTTTGGGAGCCACTCCCACTGCATTTTCTTTCCTATATCCCTGATTGGATTGCTTTGTGCGTCTAAATGCAGAGGATCCGCGGTCTACATCCATTGGAGTAGGAGTGTCCTTGGGGCTTTGTTGATTGCCTGGATAATTGTTCTGAGGTTGCGGTCTGTCTAAAGTTGCTACGTTGTTAACCGCAAATGTTCTAGCGAAATCATAGCGCAAGCGGTTATTTTCTAACTCCTGGGCCGTAGCCAGTGCAGAAGGCAAATCTTTAGGGTTGGCCGAAAATAGAATATCGCATAACGGCCGATTTAGGCCGGAAATGAAAACCCTTAATGCATTTTCCCTAGCTCTATCGTTGAGCGCGGCAGCTAGCTCCCTGTTGCTTGAATGAGTCATTATGTTTTTGTTCGTTATTAGAGTTAATTGTTTGTCCACCCTATCATAATACTGACAGAGTGACAAATTCCCCTGCCTCAGGACACTGAGTTCTGTTTCTAACACATGTAGCGGTCTTTTATCCGCATATGCTTTGTCTAACCTCGACAGAATGGCTTTAAAATTAAGTACGGTTGAAAAGGATGCGAGCATTGCGTTCGCAGGACCTACTATTTTATTCCTAAAGATCCCCATAGCTACATAATATTGCTCGGAACCCTCTGTATAGTAGTTGATGGCAAATTCCGCTGCGGAACGCCAAGCTGGGTAGGATGCAGGATCACCCTTAAATTCCTGTAGGGATTTAATCAAATCCATGTTTGTACTTCCGTTAACTACAGCTGGGTTAATTTGTACTGGGAGATAATTTTCCGCAGATGGCGGCTCTAGGCGCCGAAGTGCCTGCATTACTTCTTCGAATTGTGCATTAAACTCTCTTCTACTTTGTTCGTTATTTTGCCTTAGAATTTCGATAACCTGTTCTCTGCTTACACCACTCATTTTGAATTGGGGAATATTCACAGGAAAAAAAATTAAAATAAATCACGAAAATTACGTTTCCTTTTTTTTGCACTTTTTTCTTTCTTTTTTTTTTTTTTCACTAGATCGCACTAAAACTTCGAACAATTACTTACAGTAGTAATTTTGTAGAGTATAGCATATTAGTAAAGCGGGTTATCCTTCCAGCAGTATCCGTTTGATCCTTCCAGCAGTATCCGTTTGATCCTTCCAGGTACTATCCTTGCTTATGGGGAATTAATAGGGTTTGTCGGTTCCTTGCCGTTGGGCGCCACTCAATAAAAAGACCTCTTGTTTTGGCTGTGACAATCAGAAAACTGAACTTTATTTTCCAACCTAACCTACCATCTGCCCTAATTCCCTACTGCGGCGTTGCGGCGGTTTGTAGTGATCGGTGAATGCGCTGCCAGCGATAGCTGCGGTTGTCTGTTGGTATGAGTGCACTGCCAGCTGTGTTGCCGAAAGCTTCCCAAAGACACGTACGTGGTGTCAGGTGTCCGTCTTGGCATGTTGCCAACGTCCAAGAACGGCAAAGTGAGCGTGGGAGTTATTCTAATGAATTGTCGATCTGCTTCGCACTCTACAGCTGTGAAACATGCAAGCGTGGGAGTAATTCAAAGGAATCGTCAAACTGATATTGTGGCGTTGCATCTGTGCAATATGCTAACTACATATTTACAAATATCCAATATGCAAGCGTGGGAGTTATTCAAAGGAATCGTCAAACTGATATTGTGGCGTTGCATCTGTGCAATACGCTAACTTGTATAAAAAAAGTAATAAAAAAATACGCACATACATATATCACTGAGAACCAAGGCCGTATTTAGGGGGGGGTTTGGGTGTTTGAACCTCCCACGAAATTCTGGTAGATAAATTTTACTTCTATCATATTCAAAGCTATATGTTGAAAACACTAGTTTACAAATAATTAATTTGAGAAAATACCAAGAATTTCAGGTATAGGGGAGGGCTGGCATGAACCTGCTGAGGTCAAAACCATTTTTTATGGTTAGGGTTTTTAGATAACGTAATTTTGGGTTTTTTTGGTTACAACTTCAATCAAAAATTCTTACAAATACCCGCAAACCGTATCTACTCCGTTCGAAAGATAATTAAAGTACGCTTCTAACGACATACCACTTATAAATTAAATTATGTTACATACATTTTCTAAAACTTTAGCATATTTCATTATAACTGCATAAAATCATTGCATGGCTGAAAATTCATTACTAGGGTTATATTAGTGGCTGAATTAAAACATTTTGTGTGTTTTTCGTAAGATCCCATATATGTTGTTATATTCCGATTTCACCTATTTTCAATGCTAACTTTTCAAAGTCAACATTTTATTGATTTTTTGCGATTATTGAAAAAATGTGGTTTTTATTGGGGTTTTTATAACAAGTTGTAAAAATCAGGAAAGTTTTATTCATTTTAAAATTATTCTGTTTTATTGCAAACATTTTAAGCGTAATATTAAAAAGATTCGATGAATACTTTATCTTTTGCGATTTTTTCCAAGTGAAACAAAAAGCATGTTTTATGGTCGAAAAACTCGGTTAGGTGACCCAACTATATGAAACCGCCTTCACAGATCAAAGGAAATTAGAGGGAAATATAAAGCTTCCCAAGCACTGTTTGACAGCATAACACCAACAGTCTCAAAAAATAAGCTGTTGCTGTTCTGAAAAAGTTATCATAGTTTTTTGAGAACTTTTGAATTTCGATTTCCTTTGAAAATATCTGAAGTCGAAGCACAGAACAGTCGAATATATTTGTTTGTTTATTTGTGCTGTTGCTTTACTGTGTAATTTCAAAACGATCAGTCGACATCAAAGCACAGATAAACAGAATTTTAGTTTTAAGTGCGGCTTTTTAAAATTGTTTTTTTTTACATTACAATTTCTATTGTGTTCCCATAAATTAAAAAAAAAAACAATAACAACAGTGCTGTAAAAACTCGAAATTATGTTTGCCCTTTGCTGTGCTGTACAAATTTCCACAATACAGCAACAGTCGACTATAATTTTTTGAAACTTAAGGCTGCGCAGTTGCAGTACAGTAGAAATTATTATTTTATATACTTCTGCCGCGCTGTTTATATTTTAATTTTCAAATGAAAATGAAATTCAATGGAAATGAAAAAAAAAAAAAATTGAAAATAATTTCAAACTCTGCTCAAAAGACTAAAACAATGACATATTTATCTATCAATTTTAAAAATTGGATGTCAAATAACAAAGTTGCGAAAAAAAAAACCAGTTAGAGTCCAACATAAACTAAAAATCTTGGGGCGTACTTTTACAGCTAAAAACAGCTGGGTAATATAACCAATTTTTTCGTCCATCAAATATTTTTTTTTTTCACTTGGATAAAATCACCAAAAAAAAAGGTTACCATCGTGTTTGCAAAGTACAGTGTAATCTTTAAATGAATAAAAGTTTCCTGATTTTTAAAACTTCTTATAAAAACCCTAATTTGAAAATCAAAAGTTTTGTAAAAAAATTTTTCTTCTAAATAACACTTTAGAAACCAGATTTTTTTTAATTAATTTATTTAGTGCACGAAATTGGTTATATGTTTTTCTCAAAAAAAAAAAAAACCAAAAAATCCACAACCCCCCACGAAAAAAATTCCTGGCTACGGCCCTGCTGAGAACATTCGATGGCGCACGTAACTAGTAATACATACATACGTATTTACTACTTTTATATTACATATTACTATTAAGTATGCAGTAAATACATATCTATATAAGTAAGTATATAGCGTGCGCCTCGGCGATATGCAATTTTTTTTGCTGAAGCATCACTTCTCGTACATATTCACTTTACGGCTGGCTTGGCCAACCCGTCAAGGTGAGACCTTCGCCAACACGCCTCACTGACGATGATGATTACGCACCTTTCACTCCTCTGCTGAAACGTCTGCCTTTTTTGCGTTTGTTTGTGCATCGCAATTGCCTTAAGCGACGGAACCTTAAATTTATGATTCATAAAATAATTTCCGGCATAAATTCGCTTCGAAATCGAACGAACAGTAAGTACATAAGTAAATTGTTATTCATTGCATTTACCGCTGGTTAAATTATTAATTTGATATGGAAAGAGAGCCAAAAACAAACAAAGTAAGCACAACGAATAGATTAGATGACATATCACAACCAATGACAGTTAGAGGTTAATACTCAAATTCTAGTACTTAAACAAGCAAAGTGAACGAAAAAATAAAAGTGTAATTGAAAAAGGAAATTTCTGAAAAAAGGTGGAGATTTGATTTCGCTGCTCTCCCTCGCTGCTATGTACATAAATCCTAACATTGTCGTTTAGGTCAATAAGTAGAGTGAGCATTTTGCATAAAATTCGCCAGTACGATTGATATTTGATAAACCAAATTTCGAACCCGGTGGCGTGGCGTCGAAACATTTCACTTACTCATACCAATATTTGGATGTGAAAAATAAAAACTCTGAAAACTTTTCGTGCTCTCACATTTCACTTTCTCTTTGCTTGACTTTTAACCATATCAGTGTTGCCGCTCAAAAATTTCAAAAGGTGGCCAATAATTAAAAAAAAGTGGCCCCAATTTTTTTTAGCTAAAGCACATTTTTATATATTTTTGTGGTTTATTTAATGCTTAAAGAAAATGGAATTTAAAATATTCTCTACACTAACGCAGCATTAATATGATCGTTCGCTGAGCAGACGGAATAACCCGAGAAAGGCAAAGAATAAAAAAAAAAACTGTTATAGCGTTCGTTGGGCTGTAGGAAAGTGCAAGAACCGTAGGAATTTTACCAAAAAAGAGCGAATATGAGTGTAAATAATGTAAATTGTGGTAAAATTCCTACGTTTCTTGCACTTTCCTATGGATCAACGAACGCTATATGTGTTTGTGTGTGTCTGGGCTGCTCCGTGCGTTTTCATTATCTTAACAAACAGCCCAAATTTCATAGTATTCAACGGTAGTGTTGGCAAACAAATTAAATAAAGAACCTTTCGAAACGGAGAGTTGCTAATGCAAAGTAAAATAGTAACAAAGAGGTTTTTTGTTTTTATATTTAAGAAAAAACTAAAAATTATTTAATAATTATAGTTTTGAAAGTAAAAAAGGACCAAAAGTGGCCCGAATTTTGAAAAAGGTTCAAATATTGCATATTTTCAAAAAGTTGGGTTCAGGTGGCCTGGCTTTAAAAAAGGTTCAAATTCCCACTTTAGTGGCCCAAACGGCAACGCTGATCCATATCGACGCGCACAGCTTATATAGCACATAGAAATATTGCTTGAGCATCTAAATAATAAACCTAGTTTGAGAGTTTTCCCAAAGTTTTAGAACTTTTACGCTAAGAAGCAGTTATACGAGTATAAAGGGAAATAAATTGATAAGAAGTTTCTTCGCGATATATGTATGCACGCGTTGAGTTGACTTGTGCGTTGAAAATTGGACTAATACGATATCAATGCTCATAGAACAAGAGACTACTACGACTTTTGATCCTTTTATATCTCACTTAGATCGTAACGACGGTACTCCACACTCGTCAAATATTCTGGGTAGGATTTTTGCCGTTGCAGCAACAACCTTTGGTCGCTTGGCTGATATGAAATGAATTGTTGGCGCCGGTCTTATAAACATACTAGTTTTTAATTTTGTGACTTGTCATATTTATGCTGCACTTCGCTCAGTACACTGAGCTCCAAATTGTACCAGAACGCATTAGTTTGTGAAAAAAAAAACATACTCTAGAGATCTTCGCTGTTGCCTTTGACAGAAACTTGTCGATACACTTTTCATGGGATAAATATTACTATTTTTTATATAAAGCAAATTTTCTATGGCAGTAAAAAAAGTTCCGCTATCAATTCAGTTTTTCTTAAAAAAATAACTGAATTTCGTTTGCTTGAAAAAATCATCACATAACAATCAACAGTCAAATTTGCTGCCCAATAAACATTAGATTTGCTTAAAAATTCGAAAAAGACTGGAAAACCTATTTTCTTTTCAAGTCCTACCTTTGGAAACTAAAGTCGGTTATAGTTCCATTCTGAGTTCGATATTCACATTGGATATCGAGGGACAGTTTCATATCATGCGACTCTTACGCTTCATGTTCGGACACATTGCTCGAGCCACGCCCATTTTTAGCTGCTGCTGCCATACATAGTGGAAACTGTAAATTTAGGTTGAATTTCAAATAGAGATAAAAATTTACTTTTCTAAAGGTTTCCGATACGCTGAATCTGAATCTGAAGTCAGATTTTCGATGCTACGTGTAGTTTTGGAGATATTGTTATTTTAAGTTCATTAACTTTGCGATAGGAAATTTTAAAGTTTATTATTTTTTTTTAGCAAGTTCATGAAATTAAAATAACAATATCTCAGGTACTAAAGAAGATATCCGAAAGAGTGTAACGCTATTTTCAAGGGAAATTATTAGGTTTTTAAACCCTATATATAAATGAGTTTTATATTTTTACTAGTGTCGCCGGTGGTCGAAATTCGACCATGCAATTTATTTTTTCAACTTTGTATTGGTACAAAAATTATTCCTTTTCGCGGAGATAAGCAACACTTTCCAAATTCCAGTTGTACCGCAACACTGATTTGCCCTTTTGATCACGGTCCGACGCGAAATCATGGTCAAAATCTAGGCAGATCTAGGAAGGTAGGCCCGGTGGTGAGCGCTTTTAAATTAAAGCGACTCTTCAACTGTGTTTACGATATTTGTAAACACGTTTACGATATCTATTTATCTTAACTAAAAATTTTATTTATTAATTATAAAGAAATTAAATAATTTATAGAAAAAATTATATGCCTATGCACTGCTCCTCACTCATGCGAACACATCCATATCAATTTTATGTGGATATGAGTATGTTAAATATGCAAAACAGCCTGGCAATTGTTTGTATGGAAAAAATGTTAGCCTATTAATATATAGATTATTTATCAATATAAAATTGTAAATTATAGCCATTTTCGAAGTTTACTTTGCTCTGAAAAAAGTGAAATTGTAGCCTCGCTTGCAAACTCCCGCAGATAAAATAACATTTGCATTAAAGAGGACACTATTAGCTGTAACTACATATATAATTTTTATTGATCCTATTTGATCCAACTTATTTATATTCTATTTAACACAGAAAAAACTCACAAAAATCAAAACGCAACACGGCTTATTTAAACTCAAAAATATATTAACGATTATTATTGTTTCAGAAAAAAGTTTATTGTTCTTGATTTTACATACCTTTATTAATATTTTCCATTTTATAAACACACTTTATTCAAATTCGTTAGCTTTTTATCACCACTTGAGATTTTTATATAATTTGGGTAAAATCTTTTTTACGAATACAACCCAGCAGTATTTGAGGTAAGGAGGTTCATATTCAATAGAATATTCATTATGAAAAATAGCCTGAAAGTAAGTTCAAAATTCATTGCTGAAAAAATAACTGAACACGCAGTGAAGACATCAGGTGTACTGAAATACATGCTATGGAAGTTCTCCCTGCGTATTCAGGCCTTTTTTCCTACAGAAACTCTCCCTTCTCGTTCGGCAGTTTTTAGGTAGTTGATTTTCGACGCCACCTCTATATAAAAACGAAAGGGAAAGTTCAGATATTAGAACTACATCTCTACTGAATATTCAGTAGGAAATATGTGCTGTTTTCCAGCTGATAAATACTGCTGGGAAAAATCAAAACCAAGACTTTGAAAGCTTTCTTACAAACAAGTGATAGCCAGTTGACATTATTTTTTTTTATTTTTTATTTACTACATTAATGTGTAATAAAAGGTAATTATTTTTTTGGGAAATTCAAAAGTCGATAATTGGGTTTAATCCCTCAATATTTCGATTTTGAACCATAGTGCATTGTTGTAAACTATTTCAAATGCTATGCGAGCAATACTTTTATTCGAGTTTTTCAAAAGAATTTTATAAAATTTGGTGTAGAGTTTGTGTGGATATTTGGTGCCGGATTTATCCAACACACTTGGAACTATTACTTTCTCTTCTTCTTCTTCATTTTCTTTGCAGCAGAAGTACTTTTGAAAAAAGCTTTTGTTCGATGGACAATGCTTCTTCATACACAGATTCGTAAGTTGTAATGGAGTACATATATATGCATGTATGTATGTACATATGTTGCTATATCATTGCGAGTGAATACCATCGACGCCAACGTGTGTGCTTCCAATGAAATGACAATAAATGGCTGAATTCCCAATGGACTGACTAACTGAGACTTGCAGAAGAAACTAAAGAGAATATACTCGTAAAAGAAAATGCGACTAAACTAAAATGAAGAGAAGAGACAAAGTCGTAAAAAATATAGTTTAATGCCTAAGTCTGCTAATAAATTTGAGCTCCATGCCAAGTAAAATAAAAACAAGTAAGAGCGCGGCTGTCTTCGGCCGTACTGAAGACTTCATACCTTGCATGAATGGGGAAATGAAAATTTACATATGCGCATAGCCTGATTTAGTTTAATTTATAATTTCAATTCTGTCGGTGTTATAGTGGTCCGATCAAGACAACTTTCGGTAACCTTATTTGGGTCCATATGGGTACAAACACTCAAGTTTCATGTCCCTAGCTGTGAAAAGGGAGAAGTTATACCCCAAAATGTGTATATCGGAACAATCGGTTGTATGGGAGCTATATGTTATAGTTGTCCGATTCGGCCAATTCCGACAAATGATCAATTGAGCATCAAAACTCACCCGTGTTCCAAATTTCAATCAAATATCTCAAAAACTTAGGGACTAGTTTGAGTTCACACCGACGGACGGACGGACGGACGGACGGACAGACGGACATGGCTTAAACGACTCAGCTCATGATTCTCATGATATCGGTATATATATTGATGGGTCTGTCACGCCTCCTTCTAGTACTTTCAAGATTTGATTTTCGGCACAAAGTTATAATACCATTTCATTCTCATGAAAGGTATAAAAAAGAAGAAGAAATATAGTAAAATACAGAAGAACTAATGAAAAACACCTACAAACCTACATGCATACATGCATAAACACATACAAACATACACACCTACCAACCAATGACAATATGTTGAAACCTTAATGGCACATGCTATTTCATGATATTGGATAGCCAAGCTTTGACAATGTGAAGTTCTTAAGAAAAATGGAATAGTTTGTTGGCAATGCTGGGCATATTGGCGTGGGAAGCGTATAGAAGGAGGTGGTGCGAGAAGCGCGGCGTTGGAGAATTGCTAAGTTAACGTTGAGTAAACTTTCTCGTACAAAGTTAATGAGCCCAAATTTGTTGCTGATGGAGTTTGACGATTTTGTTTCAACTGTACATTAAGAATGCTCTTTAAAGTAATAAGAAAAAAGGAAAATATTGAAGTGTGTTTGCACTTTGAAAAAATAGATATATATATATATACATACATACATACATACATGCATATATACAAATTGATTTAAGTACACTTCCATTTGCAGCAAATTGCATAAAAATAGACAAAAGAAGAAGGTGCTTGAAAAGATCTAGCTATCGAAATGAAGCAACAGTTGTTTTTGTTTTTGTATGCATTTGAATTTTTTTTCAACAATGTTTTACCAAGAAAAATATGCACATGCAATACTTTTCTCATGCTTCATGTTTTATTCAATGCGATATTTGACATTCAAATCGAACATTTCCTCCAACTTAGGAAATCAGTCAAAAGGAAAGGAAAAATAAACATACATATGCTTATTTTATACTTCTTTCATGGCATATGTATAAGTATGTACATATATGTACACAAATAAATGTATATATTCATCTATATACTTACATACATACATACATACATACTTATGTATATGAAAAGAAGAGTACATGTATTGCTTTTTAAGGCAAAAGAGTGAAGTAAAATGTTTGTAGGTAAATGTCATGAGTTGCGCAAATGTAAGGCAGCAGGCATGAATCACATAGAAAACAGAGTTCTTGTTGCTAAAAGCCCGTCTTCACATAACTTGATTCGCCAGCGAAACATTCCGGTAAATATAGCATTTTCAGGTCAAATGAAACCTTTTTCAAGTCAAGTGAAACTTTTTTCAAGTCAAGTGAAACCTTTTTCAAATTAAGTGAAACCTTTTTCAACTAAAATGAAACCCTTTTCAATTTAATTGAAACTTTTTTCATTTAAAATGAAACTTTTTTCATTTAAAATGAAACTTTTTTCATTTCAAATGAAACCTTTTTCAAATTAAATGAAACCTTGTTTAGTTAATACAATAATATTCTTATATGAATTTTTTGAACACGGCTTTTTTTCGAAAGTTAACAATTCAAAATATTTTACACAATTTGCACTCTAAGCTAGCAATATGTATAAAAGTTCGACATCACCTCAGAACTTTTTGCATTTCAATGTTTTTGTTGTTTTATTCTTTGTATCCCAGCAAACATTCGGACTCATATAAGCGTCAGTAAACATTTCTTAAGCTTATATACCACATGAGCCGCTGTGGTGCTGTGGGTAGAGTGCTCGCCTGCTATGCCAGAAGTCTCGCGATCAAACCACAGTCCAAGCAAACACCAAAAAAATTTTCTAATTAGTAAAAATCCAATTATTGGGTTTTTTAAGAGCAGCAGTCTCTCGGCAGTGGGCGGCATACCCTCCAAATGTATTCCTGCCATGAAAAAGCTTCTCACAAAAAATGCATTCGCCGTTCGGAGCCGGCATAAAACTGTAGGTCCACCCAATTGGTAGGAAAAACAAAAGGAGCACACCTCGAATTGGGAGAGAAGCTCGGCCATAAAACTCGTCAGAGTTATAATAGCGCCATTGTATTATATTATTATTATTATTTTATACCACATATGTCACACCTATATATTTCGGACTCATATCAGACTCCAAATTATGAGAATTTCAAGAATGTTTGCTGGGCTGAAAGAGCTTGATCTACTTAATTTTAGTACATATATAAATATATCATGTACATATGTATATAAAAATAATGAAACCAATAACAAACTAAACAATTAAATTGTTGTTGTGATTATTTTGCAAATATATATATATATAGGTACATATATATTGTTGTACATAGTTACCACTACTAACATTCAAAGTTCAATAACTTTCGATGTGTAAAAGCCGTGTACAAAAAATGTATATAAGAATGTTATTGTACTAACTAAACAAGGTTTCATTTAATTTGAAAAAAGTTTCATTTGAAATAAAAAAAGTTTCATTTGAAAAGAAAAAGGTTTCATCTATATATATAAAAATGATTTGGTATTTAATTGAAACGCTAAAACTTGAAAACGGCTGAACCAAATCAAATACTTCCTTAGGGGGGTTTGTTTGTTGTTACCCCGCCAAGGTTTAGTCGAAGAAAAAATTAAAAAATGTTACAACCTTAATTTTTAAAGCTGATTATCTCTAAAACAGTTCAAGGTAGGGAGCTGAAAATTGGTATAGAGGTAGGAGATATCAAACCCCTTCTCAATCAGAAAAGTGGGGGTTATCAGAAAAGGGGGCGTGGCACCTCCCATACGACCTTAATTTTTAAAGCTGATTATCTCTAAAATAGTTCAAGGTAGGGAGCTGAAAATTGGTATAGAGGTATGTGATATTAAACCCCTTCTCACTCAGAAAAGTGGGGGTTATCAGAAAAGGGGGTGTGGCACCTCCCATACAACCTTAATTTTTAAAGCTGATTATCTCTAAAACAGTTCAAAGTAGGGAGCTGAAAATTGGTATAGAGGTAGGTGATATCAAACCCCTTCTCACTCAGAAAAGTGGGGGTTATCAGAAAAGGGGGCGTGGCACCTCCCATACAACCTTAATTTTTAAAGCTGATTATCTCTAAAACAGTTCAAGGTAGGGAGCTGAAAATTGGTATAGAGGTAGGTGATATCAAACCCCTTCTCACTCAGAAAAGTGGGGGTTATCAGAAAAGGGGGTGTGGCACCTCCCATACAACCTTAATTTTTAAAGCTGATTATCTCTAAAACAGTTCAAGGTAGGGAGCTGAAAATTGGTATAGAGGTAGGTGATATCAAAACCCTTCTCACTCAGAAAATTGGGGGTTATCAGAAAAGGGGGCGTGGCACCTCCCATACAACCTTAATTTTTAAAGCTGATTATCTCTAAAACAGTTCAAGGTAGGGAGCTGAAAATTGGTATAGAGGTATGTGATATTAAACCGCTTCTCACTCAGAAAAGTGGGGGTTATCAGAAAAGGGGGTGTGGCACCTCCCATATGTACAACCTTAATTTTTAAAGCTGATTATCTCTAAAACAGTTCAAAGTAGGGAGCTGAAAATTGGTATAGAGGTAGGTGATATCAAACCCCTTCTCACTCAGAAAAGTGGGGGTTATCAGAAAAGGGGGTGTGGCACCTCCCATACAACCTTAATTTTTAAAGCTGATTATCTCTAAAACAGTTCAAAGTAGGGAGCTGAAAATTGGTATAGAGGTAGGTGATATCAAACCCCTTCTCACTCAGAAAAGTGGGGGTTATCAGAAAAGGGGGTGTGGCACCTCCCATACAACCTTAATTTTTAAAGCTGATTATCTCTAACACAGTTCAAGGTAGGGAGCTGAAAATTGGTATAGAAGTAGGTGATACCAAAACCCTTCTCACTCAGAAAATTGGGGGTTATCAGAAAAGGGGGCGTGGCACCTCCCATACAACCTTAATTTTTAAAGCTGATTATCTCTAAAACAGTTCAAGGTAGGGAGCTGAAAATTGGTATAGAGGTAGGTGATATCAAACCCCTTCTCACTCAGTAAAGTGGGGGTTATCAGAAAAGGGGGTGTGGCACCTCCCATACAACCTTAATTTTTAAAGCTGATTATCTCTAACACAGTTCAAGGTAGGGAGCTGAAAATTGGTATAGAGGTAGGTGATACCAAAACCCTTCTCGCTCAGAAAATTGGGGGTTATCAGAAAAGGGGGCGTGGCACCTCCCATACAACCTTAATTTTTAAAGCTGATTATCTCTAAAACAGTTCAAGGTAGGGAGCTCAAAATTGGTATAGAGGTATGTGATATTAAACCCCTTCTCACTCAGAAAAGTGGGGATTATCAGAAAAGGGGGTGTGGCACCTCCCATACAACCTTAATTTTTAAAGCTGATTATCTCTAAAACAGTTCAAAGTAGGGAGCTGAAAATTGGTATAGAGGTAGGTGATATCAAACCCCTTCTCACTCAGAAAAGTGGGGGTTATCAGAAAAGGGGGCGTGGCACCTCCCATACAACCTTAATTTTTAAAGCTGATTATCTCTAAAACAGTTCAAGGTAGGGAGCTGAAAATTGGTATAGAGGTAGGTGATATCAAACCCCTTCTCACTCAGAAAAGTGGGGGTTATCAGAAAAGGGGGCGTGGCACCTCCCATACATCCTTAATTTTTAAAGCTGATTATCTCTAAAACAGTTCAAGGTAGGGAGCTGAAAATTGGTATAGAGCTAAATGATATCAAAACTATTCCGACGCATAAAAGTGAGGGTTATCGGAAAAAGTGGCGTGGCACCTCCCATACAAACTTAATTTTTCATGCTGAATATCTCTAAAATTGTTTACGCTAGGGGCTTGGAAATTGGTGTGGAGATAAACGATAACAATTCCATATTAACGCAAAATAATAGGAGTTATACGAAAAGGGGGCGAGGCACTTCCCAACAACACTTAATTGTTTAAGCTGAATATCTTTAAAAGGATTTAAGTCAGGGACCTGGAAATTGGTACAGAGCTATATGATATCAAAATAATTTTTTCGCATAAAAGTGTAGGTTATCGAAAAGGGGGCGTGGCACCTCCCATACAAACTTAATTTTTTAAGCTGAATATCTATAAAAGCGTTTAAGGTTGGGACCTGAAAATTGATCAGGAGATTAACGATATCAATAGCGTGCTTATGAAAAAAACTGTAGTTTTGGGAAAAGGGGGCGTGACACCTCCCATGCGTTCTTAATTTTTAAGGCTAAATATCCTTAAAAGCGTTCATGGCATGTACATAGAAATCACTATGCAGAAATACGATATCAATACCATGTTCACCCAAAAAAAAAAAAGATTTATCGAAAAATGGGACATTGCATCTCCCATACGTACTAAACTTTTGAGGCTGAATATATCTAAAAGGGTTGGAGGAGGGGCCTGAAAACCATTATGGAGGTATACTATATCAATCCTCTTACTTACTTAGTGAAAATAGCCAATACTCAGTGAAAATAAATTTCCGGAACAGAAAACTAAAAATGTTGTGTATCGTGCAGCCTTAAACTGAATACTAAAATTATATATTTTTGAAGTTGTATACACAATGGAGTAGTGAAAAGTCGTTAATTTCCTATTAAAAACAATACCGGTGTAATAACAATTTTTGAAATGAAATTAATAAAAAAATCTATTTTTGGCAGAACGAAGTTTGCCGGGTCAGCTAGTTTGAAATGAAAAAAGGTTCACTTAAATTGAAAAAGGTTTCATTTCATTTGAAAAAGGTTTCACTTTATTTCAAAAATGTTTCACTTGACTTGAAAAAGGTTTCATTTGACCTAAAAATGCTATATCTCCACGTGGCTGATCGTTATTCAGTTTAACATTTCTCTTTCTTGTTCCCTAGATGTTTGTATGTTTGCTTATTTTTGCGTTTTTGTTTTGGTCTGTGAGAGATTTCTCTAGATTTTCGATACAAAGTTAGAGAAGGCATCGATATCATCGCGTTTGGAAAGAGGATTGAGAACGAAACAAGCGTTTCAATCTTCACTCGCTCTCAGAAATTTGTATGGAAATTAGAGAATTTCGGCACTGGTTTCCGTGTCGAACCAAGGTTGAGAGAGCGAATGCAGAAACAAAGAGCGAAACACGTTATGTGCAGACATGGTATTAGTGCATTCGGGAGAGGGTGGTCGGCTCTGCGAAGCCTTTCGACGTCTTTGTGACATATGCAGCTGAGTGTTTTTCTTTTTGAATTGACGGAAGCATGAGAGGAAGCAAGAAATCGACAAGTGCGAGGACGAAATACACAAGAGCTTGTCAATACGGCTTGTCATAAATAATAAATCAAATCTTCCGTTCAGAACATTTGCAACATTTTTCGTATTCAAACAGCATTCATGGTCACATTGTGAGCTTCTATTTGGTTTGATTTCGTTTTTTTACTGCATTGTATTTCATCTGAAACACAAGTACCTACATCCTTATTTCATCTTCATACATATATGTATTTTGTTTTTTTTTGTTTATTTTTGGTTCCATTTAATCTTCACATCTATGTATTAGTGTTCACTGGCTCTCTGAATAATGTAGTAGGTTAATTTTAATGTGGGGTATGCAACATACTTGGAGCTTATTTTACGAGAAATGCAAATATGGCCGTTTTTTAATACAAATGAATCTAGTTTGAATCCAACGTATGTGCAAGTATTTTTATTTCATACTAGTGTCCTGAGCTATTTAGTTTTTTCTCCATGTGATTGGATTGTAACTAGAGCCTACGATTTCTCGAGTTCGAGCGAGACGAGATTTCTCGCGAGACTCGGCTTCTCGCGAGATTCTCGAATCTCGAAAATCTCGAAAGGCTCGCGATTTTCTCGACATTCAACTACATCGCAGAAATAGCGGTATAAGCATACTATGCTGTTTCGTAGCTTGTTCTGCTTGTATGTACTTACATGTGTATGCATATGTGCCATTTACACCATTCCCAGATGTATTTCAGAAAATTCCAAGAGAAATACAATTGAAATTTTATAATATAAAATTTTTTCTTACCGATGACATACGAGAAATTTTTGATATTCATTTTTTTCTTGACAATACACATAATATGTTATCGAGAAATCTGAGAAACGAGATTTAATCGAGAACCCGAGTCTCGGTTTTCTCGATCCTCGAATTTCTCGACACTGCTCGAGATCGAATCGTAAGCCCTAATTGTAACATTAAGTTAAAATTAAAAATGGAATCAAGGAATAAAATTCATTGTTCTTTAATTATCTCCATTGTGCTTTGCTTATACAAATGTACGTATAATAATAATACAATGGCGCTATTATAACTCTGACGAGTTTCATGGCCGAGCTTCTCTCCCAATTCGAGGTGTGCTCCGTTTTGTTTTTCCTACTAATTGGGTGGACCTACAGTTTTATGCCGGCTCCGAACGGCGAATGCATTTTTTGTGAGAAGCTTTTTCATTGCAGAAATACTCTCGGAGAGTATGCCGCCCACTGCCGAGAGGTGACCGCTGCTCTTAGAAAATCCAATAATTGGATTTTTACTAATTAGAAAAATATTTTTTTTTTTGGTGTTTGGCTCGGACCGTGGTTTGAACCCGAGACCTCTGGCACAGCAGGCGAGCACTCTACCCACTGCACCACAGCGGCCACCGTATACATAAATATGTATATATGTACATAGTGCTTACACCACTATCAGCGCTCACCACTATCAGCGCCGTCGTGCTTTTCAGATTTTTTGCATTTCAGTAAAGAAAAGAAATAAATGCAAAATATACCAAGTGCCACCAATAACCTCACACAAACAAACTCGTAAATAAGCCCTGCAAAAAATGCGATAAGTCCGGGACGTGTCCGGGATCAATCGCAAGGGAGCATGCGACTAATACAATTTTACATCCCTTTATATGGAGTGAATTGATCGCATTTGTTCGAGCATGTCCTATGAAGAGACTAATTGTTCAACTTGTATACCCGAACGGGTACCAATGTAGATTAATCACTAACATACCGAACGGGTACAAATGTAGATCAATCGCTTTCATCCCGAACGGGTACAAATGTAGATTAATCGCTTTCATCCCCAACGGGTACAAATGTAGATTTTTCAAGTTGTTCGCCAAGACAATTTTTAATAACAATCTTTAAAAAATTGTAAATGTTCATGCATATATAAATAAAGATTATATAATGTTTTACTTTTGAAAAAAAATCTTAATAAATAAATAAAAAAAATTGTAAGTTTTGAGTATGCATTATATGAGCGTAATGTAAAGGATTTTTTCATAGGATATTTTAGGCAACTTTTTTTTAAATTATTATTCATCATTGTTATTAAAAGAAAGGGTGTTCAATTCGTTTTACCGGTTCTACAATTTTTTAAATACATTGCATATTTTTGTAAAATTTCTATATTTAAGGAATCTAGATTTGTACCCGTTCGGGATGAAGGCGATTAATCTACATTTATACCCGTACGGGAACAATCGGGGACTAATTGTGGACCGATTGTTCTCGAAAGAGATCAATCGGGGACAAATATCTTTCGGTATTAATCGCACATTTTTTTGCAGGGAGTAGCTACATAAGTATGCATTGTACAGTGGGAATGGATACTTTTTTATACTCAGCTGTACTAGTACACAGAGTATTATAGTTTTAATCACATAACGGTGGATTGTAACAGAATGAAATAATCGACATAGATATAGACTTATATATATCAAAATGATCAGGGTGAAAAGAGAAATCGATTGAGCTATGTCCGTCCGTCCGTCTGTCCGTCCGTCTGTCCGTCTGTAAACACTCTAACTCGCGCAAAAATTGAGATATTTTGATGAAATTTGAAATGCAAGTTGGTATCGAGACTGGAACGGTTGGTATTGAAAATGGGTGAAATCGGACCATTACCACGCCCACTTTTCCTATATAGAAAATATCGGAAATTTGGTATCTCAGCCACTAATATAGCTGGAGCAATGAAATTTCACCCACGTATTGAGCTCAGTCCCTTATGAAGAAATTTGATGAAATTTTGGAAAATGGTCGGTGCCACGCCCACTTACTAAGGGTCAAACATTGAAATTTTTGTGAGTCATAATTCAGAAACCGTTGAAGGTATATCGATGAAATTTGGTATGCGTGATTTACTTACTTAGGCAAACATTTGGACGGAAAATAGTTAAAATCGGTTAACGGCCACGCCCACTTTTATATATGTGTATTATAAAGTGACCTAATAAAAACATTTTAAGCGATATCTCTGTCAAATATAAAGATATATCATTGAAATTTTATGGCAGGAGTCCAACTGCGGGCATAAAACGAAAAACACAAAAAGTTTGGAAAATGGGCGTGGCACCGCCTCTTTTTATAAACAGGAATATACGAGATTTCTGACCCCATAACTCGATAAATTATTTATATATAATGACGAAACTTGGTGTGTACACTTTTGTTACTTGTGGTAATACATGTTCAAAATTTTATAGAAATCGGTTGACGACCACGCCCACTTTTATATATGGGTATTATAAAGTGACCTAATAAAAACATTTTAAGCGAAATCTCTGTCAAATATAAAGATAATTCATTGAAATTTTGTGGCATGAGTTCCACAATAGACCGGAAACAAAAAATAGAAAATTTTGGAAAATCGGCGTGCCACAGCCTCTTTTTATACAAAGGAATATACGAGATTTTTTAGCCTAGGTATAACTCGACAAATAATTGAGATATTATGACGAAACTTGGTTTGTACACTTTTACAACTTGTGTTAATAGACACGCAAAAATTTATTGAAATCGGTTTATGACTACGCCTACTTTTTAACAAAGATATTTCTGAAACACCCTTTAGGAATTTGTAACGTGACATCTTTGTAACTGGAAGTCATAAAGGAATGAAATTTTGCACAAAGAATAATATTCATATGCTTAGTTGGATGACTGATAAAAATGTCTAAAATGGGCGTGGCTACGCCAAATTTATGCAGCACTCGCTTTATATAAAATACACCGTGATTCCATCAAACGCAAACAAACAATGAAAGCATACAGCTGAGTATCTAATTTTCGATTCCACTCGAACTTAGGCTTCCTTACTTGTTAAGGATTGGAAACGTCTGCGGCAGCAGGAGTATCGGGCACAAGTACAACTTATTATCAACTTTGATTATCTTCATTTCATTTGTTGGATAATGCTACCGTTGCGATTGAATTTTGATTAAGTATTTGTGCGTTTTTATGTAGATGTGTATATGAACATGATTTAATGTACATATGTGTACATAAAAATATGCACACATATAACCCATTTTCTATCATATAAATATGTACCAGATGCTTTGCCACAAATATCACAATTTCATTTACTTCATACTACTTATGGTTTGATAGGATTTTGATTAAATATTGAAACATTTAGCCAAGGTGTTGAGTGGGAGGAGTTTATTCAACGTCGAGGTCTTACACTACTCAGCTACAGAAAATAAATTCATTCAGCTGGTTGTATGTATATACATAATATAATAATATAGAAGAAAGAACTTACAATTAAAATAATAGTACAAATAAAGTAAATATTGATATACGTAGTAATAAGTGTAACAAGTAAGGTATCTGTTGTCACTTGTTAAGAGCGAACAACAGGGATCTTCTTATTTGCAAAATAGATTCTGAAATATCAAAATTAGTATAATAAGAATTGAAACTTTTACATAAGCAACGGAATGGTTCATGTAATTCAAAATTTGTTCTACACTGCTTTAAGACGATTGGTTGAAAATATCTTGATGGGCGAGTAGGAACATTTAAGTTTACCTCGGTTAGAAGAGATGGGCTGTCAACTGATCCCTTTAACAGTTTAACCAGGAATACGACGCCTAACATCTCCCTGCGGCTTGATAATGTTGGAAGATTAATAAGCTTCAGCCGACTAGTGTACGGGGGAAGATTGCACCGAGGGTCCCAGTGCAAATCTCTTAACGCAAAAAGTAAGAACTGTTTTTGTACTGATTCGAGTCGATCAGAATGAACTTGATATTGCGGACTCCATATTATAGAGGCATATTCTAGTATTGGTCTTACTAACGTTGTAAAAAGGGTTTTAGTTATATATGGGTCTCTAAATTCCTTAGACCAACGCTTTACAAAACCCAAGACACTTTTAGCTTTATTTACTGTGACGTTTATATGCAAATTGAAGTTAAGTTTACAATCGAATCTGACTCCTAGGTCGACAAAATCATAAACCTGTTCCAAACTATAGTTATTAATTGTGTAAGTTGCTGGTTGTATATTCTTCCGCGAAAAGCACATAAATTTACATTTATTAAGATTAAGTGGCATAAGATTATAATTGCACCAAGTAGCAAAAGAATTTAAATCAGTTGGGAGCGCAGATCTTTCTTCCAAAGAAGAGTATGACTTGAAAAGTTTCACATCATCGGCATACATAAGAATTTTTGAGTTGTTAATAGCATAAGAAATGTCATTTATAAATAATAAGAACAGAGTCGGACCGAGATGGCTCCCTTGTGGAACTCCAGAAGATACATCAATGACGTTGGAAAAAGCATTTTTGAAAACTACCCTTTGTGTTCTATTTGAAATATAAGAAGCAATCCATTTTAAAAGAATAGGTTGAAAGCCAATCAGATCAAGTTTACGGACAAGTAATGAGTGGTTAACCTTATCAAAAGCCTTGCTGAAATCTGTATAAATGATATCCGTGTTAACATTTTCCCTAAACCCATTAGAAACATGAGTGGTGAATTCCAGTATGTTAGTAACAGTTGATTTACCTCTACAGAACCCATGTTGCGAGGTTCCTAGCGACGAGGAAATAGAATGTTTTAGGTGATTATTGACAATAGCCTCAAACACCTTAGGAATAGCAGACAGTTTTGCTATGCCACGATAATTTTCAATGTTATATATGTTTCAATATTATATAACTAAAATATCATATTACTTAGCAAAATTAAACTCTTTGCCTATTTGAGTTTGCTTGTTCTTTGGCTTGCAAAATGAAAATGTTTTCTTGTCTAAATATGTAAAGCCACAGATTAATCGTATGCATTGTCAGCCTTATCCAACTTTAATGGGCCAGCCGCCTATGGGTTCGGTATCGGATATCTAAACTAAGTAATTTGTATTAAATGTATTTTATATGATTTACATTTACATAAGAATTTAATTACTTCAACTTACACAGCATTTAATTTTCGTAGCTAGTTGGTAGAAGCTACCAAATTAATATAAATCAGAGCTAAAAGTGGGACTTGAATAATTTGCATTCAAAATTAATGAATGAATGTAAAATATGAAGCAAAAATTTAAAGAATATTTACTCAACTTCTCCATATTAATACAAGTATAATAATAACAAGTAAGGAAGCCTAAGTTCGAGTGGAATCGAACATTAGATACTCAGCTGTATGCTTTCATAATTTGTTTGCGTTTGATGGAAACACGGTGTACTTTATATAAAGCGAGTGCTGCATAAAGTGGGCGTAGCTACGCCCATTTTCAACATTTTTAACAGTCATCCAACTAAGCATTTGAATATTATTCTTTGTGCAAAATTTCATTCCTTTATGACTTCTAGTTACAAAGATGTCACGTTACAAATTCCCAAAGGGAGTTCCAGAAATATCTTTGTTAAAAAGTAGGCGTGGCCGTCAACCGATTTCAATAAATTTTTGCGTGTCTATTAACACAAGTTATAGAAGTGTATAAACCAAGCTTCGTCATAATATCTCAATTATTTGTCGAGTTATAGGCTAAGAAATCTCGTATATTCCATCTTCTAAAAGGAGGCGGGGCCACGCCCATTTTTCAAAATTTTTGTGTTTTTTGTTTTATGTCCATAGTTGGACTCCTGCCATAAAATTTCAATGAATTATCTTTATATTTGACAGAGATATCGCTTAAAATGTTTTTACTGGGTCACTTTATAATACCCATATATAAAAGTGGGCGTGGTCGTCAACCGATTTTGGTAATTTTTCGTCCACGTATTTGGCTAAGTAAATATATCACGCGTACCAAATTTCATCGATATATCTTTAACGGTTTCTGAGTTATGGCCTATAAAACTTTCAATATTTGTCCCTTAATAAGTGGGCGTAGGACCGCCCATTTTCCAAAATTTTTGTATTTTTTGTTTTATGTCCGTAGTTGGACTCCTGCCGCAAAATTTCAATGAATTATCTTTATATTTGACAGAGATATCGCTTAAAATGTTTTTATTAGGCCACTTTATGATACCCATATATAAAAGTGGGCGTGGCCGTCAACCGATTTTGACAATTTTCCTTCAAAACATTTGTCTAAGTAAGCAAATTACGCATACCAAATTTCATCGATATATCTTCAACGGTTTCTGAGTTATGACATATAAAACTTTCAATGTTTGACCCTTAATAAGTGGGCGTGGCACCGCCCATTTTCCAAAATCTCATCAAATTTCTTCATAAGGGCCTGAGCTCAATACGTGGGTGAAATTTCATTGCTCCAGCTATATTAGTGGCTGAGATACCAAATTTCCGATATTTTCTATATAGGAAAAGTGGGCGTGGTAATGGTCCGATTTCACCCATTTTCAATACCAACTGTGCCAGTCTCGATACCAACCCGCATTCCAAATTTCATCAAAATATCTCAATTTTTGCGCGAGTTAGAGTGCGTACGGACGGACGGACGGACGGACGGACATAGCTCAATCGATTTCTCTTTTCACCCTGATCATTTTGATATATATAAGTCTATATCTATGTCGATTATTTCGTTCTGTTACAATCCACCGTTATGAAATCAAAACTATAATACTCTGTGTACTAGTACAGCTGAGTATAATAATATAATACAATGGCGCTATTATAACTCTGACGAGTTTTATGGCCGAGCTTGTGTCCCAATTCGAGGTGTGCTCCGTTTTGTTTTTCCTACTAATTGGGTGGACCTACAGTTTTATGCCGGCTCCGAACGGCGAATGCATTTTTTGTGAGAAGCTTTTTCATGGCAGAAATACTCTCGGAGTGTATGCCGCCCACTGCCGAGAGGTGACCGCTGCTCTTAAAAACCCAATAATTGGATTTTTACTAATTAGAAAAATTGTTTTGGTGTCTGGCTCGGACTGGGGTTTGAACCCGAGACCTCTGGCATAGCAGGCGAGCACTCTACCCACTGCACCACAGCGGCCACAAATGGACCTACATACTACTTTGTTTGGATATTTTGTTCCAATTTTTTGGATTTGGTTTAAATATTTTTTAAAATTCTTTTGTTCTAAAAAAATTTGTCTTAAAATTGTTTTGTAAAACTTTTGCTCTAAAAAATTTTGCCTCTAATATTTTTTTGAAAAATATTAAAAGCTTTTTCGTTTGTATTTATATGGCCGTTTTAATTCTAATAATTATTTTATGTGAATTTAAATGAGCTATTGGCCATTTTTTTTTCAACCTTTTTTATTTGTGTTTCTTGCTTCCATTGTTCAATAAAAAAAAATATGTGTACTAGAAATTCTTTCCTAAAATTTTTTTATTAAATTTTTTTTAAGCTGTTAGTATATGGCTTTTTAAAAATTGTTTTATTTATTGCAAATTATGTGGTCACAGGTCATTATGACCAAACTCGATATAAGAAATGTCTACTAAATTTTTTTCTGTGTTTTATGTGTAAATGAATGCTTCTCGCTCTCTTTTTTGATTCTATAAAAATTTGAAAGCTTCATCTTTAAAGAGAGAGAGGACAAGCATAACCATAAAACCCATTATATTCCCTCAGGAAATATAAAGTTAACCAATTGCACACATATTTTTAGAGTTTAACTTGAGCACAAACTAAAATAAAAACGACAAGCAACAAATGCAAAAAAAGCATGCGACAACAGCAAAAACGAGACTCCAACGCACAAAAAGCTTTGACTTCTCGTTGGCCATGGCGAAAATGAGGTCAAACACTTTTGCAAGTATGAATTACGTAAAATCAAATGCGTCGTTGGTTAAGGCGTTGCAACTTCTTCGTCAGCTGTGCCACACCACACAGCACAACTTCATGGAAAAAGCGCGGCACAACGTGTGGCATGAAAATATGTATTCATGTGTATGCAACTCAACTCAGCTTTAACTCCGCTGCATCCCACCAAAAATCTAAGCCTTATTTAAGAATTAAAACAGCACATTTAAAGGCTTACGAAATAAGGCCTGAAAATTATAAGGGTAGCAAATTTGTATGGCGTAAGGCTTAAAATAACGCTGATTTTCCTGTGTTGATGTCATCAGGCAATAAAGAGTACTCTCCCTCTCTCTCTCTGAGCTGCCAGCTTACTCCTTTTTTAGACCTGATTTGTCAACAATAAGCTAAACTTTTTTGCCGGCATGCCACAGCATACACACAGCTGTTCTGACATGTGAATGTTTGTGCCTCCTTCCTCGTAGATCAGTTGACTGTGCTGGGTGTGTTTCCATTTTTTTTTTATTATTTTGTCAGTTGTTCCTTGGCCAGGATGTTGCTGTAACCTGATAATATCCTGTGTAGTTACAAAGAATCTCGTCTATGCTTCTTTTGCTACTCGCCTGTGCTTCGTTTAAGACGTTTAACTGTGCTCCTTTCTTTTTTATATTTTTTCTTTCTTTTCGAATTTATTGTTTTCCGAATCGTCTTTACACTAGCCATGGGTAATGGCGCGATTTTTTTGGCGCTGATACAATAACACCAGCGCCAACCGTGGCGCCGCGCACGGTTCTGGCGCAATAACACCTTTAGCGCAATTGCCATGGAATAATCGATAAATAACACTTGTTTGCTTCTTACTGTCTACTATACCCCTTTTATTTCTTTTGGCGTAATTCTGCTTACATACACGCTGGCAGAATAATTGTGCCACAATTAAATTTAATTTTAAAAATAATTTGCGTATATTTGTGAAAATATGCTGGCATCTCGTTTTTCGGCATCTTTATTATGAAATACGAAGGTTGGCTCCACCCTACTAAAAAGAAAGATTCCGGGTCCGGGCGCATTATATTGAAATTTCCCCTTACCATTTACCATGCGTAACAAAAATATACTATATGCTAATAAATGTTTTATTTAATTTGTTTTGTATTATATTTTTCTCTCCTATTCACAGATAATGTCAATTTTGTCTTCTTTATTTGTGAAAGTAAAATAGCAATACCCTTTCGTATTAGCATACATAATTGTGACGGTGTCATATACGCTGTGCTGTTATTGGCTTTGTGGTGGTGCCAATTTACATTAGCACTATATTGGTGCTGGTGTTAGCGCACGAAATTGAGTCAGTGTTATATTGTAATAGCGCATCATTGAGTTGGCGCTATATTGAGTTGGCGCCTTTTCCAAATCGGAGTTAGCGCAATAACAACAGGGTTGGCGCGGCGCAGCGCAGTGTTACCCATGCCGCTCACCTGGCTTGTTCATGTTGGCTGTGTCCTTATGTGAATTTGCGGCGAAAGCTCAAGCGACTGGCTGGTCGCTTCCTTTCTTTACTTCTTGCTTTATTTATTTATGTATTTCATTCTTCCTTTCTTTATTTCCATATCGCCCATTTTTTCTGTGAAGTAATACAGTGTTGAGATTTTTTGCGTTTGTCGTTGCTGTCGTTGTTGTAATTGTGTTGTCATTGTTGTTATACATGGTTATTGTCATTGACTGCTGCCATCGCTTTGCTGCTTTAAAATTTATGTAGATCGAAACGATTTTGACTTTCTGTTCCCGCAGCGTTTTTGCTGTTTCGCTGCCACATTTTATTGTTGCCATTTTGCCTATTTTCCTTAAGCTTATGTACTTCCATATCTTGCTTAGCTGCTTTGCTTGCGTTTAGTTTGGAGGATGGAACTTTTTGCTGTAGAAATCGTATAGCGCAAGAAATTTACAATTTATTTGAAAGGAGATTTTTAAGGCGCTTATATTTTAATGAGCGTAAGTGCTTAATTCGGAAATCGCTTTAGTTGCAGAATTAATGCTTGGCAATTTATTGGAAAGTCGCTTTATTGCGCTGCGAAATGAGGGAGAGGCTCAGGCTATAACTTAGTAGAGTTAAATTGACGCCATTGCGTTTAATTTTCGTAATTCGTTGTAAAACCTTTATTATTTTAATTTATTCCTAGAAAAGTTTCCATTTTAGCTTATTTTATTATTTCGAATGCAAGTTTAAAATTGTACTAAAAAGGTTTTAAATGTAATGTAATTTACATAAACAATTCGATACAACAGAGGCTCGGCCTACTACAACTTATTATAATAACAATAACTAGTATCGCCGGTGCTCGCAATTCGACCATGCAATTTATTTTTTCAACTTTGTATTGGTACAAAAATTATTCCTTTTCGCGGAGATAAACAACACTTTCCAAATTCCAGTTGTACCGCAACACTGATTTGCCCTTTTGATCAAGGTCCGACGCGAAATCATGGTCACAACCAAGGCAGATCTAGGAAGGTAGGCCCGGTCGCGAATTCAGAAATTTCCCATGTATTTTGTTATTGTAATTGGTAGAGTGTAATGTCAAAATGATATTTCGCCGTGGTTAAAATCTGAATTCGCTTGGGGCTCGTCCATTCCTATTGGCCATGATGTGAATTCGCTTTGATTTTGACATTACACTCTACATTTGTAAATAAAAAAAGAAGTTTTTCAATTAGCCGCCGAGCCTACCTGTTAGGTATGCCTTGGTCAAAATTAAAATTACTCAGTGTGCTCTCCCGCACTCTCTCTCATTTTTCGCTTTAAGCAGGGTATCCACATCACAAGAAATGCTAAAACTCCATATAAAAAAAAGCTTAAGAAATGGTCAAGAAATTTTCTTGTGTCAAATTTTCTTTAGGCAATATCCACTTCACAAGAAAATCTATTACATTTTTTGACGAAAAATGGGGTTGGCAACGCTGGTTTTGCCAAGAAATATATACGTCTATATATATAAAAATGGTGTAAAAAATGTTACTACCCAACAAACACTGAGGTTAGTTATCGATTTGAGAATGACTCGAGAACTAGCCTCATTCTCAAACCTCTAACGTTAGAGGACGACTCGAAAATCTATCGAAAATCATAGCGTTCTCAAACAAAAGGGTACCTAATTCTCAAATCGAGAAAATTATAATTCTCGAATCGAATTCTAATGTAGTTCTCTAATGAGATTCTAATCAGAATTTGCAAATACTTCCAATTGAAATGAAAAACAAAGCTTTGTCTCATTTTACATGATTTTTTTCATTGTTTAGATTTTATTAACGCAATATGTGCCTAAATTGCATATGATTATATATATTGACATGTATATGTTTACCACATTTATAAGAACTGAAATTTAAACAAAATACAGTCTTATTATTTAAATTAAAGGTACTTCTTGTACTTTTTAATGGTAAACATTTTACTACGGTAATATTAAGTTTACCATTTTTTAGTATCTAATTTCAATATATGTATGTATATTCAAAATATTGTAGCATTACATAAACACATCGCCCTTTTACTTTAATTGTCATGTGCACACAAATAATGTATAAACAAACATGAATGTACACAAACAACATTCTACCCAAATTAGTTACATTGAACTCAGCGGGAGTTTATACAAAGACTGCACACGCCGCACATAGTGAGGATCTTGTTACACTTATGCGGACGGTCAAAGACACCGCCAAAGACAGTCGCAATGCCCAACTGATCCACAACGTCAGTTTGTCAATGCGACTAACATATTTTATATTTATTGCAACCATATGTTGACTCAGCATATATTTTAGAATTACACATTATTGTTTGTATGTATTTACGTAGATATACATTTTAGTCTGTAAATAATTTGTAAGTATTAGTGTAAGAATTTAGTATAAAAGAAAGCAAATTCAATAAAGAAATTCAATTGCTAATCGAACCTTGGAGTAACCTCATTCATTATTTATTTGTGGCTATATGGCGATCCCGCCAGGCTTTTAAATAAATAAAATAGTACTTAACTCGATTGTACTAAGCAGTATCGCCAGCCATAGTTAAATAACTTATATGGCTCATAGAAATACCGACACCGCTAGAGGATCCCGCAAATGACAATCAGGTATAGAATCGGTATTTCATCGTATCCTTCCAAAGAGACCAGTTGGCGAAAACGCGTCAAATAGATTTATAAAGGTTTCCGTGCCACATTATCCTTGCCCAGATGCATTTGGCGTTGAACCGTATTGTGAAGCATACCCAGCACCATATACTATCAGACAACGACGGCGCAGTGGAATACTAGCATATTGGAATGGCAGCAAAAGAGTAAATAAGCGCGCAAAAGAAGTGGAATACTATCAGACAACGACGGCGCAGTGGAATACTAGCATATTGGAATGGCAGCGAAAGAGTAAATAAGCGCGCAAAAGAAGTGGAATACTATCAGACAACGACGGCGCAGCGGCATACTAGCATATTGGAATGGCAGCGTAAGCATAAGATAGAACACAAAGGAAGCGAAAGGACTGGCAGCAAAAACAAAAAAAAAAGAGGCAGCGTAAGGTAGATTTAAGTAATCGAAAAAAAAAAAAAAAAAAAAACAATTCTTTTTCTTACTTAGAAAACTTTGGCACACCTTATGGTCGCCATCCAAATAGCAGTAATTTGCTTAGGGGTAAAATTTAAATAACAAGCGAATTTTTATATAATGAGTAAGATTCCGACTCAAGAGGAATCTGATAAAAAAAATTCAAAGAAGAAGTTGACAAACTTTTTCAAAAGTGCATAGACACATTTCTTAAAGCTACAAATCAGATCCTCGAGAGTCGTGAATCCGAAAAAGTTGGACCTAGACCGATTACCATCGAAGAGTATCGGAAAAGGAACAGAGTAAATAGGGTAAATAAAACGGAAGAAATTCCACAAATTCCTGTCACACAAATTGTAAATAAAAGAAAAAGAGCAGGAAGAAAAGTAAAAAGACGAGTAGAATTAGCAAAGTTACACCAACAACTTAACTTTGCTAATAACTCGGAGAAAAGGTTAAAAATACAGGAAAAAATTGAAATATTAAGACGTCAAAAATAAAAATAATGATTGAGTAAATTCGACTTGCGTAAATATTACTTTAAATAATTTTTTTTTGTCATGGATAATGCATTACCCGATGACCTTGATTACGAAAAAATAAATTATACCATTGACAATTTAGAGCGTGAAAACGCATTTGAAATACGTAGGTCAAGGTCTCGTGAAAATGGCAGCGATAGGAGATATTTAAATTGGTTAAGACAGCTTTGGCAGATTATAGGAATGGATAGAGAACCCACTATGAGAGACGCGCTATACCCTACCACGATAGAGGAAGAAATAATAAAAATGCTTAATTTTGTATCCCCAAATAGGCATTAAACAAATAATGTAAAATCGAAATACAATTTTTTATAAATAAATGCAAAAATACATAAACTAAAAGAAAAAATTGTTTTAAAATGGCATGGTGGAAAACCGCATTGAACGGTATTTTAGTAGCTATAGCAGGATATGAGGTAGGAAAAGAAACCTCTGAAGATAAAAATAATGAGAACAAAATAGCCAAATTCGAACCCCATCCAATTATAGAGGATAAATCAGAAATCTCTGATAAATGGTTAGTAATTTTTATGTGCGTAAGTACATTTTTAATTGTTGCGATTACAATTTTAATAAAAAATTATATAAAGAACAAACTGAGACAATTTAATAATGCACAACAACGTGTTTAAGCAACAATTTGAGATAGCAAGACATGAGTCAATGGAAGGATATCTACGACACATTAAATGAAGAGAAATTAAAAGCTAGCAAATCGTATAAATGCATAAATAAAAATATCCCTATTACAACTGAAACAATATTAAAACACTTAAATACCATTTTGGAAGCCCTAAATAACATAATACAAGTAATTAAATCAGTAAAACTTACCATAGAACATCAAAAAGAAGCTTATTTAATTTTCGCTACCGTACGAGATAAATTAGTAGCTTCTTTAGCTAGATATAATATAGAAATAACAATACCAACCACCATAGAGGAGGAAATTCAAATAGATTTTTCATCACTTCTATCTGATCGTGTTCCTAGCCGAACCCCCTCACCTTCATTAAGTCAAGCCACATCGGTGGAAGAAACTAAAATAGACATCCGAGAAATAAACGTCACAATGCCACAGACCGTAGTAGAATTTATCAAAACTGCTTCGTCAGTACTACCAGAGTTTGATGGTAAACCAGAAAATCTACATAGTTTCCTAGATGCACTCGATATTCTTGAGCAAATCAAGGAGACACACGAGGCATTGGCCATTACCATGATAAAGACAAAGCTGAAAGGTACGGCAAGAAACTTTATCAGTAATGAGACCACAATTGCACAGATTAAAATTAAACTAAAAACTGCTATAAAGGGTGAATCAGTAGAAGTTTTAACCGCTAAACTCCTGAACATTCAACAACGTAGCAAAACTGCCAATCAATATACCGCAGAAATAGAAAAAAACACCAGGTCATTAGTAGGAGCGTACATCTCGGATGGGCTAGACCCGGACTTAGCAACGAGATATGCAACACAGGCAGCAGTCAAAGCCATGTGTAAAAACTGCTCTAATGACAAGGTCAAAATGATCATGCAAGCAGGAACGTTCACAACAATGAGTGAAGCAATTTCTAAATTTACCAACAGCTGTACCGAAATAACGGACAGCTCAAACACAATTTTGAACGTACAACAGCAGAGTCAGTACCAGAGTAATTTCTGTGGAGATTACCAAAATGGAAGATACATACCACAGCCAAGTCACAACGACAATTCTAGGTCTTACAATGAAGCTCAAGTTGAGACACCGACCGAGTGGCGTAATTTCAGCGGAGTGAACCCGTTGCCGAACGAGCTGGTACGAGCCATAAAGGTACGACTGGGCCAGAGTGGCAAGACGAGACAGACCTTCCGCCACATGACAGCAGCAACATGGTTCAAGGTGCGAGTCACAAGAGCCGGAGTGGTTACTATCACAATTCTAGAGAGAAATAAGAGGGGGATATGAAGACGCCCAGGCTTGAAGTTTAGGGCCCTCATAAATTGACCATACGTAAATAAATCGAATTGAATACGGCTGACGTGCAAACGCTGCCTAGAGAGAAAAATAGGAATAAGGCTGATGTGCAAACACTGCCAATAGAGAAAACAGGTATACGGCTGATGTGAAAACACTGCCAAGGCTGATGTGAAAACACTGCCAATAGAGAAACAGGTATACGGCTGATGTGAAAACACTGCCAAGGCTGATGTGAAAACACTGCCAATAGAAAGAAATAGGAATATGGCTGATGTGAAAACACTGCCAATAGAGAAGAAATAGGAATACGGCTGATGTGAAAACACTGCCAAGGCTGATGTGAAAACACTGCCAATAGAGAAACAGGTATACGGCTGATGTGAAAACACTGCCAAGGCTGATGTGAAAACACTGCCAATAGAGAAACAGGTATACGGCTGATGTGAAAACACTGCCAAGGCTGATGTGAAAACACTGCCAATAGAAAGAAATAGGAATATGGTTGATGTGAAAACACTGCCAATAGAGAAACAGGTATACGGCTGATGTGAGAACACTGCCAAGGCTGATGTGAAAACACTGCCAAGAGAGAAAGGTAGAAACTAAAGACCAATTACGACAAAAATAATTACAGTAAGGAAATTAGGAGATTTAATTTTAGTTAGAGAAGAGGCCTCCCATAAGTTAGAGAATAGATATACAGGACACTATAAAGTTAAAACTATTGATAAGAACAACAACTATACTTTAATTCCACATAGCATAGGAGATAGCAATAAAAACAAAAAGGAAATCGTAATTCATAAAAATAGGCTTAAACCAATTTAAACCCTTTAAAAATAAGCATAGCACTTTATCCATTATAATTTATTAATACAAAAAAAAAACAAGCACTCCAATTTACTCAATCTTATATACGGCACCAGCCAAAAGAAAACAAAATCAAATGTCAGACAAATATACAAATAAACAAAAGAAATATGAAAAAAAAAAAAAAAAAAAACAAAAGAAAAACATGTAACAAAATAATGGTAACAAGATCCTAAAACAATTACAATTTTGTCAACCCAAACAAATATCAAACGGTTCATTAAATCAGTCAAATAGATATATATAGTTGACTACAAATATATATATCTATTTTTTTTTAAGAGGGAAGGTGTAGCATTACATAAACACATCGCCCTTTTACTTTAATTGTCATGTGCACACAAATAATGTATAAACAAACATGAATGTACACAAACAACATTCTACCCAAATTAGTTACATTGAACTCAGCGGGAGTTTATACAAAGACTGCACACGCCGCACATAGTGAGGATCTTGTTACACTTATGCGGACGGTCAAAGACACCGCCAAAGACAGTCGCAATGCCCAACTGATCCACAACGTCAGTTTGTCAATGCGACTAACATATTTTATATTTATTGCAACCATATGTTGACTCAGCATATATTTTAGAATTACACATTATTGTTTGTATGTATTTACGTAGATATACATTTTAGTCTGTAAATAATTTGTAAGTATTAGTGTAAGAATTTAGTATAAAAGAAAGCAAATTCAATAAAGAAATTCAATTGCTAATCGAACCTTGGAGTAACCTCATTCATTATTTATTTGTGGCTATAATATCATAGAAATATATTGAGAATTGATAAAAGGCGTGAGATTTGGCTCCTTCTCTAATCACTCGCTAATCGAATTCTAGTGTAGTTTTCAACCCTAGTTATCGATTTGAGAATATATAGAGAATTACACTAGTTATCTAAGGTAATCTCCACAAAATTTCTAACGTTAGAGACTGTGTTTGTTGGGTAACCTCATCAGATGAGAACGGCTGGGCCGATTTCTGTAAAACTTTTTGTCAATTGTTCGTATTCTCGAGGAGATGGTTCGTAGAAGAAAATTGTACGTGGAAGAAAATTTTGGAAAATCCCTCCGGAAAAGTCCGAAAATTGGAAAAATCGGTGTGTATGTGCGTATGTGTGCATCTGTGGATGTGTGTCCTCTATAAATTCCCAAAGTAACCAACTGTTCTTTATGAAATTTTCACAGTAGATTCATGTGGTGTTAGTGCACATAGTAGGGTATATAGAATTTCGAAAAATTGGGAGCTTCCCGGAATACAGGCCTAAATGAGGACCCAGATCGATCCACCAAGCCTTCGAGCAATATTGGTATCAAATGAAAGGTGTTTAACAGGCCTTCAACATAAAGTTATTTTTATTGCGATACCTAGGCCGGGTTCCCAGATATGGGTTAAAACGTGGGACCGAGTGACCCTGGAAAGTTTCTGAGCGATATTGGTATCAAATGAAAGCTGTTGAGGAGGACTTCAGCAAAGAGCTTTTTAAATAGTGATGCCTAGACCGGGTTCCAAGATTTGGGTCAAAGCGTGGACCCGGATAACCCCTGAATGTTTTCGAGCGATATTGGTAGAAAATGAAAAGCGTTGAGCAGGCTTCCACATACAGCTATTTTCATTGTGATTTATAAGGCTGTTTCCCAGAGATGGCTAAAGTAGTGGGCCCGGATGGTGATGGACGGTCCCGGTAATGTAAAGGTAGGTAGCTATAGGGATAGGGGTAGGGATAGGGATAGGGATAGGGATAGGGATTGGGATTGGGATAGGGATAGGGATAGGGATAGGCATAGGCATAGGCATAGGCATAGGCATAGGCATAGGCATAGGCATAGGCATAGGCATAGGCATAGGCATAGGCATAGGCATAGGCATAGGCATAGGCATAGGCATAGGCATAGGCATAGGCATAGGCATAGGCATAGGCATAGGCATAGGCATAGGCATAGGCATAGGCATAGGCATAGGCATAGGCATAGGCATAGGCATAGGCATAGGCATAGGCATAGGCATAGGCATAGGCATAGGCATAGGCATAGGCATAGGCATAGGCATAGGCATAGGCATAGGCATAGGCATAGGCATAGGCATAGGCATAGGCATAGGCATAGGCATAGGCATAGGCATAGGCATAGGCATAGGCATAGGCATAGGCATAGGCATAGGCATAGGCATAGGCATAGGCATAGGCATAGGCATAGGCATAGGCATAGGCATAGGCATAGGCATAGGCATAGGCATAGGCATAGGCATAGGCATAGGCATAGGCATAGGCATAGGCATAGGCATAGGCATAGGCATAGGCATAGGCATAGGCATAGGCATAGGCATAGGCATAGGCATAGGCATAGGCATAGGCATAGGCATAGGCATAGGCATAGGCATAGGCATAGGCATAGGCATAGGGATAGAGATAGGGATGGGGATGGGGATAGGGATAAGGATAGGGATAGGGATAGGGATAGGGATAGGGATATGGATAGGGATAGGGATAGGGATAGGGATAGGGATAGGGATAGGGATGGGGATAGGGATAGGGAGAGGGATTGAGATAGTGATAGGGATAGGGATAGGGAGAGGGATTGAGATAGTGATAGGGATTGGGGGAAGTAGGTTTGTCGCGGCGAATATAACTATAACTTTTATTCAGAGAATAGACAATTTTTTGTTATTCGCAGTCATTAAGATGGACTCTAAGATAATGGTTAGCAATACGGTAATCAAAGACTTTTCTTTAGGCTTCATAGGAATAAGTTTTAGCAGAACAACGTCTGCCGGGTCATCTAGTTGTATATATTTCTTGAAGAAAAAATCAAACGTCAAAATTACTTAAGAAATAAATGCCAATTTTTTCTTGAGCAATTTCTTATGAAGTGGATACCCAGCTTTAATGGAAAAGCAATAGGAGATATTTGGCCCGCGTTGATTTTAATATCAGCGTAAACTGGGCCAATGCATATAAAATAGAAAAAATTTCTCTTAACTAAAAATTTTATTTATTAATTATAAACAAATTAAATAATTTATAGAAAAAATTATATGCCTACCCAGCAGTATTCATCAGCTGGAAAACAGCACATATTTCCTACTGAATATTCAGTAGAGATGTAGTTCTAATATCTGAACTTTCCCTTTCGTTTTTATATAGAGGTGGCGTCGAAAATCAACTACCTGAAAACTGCCGAACGAGAAGGGAGAGTTTCTGTAGGAAAAAAGGCCTGAATACGCAGGGAGAACTTCCATAGCATGTATTTCAGTACACCTGATGTCTTCACTGCGTGTTCAGTTATTTTTTCAGCAATGAATTTTGAACTTACTTTCAGGCTATTTTTCATAATGAATATTCTATTGAATATGCACCTCCTTACCTCAAATACTGCTGGGTATGCACTGCTCCTGACTCACACGAACACATCCATATAAATTTTATGTGGATGTGAGTATGTTAAATGTGCAAAACAGCCAGGCAATTGTTTGTATGGGAAAAATGTTAGCCTATTAATATATAGATTATTATTGCCCACATAGCATTTTATGAAATCCTTGAGCATATTCCAGTCCTTCACGACCCCTCTGTACGTTTAAAATAATCATAAATTTGCTCATTTTCTGATCATCCATTTCGAATATATTTTTTTTTTATAATTTTAGTACAATCGTTTCTGAATCTCTTTTTAATAATTTTTGATTCGTTTTCTGATCGTTTTAGAATTTTTTTGGGATAATTTTTCGGATTATTCTAAGTAACTTTGCATATGGAACCATGGGCCTAAACCGATTTCTAATCAGCATTTTTTAATTTTAGTTAGGATATATTTACAGCTAGTACCAATTGAAACATTCTAGCTTCGGGTTTGGGAATAAAATAAATATACTGTATTACATAGCACCATCCAATTGCATACACTAGTTACCGAAAGATGAAGTCCTATGAGCAAAAAAAGGAACCAATTCCACAAAATAATACTTACAATACAATATGAAATAGAAATTAGCTATAAGCAACAGAAAAAATTTATTTTCATGAATAACTGTTATGAGGCAACGGAAAAAATAAAAATTTTAAAATAAAAGTTACGAGCAACGGAAAAATTTTTTTCTCATGAATAACAGTTATGAAGCAATTGAAAAAATAAAAATCTGAACATAATCGTTATGAGCAACAGAAAAAAATATTTTTCAAACGTAATAGTTACGAGTGAAAAATATTTTTTTTCGGTTTGAAATAACTCTTAAGAAATGAAAGAAAAAGATTTTTGAATTTTTTAATTGTTATGAGGCAATTTTTTTTGAATATTTCTTATAACAGTTATGTCTCTGAACTAAACGGTCACATTTCGATATTTAGCATGACCAATTTGTGATAAATTCTTTTTATAATCATCAAAGGAGCTCGAAAAAGACTCCGTTAGGTGACTTTTATATGATAAAAAATTAAATCACTTTTCAACCGCTGCACATAGGGGTATTTTATCAATCTGGACGGCCAAAACCTCATTTCCTAAAACTGGCCCGATTTCCAAAAAATAAAATTTTTTAGTAGGCCAGGACCCTAACGCATCATCTTCAATAAAAGTTTATTCTCAAAACTCAAACACAAAGTTTTTACAGTCAATGAAAGTTTGGTCATTCGTGTATTTCTCGCGGCATTTTATAACGTTCTTAAAGTTTCAACATTTCCAATTAATATTTTTACGGTTTTAAGTGAAGTTTTTTAGAATACTGTTATGGATTCTTATAATACAGGTAATCGAGTTCAAAATTCATGTTTATTGAGATTTAGTTAGTTGTTAGCGTCTTCTTAATTACATTTTTAAAAAACGATGTATTAAAAAAAAATTTCCCAATTTTTTGTTTTCAAAAGGGTTTTTGTTTAGGTGCCCGGCATTGCCCGGCACTGACTCTTTTTTTTCTAGATAGTCTGTTCCCTGTTATTTTGAGTTCAAGAAAGATCGGTCCGGGCTTTTCCGGTTTTAAGAAAAGCAGGCGATTTTTCACGTTGGGAAAAATGACCCCACCACACACAAAAAAATTAGTTGTTTGTGGATTCGAGAACACCCATCTAGCAACATATACATCGACATGCTCCGAATCCGTCCAATATACCCCCAAAACTTCGTGAAAATTGCGAAAAGCTAAAAAAAGCCCCAAATGGCACATTTCATCGACCCAACCTACTAACATGTATTTCGACGTTCTGAATCCAAATCTGAGGTCGGTTTGGTCTCACTACATCACTTTTTAAAAATGTAAAGCCACATTTTTTTTATGTTAAATTGAATTGAAATCACCATGGGTAACATAATTAACAATTTAAAGCCAAAATAGAGATTTGGCCGCCTAGATTGATTAAATACCACAATGTGCGCTGGTCTGACTCGTTTTCAAGTTTTCTTCTAATCGCAGAAGTGATTAATCAGTTTTTGATCATCAAAGGGATCGAAAAGGCTCGGTATAGTAAGTTTTCATAAAACCGTCTTCCAAATGCCATGTGGGTGCCTTCAGTTTCAATATTTCAAAAGCGATTTGACTAGAATTATCTTAATCTACTCGCAAAATCAATCATTCCAAATAAATGAGTTAATTAATGCTGTGCCAGGTGAAAGGGGCGCCCTTTAAAGATTAGTTGCAAAATTTCTTTTCAGTGTACTTAGTAATTGCTTTTCAACAGCCCCATCTGACATCTGACATAGAAATTACATTTTACCTATAATATACATATTACTATTTTCGCAAAGCACATTTTCAAAATATACATAAATGGCGTCTTTCTCTAATTATCTTCGAAAGAAATGCAAAACTTTCAAAAGTGTCTGCCACTTGATTATAAATCACAAAGCATGAATGCCGCTTTGTATAAATAAAATTTAATACGAGTTGGTGTACCGAAAATTTGCATATCGAGGTCATGTCATGGCATATGCAAATGCAACCCAATAAAAAAAAGAGAAACTTTTAACAAATAAACTCTGCCTGCATCTATCGAATTGTTTATTGAAAGAAAAGAGTTCAACAAGGTTTCTTCAGCATATTTGTTACATTGTTATTTTTGTTGTTGTTAGTCCAAATCGAGTCGAGCATGCTTGTTTGTTATATGCGCAATCAAAAAGGGAAAATATGCATGAAAAACATGCCTTTCTTTACTGCATACCTTTGTGCGCTTCTTAGCATTCCCAAGATGTGAGATGTTGCATGACAAACACACATCCATACATACATACATAAATAATGGATGAGCACTTGGGATGTAAAAATGTTTTGTGTTGTGTGTTGTTTGTTAAATCTTTTTCCTTTGGCTGTTTTCTTTGTTACCGTCGTGCTTTTCAGATTTTTTGCATTTCAGTAAAGAAAAGAAATAAATGCAAAATATACCAAGTGCCACCAATAACCTCACACAAACAAACTCGTAAATAAGCCCTGCAAAAAATGCGATAAGTCCGGGACGTGTCCGGGATCAATCGCAAGGGAGCATGCGACTAATACAATTTTACATCCCTTTATATGGAGTGAATTGATCGCATTTGTTCGAGCATGTCCTATGAAGAGACTAATTGTTCAACTTGTATACCCGAACGGGTACCAATGTAGATTAATCACTAACATACCGAACGGGTACAAATGTAGATCAATCGCTTTCATCCCGAACGGGTACAAATGTAGATCAATCGCTTATATCCCGAACGGGTACAAATGTAGATTAATCGCTTTCATCCCCAACGGGTACAAATGTAGATTTTTCCAAGTTGTTCGCCAAGACAATTTTTAATAACAATCTTTAAAAAATTGTAAATGTTCATGCATATATAAATAAAGATTATATAATGTTTTACTTTTGAAAAAAAATCTTAATAAATAAATAAAAAAAATTGTAAGTTTTGAGTATGCATTATATGAGCGTAATGTAAAGGATTTTTTCATAGGATATTTTAGGCAACTTTTTTTTAAATTATTATTCATCATTGTTATTAAAAGAAAGGGTGTTCAATTCGTTTTACCGGTTCTACAATTTTTTAAATACATTGCATATTTTTGTAAAATTTCTATATTTAAGGAATCTAGATTTGTACCCGTTCGGGATGAAGGCGATTAATCTACATTTATACCCGTACGGGAACAATCGGGGACTAATTGTGGACCGATTGTTCTCGAAAGAGATCAATCGGGGACAAATATCTTTCGGTATTAATGGCACATTTTTTTGCAGGGAGTAGCTACATAAGTATGCATTGTACAGTGGGAATGGATACTTTTTTATACTCAGCTGTACTAGTACACAGAGTATTATAGTTTTAATCACATAACGGTGGATTGTAACAGAATGAAATAATCGATATAGATATAGACTTATATATATCAAAATGATCAGGGTGAAAAGAGAAATCGATTGAGCCATGTCCGTCCGTCCGTCCGTCTGTCCGTCCGTCCGTCTGTCCGTCCGTCCGTCTGTCCGTCCGTCTGTAAACACTCTAACTCGCGCAAAAATTGAGATATTTTGATGAAATTTGAAATACAGGTTGGTATCGAGACTGGGACGGTTGGTATTGAAAATGGGCGAAATCGGACCATGACCACGCCCACCTCCCCTATATAGTAAAAATCAGAAATTTTGTATCTCAGTCACTCATAGAGCTAGAGTGATAAAATTTCACACACGTATTGAGCTCAGTCCCTTATTAAGAAATTTGATGAAATTTTGGAAAATGGGCGGTGCCACGCCCACTTACTAAGGGTCAAACATTGAAATTTTTATGAGTCATAATTCAGAAACCGTTGAAGGTATATCGATGAAATTTGGTATGCGTGATTTACTTACTTAGGCAAACATTTGGACGGAAAATAGTTAAAATCGGTTAACGGCCACGCCCACTTTTATATATGTGTATTATAAAGTGACCTAATAAAAACATTTTAAGCGATATCTCTGTCAAATATAAAGATATATCATTGAAATTTTATGGCAGGAGTCCAACTGTGGGCATAAAACGAAAAACACAAAAAGTTTGGAAAATGGGCGTTGCACCGCCTCTTTTTATAAACAGGAATATACGAGATTTCTGACCCCATAACTCGATAAATTATTTATATATAATGACGAAACTTGGTGTGTACACTTTTATTACTTGTGGTAATACATGTTCAAAATTTTATAGAAATCGGTTGACGACCACGCCCACTTTTATATATGGGTATTATTAAGTGACCTAATAAAAACATTTTGAGCGAAATCTCTGTCAAATATAAAGATAATTCATTGAAATTTTTTGGCATGAGTTCCACAATAGACCGGAAACAAAAAATAGAAAATTTTGGAAAATCGGCGTGCCACAGCCTCTTTTTATACAAAGGAATATACGAGATTTTTTAGCCTAGGTATAACTCGACAAATAATTGAGATATTATGACGAAACTTGGTTTGTACACTTTTACAACTTGTGTTAATAGACACGCAAAAATTTATTGAAATCGGTTTATGACCACGCCTACTTTTTAACAAAGATATTTCTGAAACACCCTTTAGGAATTTGTAACGTGACATCTTTGTAACTGGAAGTCATAAAGGAATGAAATTTTGCACAAAGAATAATATTCATATGCTTAGTTGGATGACTGATAAAAATGTCTAAAATGGGCGTGGCTACGCCAAATTTATGCAGCACTCGCTTTATATAAAATACACCGTGATTCCATCAAACGCAAACAAACAATGAAAGCATACAGCTGAGTATCTAATTTTCGATTCCACTCGAACTTAGGCTTCCTTACTTGTTAAGGATTGGAAACGTCTGCGGCAGCAGGAGTATCGGGCACAAGTACAACTTATTATCAACTTTGATTATCTTCATTTCATTTGTTGGATAATGCTACCGTTGCGATTGAATTTTGATTAAGTATTTGTGCGTTTTTATGTAGATGTGTATATGAACATGATTTAATGTACATATGTGTACATAAAAATATGCACACATATAACCCATTTTCTATCATATAAATATGTACCAGATGCTTTGCCACAAATATCACAATTTCATTTACTTCATACTACTTATGGTTTGATAGGATTTTGATTAAATATTGAAACATTTAGCCAAGGTGTTGAGTGGGAGGAGTTTATTCAACGTCGAGGTCTTACACTACTCAGCTACAGAAAATAAATTCATTCAGCTGGTTGTATGTATATACATAATATAATAATATAGAACAGTGATCTCCACAAAGCCCTTATGGACGCGCGAGCAACGGTACATTGAAATAAAAATCATGGCCGACAATAAGAGCAAAAAAATTGCGGCCGCCCACTTCCTCCATTTTTAAAAGTACACCCGAAAAATTTCGAAAATTTATAAATTGATAATTGAGAGGGGTAGATAAAGAGAATAAATTTATTTCTGGGTATTTTTTTTAAAAATTTTATATATTTTTTTATTTTATTTTAATTTTTTAATTTTTTTAATTTTTTTAATTTTCTTTTTGGTCCTGAAAAAAACGAATAAATTTTATATAATTCAGGGACTTGTAATAGTGATCGAAATCCAAAATGTTCAAACAATTATTACTTAATTTTTCCTTCGATTTTTATCATATCTGCGCATTCTTTAGTTTTTTATATTCTATCGATTTCTTCTGCAGACGGTGCTGGTGTTGTGCGTTTTTATATTTTTCATTATCAGCGCACGCTTTAATAATTAAAGTTTAATTTATAGCTAAATCAGCGCCATCTGATTGAATTAATCTCATTAGTAAATATGTTGCGTATTTTTAGGCACAAAGAAATTACCCATATGCATACAGGTGAAGCTAATAAAAGGGTGTTAAAAAATCTACATAGGTATATACGTACATACATACATACATATGTACATATGAACATACACATATCACTATCGAATTCCGTATCAAATCTTAATTTTCAAATAAAAGATGTAATGAATTTTTCTCAGTGCGTGGGCGTTACCTCGCTTTCGTAAGCTTCTGCAGAAAATAAAAAAGAAAAATGGCAGCCAAAAATGGCGTGTATACAACCCCAGTCGGAATTGATTGCTTTCAAAATTCAGGTTTCTTTGAATACTTTTAAAAGTGTTCAATATAATAAAATAAACTAACACCTAATTTTGTCTTCCAGGTCTGATAGTGAAAAAATAGTTTAGACCAAAAACAATTCCAAAATTATTCCTTTATAGGTAATTTTACATAAATTAATAGTAATTTTACGCTGCCGTTCCTAATGGGTATAACATTAAACTTCGTTTGTAGGCGAGAGGATAGAATGCGCGGTCGCGGAGATTTTCGGCGCGCTTGCCTATGCTTAAGCGCGGCACAAAAACAAAAAGCGCGGAAGCGCGTAGGCAGTGGAGACCCTTGATATAGAAGAAAGAACTTACAATTAAAATAATAGTACAAATAAAGTAAATATTGATATACGTAGTAATAAGTGTAACAAGTAAGGTATCTGTTGTCACTTGTTAAGAGCGAACAACAGGGATCTTCTTATTTGCAAAATAGATTCTGAAATATCAAAATTAGTATAATAAGAATTGAAACTTTTACATAAGCAACGGAATGGTTCATGTAATTCAAAATTTGTTCTACACTGCTTTAAGACGATTGGTTGAAAATATCTTGATGGGCGAGTAGGAACATTTAAGTTTACCTCGCTTAGAAGAGATGGGCTCTCAACTGATCCCTTTAACAGTTTAACCAGGAATACGACGCCTAACATCTCCCTGCGGCTTGATAATGTTGGAAGATTAATAAGCTTCAGCCGACTAGTGTACGGGGGAAGATTGCACCGAGGGTCCCAGTGCAAATCTCTTAACGCAAAAAGTAAGAACTGTTTTTGTACTGATTCGAGTCGATCAGAATGAACTTGATATTGCGGACTCCATATTATAGAGGCATATTCTAGTATTGGTCTTACTAACGTTGTAAAAAGGGTTTTAGTTATATATGGGTCTCTAAATTCCTTAGACCAACGCTTTACAAATCCCAAGACACTTTTAGCTTTATTTACTGTGACGTTTATATGCAAATTGAAGTTAAGTTTACAATCGAATCTGACTCCTAGGTCGACAAAATCATAAACCTGTTCCAAACTATAGTTATTAATTGTGTAAGTTGCTGGTTGTATATTCTTCCGCGAAAAGCACATAAATTTACATTTATTAAGATTAAGTGGCATAAGATTATAATTGCACCAAGTAGCAAAGGAATTTAAATCAGTTTGGAGCGCAGATCTTTCTTCCAAAGAAGAGTATGACTTGAAAAGTTTCACATCATCGGCATACATAAGAATTTTTGAGTTGTTAATAGCATAAGAAATGTCATTTATAAATAATAAGAACAGAGTCGGACCGAGATGGCTCCCTTGTGGAACTCCAGAAGATACATCAATGACGTTGGAAAAAGCATTTTTGAAAACTACACTTTGTGTTCTATTTGAAATATAAGAAGCAATCCATTTTAAAAGAATAGGTTGAAAGCCAATCAGATCAAGTTTACGGACAAGTAATGAGTGGTTAACCTTATCAAAAGCCTTGCTGAAATCTGTATAAATGACATCCGTGTTAACATTTTCCCTAAACCCATTAGAAACATGAGTGGTGAATTCCAGTATGTTAGTAACAGTTGATTTACCTCTACAGAACCCATGTTGCGAGGTTCCTAGCGACGAGGAAATAGAATTTTTTAGGTGATTATTGACAATAGCCTCAAACACCTTAGGAATAGCAGACAGTTTTGCTATGCCACGATAATTTTCAATGTTATATATGTTTCAATATTATATAACTAAAATATCATTTTACTTAGCAAAATTAAACTCTTTGCCTATTTGAGTTTGCTTGTTCTTTGGCTTGCAAAATGAAAATGTTTTCTTGTCTAAATATGTAAAGCCACAGATTAATCGTATGCATTGTCAGCCTTATCCAACTTTAATGGGCCAGCCGCCTATGGGTTCGGTATCGGATATCTAAACTAAGTAATTTGTATTAAATGTATTTTATATGATTTACATTTACATAAGAATTTAATTACTTCAACTTACACAGCATTTAATTTTCGTAGCTAGTTGGTAGAAGCTACCAAATTAATATAAATCAGAGCTAAAAGTGGGACTTGAATAATTTGCATTCAAAATTAATGAATGAATGTAAAATATGAAGCAAAAATTTAAAGAATATTTACTCAACTTCTCCATATTAATACAAGTATAATAATAACAAGTAAGGAAGCCTAAGTTCGAGTGGAATCGAACATTAGATACTCAGCTGTATGCTTTCATAATTTGTTTGCGTTTGATGGAAACACGGTGTACTTTATATAAAGCGAGTGCTGCATAAAGTGGGCGTAGCTACGCCCATTTTCAACATTTTTAACAGTCATCCAACTAAGCATTTGAATATTATTCTTTGTGCAAAATTTCATTCCTTTATGACTTCTAGTTACAAAGATGTCACGTTACAAATTCCCAAAGGGAGTTCCAGAAATATCTTTGTTAAAAAGTAGGCGTGGCCGTCAACCGATTTCAATAAATTTTTGCGTGTCTATTAACACAAGTTATAGAAGTGTATAAACCAAGCTTCGTCATAATATCTCAATTATTTGTCGAGTTATAGGCTAAGAAATCTCGTATATTCCATCTTCTAAAAGGAGGCGGGGCCACGCCCATTTTTCAAAATTTTTGTGTTTTTTGTTTTATGTCCATAGTTGGACTCCTGCCATAAAATTTCAATGAATTATCTTTATATTTGACAGAGATATCGCTTAAAATGTTTTTACTGGGTCACTTTATAATACCCATATATAAAAGTGGGCGTGGTCGTCAACCGATTTTGGTAATTTTTCGTCCACGTATTTGGCTAAGTAAATATATCACGCGTACCAAATTTCATCGATATATCTTTAACGGTTTCTGAGTTATGGCCTATAAAACTTTCAATATTTGTCCCTTAATAAGTGGGCGTGGGACCGCCCATTTTCCAAAATTTTTGTATTTTTTGTTTTATGTCCGTAGTTGGACTCCTGCTGCAAAATTTCAATGAATTATCTTTATTTGACAGAGATATCGCTTAAAATGTTTTTATTAGGGCCCTTTATAGTTCCCATATATAAAAGTGGGCGTGGCCGTCAACCGATTTTGACAATTTTCCTTCAAAACATTTGTCTAAGTAAGCAAATGACGCATACCAAATTTCATCGATATATCTTCAACGGTTTCTGAGTTATGACATATAAAACTTTCAATGTTTGACCCTTAATAAGTGGGCGTGGCACCGCCCATTTTCCAAAATCTCATCAAATTTCTTCATAAGGGCCTGAGCTCAATACGTGGGTGAAATTTCATTGCTCCAGCTATATTAGTGGCTGAGATACCAAATTTCCGATATTTTCTATATAGGAAAAGTGGGCGTGGTAATGGTCCGATTTCACCCATTTTCAATACCAACTGTGCCAGTCTCGATACCAACCCGCATTCCAAATTTCATCAAAATATCTCAATTTTTGCGCGAGTTAGAGTGCGTACGGACGGACGGACGGACGGACGGACATAGCTCAATCGATTTCTCTTTTCACCCTGATCATTTTTATATATATAAGTCTATATCTATCCCGATTATTTCGTTCTGTTACAATCCACCGTTATGAAATGAAAACTATAATACTCTGTGTACTAGTACAGCCGAATATAATAATATAATACAATGGCGCTATTATAACTCTGACGAGTTTTATGGCCGAGCTTCTGTCCCAATTCGAGGTGTGCTCCGTTTTGTTTTTCCTACTAATTGGGTGGACCTACAGTTTTATGCCGGCTCCGAACGGCGAATGCATTTTTTGTGAGAAGCTTTTTCATGGCAGAAATACTCTCGGAGAGTATGCCGCCCACTGCCGAGAGGTGACCGCTGCTCTTAAAAAACCCAATAATTGGATTTTTACTAATTAGAAAAATTGTTTTTGGTGTTTGGCTCGGACCGTGGTTTGAACCCGAGACCTCTGGCATAACAGGCGAGCACTCTACCCACTTCACCACAGCGGCCACCAAGTATGCAAAACGTAAAAATGTTTGACCCAGCTGCTCTTATTAACTCTTATTGTAACCGCAGAAAACTTTAAAATTAAATCTCTACAAATATGAAAATTGAAAGTTGCAACTTATTTGTGCCACACAAAATAACTACACTTCCACACCACTTAATATGGCGGACGCGTTTTTTTTTTTTTTTTTTTATAGTAGGGGGAAGCATCGAAAGCCGAAGTGCGAGACTTTAACCCGCTAAACCTAACCTACTCCCACCCAAAGCCACTCCTACGGAACCACCGGACAGGTATTACTTCGTAGGAGGGCGGATAGACTAAAAGTCTTCTTTCAACGGACAGGACTATTAACGCCTACTACATTGGTCAGAGTATCTCAGTTGGGCTAATATTGACGCTGACGCGTCGCTAACTGCCTCCCACATAACAGAGGACTGACACATAAGTGCAGTCAAATTTTCCACCGAAACTCTTGTTCCCGCGATCTCGTTCAGCCGTGATCGCACAGCTGAGAAACGAGGGCAATGAAAAAACACATGTTCTGCGCCCTCTATCACGTCGGAACACTGAGGACAGAAAGGACTATCATTTCTCTTGAATCTGTAAAGATACGCCCTAAAGCACCCATGTCCGCTAAGGAACTGAGTAAGGTGGAAATTGAGGTCGCCCTGCTCTCTATCTGCCCAACTGTTTATATTAGGAATTAACCTATATGTCCACCGACCTTTAAGCGAGGTTTGCCAGCGTTCCTGCCACAATAGGCGACTTTTCTTCCTTTCTTCGGTTCTGTGTGAGTTTAGCACCGGTTTCGTTGCACTGTATATTTTGCTAGTTTCTTGGGCTTGAATGTCTATCGGCGGCATGTTTGCTAAAACTTCAGCAGCGTCACCATATGGCGGACGCGTGTGTATATACATATGTATGTACATACTAGGGATTCCAATCCCGGGATCCCGGGATCCCGCCATTTTTGACTCCCCGAAAATCCCGGGATAGCTAGAATTTTATCCCGGGATTTTCGGGATAAGGTAAAGAGAGAATATTCCGCTATTATAGCAAAGAAAAGTTATATTTTATATAATTTTTATTGGTCTCAGATCTGTATACTAATAGCATTTCCTATTCTGAATGAAAATGTTGCATTATTACATTGCAGCATTATCAACATGTGTCCTGTGCCCTATTAAAGTGGTGCATTTTTCATGTGATGAATTAAACAAAAATAATGCAACCTTTTACTTGTGCTAAGAGCAGAAAATGTTGCCCGTAGTCGGGCCAGTTTTATATTTTGTCAATAGCACAAACATACCTAAAAAAAGTGTTGAGTCTGTGTGGAAGAGAACAAAAAAATGTGACAGCAGCTAGAATAAAAAAGTCCATTAGTCAAAGTAAGGATTACAATTTTTGATTTTTTTAATAATTAAATTTTTTGGTGTTGAAGTACGCGTTGTAAGGAAACGTACGTTAGGTATTTTTAAAGCTTTTAGCTTGTGGCAAAATTCATTTCATAATATCTATTTCCTGATTTTTGGTCATTTATTTCTCAAATGTTTTTTGGAATTTTCCCACATGGAAAGTAAATAATGGAAGAAAATTGAAACAAAATTTTAATTAGACTTAATCGTCTTACAACACTGTACTAAAATTAAATACGCAGCTGCATACTCGGAATTCATATCAAAATTTTTCCTCCGATATTATCTATCCAGAAGTTGCATTAATTTTCTGGATTTTTCGGCAAGCTTGGAAATATTCGCTTAAACAAAGTACGTCGTTAAATTCTAAAATTTTTTTATTAATATCTTAAAAGTACCAACTGCAAAGGCAAATGTTTTGTTCGCCAAATGTATGTAATTTTCGTTGTTGGTTGTGCTTTTTAAAGTAACTCTTAGGTATTATTAAATAATGCGCATGATTTTACATTCCTATTTTATTTTGTTACTAATGAAATAATAAAAAATGGCAATAAAAATCTATTTTTTCTTTGCATTTTAAAGTTGTAACGTTTCTCTAAAAATATATTTACTTTTTTCAACCCCAAATATAAAATAATACTGGTGGAAATTTTTTTGTAACAGAAAAAAAATTCTACGTTTCAAAAGGATTTCGTTGTAGTTTTTGAGATATTCATGTTCAAAGAGGCGAAAAACGTAGTTTGTGGCCATATTCACTCCTCAATATTTTTAAAATTACTCACTTTCATTAAAAACTGATTACATCTATTGAAAGCACGATCATTTCTTTTGAAGACAACGTAGATATCTGAATAAGATACCCAAAACAGCAAAGCGCTGTTTTCAAGAGAAATGATCGTTCTTTCAATAGATGTAATCAGTTTTTAATGAAAGTGAGTAATTTTAAAAATATTGAGGAGTGAATATAGCAGGGACCGTAATCATTATGAGTTTTAGTATAAAAATCGCATTTAATCATTATATGTTGAGTTTTTTTATATTTAATCAAAAATAATCATTATTTTTTGAGTTTTATTTTTTTTATCAGAAATAACACTTATTCCTTGAGCGATATTTAATCTTTCAGAAATAATCATTATTGTGTGAGTTTTATTTTTTTGATCGGAAATAACACTTATTCCTTGAGTGATATATTTATCGTTCAGAAATAATCATTATTGTGTGAGTTTAATTTTTTTCGATCAAAAATATCACTCAGTCACGAAGTTATATCGATGGGAATTTTTTTGTAATTATGTTCTAGAGCACTTCAGAGAAAATTTGAGTTTTTCGACCTAAGCAAAAAAATAAAACTCAAAGAATAATTTTTATTTCTCAGCGATAAATATATCACTCAAGGAATAAGTGTTATTTTCGATCCAAAAAATAAAACTCAAAAAATAATGATTATTTCTGAGCGATAAATATATCACTCAAGGAATAAGTTTTATTTTTGATCAAAAAAATAAAACTAAAAAAATAATGATTATTTTTGATTTTTATGGATATCGCTTAAAATTTTTCGATCATAGTGGATTCGGATAGTGCTCTTTCAGACATGCACACACACAAACTCAATACTCTTCTACAATGTTTGCAAGTGTTTAATTTTTTTCACTGAAAATATAACGAATAGTGATTATTATGGGTCCCTGGAATTTTTCGTCTCTTTGGACATGAATATCTCAAAACCTACACGTATTACCGAAAATCCGACTTCAGATTCAGAATCAGCGCACCGAAATCCTTTAGAAAAGTAGAATTTTATTTGAGTTAGAAAATTTTTTGGAAATTTTGTCGGCCTGTTGTAATTAAAGTCCAAATCCCGGAATAAATCCCGGGATCCCGGGATTATAAAAACAAATCTCGAAAATCCCGGGATCGTAAAAATCGGAAAAATTGGAATCCCTAGTACATACATAGATAGTCGTATAAATGCGTGCACGAGTGTAGTATTATGTTGTAATAAAATAGTTTTTTTTTGTTGTTGTTGCAACTATATTGCATAAATGTGTTGCAAGCAACGCTCGAGTGGGCACTGAAGTATACGACAAATCCACTTCAAGTCGAGTAAAATAAAGTGCAAATAAAATAAAAATGGAAAATTTAAAAAGAAAAAAAGTAAAAAACAATGCTTTTATGTAAGTAAATAGCACATGTGTATGCTTTCTCTGTAGAAATTTGCCTGTGATACGATTTTATTTTATTGTTACTATTTATTTTTATTTTTGTTTTTGTTTTTAGCAGGGATGGAAAATAATAGTTATTCTTGAATTTTTAACTCGAAAAGGCAATGGGAAAGAGTTAGCGTTTTTAATATTTGCTTTATTTGGTCATACTGATCGTGGTTTAGACTGCAGCCCCGGGGTACGGTTCGAAATCGTTATATGTCGGAGTCTAAATAACAAAAAGAGACAAATATTATATACAGAATAGAAATACCAAATACCAATACCAAATAGAAATTCCGGATTTTAATATCGATAACCGAATCCCGAATACGAACACGAATACGAATATTAAATACGAATATCGAATATGTATACCGAATACGAATACCAAATAGGAGTAACGAATACGTAATACAAATAACGAATACCAATTTCGAATAGGAATACCGAATTTTAATATTGATGACTGACTACCGAATATTATTACCGAATATCGTATACGAATACGAATATCGAATACGAATACCAATACCGAATAGGAATACAAAATACAAATAGCGAATACAAATACCGAATAGGAATACCGCATTTTAATATCGATAATCGAATACCAAATATTAATACCGAAAAGAATACCGAATACAAATACCGAATACAAATACCGAATAGGAATACCGAATTTTAATATCGATAACCGAATAACGAATATTAATACCGAATAGAATAACGAAAACGGAATACAAATACCGAATACAGAATACAAATAACGTAAACCAATTTCGACTATGAACACCGAATTTTAATGTCGATAACCGACTACCGAATATTAATGCCGAATACGATACGGAATACAGAATACAAATACCAAATAACAAATACAGAATACAATTAACGAATACCAATTTCGAATAGGAGTACCGATTTTTAATATCGATAACCGACTACCGAATACTAACACCGAATACGATTACCGAATACAAATACGACTATTGCATACGAATATTTATACCGAACACGAATGCTAATAGATTCACTACAACAAAAAGCAACAACAGCAAAAAAATCGATGAAACCGGTGAATTAACTCAATTGGTGAAATCGTTGAAAAAACAAAATCAAAAATAAATAAAAACAAGTATGGAAGCCTAAGTTCGAGTGGAATCGAACATTAGATACTCAGCTGTATGCTTTCATTGTTTGTTTGCGTTTGTTCGATATAGGGTGGTGTATTTTATATGAAACGAGTGCTGCATAAACAGGGCGCAGCCACGCCCATTTTAAACATTTTTATCAGTCATCCAACTAAGCATATGAATATTATTCTTTGTGCAAAATTTCATTCCTTTATGACTTTTAGTTACAAAGACTTCACGTTACAAATTCCAAAAGGGTGTTTCAGAAATTTCTTTGTTAAAAAGTAGGCGTGGTCATAAACCGATTTCAATAAATTTTTGCGTGTCTATTAACACAAGTTGTAAAAGTGTACAAACCAAAGTTTCGTCATAATATCACAATTATTTGTCGAGTTATAGGCTAAAAAAGCTCGTATATTCCTTTGTCCAAAAAGAGGCGGTGCCACGCCCATTTTCCAAAATTTTTCTATTCTATGTTTCCGCTCTATTGTGGAACTCATGCCACAAAATTTCAATGAATTATCTTTATATTTGACAAAGATATCGCTTAAAATGTTTTTATTAGGTCACTTTATAATACCCATATATAAAAGTGGGCGTGGCCGTCAACCGATTTCGCTAAAATTTTTAACGTGTATTACCACAAGTAATAAAAGTGTGCACACCAAGTTTCGTCATTACATATAAATTATTTCTCGAGTTATGGGCTCAGAAATCTCGTATATTCCTTCTTCTAAAAAGAGGCGGTGCCACGCCCATTTTCCAAAATTTTTGTGTTTTTCGTTTTAGGTCCATAGTTGGACTCCTGCTATAAAATTTCAATGATATATCTTTATATTTGACAGAGATATCGCTTAAAATGTTTTTATTAGGTCACTTTATAATACACATATATAAAAGTGGGCGTGGCCGTCAGCCGATTTTTAATTATTTTCCGCCCAAACGTTTGCCTAGGTAAGTAACTCACGCGTACCAAATTTCATCGATATATCTTCAACGGTTTCTGAGTTATGGCATATAAAACTTTCAATGTTTGACCCTTAATAAGTGGGCGTGGCACCGCCCATTTTCCAAAGCTCAACACGTGGGTAAAATTTCATCGCTCCAGCTATATTAGTGACTGAGATACCAAATTTCCGATTTTTTCTATATAGGAAAAGTGGGCGTGGTCATGGTCCGATTCGCCCACTTTCAATACCAACCGTCCCAGTCTCGATACCAACTTGCAGTCCAAATTTCATCAAAATATCTAAATTTTTGCGAGAGTTAGAGTGTTTACAGATGGACAGACAGACGGACGGACGGACATGACTCAATCGATTTCTCTTTTCACCCTGATCATTTTGATATATATAAGTCTATATCTATCTCGATTATTTCATTCTGTTACAATCCACCGTTATGTGATTAAAACTATAATACTCTGTGTACTAGTACAGCTGAGTATAAAAATTAAATTCAAAATTTAATAGTTATTTTTTGTCTTTTTCGATAAAAGTCATAACCGTTACGATATCTGATTCTTCGTTTTTTTTGTGTTACATTCGCTAATGGTGTAAACAACATATTGCCCTGTATGAATTTTTCTCTCACATACAATTTTACACATCTGCGGTACTTGAACAAACGCGTTGAAGTGCCCACTTTTTATTTCTACAATTTCTGAGTAGAAACGTACTTATTGACATAACTACATAATGTATTATGATTTTCTGCAGAAGGCGGAATTGGCGTAATCGATTAATAGGTGTGACCAATTTAATACCAAAAATTTTTGTTTAAAGAGTTTGTTTGAAAAATAGTCATGTGATACATATAAGTACATAGCTGTCGAAACTGAGTATAATCTTTTTAAAATTTGGCAACATGTGAGATTGAAGGCATAAAATCAGAGAAAAAACGGGAGAGGAGTGACCGCTATTTACAAAAATATCTATGAGAATTCGTAAACCACAACACGAATATTTGTTAGGCGAAATCGCTTTTTATAAATGCTTGTTTAGCTAAAATTGTTAATATTGCTGAGACTTTGTATTGGCCATGAAGGATACAGAAAGTCTGGTAATGGATAAAGCTTTATTTATGTTAGTGTAGCGAAAATTTTGGGGAGTACTGAAATGGTAAAAGTATAGACATATTCGGGTATGCTATGTTAGCTTTCACCTCAGCCTAGTCTGTCTACTCGCTGTTATGTTATTAACTTGTGAATTTATGTTCTGCGCTCTACCAGTTTTTTATTGTGCTGTTATTAAAGTGAGTTTTTTCTACTAAAAATTCTTGTTTGTGTGTTTTTTTGTCTGAAGGGATACAATGATTTAATTTGTATTAGAGTTGGTTTCATATGTCACAATGGGCAGGAATAAAAAGTTATTAAAAAGTAAAAAAAAAATTAAAAAAAGTTATATGCATTTAAATGAAGTGCGGTAGTCGTATTGCCTTGAGGTCGTATGTATGTGATATAAGCTTAGATTGTAACCACACCATTCTCCTCTATTAATGCCTAAAAAAAGAATTGAAAAAAGGGTTAAAATTCAAACCGGAGCTAAATAAGTAAAATATGCAGAGAAAAGTGGGAGCTATTGGAAAAGCGGGCGTGGCACCTGCCATACAAACTTAGTCTTTCATGCTGAATATCTCTGGAAGGGTTTTTCGTAGAATATCAAAACTTGGTGGCAGGATAAGCGTAATCAACGCAAAACTTATGATAAAAATGTGGAGTTAATGGAAATGGGGGCGTAACACACCGATGCAATAGTTCCATTTTTTCTCGTAATTATGGTACTTATATTGTTTATCTCCGTGCCAGTCTCCAGAGTCCTACCATGAAAACCAGAGGCGGTCGCTTCATACAAGCCGAGAAGCCCGGCTTGCGATTTTCGTTCATTTCATATGAAATTCTTTAAAATCTGGTTATTTTACGTTTTAAATTTGTTTACTATTTAAGTTCTCAATAATATAGCCCCCACTGTAACATGCCCCTAAAAGCCTGCTAAGAAAATAGCGCAAATACACCACCAATCCACCTCACAATGTGTATTTTGTTTGTACAGCCAATCACAGCACAGTGAGCATGCTTCAACGTTTCCACATATTAGCTTTTACGTGGCTTTCAAAACAGAATAACATAGCTTGTTTTCTCGCTTTCGCTAAGGAGAAACCAATTGCTTATTTTCAGACTTAAATTGAAAAAAAAACTAGCAAATCACTTTTTTTATTTTTCACATCAAATTTGTATGCGAATGTGAAGCTGGCTTCGGCTTCAGTATTCACAGCCATATGCATATTTGATTTGATCTTCGTTTGCATGTACATACTTATGCACATAATTTCTTACATCTGCATGTGCAGGCAAACATAAATATCAAATACCAGATTATAAAAGGGTTGATTGTGATTTTTAGCGACTATTGGCACAATATCAAGATAATTTTAAAAAGCGGTGGAAATCAATTTGGACCTCAGTTTTTCAAACACTATAGCACCCTTTTTTTAAGCAATAAGCAAATACACTTGCTACTGCTGAAATTTCCGTCGGTATAAGGAAACTAAAAATACCTCTGCGCATTCGTGTAAGATTTCCCTAGCGCACGTTTTTATATTTAAGAATTATGTAAATACGAAATTTTTTATTTTAAAAATGTTCAGAGTAAAATTGCAAAATCAAGAAAAAACGATTTTAATTTAAAAATGTTTATTTTTGTTTAAAGCACTATGAGATTTTGAAGGAAAAACTTTCGTTTTTATTCCAGTAATTTTAATTTTTAATTTAAACATGTTTCTTTTTAAATCCTAAATACATTTTAATTTAAAAAATTTAATTTTTAATTTAAAAAATTTCATTTATAAAATAAAAATTACTTGGTTTAAAACGTGCATTATAAAAATAAAAATTTTATTTTTGATTCCTTTTCTCTGAGTACACAAACAAAAAAATGTGTATCAGGAAAACAAAAATAAAAAATACATATGAAAAAAACAAAAAAAAAAAAATAAACGAGAAAAAACGATCTTCAAATACCCGAATTGTTCAAATGCCCGTACAAACATACGCGTGATAAACAAACAAACGAGCGTTCGAGCATTGAAAAGCATTTATTCGGGCCACTCGAAAATGTTAAAAAGAAATCGAGAACTCTAAATCAAAGTCAATGACGAAACGCAATCAGACTTTTAAATAATACAGCAAAGGAAATTACATAAATGGCTAATGGTTATGCTTCACACATAGGCTTGCCCAGGCAATTTATGCTAGGTCCGCCACTGATGAGCACTTCCAGAGCTACTCGACTTGAAAGATTGCGTTTGTATAGGAGGTGCAACGTCCCCTTTTGCAATAGCTCCCATTTTTTGTCATAAATATAGTACTGATAAATTTTCATAATATTTATGCCATTTATGTATACTATAGAGTCTAAAAGTTGTTGTATTACAAAACTTAATATATGTAATAATATAATACAATGGCGCTATTATAACTCTGACGAGTTTTATGACCGAGCTTCTCTCCCAATTCGAGGTGTGCTCCTTTTTGTTTTTCCTACTAATTGGGTGGACCTACAGTTTTATGCCGGCTCCGAACGGCGAATGCATTTTTTGTGAAAAGCTTTTTCATGGCAGAAATACACTCGGAGGGTATGCCGCCCACTGCCGAGAGGTGACCGCTGATCTTAAAAAACCCAATAATTGGATTTTTACTAATTAGGAAAATTGTTTTGGTGTTTGGCTCGGACCGTGGTTTGAACCCGAGACCTCTGGCATAGCAGGCGAGCACTCTACCCACTGCATCAAGACGGCTACACGGTATTACAAACTTAACGTGGGTAAAAGTCACAGATTTAGTCAACATAAAATTTTCTCGAAAACAAAAAAAAAATTTTTTTATTTTGGAGGGTAGTTTAAGGACACCTTGAAGTTTATTTTTGATTTTTTTTAAAGAAAATCTATGCTATATTTCATGACTTTACACTGAAAAAAAAAATATATTTTTATTCTAAATCATATTATTTTTAAAAATTTTTTTTATTTGTTTTATAAATTTCAATAATTGTATATACTTTCTGTAGTATAAGATTTTTTTCTAAAATAGTTTAAATGATATTTTAACTCAAAAAAAAGCTGTCAACATTTTCAACTGTTAATAAAATCCAAATTATTGAAAATTTCAAAAAAAAATTGCCACACTATTCTAGATGTCAAATACTAGATGTGTTCCGAATTTGAAGAAAATCGGAGATATCGACTTATCTTTTCATATGGAACGCCTCATATAGGTATATTTGTTCTTTCCTTTGCTGCTAATAACTTCAGCTCGCTTACATAAGTACGTCGTCGACCCCAAAAGGTAAGCATTGTATTATGCAAACACAAACCAACATGCGACTCTGAATTCGCCATTTCAATTTAGACTTTCATTCAACATTCGTTTTGTTTTACATTTTAATTGTGTTTAAATAAAACTCATTCACCTTAAGGTGGGCTTGCTGAGCAAACAGACGCCAGCGAGGGCGGAGGGTGACCCCTCATCCGCATGTTAAATAAATTACAATCTTGACATAAAAACACAATTTTCCAACGGCTTGGCACATTCAAGTCAAACACTTTGTGTCAAGGCATGTTTGTTTGTAAGCACGGCCACCGCCACCGCCACCACCACTAGCTGAGCTGAGAAAAAGTTGTAGCAATTCACTAAGAAAAGGCATAAAAATATATGTATGTACATGAGTATATGCACATACATACATGTAAAGGACACACACACACGCGAAGTATCGTTTCATTATTTAAAACAAAAATTAGAAAAAGTGCATTTAATTTTTATAACACAATGAGCTGGTAGGTGGTTGGTTGGCTTTAAGCTTCGTTGAGTCTAAGTGCTTTGTTTAATTTGCTTTATTTATGCATTTATGTTTACTTAGTAATGTGTGTATATGTCGTTTTTGCTCTGCATTTGGTGAAAAAATAATAAAAGTTGCATTGCTTCTTTGCTTAAGCAGAATGGTCACCAGTGCGTATACGTAACATTTGCCCTCAACTTTAGGCTTTCAATATATTTGCACCAGAATGGTTTTAGTTTTGCTAAGTATTTGCATAGAAGCTCAAATCCTTCGTTGTTTTTCTGAGCTGCAGAAGGTTTATCTACAAAAACAAAAAAAACTACAACAACATTTTAACATTTAGTATTTGTAAAAGAAAAAATTCAACTTGCTTACTGCAATTAAGTGAATTCGACAGACAAATTTAGGTTATTCCTTATTGCACATAAAATGTCTATAAAAATTGTTTAATAGCACATTTAATTTGTGTGTTTGTAGTCAAATAAAAATTCTGAATGCGTGACTAAAATTGTGATTAAAAAAGAATACACAAATCAATAAATGTTGCAAGCGAGAATCATTCAAAAAAGGTATAAAAATACGAACGTGCTTAAATAGAAAAATATATCTATGTAAGAAAAAGTAAAAGAAAGACTGAAAATAGAAAAAAGTTAAAGAAAAACAAAACAAAATAGTAACAATAGAACATTCAAATAAAATTGAACTACAAGCAAGATGAATGCAATAAAAATTGATGGCCCGCAGTCAAAAGGAAACAGTTTGCCAACATTTCCTGCTGCTTTGGCTGTTCTGCTCTGACGCTTTTCTTTGTTTTGTGCTTCTGCAAAGTGGCATAATACTGTTGTTGTTATTGTTGTTGGTTTTTTTGTTAACAAAAAGCAGGTGAAAGTTGAATGTACAAGAAAAATAAGACACAAACCAAGCGAAAGAAGGTTTCGGTTGAAATTGCAATTCGTATAACCAGTTGTGGTATTTTATAATGCAACATTGACTATTTGCAACAACTTTCATGTATTCTGTGAAAGCATTTTATTTATTACTTACCCTGGTTTATCTGAAATAAATTGTTTGTACGCCGTAGGTATATAATTTGAAAATACTTTTATGTAAATGCGAAATTCAATACATAAACGAGGCGGAGCATAAAACGAAAACCAGTGTTTATACAAATGAAAGCGAGATAAGAAAAAAAAAAAAACGAAAGAACAACTCAAACAAAAGCGAACTAGTAGCTATACTCGCTAACTGGTCGATAACAATTTCCCTCTGCTCGCTATCATTCACATATAAATTTGGCAGATAGAAATTTATAGCGAGCAGAGAAATTGTGAATCGAAAACGGCTATTACACTCAAAATAATATTTCGTAAATATTACGAAATCTTTCGTACATATTACGAAATTCTTTCGTAAAATTGAGCAACGAATGGTTTCGTAAATAGTACGAAAGCTATTTCGTACTATTTACGAAATACTTTCGTAGTATTTACGAAATACTTTCGTATATTTACGAAGGCTTTCGTACTATTTACGAAATACTTTCGTAGTATTTACGAAAGTTTTCGTACTATTTACGAAATACTTTCGTATATTTACAAAGGCTTTCGTACTATTTACGAAATACTTTCGTACTTTTGAGCAACGAAAGATTTCGTAAATATTACGAAGGCTGTTAGAGCTGTCAAATTGTTGTACAATTTACCAAATTATTTTTTTGCTTAACGTTAAAAAAACCGTAATTATTCCATACATATGTATATATATGTACATATGATGTATATTTCAACGAAATCTGAAAACTTTTTAGAAATATGTATATCAATGTCAGAAAGAGAAAGATGTTTTATATATGCATAAGAAATAAGTTTAGATAATTTCATTTTAGTTTTAAATATCTACTAAAATTAATTTATTCAATTAATTTAAAAGTTTTTTATTTATTTTAATATTTTACATTTATATTAATATTAATTTTAGTAACTAATAAAATAAGAGATACTTATTGCTTATACGTGTTCTGACAAACATAGAAAACTTTGGAAATCGCAATTTGCAAATATGGACGTCGTTCCGATCCACTTAAATAGATAATCCTGCGAAAAAGAAAGAAAAAAAAGAAAAAGAAAAAGCAAAAGAAAAATAAAAAGAAAAAGAAAAAGAAAAATAAAAATAAAAAATTAAGACTAAGATAAAGAAAAATAAAAATTAAAAAAAAAATTACTAAGATAAAGATAGAGAAAGATAAAGATAAAGATAAACATAAAGATAAAGGTAAGATAAAGATAAAGATGAAGGGAAACTACTTAAAACCTTAAAATTCAAGCAGCTACACTCAGAGAGAAAAATAAAAAAAATTTATTTTTAAAATTCATGTATTAAACCAGATCGTTTTTATTTTAAAAATGAAAATTTGTTAATTTAAAATGAAACTTTTGAAATAAAAATGTATTTTGGATTAAATAGAATCATTTTTAAATTAAAAATTAAAATGAAGAGAATAAAAGCGCAAGTTTTAGGTTAAAAATCTCATAGGACTTGAATTAAAAATAAACATTTTTAAATTTAAATGTTTTTTCTTAATTTTACAATTTTACAATGAAACTTTTTAAAATAAAAATGGTCGTATTTACGTCCATTTTAAATACGATTTTGCCAATTTTAAGCACGTTTTCATATGTTTTTAAAATGTTTTTGTCTGAGTGAAGAAATATCTCTTTATATTATTTTATTAAGTATTTATATAGGAAAATAGATAAGACCGAAAAAAAGTAAAGTAAATCTAATCTACTCACCCTTAAGTTTAATCAAGTTGGAAAATATCACAGTTTATTTTATATATCAATATTGTCTTTTTATATACAATGCATTATTCTTTTATACATTATTTCATTACGAACTTACTACTTAAAATAATTTTTGATATTATTGCACCGACTCAACGCTTTACAATGAAAGAAGACTTGTACGGTAAAATATTTTTGTACGAAAATATTTCGTATATATTACGAAAGTATTTTGTAAATCATTTAAACCTTTGATAATGTTACGAAAGTATTTCGTATATATTACGAAAGTATTTCGTAAATCTTTTAATCCTTTGATAATGTTACGAAAACTTTCGTACAATATACGAAATTATTCGTAAAGATAATTTTAAGAAAACTTACGAAAGTGTTTCGTAATATTTACGAAATATTTCGTAATATATACGAAAAAAATATTAGAAGATGGTTTACGAAAGCCCTTTCGTAATATTTACGAAAGATTCGTAAAATTAGATTTTGTTGAGAAAAATGCTTTCGTAATATATACGAAACTTTCGTACATTTTATGAAACTCTAGACTACGAAAGTCTTTCGTAGTTTTTTTACGAAATTTTATTTTTAGTGTATAAATGTGAATGTAGCGATGTTTGGATGTTCAAACGTTTGCTTTTGTTCCTCAAAAACGTGAGAATGGCAAGACGGTTTTGTTGAAATTTGGTACGCAGACAGGTTATAGTCTGGAAGGAAGTATAGGCTATTTTTTTTTTATTTTAGGGGTTCCGACCCTGCTAGGGACCGTTACTTTTCGATACTTTTTTATTCGATATTACTCTGAGTATACTGGAACTATACTTATGACATTTCGTATATAGGTACAGAGAGATCGTACAATGTGGGTACCAAACGAAAGCGGATGGCCCCAGGTTTAATTTGGGCTTCGACATATATCGATAAATTTATCGATAACTGAGTTATCGCTGATTGCCGAAAAACCATAACATTACCCTTTAAAATCGTTATCAAACGAAAGGGGATGGCTCAAGGTTTCCTTTGGATTTCGATATATTTAGATAAATTTATCGACAACTGAGTTATTGGTCAAAATGCGATTCCCGAAAAATCTTTATTACCCTACAATATGGGTATCAGGGTATCAAACGAAAGGGGGTGGCCCCGGGTTTCATTTGGACTTCGATATGATTCGATAGATTTATCGATGACTGAGTTACCGGTGAAAATATGATTGCCCAAAAACCTTAAAATTAACCAACAATATGGGTATCAAACGAAAGGGGATGGCCCCAGGTTTCTTTTGGACTTCGATATATTTCGATAAATTTATCGACAACTGAGTTATTGGTCAAAATGCGATTCCCGAAAAATCTTTATTACCCTACAATATGGGTATCAGGGTATCAAACGAAAGGGGATGGCCCCAGGTTTCTTTTGGACTTCGATATATTTCGATAAATTTATCGGTAACTGAGTTATCGGTGAAAATGTGATTGCCCAAAAACCAAAACTTGGACCCGGATGGCCCCAAATAATTTTTCGCAATATTGATATCAAATTAAAGTTGCTGATCAGGTGATCGATTCCCGGGATTGAGGCCGAAACATGGACCCCCGAAATATTTTTGAGCAATATTTGTATCAAAAATATAGTAGTAATCATGATATACATCGACATGTGGACCCGGATGGCCATGGAAAGTTGTTGATAAGGAACGCGAGAGGGGGAGAGAGAGGGAGTAGTATAAGAGGAGGAAGAGATGGTGGGAACGGGAAATGCAGAGTGGTAGGGAGACCGATATTGAAGATAGTGGCATAGTGTGATTTTTCGCAGCAAAGTGGGACGGGTAATTGCTAGTAAATAATAAAAACAAAAATGTACGCTGAGAGTGGAACCAACGGAATTCGAAAAAAAAAATCCAAAGTTAATCGAAATAGAAAATTAATTGTCAGGTGACAAGAGAAAGCAAATCATGTGGGCTTATTATTATACAAATTATACTCGTACTTTACAAATTTCTCATAAACATTTTGCAGAAAATGTACATATCTCTTTAAATTCTACAGTACTATCGATAATATAGATTTTAATATCGAAAAATATCGATAGTGTGAATATCGATATTTCTGCAGCTCTACCAATTCTCGTTCCATCTAAAATTTTCTATCCCCATACCACTCTCTCACTCTCCTACCTCCCATCCCTATCATTAAAAATCCGTGGCTGTTCGGATCCACATATCGGTCTATATCATTTGAATCGGTGCAGCTATCTGGCGAACCGATCGAGATATGCACATGGCATGAACTATATATGGAAACCCGAAACACGTTTTCGCCTCTATCTGGAGAACCGAATTAAAAGTTGAGATGGACTGATCTCTCTATAGAAGCTCTAATTGAAACCTTTAATTTGATATCAATATTACTCAAAAACATTTCGTGGCTATTCGAGTTCATGTTGCGGCCTCAATCTCGGAAACCGATCTAAAGTGGGTTAATTTTTCGTAGCCGAGTTCTCCATTACATAACAAGCACTCTTGAGAAAATTAACAAAAACGCAAAACAAATACGGATTTTCCGAATATCGCGCCTCGAGCGCCACCTAGCGGGTTAATTTTTGTAACAGAGTTTTTATTACCTAAAAAACATACGTACCAAAAACGAACAGAATCGGATCATAAGCACGGATTATGTCGATATTACTTATATAGAGAATAAACTGTCAACATTTTTCAGAAATCCGTTCAGTAATTTTTGAGCCATTGGCTTACATAAAACCGCCTATAATTTTATACTTTGTATAGATTATACATATTCCCACATAAACCAGATATAAGAAAGAGACGCTGTGGTGCAGTGGGTAGAGTAGTCGCCTGCTATGGCAGAGGACTCGGGTTCAAACCCCAGTGCGAGCAAAACACCAAAAAAAAAACTTTTCTAATTAGTAAAAATCCAATTATTGGGTTTTTAAGAGCAGCGGTCACCTCTCGGCAGTGGGCGGCATACCCTCCGTGAGTATTTCTGCCATGAAAAAGCTTCTCACAAAAAATGCATTCGCCGTTCGGAGCCGGCATAAAACTGTAAGTTCACCCAATTAGTAGGAAAAAAAAGAAGCACATCTCGAATTGGGAGAGAAGCTCGGCCATAAAACACGTCAGAGTTATAATAGTTATAATTATATTATATATTATATACACAAAATTTGTTACTTATTTCAAGGCATATTTTTTCTAACCTGTGACTTTTAAGATCTTTGCATGAAAATTTAATTAGTGAAGTTTTCCAGCAACAATTTTCTAAGCCACTTGAACCTTCTAGCAACCACTCAAATGCTATTGTATTCGGACTCTCCAAATGAGAATAAAAAAGGAGATAATGGTTTAAAATATTCTAATAAATTAATCCGCTTACATTTTCCAATTAAAATAGGATACTTGAAAAATTAAAAACAAAACACGCTAAATACTTTGGAACGTAATTTATTTAGATACAGACATACAGGTAAAACTAATAAAAGGGTGTTAAAGAAGATGAAGTCAAACAAGTAATGAAGCCTAAGTTCGAGTGGAATCGAACATTAGATACTCAGCTGTATGCTTTTATTGTTTGTTTGCGTTTAATGGAAACACGTTGTACTTTATATAAAGTGAGTGCTGCATAAAGTGGGCGTAGCCACGCCCATTTTCCAAAATTTTTATCAGTTATCCAACTAAGTATATGAATATTATTATTTGTGCAAAATTTCATTCCTTTACGAGTTCTAGTTACAAAGATTTCACGTTAAAAATTCCCAAAGGGTGTTTCAGAAATATCTTTGTTAAAAAGTAGGCGTGGTCATAAATCGATTTCAATAAATTTTTGCGTGTCTATTACCACAAGTGATAAAAGTGTACACACCAAGTTTCGTCATAATATCTCAATTATTTGTCGAGTTATGGGCTAAGAAATCTCGTATATTCCTGCTTCTAAAAGGAGGCGGTGCCAGGCCCATTTTCCAAAATTTTTGTGTTTTTTGTTTTATGTCCACAGTTGGACTCCTGCCATAAAATTTCAATGATATATCTTTATATTTGACAGAGATATCGCTTAAAATGTTTTTATTAGGCCACTTTATAATACCCATATATAAAAGTGGGCGTGGTCGTCAAACGATTTTGGCAATTTTTCCTCCAAACATTTGCCTAAGTAAGTATATCACGCCTACCAAATTTCATCGATATATCTTCAACGGTTTCTGAGTTATGACTCATAAAACTTTCAATGTTTGCCCCTTAATAAGTGGGCGTGGCACCGCCCATTTTCCAAAATTTCACCATATTTCTTCATAAGGGCCTGAGCTCAATACGTGGGTAAAATTTCATCACTCCAGCTCTATTAGTTACTGAGATACAAAATTTCGGATTTTTACTATATAGGGGAGGTGGGCGTGGTCATGGTCCGATTTCGCCCATTTTCAATACCATCCGTTCTCGTCTTGATACCAACTTGCATTCCAAATTTCATCAAAATATTTCAATTTTTGCGCGAGTTATCGTGCTCACAGACGGACGGACGGACAGACGGACAGACGGACGGACATGGCTCAATCGATTTCTCTTTTCACCCTGATCATTTTTATATATATAAGTCTATATCTATCTCGATTATTTCATTCTGTTACAATCCACCGTTAGGAAATCAAAACTATAATACTCTGTGTACTAGTACAGCTGAGTATAAAAATGGCAATAAAAGGTGCACGCCTTCTTTCAAGCATGAACCATTTTTGATATGTATTAATACGAACTAGAATACACTTGCTTGATCGTACTTGCTCATAAATACATATATAATCACTGGGCAACCAAAAAATTGCTCTAAAAAATGCTTCTTTGGCGCCAAAAACTTGCCGTTAAACTTGAAGAATTGGCACTTTTTAGCGTTAAAAATTTTTTTTATTTCAGTTCATTTTCTTAAAACATAAAACAAAATAAAATAAGGGCCGATTTCATAATGAAACTCTTAAAGCTCCTTTAGTTAAAAGTTCCTTTTAGTTAAAGAGCCATTTAATCGTACTTTAAAGTAGGAGTGTCTTCATAATAATATAATATTAAAAGGCTCAATCCCCGGTGCATCCACTTCCGAAAAGAGTGCTGATGATCGAAAATGGTTTTTCGTGAAATAGCTATACACTCAACCTTCGCTGTAAATAGTTGTTGAATTTTTTTCCACTTACCCCAACAATTAAAATTGAATTAAAATAAAAATTTCGTGCTAAGCACTAAAAACTCTCAAGTAAATTTAAAAATATTGAAATTTATCATTTGTTTTTTTCTGAAAATAAATAAATTTTTTGATTGTGGCTTTAATTTTGTTGAAAAAAAGAAGTAAAAAGAAGCATAATTTGGAAACTCAGTGCAGAGAAAATAGGAAGCGGTCATCCAACCTCACAAAAGAGGAAGAAGATGAATATTGCATTATAGGACTCAACAAACAAAACAACAAACAAAATCGGTTGAAACATTTTAATAAATTCTTGATATTTGAATTTAACAGACTGCATAAATTAAATTTTTTCCGGTAAAAGGTATTTTTAAATCACTTAAATGCCCGTTTTTGGGTATTTAACTTTAAAGGAACTTTTATCTTGAAAAACTTTATGAAATCGATCAACAAATTAAAAGCTACTTTAGATTTTAAATGAACTTTTAATTTGATTATGAAATCGGCCCTAAAGTAAACTAAAATAAAATAACAAAATATAAACTCTTAGGTACATGTCTCAAAAGAGAAAGACAATCGTAATCGTAATTTGGCGTTAGGTCGGTCGCGCGTTGATCGTACCTCAAAGTTGCTTTACTCTGACAGTCGATATTACATGTTGAAGTGAAAAAATGCTAATTGTCACTAATATATTTTGTTGAATTTTTTACATATTTGAAAGCGTTTCATCGAAAGAGAACAATTTGAATTTATTTTTTTTATCGGTATTTACAAAAATTTTACGATCAAACGCTTGAGGTAAAAATGCGATTTTCTCCATATACATATTTTCATACATTTCTACTCACCTGTCAAAAGCGCGATCGACCGAACGCCATATTTGGGTTCCGGTATAAAAAATTTAATTCATATTGCCACATACGGCATCCCCGATCAACACAACAAAAAAAATGGGAGCCAGAGCGGAGCTCACAGCAAAAAAAAATTGGGAGTTAAGAGCAGAGCCAGGGAAAAAAATGTTTGAGAACGGAGTTGGAACGTAGCTAAAGAAAAAAAAAAATTTTGCTCCGATGCCCTGGTTGTGAAGATTAAACGAAATAGGCATATATGGTGGGTTAGATATGCAAGAAAATTTTATTGTAATTACCCGACGTCTATACATGCCATATCTGGAGCAAATCAATTGACAGATTGAAGCGAGAAGCCAATCAGAGAGTAGAAAATCCGTAACATATTTTTTCCGATTTTTTTTTTTTGTAATTTTCATTTAATAGTGAAATTAGCATAAATTAGCCTTTATTATGAATTTGGAAATTTTTAGCTCTATCAAAAGTAGGTCAGAATGTATAATTTTTTTTTAAAACTACCCTAAATTAAGCATTATGTGATAGCTGCAATAGAAAAAAACTTGCTTGTGCCAATTTTTGGTTGCCCTAATAATCACTTTAGTAGTTATAAATATACACATTATATTATATTAACAAATTTGCTGCAAATTTAAGCACACCACAAGCAAAACAAATTGTTTCATATACATACATATGTATGTAAGAGCAAAAATGTGTTATATATTTTCCTTGCGTGAACAAATGCCATCGCTTCTTAAGTTGCGGTTAACAACAAGTTTGTTGTGCTTAATTTTTTGTTCATAATTTTATGCTACTTTTGTTCTTGTTCTTATTGTTTTTGTGCGAAACTTTAACTACAACTTATTTATTCGTACATTACTTGTTGTTGTTGGTTTTTATAAAATCGTAGCAGTTTTTTTCGCTTCATAATTTGCTGTTGTGCGAAGTCATGACCTTCCACATTTGCAACTTCTGCATCACAACGCCCACAGCCGCCAATTTGCAGCCAACTATGTATGTTAAAACTTAATGTAGCAAGAGTCGCACTTTAAGAGAATTTGGAGTCGTTGCCGCTGTCGCTGCCGGTGCTGTTATAGGAGACTTTTGCAACGAAATGCAATGCGCAAAAGTTTACCAACAAAACAAAACCTTCATCCTTCCATTTCAGCGGCCACTAAAATTATGCTCGTAATTGCATTTTGTTTTACTTGTATGTATGTATTTATGTGTGTGTGCGTATGGCGGTCGACAAAACAATAGTAACAAGTTTGAGGGTCCAGGAAAGAGCTGGCACAACAACAAGAACTTGAGCAACGGAAACCGAAACCAAAACCGAAACCGAAACCGAGAAATTCTTCATTTGCTCTATTTTCCACTAATTAACAAGTGCATCTAAGAAGAAAAAAAAACAAAAACAAATGAGTTGTATGCATGTTTGCACATATATACGTACTATGTGCGTGTGTATGTATTGGCTTGGAAAAATTGCGTTATGCAGCAAAGAGAAGAACAAGAAAAATCCGCAAAGCAAAAACTTTTTTGACATGCACAGTTGCAGCAGCAACATTAACAACAAAAACAACAATGACAACAGCATGGATATTGGCGGCAACCAGACCTGTAAAGTGCATGTACCAGTACAAGTACAAGTACCAGTCCCTCAGTACTTCGAAATTCCAGTACAAGTACAAGTACTTCAGTACTTGTACTTGAAATTTACAAGTACAAGTACTCTACTGATAAGTACTTTTTAAGTACTTATACATATTTGTGTTTTTGTTTTGCTTTTTCAAATGTTTTGATAGAAATAAAAATTTTAAATCAAAATCAACTGAGGTGATATTTTTTTCTTTGAAACAATCTGAAATAGTTTGTCAAAAAAGTACTTGCATGTACATTGATAAGTACTTTTACTTATACTTGGAATTTCCGAGTACAAGTACTGTGGTACTTGTACTTATTTGGTACTTAGTACCAGTATATACTGAGTATTTTACAGGTCTGGCGGCAACAGTGGTTGCTCAGCGGTGACATGTGAAAACCAGAAAACCAGAAGTCACCGCGAAATGTCAAAGACAGCAACAGCAGCAACAACGACATTTTTTGTCACCAGCGCGTGCATGTTGCGGCATTGGGCATGGCCGACGATTGCCGGATTCCACATAAAAATATTCCCACCAAAAAACTCGATGACCGTGGAATTAAGAGGTTAATCCAGAAGACCCTTGGCAATCGCTTCCACATTCGTTGCCTGACATTAGCATGGGCTTGTCAATTGAGGGAAGGATTTGTCCACTGCATTACCGCAAGGATTCTAGCGAATCGAATAAAGAATACCATACAGGGAAGCAGAGAAAGAAGGCGAAAAATGTAACGCATGATGGAAATTTCTATTGAAAATAACGGTATTTATTGCAGTCAGTGGCGGATACACGGGGGGTTTTTCGGGGTTCAACCCCCACCCCCCCTTGTGGTTTATCATAGATCCCAAATTAATGCCCTTATAGATTCTGCGCCCAAATTTCCCTAACTGATCAAGGAAAACCCTTTCATTCCAAAAGCAATGGTTGGATGGGTTTAGCTGTCCAAAGGAAAAACTCGACATTTATTTTCATTTATTTTCAGATTATATTTTATATGCACATATATATATGTGTGAAAAGACAATTGCGCACTTGTCGTCCATCGGAAAAGATGCGAGCATAGTAGGTAGGTGAAAGAAATACAATTAAAGTACAGCGTTTGACATGCACAATGTAAATGGCTCGTTGGCGTAGCTGTAGCGCCTTTGATTCGCATTTTGTCGATCGCGGTTCGAATCCTGCCTGTGGCTTGTATTTTTTTTGTTTTTTTTTTTTTATTTATTTAAAAATTAAAAAAATATTTAAAAATGAATAAAAAAATATATATTTTATTCATGTATACTGGGCACACCACATAACATCAAAAATATGTACCTACATGCGAAAAAAGTTCATGTAGGTACCTTTGGACGCACGTGCATAAAATCAAATTTGTCAAATGCTATTCGAAAATTGCCAAATCGCAAATTTATTTTCTTTTCTTTCTTATCCCTATTTTTATCGGGATTGTACAGAATTAATTGGGTCAGAAATATCTGAATCGTTGGAGAAATTGCCTTTTCCAGAGGTATTTCGCAATTCTTGTTTAAATTAACCTTTTAAAAATTTGAGTATATAAAAACAAGAACAAGAAAAATTCTATTAAAAATATAAATATAACCAAAAAGTACTACATACATATATTCTTATTTATTTTGGCTTTAAATGCAAGGGTAAGTGAAATTGATGATCAATTTCCCACCAATACCATACGATACTCATTCGCACGTACCAATGCAAAAATATACATACATACGTTATACATGTTATTTAGAACTTCAATTGAAATCTCCTGCACTTTATGTGATGACATAATATATAATACAATGGCGCTATTATAACTCTGACGAGTTTTATGGCCGAGCTTCTCTCCCAATTCGAGGTGTGCTCCTTTTTGTTTTTCCTACTAATTGGGTGGACCTACAGTTTTATGCCGGCTCCGAACGGCGAATGCATTTTTTGTGAGAAGCTTTTTCATGGCAGAAATACTCTCGGAGGGTATGCCGCCCACTGCCGAGAGGTGACCGCTGCTCTTAAAAAACCCAATAATTGGATTTTTACTAATTAGAAAAATTTGTTTGGCTCGGACCGTGGTTTGAACCCGAGACCTCTGGCATAGCAGGCGAGCACTCTACCCACTGCACCACAGCGACCATGTGATGACATACATATTGTTAATTTGGAGGGTTTTGAGTTTGGTGCTTTTAAGGTGCGGGAAATGGCGCAACTAGTATATAGAATAATAATAGTAGGTGGTATTAGTCCATAGTTTCACCAGCGTCTGCCCTTAAAAAACATCTTCCAAAAAAAGAAATTTTCAAAACCCCCCCTTGCCGAAATCCTGGATCCGCGCCTGATTGCAGTTCATTTTTCGCGCTCCATTCTACTTTGCATTACGTGGAATGGGTAATGGAAGCTCATTCCACTCTTCATTACTGGCAATGCGTGAACTCGTCAGATGTTCCATGGCAAGGCCTTCTGTCATGCCTAGGACTTGGTACATTTGTGCCAAAGTCAACTAGCGATACGCTTGTCACATGTATTTAATCATTGGTCTAGTAATATGCAGCTACACTATCGTATTTTGCTACGATTATCGCTCGTTTTTTCACGAGCATTGATACGATTTCGACGAGAGACCCACAGAGTCAGAACCGACATTGCGATGTCTTAGGAGGGGACCGGTTCCGCCATGCCCGTATAAAAGCTAAGGGAAGCCACGACAAGTTAGTTTAGTGCGATCGAGAGATCGGACCAGTGGCCCGTCCAGCTACAGCAAACCAATACAGAAACCACCTATGAGCATATACAGTTTTCATATGTAATTTTCTTATTGTTAAATTATTTATTTTTAATTTTGCAATACTTACTTAAAACCATAGTTTTAATGACTTTCAAATTTTCATATGTATATCTAAGAGAAATTAGTAATTTAGGGCATATTTGAATGTGAAGTAGTTAGCAGTTTGTTATGTTGGCCTTTCCTAGGACATCGCAATGTTAATTGGACCAATTTTGTTATATAAAATGTGGCAGCTTTGGGACTACTTTATTGCCACAAGCGACTGGTGTATATAAGCGTGTATGGATTAGTTCGTTTTCTGCAGGGTATGCTTGCTCCGATGCATTTAACACTTATCCTGTATAAGTGGGTCAAAATTGCCCAAACGACTTTGAAAGTTGCATATCTTTTTTTAGCATTCATATAATCTGATGAAACTTTTTGACTTTTATTATTTAGTAAAACTACACTAAAAAAATGTTTTTGTTTAAATTTATCATTCACTGGATGGGCTGGACAAAAATAGTTACGTTTGTTGTATAAGTGGGTCAAAATTGCCCAATAGAAAAAGAAGTAACTAATTTATGAAATTAGGAGAATATCAATGGAACACGCGGTTGCTTTATGTGTTTTTTTATTAGTACGAGGAGCATAGAAACCTACTCCCGCCTGAGGCCGATCCTATGGAATCACCGCCCAAGTAATACATCCTATGACATGGAGTTTTCTCAATATCTCACTTGGGCTAATATCGGCACCTGTGACTTAAGTATTGTTGTTGTTATAGCCACTAGGACATTCCTCGAAGGAGTGCAGAAAATGTAGGGCAGGTAACAGTCCTTTTCCGGATGTATTCGGATCGCTCAGCGACTGGTTCTTTCTGAGGCTAGCCCGACTGTCATGCGAACGATTTTTTGGCCATTATCAATCTTGTAAGTCAGTGTACATTAGTCGTCCCTTACGACAGAACACAGCTGATAAACGGGGGAAAAGACGTGTTCAACGTTTTCTATAGCGTAGCAACACAAAGAAAAAGAAGGACTAACCTTGTGCTTCAATCCATAAAGCTAGGCCCTAAAACACCATGTCGGCTAAGGAACTGAATAAGGTGGATATTGAGCTCACACTGCTCTCTATCCGCCTAACTATTCATATTGGTAATCAATCTATAAGTTCACTAGCATCACCAAAGTATGTTCGAAATGCACTTGTCGGTCTTAGAATGGCCACGAAGTTTGTTGCCCTGACTAGCGGAGGTCGACGAGATGACCGCACGCAACCATTTATTGATAATCATCTTTTCATGATCGCCACATGTTTTTTACGCATTTTCGATAGCTTGTATCAAGTTGCACAGCCTCTGATCAGTACCACACCAAGATATTTTATTGATGGCTACGAAGTTTACTCGCACCACCTAACCGAGATTCACATACATAACATTCCACAAGATAGGGACTAGGACGGATCCTTGCAAAACTCGACTGGCTATCGCATAGTTCACGACACCCTCATTGGAGTTGTAGACTAGTACTCACTCTCAAAGTAACATATAATTATATTTGTAAGATATTGGAGGTGTCGAACAAATGCGTTAGCTGCAAAAAATTCATTAGAAAAGCTTATTCTGAGACATTCCTCGGAAGTACTATTGGCATAAAATAAACCTAAGAACACTTTTTTCTGTACTTGCATAAAGGAATTTAATGTTTATTAAATAAAAGAATACTTAAAAACTGGAATTATAACCAAAATTTCATATTTCGCCTATTGGGCAAAATTAACCCACTTATGTCACGTACGTAACTTTTTTTGAATACAGGATGAGGGTTAAGTATGTTCAGTGAAAAGTTTTTTTTATACGCATTAATGAGTAACAAGTAGACAAGTAGAAAATAACTACAAGAAAAACAACTGCAAAAATCACATTAAAAATTGACATGCGACAACATCGTAACACGATAATAAACGGAAATACAAACAAACTAACATTCACATACATGCATACATATGTACTTATGTACTATTCAAAGACAGTTTGAGCTAACACTCATCAGTGCCACCCAACTATATGTATGAACATTTTCCGACTTGCGGCAATACTGACATGCATGTACCTACTTATGTAGGTGGTCATGTAATGCACTAATTGCTGTGCACACCTGAGGATTTTAAATATTGAAATATTCAAAAGTGTAACAAGTGAAAATCATTCGAGAAGCTCAATTTGTTCTCGCGCTTTCATATTTGCAATTATGACCGAAGTACTTACATATTTTGAATAAAAATTCTATACAATATTATGTACGTACAAATTAAGGGACAATTAAAGCGATATATGGTTTTGGCGTTTAACGGAACGGAAGACGAAGCAGGTAACTCCTGCCATCACACAAAGAAACAACACGTCTCGGCAGCCGCGTCACTGTTGACAGCCGCAAATTCTAGACTTCGTCTATTTGGGAACGAGCATTAAAACCAAAAATAATATCAGCACGGAAATCCAACGAAGAATCACTCTTGCCAATAAGTGCTACTTTGGACTAAGAAGGCAATTGAAAAGTAAAGTCCTCTCTCGACGTCCCAAAATCACGCTATACAGGACGCGCGTCATTCCAGTCCTCATGTGTGGCGCAGAAGCATAGACCATGTCAAAATCAGAGGGGATGATACTTGGAGTATTCGAGAAGAAAGTTCTTCGGAGGATTTAAGGACCTTTGAGCGTTAGCGAGGGCGAGTACCGACAGAGATTTAATGATGAGTTGTACGAGCTGTACGCAGACATCGACAGTGTTCAGCGAATGAAGATCCAGCGGCTGCGTTGAGCAGGTCATGTCGTAAGAATGGATGAACGTGCTTCGGCCAAAAAAGTATTTCTATCAAAACCCGCTAAAGGCAGGAAAAAGGGAAGCCTCCGCTGCGTTGGGATGATGAGGTGGATAGCGACACCGAAACAGAAACGCTGCTAGCAAGCAATGATTGCTACCTCACACAGTGGTTCGGCTCCATACATTTTGCGGAAAAAGATAGAAGGAGTGGTCCTAGGCCATTGAAATTTTTCACAGAGGTTATATGTGAGCAAATTAAAAAATTTTCAAAAAATGGTTGAAATCGGTCAACCCCTAGGGGTACCTCCCTTGGGCCTATAAAAAAATGATTTAAATACAAATTTTAGTTTCAGCTAAAAAAAATTAAGATATCTTCACGAAACTTGGTACATGAGTTACACTCATTAAGGGCATTGACAGCACCAAAAATTGTTGAAATCGGCCACTCCCTAGGGGTACCTCCCCTGGACCTATAGTAAAAAATTTTAAAGAAAAAATTTTATTTCAGCTCAAAAAATTAAGATATCTTCACGAAACTTGGCGCATAAGTTACTGTCATGAAAGATATCGACAATACCAAATATAGGCGTGATTGGAAAACAACCACGCCCACTTTTCCTACACCTTTTATTCAAAAACAAATGAAGATATACATTTTCAGTAACTGAAAAGAGCCCTTGGAAAAATTTGATGTACTTAATAATTATATTTATAATTAGAGCTCGGAAAAATAGGTTAAATCAAGCGCCTCAAAATATGCTACGATTTTTAAATTTTGTTTGTCTTCAGTGGCGGGATCACAATTTAAATATAAAGGGGTAAAATATTGGTATGGTGGGTGAAGATTTTATTAGAAAAGTTCTTAATCATGTTACACAAATTTGCAGTTTAAATAAACATATAGTGGTGTGTGATGAAATAAAGCCAGAATAGAAAGTAATTTTATTCGTAAAATATATTTATTTATATGTTTTTAATAATTTTAATTAGTTATATAAAAAAATCTATAACAGAAACCAAATATATTAAAGTTAAAAAGTTTGTGCAAAATTCTGGAAAATTCGCCAATTTTTCAGCAAAATTTGTAACTTTTTGAGTAGAAATTTTATATTATTTTCTAGTACGCAGTTTTTTTCGACTTGTAAATTCGCATGAAAAAAATGTAGAGGACAGCTTGAAAAAAATTCTCAAATAGCAGGTATTAGTAATTTATATAGTAAAATTCAACGAGCTACAAAACTTGCGAAAAGCTACAAATTTTTCTGAGAACTTGGCGAATTTTCCTGATTTTCGCGTAAGCTTTAATTTATTTTTTTTCTGATGTAGATTTCGCTTTATTTCAAATGAAAATTATTAAAAGCACATAAATAAATATATTTTACGAATAAAACCACTTTCCATTGCGGATTTATTTCATCGCTTGTTACAATAAATTACTAAAAGTTTCTCCATATTTTCGTTATTTTCTTTATTCGTTATAATTATATATTTATTTATTATACTTTATTTATTATTATTCTTTATTATTATATTTATTTATTGTAGCTTTCTTTGCAATTTTTCACGTGCCACCGATAAAATCCTTAATAATTTATTTTTCTGGCATCCTAGTAAGCAAAAAATCCAATTGGATTCACGGGGGGCTTAGACCCGAATTTACTCCACCCTTAAACTTGCCACTGGATGTGCTCACAAACATTACGTAGCATAATTTTAGGTGTTTGATTTTCACCTATTATCCGAGCTCTATTTATAATACATATAATCGAAAATATAACTATGTATGTATGTATATATGGAAAGAAACTAAAACAAACATAAGAAAAATGTTTAATGATTTAGCATATCCTTGGCAACAAAATCGAATTCCACACACTTTTTGTTGGGTTGTCGTCTTATGGACTTTATATAATGATCAGAACTTGCCAGTAATCGATTAACAACATCTGTATTGGTAGAAATTCTATCACTTTTCCTAGAAAACATAAGCCTAGAAATCATAAGCCTCATTTACTAGTAAGGGCTAACTCAGAACATGATAAGGAGTTCAACTGAGAAAGTATCAGTAAGTCTTCTTGTTGTGTGTTCAAGTAAACTTTGCATATGTATGTTTCTGTTCCTACAATTTCGTCGGGATAACTTTTTTTTTCATCTAATACCTTAAAATAATCTGGTAAAATGTTTAAACAAATGTGTTTGTTGCTATTGTTGTTTGCAAACCGTAATGTTATGACGAATGTGTTTATCGTTATTTTTGTTTGCATTACCATTGATTCTAAGAAATTAGGTGTATAATTTACCAATCTGCATTTTTATCTAATCCTCTCTGTGCCTTCATATTCGTAAACAAAAAATTCACATAAGATGTAAACGTTAATATATACGCATGAGCCTAAAAGCATGCTACATTTTGTCACTTTTAACAAAATTTGATGGGACTTTCGACATTTAAATCAAGTTTACTTCGATTGGGGAAAATATGGGAAAAAATTTTTAACAGAAATCGATAGAAGACATTCCAAACTTTCATTTTATTATAGTTAGCGAGTGTAGCACGCTGTAGCACACAAACTTTTTGTCCATCGAAGTTAGAAAAGGTAGCATTTATGAAGTACCATTTTTGCTGGCCTATATTTTTTTTAATATTTGGCCGATTGCACTGATTTTTTCTTTAATTTGTCAAAAAAGTGCTATATTTTTTTTTTAAACTCACAACAGGGACAATAGAGATATAAGTTATAAGGAAAATTTATAGCTAAAGTTAGCAAAAATTTCAAGCAGTTTTTGTTGAATAAAATTTTTCTGACTTCTGATACCATTATTTTGTAAAAAAAAAAATCAACTTTTTGCAAAGTAGTCATGAATTGTTCATATTTGGACATCTTTTTATAAGACTACATTATTAGAATCTGAAAATTAGGTATTGAAAAAAATGAATTTTTTCCGCGGCTGAACCACTGTGCGCCAGTACAAGCACATTAAGCCAAATTTGCTGCGTGTGGAGAGGTTGCGCGGTTGACGCTGCGCATCACTGGTGTAGATGGTTATGCGCCAATTAAGAAGAAGAAGAAAAATAAGAAGAGAATTATATACGGGGATTTATTATGTATAGGGCAACAGAAAATATGCCCTAAAAAACTCGTTTTAAGCGCTAAACATATGCCCTTAAAATTTTTTTTATATACTTAATAAAAAGATATACGGCATGGTAGGTTGTGTGCTCACCTTTCATGCAAGAGGTTCCAGGATCAAACCATGGCAAGGACAAATATCAAAAATTAGTTTTAAATAAAATTGTTCTAATTTTTTGTAATAAAAAATATTTTTATTAAAGTACATATTTGTTTTTATAGGTACACAAGCGAAATAAAAAATTCACATTTTGTTAAATTATAATACTTTTTGTAACAAAAAATTATTTTTATTAAAGGTACATTTTATAGGTAAAAAAGACGAAAAAAAATTCACATTTGCGAAACACATCTTCGTTACCAAAAGAAAACACGTATTTTTACTTCCAAAAAAATATATGTACATACATATATTTATGTGCATGAATTTAAAATTTATGTGTTGATGGCAATCAAAATTTCAGTGTAAAACTTGGATACTTATTTATTCTAATTTCTACAAAATTTTGCGATAAATTTTCAAATAGAAAACTATGTATGTATGTCGATTGTCGCGGTAAGTTTTAAACGTAGAAATGTCAAAATGATATTTCGCCGTGGTTAAAATCTGAATTCGCTTGGGACTCGCTCATTCCTATTGGCCATGATTATAATTCGCTTGGATTTTGACATTACACTCTACCTTTGGAAATAAAAAAAGTAGTTTCTGAATGCGCCTACTTCTAAATTATTGTACCATTGCAAATAGTATGCGCATATACAAAACAAAGTTGCCAGAGTAAAAAATGTAAATAAAAACAATTTTACGAGCGAGATGGAAAAATATGTCGAAATACTATGCTAAAATATGAATTTATAGCAAAATATGCGAAAAATATAAGTCAAAATATGCAAAAATAAGCCATTTGACCTAAATATGCGAAAATATGCCCTAAAAAGTTAGGCTTGTTCTCTTCATCTTGAGCTAAAACGCCGATATATATTTATCATATGTAAATAGGACTGCATCAGAAAAACATGCATTTGCATATCTTCTGTTGCCCTAATTATGTAGAATCCATTTGATTCATGGTCCGTTTAGTACCATTTAAAATTTTCAAGAAAATTTGTTGGCCGAAAATTTTACTGGGGGTATTATTAATTTGTATGCGAATAATTTTAATTCGATTGTTTGGCAGCATCATCAGTTTGAACATAAATATCTACATATGTGTGTATTTTGCAAACTAATTAGTGCGGCAACGAGGCGTGTCAATTACATTCATACATACTTTATAGCTGCGTTCTAGATAAAGCACAACTGACTGAAATTATTCGAACTGCTGTTTGCGAATGATTGGCCGTTTAACCCACCGACCGACCCAACGACTGACCAACATGTTGCGAAGAACGTTGACTTGCAACTGTTGCCGACATGCGTTCTGATTTATTACGCGACCCCGCCCGCAATTATGCAAATAATGTAAATATATATGTTTGTATGTATGAGAGTGTGCGAGCAGAAATGGCAAATGTTTATAGTAGGTAATTAATAAATACACACGTATGTACATATATGCATAAATATATACATATATTTACAATGTTTACAATTTGTGTTTCAGTTATCTCTGGATAATGTAACAAATTTATATTGGCAATGTCGTTATTTTTGTTGTTATTGTTGTCTGCTATAGCATTACATTTGTGCTGTTTACTGCTAAGCTAATCACATAAATTGCTTATTTGCAGTAATTTATTATTAAATCTATACATATGTACATTCCCATGTGTTTATACAGATACATACTTAAACGAATTCTCATATTTTGCATTAAATTTAAAATTTGAAATAAGAAAAAAGTGTTAAAATGGGGAGAGGGGTTGTCTTCTGTTTTTCTCAAGTTTTAGTCTATGATGCAGGTTGCTCGGCTTAATCCATATTTAATGTAGAGCTGGAAAACCATCGATTGAACTATCGATACTATCGATGGGGCCGATGCCATAGCGATTATCGATGGTTTTTTTTAACCATCCATAGTATTTTACTTGGTACATAACTACAACGTATGTTAAAAAATTAATCAATAAAACTGAGATTTATAATTTATAAGGTACTTGATTGGAATATGTGGTTTGTGAGTATATAAATAAAAGATTAGTGAATAATTTTATCAAAAAAAACTTGCAAATAAAACGGTTTTTTTTATTGAGAATTGAGCAATTAAGGTTCTGATTTCGGCTCTCCTATTATATTGTGGACAACTGTATATCATCGTACCATACGAAAACTAACATATTTAAAATTTCTGGCGAAAGCTATCAATAAAAAAATTCTGTACGAAAAGTAGAACATTTGACTTTTGGCGGACGAAAAGTAATAAAATCGAGTTTTGGCTGACGAAAAGTAATAAAATCGACTTTTGGCTGACGAAAAGTATCAGTAATTATATACTGTTTTTACATTAAAATTGTTGTTGTTTAAACGAAATTGATAGTTTTCGTCAGCCAAAACTCGATTTTATTACTTTTCGTCGGCCAAAACTTGAACTTTTTACTTTTCGTCAGCCACAAAAAATCTGATGTTAGTTTTCGTATGGTACGACGATATGTACAAATGTGTGTATGTAGTATTCTTACTTTGAATAGTTATTGACTTATTTTTTGTATTGAACTTTTTACATTAACTTTGGTTTTTTATTAATTTTATAATATGTTTCTAATAAAAATTTATATTTTTCTTTTAAATATGGGAACGTAAGTACATACATGCATACATATGTATGTATGTATATATGCATGAAATATTTGAGTACCACATTTCCCTTTAACAGGCCACCTACGTACATATATTAAACCATCGATACTATCGATGGTTGCATTTAAAACTATCGATGGTGAATCGATGGGACCACTATCGGTGGTTTTCCAGCACTAATTTAATGTTATGAGAATGAATTCAGTCTTTAGCCTCAGATCAATCCTCAATCCTCTTGTACGGTGTTGTGGTCTTGTGATAAGATAGATAAAAAATCCAACATTCTGGTATTAAAAAAGGCCTAAATACGTGTATTTCCTACCACGCCAAAAAGGCAATGAGCCCAATATTGAACGACCTTACCTTAGGCATGATTGGCAAGAGATGTGAAAACTTATAGGTTGGCGAACAAATAGAAGTGTTCATGGTGAGATTCTAGGTATTTCAGGCAAAAATGCAACAGATTATTTTCCACTGATCATCAGATTCAGAAAGAAATTTAAACTGCTATTTATAATACTGGTATCTGAGGCCATCAGAGCCGATACGTTCTCCTCACATATACACTGATGGCTATAAGCTTAATACGAAGGTGGGAGATGTTGCTTTCGTGGCTCAAATGGGGCTGAAACTTTTATTTAACCTACTGTATCATTGCACCGTCCTCCAGGCGAAGGTTTCCGCTATTCAATAGATCGTGGATCACTTTCAGAAAACCGTCGTCGGATAAAACATATACTAGTTATTTAATTTTAATGCTCTTATTTTGATATTTTTTACAGCCAGAGGGACACGAACAGATAGAGCTTAGCCGCAAAACCAATTGACCATCAATTGACCAATGCAATTCTCGTCAACAGTTCATGCCATTCCCAATCATTTCATATAATTGTTTATTATTCTCGATGAATTTCATTGCAAAGATTAAATTTTACAGTCGGCTTTAGTGGTTTGAGCATCAGAATTGAAAATAATACATCTCTTTGACCAACGACACCACTCAATAGAGTCAATGTGTGATAGCTGACAGCAATTTTGGTAACATAATCCGAAATACATACCAATAAACATTAGGCTTGTTCAACAATTTAAAACTGTTAGAATACGAAACTCGTTTTCAAGTCTACACTTGAAGAATGTATGAATGTATGTATGTATGTCATTATCCGATGTAAGTTCCCTTTGATATGAAATCGACATTCAGCACATTCTCGTAATGCTATGGTTATGCTACCAATGCTGCTGGTCGAGCACCGTGTAATTGTTGTTGTGCACTCCGACCGTGAGAGAATTTTCGGACTCTCACATCCAGCAAATTTGCTGTGTGAAACAGGCAGCCAGCAGCCGCGGTTTCGGGGTAATAATGTGTTATGTTGTGTATGTGCTCAGTAATTATCCTGTGTTATGTTGTGTATGTGCGCTCCAATCATCAATGTAAGCATAACCACCTCTCACCAATCACGAAATGCTTCCGATTTTGATTGGCAAGCAACATTGTTACCATAACCACGGCATAAGGAAAAGTTATTTAGAGAGAGAGAAAGAGAGAGAGAGAGAGAGAGAGAGAGAGAGAGATGAAGAGAAGAGGGAGAGAAAAAGAGAGTGGGAGAAAGAGAAATAAGGTTACAATTTTTTTATTCGAAATCATTTCGAGTACTTTTCCAATATACTATGATCGTTATAAGACCAAGATTGGTTATAAGTTCGTTCTCAATTCGATATTCAATCATTCCTTGACAATAAATATTCACTAGAATGTTTATTGGGTAGATATCTTTCTAAAGCTCAATAAATATTTGCTCATTCGGAGATTAGAATAGTTCATGCATGTGCGAATAGAAGCATTTAGATTCGAGTACCCAAATGGATATTTTATTTCTGTCGTGTTCCCGCCTAACCACAACAACAAACAGCAAACAGTTAATTGATTTTTATGTACTGGAATTTCAACGGTATCATGTTCGGTTGAGTGACGGAAATTCTGGCTGTTGGCATTCATCATGTTTTGTCCTTTGTACATACATACGCACATCCACGGGACACACCTTCATCGAAATGTAATTTACACCGGCGCACATGCTTCCGCACATCTACACATTTAAATGGGAATTTATTTGCAAGCTGTTTTTGAGTTTGTTTTTGATATTCTCAATTTGGAAATAAATCACCAACGGCTGTGCTAAGCTACCTCTAACACTCAACCCACCCACCCAACTGCGGCAACCTTCAGCCCTAAGCGATTTGGAGATCTGCTGTCCCCAATTGCTTGCTTAGCACATTCCATTCATTCGCTCGGTCTAATCTAACACTTTCACAGTTGTTTACACCTTTTTTTTTTGTTTTTATTTTTAACATTTTTGGTGCCATGTTTGGTTTGGCCCAAAATACCTGCGAGGTAGCGAAAATTTACAAAAAATAGAAAAGGCGGAGTTGCAAATGTGAAAAGGGAAATGTGTGATAATGATTCGCTACTATGTATATGTATGTACATATGAGTATATGTGAGTGTAGGTGTCTGCAGTGCCTTTTCGCGGCACTACAGCTGACTTTGGCTGCGGTGTGGCCGGAGTTTGGAGTTTGAAATCCCACCGCGCGTCGAAGGAAAACGGAAATTTTTGTCGGTTAACTTTAATTTTATCGTGTGTTTTTCGTTTTAAAATTGTACACTCGTAATTGAAAAAGTTTAATGGATTTTATTCAAATTCCGTCGATAGTTGTGATTGTTGTTATTGCTGTTGTTGCGACAGTGATTACAGCGACCACCGTGATCGCTTGGTGAATTTTATTGTTATTTTTGTATTTTATATATGTAGATAGCATCTATTAGATATAGCGCAATTTTGGTATGTTGTTTGACTGGGCGACTGCGGTATTATAAATCGCGCTCAATATTAATACACATACATACATAGAAGAGTCCCTGCAGAAAAGGGAACTAATCCATACACGCATGTAAAAACCAGTCGCTTGTAACAATAAAGTAGTCCCTAAACTGCCGCATTTCATATAACAAAATTGGTCGAACTAATATCACGATGTTCTAGAAAAGGACAGCATAAAAAACTGCTAATTACTTCACATTGCCTTAAATTACTAATCTCTCGTAGATATATGAAAGTCATGAAAACTATGGTTTTAGATAAGTATTACAAATCTAAAATCAAATAAAATAAAATAATTTAACAATAAAAAAATTACTTTTTTGCATATGCTGTAGAAGTGGTTTGTGACTTGGTTTGCTGAAGCTGGTTTATAAACTAGTTTGATGCGATCGAGAGATCGGACCACTTGATAAGAGTGGTCAGATTTCTCCATCGCACTAAACTAATTTATAAACTAACTTGCCGTGGCTACTTTTAGCTGCTTTACGGGCAAGGTGGGACTGGTGCTCTCCTTGGACATCGTAATGTTAATTGGACCAACTTTTTTTATATGACATATTTCTGGTTTTTGCTAGTCTGTTCTAACTCTGTGGGTCTATCGTCAAAATCGTGGCAATGATCATGAAAAAAGAGCGATGATCGCAGCAAAAAAAGATATTGTAGCTGCATATCACTAGACCAATGATTAAATACATGTGACAAGCGGTGTAGTGAAATAACGCCCGTGGAATTAACGCCCGTGGGCGTTTTCTCCTTTCTTGAAAAAGAAATAGCGCCTGCGAATAAAACGAAATTAAACCCGTGGGTTTTATTTCCATTCACAAAGGGAAAGAACGCCCGCGCGCCCTATCGGAGATATGGGCTTTATTTCCCTTTCGAAAGGGCTATTAAGCCCGCAGACGGGGTTTTTTTAAATATGATGTATTAGTGGAAAAAGCGCCGCAAGCGAAAAATTGGAATAAAAAATCGCGCGATTTTTAATTCCAATTTTTCGTTTTTTTTTTAAATATGGTGTATTATTATTGGAAAAAGCGCCGCAGGCGAAAAATTGGAATAAAAAAGTAAGGAAGCCTAAGTTCGAGTGGAATCGAACATTAGATACTCAGCTGTATGCTTTCATTGTTTGTTTGCGTTTGATGGAAACACGGATTATTTTATATAAAGGGAGTACTGCAATAATTGGGCGTAGCCACGCCCATTTTCAAAATTTTTATTAGTCATCCAACTAAACATATGAATATTATCAATTGTGCAAAATTTCATTCCTTTATGACTTCTAGTTACAAAGATGTCACGTTACAAATTCCCAAAGGGTGTTCCAGAAATATCTTTGTTAAAAAGTAGGCGTGGTCATAAACCGATTTCAATAAATTTTTGCGTGTCTATTAACACAAGTTATAAAAGTGTATCAACCACGTTTCGTTATAATATCTCAATTATTTGTCGAGTTATAGGCTCAGAAATCTCGTATATTCCTGTTTCTAAAAAGAGGCGGTGCCACGCCCATTTTCCAAAATTTTTGTGTTTTTCGTTTTATGTCCGCAGTTGAACTCCTGCTATAAAATTTCAATGATATATCTTTATATTTGACAGAGATATCGCTTAAAATGTTTTTATTAGGTCACTTTATAATGTACATATATAAAAGTGGGCGTGGCCGTCAACCGATTTTGGAAATTTTTCGTCCAAACATTTGCCTAAGTAAGTATATCAAGCGTACCGAATTTCATCGATATATCTTTAACGGTTTCTGAGTTATGACTCATAAAACTTTCAATGTTTGCCCCTTAATAAGTGGGCGTGGCACCGCCCATTTTTCAAAATTTTTGTGCTTTTTGTTTTATGTCCATAGTTGGACTCATGCTACAAAATTTCAGTGATATATCTTTATATTTGACAGAGATATCGCTTAAAATGTTTTTATTAGGTCACTTTATAATGTACATATATAAAAGTGGGCGTGGCCGTCAACCGATTTTAACTCTTTTCCGTCCAAATGTTTGGCTAAGTAAGTAAATCACGCATACCAAATTTCATCGATATATCTTCAATGATTTCTGAGTTATGACATATAAAACTTTCCATGTTTGACCCTTAATAAGTGGGCGGGGCACCGCCCATTTTCCAAAATTTCATCAAATTTCTACATAGGGGTCTGAGCTCAACACGTGGGTAAAATTTCATCGCTCCAGCTATATTAGTGACTGAGATACCAAATTTCCGATTTTTTGTATATAGGAAAAGTGGGCGTGGTTATGGTCCGATTTCGGCTATTTTCAATACCAACCTTCCCAGTCTCGATACCAACTTGCATTTCAAATTTCATCAAAATATCTCAATTTTTGCGCGAGTTAGAGTGTTTACAGTCGGACGGATTGACGGACGGACATGGCTCAATCGATTTCTCTTTTCACCCTGATCATTTTGATATATATAAGTCTATATCTATCTCGATTATTTCATTCTGTTACAATCCACCGTTATGTGATTAAAACTATAACTGTGTACTAGTACAGCTGAGTATAAAGATAGTGTAGCTGCATATCGCTAGACCAATGATTAAATACATGTGACAAGCTTGTCGCTAGTTGACTGTGGCACAAATGTACCAAGTAGTCCAATAACACTACTCGACAAATTTTGATCAACTTTAACCACCAAAAATGAAATAATACTTTTCTAAAGCAAAATTTTACGCTGATTCCGAATATCATCTCCATTTTTTGTGACAGATCCAGTTTTTGAGATATCGGTAAAAATGTAGAAAAAACCACATATCGTCGTTTAAAGTGCATTTTTGCGTAAGAGGTATTTTCATTTTCGAGTAAGGGACATTTTTGCCAAAAATGAGATTTTCCAACCCTGAGTTCCTGACGCTCAGCTCTATACAACTTTCCATGACCATCCTGGTCCACATATCGTTCTATATCATATACATAAATCGATTTAGGTATCGAAAAAAAGTTAGTTGTATATTGGAACCCTGATTACTACTACATTGCTCAAAAATATCTCGAGCTATTCCGGTTCATGTTTGGGCCTCAATAGCGGGAACCGATTGAGATATCCGTATAGCGTTAAACATACATGGTAACCCTGAGATGCACCCTTAATTTGATGCCAATATTGCGCAAAAATATTTGGGGCACATCCGGGTCCTTATATTGGCCTAGATCTCGGGAAGGGGTTGAGATACCAGAATTAAATGTAGTCATAATTTTAAATTTCAATGTGATCGGCCCGGTAGCTTCGGCGTGCGTAAGGAACAAACACACAAACAAACAAACTTTCATCCTTATATACATATGTACATATGTATATACAAACATATGTAGATATAAAATACTTAAATTTTTTCAGTTTCTATTTTGCGATTTAATTGTATATACAGCTGATTTCTGTTTACATTATTTATTTCACCACGTGTTGGGAAAATCACACTTGTAACTGTGTAACCTAAATCAAACGCACGCCGTCAATTTACTGTCAAAAATTTCTCATGCCCATACAACTTGTATGGGAGTAACCGAAATTGAACGGCGTGCGTAAAAAGCAAATTCGACGCCCACTTTTTGTTTTGCGTGACAGTTGAAATTAAGCATTGTGGGTGATTGTTTGCAAAAACATTGACACTTGCTTTTGATATCGTGTCTGTTAGGTACATATTCCACAAAATAACAAGATTTTCTCTGATTTTCTGTATTTTTCTATTTCTTTATCTGAACACGCACGCAAGTCAATTTCGGTTCAACGCATATGAAAAATTTGCGTGCGTGCGTTAAATTGACGACTTGCGTTTGATTTAGGTTACACAGTAAGAGCTTTTTAGATTTGTCAAGTTTCGCACAGAATAGGAAAATTTGTCAATTTGATAAAAATCTTGACTATTTGTCAACTTATTGATAATTTGTCAATTTCACAGAATAGTGCTGTAAAGTTATCAAAAATTAAAAAAACAAAACAAGAAAGGAAGCCTCAGTTCGAGTGGAGCCAAATATTATAATCTTTCTTAGTTTTTTTACGTTTGCTGGAAACACGGTGCAATTTATATAAAGCCCGTGCCGCATAATGTGGGCGCAGCCACACCCATTTTGAAAATTCGTATCAATAATCCGACTAAACGTATAAATATTCTTGTTATTATAAAATTTCATCCCTTTATGACTTTTAGTTACAGATATGTCACGTTACAAATTTCTCAAGGGCATTCGAGAAATATTTTTACTAAAAAGTAGACGTGGTTATAAACTGATTTCGCAAAAATTTTGCACATATACTACCGCAAGTGGTAGAAATAAGTCCACCAATTTTCGTCATAATATCTCAATTATTTGTCGAGTTATGGGCTCCGAAATCTTGTAGATTCCTTTGTCTAATAAGAGGCGGTGCCACGCCCATTTCCCAAAATTTTTCTGTTTATGGTTTTCTATCTATCGTGGTACTTGTGCCATAAAATTTCATTGAATTATCTTTATAATTGGCGAAGTTATCGCTCAAAATGTTTTTATTGGGCCCCTTTCTAATACCCATATATAAAAGTGGGCGTGGTCATGGTCCGATTTCGCCCATTTTCAACCGTCCCAGTCTGGAGAGGAACCTGTATACGAAATTTCATAAAAATATTTAAATCTGTGTACTATTAAAGCTGTGTATAAAAATTAATGTATTACATTGCGATAAAAACATGTTTTTGTAGGCCATGATTCTTATGCGAAAATTTATAAGACATTCAAGTCAGGTTATAAACCAGATAGAACACTGATGTTCGTAATCCAATCCACAAAAGTCACCTTAAAATTACAAAAAGTAAATATCAAGATTTAAAGCACTTAAAACGAGTGATGCCCTACGATTGTCATAGCTTTTATAACAATTTACCACATTTACCTTACGACTTCTCCTGCAATGTGTAAACAAAATTACGTTTTCTTAATTAAAAATATTAATTTTAGCTTTAAATTTAATATAAGTATAAGTTTTGTTACTTTTTTTCTTTATAAAATACTAAAAAAACGAATTATATTGAACATTTTGCCATTTCATAACCGCATGTGAGTGATTTTTGTGCCAAATAAAAATTACACAACCGCTCATGAAAAAAAAGAGTCCTAGTAATTCAATTTGTTTCTTTTTTTACACTAAGTTCATGTTTTAGCTAACAAACTGATCTACGTAACTATTTAAATTTAATTGTTGGGGTAAGTGAAAAAACAGGGAGCTCCAACAAACATTTTTTGCCATCGCAAAAGTAGTTTGGTTACAATGGCAAAAAGAATGAAAAAATTGGAAAAAATCGAATTTTTTTAAACTAAACTAGCTAACTTTTTGTCCCCCATATAATTTTTCTGACTTTAGGACAGTCGAATCTGAAATTTCTTTAAAAAAATTCGATTTTTTTTCCAATTTTTTCATTCTTTTTGCCATTGTAACCAAACTACTTGACCAATATTTAAGTGCGATGAAAAAAAATTTTTGTTGGAGCTCTCTCTACCGGATCTTCCTAAATGTCAAATTGCCACGATGTCTAATAAAACTTTTTGATGCACTTATATGATGCAATGTCTTGAATATATGGCTTTTTATACATTTTTACTAGAGCTCTAGGTACCCGGGTATCGAACAAATCGAATTGATCGTTTTTGTTTGAAGCCCGTTTATTGTTCAAATGCCCGTACAAACATTCGAGCATTCGAGCTAACAAACAAAAAAATGTGTATCGTTAAAACTAAAATAAAAACAACTACACATGAAGAAGAAAAAAAATAATAAACAAAGGAAAAAAAAAACTTCAAAATGCCCGAATTGTTCAAATGCCCGTACAAACATGCGGGTAATAAACAAACAAACGACTGTTCGAGCATTTGAACAACATTTGTTCGGGCTACTCGAAAATGTTCAAACAAATCTGGAGCTCTAATTTTTACCGATATCTCAAAAACTGGGTCTGCCACAAAAAAATGGAGATGATATTCGGAATCAGCGTAAAATTTTGCTTTAGAAAAGTTTTATTTTATTCTTGGTGATTTTTTTTGTCGAGTAGTGTAGATAATTTTTGCAGGAAGTATGTACCTACATGCATAGTATGTAACGAGTAGATATGTATGTATATGCGTTGCAACTTTTTCGCAGGTGTATTTTTTGTACATGATTTGCAGCAATATATGTACATACATACTTCCCGCTCTGCAAATCCGTACTGTTCAATCAATTGAAAAACATCCGCATGTTTTATCGAGCGTAAATTTTGTATCTACAATAAATTAAAATAAAAAAAAAATAAGGAAGCCTAAGTTCGAGTGGAATCAACACTAGATACTCAACTGTATACTTTCACTGTATGTTTGCGTTTGAGGCAAACATGGTGTATTTTATATAAAGCAATTGCGGCATAATGTGGGCGTAGCCACGCCCATTTTCACAATTTGCATCAATCATCCAACTAAGCATATAAATATTATTGTTAGTGAAAAATTTCATGCCTTTATGCCATTTAGTTACAAAAATGTCGCGTTACTAATTTCACAAAGCAGCTTTAGAAATATTTTTGTGGAAAAGTAGACGTGGTTATAAACCGGTTTTGCTAAAATTTTGAACGTACCGATAAAAGTGTATACACAAAGTTTCGTCATAACATATAAGTAATTTATCGAGTTATGGACTCCGAAATCTCGTATATTCCTGCTTCTAAAAGGAGGCAGTGCCACGCCCATTTTCCAAAATTTTTATATTTTTTGTTTTATGTCTGTAGCTGGACTCATGCCACAAAATTTCAGTCATAGATCTTTATATTTGGCAAAGATATCGCTTAAAATGTTTTTATTACATAACTTTATAATATACATATATAAAAGTGGGCGTGTCGGTCAACCGATTCTGGCAATTTTTCGTAAACATTTGCCTAAGTAAGTACATCACGCGTTCCATCGATATATCTGTTACGGTTTCTGAGTTATCACTCATAAAACTTTCAATGTTCGCACCTTAATAAGTGAGCGTGGCACTGCCCATTTTCGAAAATTTCACAATATTTCTTCAGAAGGGCCTGAGCTAAATACCTGGGTGAAGTTTTATCACTTTAGCTATATTAGTGACTGAGATACCCAATTTCGGATATATACTATATAGGGAAAGTGGGCGTGGTCATGAACCGATTTTGCCCATTTTGAATACCAACCGTTTTAACGCGTTCCAGTCTGGATAGGAAATTGCATTACAAATTTTATCAAAATATTTCAATTTTGCGCGAGTTAGAGTGCGTTCATATCGGTATATATTTTGGTGGACCTGCCACGCCTCCTTCTGGTACTTTCAAGATTTGTGTTTCGGCACAAAGTTATAATACCATTTCATGTTCTTGAAGGGTATAAAAATAATGGTGAAATGCTGCAATGTTGCAAGTTTTTAATTCCGTGCATATATAATTCTTTTTATTTTCACATTTATTTTCTTTTATTAACAATGGAGTTCATTCAATTGCGATATTTATTTAATCTAATTGCAACAGCATTATTACATATCGTATAAGAATATATTGTTTGGAAATATGTATATAGTAAAATTGCACGAACATTAATTTCGTAGAACACATTAACCCCAGCATATCCGATTGCTTAATTGATAGAGATTGTTTCAATTTACCTCTTTTTAGGCACAATTCATCCTCAAGAAAGCACATATACATATGTATGTCGTGTATTGTTATATCTTTGCCTTTTTCAAATAAGTTTGTGCGCCTTTGCACTGTTCCAGATTTTGAAATCAGGTAGGACCTTGGAATAATTATGAGATTATATTTTCGGATCAGCTAATACCCTGTCTCTTTTTTTCTCCATTTTCTCTCTCAATCTTGTTTCGACACGGAAACCAGTGCCGAAACTCGCCAATTTTCATACAAAATTTCTGAGAGCGAGTTAAGATTGAAACACTGTTTCATTCTGAATCATCTTGCCAACCTCGATGATATCGATGTCTTCTCTAATTTTGTATCGAAAATCTATCGAAATCTCACACAGACCAAAACAAAAACGCAATAATAAGCAAACATACAAACATTTAAGAAGAGCAAGAAAGAGAAATGTTAAACTGAATCACGATCAGCCACGTGGAGACCAGTGTTGCCAGAACTTTTCCAGAGTTCCAGCAAGATTCTCAAAAAAAAAAGCTAGAAAAAGTTAAAAAAAATTGTTTCACACATAAAAAAAACATTTGAAGCTAAAAAAAGAAGCTAAAAATAAATACGAAATTACCCAGTAGAACTTGGAGCAAGATCTCCCCAAGCGAGAGCAGAAGAGTACTCTATTTGATATCCTTTCCGAGCAATATCAAAATTGTTTCAGTTTTGTTTTATTTTGTTTGTGTTTATTACTTCTCTTCCTAGTGCATAGTTACAATGTTAAAAGCGAGTATAAAAAATTGTATGCTTATACACGAAGTATAGGGAGTAATGGAGTATCTATTGACAAGTACTCCCGGATTAATAAAACGATGATCCCAAGTCCTACTGCGTATTTTAATGCTTTATTAGTAGGTGATTTCCCGTGGCAGTGATCCGGACAAAAAATTTGCAAGCCACTGCAACAACAATTTTTTGATCCTGATGTTTATCTGGATCAAAAAATCTATTACAATCTATACGGACCCGAAATGGATCTAGATAAACATCAGTATCACAAAATTGTTGTTCAATTTGCACGCAAAATTTGTATACGGATCTGGAGGGGAACTCGCCTAATGTGTTTTCAAAACACACATAAATTCAAGGCCAATTTAACAAGTCGGTTCAAGATACATACACAACAGAGATCAGCAGCGGTGCACCGCATTTTCTAAAGCACCGCAAAAATACTTATTTTTTAGGTGGCTCAAAAAATAAGTACCCAGAAAAAAAATTCACCGCACCGCATTGATTGAAAACCTAAATGATATTGCGGTATGTAGTGTTGTTTACACCGCATACCGCAAACACCGCATAACGCAAACACCGTATACCGCAAACACCGCATATCGCAAACACCGCATATCGCAAACACCGCAAACACCGCATTTATTTATTTGTATGCTATTCAGTGTTGACGGAAATTTTTCACACACTGCAAAGGTATAGGCAATTGAAAATTCATTTGTACATAAATACATAGATATGAGTTACTGATTATAAGATATACAGCAAATTTATTCTCAATTATTTTTTTTATTTTTGTGTGCTTTGTTTTTTGTGGCAGTTTTTTGAATAATAAAATATTTTTCAATAATGAAATAATCAAAAACTCATTTTTGAAATCCAATACGACTAATAGGGCCATCAGAATGAATACTCTTCCGTCAAACTAGCAACCCGTTTAATTGACAACATAGTTGAATTAAATGTATTTAAATGACGATCGAAACATTCAGTACTTCAGCTTTGCCGTAAAAAGGACATCTAATTCAACTATGTTTCTCAGTTAAACGAATTGCTAGATTGACGGAAAAGTGTTCATTCCGACGGGCGCATAATAAAATGTATAAAAATAAACATGTGTATTGTTTTTGCTCCAATAAAATGACAAAAACTTCGGTTTCAATCAATGTATCGTAGCCAATTTTATCGATTGTTAAAATTGAATGAATGCCTCGTTGGAAAATAAAGAATTATTTCACAGACAAACAAAAATGTGTAAACAAAACTTATAGTTGTATGTGTATTACTAAGAAACCATAAATGTGATTCAAGGATTTTAGGAAAAAACTCTATTTCATGTAAATAGGACATATTTTTATTTTGAAATTCATTAGTCAAATTATTTGGAATGTAAACAAACTCTAAATTTTAAGTGGCCCTTTCAATGAAAAAATTAAAAAAAAACCAATCCTGAGAGTTTTCCTATATAGGTATTCTTTGGTTAAAATCAAATTGTAATTAGTAGTATTTTTCATCAGAAATCCATAAGACGGTGAAAATTACAAACAAAAAATCGCACTGGCAACATTGTAAATATCTCTATTTGGGAAATGTGGTGTTTGCGGTATGCGGTGTTTGCGATATGCGGTGTTTGCGGTGTTGTGATATCCATACTACCGCATACCGGAATTGATCAAGAAAATGCGGTACGGTGTTTATTATGATCGCATATTTTGCGGTTGCGGTCATACTCCCACCGCATTTTTTATGAGTATACTCTAAATCACAAAAAATGTATCGCATGCTGATCTCTGATACACACATACACGCCGTGACCTTAATGTCGAACTCTCGTGACCGAGATGTCAAAACTATAAGGAAGACGAAATAATTTGACATTCAGCTCACGGGCGAATGATGGATAAACTCAGAGAATGAAGAATTTGACGAATTTTAAACACGAATGCATGTAAAGAATATGCAGAAGTAAACAAATTGGATAGGTGTTGAAGAAGAACAAGAAGTCAGCCGATCTGAAGAACCGAGCTGTTTTGTGGAGCCTGCATAAGTTATGCCGGAATCGCAATTTGGCGTTCGGTCGGTCGCGCTTCTGACAAGTGAGTAGAAATGTATGGAAATATATGGAGCAAATCGCATTGTGACCTCAAGCGTTTGATCGTAAAATTTTTGTAATATCGTATGTTCATTGCAACCCTGTATAACGCCTGAGTTGAACATTTCTCTACTAAGTCCATGGTATAAGTATACCAGGTAAAACAAACGTCAAGTTTTCGTCGCCATATTAACCAACTGACAATTAAGCAGATTATGACATTTCGCGCTGCCATACTCAATGATAAAAATCCTCCATTAATGGCATTTTTCACTGCTTTGTATTAAAAATAAATTGTAACCATGGTATTCATAGTAACGAATTTTTTCAATTTGAATTGAAAGAAATTTTTTCAATTTGAAAAAATTACACATCCTGCAGTAAATTTGTTTCACTGCTGTATGATCATATATGATCCTTCTGAGTACAATTTTTATTATTATTATTTTTTTTTGAAAAAAGCAAACCATTTATATGAAAAATTCAGCAGTCTTTATTTGAAAGTACTCACTGATGCCTCCTCAGTCATAGATGAATTTCATCAGTGATTCATAAAAGATTCATTTCGGATTTTTACTTCGCGGAATATCAGTTTGGCCGTACTACAAAGTAGCCCCTTCCCGGTATTCTCGGAGAGTTTTTAATTTAGTTTAGTAGTTACGATCACTTTTAATTTAGGCTTTGTGATCACTCTGGTATATAGTTTGGGGAGGTTTTGGAGATTGATCTATTATAACTCCATATCGTCGCATAAAGTGCAATACCGCGTATCCGCTACCACCCAAATTTTACAGGAGACAGTAAAAACTGCTTTAATTCAAACCGGTTCGGAATTTTGCAAACCCACATCCAAACCAAGGTAGATTTTTGGATTATATTCTTAATCCAAATATCATTTTGGCGAAAAACAGTTAAATGTGCAGTTATTGGCTTACTTATGTATTTATAAGCGGTTTTGTGTCTTTTATTTTGTTCAATAGTGACGTATACGCGGTTTTGCAGGCGAACGTGAAAACTTTTCTTCAATAAAGCAAAGTTATAATTCATTTGTGTTTATGAAAGTATAATCAACTTTAGTACATTACAGTACAGTTATAAAGCAATAACACCTATTATTCGCGGTATTGGTTCGAAAAATTTCCTTAAAAAGCGGTTTTGAAACTGTGACATTATTTGGAATTGCGTTGTGTGAATCTCAAAATTGTTGCATGAATGGATGGGGACGGACGCCAGGAATGTATTTTTGTCACGCGGTTTTGCACTTTAAACGACGATATGTATGTACACCACCATACCAAGTGAACATTTCAGTCTATATATGTATGTATGTACATATGTCCAATCCAATTACAAAAAAATATGTACCCTAGATTTTAACAATATGAGTTGTTCATTTCCGCGGTGCAATAATACCAAATATGGCTGCAAAGACGGTGATATAAAATTTTTCCAATTTCCGACGATACCCTTTAGTCGCGGAGAGTGGATGAAGACTTGTGGAGTGAGCGAAGAGGAGCTACCGGAAGTTCCATAAACCCTCACTAGTGCCCTTTCTCTTTCTGTCCTTTGATTCCTGAAATACCCAAACTTTCAAACAAAAATCTACGCATTCAAAAAATAAAAGTCTGGCATCGCTATACTCCAAAACTGACACAAGATTAAACTTCAAAAATCTGCTTTTTAATCAAAAAGACAGCGTCAAAATGACAGTGCACATACCTGTATTTTTTATACCATGTACTAAGTCGGGCGTTTGACATTAAAAAAAATTCAAATTGTTTCTTTCGATGAAATATTTTTAAATTTATGAAAAACTTCAAGAAAATATATTAGTGGCAGTGAAAATGTTTCCAGTCCAGCATCTAATATCGAATGTCAGTGTGAAGCGGCTTTGAGGTACGATCAACGCGCGACCGACCTAAAGCCAAATTGCGATTCAGGCATTATTTATTTTCATATACTATGTATATGCAAATTTGTACTTCAGTGTCAATAAAAATAACGAAATGTTAAAAAAAAATGTTTTACATTCAAATAATGGTAACTATGATGACTGTATGTATGTATATGAGCAGCAAGCAACGCTCATTTTTTGGGGAGTTTTAGCAAATAAAAAAGCTAGAAAAAAAGCCAAAGCTAAATCAGAATTTTTCCAGCTAAAAGACAAGAAAAAAAGCTAAATCTAGCTTGAAAAAAGCTGGAATGGCAACGCTGGTGGAGATGGGTTATTTAGCGAGATGTTTTGCTACATGTTTCTTTGGTGAAACAAGTTATGTGGAGACGGGCTTTTAGCTAAATTCGGTTTTGTTTTGAGGACTAATTTTGGCATTTGGGACTATTGCTGCACAAAGGGTACGTGCTAGGAATACTTTTGACCATTTATGAGGTTATGGGTTATAAACTTTATCATTTGTGCGTGCTTACATCAATTGTGCACTGTTTGTGTTTTTTACAAAGATCAAAACGGAAAAAGGAAACCAATAATTGACAACGATTAATTTCTACTCACAATATTTTCCTTTACTGCTTTCTCATACCGTCACTTTTTGTTACTTTAAGTTTTCTTTTTATTTATTTTATTTTTCTTCCTTCATTTATCACTGAAAAATAATTTCAAGTGTCAATTGAGATTTTCTCACCAACATTATCATTAAAATTAATCTGTGCTTTTTTTTTTCTTTTTTATACAATTTAACAACAAATAGTAAATGCTGAAACCTTTTTTGAATCAGTCCCTTATTGCCTTTGGGTATTAAGTTTGCGTCCATTTCCATTTGCAACCGCAAACACATTTTTCTCATTTAACTTAGATTACTCACTTGATTGTGTGTACAATTATTTGTGTGTGTGAAAAGCGAAAGGAAATCATCTCGTAATGCTCGTCATTAATATGTATGTATCTACATAACGTCGGTGATACTGCAATACGTTCCATGTCACTTTTCACTTCTTTCTGAACACACGAAAATAACGTGCTTACTCTTTTGCCAATCACATAGATTTTGCTTTGATATATAACTTTGATTTTATGTATACTATAAGAATGTAAAAAACTTTGCGAAAAGTAAAATTATATAAAGTTTTTTATCCCTCCAAAAAAATTTTATCACCGCGACATAGCACGGTTTGCAGTATCACCGACGATAAGTATGAACGAAAACGTGCAATCTCATCTTCATTATTGCTATTTTCACTATCAGCAAATTTTTTTTCTTTTTGGCTGGTGTCGAAAAGAGAAACCGATAAAAGGGATTAACATGAAAGGGTAAATGTGAAAGGAAAATACGAGATATGTATATGCATATATATGTATGTATGTTTTTTAAGAATGAAAAGTGTTTTTTTTTGCCTTCTCAAGCTTAACTTTCCTTTTTATACTCAGCTGTACTAGTACACAGAGTATTATAGTTTTGATTTCCTAACGGTGGATTGTAACAGAATGAAATAATCGAGATAGATATAGACTTATATATATCAAAATGATCAGGGTGAAAAGAGAAATCGATTGAGCCATGTCCGTCCGTCTGTCCGTCTGTCCGTCTGTCCGTCTGTCCGTCTGTCCGTCTGTCCGTCTGTCCGTCTGTCCGTCTGTGAGCACGATAACTCGCGCAAAAATTGAGATATTTTGATGAAATTTGAAATGTAAGTTGGTATCAAGGCAGGAACGGATGGTATTGAAAATGGGCGAAATCGGACCATGACCACGCCCACCTCCCCTATATAGTAAAAATCGGAAATTTTGTATCTCAGTCACTAATAGAGCTGGAGTGATAAAATTTTACCCACGTATTGAGCTCAGGCCCTTATGAAGAAATATGGTGAAATTTTGGAAAATGGGCGGTGCCACGCCCACTTATTAAGGGGCAAACATTTCAAGTTTTATGAGTCATAACTCAGAAACCGTTGAAGATATATCGATGAAATTTGGTACGCGTGATATAATTACTTAGGCAAATGTTTGGATTAAAAATTGCCAAGATCGGTTGACGACCACGCCCACTTTTATATATGGGTATTATAAAGTGGCATAATAAAAACATTTTAAGCCATATCTCTGTCAAATATAAAGATATATCATTGAAATTTTATGGCAGGAGTCCAACTGCGGACATAAAACGAAAAATACAAAAATTTTGGAAAATGGGCGTGGCACCGCCTACTTTTAGAAGCAGGAATATACGAGATTTCTGAGCCCATAACTCGACAAATAATTGAGATATAACGACGAAACTTGGTGTGTACACTTTTATTACCTGTGGTAATATATGTTAAAAATTTTATCGAAATCGGTTGCCGACCACGCCCACTTTTATATATGGGTATTATAAAGTGGCCTAATAAAAACATTGTAAGCGATATCTTTGTCAAATATAAAGATAATTCATTGAAATTTTGTGGCATGAGTTCCACAATAGACCGGAAACAAAAAATATAAAAATTTTGGAAAATGGGCGTGGCACCGCCTCTTTTTAGACAAAGGAATATACGAGATTTCGGAGCCCATAACTCGGCAAATAATTGAGATATTATGACGAAACTTGGTTTATACACTTTTATAACTTGTATTAATAGACACGCAAAAATTTATTAAAATCGGTTTATGACCACGCCTACTTTTTCACAAAGATATTTCTGGAACACCATCTGGGAATTTGTAACGTCACATCTTAGTAACTAGAAGTCATAAAGGAATGAAATTTCGCACAAAGAATAATAATCATATGCTTAGTTGGATGACTGATAAAAATGTTGAAAATGGGCGTGGCTACGCCCACTTTATGCAGCACTCCCTTTATATAAAATACACCGTGATTCCATCAAACGCAAACAAACAATGAAAGCATACAGCTGAGTATCTAATGTTCGATTCCACTCGAACTTAAGCTTCCTTACTTGTTAATTTTACTTACTTACTTAATTGGCACGTAACCGTCTAGACGATTTTGACCGAGTCCAACATAGCACGCCAGCTATTTCTGTTTCGTGCAGAGTGGCGCAATTTGGGAATACCTAGGGAGCCAGCACCACTACTCTGAAAAAAAAACGTTGTAAATACAAAGACTTTTGCAGTTAAATGAACAACTTTCCGCAGTTGAAATGTGCCCAACAACGCTTCGTTGTTGTTTCAAAGATGCGAGCGTTTTTGATTCAAATACTTTTCGTATTTAAGTTAACAACAGAAACTGTTGAAAGAAATACTTTTACATTTAAGTTAACAGTTTTTGGTTTTGAATTAACAGCAAAAATTTTTAGTCCAAATGCGAACACTGTTGATTTAAATACTGTTCGTATTTAAGCTAACAACTTGTGAGGACCAAATATTCCAAGTAAATTTGGCCCACACAAACCCTCACAGCCACATAACACTACATCCAGCACACACAAAATAGCTGCAATACCACCAACAAGTCGTAATACAACCAACACGCTGCAAACAACCAATAAGCTACAGAAACATAAAGCACAGCAAGTCTTAGCAACACAATCATTGAAGTCATAAAAGGAGTAGTGATGGGCGAGTCCGAGATGTTTAGACAATCGAGAGAATCGCCATCGTTGCAAAATCACAATCGAGTCAAAAGTTGACTCGCTCCTCGACTACACAATCGAGATGTTTTTGCGATTGTTCCGAGTCGGCGAGTCGGAGGTTGTTTCGATGACATCTCGACTACACAAGCGAGATGTTTTTGCGATTGTTCCGAGTCGGCGAGTCGTAGGTTGTTTCGATGACATCTCGACTACACAAGGGAGATGTTTTTGCGACTGTTCCCAGTCGGCGAGTCGTAGGTTGTTTCGATGACATCTCGACTACACAAGCGAGATGTTTTTGCGATTGTTCCGAGTCGGCGGGCCGGCTGTTGTTTTGATGATATGTTTTAGTTGATAAAATAAACTGAATGAGGTATGTTGATAAAGAAAATAGGATTTTTAATGGAAGTGAGGCAAATACATAAATAAATTAACCAAATTGAAAAATATGCTATACATAGACGCTGCATTATTGCAATTACAACTAAACAGTGTCGTGCATAATAATAATAATTAATTATTTAAACATTAATAAATTTTCTGAAGTGAGACGCTTATGAAACAAATGAATTTTATGAGTAGCAACAACGGCAATAGATTTGTACCACTCTGTATGTTTTGTAAAGCAATTTTAATATTCAAGCGGCAACAACAATTATTATGTATTTTTTGCAGCGAGTCCGAGATGTTGTAGGGTTGCTTTGAAAACGAGAGGAATCTTTGGCGAGTCCGAGATGTTTTAGCGATTGTTTCGACTGACGGCCATTTACGACTTGACTCGAATACGAATGAAAACCATCGAGAGCATTCGAGATGTTTCAACAATCGAGAGAATCGAATAAAACATCTCGGACTCGCCCATCTCTAAAAAGGAGCGACACAGCAGAATAAAGATGAGTCAGCACGGAGCTGTGGTTGCGACCGGAGCTGCTTGCGAATAAGTGCCGGATTGTACTTCGGTTTGTGCCAGTTACATGAAAGCGCTGTTCCAAGCAAAGAGCCGTGGCCAAGTGTATTGGGTGAGTGTGGTTTCCCGACGTAAAACGTCGCCATAGCAGCGCAGCAGCGACGCATCATCGCAGCGGCATCGAACGCCCACGTCCAGATAATACGCCGTCGCAGAGCCGCGTCGCCATAACGCGCAGCGGAGATACGTCAGCGCAACGCACAGCGCCGCAGCCGCAGCAGGGCGTCTGCCCATCGAAACAAGACGCTAACGGGATACGTTAACGGGACCTTCATTAAACCGTTGGGCCGTACAGTTATTAGAAAGATAGAATTTAGTTTATTTGTAAGAGATTGAAATAAATAAAGGGATAAAACGATTTTAAGGAGCCCCAACATAATAAATTTATTGTAAACGAACCTTGGACACGGCGAGTATACCCCAGCACTAGAGTAGAAGCACCGGGGCAGGAAAAAGCTTCGTTACAAACTTTTGCTTTTGAATTAACCGCAAAAGTTTTTGGTCCAAAAATGGGCACCATTGAAGCAAATACTTACGCATTTAAATTAACCTCAAAAAAATTGTAAACAATAGTAATTTTTTTTAATATAAAAGATATTATTTTATTTAGTTTTTTATATAATATATGTTTACATACATAGTAATATTAATACTAAGGCCCGGTTTCACCAAACAAACTTTTTCCATTCAGTGATGGTCATTTGATGCATCATTTGAACAATACGATGCTTGGAAAGAGACACGGCCACAAAGGTTTGCATCACATTTTCTCAGCGCCAATATAAAGATTATGGAAACTTGTAGGCAGTAGTGGCACAAATATCCACCAATCCTGCACCTCAAATGATATATCAAATGACTATCACTGTCTGTAGGGCTTTTCACACACACATAAACACAACTGATTTTATTTTATTATTTCATAACACATTCTTTATATTAACTTACATTGTTTTCCGACTGCCAGATTTGTAGGTTTCTGCGCAATCATCGCCGACAAATTTTACCTCGTTTGCTCGTTTTACCTCGATTGCTCGCTATCGGAAAAACGGGATAATCAAACATATTTAATCTGCAAATACAAAATACATATATGTATGTATTTTTAAACGTACATATGTACATATAATATTAATATATTATAATAATATATAAATATTATTATTGTGACTTACCTTTATTTATAATTATATATTACATGTACATACATACATATATGTATGTATAAATTTTTCCCGAAAATTTAAGTTTGGAAAAAAAATTTTCTATTTTTTATTTACTTCAAAATTTTTGAACAGCAAGGGAGTTTTTGAATCAAAAACGCCCGTCTTTGAATTAACTATGGAAAGTTGTTGAATCAAAAACTTTGCCGTTAAAACAAATACTTTTGCTGTTGAATCAAAGACGGAGATTCAACAGCGGAAAGTTGTTGATTTAACTACGGGTATTTTTTTCAGAGTATCCACCTGATATTCTCAATGCAGTGGAGGTCTCCCCATACTTCTGCGTTCAGCGGGTTTCGATAGAAACACTTTCTTGGCCGGAGCACCTTCATCCATTCCCGCAACATGACCTGCCCAGAGGAGCCGCTGAATCTTCATTCGCTGAACAATGTCGATGTCTGCGTACAGCTCATTGTTAAATCTGCGTCGATACTCGCCCTCGCCAACGCGCAAAGGTTCATTAATCATCCGAAGAACTTTCCTTTCGAATACTCCAAGCGCCATCTCATCTGCTTTTGAACGGAAACATAATAATAATAATGATAATTAGATAAATATCTCAGACTTATAGCATGTCTACACTTGGCGAAATTCGCACTCACTACCGCAATTCGCTGTCGAATCACGCTAAATGCCATATAAAGCTTTCAGAGCGAACTTTTAGCGCTTCGATATTCATATTCTGTATCGCAACCGCTGCTGAAATTTTTGTTGGATAAATATTATTGGAGTCCCTCTCCGCTTCGTTTTCGGCAACAATCACAGCTGCAAGTAAAATCATAATTTGTATGCTGCAGTAAAGTTTCGAAAGAAATAAATTTACTTTGCTGCCTCAGAAGTGTCCAACTGCAATTCCATTAGCGAAAAACGTCTTTCTTCTACTTGTACAAAAAAAAAATGTGAAGTTCTTTGTTTTCTTACTGCTTCTCTAACTTCAATCAAAGTGTAATACTTTAAAGTTGAAACTTTATGTTTAAATCCACTTAATTAACACTTGCAACATTTCGTAATCATTCGCTTTTGCTCGCCCGCACTCTGCCACTCTTACTTTTTTATTCACCTTCACTCGATCATGTTCGCCAAAAGCAAATAACTGAAAAATTTTTGTGCTTGACGGTCTGTGGTCGAGGGATATTTGCCATGGCGAAGTACATATGTACGTATGTATGGAAGTACGTCCATACATATATGTATGAAGGACCTTCATTGAAGGTATTTATGTAAGTAAGTATAAGTACGAAAGAATTTAAGCACAATGGCAGCGCTTTGAAAGTTACTTTGGCGCCAGAGATATTTGCGAGCGACTTAACTTAAAACAAACTTAATAAATTCATCCTGGCAGCTCAGCAAGTGGACCCCATTAGTGCAATGAAGCAATGAAGCGCGGGAGTGGTGAGTGACAGCGATGACGACGACAGCGATGATGAAGATGGCGACGGGGCACGAAGGCAACAGGAATGGGCACGATTACCTGCGTCAACCCAGCTGCTGTAAAGATTTTTTTTTCGAGCAAATACATACATACTAGTATAAGCGAGTTTCAGAAACTTTTACTTTAAGTTTTTGTTGTTGCATATTTTGTGTTGATGAATTATATTTGCATTTGCGTATAGGGGGCGGCTGGCTGGTGGGGGAATGCGTGTCAATCATTTTTTTGTGAACATTCGCTGAGTTGCTTTTTACGCTTAACTCTCTAACTGAGCAACACTATTTAGATAAATAATTCTTCGCTAACATTTTAATTAACAAATTGAGTTATTATGAAGTTGTTTTTTTGCGCTTTTTGATAAATATTTTCGTTGAAAGTTGGAGTTACCACAATTATGTAAAATAGAATTTGAAATTTTTATCTTTGCGGAGTAAGAAAATACGCTTCGTTTGAGGAAAAAGTCCTTTAATACACCTAATGCGTACATACATACATATTCTACGGGTTCAATAATAATTTCCGTATAAAGAAATCTTTACCCTGCAGAAAATCGCGTTAGTTCCAGGCTAGTGCAGAACTAGTTAAAAAAGAGACAGATTGGTTCTCGTTCCATCCCAACCCGATGCTTTCAACCGTCTTTTTTAACACGGCGATGTCCTACAAAATGGCAAATATCCCCGGGATAATTCAAAAATCAATAGTTCGGAGTTAGTTCAAAGTACTTCAGTATTAGTTCAAAAATGGTCGGCTTTTGGCCATGCTGGCATTACGAGTATATACTAAAATACCAAGTTTTTGAAACTTCGTAAAAATTACAGTAATCGTTAGTGCCCATCTCTGTATGTAATTAGGGATGCAAACGATACATCGATGTTTTTGAAACATCGAAAGTATCGAACGAAAATTCGATGTTTAACATCGATGTTTGAAAATTACTCAGTATCGAAAAATCGCGGATACATCGATGTCAACCCTGACGATATTTGACTGTTGTTTTGGTCAGCGGTAATATATGCATAGACATAATAAATCCTAATAAATCCTCCACAGGTTGGTAACGTGACTCCACATTACGGGTCGAATTTCCATGAAAACTCCAATTTCTATACGATTTTATTATATTATTATATTTAACATTTTTTTCTGTTATTTAAAAATCAAGTTGGCAACCCTACAGTTTGGCCGTTGGTTTAAATAGGCAACCTGTGACTCTCCTCATTGCGCTCTTTCATCTGGTATATCAATGCTGTAAATAACAGCAGAGGGGAGTATGCCTAAAAATTTTGGTTTGTGTTTTAAATATTTAATACCTTTCTTACGCCTTTTAGTAAGGCGTTGTGCGATGTGTTAAGGTGCATATGATCTGTCAGTTACCACTGTCCAATCTATATATATAAAAATGATTTGTTATTTAATTGTAACGCTAAAACTTGAAAACGGCTGAACCAAGTCAAATACTTCCTTAGGGGGGTTTGTTTGTTGTTACCCCGAGAAGGTTCAGTCGAAGAAAAAACTAAAAAATGTTAGGCACCTCCCATACAACCTTAATTTTTAAAGCTGATTATCTCTAAAACAGTTCAAGGTAGGGAGCTGAAAATTGGTATAGAGGTAGGTGATATCAAAACCCTTCTCACTCAGAAAAGTGGGGGTTATCAGAAAAGGGGGCGTGGCACCTCCCATACAACCTTAATTTTTAAAGCTGATTATCTCTAAAACAGTTTAAGGTAGGGAGCTGAAAATTGGTATAGAGGTAGGTGATATCAAAACCCTTCTCACTCAGAAAAGTGGGGGTTATCAGAAAAGGGGGCGTGGCACCTCCCATACAACCTTAATTTTTAAAGCTGATTATCTCTAAAACAGTTTAAGGTAGGGAGCTGAAAATTGGTATAGAGGTAGGTGATATCAAAACCCTTCTCATTCAGAAAATTGGGGGTTATCAGAAAATGGGGCGTGGCACCTCCCATACAAACTTAATTTTTAAAGCTGATTATCTCTAAAACAGTTTAAGGTAGGGAGCTGAAAATTGATATAGAGGTAGGTGATATCAAAACCCTTCTCACTCAGAAAAGTGGGTGTTGTCAGAAAAGGGGGCGTGGCACCTCCCATACAACCTTAATTTTTAAAGCTGATTATCTCTAAAACAGTTCAAGGTAGGGAACTGAAAATTGGTATAGAGGTAAGTGATATCAAAACCCTTCTCACTCAGAAAAGTGGGTGTTGTCAGAAAAGGGGGCGTGGCACATCCCATACAACCTTAATTTTTAAAGCTGATTACCTCTAAAACAGTTCAAGGTAGGGAGCTGAAAATTGGTATAGAGGTAGGTGATATCAAAACCCTTCTCACTCAGAAAAGTGGGGGTTATCAGAAAAGGGGGCGTGGCACCTCCCATACAACCTTAATTTTTAAAGCTGATTATCTCTAAAACAGTTTAAGGTAGGGAGCTGAAAATTGGTATAGAGGTAGGTGATATCAAAACCCTTCTCACTCAGAAAAGTGGGGGTTATCAGAAAAGGGGGCGTGGCACCTCCCATACAACCTTAATTTTTAAAGCTGATTATCTCTAAAACAGTTTAAGGTAGGGAACTGAAAATTGGTATAGAGGTAAGTGATATCAAACCCCTTCTTACTCAGAAAAGTGGGGGTTATCAGAAAAGGGGGCGTGGCACCTCCCATACAACCTTAATTTTAAAGCTGATTATCTCTAAAACAGTTCAAGGTAGGGACTTGGAAATTGGTATAGAGCTAAATGATATCAAAACCATTCCCACGCATAAAAGTGGGGGTTGTCGGAAAAAGGGGCGTGGCACCTCCCATACAAACTTAATTTTTCATGCTGAATATCTAATATTGTTTACGCTAGGGACTTGGAAATTGGTGTGGAGATAAATGATAACAATTCGATATTAACGCAAAATAATAGGAGTTATACGAAAAAGGGGCGTGGCACCTCCCAACAACACTTAATTTTTTAAGCTGAATATCTTTAAAAAGGATTTAAGTCAGGGACCTGGAAATTGGTACAGAGCTATATGATATCAAAACAATTTTTGCGCATAAAAGTGTAGGTTATCGGAAAAGGGGGCGTGGCACCTCCCATACAAATTTTTCAAGCTGAATATCTATAAAAGCGTTTAAGGTTGGGAGCTGAAAATTGATCAGGAGATTAACGATATCAATAGCATGCTTATGAAAAAACAGTATTTTTGGGAAAGGGGGCGTGGCACCTCCCGTTCTTAATTTTTAAGGTTAAATATCCCTAAAAGCGTTCATGGCATGTACATAGAAATCACTATGCAGATATACGATATCAATACCATGTTCACCCAAAAAAAAAAAGATTTTTCTAAAAATACAATATCAATACTCTTACGTACTTAGTTAAAATAGCCAATACTCAGTGAAAATAAATATCCGGAACAGAAAACTAAAAATGTTGTGTATCGTGCAGCCTTAAACTGAATACTAAAATTATATATTTTTGAAGTTTTATACACAATGAAGTAGTGAAAATTCGTTAATTTTCTATTAAAAATAATACCGGTGTTATAACAGTTTTTGAAATGATATTAATAAAAAGATCTATTTTGGGCAGAACGAAGTTTGCCGGGTCAGCTAGTATAATGATAAATAACAGATGAGGGGAGATATGTGTTCTGCCGTATCTTATACGTGCCACTTATCATCCAATGGTTGTGACTTTGACCCCAATTTCGTTGTAGTTCCGATGCGCTTGAAGCATTTCGCACCGCCAATCGCTCCAACAAATGAACTCAGCCATATAATTTCTGTTTGAAGTTTTCTTCGCATGCTTCTTCTTTTTCTTACTGCATATTCCGTTTCGATTTCACAAAAATTTAATTTGAATTCCATTTTCATTTAATTTCGTGGTTCACTTAAACTCATCATAATTCACTTTTCATTTTAACTAATTGCTTTTTTGACTTTTTCCAACCGCTTCTATATTTTAAATACACGAATTTCACTTTTGTGCTGAAAATTGTGTCTACACTTTTGTTGAAAAGTTTTTAATTAAAAGCGTTAGCGATCATCGCCTGCGTTTAAGTTGCGCCAAATTGTTTTGCTAAACTCCAACTGAATGTGATGAGTCAACTAATCGCGTTTGTTCGTATTTAGCTGGATGAATTAGTTATGAAACTGCAAATATATTTTTTTTTTCAACTTTTCATCGTTTTAAAATTATCTGCTGCCGTCTCCGTGTGTGTGCGTATGTTTCTGTGTGAATTTTTAGTAAATATTTAAAATTTAGTTGCCGAATTCCATTATGAGAATTTTTTAATTTAAAAACTTTTAAGTGGTTGCTCGTTACTTGCCACCGAAAAAAATAAAAAAAAAACAACTGACGAGCTAATTTTGCAACAATTTTTTGGCTCATGTCTGCACTGCGCAAACATACATACAGCCAAGCCAGCATTGCGAATATGCATATGTTAGAAGAGTTTGCTGATCCATATTTGTGGCTGTGTATGGCTGTGTGTGTGTGTGTTTAAGTAAAGCGATTGGCAAAGCGCATTCTTTAGCATTTGCCAAATTTCACTCACCCGCAACGCTCAACGCAAACTTTTTGAATAAAAATGCAAATATTGTAAATACAAAAACAATAATAATAACAGCAAAAACACCAAAATTACATTCATGCATGCCAAAGAGGAACTAAAAAGAAAAAAAAAAACACCAAACAAAAAAGTAAAGAAAATATCATAAAAAACTCGCTATTTTCAGCAATGTATCGAAAACGGATTAAAATACGAGGGTGTAAGGAGGGGCAGAGCATGCATGGAATAAAAGAGAGAGTATATGAGTTAGAGGTCGCTGTGGTGCAGTGGGTAGAGTGCTCGCCTGCTATGCCAGAGGTCTCGGGTTCAAACCACGGTCCGAGCCAAACAAATTTTTCTAATTAGTAAAAATCCAATTATTGGGTTTTTTAAGAGCAGCGGTCACCTTTCGGCAGTGGGCGGCATACCCTCCGAGAGTATTTCTGCCATGAAAAAGCTTCTCACAAAAAATGCATTCGCCGTTCGGAGCCGGCATAAAACTGTAGGTCCACCCAATTAGTAGGAAAAACAAAAAGGAGCACACCTCGAATTGGGAGAGAAGCTCGGCCATAAAACTCGTCAGAGTTATAATAGCGCCATTGTATTATATTATTATATATGAGTTAGAGGATGCGATTGTAAGAGACACAGTGAAAACATGAAATGGAAATAGAAAATTATGAAGATTAGCTTTTTATGCGGAATTTTTGCTAGAACGAGAGCATTAGGGTTGGGCAACGATTGGAAAACTTACGGATAACGAAACTGTTTTTTAAGTAATACATTCGATCAGGGCCGTGCGCACGGGGGGGGTTTTGGGGGTTAAAACCCCCCCCATGACCAAATCTAAGTTGCAATGATTTTGCAAAAATTTTCAAAATACAGTTTATAAATTTTGCATTGAATTTTGACTCATAATTTTTGACAATATTAATTACAATAATTTTACGGAAGAAGAATTGGTAAAAGTTGCAAAAAATAAGGTTGGCCAATACATAAGTTCGGCACTTTGAATTGCACTTGGAGCTTTCCGAAATTACAAAGTTGTGTAGCATATGTTCGTTTGGCATTTTTAAAAAAATTGTACTGATAACAAAAAATGTTCATTTTGTGAAAACAGTGAGCAGTTCCAATTAACAAGTACTGTAAACAGTACACGGAAAGAAATTTGTATACTTGAATCAAGAAAAATGCTTTCTTGAAATCAATTTAGAAAATTTTTAGGGAAATAAGAAAAATTGACTTAATTATTACTGGAAATAAGAAATTGAGTTTTCCAAAAATGAGACAATTATTTTCTTATTCAAGAACACTAACAAAATCTATAGAAAAAAATGTTGAAAAAAAATGTTTAAATAAATAAGAACATCTTTTCTTAAATTTACTTAAATGAAGAAAATCTTTTTGTTAATATCAAGAAGAATTTAAGAAAATTGGGTTTCGACGAATTGGAACAACAAAATACAGCGAAAAAAAAAATGTAAAATGAATAAGAAAACGTTTTCTTGAGCGAAGTAAAATTTTTCTTGCTGAATTTGCATTTCCAAAGTTACATGTATTTTTTTTCATTTGCCATCCGCTTTGCATATTTCTGAATATTTTTGCAATTCTCAGATTGTTAGTGAAGCATTTGGTATAAGGAGTGCACTATTTGCATCTTCATTTATATTAAAGAAAATGTTGTCATTTCAATAAACAAGTCCTAGGAAAATACTAGTTGACTAATTATGGTTTTCTAATCCCTCATGATTAGTTTTCATTTTCCTTATTTTTTACGTTTTTAATATTTTTAGAAAATATTTTCTTAATTTAATATTTAATATTTTCTTATGCCTCGGACACACATGTGGTATGAATATTAGAATATCAATATTATGATTTGGCTATGCTATGAAAATTTTCAATTAAACTACAATATGAGGGTGACACATATGTGGTATAGATCGAAATATTATTACTATACTACGATGTGTGTCTCTCGCATTACTTACTTAAGCTCGTATAAGAAAAGTTTTACTTGCAACAAAAAAATAACTTCTTAATTTATTTCAAAAAACAAGAAAAAACACTTATCCTAAGTAAATTATTTCTTATTTATTTAAAATCCAATTTTACTTGAAGCAAGAAAATGTTTTCTTATTTATATAAAATCCAATTTTACTTGAAGCAAGAAAATTTTTACTTATTTATTTAAAATCCAATTTTCTTGGATTTTCTTGATATTAAGAAATTATTTTCTAAGTTCAAAATCAAGTCTAATTTTTCTTGTCTCGGCATTGATTCTAGTAAAAAATTCTTTCCGTGTACTATTCAGGACCTGGTTAACTAGGTTTTGATGAATCATAATGAGTTTCAGAAAAGTTAGAGAACATTTAAATTTATGGTGTATGGGTCTGGATATCTGTTTCAGCAAATATGTTTATCTTAGCGAAAAATGTATGCGAATGCAAACCAAAATTAAAAACCCCCCCCAAGGCTAATTCCTGCGCACGGCCCTGCATTCGATAAAGAAAGCGGAAATGGTTGATATTCGACCACGCTAGGACCACTAGGCCGTCTCGCCCAAGAAAACAAGTTCACGGTAAGCCCCATGTGATGTCTTTATGGAAAACATATCTGGAATTTTTTTTATTTTTTGTTGGTTGCCGCTAGATGTCGCTATAATACATTTTTTCATATATTCGGTATTAATAGTTCGATAGATAAGGTTTTTTTGCGGTACGGTCTAAGGACCACCATTGTTTACATATTCATATGTAAGTATGTAGATATACAGTAGGCCGATGTGATTTTGAAGCCCAGAACGCGCTATCGAATTTACGATTTATCTTAATATTTTAAATAAAAAATTCTTCTACGACATGGGTCAAATGTTTCGAAAATTGATTTTTAAGGAACATTTTTAAAGGAATAAAAATCGACAAAAAGTTAACCAGGACAAATTTTTTTTAAAATTACATACATACATATATACTGAATTACGATAAGAAATTAGAATACCTACAAATCAGATGAATCGTTTTCGAGATATAGCCTGGTTTCGGGTTTCATTGTCTGGAATGGAATGGAATGGAATAGAATTGTGGTAGCGAGGGAAAAATTATGTATTTCCTAAGCAATCCGGCATATTTGATCATTGTACTTAAGGCCTTTAAAAAGGATCTGGATGTTGGGAAAAGATGGGGTAGTGGAATCAGATTTCCTCTGCAAACTTCGCAGATTCTTTAATAAATCAGAGAAGTTTTTCGAGTGTTAGAGAATGTGCATACGTTATTCTCAATATATCCGACCCGATACGGTGCAATCTTAGTCTGACGAAGGTCGTACAAGTGCAGAAAAAATGCCCTGTGCCGTCGTCGTGCTCCTCCACACATGATAGGCATAATGACCTCTCGGCCATGTGCTGTCCCCATGAATGACGTCCTGTAATCACCCCCACAAGAACTCGAAGCTCACTCCTTCTCTGCTTGAGGAGGAAGTTTGCTACCTCTCTTTGTAATACAACAGGAATCTGTAGAGTTGCAGCGTCTCCGGCAATTTTCCTTCATGAAGCCGCTGATGTACATTACAGTGCCCTCTATACCTGCTCCTATGATTGGCTGAAGTCCAGGTGGATGTCTCGAAATTTGCCAATTCCATAGTGCTACGGAGCCAAGCTTCAACTTACATTCGTGAACAAGTTTTGAAGAGGTTCGCGTGGTTTCCAGGGAGTTCAGTGAAGCCTGGCTGTCACTGCAGATACATTTGGTGCGCACGCCACCACAATTATCCTATCTGCCGCTTTTAGCATGACACAAGTCTCTGATTGAAAAATCGTCGCCATTGTTCCTACCTAAAGTATAGCGACACCTGAAGTCGGCCTCTACTTGCCACACGGATCCAGTACCGTATTCTGTTTTTGATCCTTCTGTGTAGATGATTTTCTTCGATGCTCGCAGTGGATTTTCTGAATCTTTCCATTGATCTCTTGTAGGAAAATCAACAGTGTATCGTCTACCAAAGGATACTCGGGGTACCAGCTTGTCATTAGTGGTCATAAACAATGGGTATTGCTCTGAAAGCCTGCCAAACAGCCCCTCGTGACACGAGCTCCAATCGTCGTGGCACAACCCGAAGGAGTGAAGTTGAGAAATCGCTTTCATAGCTTCCTCTTGGATCACCAAATCCAGACAGAGCAGGTTCAACAGAGCATTAAGGGCGGCACCTGGTGTTGTACTCATCGCACCCGTAATGCTGATACACACACCACTCTACAGCCTGTTGAGCATATTAACCGTGGACCTAAACATGGCTCTGCGCCACCACACTACAGCGGAGTACGTGATAATCGATGTGAACAAAGCTGTGTAAATGCACATCACCATTGCTAGTCCAGACCCCAGGTCTTGCTGACGGTTTTGGTTATCTGAGTAACAGAAGCTTCTCATAAATTTGAATTCAAAAACATTAGGTAATATACACAAATTTTACCGAGGAAACATATTTGGTTTTCAGCGCTTGCAAAAAATCGCATCATGCTCCTTAAGAGCCACGATTCATTCGAAATGTTCACTTTACAAAAACTTGAAATGTTATTTCATGTTTTTTTGTTTTTTTTTTTTTGCAATTTAACACTTGAAAATCTGACATTTACACACCTTTTTAATTATTCAGTGGCATTTGTGTGACATTCCGAGTTGCAGTTGCAATTTAAATTTCAATCTCAGTTTAAATAGTTGTTGTGGTTGTTGAGTTTTGGTCTAATGTGTTTTTATTTTCCACTTAAATTTTATGGTCATGCTTTGTACATACAAAGAGCAAACAAATATCCAAATGTTATGACCGCACAACATATAACAAGCACAGAAAGCATATACATAAGTGCTTTTAACTAAATATGTAAATATAAATGTAAATGTGTAAATTTTGGTTCACAAGCATTTAGAGATTTAGAATGGCAACAACTCTTCGTCGTCGTCGTTTTACTCTAATGGGAAATGTCATGCTTGTTTATTTTTTATACTCAGCTGTACTAGTACACAGAGTATTATAGTTTTAATCACATAACGGTGGATTGTAACAGAATGAAATAATCGAGATAGATATAGACTTATATATATCAAAATGATCAGGGTGAAAAGAGAAATCGATTGAGCCATGTCCGTCCGTCCGTCCGTCCGTCCGTCCGTCCGTCCGTCCGTCCGTCTGTCCGTCCGTCCGTCCGTCCGTCCGTCTGTAAACACTCTAACTCGCGCAAAAATTGAGATATTTTGATGAAATTTGGAACGCAAGTTGGTATCGAGACTGGGACGGTTGGTATTGAAAATGGGCGAAATCGGACCATGACCACGCCCACTTTTCCTATATAGAAAAAATCGGAAATTTGGTATCTCAGCCACTAATATAGCTAGAGTTTTAAAATTTTACCCACGTATTGAGCTCGGGCCCTTATGAAGAAATTTGATGAAGTTTTGGAAAATGGGCGGTGCCACGCCCACTTATTAAGGGTCAAACATTGAAAGTTTTATATGTCATAACTCAGAAACCGTTGAAGATATATCGATGAAATTTGGTACGCGTAATTTGCTTACATAGACAAATGTTTTGACGAAAAATTATCAAAATCGGTTTACGGCCACGCCCACTTTTATATATGTGTATTATAAAGTGACCTAATAAAACCATTTTAAGCGATATCTCTGTCAAATATAAAGATCTATCATTGAAATTTTGTCGCATGAGTCCAACTATGGACATAAAACAAAAAACACAAAAATTTTGGAATATGGGCGGTGCCACGCCCACTTATTAAGGGGCAGACATTGAAAGTTTTATGAGTCATAACTCAGAAACCGTTGAAGATATATCGATGAAATTCGGTACGCGTAATATAATTACTTAGTCAAATGTTTTGGCGAAAAATTATCAAAATCGGTTGACGGCCACGCCCACTTTTATATATAGGAAATATAAGGGGGCCTAATAAAAACATTTTAAGCGATATCTCTGTCAAATATAAAGATCAATCACTGAGATTTTGTGGCAGGAGTCCAACTATGGACATAAAACAAAAACTACAAAAATTTTGGAAAATGGGCGGTGCCACGCCCACTTATTAAGGAGCGAATATTGAAAGTTTAATAAGCCATAACTCAGAAACCGTTAAAGATATATCGATGAAATCTAGTACGCGTGATATATTTACTTAGCCAAATGTGTGGACGAAAAATTACCAAAATCGGTTGACGACCGCGCCCACTTTTATATATGTGTATTATAAAGTGACCTAATAAAACCATTTTAAGCGATATCTATGTGAAATATAAAGATAATTCATTGAAATTTTGTGACATGAGTTTTACAATAGACCGGAAACAAAAAATAAAAAAGTTTGGAAAATGGGCGTGGCACCGCCTCTTTTTAGACAAAGGGATATATGAGATTTCTTAGCCTTTAACTCGACAAATAATTGAGATATTATGACGAAACTTGGTTTATACACTTTTATAACATGTGTTAATAGACACGCAAAAATGTATTGAAATCGGTTTATGACCACGCCTACTTTTTAACAAAGATATTTCTGGAACACCCTTTTGGAATTTGTAACGTGAAGTCTTTGTAACTAAAAGTCATAGAGGGATGAAATTTTGCACTAACAATAATATTTGTATGCTTATTTGGATGATTGATATAAATTTTGAAAATGGGCGTGGCTGCGCCCTGTTTATGCAGCACTCGTTTCATATAAAATACACCCTATATCGAACAAACGCAAACAAACAATGAAAGCATACAGCTGAGTATCTAATGTTCGATTGCACTCGAACTTAGGCTTCCTTACTTGTTTTTTATTACTTTTTAGCATTTTTATCTTTGCCTTATCCATCTTTCTACAGTATGTATGTATGTACATATCGCACCCTAAATCATAAAGTAACACAACTCAAAATTTTTCGAAATCGGGTTTCTTTCATAAATTGGCACAGAGAATATATCTCTAGCGGCTGCCAAAATTCGATTCCAGTTAATCTTTTTAAACTGAAAAATAACTATTTTACGTGGCCTTTTCCCATATCATTGCCTATAAAAATGAAAAAGTTTTTGGCTCTCCTGAAAATTTTTGAATTTTGAGTTGTATCACTTTATGATTTAGGGTGCGATATGTGCAACATAAACTGTCCAATGCTATATTCGTTCGTTCGGTTGTTTGTTTGTTTGTTTGTTGTTCGTCATCGATCGAGAGAAAGAAAGTCGATAGTAAAAGTCAAAATCCAATTGCGATTTGTTTATTCGGCCAACGATAGCAACCATAGATACATTTGACATGGTCAAAAGCATATCTAACTTACTTATTTACTCAATCCCTGAGCACAGAGCTCCAAACCGAATGTGTGTCTAGGTTTGTCTATTTGTAATTTACTATCCCCGAGCTTCAATCGTTGGTTTTTGTCTTACTGTAAACCAATTCTGTTTTGTTTTGATTTCCAATTTGTTTTGTATGCTCATCGTTAGAGAAGTGCAGCACTTGACAGTAAACCAATAAATTATCGCATTTTACCGTTGTTATGTACCTTTATATTACAACAATAAAGTGCTATTTGGCTTGGGGGGGGCTCCATGGCGTATACGTAACATTGGTGAGTTAGTGAAATTTTCTACTGGAAACGGTATAAATGGAAAAGTATAAATGTATGCATTTCAATTCCTTTTCTTTTTTTTATCAAAATGGTTTTTGTAAATGGAAAAATGGAAGACTAATTTCTTCCACTATACTAACTATATATATATACATAGTTGACATCAACATTAAGTACTTAAGCACCGAAAGCATTCACCCCGTCAGTGTGGGACTCTAGAAAACGTGCTGCGTCCTGATTACCATAGTTATTCATTACCATTGCCCACCACATGTGATGACGGTGAGTTTTATATTTCCCTCAGAAAGTAAAAGTTATTTTTTGAGTTTTATTTTTCCCTCAGAAAGTAAAAGTTATTTTTTGAGTTTTATTTTTCGATCAGAAAATAAAAGTTTTTTTCTGAGTTTTATCTTTTTGCTCAGAGAATAAAAGTTTCTTCAGTCTAATTTCAGCTACAGCTGTCGATTTTGACACATTAATACGTGATACGTAATTAATACGTTTCTGATCGAAAAATAAAACTCGAAAAATAACTTTTATTCTCTGAGGGAAAAATAAAACTCAAAAAATAACTTTTGTTTTTTGATCGAAAAATAAAACTCTGATCGAAAAATAAAACTAAAAAAGCAATTTTTATTTTCTGATCAAAAAATAAAACTCAAAAAGCAACTTTTATTTTCTGATCAAAAAATAAAACTCAGAAAATAATCGGTAAAAATTTACTTTTTGGATATCACTCATAACCGTTACGGTCCCTGATTTCGCCCGATTCGTCAACTTATTATTTTATATTTTTTTTATTTTATATGGAAGTTGTCCGTAAATGAAATGACGGTGTTATATCTATATGTAGTATATATAAAAATGGTGTAAAAAATGTTACTAACCTCATCAGATGAGAACGGCTGGGCCGATTCTGTAAAATGTTTTACCAGTTATTCGTATTCTCGAGGAGACGGTTCCTACGGAATAAAATTCTTTATGATATTTTCACAGCATATTCATGTGGTGTTAGCGCATATAATAGAGTATATAGAATTTCGAAAATGTGGGAGCTTCCCGGAAAACAGGCCTAAATGTGGACCCAGATAGACCCAGCAAGTCTTCGAGCAATATTGGTATCAACAGGCCTTCAACATAAAGTTATTTTCATTGTGATTCCTAGTCCGGGTCCCCAGATATGGGTCAAACCGTGGGACCGAGTGACCGTGGAAAGTTTCTGAGCGATATTGGTATCACATGAAAGCTGTTGAGGAAGACTTCAACAAAGAGCTCTTTAAATAGTGATGCCTGGGCCGGGTTCCAAGATTTGGATCAAAGCGTGGCTCCGGATAACCCCTGAATGTTTTCGAGCGATATTGGTAGCAAATGAAAGGCGTTGAGCAGGGCTTCCACATACAGCTTTTTTCAATGTGATTTTTAAGACTGTTTCCCCGAGATGGCTAAAGTAGTGGGCCCGGATGGTGATGGACGGTCGCGCTAAGGTAAAGGTAGATAGGTGTAGGGATAGGGATAGGGATAGGGATAGGGATATGGATAGGGATAGGGATAGGGATAGGGATATGGATAGGGATAGGGATAGGGATAGGGATAGGGATAGGGATAGGGATAGGGATAGGGATAGGGATAGGGATAGGGATAGGGATAGGGATAGGGATAGGGATAGGGATAGGGATAGGGATAGGGATAGGGATAGGGATAGGGATAGGGATAGGGATAGGGATAGGGATAGGGATAGGGATAGGGATAGGCATAGGGATAGGGATAGGGATAGGGATAGGGATAGGGATAGGGATAGGGATAGGGATAGGGATAGGGATAGGGATAGGGATAGGGATAGGGATAGGGATAGGGATAGGGATAGGGATAGGGATAGGGATAGGGATAGGGATAGGGATAGGGATAGGGATAGGGATAGGGATAGGGATAGGGATAGGGATAGGGATAGGGCTAGGGATAGGGCTAGGGATAGGGATTGAGATTGAGATTGAGAATAAGGTTGATATTGAAATAGAGATACAGATTGAGATAGAGATTGGGATCGGGGAAAGTAGGTTTGTCGCGGCGAATATGACTATAACTTTTATTCAGAGAATAGACAATTTTTTATTATTCGCAGTCATTAAGATGGACTCTAAGATAATGGTTAGCAAGACGGTAATCAAAGACTTTTCTTTAGGCTTCATAGGAATAAATTTTAGCAGAACAACGTCTGCCGGGTCAGCTAGTATCAATATAAATTTGATGTTTTTCACGTACAAGCACACGTCAATAGCCAGATATGTACATATCAGCGTTGCGTGATTCGAATCAAAAATTTTATTCGAATCAAAAATTTGATTCGAATCAACAATTTATTACGAATCTTGATTCAAAATATATTTCAATAATTTGATTCGAATCAAAAATTTATTTGGAATAAAAATACTGTAGTATATCAGAAATATTCAAGTACATTCTCGGTAATTTAAAACACAAAAATGTATAAAATGCACCAAAAGTGCAACAACAGCCAAATTGTATGCTGAAGCCATATGTGTACATGTGTATGTATGTATGTACATATATACATATTTCTGATTGTCGTATTTACCCTGCAGGGAACTCAATAACTAGTGAGCAAAATTTCTAGTTCCGAACTAGCGATAAGGTGTCAAACATGAACTAGATCAATTGTAGTTAGACCCTCACCAGTTCAGAAGGAGTGAATTGAGTGACCATTATAAGACACACTTTGATTTGTATGCAATTTCGAAGTGAAAAAATTATAAAAATTTTTCGTTCGTTCAATTGCCGTCAACTTTGTATATTTCTGCAATTCTCAGATGTTTAGTGAAGCATTTTATATAAAGAGTTTTCTATTTCCATCTTGTAATACTTAATAATACAATGGCGCTATTATAACTCTGACGAGTTTTATGGCCGAGCTTCTCCCAATTCTAGGTGTGCTCCTTTTTGTTTTTCCTACTAATTGGGTGGACCTACAGTTTTATGCCGGCTCCGAACGGCGAATGCATTTTTTGTGAGAAGCTTTTTCATGGCAGAAATACTCTCGGAGGGTATGCCGCCCACTGCCGAGAGGTGACCGCTGCTCTTAAAAAACCCAATAATTGGATTTTTACTAATTAGAAAAATTTTTTTGGTGTTTGCTCGGACTGGGGTTTGAACCCGAGACCTCTGGCATAGTAGGCGAGCACTCTACCCACTGCACCACAGCGGCCACATCTTGTATGAAATGAAATGTTCCCCTAATTATGCCTTTCCGATCCCTCAGGCTTATTTTTAATTTTTTTTATTTTATTAATTTTTAAATATTATTGTAAATTTTTATTAAATAAATAAATAAAAAAATATTAGTTAAAAAAAAAATTAAAAAAAAATATCATCCACCTTGACACCGACAGGATTCGAACCCGCGCCCCTCAGATTGAAATGCACATGCATTAGCCAGTCGGCCATCGTGCCACTTGCATGAACTGTGTCAAAGGCTGCACTTAAGCGACAGATGTAAAACTGTAGAATTTGTAGGTACTTGTAGCTAGTTCAGAACTATCGAAATGGTGCCAATAAACGAACTAGTGTAAACTGTAGAATTTAGTACTAGTTCGGAACTATCGAAAATGTAGTACAGAGAGGGACAATTGACACCGCCTAGGACATCGCCGTGTTAAATTCGCCAGTTGATAACATGCAAAAGAGATTTAGCTAGCACTAGTAGTGTCGAAAAATGCTCTAGAAGCGACCTAGTTCGGAACTAGAGATTTTCCCTACAGGGTACGTTTGTGCTATGCCGTACGTACATACGTACATACGTATGTATGTATGTGCATACCCAGCAGTAGAGCTGCAAAACTATCGATGGCACTATCGATAGTATCGATAGTTTTTTTTTCGTGTCACTATCGATAGTTTTTTTCCACTATCGATGGTTATCCCTATTCTTGTAGTTTTGTCCCAAGAGAAGAATACTGAATGTTAGGGAGGAGTTGGATTTCGATATCAAATACCCCAGCGGGTTAGGGGGCTTAGAATATACCCGTGGTAAGGAATGCCTGTCGTAAGAGGCGACTAAAATCCACGCTTCTAACGATATACAACTTGTAGTAATTGAACCACACCTCGCTAAATGACATCTGGTCAATGTCAAAATTTTTAATTTTTTGCGATTTTTGAAAGTTTTGATTTTCAAATAAAGTTTTTTATAAAAACTTGTAAAAATCAGAAAAAAAAAAAAAAAATGGTCTTGAGAGCTCAATAATAAAGTAGTTATCAAAATAAAAATGACCAAAAAAACCAAAAGTAAAACAGAAAAGTTTTATTTATTAAAAATTGGCCCGTTTAATTGTTAAAGTAATATCAAACATATCTGATAAAAACATTATTTTTAGCAATTTCTTTCATGTGAAACAAAAAGGATATTTTATGGACTAAAAACTCGGTTATATGACTCATCCGTGTATAGGGCGTCGTTTTACAACATTTTTTTTGCAAAACACTATATATAGTCTATATAGACTTCTTGCGCGGCCTTAAACTTATCATATTCAATAGTACTGCCTTTAAAATATGAAACAATTTGCTCGCACAGCTAAATTCAATGAAGGTGCAAAACACGGTAACTCGCATGCTTTGATCACAGATGGAACATGGTGCAAGGTTTCCAATATATTAGCTGCGGAATGATTTGTATCTGACAGCAGCTTTTGTGTCTACAGTACAGCTACTCGCAATTTGAAATCTTCTTCTGATATAAAATGACAAGCAATAGTTAAGTAATTTTCATTATTCCTTTTTTTGCTTGGTTTTCCGACGGGGCACAGTGCCGCGAAGGTGGACAAAAATACAAAAATCGACTGTCTTGAAACTTAGATATTTTGATGTCAAGTTACAGCTAAAACTCCAACTAAGAGAAATTCGTAAGTTATTTTGTGATAAAAACAACTTTCAACCTCACACACCCCCTCAAAGTTCACCTATTTTCTACAAATGTATACACATCAGGGAGGTCCATTTTTTTTATATATATTTTTTTTATTTTCTTTTTTCATGAATAAATTGTATTTGACATATTTTTTACGAATATACACAAAAAAAAAATATTTAAAATATAAAACACCGATGAGTTATGTTGTTATTAACATATAACAGCGATTATTACTTATGCCTCAGACACACGTGTGGTAAAAATATTATAATATACAATACTATGATTTGGCTTTACTATGAAAATTTTCAATTAAACTACAATATGAGAGTGACACATATGTCGTATAGATCGCAATATTTCTACTATACTACGATGTGTGTCTCTAGCATTACTTACTTAACAGCGATTATGCTTTATTTTCAAGAATTTTTTTTTGTAAAGGTAAGGAAAAACCTCAATTTTTCAAATTACCGTAATGTATTCACTTAGGGAGTAAAGTTTCGACAAATTTTAAGTATTAACTCTATTTTTCTGAACACTTAGCAACAATGATATGCCATATTTCATTTTTAAATAATGATGTGCAAAAACTCGGTATTTTTTAAGGGGTACCCGTTACGAAAAAACCGATTACTTTTTTAAAATAAGAGTAATATAGAAACTTTAGATGTATAGTTTCAATAAATTCCGACAACTCCTTCATGTTTTCGTAAACACCACAATCAGCAATGATTATGCCTTATTTGTCTTTCATATAGTAATGTAAAAAAAATATTTTTTTTTAATGGGTACCCGGTACCGAAAAATCAATTTCATTTTTGAAATTAGCATGTCTTAGTCCTTTTAGTTTTAAAGTTTCAACAAGTTTTGAATACAATTTCGGTTTTTATAAATATATGTCTACGATGATTATGAGTTATTTTACCTTTTGAAAAAATTGTAAAAAAAAATTTGTTTTTAATTAAATGGTAACAGATGCTGAAAAACGGATTTGTGTTCTGAAATTGACGTGACATAAGCCTTTCAGCTGTAAAGTTTCAGCCCATTCTGATGACTGCTTCCACTTATATCAACACATGTTCACAATGACTATTTTCATATAAAAATGCAGGAAAAACTCGGTTTTCTCGAAATGAGTAACCGGTACAGAAAAACCGATTTCACTTTTGAAATTAGCGTGGCATAATACTTCTAGGTGTGAAGTTCCAGCCAATTCTGACCACTCCTATTTTTGTCCATCATTTGTATGGTCGCGGCACTGTGCGGGGCAGGAATATGATGTATTGTGGAACGATTTTTTCACAAGGGATGACGAAAAATCACATAAGTATCTATATCTTTAGCTTAAAGGCTGGTATCGACCTCTCATGAAACAGCTCAAGAAATTTTTAGCTTTATTTCTTGAGTAAAAAATAGTAGTAGGCAAGAAATTTTGACGTTTAGTAATCCACCGTGAATACCAAGTGAAATGAAGAAGAGCATCAAAAACGTAAACAAAATAAACCTTTTTGTAAACATAAGCAATTAGTAAGTTCTTAAAAAATATTAAATAAAAGCTTTAAATATATGTTTTCAATAGTTTTATTTTATTGTTATTTTAGGAAATCATCGAAAGCGACGAGGATGACCTTATATTACTGGTTAACTGTGGTATATTGATGGCCGGAATGGAACAAAATATGAGAAATCGATGCCAACTATGCCCTTGCATCATTGGAAAAATTGTGCATTCTATTTTTCGTTTCTTTTTTGCCATTTTCACTAACGATTTCCACGATTTTTTTTTCAACACGCAACAAACGTCAAAATTTCTTTAAGAAATAAATGCTCGATGATATATTTCTTAGCAAAACCTGTGTTGCTGTGTTCGCATAACGTTGAAAAATAGTATTAAAAAAGTGTACTAAATTTCTTAAGAGGTCGATACTCGCTCAAGAAAGTTTCACAAGAAAAATTTCTTGAGCATTTCTTGTATGTCATTTTATATGAAACTTTTGCGTTTCTTGAGAGGTCGATACTAAGCTTAAGGGCCGTTTACTAAACCTCTGATTAACGCTAACCATATGAGAGGGTGAAGTCACAAACAAATTTTATCTTTTGTCTATACACGGATGAGTCATCTAACCGAGCTTTTCGTCCATAAAATATCCTTTTTGTTTCAGATGAAAGAAATCGCTAAAAATAATGTTTTTATCAGATATCCTTGATATTACGTTAAGAATTAAACGGGCTAATTTTTAAATAATAAAACGTATCCTCCCCCATAACTGAAATTCTTCGTATTTTTTGTTTTTTGATTTATTTAAAGCATAGTGTATTCTACATTAATGAAATGTTTAAACAGTGTGCCTTTTGATTATCGCTATTTTACATTAATGAAATGTATAAACAATGTGCCTTATGTACTAGTCAGCGCCAACGATGCTAAAAAAAACAAATGTACTACTTTTAGTTTTATTACTATAGCTTTTTCAACTCAAATTAAACCTTTTACAAATCAAGTGAAAATTTTCAATTGAAAATTAATTCCTATTTGTTGTTCCTTTGTTAATTAATTAATGTTATGCGTTAAAAAAATTAAAGACTTTGAAAAGGAACATGTAAACAAAACCGTCCCTCTTTTTAAGGTTTAACTTAACCTGAAAATGCTACATACATAAGTGAAGTATTTAATTCTTATTTGATCTTTTATTTAATTGTAGTTTTGCGTAAAAAAAAAGAAAAATTAAACACTTTTTGGAAAGAAAAATGTAAACAAAACCATCCCTCTTTTTATTGTAGTGAAATATTCATAAAAAACTATCGATAGTATCGATAGTTTTTTTTTTGACTATCGAAACTATCGAGTGGTCCGACTATCGATGGTTTTGCAGCTCTACCCAGCAGTATTTGAGGTAAGGAGGTGCATATTCAATAGAATATTCATTATGAAAAATAGCCTGAAAGCAAGTTCAAAATTCATTGCTGAAAAAATAACTGAACACGCAGTGAAGACATCAGGTGTACTGAAGTACATGCTATGGAAGTTCTCCCTGCGTATTCAGGCCTTTTTTCATACAGAAACTCTCCCTTCTCGTTCGGCAGTTTTTAGGTAGTTGATTTTCGACGCCACCTCTATATAAAAACGAAAGGGAAAGTTCAGATATTAGAACTACATCTCTACTGAATATTCAGTAGGAAATATGTGCTGTTTTCCAGCTGATAAATACTGCTGGGTAGCCACTTATTTGAAATAAAGTTTTGATTCAAAATAATTTTTTGATTCGAATCAAAAATTTAATTCGAATCAAAAATTTTATTCGAATCAAAAATTTATTAAGAATCTTGATTCGAAATCAAGCTTGAATCAAGAATCAAAAAAGAGTTTTGATTCTTTTGAGAAATGAATCACAAATCAATTTTATCTTTGATTTGAAAATAGTTTGAATCACGAATCAAAGGGTAATTCTGATTCCTTTGTGAAACGAATCACAAATAAAATTTATCTTTGATTTGAAAATAGTTTGAATCACGAATCAAAGGGTATTTCTGATTCTTTTTTGAAAGGAATCACAAATAAAAATTATCTTTGATTTGAAAATATTTTAAATCAAGAATCAGAAAATATTTTTGATTAGTGATTCAGTCAAATCAAAATCACGCAACCCTGGTACATATGTATATACCCCATATTCCATTTTAAAAATAATGTAAATTTTGATAATTTAAGTTCGCTTCGCTTTAACTTTTAAGCATTCTAAAATATTGCTAAATATGATATCAAAACTTTCTATATTATACATACATACAGTGCAGATGCTGAATTTTTATTCGCTGAACTATATCAATGTTTGCGTGAAGCTCAAACAGCTCGTAATTAAACCTCCGTTGCCAACGGGCCATTAATCTTCCGAAGAACTTTTCTCCCGAATACCCCAAAAGCATACTCATCTGTTATTTTTTCAAGGTGCAACAATTAGCGAGTTTTTCTTCGTAGATAGTGGAATTTACTTTTCCTACTTAATTCGTTTAATTGAAAGTACTTGGTACTTGCTGGCAATTGCGATTGCCGTTTAATAAATGGTGTTCTTTGCAATACCACCGGAGGAAAGATAATTGAGGGGTCAATCAACATCGGACCAGAGATGAGTGCAGCTGCAAAAATACTTAGTGCTAAACACGAAAAGCATTAAAAAATCAAACAAGAGAATTCAATTAGTTCAGTGGGTGTTCCTACACCAAAAAACAAAAATACTCAGATTATGGAAAAGTGGGAATAATTCAGCGCTAAAGACATATTTTCATTGTTTGTAATACAATTTTCTTTAAAATATGGTTTTTATTCTTTGATTGAAGAAAATTGTACATAAAATAATGAAAATATGTATTAAGCGCCGAATCATTCGCACTTTTCCATAATCTGAGTAAGTTGTTTTTTCAGTGTACCCAACAAACTACAATATGTGCATATGAATATACACATGCATTTTATTTAAATGATTTTCTGAATGACATTTCTATTTCCCACTCGCTAACAAGCCATTCAAATATCTAAGTAAATCATTTCTTTTAACTGACAGACAATGTCCTAGAGGATTCTCATATATGTACATACATACATGAATACATATGTATAAATATATATTTATGTATTTTTTTAACGTGTTTATTGTTTTTTAAGTGCATTGCGCAAAGCTAACTGCCTTGACACATACTCTGCTACATATGTATATATGTATGTGGTGTTTGAGTATACAATTATTTTTTCATTTCTTCTTATTTGTCAACATCCCCAGCAACAAAAACTGCATACATATCCATGTATATGTACAACGACTATAGCTATCAACGGTGTTGGCCATAACGCGCGCTTGTGGCATAACGTCAACGTCGACAGCTTTGCTTGCCACAATAGAGCACTTGAACGAGTCGTGGCTTTAAAGTCATGCAACCTTAGGAAGCGTCGCTTGATTGTCGCTCTGACACACAAAAATACCAAAAAAACAAATTTTTTTGAGCGCAGCACGAAATTTATGTTAGGCTTGTAAATATGTATCTTCAAACATACATACATACACATATACGTATATTATATTTATTATCTACCACAACCTCGATGCCTCGTTCTTTAAGTTTTGCCAAACGTTTGCAAAATTAAAGAAAAAACCCATGAAATTTAGAAAGTTGCACTGAGTCACATTTGAGCTGTAAATTTTGTTTAACCTACATAGGTCGCTATTAATGTATTTATAATACACACACTCATTCAAGTTTGGCTTTAGGGGAATGAGTGCCAGCAATGTCCTCTCTATTTTTGTAAGCTCGCCATGTATGTATATACACACGCAAATAGTTATATATACGCTACAGGGAAATCTATTTCTAGTTCCGAACTAGCGAAAAGGTGTCAAAAAGGAACTAGCGCAATTGAAGTTAGACCCTCACCAGTTCAGAAGGTGTGAATTGAGTGACCATTATAAGACATACTTTAATTTTATGCAATTTCGAAGTAAAAAAAATTCTATGAACATTTTTCGTTCGTTCAATAACCGTCAACTTTGTATATTTCTGCAATTCTCAGATGGTTAGTGATGCATTTTATATAAAGAGTATTGTATTTTTCTATTTGCATCTTCACTTGTGTGAAATGAAATGTTGCCCTTTGATTGAGCAAGTCCTAGGAAAATACTAGTTTACTACTTTTTCGATGCCCAGGAATCTTTTTCTTATTTGTTTAATTATTAAATATTTTTATTCAATAAAAAACAAAACAATTTAAAAAAATGTTGACACCAACAGGAATCGGATAGCTAGTCCAGAACTATCGAAATTATGCCAACAAACGAACTAGTGCAAACTGTAGAATTTAGTAATAGTTCGGAACTATCGAAAATGTAGTGCAAAGTGTGACAATTAACACCGCTCAGGACATCAACGTGTTAAATTCGCCAGTTGATAACATGCAAAAGAGATTTAGCTCGCACTAGCAGTGTCGCAAAATGCACTAGAAGCGACCTAGTTCGGAACTAGAGATTTTCCCTGCAGGGTACATACGACAGATATAGTCACAATAGCCGTGTATGCCTGCGCGTAGGTGTGACTTTATTTGTGCGACTGGGTTCCTTGCCCAGTAAAGAGATGACGGTGTCAAGCGGCAAGCACATGCTAGCGATTTCGTTTATTACTTTTGTTTTTACATGGTCGTTTTAATTCTAGTAATTAGTTGTATGTGAATTTTATATGAGCTATTGGCCAGTTTTTAATTAAGAAAAATTGAAAAAAAATTTTTTGGTAGAAGTTATGGACCCATTTCGGAGACCAACACATCCCCTTATCCCCGAGGATCGAACTTACTTATTACTATTCGTTGGATAAATCGCTAATGAGAGATAATGTGAGGTTTTTAACACACTCCAACTGCATTTCCGTTCAGCTTTAGCAAAACTACTAACTCTAGCGAATTCATTAATCTCTTTGCACCAGTAACTACACGGTCGTCTGCACATTATATTTCTAGATCACTCTATGCGAGCACATTTGTCTCAGTTAGTAAGTATGAATTGCATACGAGCGTAAAAAACATATAATAATAAAATGTTAATTTGTGCACCCACCACTGAGTTATGTTACTCAACTGCTTTATGTGAAACAAACGCTTTGATGTGTGTTGGCGCGCTCAATTACTGTGCGACTTAATTTAGATCTAACATCGCTTAAACTTCATAATCGACTAAGCGATACTTGTGCCAAAAATTAGATCTGGAATTCATGACGCCCAGCTCTACGACTTCAGAGCTCAAAAGAATATTGGAAGGAAGAACATAGAGCTTCGCAGATCAGAGTTTTGGTATGGACTGATAGAGCTGGGCGTCTGAAATCTGGGGGTTTGCAAATCTCATTTAAGGCACAAGTGTCGTTTAGGCTGTTATGAAGTTTAAGCGACGATATGCATATTTGCATATATGGTTATGAGCACATACATATGTACATATATGTAAATTTATATATAAACGCATTTATTTTAGTTACGTATATTTATTTATAGTTCATAGCTTGTTGCTCGATATTTCACTGGCGCAAATGCAAATGGATACAATTTGCACCTCCTGCACCGCAATCACTTTCTTTTTACCTGATTTTTTTTCTCATTTTCGTTTTCTTTTTCACTTTTCCACTTTCTCGTTTCTTCTTGTTCTCTTTTGTATTTCCCCTAGTTTATTTTTACCTTTTCTAATGAAAATAGCATAAATGAATGCAGCAAATGAATGCCGATGAGGGAGAGATGCAAAATGTGTGAATGTTAATGCTTGAAGGAAATTTACAGGTCATTAAAGGTGCGCACTAAGAGTGAATGGGCAAATACAAGTACACTTTTACTCGTACTTAAGCACTTAAGCAGATCAGAAAAAATAAAACAAAAACAAAAAAGAGAAAGGCTCTCCATTTAAACTGATTTAATTACAACTGTGTTTTATTCCATTAACTTTGTTCAGCAAGAAGTTTTCTGCGAAAGAAATTCATCAAAGTCGCAATTTTTCATAGACATAGATACATATGTACATACGCGTATATGGACTGTTAGTACATAAGCAAAGGTCGTCGACATGAAGGTCGTTTGCATAGAATGCAATTTTTTTTCTTTCTTGTTTCTATTCACTTTATGCTCCATCGCACTTATTAAATCGAGATAAGTATGCAAGTATATAAAAATGATCAACAGTGAAAATTAATTAGATTTAACCATTGCCATTCGTTTGTTCACCTATTCATTGATGCAAAGGACATGCTGATGAGTAATTTTATATATACAACAGAGTCAGTGTTGCAGACTACTAATTACAAAATGCAGCATGGCATTTAAAATGGGTGAAATCGTCTATTGAGAGGGACGCCATACGTATTATTTTATGTTAAAATTTTGCGAAAAACGTAAAAATTAAAAAAAACTTTTAATGGATTTGTTTTTTCACTTATCTCCCAGCAAAAATTCTCGGAGCCTTCCCAATTTTAGAATCCGAATTGAATCCGAAATACTATGTGTAAAACATGAGCTTGAGAATTTTTTATTATAATTTTTTGTTGTCTTATAAAATGATAATTGTAATTCATAGATGTTGTTTCGAAGAAGGGGAAGTATACAAGTATCACTATTTTATAATTGACACTAGTTCGTTTATTGGCAAAATTTCGATAGTTCTGAACTAGCTGCAAGTTTCTAAGAGCTGTAGAGTTTTACATCTGCCACTTAAGTGCAGCATTCGACGCTCTTAATGCAATGGCTCGATAACACAGCGGCTAACGTGTCTGAATTGGAAACAGGCGATCTCGGTTCGATTCCTGTCGCTTCAATTTTTTTTTAATTGTTTTATGTTTTTTATTGACTAAAAGGATCTAAAAATTAAACAACTAAGAAAAAGATTCCTGGGCATCAAAAAAACTAGTAAGGTATTTTCCTAGGACTTGCTCAATCAAAGGGCAAAATTTCATTTCACACAAGTGAAGATGCAAATAGAATACTCTTTATATAAAATGCATCACTAACCATCTGAGAATTTCAGAAATATACATACATAGACGACGGCAATTGAACGAACGAAATATTTTGATAGAATTTTTTGTCACTTCGAATTTCATTTCACACAAGTGAAGATGCAAATAGAATACTCTTTATATAAAATGCATCACTAACCATCTGAGAATTTCAGAAATATACATACATAGACGACGGCAATTGAACGAACGAAATATTTTTATAGAATTGTTTGTCACTTCGAAATTGCATAAAAATCAAAGTGTCTTTTATAATATTCGCTCAATTCACTTCTTCTGAACTGGTAAGGGTCTAACTGCAATTGCGCTAGTTACTTTTTGACATCTTTTCGCTAGTTCGGAACTAGAACTTGTGCTCACTAGTTACTGAGTTTTCTGCAGAGCATACTTAAGTACTCTGCAAAATTATTGGATTATATTATCCATTTGTGGGAGGTTGGAGTACTTTCGAAGTGACCACTAACATAGCCCAAACGACCGATTTATGTATCTGCATCGCCTCGTAGTTAGCCGAACATAACAAAACGCAAATGTTTATCGCGACAACGACGATATGTGTATATATACAGACATAACTACATACATATGTTTGAATTGATATACGTCATTCGTCGTCGTCGCGATAGACATTTGGTTTTTGCTGTTATGTTCGACTAACTGTTAGGTACTCCATCAATTAATCCAATGTAGGTACTCCATGGATTAATTTGATTGTTATGCGGGACTGGAGTATATACTCCATTGTAATGACATGGATTATGGAGTAATCGGTTGGTCCATAGCGAACAATCCATGGATGAGCGAATGGAGTACTCGGAATTTTTGCAGGGTATAAGCACAAACACATAAACGACCAGCCGAATACAAGCCAGCGCACAGACAAAACAAAATATTTATTATTCCCACGTGCCGAAAAGCCTACGACGTCGTGACATTTAAGTTTTCGTAATTAATTTCTTCTTTGTCAGTCAATGAAACTGCAAAAAATTTATACGACTGGCGCGTTCTTATTCTCTCAATGTGCCTCACACTTCTTTTGTTGCTGACGACGCGTAGCAAATCAGTTGGATTAACAACTTTCTCTGGTCGTTACTTCGGCTGGTTTGCGGACCGGCTGGTTGGCGAGCTGCCAATGGCAACTGCTTGATATAGTTCTCGCGAAACTTTTGTACTTTGCAAACTTTCCAACGCCATAAATTTTCAAAAACTTTTCCTTTTAGTCAATTGATTTTGTAGTTACGATTGCCAAATGTTTTGGCCATCGCGCGGCCAAAGGCAAACACTCTACGCCCATATGGTGGCAACAAGTCGTGTTGCGCAAGTAGGGGTTTGGGTTTATGTATATAGACATACATATGTATGCATGTACATATTTACATATACATATGTATTTATACTGTTTACAAACATATACTTATTTCAATTTTACAGTCTTTTGTGACCACTTCGGTTTGACATTTCTCTAACGGAAATAAAAACAAAACCTTTCAGTATATCATAATCTTCTTGTCACTCTCAACTTAAAATCGCTGATGTGCATTTCTGGGCTTATATTGATGGGGTGTTTATGGGCTCATTACTTTTGCTTAAACAGCGAACTGAATGAACGTGTACGACATGGCGTACGATGAACCTGACAAGACGCATAATTTAACTACTTACAAAAGGAAATTCTAGGAAAGGCTTCAATATTTTCCGTTTAACCCTAATCACCGAATTTTGAAAAGTTACGTAAAACCGAAAGTGAGACTCTGAGGCTCACCTATGGAGAAATTTTGAAACGCATTATTTCTGTATTTGTTTTTTACTTTTATTTATGCAGTAATGAATTCAGAAGCATTTTTATATCTTCTTATAACGGTTTATGACAATTTTTTTAGTATATAAAGATAAAAAAGGTAATTCCGTAAAATACGGTATATTAATGTACTGCAATTTTCACACATTTTTTTAGTTGTTTGAATGTTCATTAAAAATGGTTTTATTACATCTGTTATAAATTTGTTTTTGTGCATACAATGAGAAAAGCTATGTAAGAAATGAATATGACTAAATTTTTCATATGATCGCCCCTAATATATATTTTCCGCAACCAAATTACAAATTTTTAAAACACGACGTTCGTGGTGAAATTACTTACGCATAAAGCAGCTCATCTTTCGTTTCTCTATCTGAACGCATCTTTTCCGTAATTTAGAATCTCAGTAAACAGAAAAATGATCAAATGTTAATTGTTTTGAAATTGTTGACTTTGCCGGTGTCCTTAATTTTATAACACCCTATTATATAAAGATCTATGGTGAAATACGATGAATTCACCAAAATCCGGGGAAAGTATGGTGAGTTCACAATGTAAAAACCTCACTGGGTAAACCTTGTGAACAACGGATTCAAAAATTTAGTTGAATTCTAGAAATGTAAGCTTATTACGATAAACGTATTTAAGGTGAGTCTTTGAGGCTCACTTTCGGTTTTTCGTTACAATTTTATACGATTGCAAAGAAAATGGTTAAAATAAATAAATAGCCCAAAGATCATAATTATTTCATAATTTATGAACACAAATGCAGGAATACCCAAAATTTCAGACAAAAACCTTTTTTTGTCTAGGAATAATTCGCTTTCAAACTTTAAAGTGAGACTGAGAGGCTCACTTTAGAGGATTAGGGTTAAACATAATACATACAAATGTACATAGTATTTATCTTCAACGTATCTTTTTTATTTTTCTCGCTCCTTCTATCTTCATTTATTATTATAAAGGCGTAAGTAAGCAAGAACATTTCATATTACACCGCAACAGAAAATCATAATTAATTGCGGTGTTTGTTCGCTCGTCATATAAACATACATACATACTCGTATATACACCTGTAGGGAAAATCTCTAGTTCCGAACTGGGTCGCTTCTAGTGCATTTTTCGACACTACTAGTGCGAGCTAAATCTCTTTTGCATGTTATCAACTGGCGAATTTATCACGGCGATATCCTAGGCGGTGTCAATTGTCACTCTCTGCACTACATTTTCGATAGTTCCGAACTAGTACTAAATTCTACAGTTTACACTAGTTCGTTTATTGGCACAATTTCGATAGTTCTGAACTAAGTACAAGTACCTACAATTTCTACAGTTTTACATCTGCCGCTTAAGTGCAGCCTTTGACACAGTTCATGCAAGTGGCGCGATGGCCGACTGGCTAACGCATATGCCTTTCAATCTGAGGGGCGCGGGTTCGAATCCTGTCGGTGTCAAGGTGGATGATAATTTTAAAAATATTTTTTTTTAACTAATATTTTTTTATTTATTTATTTAACAAAAATTTACAATAATATTTAAAAAGTAATAAAATAAAAAAAATTAAAAATAAGCCTGAGGGATCGGAAAGGCATAATTAGAGGAACATTTCATTTCATACAAGTTAAGATGCAAATAGAAAACTCTTTATACAAAATGCTTCACTAAATATCTGAGAATTGCAGAAATATACAAAGTTGACGGCAATTGAACGAACGAAAAATTGTTATAGAATTTTTTTCACTTCGAAAGTATGTCTTATAATGGTCACTCAATTCACTCCTTCTGAACTGGTAAGAGTCTAACTACAATTGATCAAGTTCCCTTTTGACACCTTCTCGCTAGTTCGGAACTAGAAATTTTGCTCACTAGTTATTGAGTTCCCTGCAGGGTACATATTTATGTATATATGTAGACGTGTAGGTACATTGTACATGTAATCATGCAATTGTAAGCAATTTGTTGGCTTGCTGCCGGTTATTTTACAACATTGTACATAAATAAATATATAAGTAATATGACACGCCTAAGCAAACTAATAACAATGAAATATTCTCGACAAAGTGTCACTTAAATTAATCGATTTCTGGGTCTTTCCTTCGTTCGCCGATGATGAATGATGAATGGCCGCAAGCAGGGACATTCGTCACATGCCGCGCACAGTGCACAGCCGACAGGTGGCAAAAAAGCTGCAGCAGCAGACAACTCATTTTCTAGGCGCCAATTGCTTGGTGTGAGTTTGTGCATACAAATTAGAGGGAGGATTCCTAAGTGATTTGTATCAGTTAAGAGGCGGATTTTTTTCATAATCATAAAATGTGTGGAATTTGTGTAAAAAGTGGAAAATATAAGTAAATAAATATAACACTGTGCAACAGCATTTTTATGGAAGCAGAATAATTTCCACACAGTACGAAATCCCAAAATCCCCAAACCGGGTTTCTCCCTGAGGAAAATTTTTTATTGCCATTTTAAGTTTGCGTAATTTAAATACTTTTTGGTTGCTTGTTTTTCCGACAGGGTAGGAATATGATGTATTGTGGATGTATTGTATTTTTATGCCAGGTATGTAGACGACATCATCTGCCTCATATCAGAAAATAAAGAAGAAGAAATTTTGGAATACCTCAACGGCCAACACAAAAATATAAAATTCACCACGGACGCAGAGAAAAATGGAAAAATCAACTACTTAGACCTCACAATTAAAATAAACAAAGATACTAACAAATTTACTTACGAAATATACAGAAAACCCACAGCAACGGATACAGTAATACACAATAAATCTAGCCGTCCTCAACAACACAAGAATGCCGCTTTCAGACATTTATTAACACGACTTGAACGGACCCCGTTAGAAAAGGAAGCATACAACAAGGAACTCAGCACAATATACACAATCGCGGAGAACAACGGATATCAAAAAAGTTTGGTGAAGAAAATACAGAAAAACATAACTTCAAGGAAATCGGAAAACAAAGAAAAGGTAGAGAAGAAATGGGCAGTCTTATCATATACCGGAGCAACATCTTACAAGTTGGCTAAAGTTTTCCAAAAATATAACATTAATGCAGCATTTAAAACGAGGAATAGCATGGAAAAAATAGCTATATAGGACAAACAGGACGCCAAATCAAGACGAGATATCGAGAACACGTAAGAGATTACAATAAGAAAATAAGGAAATCATCAACGACAGTGGAATCAAATTTCGCCAACCACATGGCAGAAAACAAATGTACACCCATGAAAATAGGAAAAACAGCTAAAATTCTCCACATACAACACAAGGGAAAACGACTTAACGTATTAGAAAATATGGAGATATACAAACAGAAGACATTCGTAGGTAAAATAATAAATGAACAAATAAACACCGCATCAGATACATTATTTGAACCGCTTAAGCTATTATACCGAAAAGAGGACAGAAAACCTAAAACCGACATAAACAAAACAACACACAACAAGACAATAACGGACTTTTACCTGCCTGTTTAATGAGGATACAAAAATAGATTTACATACCTAAACGCGCAGACTCGCACGCACACACGCATGCACGTCGCCCGAACGCACGAATGCACGAACACACGAACACGAAGTACGTGACCAAACGATGGAAGTTACTATAAGTACTATCGAACTTACACAAAATAACTCAGAACGAAAAAAGACACTGAAGATGGCGCATATTAGCCGAAACCGGTTTGTCTCCAAACCAAACTTGACAAGGGATGACGGAGGATCGTTCCACAATACATTTGCGTTATTTCTTTTGAGTGATTTTTAAATAAATAAAAAAATGGATAAAACACATATCGCATAGAAATACATATGTTGTTGGGAAGCATATTGTAGAATTGCACGAGCTTTAATTTCGTAGAATACTTTAACCCTCGAACACCCCCACGAAGTGGTCGTTTAACCCCTTTTTCATAAAGTCCGAAAAAATAGTATTTTGAAGATCGTTAAAGGATTTAAATGTTCTAGAAAATTATTCGCTATAAAATTTCACTAGGGGTCTTCTCGAACAAAATCTTCGTACATGGAACCTAAAAGAAGCTTTTTCATGGCAGAAATACACTCGGAGGATATGCCGAGGGGTGACCGCTATTTTTGAAAAAAAAAAAACGCAATAAATGGTTTTAATTAATAATAATTTAGTTTAATTAATTCTTTTTGGTATTGGCACGAACTCGGTTCGAAACGACGACCTCTGCTATGCAAGATGAGTACTCCACCCACTACTGCACAGCATGAGCTGACATTATTTGGGCTAATACTGGTTTCTTGCATTTTTCCCTGCAACTTCGAGATTTTTTACGTTAGCAGACAAATTGAGAGAATTTTCATAAATAATACTGTCAGGGATGTAGAACGAATTATGATGCATTGACTGTCACATACAGAAGTAGCTGTGAAATTACCATTGCGCAACGACAATGTTGGTCAGATGTTTTGTCGCCGATGGCTCTGAGCTTAATCGTAAGACGGGAGGCGGAATTTTCGCTGCTAAGATAGGGCTGAAGTTATTCCTCAATCTAACGGGCTATTTTAGAGGCTTCCAGGCGAAATTTGCTGCTATTGACGAGGACATGGGTCACATTCGGAAAGGAGTTATGGGATGCCACGCAATGCCAAAATTATTTTTGGAAATAAACAATTTAATTTAATTTTTAATTATACATTATCATGAACAAAACAAAAAAAAAAAATTGTTGGGGTAAGTGGAAAAAAATTCAACAACTATTTACAGCGAAGGTTGAGTGTATAGCTATTTCACGAAAAACCATTTTCGATCATCAGCACTCTTTTCGGAAAGGGGTATTACACCGGGGATTGAACCCGAGTCCATTCCAACTTCAGCCGCAATGACCCAACGGATAAACACACTCGGCCATTGAGACTCTGTGCAAGCTGTTGGATTTTCCCCACTTTTGCCTTTTTCATTTTCAACATTAACGTTAGTGTGTATATGCTTTTTGCATATATTCTCCACAAACGTGCTGAATTTTTGTTGTAGGCAGTTCGCAATGAACATTGTTGTTGGTATTTATTTTATGTATATACCAAACAACGTTAACAATTTTACTTGAAAGATTTTTTAGTGCTTAGCACGAAATTTTTATTTTTAATTCAATTTTTAATTGTTGGGGTAAGTTCATTGCGAACTGCCTACAACAAAAATTCAGCACGTTTGTGGAGAATATATGCAAAAAGCATATACACACTAACGTTAATGTTGAAAATGAAAAAGGCAAAAGTGGGGAAAATCCAACAGCTTGCACAGAGTCGCAATGGCCGAGTGTGTTTATCCGTTGGGTCATTGCGGCTGAAGTTGGAATGGACTCGGGTTCAATCCCCGGTGTATCCACTTCCGAAAAGAGTGCTGATGATCGAAAATGGTTTTTCGTGAAATAGCTATACACTCAACCTTCGCTGTAAATAGTTGTTGAATTTTTTTCCACTTACCCCAACAATTAAAAATTGAATTAAAAATAAAAATTTCGTGCTAAGCACTAAAAAATCTTTCAAAATTAATAAAAATTCATTAACTTTACTCATTAGCCATTGACTTAGAAAAAAAGCTCGTCTTCCGACTGCGAATTGAAAATTTATTACTTTATTATTTATTATTATTTTTTTTTTTTGGTTTTTTGGTGTTCCGTTTTTGCTAGTTATCATTTTGTGCCGGAAAAGTATGATTTAAAATTTTCAAATGAAAAAATTTTCAAATGAAACGGAAACCGCCGCACTGGCCTAACATTCAACGAATTATAAACCAAAAGCGAAATGTAACCATGGCAATCGCCATTAATGCATTCATAACTTGTGCAACTGAGAAGCAAAAGGGAAGGGAGAGACAGCAGAGGATGCTGCAGGATGTGCGATATTGAAACAGAAGCTGCTGTACGAGCGTGTGCGTTCATACGAGTATGCATCAGCGCAGTTAGAAGCTCTGCTCATGCTGCGAAGCAGTTGGCAGTTGATACCTACGCCCACTTATGTGCATGTGTGTGTGTTGTTGTCACATTTTATGGGTCACTGCCATAAATGCAATGCCAGTGCAGTTGAGGCCGGATACAAGCGACGGCTTCAAGCAACGGACGGAACGAGCTTTTTGCTATCATCAAAATGTCCAATATTATTATCAAAAGTGAATGTGCCAAACAGCGGTTAACACTCGGCTTGTAAAAGCGAACAATTTTTTTGTTTCTTTTGTTACTGGAATTTAGTTAAATGCTAGTTTCCGTTGACCATCCAAGTTCAAATAGTTTTTTTGGTTAGTCATGCGAGGCACATATTCATAATGAGGCTTTATCTATTATAAAAATGTTGCTGGTATATTCGGGTGATTGCGCATACTAATAAAGTGATGCAAGGATAAGGAAGCAACAAAAAAAATGTAAATAAAAATATTAAAAGTTTTTGCTTGAATTTTGGGTTTTCCGTTGTCTCTTTTTTGCTCTATTGCAAAAACATAGATGGTGTACATACCTCTATGCTCTGTTGAATAAAACGAATATACTTGCAAACAAAGGTTTTGCGAACGATAAGTCTGTTCGGCACAAAAATTTGCAAGCAAAACATATGTTATGTAATACATATGTAGTTTAAAACATATTGGGTCGGTTTCGGTATAATGGGCCCGCCGTATTTATTGCAAAGAGCAGAGAATTTTTCATTTAAACTTTTAGGATGTGTTCTGTGGATGTTAATTTTACTAATTTTAACACTCCGGACAACGCAAAAATACTGGAGACCGCTCCACGATTGAGGGTTATTTTCTTAAAGCGCGGTCGAAGACCACCAATGCGTAAAATACTGTATTATTAATAAATTATAAGTTTCAACAAGATTTGGTTTCCATTTTAGTGATCCATATGAACCCCCTACGACCCAAAAAATCAAAAAATTCCGAGATCGGTGCATTATATCGAAATTTCATACAAATATTTAAAAAATAATGAAGTTTTACAAAAATTTAAAACTGTTTTCCAGACTGAAAATTCTTTGTCAAGATCAGCTGTTTTCAACTTGCAAATCTTTATTGAGTCCAAAAGAATCCGTAAAAACTTGTAACTTTCTCTCCAAATGAAATGTCAAAATCCGCTCTCAGTTTGCAAAGTTTGTGGAGTGCCGAACAGGATTCGACAAAATTTCAGGAAAATTTGTACAAATTGTACAAATTATCAGCGTGCCGAATATAACTGATATCTTTCAGCGAGATCATGATACGATACACACGGTGATTCGCACTTGGCCTTAGGATCGCGATTTTTAAGTGCTTGATTGCTCAATCATCGGACCTCAAACAAATCGCACATGTAACGGATTTAGCCACAAAACCACAAAATTCTTGGTAAAGTGTTTGTAGAAATTCTTGCAGTGGAGACTATGTCAAAATGAATTGAGTGAATGTCTGTACATGAGGCCGTCTCGCCTTATAGTGACCAAGAAAAAAAGTTCACCCTATGCCTCCCGATATGATGTCTTCTTGGTAAGCCTCTCCGGAATTTTTTTTTAATTTTTATTTTTTTATCACCCAAATTAATTTTTTGTTATATCTTCAGCATTTTGAGTACCATCTCTAAGTTTAATATGAGCCAATGTCTTTGGCTTGAAAGTACAACTTTTACTATATAATCATGTTAACCCGATGTGCGCCAATAGGGTTACTATCACACAGTTTTTAAATCAAGGGTCTCCACTGCCTAAGCGCTTCCGCGCTTTTTGTTTTTGTGCCGCGCTTAAGCATAGGCAAGCGCGCCGAAAATCACCGCGACCGCGCATTCTATCGTCTCGCCTACAAACGAAGTTTAATACTACACCCGTTAGGAACAGCAGCGCAAAATTACTATTAATTCATGTAAAATTACATATAAAGGAATAATTTTGGAATATTTTTTGTATCAAACAATTTTTTCACTATCAGACCTGGAAGACAAATTATGGTGTTAGTTTCTTTTATTATATTGAACACTTTTAAAAGTATTTAATGAAACCTGAATTTTCAAAGCAATCAATTCCGACGGGGTTTGTGTACACGCCATTTTTGGCTTCCATTTTTCTTTTTTATTTTCTGCAGAAGCGGGCTACATCGAGTCGCCGCCCACACACTGAGACAAATCGTTGTGAATTAAGATTTGATACGGAATTCAATAGTGTGATACGTATGTACTTATGTAGATTTTTTTTTAACACATTTTTATTAGCTTCACCTGTATGCAAGGAAATAAAAAATCGATATTTGAAATGGTTAGCATAATTGAAGGCTTTATAAAAAAAATAGAAGTTTTTATTGCTGATTTAAATATTACAAAACTTTGTCACTTTCCTTTCTTAAAGTCAGTACTAAGTGAATTTGATATTTTAACTTTTGATTTCTCCCTGTTTATAACGTATTTCGCTGATTTAAAAAATAATTTTTCTAACAGATTCCAAGACTTTGAAGTTATCAAAAAAATGCTACCAATTTTTTTTATACCAATGACATGCAATATAAATGAGCAGAAGCCAGAATTACAAATGGAGCTATGCGACTTACAATGCGACCCTGAACTAAAATTCTTGGATTTAAAGGGCATTGATTTTTGGAAAGTTATAAGCAACGACAAATATCCAATACTGCGTCAAGAAATTTTAAAATTTTATTCAATGTTTGGTAGTACTTATATTTGTGAAAGCGCCTTTTCGTATCTTAAGCAAATAAAAACAAATCACAGAAATAGATTAACAAATAAGCATTTAGAAGCGCTTCTTAAATTATCTACCACAAAAATCGAGATAGATATCGACAAATTAATTGAGAACTCTTCAAAATAGGTATCTCATTTTTCTCCGTTTCCTTTATCTCCTTTTTTATTGTTCTTCATATTCACATTCTCCTAATTTTCTTCCGACAACAGTCTATTTTTGTTTTTTATGTTGCACTATTACCAGTCCCTGAATTATGTGAAATTTATTCTTTTTTTTTCTCAAGACCAAAAAAAAATTTAAAAAAAAACTTAAAAAAAAATTAAAAAAAAAATTAAAAAATCTAAAAAAAAAAATTAAAAATTATATAAAACATTTGAAAAAATACCCAGAAATAAATTTATTCTCTTTAAAAATAAAAAAAAATATCAATTTATAAATTTTCGAAATTTTTCGGGTGTACTTTTAAAAATGGAGGAAGTGGGCGGCCGCAATTTTTTTGCTCTTACTGTCGGCCATGATTTTTATTTCAATGTACCGTTGCTCGCGCGTCCATAAGGGCTTTGTGGAGATCTCTGTTTTAAATTATACCACCCTAATGTACCTTTTTTATGCCTTCAAGTTAAACGCCGCGGCAAAATCATTCATCTTTTGCATAAGAAGAATTTCGATCGCTTCAAGTAGAACTGAAAAAAAATACATTTTACAATCCAAGCAACAAGCAATATATTTTATTTCCTTTTTTTCAAGTATAATTTACATAAATTTTTTCTAAGGAAACCACTACTGGAATTTTATTCCGAATAATTTTCTAGAAGATTTTAAGCACCCAACACCCGTGCGAAAGGGTCTAATATACATATATCGATATCTATTTCAATTGCTATTTCAAATCAATTTTTCGTGTAAGAGTTTTAACATTTAACAGTGAAATTTCTAATCTCATATTCCCCATTCGAACGAAGAGCCGCATATTAAAGCTATTCATGTAATAAAGCAATGAATGAAGCACACTCGTACGATACTTACTTACTCGGTTTACCCATTCGCACTTTCTGTACAGTACAACTTCGCTAATCAGAAGTAATTTGTTAAGAACCACCTTTGCTATTGCACGGAGAATTTGTTTGAAAATTATGGCAACAAGTTTGGCTTAAGCCCCACTATCTACGTACATATGTACATAGTTTGCACAGAAATACAACGTCACGCCATTACACCTAAATTTATAAAAAACAAGTAAGGAAGCCTAAGTTCGAGTGGAATCGAACATTAGATACTCAGCTGTATGCTTTCATTGTTTGTTTGCGTTTGATGGAAACACGGTGTACTTTATATAAAGCGAGTGCTGCATAAAGTGGGCGTAGCCACGCCCATTTTCTAAATTTTTATCAGTCATCCAACTAAGCTTATGAATATTATTCTTTGTGCAAAATTTCATTCCTTTTTAGCTTCTAGTTACAAAGATGTCACGTTACAAATTCCCAAAGGGTGTTCCAGAAATATCTTTGTTAAAAAGTAGGCGTGGTTATAAACCGATTTCAATAAATGTTCGCGTGTCTATTAACACAAGTTATAAAAGTGTATAAACCAAGTTTCATCATAATATCTAAATTATTTGTCGAGTTATCGGCTCCGAAATCTCGTAGATTCCTTTGTCTAAAAAGAGGCGGTGCCACGCCCATTTCCCAAAATTTTTCTATTTTTTGTTTCCGGTCTATTGTAGAAATCATACCACAAACTTTCAATGAATTATCTTTACATTTGGCAAAGATATCGCTTAAAATGTTTTTATTATGTCACTTTATAATACCCATATATAAAAGTGGGCGTGGCCGTCAACCGGTTTCTCTAAAATTTTGAACATGTATTACCACAAGTAATAAAAGTGTACACACCAAGTTTCGTCATTATATATAAATTATTTGTCGAGTTATAGGCTAAGAAATCTCGTATATTCCTGCTTCTAAAAAGAGGCGGTGCCACCCCCATTTTCCAAAACTTTTACGGTTTTTGTCTTATGTTCGTAGTTAGACTCCTGCCATAAAATTTTAATGATATATCTTTATATTTGACAGAGATATCGCTTAAAATGTTTTTATTAGGTCACTTTATAAGACCGATATATAAAAGTGGGCGTGGTCGTCAACCGATTTTGGAAATTTTTCGTCCAAACATTTGTCTAAGTAAGTATATCACGCTTACTAAATTTCATTGATATACCTTCAATGGTTTCTGAGTTATGACTCATAAAACTTTCAATATTTTCCCCTTAATAAGTGGGCGTGGCACCGCCCATTTTCCAAAATTTCACCAAATTTCTTCATAGGGGCCTGATCTCAACACGTGGGTAAAATTTCATCGCTCTAGCTATATTAGTGGCTGAGATACCAGATTTCCGATTTTTTCTATATAGGAAAAGTGGGCGTGGTCATGGTCCGATTTCGCCCATTTTCAATACCAACCGTCCCAGTCTCGATACCAACTTGCATTTCAAATTTCATAAAAATATCTCAATTTTTGCGCGAGTTAGAGTGTTTACAGACGGACGGACGGACAGACGGACGGACATGGCTCAATCGATTTATCTTTTCACCCTGATCATTTTGATATATATAAGTCTACATCTATTTCGATTATTTCATTCTGTTACAATCCACCGTTATGTGATTAAAACTATAATACATATGTGAACTGCATGGAAAAAGTCGCGGCCTAGCACATGCTACGTGTGCCGTGAGCTCATGTGCACTTACATTTGAGTTTTGCAAAGCAACTAAAAACAGCAAAACGGTAAAGCGTTCAATCTGCAAAGCTGAGGTGAAGGAAAAGCTCGCAAAGCGCAGCGTCTAAAATGAACTGCGCGGCAGAGAAAGGGGGTGTAGATTTTCTAGAAAACAAAAACAAACAAAAATGAAAATGAAAAGAAGGAAGTGAAAACAGACGTTATGAGAACGCCAGCAAACAGCCAACTCGTCCACTCAACTACACACGCACAAACATCTGCACCACCGTCAGCACCATCACCGGATGACAGACAGGCTGACGAGAAGAGAGACAAAGGAGCGCGTGATGATGGCGTAGAGGCGAGTGAAATAAGCACAGGCGCTTATCTAGAATAATAGCACACATACTAATTTTTAATAACTTCAAATGTGTCGAAATGCTAACGCACCACATCCACTCCTATGCACACACACAAACACGCGGACATACATACATACATTCCTAGCAAACAGTACACTAAGCCTAAGCTGAAGCTAATTTGTTAAACTGGAATACGCTGGCAGTGCTGCTTGCTGCTATGCATCTCTTCTCCAAACGGTTTAATACTTCAGTTTAACATATCCCAAAGAGAGAGAAAGGAAATTGAGTTTTTATGAGCAAAGTACAATGTGTGGCGAGTGTAAAAATTGCGTATTGTCGCCTCAATAACAGCGTTGCCATTGAAAAATTTTCGTGGTGGCTAGATTTGATTTAACTTGTGGCTAAAAATTGCTAAAAAATTTGGTTCTTGGCCAAAAATGGTGGCTGAAAAATTTTATTTCAAATTAACATGTTTTAAATTTATTTTTCAATTTCAGGCACAATAGTATTGCATAAGGAAAAACTCATGAATTTGTGTAAAAATACATAGTATGTACTTAACTATATCTAAAAAAATTAGATATCACATTCATTATCTATCATTATGTCGTCATCACTAATTGACTCTTTCTCTTCATAAATTAATTCTTTCTTCTTTAATTTAATGCGATCTTCTGTTATTTCAAATTCATTTCAACATTGTTTTACATCCTCCTCCCAGGGAAGTGCAATAAAAACTGAATACGCTATTCGCTTTAGCGGTTAACTCTATGTATAGGTAGATATAAATTTTTTTTCCTGTGCAAAATCATAACTTTTTTTCATACATAAATCTAAACTTGCATTGAAATTCCTGAAAATCGCGCGGTTTTTAGAGTAGCCCCATACTCTACAACAACCCATTTTCGTATTCCGGTGCCGGTGGGCGGATCTAAAGAAAAAAAAATGCATCTAATGTGTATACATATAAAATTTGTTGCATATTTCATGGCGTAATTTGTTATTATTATATCCTGTGGTCTTTGAATTTTGATTGGTTTTTTGATTTGAATTATGCTTCTTCTTCTTCTTCTTCTTCTTCTTCTGAATGTGAATTATGCAGCTATATAAAAAAAAACTTGTTAATAAGGTATTTATATCGTATAAATACACCACATATATCCTGATTATCAGGTCACAATAAGTCATTAAATTAGCCTTATTTCGCATACTCTCAGAGAGAGAGAGAGTAAACACATGAAAATCTGCCTTATTTTAAGCCTTACGCCATACAACTTAGCTTACCTAAAAATTTTCAGGCCTTATTTCGGAAGCCTTTAAATCTTCTGTAATAATTCTTAAATAAGGCGTATATTTTTTGCTGGGTATATGGACGTGCGAGTACAAGCGAGTACACCCAATAAACAACATAAATTTGATGTAAGCTTACAACGACCTATGAATAAACTTACTTCAGTAAGCCTGACCTCTAAAAAGCTTTTATTTCAACCGTTGGAGATCGTTTAGTAATCGAACCAACGAAAATTATTCCTTTTTCAACTATTGTAACTCAAGTTTGGAAAAAATGGTAATGAACGTCTTTTGGCAGATAAATCTAATCTAAAACAAGTCTGTGAGTCCTCGTAGATTTTAAACTCGCTAGAAACAAGCAAGAAAACACAGAATTTAACGCCAACTCTGGGCAGAAATTTAAAGCGTCTCCAAGGCATTGCATAATAACTAAACAGCCTGGCAATTGTTTGTATGGGAAAAAATGTTGGCCTATTAATATATAGATAATATAATGGCTCAATTATAACTCTGACGAGTTTTATGGCCGAGCTTATCTCCCAATTCGAGGTGTGCTACTTATGTTTTTCCTACTAATTGGGTGGATCTACAGTTTTATGCCGGCTCCGAACGGTGAATGTATTTTCTGTGAGAAGCCTTTTCATGGCAGAAATACACTCGGAGGGTATGCCGCCCACTGCCGAGAGGTGATCGCTATTTCTAAAAATCCAATAATTGGATTTTAATTAATTAGAAAATTTTGTTTGGTATTTGTCCGGATTGGGGTTTGAACCCGAGACATCTGATATAGCAGGCGAGCACTCTACCCACTGCACCACAGCGGCCACTATGCATTGCATAGACATCTCATTTAAACAGCACATAACTGCACAGCGACGCCGAACACCTCTTTTATATTTAAAAGCTATTATTTCGATGATTTCATTTAAAAAAATAAATTTAAAAAATTAAAAAAAAAACTGTGAAAGGGCCACAAAAACTGCTGTGAAAATTTTTACTCAAAAAGCTGTCGACTGTTCACCTCACTCCACCAAAGCTAAACATATCGTACAACATTGTGAAATGTTTGAGACATTTTTTAACAACAACTTCTATTTGGAAAACTTTAAATCTAACGTTTTGAAAATATAGAATTTAAGCCAGCCTTTTAAAATGCTTATTGGGCATTCCTGTAAGATATTTCGATTGTGTGCAGTCGCTCGTTTGCGCTGACTGTTGATAAGCGAAATTGTATGTGGATGGATCTGCTGTTTCCATTCAATCGCGTTGATTAAAGTAGAAGCAGGATTAAAAACAAAAAAATATGCAGAAATACTTAAATACATGCTATACATATCTACAAACATATTTATATGTGACGTATACATATATTATGTACATACATATGTATAAAAGGTACTGCTCGATATGTGCGAAAATTAGAATGGCGGAAATGCTCAATGAGACTCGCTCGCTGGATTAAATGCTCGTAAATTTTACAGGCAAAGTAAATTCCATGAGCTGAAATAAATAAGTACGTACATTCGTACGTACATTTAAAATTTTCTTTTCTAAGCTGCATAACTTCAGCAAAGTTTTATTGCAGGCAAAGGAAAAGAATAAAAAAAAAATGAAAAAAAATTATTTGCACATGTTTCGCGGTTGTTTGTTTTAGCGATTCCTTGCTTTCCATTATTACGCAAAAGATATAAAATATTTACGGAAAAGTACACTAAATTTCTATCAGCCGCTTGTTTGATCAAAGCACATCAGCTCCACCTTCCCTGGAAAAACGTAAATGAGGAACTGTTAAGAAATCGGCAAAAATACGTCACTACCGCTTCAACATCTTGTCAGTACTTTTAGGTATGCTTATCTCTTATGAAATATTCACGGTATGCAATACATATATACATATGTACATATGTGTATATATGTATATTTAAAATGTATGCTCCATAATACCATCAATACCCTGTAGGGAAAATCTCTAGTTCCGAACTAGGTCGCTTCTAGTGCATTTTTCGACACTACTAGTGCGAGCTAAATCTCTTTTGCATGTTATCAACTGGCGAATTTAACACGGCGATGTCCTAGGCGGTGTCAATTGTCCCTCTCTGTACTACATTTTCGATAGTTCCGAACTAGTACTAAATTCTACAGTTTACACTAGTTCTTTTATTGGCGCCATTTCGATAATTCTGAACTAGCTACAAGTACCTAAAAATTCTACAGTTTTGCATCTGCCGCTTAAGTGCAGCCTTTGACACACTTCATGCAAGTGGCGCAATGGCCGACTGGCTAACGCACGTGCCTTTTAATCTGAGGGGCGCGGGTTCGAATCCTGTCGGTGTCAAGGTGGATGATAATTTTTTTTTTTTTAATTTTTTTTAACTATTATTTTTTTTTATTTTTTAAAAATTTACAATAATATTTAAAAAGTAATAAAATAAAAAAAATAAAAGCGTGAATAACGGGTATTCATGAATATTGATGTGTAAACAGTTTCGAAATCGGATATTTATTCCCTTTTCCTTATTCCTTTTTTTCCCGGTTTTCTATGGATTAAAAGGCGACTATCGTTTTTGTAATTTTTTGTTGTCATTATGACTGCTACTATTTTGTTGTTTTTGTTTGTTTTGGTCTTTGTTTTTGACTTTCGACTTTCGACTTCTGATTTTTTATTTTTTATTTTTTTTGTTTTTTATTTCTCAGAAACATGCAAGATCATCCGAGTTCACGTTTGATCCATATCTGGATACCCGGCCTAGGAATCATAAAGAGTAGAGCTCCGTGTAGAAGTCCTGCTCAAGACCTTTCATTTGATACCAATATTGCTCAGAAATATTCCGGGTTAATCCGGGGCCACATTTTAAACCATATTTGGGGACCCGACCTAGGACTCATAATGAATAGAGCTCTATGTGAAAGCCCTGCTGAACACCTTTCATTTGATACCAATATTGCTCAGAAACATTCAAGGATCATCCGGGTCCTCGTTTTGACCCATATCTCGGGACAGGACCTAGGAATTATAAAGAATAGGGCTCTCTGTAGAATCCCTGCCCAAAGCCTTTCATTTGATATCAATATTGCTCAGAAAATTAGATAGGTAGATGTAGGTATGCCTACATGTTCAAACAAGTTGGTCCTTTTTATTTTGCCTATTTGTCGCTTTGTTGCAGAAAACAACAACAACTTCACTTCGCTTCGTTGCTGTTGTTGTTGATATTTGCATTTGCACAGCTATGCATGCAAACATTTGTAAGTACATGTCTATCTACCTACCTACCACTGACAATGCCAAGCGATTCACACGGACATAGCAGCGCACTAACACAAAGGTCATTTACGGTTTACGCGTAAACTTTACCTGTTTTTCGAAATTACTCGTAGCTACAGCAAAGATGTTTACACATGAAAAATAAAAAAAAGCCTAAGGATCGGAAAAATATAATTAGGGGAACATTTCATTTCATACAAGATGCAAATAGAACTCTTTATATAAAACGCTTCACTAAACATCTGAGAATTGAAGAAATATACAAAGCCGACGGCAATTGAACGAACGAAAATTTTGCATAGAATTTTTGTCACTTCGAAATTGCATACAAATCAAAGTGTGTCTTATAATGGTCACTCAATTCACTCCTTCTGAACTGATGAGGGTCTAACTACAATTGATCTAGTTCCCTTTTGACACCTTTTCGCTAGTTCGGAACTAGAAATTTTGCTCACTAGTTATTGAGTTCCCTACAGGGTATTGTCTCCACAATCCACATGAATATATTTCCAAGTATGTGGCATTTTCGTGTAGCATTTACTGCTATCAATAACACTACCCGACAAAAAAAATATCCTCGACATTTGATACATGATTCCTATGTAGAATTTTCTGCTGATTCCAAATATGTAATCAGATGGTTCAAAAGTAGAACAGTTTTCGAGATATTTTGAAATTTCAGTTTTTGAGATAAGAAAAAAAAGTAGGATTACTCATCTGTCAATATCTCCACCATTACCGTCTCGATTTTTACGTTATTTAATTTCATTTTGAGAGGATGAAATACCCTTTCCAACAAAGCAAAAATAATTAAAAACGCCGTTAAAGTGACGGAGTTATGGCGAACAAAAGATTTTTTTTTATGAACATTTTCAGGTTTTTTTCGAAATTCATATTCTTTTTTGTAATATCTTTTTACGAAATATTAAATATCCTCCTGGTTTCACACTTTGAGTCAACAGCCTATTTCTTAGTGAACATTTTGGCACCTTCCGGATTATAATCTGTGGAAAAATGGCAAAGTTATAAGAGATTAAGTGAAGAAACCTATATTTATATTTTCATTGAACTTTCAAATCTGGCAAATGTAAACCACTATAACAATAACACTAGTTTACAGCAAAAAATACCTAGAAATCGGGGTATGAGGGAAAATCTGCATGGGCCCCCTGAGCTCAAAAGTATTTATTTTTATTTTTTGCACGGTGTGGTTTTTGAGATAATGGTAATTTTGCGTTTTTTGGTTATCACTTCATTCAAAAATATTTTTCGCTAAAGTTACATGTGCGATAACAGCTAACAGTACCTCGTTCAAAAGGTAATTAAAATACGCTTTTAGTGACGTACAACTTGTGGTGGTTGAGTAAAAACTCACTGAGTGACAGCTGGTCAAAGTTTTGTGGATTTTTTGCAATTTTTAATTTCGATTTTGAAAATAGTTTTTTTATAAAAAGTTGGGAAAATCAGCAAAAGATTTATTTTTAAAAAATAGCCTATTAAATTGCAAACACTTTAAGCGTAATGTTACCAAGATCCCATTAGTATTTTATTTTTACCAAATTTTTGCAGGTAAAACGAACAGGATATTTTATAGACGTAAAACTTGGTTAGGTGACCCAACTATGTGAAAACAACTTCATAGCTCAAAAGGACATTAGAGCGATATATAGAGCTCCACCAGACTAAAATAATGACATATCAATTTTACAAATCGGGTGTCAAATAAAAAAGTTGCAAAAAAAATAAAATTTTTTCCGCGGTATTTCGCGGTGTAAATAAAAAAATAAAATTGTCCCGAAACCCTCTCAACATAATCTTCATATATAAGTGATGACTTTTACAACGGTGAGCGTTCTCACGGAGAAATAAAAAAAAACATGGGATTGCGATACCTAAGCCATTGGAATGTCAGGGACATTGAATGATGAGCCATTTTTGCTGGTTCCTTCTTCGAGAAGAACAAAATGTACCAAAACAGCGAAAACTATCAACATTTAAACACTTTTAATATACATAAAAATAAAAAAATGGAGGTTAAGTACAAGATTTTGATAAAAAAATAAACATAGGTTTGTTCATTAAATCTCTTATAGCATTGTAATTTTTCTACGGATTATAATCCGGAAAGTGCCAAAATGTTCACTAAGAAATAGGCTGTTGACTCAAAGTGTGAAACCAGGAGGATATTTAATATTTCTTTAAAAAAATTACAAAAAAGTATATGAATATCGAAAAAAAAACTGAAAATTTTCATTAAAAAAAATTTTTTGATCGCTATAACTCCGTCAATTTAACGTCGATTTTAATTATTTTGGCTTTGTTGGAAAGGGTATTTCATCCTCTCAAAACAAAATTAAATAACGTAAAAATCGAGACGGTAATGGCGGAGATATTGACTAATTAGTAATCCTACTTTTTTTTCTTATCTCAAAAACTGAAATTTCAAAATATCTCAAAAACTGTTCTACTTTTGAACCATCTGATTACATATTTGGAATCAGCAGAAAATTCTACATAGGAATCATGTATCAAATGTCGAGGATATGAAAATTTTTGAAATTTTGTCGGGTAGTGTAATTTAGGCAGATCACCGGAGATTAAATATGCATGCATGTAGTAGTTGATTAAATATATACATATGTATGTATGTATGTATTAGCAAATACATACCGCCAACACTTACAACATTTTGCAATACATACCCTGCAAAAAATGCGATTAATCCGGGACGTGTCCGTGATCAATCGCAAGGGAGCATGCGACTAATACAATTTTGCATCCCTTTATATGGAGTGAATTGATCGCATTTGTTCGAGCATGTCCTATGAAGAGACTAATTGTTCAACTTGTATTCCCGAACGGGTAGCAGTGTAGATCAATCGCTCACATCCAGAACGGGTAGATTTTTCCAAGTTGTTAGCCAAGGAAGTTTTTAATAACAATCTTTAAAAAATTGTAAATGTTCATGCATATATAAATAAAGATTATATAACGTTTTACTTTTGTAAAAAAATCTCAGTAAATAAATAAAAAAAATTGTAAGTTTTGAGTATGCATTATATGAGCGTAATGTAAAGGATTTTTTCATAGGATATTTTAGGCAACATTTTGTTAAAATTGTTATTAAAAAAGGGTGTTCAATTCGTTTTACCGATTGTTCTACAATTTTTAAATACATTGCATATTTTTGTAAAATTTCTACATTTAAGGAATCTAGATTTGTACACGATCGGAATTAAAGCGATTAATCTACATTTATACCCGTTCGGGAACAATTGGTCTACAATTAGTCTACATTTAAACCCGTACGGGAACAATCGGGGACTAATTGTAGACCGATTGTTCTCGAAAGAGATCAATCCGGGACAAATATCTTTCGGGATTAATCGCACATATTTTTGCAGGGTATGCTTGATGTGTATTAGAAAGTGTATATGTACATATATCGGAATGTTGGTGGAATGTGTAGAAAGGTATTTAAATTGCATAAAATTTTGCGTATAAATAGAAGAAGAGCAACGGTTATCCACTAAATAGTTTTGAACTATTTAACTCTGAAATCATGAAAATATGTAGCGGTAAAATATCGGTGCAGCTGCGATACAAATTCAAATTCAATAGGCGGAGTGAATTTCAGGCCACAATTTTCTTTCGGTATAAATTTAAGTACATTTTCGGCACAATATTGGTAAAATGTTGGTACATGTTCGATAGAAATTTAGCTATAGTACATACACAGTTTGTTCACCATATCGATTTGGGTATGGAACGCGCGGCGCCAAGGTCAGCAGTACCTAATACAATGGATCGCGCTTTATTCAGGGATATTTTCAAATATATATTTCATACACTTAGTCAGTTTCGAGTCAGTAATTTTTCACATAAGTATGTGCATAGCTTGTTCTTAGACAGTAACTTTTTGTTTTGAAATTGAGGCGCATAATAAATAAACCTAGATGTATGAGCCAAGGATGGGCATTTTTGCATTACCATTCAAAGTGCATTACCATTCAATAGTGAATGGTAATGCAATTGTGGCTTGCACTACCATTCAGTAGTGAATGGTAATGCAAATGTGGCTTGCACTACCATTCAGTAGTGAATGGTAATGCAAACGTGGCTTGCACTACCATTCAGTAGTGAATGCGAATGCAAATGTGGTTTGCACTACCATTCAGTAGTGAATGGTAATGCAAATGTGGCTTGCACTACCATTCAGTAGTGAATGGTAATGCAAATGTGGTTTGCACTACCATTCAGTAGTGAATGGTAATGCAAATGTGGTTTGCACTACCATTCATTGCATTCCCACTACAAGTATGATTTGTGAAAACCTATGATCGTAGTTTAGGTAATAAGTGGCAAATCTATTTTATAACGAGAAGGAAGTTTATCGGATATTCTACACATAGAATAAGGCTTATAAAACTGATTGGAAACCAACGCGGCATTGCAATATGTCCTTTGTATATCAATAGGTTTTAAGGTTGTTAATAAATTACTTTTAAACACGTAGGTAACAAAATACTTATACTTATACAGTGGCTCACAGAGGTATTTTGCATATGGCATTTGTTGAGAAAATATTGGAAATTCGCCTATTTTTTTGAATTCATTTGAAAATTTTTGGCATGATCTGATAGCTGAAGCTTCATACTACAAATACACAAAAACATTAATTAAAAAAAATAAACACATTTCATCTTTAATATAAAATTATAAATTTTCTAAGCTAATTCCATGTGTAGAATATCTCACAAACTTCCTTCCCGTTATTAAATAGATTGGCTACTTCATGCCTAAACTGCGATCATAGGTTTTCACAAATCATACTTGTCGTGGGAATGCAATGAATGGTAGTGCAAACCACATTTGCATTCGAATTCACTACTGAATGGTAGTGCAAGCCACGTTTGCATTACCATTCACTACTGAATGGTAGTGCAAGCCACATTTGCATTACCATTCACTACTGAATGGTAGTGCAAACCACATTTGCATTACCATTCACTACTGAATGGTAGTGCAAGCCACATTTGCATTACCATTCAATAGTGAATGGTAATGCAAATCAAATTTTCACTACCACTCATCAATGAATGGAGAATGCAAGGCTGAATGCAATCAAAATTGAATGCACTGTGCCCAACCCTGGTATGAGCAACTTTTTTCACATAGAGAATTTTGAAATTGTATAAATAAAATCCTAGAGACTTTTCAAAGTGTATTCGTATTTAATGCTATTTTTGCAGAATGCGGAAGGTTTTTACAATAAATTCTTAATGGTCATTATATGCCTTTATTATTATATTTAAAGTTTAAATACTGACACAATCTATCATAAACTCAAAACCGAAAAATTTCTCATAGTCCTGCTTGAAAGTGGTCCACTTCCATGTGCATAGGGATAACAAGTTTTAGGGTTGAGTCTAAAATAAGTGCTTCAGTCAATGAAAAAAAGGGGAAATACAGAGCAAAGTTCTCTTTGAATTCCAATTGAACTAACAACTGCTCATAAAAGCGTGAATTATTAATTTTTTAATGTAGAAAATACACCTTTTTTTCTGGTGTTGTAATATACAAAAATAAACCAATAATGTGGCAAAAAAAGTTTGAAAAAGTCTTCACGGCTGTAAAAGGCAAAATGTTCAATGAAACTTTCGATGCACATAAATTAAATCACCGCAAAACAATGTCGCTTGGAACAAATGTTGCAGAAATAAAAAATCTCATAACTTTTGTGTGTCATGTTAAATTGATCTAGTTGACATTGAGGTCGGTGTGTATGGCATTTGAGCATAATATTTAAAACTAATATATATATGTATTTTTAATAAAAAAAATTTGTATTTTACTGAGAATAAATATAGTGTGGTGAAGCACGCGAAAGTGATTGAAACTATATATAATAATAATAATAACCCACGCCCTTCAATCCCGCCCTACCGCACGAGAGGCGCATCCGCATAACGTACGGATAATTTCTTTTTTTTTTTTTTTTTTTTTTGCCGAGTTGTGTTGAAAGGCAGGAGTTTATTAAGCGTCGAGTTCTAAAACTGCTCAGCTACAGAAATATGTATATCACCAGCTGAATAAAAAAAGAAAAGAAAGTAGTAAGAAAAGTAAAGAAGTGCAACAGTATTCTAGTAATCAATTACATGTTAAGTGAAGATAAAATATTATTTCGAATTTGGCAAAGGGAATCGGAAGAATCAAATAGGCTGTAGTGAGAGTTGTAATTGAGACATAAGTATCGTAAAGGATCATACAACTCAACATTTGTTTTACACTGTTTCAATAAGAGAGGTGTATAATGTCTTGATATACGAGAGGGAACGTTAATTTTTATTTCGGATAGAAGAAACGGGCTGAATACACTGAAAAAACAACTTACTCAGATTATGGAAAAGTGGGAATGATTCGGCGCTAAAGACATATTTCCATATTTTAATGTACGATTTTCTTCAAATCAAGGAATAAAAACCACGTTTTAAAGAAAATTGTACATCAAAAATGGAAATATGTCTTTAGCGCCGAATCATTCCCATTTTTCCATAATCTGAGTAATTTTTTTTTTGAGTGTATGAGTCCTCTAAGTAGTTTAGACATAAATACTACACCCAACATTTCCCTACGACTAGATAGCGTTGGAAGGTTTATAAGTTTTAAATGACAGGAATAAGAGGGAAGATTATAACGAGAGTCCCAGTTGAAGTTTCTCAGAGCAAAAAGCAAAAACTGCTTTTGAACAGATATATGGAGATTATGTAGTCTAACCCTGCAAAAACTTCCAGCAGTTATTCCATGGATCAGTCAAGACCTGCGATATTCAGAACAGTGGAAAATTAAAGGAAAATGAGAGAGAAGTGCGCTCTGATTTATTTAGCTGAATTAAAACCATTTCTTCATCAGGGATTGGCAAAGTAGTGAGAAAAATTGTGATATATGTAGATCAATTTGAAATACAGTGGCTAAAGTTTGTGAGACTGTAGCCATTTACTAGAATTATTTTAAAGCCGTTTATTAGAATGATTTTAGCAATGTTATCAAAATAGGAGAGTTGTTAGGTAAATGAGAACTGTTTCAAGTAATTTTATTTATTTCAATTACTATTCCTAGAATGAAATTGTCGCATAACCAAGTTATTTCTTCCAAAAGATTTGAAAAGAATAAAAATAAAATAAAATAAAATAAAATAAAATAAAATAAAATAAAATAAAATAAAATAGAATAAAATAAAATAAAATAGAATAAAATAAAATAAAACAAAATAAAATAAAATCAAATAAAATAAAATAAAATAGAATAAAATAAAACAAACATATATACATAAACAAAATATTACCTCGGTGCTATGTCAATTTGTAAACTCAAAATTTGTAGACTAAACACATGTTGGCAGTTTAGACACACTCCCCATTTGGGGGTAATAACTGTCAGTTTGTCTAATAAGTTGCTGTCAGAAATGTAACGACCTGCGCGCCACGTTGCAAGCAAGTCAAGGAGAAAACTGGCAAAAAGGGGACAAAATTGAAGTGAAAGAAAAAATGGCACACGAAAACTAACGGCATAAATCAACACTATAAAATATTCGTTTTTTGCCAATATTGTTTTATTTTCATGTTGTTGTTTCTGTTGTTGTTGCTTACGCTGCTTTTGCTTCAGTGCTGTCGAATGGGGGCTAAGACATAAGGCATGGCATATTGCCGCTGCGTTTCTGCTCCATCAAAAGAACGGCAAAAAAATGTTACTTTTTTCTGTCGCTAGCTTTATTGAAACAAACGCGACGAAAGTGTGTCGGGACAAAAAAAAGCAATAAAAAATGAGAATAAACAACAACAAAAGCGCATGCAGTAGATACATTCAAGGCACATGAAAGTGCAATAGCGGAAACACACAATCGCTCGATGGTTGGGTGCGCCAGATTCCATGAGGGTGGGGAACGAAACTGAATAACTGAATGAAAGTGATGAGCATGAGTCAGTCATTTAACGCTTTGCTATCACTTTACCTTGTATACTAACAACAACAACGACAACAACAAAGCTGTCATATTCAGCGCATTGATTGCGCTTCCCAACCCACCGCCACTACATAGCTAGGCAAGGGGTGAAAGCGTGTGTTCCTTCAAGCATGAATTGGTGTTGTTGGATGATTGGTTGGCCGGTTGGATGCTCGCTTGTTGCTGTGAGGCTTAACGTACTGTTAATAGGAAATAAATTGCCCCATCAAGACAGTTGGTAAATTTTAAATGTGGTGAATATGTAATAAAAGTAGCTTCCAACCGAAACGATTCTCTGCAATGCGACAGAGCGAAAACCTTAAAAGCCCTTCTCCACATAACTTCATTCGCCAGCGAAACATCTAGGGAAACATATCGCTAAATAACCCGTCTCCACGTGGCTGATCGTGATTCAGTTTAATATTTCTCTTTCTTGTTCTTCTTAAATGTTTGTATGTTTGCTTATTTTTGCATTTTTGTTTTGGTCTGTGTGAGATTTCGATAGATTTTCGATACAAAATTAGAGAAGGCATCGATATTATCGGGGTGGGCAAGATGATTGAGAAAGAAACAAGTTTTTCAATCTTCACTCGCTCTCAGAAATTTGTATGGAAATTGGCGAGTTTCGGCACTCGTTTTGTGGTCGAAACAAGATTGAGAGAGCGAGTGCAGAAAAAAAGAGCGAAACACGTTATGTGGAGACATGGTATAAGAACATTCATATGTAGATACTAGTTTGTTTACGTTGCTTCACCGATAACCGCCCCGAAAAAATATTTGCGTTGCAGAGATATAGTTATAGTTTCCATAAGGAGTTCTAATTTTTTTCTTCATTCTGCTCTGTCATTGGCAGTATCTATGAGTTAACGGCATAAGTGTCCACAAATATACAATAGACAAACTTCTGAGAGCCAATGTGCACACTTGCCTCTGTACCTTATAGCCGGATTGTGTCCAAGTCGTTTTTAATGCTTCCAACGAAAGAATCACAAACGTTTGAGAAAATTTTAATTCTCAATTTGAGTTTCAGTGTATATACATTCTCAAGTGGTTCTCCAACCTTAGTTATCAACTTATGTATACGTTGAGAAAGACTTGGGAATACAATTTTATTTTTCGAAAAAACAATGAAATGGTCAATTTGACAATGAGATAATTCAGTTGAGAACGCTATCGACGATTATTTGAAATGCATTTGAGAACTACCATTTCAGATTTAAGAATACTAGGTTCGTTTATTATTAGCTAGTTGTGCAATAGTTAGCAAAGTTTCGGCTGGCAAATCGTTGTTTGAGTCAAAAAAATAGCAGAAGAGAACCATAAACAGCTCCAAATTTTAGCTATTAAAATTTTCACTAGCTGAAATTATTTCCTGCTAAAGTAAGCAACAGCTGTTGAAAAAATAAACAAACGAATACTTTCGATTTTATTACTTTTGTAATTTTCTGAATTTTTGAAAAAACATCCATTAACAGTCAAAAATAGTATTTAAATTATTAATCGCTAATTTTTAAAATTTTTCCGTTTCTTGATTTTCTGTTCGTTTCGCTCTTTATGAGCGCAATTCTTTCTGTTTTGCTCACTTGACAGCTAGCTGCTAGCTTAATAAGAAACAAACCTACTGTTAGTTCTCAAATGCTTCTCAAGTTGGCAATTAAGAAACAGGGGTTGCCAGTTTATCGCGGGTCCTCGCAAGCGAAATAAAAGGTTAAAATAAAGAAATAAGTGGAAAAATGGAACTTTTCAGAAGTTTGCGCCCGAGACCCCTTGTATACTATATTTCATGAAAATTGTTAAAGCCATTTGTGAGACCCAGAACTAAAGTAAATCCGCCTCGCTTGGCCGTAATACCTCTATCTCTTCATGTCCTTCTGCCTCTACTTTTCTTTTTCCTTTCTCTGTCTCTTTCATATCCGTTTCCTTTTTTTTCCCTTCCTTTTCCTTTTCCCTTTCATTTCCTCTCGCTCTCCCTAACCCCACCTTTTCTCTTACCCTCCTATTCGTTCTCCCTTCCCCTCTCCCAATTGCTCTCTCACCCCCTTCCCTCTCTCATTCTATTTTGGTTTCCTCTCCCTTCTCCCTTTTCCACCCATTCCCATTCCATTCGACTTTCTTTAGGGAACCAGGTTAAGCAATAATTCGAAGAGATCTCTATATTGAAGCCATGATTCCCAAGTCCCCATTAAGACCTTTAACTAGATACCAATATCGCTCAAAAACATTCGAGGGTCAACCGGGTCCACGATTTGACCCATATCCGGGGACCCGGCCCAGGCATTACAATTAAACTTGTTCTATGTCGAAGTCCTCATCAAGACCTTTCATTCGATATCAATATCGCTCAGAGACACAGCAAAATTTTCTTATTTTGTGATTTCTGTAACAGTTTATCAGTCCTTATTTGCTTCTCTTTTAATACTGAGCGTTGGTTTGGTTGCTTTCGACTGCTAAGCCGGCTCCTGCTGTTTTTATACTCAGCTGTACTAGTACACAGAGTATTATAGATTTAATCACATAACGGTGGATTGTAACAGAATGAAATAATCGAGATAGATATAGACTTATATATATCAAAATGATCAGGGTGAAAAGAGAAATCGATTGAGCCATGTCCGTCCGTCCGTCTTTAAACACTCTAACTCGCGCAAATTTGAGATATTTTGATGAAATTTGGAATGCAAGTTGGTATCGAGACTGGGACGGTTGGTATTGAAAATGGGCGAAATCGGACCATGATCACTAATACAGATGGAGCGATGAAATTTTACCCAAGTGTTGAGCTCAGGCCCTTATGCAGAAATTTGTTGAAATTTTGGAAAATGGGCGGTACCACGCCCACTTATTAAGGGTCAAACATTGAAAGTTTTATATGTCATAACTCAGAAACCATTGAAGATATATCGATTAAATTTGGTACGGGTGATTTACTTACTTAGGCAAACGTTTGGACGGAAAATATTTAAAATCGGTTGACGGCCACGCCCACTTTTATATATGTGTATTATAAAGTGACCTAATAAAAACATTTTAAGCGATATCTCTGTCAAATATAGAGATATATCATTGAAATTTTGTCGCATGAGTCCAACTATGGACCTAAAACGAAAAACACAAAAATTTTGGAAATTGGGCGTGACACCGCCTCTTTTCAGAAACAGAGATTTCTTAGCCTATAACTCGACAAATAATTGAGATATTATGACGAAACTTGGTTTATATACTTTTATAACTTGTGTTAATAGACACGCAGAAATTTATTGAAATCGGTTTATAACCACGCTTACTTTTTAACAAAGATATTTCTGGAACACCCGTTGGGAATTTGTAACGTGACATCTTTGTAATAGAAGTCAAAAAGGAATGAAATTTTGCACAAAGAATAATATTCATATGCTTAGTTGGATGACTGATAAAAATGTTGAAAATGGGCGTGGCTACGCCTATTTTATGCAGCACTCGCTTTATATAATTCACACCGTATTTGCCTCAAACGCAAACAAACAATGAAAGCACACAGCAGAGTATCTAATGTTCGATTCCACTCGAACTTAGACTTCCTTACTTGTTCATTTTGCCTTTACTTATATTCTCGTGCAACTCAAATCAAAATTGTAAAAGAATCTTATCCCCAAAATGTGAGCTTTACTAAATTTACTTTATGAGTTTTATGCTGCAAAAATATTGAGCCAATCGGAAGTTTTAACTGCTGCAATTTTCTATGCAGTTTATAGGATTTAGGTACTATGTTTGTATGATTCTTTCATGCTGACTTAGAACAATTAGGAACCCTATCGCACAGTGTTGTTGAAATGGGAAAGATGAAAGAAAATTTGTGCAAACAATTTCCTCATAACGCGAAATATTTACTGGGTACTCAAATTACTCATTTGTAATGGCGGTCTACTTTTCGTGAAAATATTAGAAAGTGCTCATAAATTAAAAGGAGATATAAGATATAGGCTTTGTTCAACAACTTTACTTGCAAGAAGAGCGTCAGTGACAAATTAAGAGTAAAAACGAGAAAAAGAGAAAATTATCAACCAAAGTTATTGAACACAAAATCGTAAACCTTTGCAAGTAAACAGCTGATGCGCTGTTTTCACAATTTGATTTTTAGGTTAGGTTGTAATTGAAATCTTTGAAATTGAAAATAAATGTAAATAACTGAGTTAGGAAGACGAAAATCTACTTTGGATATCCCACAACATCGTCAAGATTCCTTTTTGCGCTAATTTATTTAGTATGCAATTAGAAATTTGCGATTAAAATGTTTGCATATTTCCAATTGAAATTATTGTGATCATATGTTTTTGACGCTTCTATTTTTTTTAAAGCTGCAAGTAGTTGCAAGTGAAAATTTTACGTGCAACTATTTTCAACTCTCTCGAAGTCTTACTCTCCCAATTTGGATCTCTTTTGCAAATTTTTTGGGTTATTGAACATAAAATTCGCAACTATTTGTAAAAGCAATTAAAAATTTTGAGTTATTGAACAAAGCTATTAATATAAAATATGCAATATGCATATGGATTAAGTCATAGAAATTTAAGATCTTAATGTTTGTATTAACTTTTTACATTGTACTAAGTCGCAAAAAAAAAGGAAATGATGCACATATAAAAGAGTTTTCCTATTCTCATTTTACGTTTAAATTTACGAGTTTCACTTGCACATTTCACTAAAAGTGCTCGCATTTGTTTGTGAGCTTCGTTCAGAATATTTGTCTGGTTATGACAAAGGTACACTTTTTGGAATAAAAATGTACCCTCCAAAAAATTTACGCCTTATCTAAGGTTTACTCCAAAAGATTTAAAGGCTTACGAAATAATGGCTGAAAATTTCAAGCGATGTAAAGTTTTATGGACAAATGGTTATAATAAGGCTGTGTTTCCTGTGTCGATGTCATCAGGCTATAGGAACTACTCTCTCTCTCTCTCTCTGAGAGGAAACCTTCTTCCCAAGGCTTATACGGCATGGCAATTAACTTAGATACGTTCTAATATGAAGGCCTTATATGGTGTCTATAAAGCGTATAATAAGGTTTATTTGCCATGAGAAATAAAACTTATATAATTCCTTATAACAAGGCCTTATGTGGTGTTTATATCTATTATATAATAATAATGTGTGTGTGTATGTGTCCTTTATGAACTCCTAAATTACTCAACCGGTCTTTATGAAATTTTCACAGTAGATTCATGTGGTATTAGCGTACATGATAGGGAATATAGAATTTCGATAAAGTGGGAACTTCCCGGAATATGGGCCCAAATGTGGCCCCAGAGTGACCCAGCAAGTCTTTGACCAATATTGCTGTCAAATGAAAGGTGTTGAGCATGCCTTCAACATACAGTTATTTTCATTGCGATGCCTAGGCCGAGTCCCCAGATATGGGTCAAAACGTGGAACCGACTGACCCCGGAAAGTTTATGACCAATATTGGTATCAAATGAAAACTGTGGAGGAGGACTTCAACAAGAATCTCTTTTAAAAGTGATGCCTAGGCCACATTCCAATATATGAGTCAAAGCGCGGACCCAGATGAGCTCTGAATGTTTCCGAGCGATATCGGTAGCAAATGAAAAGCGTTGAGTTGGACTTCAACATACATATAGCTATTTCCACTGTGATTTTTAAAACGATTTACCAGACTTGGCTCGAGTAGGGGGCTCGTATGCTGATGGATGGTCCCGGTAAAGTTAAAGTTGAAGGTAAAGGTAAAATTAAAGAAAAGGGAAAGAGAAAGGGAAATGTAGATGGAAATACTCCTTACAATATAAAAACTTTTATCATCGCTGCGAAGCGGGACGAGTATTTGGTAAAGAATATATTTTGCCAGGGTTGAAACTTTAGTATTCATACTTTTATATATGTACATACAAATATATGTATGTATCGGAGTGAGATAAGCATGCGTATTTAACCAACTACTTGCTTGTACATATCGCACACTAAATCAAAAAGCGTTACAACTCAAAATTTTTCGAAATCGGGTTTCTTCCATAAATTGGTACACAAAATAAATCTCTAGCGGCTGCCAAAAAATCTTTTCCATCAGAGTCTTTTTTCACTGAGAAATAACTATTATACATAGCCTTTTCCCATATCATTGCCTACAAAAACTAAAAAGTTTTTGCCTCTCCTGAAAATTTTTGAATTTTGAGTTGTAACGCTTTTTGATTTAGTGTGCGATATGTCAGTTGAAGAAAAATAAATGCGTATGTATTTTTCTACGACAATACGACAATGTTTACTACGACAATGCACAATTTTTTACGCATTGTGCTCTCTTTATCCATGTTTGCTCATAAAACTCAATTTCCTCTTTCTCCATTTGAGATATGAGAGCAGAACAGAATATTAGGTATTAAAACTTTTGGACCAGAACTAATGAGCGCATAACAGCCAGTAGCGCTTCCATATTGACAGCTTAGGCTTCAGCTTAGGCTGATGAATCTTTTTGCAGGGTATGTATTTATTTTACATACAAATACATACTTACACTTTTACGGCTGTGTTGACAATTAAAATGGATGATCGGCAACGGGTTAGCAGTCAAGGGTGAAGTAGGTAAGCTGGATTAATTGAAACATAGAAAATTCGCAAATTTAATTTAACCATGTGGGCAATTCCAGCTATGGTGAAGCGCCGAATTAAGTGCTTGTATCGTGATTAAAGATGGTTTGTAGGTAAATAAGAGTTTAAAAAAATGCAGAATTTTGTAATACGTTTAAATCGACTTAGGCTAGAAAAATGCCAAAAATGCGGTTCTTACAAACTTTTATTTTTATTTTAAACTTGATTGTCTGCAGTGGACCAGCTTTAGTCGGAAATGCCCATATATCTATTAATATATGAATATGAATGAATGTGTGTCGCTATACTTCATACACAGTTGTGACATATGCCAAGCTTGGGCATATTTTTGCCGCATAAATGGCGACCGCAACGCAATGCAATGAATGCACGCCATGTTGACGTTGACGCGCCTTTCTCTGTGCATGCGTTTGTGTGCAGTATCCCTGCAGAAAACGGAGCTAGTCCATACATGCATGTACAAACTAGCCGCTTGTGGCAATCAACTAGCCCAAAACCTGCCACATTCCATATAAAAATATTGGTCCAATTAACATTGCAATGTCCTAGCACAGGACCACATGGTCCATCGCTCGATCGCATCAAACTAGTTTAAAAACTAACTTGCCGTAGCTACTTTGCAAACCACCTACAAGAGGTTACTTTTTAAACTAGCTACGGCAAGTTACTTTTTAAACTACTCTAAGGAGTTAGAGCCCGTGCACAATTGGCTTTGTCTGCTCCAACTTTGATAGAAAAAACCTTAAAGCAAAGCGAAATTTCAGATGCTTGCTACAATTAACACTTTGACAATTTCTACTTCACTTCTTTGCTTTAATTTATAAACCCGATTTTTGGTAAAATATTTGGGGAATTTGCTTTTTTCTGCTTATTCGAATGTTATTTTTTACTTTTCTCTGTTCACTTCTCACGAAATTGCGCGAAATCGCTAAAATAAGTGTAGATATACAAACATACACACACACACAAGGGGAGATATTTGTCAAAGTGTAAAAAAGTTGAAACATGGCTAACTTTATACCTTGCTTTACTCGCTTCACCTCAATTGTGAACATGTCCCTTTGAAAAGCAAATGCTGAACGAAACTGTCAAAGCAAAACTCTGAAGCAAAGCGAGGTAGAAGTCAATTGTGCACGGGCTCTTAAAAATGTAAAATATTTCCATAACTACCTCATTCTTGAGCTCTCAAGACCAATTTTATTTATTTTTTTTTTTTAAGGAAAAATTGATGTGAAAAATTAATATTTTTTGGTAGAAGTTATAGATCCATTTAGGAGACCGCCACATCTCTTCAAGCAATTCATTGTGCTAATTAGTAGAGCTTGTTTATCGGCTGGCTCATCCGATTAAATTTTACTTTTGGTTTTTTTAGTCGTTTTTATTTTCACAACTACTTCATTCTTGAGCTCTCAAACACGAATCTACATACATACATATATATATGAACTGGCCCAATTATTGGCTGCATGTGGCAAGTTCGTAGCTAGTTGAATGTGGCACAAATGTACCAAGTAGTCCAACAATTTTTACAGGGATGTGCGTTGGTCTGGGCATGACACGTGCGTGTCGTCATCATTTGTATGTATGTGCAGTTGGTCGGAAATTGCACTTTGTGCCACAACCACCACCATCACAGCAACACCAACGAACTGCGAGTGCAAAGTGCACTCGTCTTTTTTAAATTATTAGCAGAGCAGGTGTCGCTGCTATGCAACAAATTTGCCACAACCAACTTTCCTCTCAATGGGCCGCGCGCGTGTGGCATGACATTGCAACGCGACGCTTGAGTGCGGAAAACATCGGAGTAGGTGATGTTCAGTTGAAATTGCGCGAGAGATAGATGTGTATAGTTTGTGGAGATACGTACATACGTAAATTTCCATGTATGTATGTAAAAACTATGTGTATATACTTACCACATTTATTTGTATATTTATGGCCAGGAAACTACACACATACTTACATGCATAAATATAAATGTATGTCAAATAAAAATAGGTAAAAAAACTTTTTAAGTTAAACGGTTTTATGTTATACATACATTGCAATGTTTAAGATAAATGTACTAAAAACCAAAAAATAATAAAATAGATACAGTCGTGGGAATTATAAACATTTGCATAGACTAGACTAAAATAAAACCGGGGGGCACGTCAATTGTCTACGAATTATCGACTTAATGTGCGATAGAAGAATCGTTTAATTCGTCGTTAAGCAGTTGGCCCGCAGACGGTGAGGAAATTACTTACTATTTTCTTGCTCATGGAAATTCCAATAGTTATACACTCCATGTTAATAAAAGAGATGTTTCAACTAGTTTATCGTTGGACATTCACACGAGGAATCGTTTCACTGCTCGTAGTTTGTCTTTAATCGACAAAACATATGATAAAAGTACTACTCGCTCACCACTATGAAACCCTAAAACTCGCTTATAATCGAGCTTGCTAGCTTTTTTCCACATTCTAGCCCTACTTATCACACGTCCATCGTTGTCGGTTCAACAACTGCCTAATTATAGTGTAACATTACAAAACAAACATTTTAATCAACGATTGTAGACAATTGACGTGCCCCACGGTTTTATTTTAGTCTAGTCTATGCAAATGTTTATAATTCCCACGACTGTATCTGTTTTATTATTTTTTGGTTTTTAGTACATTTATCTTAAACATTGCAATGTATGTATAACATAAAACCGTTTAACTTAAAAAGTTTTTTTACCTATTTTTATTTTCTAGTTTTTAGTTTTTATTTCGCATTCAGTTTAATTCATTTAGTGCTTCATTATTGCAAGGTTTCTTGCCCGTTAGTTTATTGCAGTCCAACGCCTCTATACGTAGTCCCTGCAAAGTTCTTACTCTACTAAGAGCCAAATCGGACCATAAATGCGATTTTTGTAAATATAGCGACCCACGCGCCACCTATCGGAAGTTTTTTTTAGGAAAATATTTCTTTTCAAGGTAGTAATACATGTTCCGAATTTCAGCCAAATCGGACCATAAATGCGATTTTTGTAAATATAGCGACCCACGCGCCACCTAGCGGAATTTTTTTTTAAAGAAAATATTTCTTTTCAAGGTAGTAATACATGTTCCGAATTTCAGCCAAATCGGACCATAAATGCGATTTTTGTAAATATAGCGACCCACGCGCCACCTATCGGAATTTTTTTTTTCATAATGTTGCATTGTCATCGGGGTTATACATGCGTACAAAATTTTAGATTAATCGGTTGACAGGAAGAGGGTGAAATTTGAATTACTAAATTTGACCCAAGAATAAAACAAACGGGGTGAGCTAAATAAAACCGTTTAAAAAGTGCATATTTATATATTTATTCAAGTATGTAAAGTTTACACGCAAGTCACTTAAAAGTGAAATAAATTTCAGATGAGATCAAAAGCCGAAAGCTCTTTTTAAATACATAAATAAATACTTAGGTTGAGAAGTTGCCACCAACTCATATGCACAATCACGGATGTGCGCTAAGCGTGAATCTTCCAGCTGACCTCAGTTTTAAAAGCTGTTTTTTTCACGCACTTGCTTATTTCGATGGAGCTCTAAGCTCATTTTTTACGGATAATTAACTTAAGTATGATACTTCAAGATGAACTTTGACATTTGGCTTACCACTTATATTGTGTAGATACTTTTTAAACGGTTTTATTTAGCTCACCCCGTTTGTTTTATTAAACGGTTTTATTTAGCTCACCCCGTTTGTTTTATTATTTATTCTTTATTCTTGGGTCAAATTTAGTAATTCAAATTTCACCCTCTTCCTGTCAACCGATTAATCTGAAATTTTGCACGCATGTATAACCCCGATGACAATGCAATATTATGAAAAAAAAATTCCGATAGGTGGCGCGTGGGTCGCTATATTTACAAAAATCGCATTTATGGTCCGATTTGGCTGAAATTCGGAACATGTATTACTACCTTGAAACGAAATATTTTCTTAAAAAAAAAATTCCGCTAGGTGGCGCGTGGGTCGCTATATTTACAAAAATCGCATTTATGGTCCGATTTGGCTGAAATTCGGAACATGTATTACTACCTTGAAAAGAAATATTTTCTTAAAAAAAAAAATTCCGCTAGGTGGCGCGTGGGTCGCTATATTTACAAAAATCGCATTTATGGTCCGATTTGGCTGAAATTCGGAACATGTATTACTACCTTGAAAGGAAATATTTTCCTAAAAAAAACTTCCGATAGGTGGCGCGTGGGTCGCTATAGAGGCGTTGGACTGCAATAAACTAACGGGCAAGAAACCTTGCAATAATGAAGCACTAAATGAATTAAACAGAATGCGAAATAAAAACTAAAAACTAGAAAATAAAAATAGGTAAAAAAACTTTTTAAGTTAAACGGTTTTATGTTATACATACATTGCAATGTTTAAGATAAATGTACTAAAAACCAAAAAATAATAAAATAGATACAGTCGTGGGAATTATAAACATTTGCATAGACTAGACTAAAATAAAACCGGGGGGCACGCCAATTGTCTACAAATTATCGACTTAATGTGCGATAGAAGAATCGTTTAATTCGTCGTTAGGCAGTTGACCCGCAGACGGTGAGGAAAATACTTACTATTTTCTTGCTCATGGAAATTCCAATAGTTATACACTCCATGTTAATAAAAGAGATGTTTCAACTAGTTTATCGTTGGACATTCACACGAGGAATCGTTTCACTGCTCGTAGTTTGTCTTTAATCGACAAAACATATGATAAAAGTACTACTCGCTCACCACTATGAAACCCTAAAACTCGCTTATAATCGAGCTTGCTAGCTTTTTTCCACATTCTAGCCCTACTTATCACACGTCCATCGTTGTCGGTTGAACAACTGCCTAATTATAGTGTAACATTACAAAACAAACATTTTAATCAACGATTGTAGACAATTGACGTGCCCCACGGTTTTATTTTAGTCTAGTCTATGCAAATGTTTATAATTCCCACGACTGTATCTATTTTATTATTTTTTGGTTTTTAGTACATTTATCTTAAACATTGCAATGTATGTATAACATAAAACCGTTTAACTTAAAAAGTTTTTTTACCTATTTTTATTTACTATTATTTATTCTTGGGTCAAATTTAGTAATTCAAATTTCACCCTCTTCCTGTCAACCGATTAATCTGAAATTTTGTACGCATGTATAACCCCGATGACAATGCAATATTATGAAAAAAAATTCCGATAGGTGGCGCGTGGGTCGCTATATTTACAAAAATCGCATTTATGGCCCGATTTGGCTGAAATTCGGAACATGTATTACTACCTTGAAAAGAAATATTTTCTTAAAAAAAAATTCCGCTAGGTGGCGCGTGGGTCGCTATATTTACAAAAATCGCATTTATGGTCCGATTTGGCTGAAATTCGGAACATGTATTACTACCTTGAAAAGAAATATTTTCCTAAAAAAAAACTTCCGATAGGTGGCGCGTGGGTCGCTATATTTACAAAAATCGCATTTATGGTCCGATTTGGCTGAAATTCGGAACATGTATTACTACCTTGAAAAGAAATATTTTCTTAAAAAAAAATTCCGCTAGGTGGAGCTGAGATCGGGGTAATTAAAACTGAAAATCTTAGGTGCGAAACTGTTTGAAGAAGGTCAAGCTTACGTGGCTCTTAGTAGAGTAAGAACTTTCCAGGGACTACGTATAGAGGCGTTGGACTGCAATAAACTAACGGGCAAGAAACCTTGCAATAATGAAGCACTAAATGAATTAAACAGAATGCGAAATAAAAACTAAAAACTAGAAAATAAAAATAGGTAAAAAAACGTTTTAAGTTAAACGGTTTTATGTTATACATACATTGCAATGTTTAAGATAAATGTACTAAAAGCCAAAAAATAATAAAATAGATACAGTCGTGGGAATTATAAACATTTGCATAGACTAGACTAAAATAAAACCGTGGGGCACGTCAATTGTCTACAATCGTTGATTAAAATGTTTGTTTTGTAATGTTACACTATAATTAGGCAGTTGTTCAACCGACAACGATGGACGTGTGATAAGTAGGGCTAGAATATGGAAACAAGCTAGCAAGCTCGATTATAAGCGAGTTTTAGGGTTTCATAGTGGTGAGCGAGTAGTACTTTTATCATATGTTTTGTCGATTAAAGACAAACTACGAGCAGTGAAACGATTCCTCGTGTGAATGTCCAACGATAAACTAGTTGAAACATCTCTTTTATTAACATGGAGTGTATAACTATTGGAATTTCCATGAGCAAGAAAATAGTAAGTAATTTCCTCACCGTCTGCGGGCCAACTGCCTAACGACGAATTAAACGATTCTTCTATCGCACATTAAGTCGATAATTTGTAGACAATTGACGTGCCCCCCGGTTTTATTTTAGTCTAGTCTATGCAAATGTTTATAATTCCCACGACTGTATCTATTTTATTATTTTTTGGCTTTTAGTACATTTATCTTAAACATTGCAATGTATGTATAACATAAAACCGTTTAACTTAAAACGTTTTTTTACCTATTTTTATTTACATATAAAGCTGAAACCTTTCGTTGAAATAACTTGATATACTTTCCCTTTGGACATTTTCGTTTAGTTGCCGTTGCGATATTTGTGATATGTACTTGTAGTCTGAACAAATCACTCTCAAAAAGAGCTACAAATATATTTATTTACAAACAAAATAACTAAATAAAACCAGCTTAAAATGTGTTGCATAATTCGAGGCGACATAATTTTTTGTTATTATACTCAGCTGTACTAGTACACAGAGTATTATAGTTTTAATCACATAACGGTGGATTGTAACAGAATGAAATAATCGAGATAGATATAGACTTATATATATCAAAATGATCAAATGATCCGTCCGTCCGTCCGTCCGTCTGTAAACACTCTAACTCGCGCAAAAATTTAGATATTTTGATGAAATTTGGAATGCAAGTTGGTATCGAGACTGGGACGGTTGGTATTGAAAATGGGCGTAAACGGACCATGACCACGCCCACTTTTCCTATATAGAAAAAATCGGAAATTTGGTATCTCAGTCACTAATATAGCTGGAACGATGAAATTTTACCCACGTGTTGAGCTCATGCCCCTAAGAAGAAATTTGATGGAATTTTGGAAAATGGGCGGTGCCACGCCCACTTATTGAGGAGCAAACATTGAAAGTTTTATATGCCATAACTCAGAAACCGTTGAAGATATATCGATGAAATTTGGTACGCATGATTTACTTACCTAGGCAAATATTTTGAAGGAAAATTGTTAAAATCGGTTGACGGCCACGCCCACTTTTATATATGTGTATTATAAAGTGATCTAATAAAAACATTTTAAGAGATATCTCTGTCAAATATAAAGATATATCATTAAAATTTTATGGCGGGAGTCTAACTACGGACATAAAACAAAAAACATAAAAATTTTGGAAAATGGGCGTGACACCGTCTCTTTTTAAAAGCAAAAATATACGAGATTTCGGAGCCCAAAAACTTGGTGTGTACACTTTTATTACTAGTGGTAATACATTAGAGCGGGTCCATTTGTATGGGAGTGAAAAAAGTGAAAAATCGCATACGCGGATAATGTTCTAAGGACTATTCTAAGTAACGTTGCCAAAGAAACCATGGGTCTTAAACCAATTCTTAGTCCGCGGGTTATAAGGCGAAGTTTTTTTGTGAGGTAAAAAAAAATTTTGTATTTCGTAGGCAGACAAAAATGATTCGAACTTCTTACCAAGAAGTCAGGATATACTTTTCCGAAGGATTTTGATGTGCTGAATCCGAATCTGAGGTCAAAATGACGAAATTCGAAATAGTTTTCGAGATATCTTGACCTAAAAATGCAAGTGCAAAAAGTGCAATTTTCTTCAAATTTTGGAGTTATGGCCAGCCGAAAGTTATGATTTCATTTAATGTCTACGACCATTATCTTAGTAAATAGGCTTTCCACTTTCAAATGCCGTTGACCTTGTTACCGTGTCTTTTTTGGTCACCGAGATATCGCTGTTTTAAAATTTGCATACTTTTCAGTGCGTACACAATGTATTTTTTTCTTTAAAATACTTGAATTTCTTTGCTGTCATTTTTAACATGTTGCTGTTTCTTCTACTTTGTTAAACTACGGCTCCACCAATATACCAAACATCCAACAGCCGCACTATTTCTCCGCATTCAACGGTTGTGTCGTGCTCACCGGCTCCAACATTTTAGAATACATCCACCAGGTTGCGATAATTCACAAATTTTCGATTTTGTTGTATTCACCGGTACCACCAATTGCGATAATTTAATGGTTTCCGATTTTGTTGCATTTACCGATTCCACGAATTATGAGTACTTCCATCAATTGCGATAATTGACCAGTTTCATTTTTGTTGCAATCACCGGTTCCACCAAATATGATAACTTCCACCAATAGAGATAATTCACGGGTTCATCGTTTTTTGTTCCATTCACCGGCTCCACCAATAACACAGTCCAACAAATTTACAAAAAATTTTCTCAACACGAACAAACGCTATTAATTATGAAAGGGGATGTCTCCCAGACCAACTTTGCCGAACAGAGTACTAGTCCAGAAGGTCTGAGTTTTTTTTTAGGGGTTAAAGTTTTATGGTTTTAGCTGGAGGTGCAATTACTTTATCGAAAATATCTTATAAAAAATTACCTCAAATGAAGTTTTTGAGCTTGGACTTCTTCTACAGAATTTAATAAGGAATTTCTTTGCGGTAGACTTTAACCCTCTAACGCCCATGCAAATGGCAGTTTTTAACCCTTGTTTGGAAACACATGTAGAAAATATCAATTAACAATGCAGATAGAGGGTTAAAATGTTCTAGAAAATTATTCGCCATAAAATTTCACTAGGGGTCCCCTCTTGTGCAAAATCATAACTTTTTTCATACATAAATCTAAACTTGCCTTGAAATTCCTGAAAATCGCGCGGTTTTTGGAGTAGTCCCACTAGGTTTTTGTAACATTGAATTTTTTTTTTTAATTAACTTACTCTACGACACCTTATTTTCATATTCCGGTGCCGGAGGGATGATCCAAAGAACAAAAAATGCATATAATGTGTACACATATAAAATTGGTTGCATATTTCAAGGAGTACTTTGTGATTATTATATCCTGTGGTCTTTTGCGTTATTTGTACAAAGATTTTGTCTGAGGGGACCCCTAGTGAAATTTTATGGCGAATAATTTTCTAGAACATTTTAACCCTCTATCTGCATTGTTAATTGATATTTTGTACATGTGTTTCCAAACAAGGGTTAAAAACTGCCATTTGCATGGGCGTTAGAGGGTTAAAGTCTACCGCAAAGAAATTCCTTATTAAATTCTGTAGAAGAAGTCCGAGCTCAAAAACTTCATTTGAGGTCATTTTTTATAAGATATTTTCGATAAAGTAATTGCACCTCCAGCTAAAACCATAAAAATTTAACCCCCTCTAAAAAAAAACTCAGACCCTCTGGACTAGTACTCTGTTCGGCAAAGTTGGTCTGGGAAACATCCTCTTTCATAATTAATAGCTTTTGTTCGTGTTGAGAAATCACTGTTGGACAGTGTAATCAGCACCTCCGCCAATAGCGATAATTCGCCGGTTTCATCGTTTTTGTTGCATTAACCGGTTCCACCATTTATGACCACTTGAACCAATCGCGATTTCACCGGTTTCATCATTTTTGTTGCATTCACCGGTTCCACCAAATATGATCACTTCCACCAATAGCGATAATTCACGGGTTCATCGCTTTTGTTGCGTTCGCCGGTTTCACCAATAATGAGTACTTCCACCAATAGCATCAGTCACCAGTTCCACCAATTATGACCAATTCCACCAATTGCGATAATTCACCGGTTTCATAATTTTTTTGCATTTACCGGTTCCACCAAATATGACCACCTCAAATAGCGATAATTTACCGTTTTCGACATTGTTTTTTTGATTCACCGGTTGCACCAATAATGAGCACTTCTACCAATAGCGATAATTTACCGGTTTTATCGATTTTGTTGAATTCACCGTTTCAACCAATTGCGATAGTTCACTGGTTTCATCGTTTTTAGTTGCAGTCACCAGATCCACCAATTATGGTCAAGAAGCAGCAACATGTTAAAAATTACAGCAAAGAAATGCAAGTATTTTAAAGAAAAAATACATTTTGTACGCACTGAAAAGTATGCAAATTTTAAAACAGCGATATCTCGGTGACCAAAAAAGACACGTTAACAAGGTCAACGGCATTTGAAAGTGCAAAGCCTATTTATTAAGATAATGGTCGTAGACTTTAAATGAAATCATAACTTTCGGCTGGCCCTAACTCCAAAATTTGAAGAAAATTGCACTTTTTGCACTTGCATTTTTAGGTCAAGATATCTCGAAAACTATTTCGAATTTCGTCATTTTGACTTCAGATTCGTATTAAGCACATCAAAATCCTTCGGAAAAGTATATCCTGACTTCTTGGTAAGAAGTTCGAATCATTTTTGTCTGCCTACGAAATACAAAATTTTTTTTTACCTCACAAAAAAACTTCGGCTTAAAACACGCGGACTAAGAATTGGTTTAAGACCCATGGTCTCTTTGGCAAAGTTGCTTAGAATAGTCTATAGAACATTATCCGCGTATGCGATTTTATCGAAAAATAATCGACCCTACCTATAATACATGTTCAAAATTTTAGAGAAATCGGTTGACGACCACGCCCACTTTTATATATGGGTCTTATAAAGTGACCTAATAAAAACATTTTAAGCGATATCTTTGTCAAATATAAAGAAGATTCATTGAAATTTTGTGGTATGATTTCTACAATAGACCGGAAACAAAAAATAGAAAAATCTTGGAAAATGTTCGTGGCACCGCCTCTTTTTAGACAAAGGAATATACGAGATTTCTTAGCCTATAACTCGACAAATAATTGAGATATTATGACGAAACTTGGTTTATATACTTTTATAACTTGTGTTAATAGACACGCAAAAATTTATTAAAATCGGTTTATAACCACGCCTACTTTTTAACAAAGATATTTCTGAAACACCCTTTGGGAATTTGTAACGTGATATCTTTGTAACTAGAAGTCATAAAGGAATGAAATTTTGCACAAAGAATAATATTCATATGCTTAGTTGGATGACTGATAAAAATTTTGAAAATGGGCGTGGCCCACTTTATGCAGCACTCGCTTTATATAAAATTCATCAAACGCAAACAAACAATGAAAACATACAGCTGAGCAGGGCCGAGGAGAGGGGGGGGGGGCAGCCAGGGCAATCGCCCTGTGGCCCGGAAGGTTTTTGGGGGCCCGGAAAGGCAAAGCAGTATTGACAGTACTAGAACTAGGATTTCAGGGATACATACACATATATGTAGGTATTTTGTTGCTACAAAAAATTGTTTTAAAATTGAAGTGTTTAACTTAACCAAATCACCAAACTAAAATTATAAGCATCCAATCAAATATTTACCTTGTTTATACATGGGCAAATCCTAGAAAAGTGAGTTGAAATTGAGGAAAATCGACTTTGATTTAGAGTTTCCAAAGTACCGCAATTGGTAAGGTGGTGAACCAAGCTTCTCAGAAATATTTACTTTTTTAAATAAAAATGTTGGTAACCCTGTTTAAATTGATTTCAAAGAGTTAAGGTATAGAAAATTTAAAAAATTATTAAAAACAATACCATTATCTATCTACTATTATTTCCATGATTTTATAGTTAGATACTACAGTTATTACCAGGAACAAGTGCAAGAAGGATTAAATAAATAAACTGACATTGCAATTAAATTTAGTTTTTTGTGGAAGTATCAGGATCTGTCGGAAGAAGAGCTCAGAGAAAAAATAAAAATAGGTAAAAAAACTTTTTAAGTTAAACGGTTTTATGTTATACATACATTGCAATGTTTAAGATAAATGTACTAAAAACCAAAAAATAATAAAATAGATACAGTCGTGGGAATTATAAACATTTGCATAGACTAGACTAAAATAAAACCGTGGGGCACGTCAATTGTCTACAATCGTTGATTAAAATGTTTGTTTTGTAATGTTACACTATAATTAGGCAGTTGTTCAACCGACAACGATGGACGTGTGATAAGTAGGGCTAGAATGTGGAAAAAAGCTAGCAAGCTCGATTATAAGCGAGTTTTAGGGTTTCATAGTGGTGAGCGAGTAGTACTTTTATCATATGTTTTGTCGATTAAAGACAAACTACGAGCAGTGAAACGATTCCTCGTGTGAATGTCCAACGATAAACTAGTTGAAACATCTCTTTTATTAACATGGAGTGTATAACTATTGGAATTTCCATGAGCAAGAAAATAGTAAGTATTTTCCTCACCGTCTGCGGGTCAACTGCCTAACGACGAATTAAACGATTCTTCTATCGCACATTAAGTCGATAATTTGTAGACAATTGGCGTGCCCCCCGGTTTTATTTTAGTCTAGTCTATGCAAATGTTTATAATTCCCACGACTGTATCTATTTTATTATTTTTTGGTTTTTAGTACATTTATCTTAAACATTGCAATGTATGTATAACATAAAACCGTTTAACTTAAAAAGTTTTTTTACCTATTTTTATTTTCTAGTTTTTAGTTTTTATTTCGCATTCTGTTTAATTCATTTAGTGCTTCATTATTGCAAGGTTTCTTGCCCGTTAGTTTATTGCAGTCCAACGCCTCTATAGCGACCCACGCGCCACCTATCGGAAGTTTTTTTTAGGAAAATATTTCCTTTCAAGGTAGTAATACATGTTCCGAATTTCAGCCAAATCGGACCATAAATGCGATTTTTGTAAATATAGCGACCCACGCGCCACCTAGCGGAATTTTTTTTTTTAAGAAAATATTTCTTTTCAAGGTAGTAATACATGTTCCGAATTTCAGCCAAATCGGACCATAAATGCGATTTTTGTAAATATAGCGACCCACGCGCCACCTAGCGGAATTTTTTTTTTAAGAAAATATTTCGTTTCAAGGTAGTAATACATGTTCCGAATTTCAGCCAAATCGGACCATAAATGCGATTTTTGTAAATATAGCGACCCACGCGCCACCTATCGGAATTTTTTTTTCATAATATTGCATTGTCATCGGGGTTATACATGCGTGCAAAATTTCAGATTAATCGGTTGACAGGAAGAGGGTGAAATTTGAATTACTAAATTTGACCCAAGAATAAAGAATAAATAATAAAACAAACGGGGTGAGCTAAATAAAACCGTTTAACAACGGCATTCTGCACGATTTATGGCATAGATATTTCTACGGATCTAATAGATGAAATCATTTATCTCAAAGCCATCCACTTAACAAATTTGGGATGTGATTCGCTGCCACAACTTCTGAACAAACTTCATAACTTGAAGATGGAAGTATTATTTCCTAACATCTGCGATGCATTAAGAATATTTTGCACACTTCCAGTCAGTGTGGATTAAGGGGAGCGTTCTTTCAGTCTATTGTCTCGCTTGAAAAATTTTTTGCGTTCTACTATGAGCCAAAATAGCTTGACAAGCCTTGGAACGTTGGCATTGGCGTCTAGCCTTGCTCGCAGCATTAGTTTTGACTCAGTAATTTCCATATTCGCAGACCAAAGAGCACGGAAGGTTTTCCTTGGATGATTCAAGCTCTTAAAATGTATTTAAAAAAGTTAATGTAAGAAAATGAAACAATGACATCTAACATTTCATTTATGTATGTATTGGGGTCTATACACAGTGCGTTTGACTCGCGAGTCATCTGTGTACGTGTTGACTCGCTGTAATTCTGGGCTCACTTGCGTCATTCATTTGTGAATAGTTTTCATTGCAGAAGGTTCGAAATGAATATCTCAGACGACCTGTATACTTCGATGAATTCAAGTAAAAAAAATTTTATCTTCCTCAATATCGAACTTATTGGCAAACATTTTTTAAAATAAAATATATTTTTTCTTTTCGTTATTTATTTTTTAAACGGTTTGGAAATTAACTGACAAAATTTGACAGGCGAGTCACAGCAAAATATCAAACTAATTTTGATTTTCTTGAGTCATGCCAGAGTCATGTAGGTGTAACTACTACATGCGCATTTTCACTAATACACCTAACCTGACTCTTGAATCAGACGCATCGTGTATAGACCCTATATGTAAGTGTTCTAGTAAATATTATTTTATATGAAATAAAACTGACAATGTGAATTGAAAAATTTTTGTATGTTATTTTTTTACTAGATTGAATTTATTTTTTAGGGGGGGCCCGTAAACGCGAACTGTCCCGGGGGCACGGCTCGGCTCTCTGCGGGCCTGCAGCTGAGTATCTAATGTTCGATTCCACTCGAACTTAGGCTTCCTTACTTGTTTTTTGTGGTCTTTTTATGTTCATTGTATAAAAATTTGGCGTGAAATTTTACTGCGATTACTTTTCTGGAACATTTGAACCATCTGGCGACCAGCAAAATTATATTTTAAACAAACTTCTCAAAAAAGGATTCAAAACAACTCTTTCATAAGACAACCAAGGGTGTAAAATATTTTACAAAATTAATCGTCGTATAATTCTACTATAACCACCTGAAAATTGTATTTAGATCCTATCTGAATTTTTAATACTTTTTTTTCGTTTATTGTAAAAATCACTCAGAAATTTGCAAATTTTAAATGCTAACAAACAAATGTTTACCTGAATATGCATTATGTTTTGAAAGTTTTATTCTTGCGTATATGTATGTAGACCTTCAGACACAAAACGCACTAAAACCTTGTTTTTTTTTAAGGAAGAAAGAATATACGCTGATATTTGAACTCAATATTAGATACATACCAGGTGTGGGTTAAACTCAAATCACCATCACTTTCAGTGCCAGCGTATGTGCAGATTTAAAATTAAAATTACATCGTTTGGCGAATTAGGCAAGCTGCAACGTTTCCATACTGCCACCTTACTAAAATTATGCTAAATTCACACCTCCCCAGCTCAGCTCACCTCATCAACTCGCCACTATCTCTCTAAGAACATCTCGCTTGCCCATGTGCCAAAGCGGTTGGTTGGCGGATGAGTAATACTGTGGTGCAGTGGTGTGGCTCGCTCCCACGTTCAACTAAAAACAGCGTCGAATAAATTATGTAGATATGTATGCTGCTCGAAGCTAAATCTTCTTGTCGAGCTTGTCCAGACGCGCGTTGAGTGGCGCACTCAGGCAACGCTCTTCTCCCACCGCGTCAAATTATCGCCGTGTTGTCGCTTTATCCCTGTGCATCTTTTATTGTTTTTTCTGTCATTCTTTCGCTCTTAGCAGCGCTGAGAGACTCCAAGGACAATCTAATGAAAATGTAATGAACTTAATTTCAATTTGGACATACAAAAACATTTCAGAAAACTTAATTTTGTCATAAAAGATATTTAACTAAAATGAGAGCGATGTTTTTGTTATTCCAACAAACGCTTAATTAAAAATCCGTTTTTGGAACGCAGAAATGCAATGAAGAATGAGAAACTATGTACACTGTTATAAATATTGGAATATTTTTTAAACTTTTATTTGGTTTGAATGAAATTTAAAACTTTTTTTGGTTTAAATTTTGAACCTTCGAAAGTTTAAAACTTTCTTATTCCTTTTTGGTTGAAAATTCAAACTTACAAATATTCAAATATTTCAAAGTATTTTTATACTCAGCTGTACTAGTACACAGAGTATTATAGTTTTGATTTCCTAACGGTGGATTGTAACAGAATGAAATAATCGAGATAGATATAGACTTATATATATCAAAATGATCAGGGTGAAAAGAGAAATCGATTGAGCCATGTCCGTCCGTCTGTCCGTCTGTCCGTCTGTCCGTCTGTCCGTCTGTCCGTCTGTCCGTCTGTGAGCACGATAACTCGCGCAAAAATTGAGATATTTTGATGAAATTTGAAATGTAAGTTGGTATCAAGGCAGGAACGGATGGTATTGAAAATGGGCGAAATCGGACCATGACCACGCCCACCTCCCCTATATAGTAAAAATCGGAAATTTTGTATCTCAGTCACTAATAGAGCTGGAGTGATAAAATTTTACCCACGTATTGAGCTCAGGCCCTTATGAAGAAATATGGTGAAATTTTGGAAAATGGGCGGTGCCACGCCCACTTATTAAGGGGCAAACATTTCAAGTTTTATGAGTCATAACTCAGAAACCGTTGAAGATATATCGATGAAATTTGGTACGCGTGATATAATTACTTAGGCAAATGTTTGGATTAAAAATTGCCAAGATCGGTTGACGACCACGCCCACTTTTATATATGGGTATTATAAAGTGGCATAATAAAAACATTTTAAGCCATATCTCTGTCAAATATAAAGATATATCATTGAAATTTTATGGCAGGAGTCCAACTGCGGACATAAAACGAAAAATACAAAAATTTTGGAAAATGGGCGTGGCACCGCCTACTTTTAGAAGCAGGAATATACGAGATTTCTGAGCCCATAACTCGACAAATAATTGAGATATAACGACGAAACTTGGTGTGTACACTTTTATTACCTGTGGTAATATATGTTAAAAATTTTATCGAAATCGGTTGCCGACCACGCCCACTTTTATATATGGGTATTATAAAGTGGCCTAATAAAAACATTGTAAGCGATATCTTTGTCAAATATAAAGATAATTCATTGAAATTTTGTGGCATGAGTTCCACAATAGACCGGAAACAAAAAATATAAAAATTTTGGAAAATGGGCGTGGCACCGCCTCTTTTTAGACAAAGGAATATACGAGATTTCGGAGCCCATAACTCGGCAAATAATTGAGATATTATGACGAAACTTGGTTTATACACTTTTATAACTTGTATTAATAGACACGCAAAAATTTATTAAAATCGGTTTATGACCACGCCTACTTTTTCACAAAGATATTTCTGGAACACCATCTGGGAATTTGTAACGTCACATCTTAGTAACTAGAAGTCATAAAGGAATGAAATTTCGCACAAAGAATAATAATCATATGCTTAGTTGGATGACTGATAAAAATGTTGAAAATGGGCGTGGCTACGCCCACTTTATGCAGCACTCCCTTTATATAAAATACACCGTGATTCCATCAAACGCAAACAAACAATGAAAGCATACAGCTGAGTATCTAATGTTCGATTCCACTCGAACTTAAGCTTCCTTACTTGTTTGGAATAAATTTCATACTTTTTTGGTTCAAACTTATACTTACTCTCATTTAAACTTTTAAGCACTTTTCAGGTTTAAATTTTAAACTTTCATTGATCGCAAAATTTGATTTCAACAAAAAAGATTCAATTTTTGATTTGAAATTCCAACTTGCTTTTTCGAGAAATGAACAATATAAAAAGCTCATTTATAGTTATTAGACAATTTTAATGAATAACTGTGTGGCGTTGTTTGAATGGAGAAACAAACAAACACAAAATAATTATGGAAACAGATAAAATGAAAAAGGAAGAAAAGGAGGAGAAGAGGATAGAAAAAAGACACAATATGGAAAAGGATTAAGGGGATGTTGGGGGGAGAACAATATGGAAGAAAAGGAGAAAAAACAAAGTAAAAAATTTTTTTTAAAAGCTTTTATTTAATATTAATATAAAAATTTACTAAAAAGGAAAAAAGTAATTTTTTTATATTTTTGAACAAGATTTATATTAGTCCTTAGTTCATTTGGATCTTAATTTCAATCTAAACATACATTTAACGTATTTCTTCAAAGCATTTCTGTATATGTATCAACATAAATAAAAGCGCGGGTCCTCTTTACGTAATGCATATCAAACGTAATTGGAATTTATATAAATAAGTTTTTATCGCTTCCTTCCATTTCACCAATACTGTTTTATAACATGAATATCTAATAACTACCCGCGCTTTTATTTATGTTGATACATATACAGAAATGCTTTGAAGAAATACGTTAAATGTATGCTTAGATTGAAATTAAGATCCAAATGAACTAAGGACTAATATAAATCTTGTTCAAAAATATAAAAAAATTACTTTTTTCCTTTTTAGTAAATTTTTATATTAATATTAAATAAAAGCTTTTTAAAAAAAATTTTTTACTTTGTTTTATTTTTGCCTTTTTAATTTTACAATGCATATTACATCTAATATTTGTCAACACTCCCACTATCAATATAGTCCAACAGTTTTTAATATGAAGTGCACTATGTTTAACATTTTGATGGTTTCTGCTCAGCCAGTTTTTTTATTATCCAATTCCTGTGGAGTCTTTTAAGCGGTTTTACTATACTCTTTTGTGAATAGATTACTTCGTAATACGTGTTCAAAATAGGAACAAAATTGATTCATAAATACTAATTTTCTAAATATCTTGACACTAGCGCCACCTAGCGGCGATTTATTTCCACGGATATATTTACTTTCTCATAGGCAATATATATACCGAATATGAACAAATTCGGTCGGTAAATACGAATTTTACAAATAACTTGACACCAGCGCCACCTAGCGGCGATTTTTTTCCACAGATGTATTTACTTTCTCATAGGCAATATATATACCGAATATGAACAAATTCGGTCGGTAAATACGAATTTTACAAATATCTCGACACCGGCGCCATCTATCGGATTTTTTTTATTTCACATTGCATTGTCTTCGGGTCCTGAACTATGTTCCAAATTTCAAGTACCTAGCTCAACTAGAAGTATCTTAAATGTTCGTTGCAAAATTCCACGACATACACCCATACATACATACATACATACATACAAAAAGTGAAGTTAAATAAAAGCTTGTAAAAAAGGATAGGAATGAAGATACAATAGGGAAAAGCATGAAGAGGATTTGGGAGCAGACATCTTTTTTAAACTTTTGAAAGCATTAAAATAAATTATATAAATAATTAAATTAACTATAAATTATAAACTTTTCAAAGTTTAAATTTTAATAATTTTTCGGTGGTGTCCTACATATCGACCAAAAAAGTTTAAAATTTATACCAAAATTTATTTGAGTGTATGTATGTGTGTTTGGATGTCAAATGTAAGTAATTATGGTGAATTTGGTTGAAATAATATTTTTAAATTTCTACTAATAAAAAGTTTCCGTTTTAAAATAAAAGTAAAATGTTATTAACTAGGGCATGCAATTCTTCAGCATAATCTAGAAATAATCTCAACAGTCTCTATTAAGTTCTTAATTAAGGTAGATTTAACATAATAGATTTCTTAAATGTTCAAATAATTGCATATCTACATAATTTCGCTCAAACCGCAATGCAATTCTGCTTGATACTTGAAATATCTTGGTTATGATTTAAATTTTGTGTGTTCAATGTCAGTTAACTTCTTGTTATTAGAAAATGTATGTATTATTATTATTTTTTTTTTTGGGAATTGCAGCTTGCTACTTATTCATGCTGCTGCTGATTGTTTTTGAAATACACAAACAGATTGCTTAATTATAAAATTGATCGATTCGATTAGGAAACTTGTCTGAAAATATTATAATACATATCATACAATATTTCTTAGAATATCCAATGTAGCATATGAAATTACAAATTTCTTATCTTTACTTACTGGATTTTCCGAGAAATTCAAATGATAGAAATAAATATTGTTGCCATCTTGCCCGAAATCCAAATGTACGACTTAGCTCTTGCATGTTGCTTTTACTAACTTTTCATGTTACACTGTGCAACAGAATTTTTTTTAGGCAGAATACCTAATTAACAGGCAGAGCGAAAGACTATTATGCATATCGTAACACCCCAAACCGGTTTGCTCTCTGTGGTCTGTTAGGTTCCTTGTACGAAGATTTTGTCTGAGAAGACCTTTAATGAAATAATTTTCTAGAATAATTAACTCTCTAACGACCTACAAATACTATTTTTTCCGACTTTCTAAAAAATCGCTGAGACTCACAATTCGATTCAAAATATGTCATTTGTATTTAAGTAGTTGTCATTTAAGTTATTGTTGTTTTATTGTAAAAAACGAATACAATTAAAGTACTTACTTCATAATCAAAGGCGTAAATGTGCGAAATTAAGTGCCAATAAGTCGATTTAACCTCTCATCAATGACTTACCCGAAAAGAGGGTGGCAGTAAAAGATCAGCACAGAAATTAAATTTAAGCTAACTTGTGTTAGGCAAGAAGTAATAAAAATTTAATAAAACAACGTCGTAATAATAAAAAATTAAACAAGCAAAAGGACTTCACTAAGCCAGTTCGGACAGCCATGAAACTTTATTTTACTTTCACTTACTACAAAAAAGAAACAATTACGTACATACTCGTATACACAATTTTTTCGCCTAGGGAATAAAACAAAAAATATCGGGATTCAATTGACGCTTCCACACGGAAGATTTTGTGTGTAAGTGTGGCTGTGTGTGATTGTGTGCGCTCGCCCTTATTCACAGCACAGCACAGATGGCTCAGGTAAAGCAATATGGTGGCAAACGGCCATCGTGGAATTCCAAAATTAAAACGAATATTAACTTTTTGCTTTTATGTTTTTTTTTTTTTTGTTTTTTTCGGCCACGACACGCTGACTGCCCAAAAGCCAAAGGCGGCTTGTTTGCGAGCAACAGCTACATTTAGCACTTACCCGTGTACTTACTTACTTACATAGCACTTTTCATAAGTACTTTTCATTTAAACGCCTTAAAGCGTTCGACTTCTGGCCCATTCGTGTTTGTATAGGATTTTAAAATTTTTTTTCTTGTATTACAACTAAAACATGTACATAATATCTGAGTGCTTTGTAAATATTCTTCGTTAATTCTTGAAAATATAGAAATAAATTTTAGATCGTGTTATAGCGATTAGCTGCAATTAATTACTGAAATTTTTAAAAGTTATGATGCATAACTTAAAAAAACTGACTGTACATCAAACACATTACGACATATTATTTCATTTATTATCTAATTGCTTAAATTTGCTTTGCATTTTGTGGTTTAACTACAATCAGATTTTTTGGTGCAAGTAAACTGCGGAGGTGAACTGACGTTTAGTGGAAGAATTGCTGTTTTCGATATCTCAGTGAAGGCGAATATCAAAAGGGTATCGGTGAAGAACTTGACGTTCTCGGCTGGGAAAGCCTTTGTATGTATGAATCATAGCCATCAGCCACTTATGTAATTTTCTTTGATGTATTATCTCAAACTATGGTTGCGATTCTGTCATTGATATTGATTAAATTCGTTTTGCATATTAGGTTTTTTGTTTATACTATTCTTGCCGTATGAAACTGAATGTATTGGAATAAATCGAAAAAATTAAGATGATGAAGAATAAGTAAATTTTGATATATGTACATTCAATGGATAATATGAATATATGTACGTCGGTAAATGACCATTATTGTTTTAGCTGTCAGCACGTCAACAGGCCTGGCTCAGTCGAATGTAAATTAATGTTCTTCACCATCAGAACGTGTATTATCTACAAAAGCCCAGCAGAAGTTAATATTAGAATCATTTGGCAAGAGTCCAACTGACTTGATTGCTGACGCCAAACTTATTGAGAAATATATAAATCTCACACGAAAGCGCAGATGTACTTAGTTTTAGTTCCCTTATATCGACGGAAATTTCTTAAGTAGTAAACACATTGAACACATTTCAAGCGTAAAATAAACAGATTTTAAAGAAATTCGTAAAGTGACATGAACAAGAAAAAATATATATATTTAGGCAAGCCGGGCTTTTCGGCCTGTATAAAGTATCCGCCTCTGCTACTACCTAACTGTTGAACTAGACAGTTATGTCTTGGAAAAGGTTTGAAGAATATTTAAAACTACTCAACCGTGCGTACGTAAGACAAACACTCAGCAGTTTCGCAATTGCACTCAAATAAATTTTGGTATACATTTTAAGCTTTTTTGATCGATATATAGGACACGACCGAAACATTATTAAAATTTAAACTTTGAAAAGTTTAAAAGATTTTTAAACTTTTAGGGTTTAGATATTATTCCAAATTAAAATTTATTTTAAGGCTTTCAAAAGTTTAAAATTTAAACCTTTTTTTGGTTTAAATAATAAAAAATATCTGCTCCCAAATCCTCTTCATGCTTTTCCCTATTGAATCTTCTTTCCTATCCTTTTTTCTCCTTTTCTTCCATATTGTTCTCCTCCCAACATCCCCTTAATCCTTCTCCATATTGTGTCTTTTTCCTACCCTCTTCTTCTCCTTTATTTCCTTCTTCATTTTATCTGTTTCAATAATTATTTTGTGTTTGTTTGTTTCTCCATTCATTCATTCAAATTGTCTAATAACTATAAATGAGCTTTTTATATTGTTCATTTCTCGAAAAAGCTAGTTAGAATTTCCAATCAAAAATTAAATTGTTTTTGTTGAAACCAAATTTTAGGATCAGTGAAAGTTTAAAATTTAAACCTTAAAAGTTTAAATGAGAAAAAGTGTAAGATTTAAACCAAAAAAGTATGAAATTTATTCCAAAAAATACTTTGAAATATTTGAACTTTTGTAAGTTTGAATTTTAAACCAAAAAGTCTTATTCCTTTTAAACTTTCGAAAGTTCAAAATTTAACCCAAAAAAGTTTTAAATTTCTTTCAAACCAAATCAAAGTTGGGTAAGAATTTCTGAAACGGGCCACCTAAAAACAAAATATTTCCATTTTGGTCGGCAGTGGCGTTTTTGGAAAGCTCTTTGTGACACCAATAAACACCTGCCTTTGTTTTTGGCGACACAATTTTTTTTGTTATATATAAGCAATTAAAATTTTCTGACCTCTTTTTTTTAAAACGCGATTGCAGACGATCTAACTAACCGATTTTGACAATTCAACCGTCATTTGCTTTCTTTTTAAAAGTTTTTTATTGGTATATAGTTTATTTTTTTAAACAAATTTTTATACCTTTCATGAGAATGAAATGGTATTATAACTTAGTGCCAAAAATTTTTTGTCGAAAGTACCAGAAGGAAGCGTGGAGGACCCACCAAAATATATACCGATATGATCAGAATCACGAGCTGAGTCGATTAAGCCATGTCCGTCTGTCCGTCTGTCCGTATGTCCGTCTGTCCGTCCGTCCGTCTGTGTGAACGCAAACTAGTCCCTCAGTTTTTGAGATATCTGAATGAAATTCGGAATACAGGTATGCTGTTATATGCAGCTGATCATTTGTCGGAACGGCCGAATCGGACCACTATAACATATAGAAAACAACCGATTATTCAGATATACATGAAATTTTTGGATGTAATTTGTGCATAACTTCCCCATTTAAACAACTAAGGACATGAATCTTTGAAGTAGACGTGCCCATTTTGGTCCAAATAAGGTTACCGAAAATTGTCAAGATCGGACCACTATAACATATAGTTCCACAACATCCGATTATTCAGATATACACATTTTGGTGTATAACTCCTCCATTTTAACAGCTAACGGCCTGAAATTTTGAAGTATTTGTACCCATATGGGCCCAAACAGGGTTACCGAAAATTGTCAAGATCGGACGACTATAACATATAGCTCCCCTACAACCGATTGTTCAGATATGGACATTTTGGTGTATAACTCCTCCATTTTAACTGCTAACGGCGTGAAATTTTGAAGTATTTGTACCCATATGGGCCCAAACGGGGTTACCGAAAATTGTCAAGATCGGACCATTATAACATATAGCTCCCATACAACCGATTGTTCAGATATGGACATTTTGGTGTATAACTCCTCCATTTAAATAGCCAAGACACCATTTTTTCTAATAAATCTTTCCATAAAAAGCCCACAGAATTAAAATTATAAATTAAACTTAATCCGGCTATGTACATACATAGGTAAATTTTCATTTCCCCACTCATGAAAGGTATGAAGTCTTCGGTACGGCCGAAGACAGCCGCGCTTTTACTAGTTTAAGTTAAATTTTTATGAAATTTGTATGAAATTTTTTCAAAAATGGTCAAAAAAATTGTGTTCTCCGCCTCTTTTTCATAACAAAAAAATTAGCCAAATTTGCAGAATTTTACTCCCTAAGATATTCAGAAGTCAAAAAAAATGGATCGCAATATGGAAAAAAGTGGGAATTTTTTATATGAAGCTGAATAATGAAAATCTGTTGATTTAAACTCTTATAACTTTTGAACCGTGGTACGGAATCGCACGAAATTAAACATGATTATCTACTATGATACCCGGAAGCCGTAAACCATAAAATAACCATCACCGGAAAAGTGGGAGTGGTACCGCCCATACTAACTAATAGTTTCAATTTATGTAATTCTTGCAAGATTTTTGGTACCGTAGTGGGCGAGGAAACAGATCATAGGGCATAGTTTCCTGAAGAGGAAACAAAGGGTCCAAATGTGGAAAATAGTTATATCGATTGCACTATAGTGAAAGGCTTTATATTTAACTTTTCTTTGACAAATTTCATAAAAATTTAACTTAAAAAATTTGTTTAAAAAAATAGACTATATACCAATAAAAAACTTTTAAAAAGAAAGAAAATGACGGTTGAATTGTCAAAATCGGTTAGTTAGGTCGTCTGCAATCGCGTTTTAAAAAAAAGAGGTCAGAAAATTTTAATTGCTTATATATAACAAAAAAAAATTTTGTCGCCAAAAACAAAGACAGGTGTTTTTGGTGTCACGAAGAGCTTTCCAAAAACGCCACTTCCGACCAAAATGGAAATATTTTGTTTTTAGGTGGCCCGTTTCAGAAATTCTTACCCAGTTTAAAAAATATTCCAATATTTATAACAGTGTGCTGAACTTTTCTTACTGCCATAAATGACCACTTACGGCAATTCCAATAACAATGCCAAGAAAGTTCTGAATTAAAGCTGATGTTGAAGTAACTATTCTAAAGACTTCAGAACTTTTTTGGAATTCATATCACACTACGAATTGAAAGAAAACCAAAAAAATATGCACATGGAAGAAATTTTCTAAACTAAGATGATAAACACGCCTAATCTACAATACAACTCTCGATATAATAGTGCGAGGCAACTTTCAATTTAAATTTTACTTTGTTGTTACAGCACGTAACTCAAAGCCTCCAGCAATTGAGGTAAACATTATGAATACGGAAAGAGAAAAATCCTTATACTTCAAGAATAACCCTATAGTTATCTCTACCCCGTTCTCGAAAGAATATCCTTTTACATATAAATTTATATTAACTTATATATATCCTTTTGCGATACTTCCATATAATCGCCATACTAACCGTTATCCTATCTTTTTTTGCAACATCTTTTCAGGCTAAACATATGGAAAACCATTCACATAATGCTAACCGTGATATTCAACTAAAATAAATATGCTGGGCAATGATATAAATCAAATTTTTGGCCATTTCCAGTTGCTCGCGCGCAGTAAACGTATTTGAGTCAGTGCGGAACAGTTCACTGCGAAATCCCAACCATTGCATTCCAAGGATTGGAACATAAATACATTTATCAAGAAAACACATTAAGTACCCACGCCACCTACAAACCTACATACATCAATAACGATTGACGACAGACGATAGACAGTCCAGCATGTCCAGCCATTCGGGTACAATTGGCCGCAAACGCGGCAGCAGTGCTAGTGAGTACTATTTTGGTGGGAGCGGTGCTGGTGGCAGCGGTGGAGGCGAACAAATGCGGCGACAGCGCTCAGCCGAGTGGCACACACATCATCATGGCTATAGCAGCAGCGAGGACGAGTACCAGAATACGGCTCAGCCAACAGCCTTCGATACGCAATTATTGGCACAGCTGCTGCTGCAGAGTCAGCAATTGGCAAGTGAGTGGATTTTTATTTTTGGGCGAATGCCCAAGGCGGTGGTGCCGGCTGGCATGGTAGGCGGTGAAATGTGTGTTGGCGGGAATATAATGGGGTTGGAGATTGGGTTTGTTTTGGGGTGATTTGGAGTGTTTTGCAGGGTGACAGCTGAAATGGGCAAATAACTTATTCAATTAGTAATAGACACAGTCTTAAGCTGAATTTAAGCGGATTAATGAAATGGACGTTCATTCGGTTGGACACTTTTGTTAGGCAAATGCGAACGCAAACGGACTTACAAGCGGCGGACCAAGTGGAGTGTGCGAGTAGATAAATTTATGAAGGTTTAAGTGAAATTAGAATTTATGACCCACCGTAGGCTCAGAGGAGAGCGACTGTACTTGATTTTGATAGAGTGTATAATCAGCGTTGTTGGTTTAAGAGGTGGGAGGAGGATGGATGAATAATGGCAGGGATAAGTAGGATTTAATGAGGAGCATCAAGGTCGCTTTGATTTACTGTTTAAAACATTACATAATTATAATAATTACCATAATTTCAAATGTGTTTAAAAACGGTATTTTTATTCTCATTTCTGTTGCAGATTTGGATCGTTATGGCTCAGATTGTGATAATCCGGGCGGAATTGGCACAGCCGCGCTAAATGAGTATCCAAATTCGCTTCGTGAACATGGTTCAGGCTGTGCGACAGCGACGGCGTTTCACCAGCAAATGCAACAACAACAAAACACGGGACTGTGTTCGCCTATGAAGCAGCAGCAGCAGCAGCAGCAGCACTTTGGACTACAAACCTTGACTTCAGCCGCGAATCAGCCAAAAGTGAGCGCTGCAACTCCTGCGCGTAGTACAAACCCTTTTCTGAATGCCAAATGCGACTCGCAATCCAATTCGGACTCGACGAGCGAACGACTGTCATATTCTGGCAGCGCGGCAATGTTGGACCGCTTGCAAGCCACCGCCAATGGCAACAATGTGAATGGCAGCGCCAACGCCGCATCATTGTCAACACTTGGCCTTAGCGCCCTCAACTCCGCATTTCTTATGCCCACGAGTTCGACCAACAGCAGCCTCACAGCGAACGCACGTACGTCACGCACGAAAAGTGGACGAGCGCTTAGTCGAGCGAACGCTGGCAGCAGCGGCGGAAGCGGCCACGCCGGTGGAATTACATCCTCGAGCAGTGGCGCCTCTTCAAATGGCAATGCGGCGGGGGCAGGAGTGGCAAGCGGCGGTCGCAACGAACGCGATAAACTCAAATTGCAGCAAATGCAAAAGGAACTACTGGATTATGCCCAATCAACAGCAGAAAGCTCTATTGGCATGGATGTGGCTGCAGATTTCTCCGCTGATTGCGGTGGTGAGTCTGACCTACCGCCACCAGAGCCAGCGCCACCAGAAATTCCACCACGGACACAATCGCTTTTGATGTCGCTGCGAAAGCATTCGGACTATAAGCTCAAGTACGAGGATAAAGGCGACCAAAAGCACGAGGAATTCATACCGACCAGCCAAATGCAGCAACAGCAGCAGCAGCAACTACAACACCAGCCTAAGGGTGAGTTTGAGTGAGCTTTTTATGTTGAGAACAGTTGATAAACTTTGCGGGGTATATGTATCTAAGGATGGTATGAAAAATAGCGGTAGTTGAAAATGTGAGAGCTTTTTATAGGTCACTTTCTGTGCTATGGCAAGGCATTGCGAAATACAGGGAAATATTAAATGAAGTAGGGTGTTTGCCGTTTATAGTTTAAGAGATGATTTGAAAGCTTGAATGTGAAAAGAGCTTTAACAGGACAGCTAAGCATACATGGAGCTTTAACAGGAGCGTTAACATACATAACTATCTAAATGAAAATAAGTTGAGAAAATAATAAAAGCTTTTGGGCGTTTGACCAGTTCATATTTATACATACATACAACTTTGTCAAAGGTAGGGATAGAGATAGGGATAGGGATAGGGATAGGGATAGGGATAGGGATAGGGATAGGGATAGGGATAGGGATAGGGATAGGGATAGGGTTAGGGATAGGGGTAAGGATAGGGGTAGGGATAGGGATAGGGATTGAGATAGGGATCGGGGAAGTAGGTTTTCGCGGCGAATATAACTACATATATAATGTATTGTGGAACGATTTTCCATCATCCCTTGTCAAGTTTGGTTTGGAGACATCCCGGTTTCGGCTAATATGCGCCACCTTCAACTAAGAAAAAACAAGCCACCAAAAAGTATATAACTATATAACTCTTATTCAGATAATAGACAATTTTTTTACTATTCGCAGTCATTAAGATGGACTCTAAGATAATGGTGAGCAATACGGCGTACTTTTCTTTAGCTTCATAGGAATAAATTTTAGCAGAACAACGTCTGTCGGGTAATCTAGTATTTATATATCAATTGCAATATTTTTAGTTTAATGCAAGTACTGACTCTCCACAAATTTCTCTTATATTTTGTCCGTAATTTCCAGCACTAAATATTTAATTGCTCAACGCATTTTACTAAGCATAAACTTTTGTTTTCAATTACAGAATATCTACTGAATGACAATTCGCGTTCCAGCGAAAACCAATCGAGCGACACACAAAGCCAAGCCGGGTGAGTTGATGCGTAATAAATATTTAAGTTTCATTAATTAATAAAACCGCCGAAGGCGTTGTAACTTTTGTATATAGCTATTTAATGTATTTACTTTTAAATATATATCGTAATAAATAAATAAAATAAATTGGTATATAGCCAATTAATACAGAAGTTTGTATTTTTATCAGAAAAAATACTGAATATAACTTTTGTTTATATGTATGCATGCTCGTACTTTTTATCCAAAATCACAGCAAATTTTTTTTTTAATTTTCCTACTTATGTATACATACATCCAAATAGCTTAATATTTAATCTTCATCTAACAATTTTTATTAATCTTTAAAATAATTAAATAGAACAAGATCAAATAAAAATGGAAAAGTTTTTATGCCAAACAAGATAAAGAACTTCTTGATTTTTTCCCTTTTCACATTTTCTATTGTATGATATTTATATATGTACGCATTTTCATTACATTATTCAGGGTATTCGCCTGTTCTATTGCAATTTGCAAAACATAATTCGATTTGGGAAACATAAGAAAATCCTGATTCGATTTTATAAAAATTATGTACGTTTATACACGAATTGTGCACATGTTTTGTGTGTGTATGTAAACGTAAAAGTATCCTACAATAAATCCGACTAGTCCCAGATACGCGTGGAGGTACTCACAATTACGACCTGTAGTGATATCTTTATATGGAACGAACCGGTAGTGTTTCGAAGCTTTGGATTTTTTATGTCTTAAAAACCATTAAATAGTTTTAAATAAAATAAAATAATTGTTGAATTATTGTGTAGGTACACAGAAGATTTTTAATTAATTTTATTTGGCGAAAAGCGAACAAGTTCAAAGCTACGTATTATCAGCGATGGTAGAAATGATAGCTATTTCGAAGAAAACCAATTCTTCATCATCAGATTTCTTTTCGGGATCAAGCCGGGAATCGAACTTAGACCCACCGTGAGAAGGTGTAAATGTTAGCGACGCGCTAACCCACTCACCCAAACACGGCCTGGTACGCAGTTGAACTTTTTGTCGCGCAAAGGTGGCAAAAGAAAAGCGAGTCTAAGTTCGATTCCCGGCTTGATCCCGAAAAGAAATCTGATGATGAAGAATTGGTTTTCTTCGAAATAGCTATCATTTCTACCATCGCTGGTAATACGTAGCTTTGAACTTGTTCGCTTTTCGCCAAATAAAATTAAATAAAATAAAATAAATAAAATAAAATAAAAAAAAAAATAAAATAAAATAAAAAAAAATAAAAAAAAAATGAAATAAAATAAAATAAAATAAAATTAAAAAAAAATAAAATAAAATAAAATAAAATAAAATAAAATAAAATAAAATAAAACTAGATAAAATAAAATCAAACAATAAAATAAAATTAAAAAATTAAATAAAATAAAATAAATTATTATACATATGTAGGTATTCTTGGCGAAGGGATATCGGATTGATAGCTATTCCAAATTATAGCTCTGCATTTTATGTGCTTAAAATAAAACAACAAAATAAAATAAAATAAAATAAAAAAAAAAATGAAATAAAATAAAATAAAATAAGATAAAATAAAATAAATTAAAATAAGAAAATAAAATAAAATAAAATAAAATAAAATAAAATAAAACAAAATAAAATAAAAACAAGTAAGGAAGCCTAAGTTCGAGTGGAATCGAACATTAGATACTCAGCTGTATGCTTTCATTGTTTGTTTGCGTTTGTTCGATATAGGGTGTATTTTATATAAAGCGAGTGCCGCATAAAGTGGGCGTAGCCACGCCCATTTTCAACATTTTTATCAGTCACCCAACTAAGCATATGAATATTATTCTTTGTGCAAAATTTCATTCCTTTAGTTACAAAGAAGTCTTGTTACAAATTCCCAAAGGGTGTTCCAGAAATATCTTTGTTAAAAAGTAGGCGTGGTCATAAACCGATTTCAATAAATTTTTGCATGTCTATTAACACAAGTTATAAAAGTGTATAAACCAAGTTTCGTCATAATATATCGATTATTTGTCGAGTTATGGGCTCAGAAATCTCGTATATTCCTGCTTCTAAAAGGAGGCGGTGCCACGCCCATTTTCCAAAATTTTTGTAGTTTTTGTTTTACGTCCATAGTTGGACACCTTCCATAAAATTTCAATGATATATCTTTATATTTGACAGAGATATCGCTTAAAATGCTTTTATTAGGTCACTTTATAATACCCATATATAAAAGTGGGCGTGGTCGTCAACCGATTTTGGCAATTTTTCGTCCAAACATTTGCCTAAGTAAGTGTATCACGCCTACCAAATTTCATCGATATATCTTCAACGGTTTCTGGGTTATGACTCATAAAACTTTCAATGTTTGCCCCTTAATAATTGGGCGTGGCACCGCCCATTTTCCAAAATTTCACCATATTTCTTCATAAGGGCCTGAGCTCAATACGTGTGTAAAATTTTATCACTCTAGCTCTATTAGTGACTGAGATACAAAATTTCCGATTTTTACCATATAGGGGAGGTGGGCGTGGTCATGGTCCGATTTCGCCCATTTTCAATACCATCCGTTCCTGTCTTGATACCAACTTACATTTCAAATTTCATCAAAATATCTCAATTTTTGCGCGAGTTATCGTGCTCACAGGCGGACAGACGGACAGACGGACAGACGGACGGACATGGCTCAATCGATTTCTCTTTTCACCCTGATCATTTTGATATATATAAGTCTATATCTATCTCGATTATTTCATTCTCTTACAATCCACCGTTAGGAAATCAAAACTATAATACTCTGTGTACTAGTACAGCTGAGTATAAAAAAAATAAATAAAATTGTTAGAATTTATTTTATGTATACCGTGTTGTACTTACACACACCTGCGCCGGTGAACGCAACTATAAAGTAAAACAACGTGTTAATCTTTCAGAGATATAATCAAGACTGACAAAAGCTCAACAGTACATTTCAACGAATGGTAACGAATGGTTTTATCTTACATTTTAACTTATATTATAATTTCAAAAAAAATAAAGCCAGATAAAATAAAATAAAACAATAAAATAAAATAAAACCAGATAAAATAAAATAAAACAATAAAATAAAAAAAAATTAAATTAAATAAAATAAAATAAATTATTATACATAGGTATTCTTGGCGAAGGGATATCGGATTGATAGCTATTCCAAATTATATCTCTGCATTTTATATGCTTAAAATAAAACAATAAAATAAAATAAAATAAAATAAAATAAAAAAAAAACAAAAGAAAAGAAATAAAATAAAACAAAATAAAATAAAATAAAATAAAATAAAATAAAATAAAATTAAAAAAAATGAAACTTAGTTCGATTCTCGGTTGAGGCCGCTGGAAGAAGTCTGATGAGTGGATGTGGTGGTCTCCGAAATGGATCCATAACTTCTACCAAAAAAAATTTTTTCAATTTTTCTTAACCCTTCTGTTACATTTAGGTCATTTGATGACCTTTTTTTGTTTAATTTTCTCATAAATGCTAATATGAACAAAATTTTAGAATTTCCCTCAATGTATTTCTGTATTGAGGAAAATCCTTTCGCAAAAGCATAAAAAGAAGAATTTTGCATTATCAAACAAGTGGTAACATCAAGAGTTACGTGTGCGCCCCTTCAGGTCATTCGGTGACCGTCAGTGTTATTTTGTGCGCAAAACCTGATTTTATTAAATTCGTATAAAAATGAAAGAGTGAAAGCTTCGGTAAGTATTTTAATTCCAATATTTTATTATTTGTGATATATTTGCAGATTAATATATGTATGGTTTAGAGCCAAATCGCCTGTCACAAAGCCAAATAGAGTATATCATTGATAATGATGTGGAGGTCAATGAGTGTAGTGAAGTTGAGGGCGAAGACAATATAGTCGATTAGTTTGAGCATGATGGTTCTTCTTACGAATATGCAGGAAGTGATAACGACGAATTAATTGACCTTGTATTGGAAAATGAAGGTAGTACCCACTCCCGTGTATTATTCCACAGATAGAAATATTGAGTGGTCAACGTAGCCGATTAGGCAGAATAGTGGTAGGACCACAATAGAAAATATAATTTACCGAAACAGCTTCTATAATTCTACAAAATCAGAAGTGCATACAACTTACCAACTTGTTGAAACATACGCATACAAAAGACAAACCAATGTATGGACAAAATCGTACATAGTTACCGTTTCCACAATCTTTGGTCTTGAACATAGAAATTAAAAATATATTAAGTATATGCATTTAAATAAGTGTATAATCCGATAAATAATCAATTGAACTAATACATTTCGAAAATTTCCATTGAAATTATACTTCCATATCGATATATATGAAAAACACAGGTAAGGTCATTCCGTGACCTTAATGTCACATGCGTAAGTTTTTTTGAATGTAACAGAAGGGTTAATTATAAACTGGCCTATAGCTCATATAAAATTCACATAAAATAAATTATTATACATAAGTATTTTTGGTGAAGAGATATCGGAGTGATAGCTATTCCAAATTATAGCTCTTCATTTTATGTGCTTAGACTTTGGCTATTTATTAAAAATTTTACGATTTCTTTACAATTTTCTGAATTCAAATTTTATTGTACCCGATAAGTACCTTATTCCTGGGACTGCTCACTTTATGGATTAGACACACAAATTTTGCAGCATTGTTCCTCACCTTGCATTTAATACATATTTACATGTGCACTAGGGTGGTCCAAAATGAATTGAAACAATTTTTATATCATATTCAACGTCACCCTCCAGGTCGATGCTAATAGTATAGTCGAACATACCAAATAAAAATTTTTATCGCGATCTCGCAGATGTTTAATGAGTTTCGCACAGGAGTGAAAGCTTTTATAGACCCACATGCGCGACACCGCTTAACCATCGCCGAGATCGTTATCAAAAGTTATATTTTGTATCCTCGACTACAAGACTACAGATTTTGGGCATTAGATTTTTTTATTTTTTGAATCTCCATAGAGTTTTCTAAAATTAGACCCCTGTGCGACACCACTTAAGCATCTCCGATATCCTTGACTATGTTGTTATCGATGTAGAGTATGAGACTGCAGAAAATCGTTAATCTCCATTTTTTAGAGACCACCCTAATGTACGCATACAAAATACATAAATACAATAGAGTTGAGAGCTTCAGTTAATTCCGGATAAAAATATAATTCTCACAAAAAAAGCATCTCATTGTGTTCGTTTTGGCGCATTTTCTACTCTATAATAGAGTACATATTTTATTACCTTTGCAGTTTATTGTGATCCTGGCATTGTGCAGCGCAGAGTTATGGATGCATATTCATGTGTATCTGTGTGTGTCGCGGTGTTCGGTCCCTGTAGGGAAAATCTCTAGTTCCGAACTAGGTCGCTTCTAGTGCATTTTTCGACACTACTAGTGCGAGCTAAATCTCTTTTGCATGTTATCAACTGGCGAATTTAATACGGCGATGTCCTAGGCGGTGTCAATTTTCACTCTCTGCACTACATTTTCGATAGTTCCGAACTAGTATTAAATTCTACAGTTTACACTAGTTCGTTTATTGGCACAATTTCGATATTTCTGAACTAGCTACAAGTACCTACAAATTCTACAGTTTTACATCCGCAGCTTAAGTGCAGCCTTTGACAAACTTCGATCAAGTGGTGCGATGGCCGACTGGCTAACGCACGTGCCTTTTAATCTGAGGGGCGCGGGTTCGAATCCTGTCGGTGTCAAGGTGGATGATAATTTTTTTTAATTTTTTTTTTAACTAATGGGACATTCCATTGTGACTCCTGGGACATTTTACTCCAGAGCTTAGTCAACTTTGAATTATAAAACTGACATCGGGACTTAAATTGCTATGAAATATATTTATCGACATCGATAAATATCCAATACAACAAATGCATTAAAAGGATTAGCTAAATAATAACAAATAGCTTTGCAACTAGTCAGTAAATGAGTGTGACTCCTGGGACACCGAAAAATCCCTTTGCTTCACCTTTATGAGCACGAATACGAATTTTAGTTCAACTATTCAACTTTCAGCTACAATTTGTATATGGTCGAAAAAACACACTGCATAGTACCATATTCTATAAAAATATTTTATATATTCAAATTCAATTAACTATTTTCAGATATTTAAACTTGTGACTCCTGAGACAAGTGCGAAATATGTAATATACTAGATTATTGAAATCAGTTTTATTATTGTTTTAGCCCTTTTTGACCAAGTTATTCATAAATTTCTCCCAGAAGAATTGAAACCAAGCCAATTAAATAAAAAAAAATAAAGTGAATGCAAAATAATATTTATATTTACTTCAAAGTTCTGATTAAATATTTATTTAAAACAAGTCTAATTCAACATCTCTCGAAACAAGTATTTAAAACTCGCTGTTTCCTTTTCCTCTGTGCGGCATTCATCTGAATAATACATTAGAGTTCAGACTCGTGTGACTCCTGGGACATATTTAAAAATAGTCTAGAAACCACAGTATGACCCTATTAACTTAAAAAATGTATTTAGAGTGAACAGCCTCTTAATCCTTACTTCCATAAATATCTGGTTTCGTAGGGTCATACCTGAAGTTACCAGACCAATTTTTATGCCTTTTCGTGTGACTCCTGGGACACCCCATATGAATCAATTTTATGAAGATATACACAAAAATCACATACCTTTTTTTAATTTTTTGTTATGCAATTATTTAAATTTTTCCTCGCTTTACTTGAATGACTTGCAAATTGTTTTTTACAAATGAAAATATAGCTAATATAGCAATGCAAACATGACCAAACTTTTTCCGCAAAATAGTTAGGTGTGAAGTCAAAGTTCTATGGAAAAGATTTTGCGTTTTTACATATTTTTCTATATTTCTGTTACCAGATTAGGAAAATATATACATTTAGTTACAGGTAACTGAATAAATAGGAATGATTAGTAGCATTTTAAATTTTATGTCGTTTTCCTCTTTTGGCTGGAATGTCCCTAATATTTTTTTATTTATTTATTTTATAAAAATTTACAATAATAATTAAAAAGTAATAAAATAAAAAAAAAAATTAAAATTTTGGTTCAAAAACGCCCTATTTCAGAGAAAATTCCATATATATTTCTCTGAAATAGGGCGCTTTTGAATACTTGTCTGAAATAGGACGTTATTGAAACAATTTTTCAAATAGGGCGTTCTTGAAGCAAAATCTGAAATAGGACGTTATTCAAACAATTTTTCAAATAGGGCGTTTTTGAAACAATTTTTGAAATAGGGCGATTTTATTCTCAGCCGTCGATATGTCTTATAATGGGCACTCAATTCACTCCTTCTGAACTGGTGAGCGTCTAACTACAATTGATCTAGTTCATGTTTGACACCTTATCGCTAGTTCGGAACTAGAAATTTTGCTCACTAGTTATTGAGTTCCCTGCAGGGGTTGTTTGGCTGTTCGTGTGTGCATGCATACGCATATTGAATTTTAAGGTATGAGAGCGAAAGGTTACTTTATCACCAATGTGTAGAAAATATAGAAGAAGATATTGAAAAATGCATGAAAGAATGTTGTTATTGCCATGTGTGCATGCGACTGTGCATGTGTGTGTTTCTTTCTTCACAAATGTTGCAAATAGTCAATTGTTGATGCGTTGCGCATACACGCACAAGCACGCAGACACATACATACTTAGATACGCTGTTGCAAACCCGTATCAGAGCACTGAATGCCACAAAGGACAACAATTTCTCCTTTCTTCGTCACCATATATCTAGGTATACTCGTACTATCTACTAAATATATATAATTTTGATTCATTGCTACTTAAGTGACTACAACTTGAATTGTTGGTTGCATTGTCCTATCTGCCCTCCTCTTCTCCTTCTAAATGATGAATGATAAAAATTGTAAAAAGAATTTCTCTCACACACGAACTGCACACGCGTCAGATTAACTGTTAACTGCAATACAAAAGTCCTCCAATAATTTCTTGTTCTCTTGGTGAATAGCGCTTGATTCGTTTATTGTTATGAATTTATTAAGAATTTTTGATTTCTAACAGAGTACAAGTCAAAAATGAGCTGGACGGGCTAATAAACATGTTTTACAATGATTTGAAAGTACTTAAGTACACACATATATATATATATGTATTTATATAATTATGTATGTAACTGGAGTTGAAATCTGTAAAGCACTTTGAGAATTTGACATTTTAGGAGGTCGATGCTCAATTGGAAGTTTCACTTTAAACCGAGTCGCTTAAGTATTTCTTCAAATACGAAAGTAGATTTAACCAATTTTCAACGATTGATTTCGATCGAAACTCTCTAATTCATTACGATGTGCAACTCTTATTACATAGTTATAAATTCCACGTCCACTAGTACTAACCGATTAATGAACGAATGTTAGTGCAATCTCTTGTTTTTGTTGTTGTTGTTGTTGTTGTTGTTGTTGTTGTTTTCATCGCTGTTACTACAGCAAATACCAACGGAAATTTGGTTACCTGCCTTCATCCTCACTTTATCAAGCTTCACTTCAATCTTCTTTTGAAAATTCGACCAATTCCGGCGTGGAACGATGTTTTTAACGGCAATTAAAACCGCAAATAGCTTTACGCACAGCTGCTGCATTTCCATTTGCCCTGCAAATCATCAAGACCAATGGTATCCGCCAAGGTGGTAATCGTTGCTGGCCGTTCTAAGCTCGAGCCAATGGCAACCGCAAGTTTGATTAGTGGGCGCGTAGGTAAACATTTGCGAATGCATGAAGTACATGTGTCTTTGCATGGACATGCATAACATACATAACATACATACATGCACACATACCTATATACCAGTGGCGGTCCTAGCGCAAATTGGCAGCGCAAGCCTATATGTGGAGCATTACCATTAGCCATTTACATATGCAATTTTCTTTGCTGTGTTATCTGGAAGTCTGATTGCATTCTGTGATTGACTTTGCTTAGATTCGTTTTGCATATTTGGTTAGTTATTTATATTCATGCCGAATAAAACTGAATGCATTGGAATAAATCCAGATTATGAAGATGATAAAGAATAATTAAGTTTTCATATACAATGGATAATATGAAGATATGTATATGACTTTTGTTGTTTAGCTGCATTTAATTTTGGCCAGCACATCAACAAGTCTAGCTCAGTCGAAAGTAAATAAAATTTCTTCACTATCAGAACGTGAATTATCTACAAAGGTAGAAGAAAGTAGAATCTTTTGGTAACAATTCAACTGAATTGATTGCTACATAGCGCCAAACTTATAGGGAAATCTGTGAATCTCACAAGAAGATGCAGAGGTATTTTTAGTTTCCTTACATGCATGCGTAAATATCAAATATCAAGCTGTGAACAGCACTGTTGGATATCAAATAACGAATGCCAAAGCCAGCTTTTAATTCGCATACAAACTTGATATGAAAAATAAAAGAAAGTGGTTTGCTACTTTTTTTTTCTTTAAATCTGAAAATAATTAATTGGCATCTCCTTAGAGAAAGCGAGAAAACAAGCTATGTTATTCTGTTTTGAAAGCATCATACAAGTCCATGTATGGAACTGTTAAAGCATGCTCACTAAACTAGTTTGTGCTGTGATTGGCTGTACAAACAAAATACACGTGAATGTTGTTGGTGGGCTAACATGCCAAGAGAACTTAAGTGGCAAACACATTTCAGGCGTAAAATAAACAGATTTTACAGAAATTCGTAAAATGAAATGAACGAAAATATTTACGCAAGTCGGGCTTTTCCGCTTGTATGCAGCGTCCGCCACTGGTATGTACATATACACACACATGTAAGTGAATGCGCTTGAAGAGTTGTTGCTCATTGACCTCACCCTTTACGTCTTCAATTTCTCTTGTTCGCCTTAAGCGGCGTTAAGGGCGGGCAGTTGGTTGTTGAACGCAATTTTGAAATTCCGTTGGCAATTAGCGAATAACTACTAATTTATCTATTATCTATTGGTTCATTTGAATGGCATAGCCTTCCATTGCTTTCTTTTTCGCGGTTCTCTTGAAAAGTGTAAAAGTATTGCTCACGTGCGCAGTCATAATTCACCGCACGAAAGCCATATTTCAGTCGCATGTCAGTTTAGTATCATTTCGATTTATTTCGACTTAACTAGTGCGACGCGGCGACGTCTGTTTCCAGCAGCCAGCAGCCAACTTGCCTACACTCAGAGAAAAAAAATTATAAAAGCATATGAAAACGTGCTTAAAATGGACAAAAACGTATTTAAAAGTGATGTAAATACCAACACTTTTATTTTAAAAATGTTCATTGTAAAATTTTCAAATCAAGAAAAAATATTTTAAATTTAAAAATGTTTATTTTTATTTTATGCACTATGAGAAAAAAACGCTGCAGAGCTCTCTATTTCATTTTCTCTTCTGGATTCGAAATTGAATCCAACGGCATTCTCTTCATCTTCTCTCAATCCGAGTCGCAACTACAAAAATATAACCTCCGCTTGTTCTCCTCTTCTTTTCTACTTCGCCTTAACTGTTTGCTATCTTTATTTCTCATTCTCCTTTTTCTTCTTTATTTTATATTCTCATAGGGATTCGAACCATGAATTCAACCTGAAATTCAATCCAACGCCATCACATAGTGGAACATAAAACATTTTATTGAATTGTAGTAACCTATTTATACTTCCCTTTTCCTAAAAAAGAATCCATGAATTATATGAATCATTGTAAAAACAAAATTAAAAAAAATCAATTCTCATTATTGTTTTTGTTGGATTTCTCACAAAAAAATATTTTCTCACAAAAAAATTTTGAACAAAGAGCGAGTTTTTGAATCAACATTAATTTTCATTTTTAATTTAAGTATGTTTCTTTTTAAATCCAAAATGCATTTTTACTTCAAAAATTTCATTCTTAATTCAAAGATTTAATTTTTAATTTAAAAATTTTCATTGTTAAAATAAAAATGGTTTGGTTTATAACGTGCATTATGAAAACAAAAATTTTATTTTTGATATTAAAATGCTGTTTTTCACTGAGTGTATTCTCGATTTTTTATTTATTCAACTACGTCTGAACTCCACTTACTCCCTACTTCTACACTCAGCTCCATGTGCTATCATATATGTATGTATATGCACTTGTGGGGAGTGTAACCCTTCCTTTATATTTTTCTTGTCATATGTAATCCGCCCCAAGATGTATGTAACGGATTGCGAATGCATTTCTCGGACTAAATCGAGGATTAAATGGCGTAGAACGTACGTTTTCTGGGAATTCGCATTTTCCTCTCTCCCCAAACGCTTTTTTCGATGCAATTTCTTTCGCATTTTTGGCATTTTCGCGTTCATTGTGCCTCCAAACAAAAGCAATAATATTCAATGCAAAAGCTGCGAGACAGATCAGCGGGGATCTGTGGACTATGCAAGTGCGGGTGGTGTTGGTGGTGGCCATCAGCTCAGCTCGGCTCAGCACAGCGGTGTGGCGGCGGATGATGAGGCGACGGAAAAGCGTAATTCATTACAATAATCCCACGAATGAGCAATAAAATTCGAATGTTTCCACTTGTGTCGGCATCGAAGTGCACAACCGACCGGCGGCGTCAGGCAAACGGCCCAAAACGAAGAAATACTTATTTGTACATATGCATATATACATACATATATAGCGTGTGCAAGCTAATGGACTATCAGCTTCTTCAGTTGTGAAAGTGAATGTTGCAGGAATACTTTTTCATGCAAGGCGAGCAGCAAGCAAGTGGCAATTTATTTAGGTTTGTTACTGCCGGATGTACATAGATTGTGTTGAGGTCAATAAGGATGGTTGTGTGTGCGTGTGTGTTTGTGTGTGGCCAGAAAAATATCTGTCTTAGAAAATATGTAAAAAAAAGGAAAAAAGGAAAAAGTTCTGCAGACGCCTTTTTGTGCCACGGAAAGACTCAATAAAAGAACAAAAGTATGTCTCTAACATTTTTCATTGATGCAAAAGTACACATAAATTCATTTGGGTTTGTTTGTGCCACGAACACATTAATTTGTATGTGTAAAAAGAAAGAATTTCGACAAAATCCATAGTTAAGAATTTATGAAAACTTGAAAATTGCATGGAGAGAAATTTTTGGCCAAGTTTAAAGCAAAATTTTTATTTCTATTTCTATCAAGAGCTTAATTGTTAGTTATGCTTGTGTCTATGGAAATTCCAGCAAGCCACACCCTCTTTTCCCCCTTTTCCCTTCCGCATAAAGTGCTTTGCTTGTCGAATTGTGTGCAAAAGTTCGTTTGGAGCTTACTAGAGTTTATAAAAGTAGGCAGCATAGCAGCAGCATTCAATGCTACAATGATTTTTCAATTTTACTCAATTCATCTCAAATGCTTTTTCATAGGCAAACTTCTTATTGCCCCTAACAGCAATGCCTCATTGCCTTCGCTTTGGCCTCCTGGTTGCCAGTTCATCTATTGTCTGTCTCATTGCTCTTTGCTTCGATACCAACTAACAAATATGTACATATACATAGTAGTCCACTTTCAAAAGTGTCTATGTTAATTTTTGTTTTCGATATTGAGTTTTTGATGGCTTGTGTACCATTATTTAAAGAAGTACAATGTCTATTGAAAATGTATTGCAAAATCTTTCCGTATTCTGAAAAAAGCATTAAATAAATAAATACTGTTTCAAAAGCCTCTATGTTTCATTTATACACTTTCGAAAGTCTCCATGTTTCATTTATACACTTTCGAAAGCCTCTATCTAAAATAGGTCACTCATACGCCTTGGCACACATTGGTGTCGCCTCATATAAGGGGCGCTCAAAATACTATTTTATTTCCACCAGAATCGCTTGATCTTACTATTAGAGTAAATTTTAAGCGTCTTAACCCATTAATGTCCGTGTTTTAACCCACTCATGACTCTTTGTTTTGAAGAAGTATTCACGGAAAGAATTTTTTACTAGAATCAATGCCGAGACAAGAAAAATTAGACTTGATTTTGAACTTAGAATATAATTTCTTAATATCAAGAAAATCCAAGAAAATTGGATTTTAAATAAATGAGAAAACGTTTTCTTGCTTCAAGTAAAATTGGATTTTAAATAAATGAGAAAACGTTTTCTTGCTTCAAGTAAAATTGGATTTTAAATAAATAAGAAATAATTTCCTTACGGTAAGTGTTTTTTTCTTGTTTTTAGAAATAAATAATTAAGAAATAATTTTTTTGTTGCAAGTAAAACTTTTCTTATACGAGCTTAAGAAAATATGAAAATATTAAATATTAAATTAAGTAAAAATTTTCTAAAAATATTAAAAACGTAAAAAATATGGAAAATGAAAACTAATCATGAGGGATTACAAAACCATAATTAGTCAACTAGTACTTATTTTCCTAGGACTTGTTAACTAGAGCTATAGATACCCGGGTATCGAACAGTTCGAATTGAGCGTTTTTGTTTGAAGCCCGTTTGTTGTTCAAATGCCCGTACAAACATTCGAGCATTCGAGCTTACAAACAAAAAAAATGTGTACCGAAAAAACAAAAATAAAAACAACTACATATGAAGAAGAAAAAAAATAATAAACAAAAGAAATAAACAAACTTCAAAATGCCCGTAAAAACATACGGGTAATAAAAAAACAAACGATTGTTCGAGCATTTGAACAACATTTCGACGGCTGAGAATAAGATCGCCCTATTTCAAAAATTGTTTCAAAAACGCCCTATTCCAAAAATTGTTTGAATTACGTCCTATTTCAGATTTTGCTTCAAGAACGCCCTATTTCAGAATTTGTTTCAATAACGTCCTATTTCGGACAATTATTCATAAACGCCCTATTTCAGAGAAATATATGTACATATATGGAATTTTCTCTGAAATAGGGCGTTTTTGAAGCAAAATCTGAAATAGGACGTTATTGAAACAATTTTTCAAATAGGGCGTTCTTGAAGCAAAATCTGAATAGGACGTTATTCAAACAATTTTTGGAATAGGGCGATCTTATTCTCAGCCGTCGATTTGTTCGGGCTACTCGAAAATGTTCAAAAAAAATCTGGAGCTCTATTGTTAACTGAAATGACAACATTTCAATTAATATAAATGAAGATGCAAATAGTGAACTCCTTAAACCAAATGCTTCACTAACAATCGGAGAATTGCAGAAATATTCAGAAATATGCCAAGCGGATGGCAAATGAAAAAAAATACGTGTTATTTTTGAAATGCAAATTCAGCAAGAAATATTTTACTTCGCTCAATAAAACGTTTTCTTATTTATTTTCAATTTTTTTTTGTTGTAGTTTGCTGATATGCTCAAAGAACTTTGGCGTTCAAATTGAGCAAGAAATATTTTACTTCGCTCGAGAAAACATTTTCTTATTTATTTTCAATTTTGTTTGCTGTAGTTTGTTGTTCCAATTCATCGAAACACAATTTACTTAAATTCCTCTTGATGCTAGCAAAAAGATTTTCTTCATTTAAGTAGATTTAAGAAAAGATGTTCTTATTTATTTAAACTTTTTTATCCACCTTTTTTCTATAGATTTTGTTAGTGGTTTTGAATAAGAAAATAATTGTCTTATTTTTGGAAAACTCAATTTCTTAATTCCAGTAATAATTAAGTCAATTTTTCTTATTTCCCAAAAAATTTTCTAAATTGAGTTCAAGAAAGCATTTTTCTTGAATCAAGTATGCAAATTTCTTTCCGTGTTATAATGTTTTTCTTCATTAATTGGTGCGTAACCGTCTAGACGTTCAATAAAGTGCGCCATTCATTTCTGTTTTTTGGTGTCCGGCGACTGATCTTCCCAACGTAGTAGAGGTCACCCTTTTCCGCGGGTTTCGAGCGTTTTTCTGCGCTAAGAGAAAGGAGGAGGGAGGTTTTATAAGTAGAACCGTATTATTATGCGTTCCAGTTTCAAAACTGGCTATGTGAAAAAATACTGTCTCAAAACCAGCTATGTGAAATATTTAACATTGAATCTGTCATATTGCGGTTTAATTTTTTTATATCTCTAAATTCACTATGGGCTAAGCTTTCAGGCAATAATTAAAAATATCCAAAAAAAAATTGTAGATCTTGAGGCCGTTGTCGTTTTTTTCCAATTTGTAGCTTAATATGAAAAATGCACATAGCAACTTTTGAGAGTGGACTACGCATATGTAGGTACTCTCCTTCATTCATTTAATCGGTTTTTGTTTACTTAATTCGAACAATTTTATTTTTCCGTTTATTGTTGTTGTTGGGTTTTTTGCTTGTTTTCAACACTGCAGTGTATTACTGGAATTTCTTTCCTTTTTTTGCTTCTGTAAAGTTTTGCGCTTGTTGTTTTTGTTATTTAGCCAGATGAAAGCTTTTGTTGTCCTTGTTGTTGTTGCTGTATGGATTTTATACAAATATGCAGTAACATAATTGATATTTTCATACTTGAATGATTTTAAATCATAGACACACAAACACCCACGCACAGAGGCACTCACGCTAATTTACCCAGCAATAAACCGAACGAATTGTAATTGAAGAGAGCTTCTCGAGTCATTGAGAGTTGGGATCGATACATTTGAATATATATGTATATGTAAGTAGCTCATGGTGGAAATTTGTTAACACTAATTAGTAAATCGAAGCTGCTTGCGTGCCACCCATGGAAGACAACTTAAAAGACATGTTTTGCAGTTACATTTTGTTTTCATTAGAAGTTCTTTTAGAAAGAAAGTTGTCTACCACATGGAAACGCAAACGTGGACACATTCAGAGTAAAAACATAGAGCGTGATTGGCTGTTTAAAATTGGTGATAACTTCCTCCTAGAACTTCAGTTAATGGAGAGGAGAGAGAGTGCCGTTAAGACAAAGTTTATTCTGCCATTGAAGATTGTCTCGATAATACATGTAACTAAGTATACTTCGTTTTGAACTATGTATTCCGAACTACTGATGTTTGAACTATACCAGGACTTTTCATATACGAAGTAGTATAGAACGCGTTCCAAAGTTCTGCAGAGGGAGATAATTTCCACTGCGTAGGATATCGCCGTGTTAAAAAAGACAGTTGAAAGCATCGCTTTGCGATAGAACAAGTCTATTTTTAAACGGTTTTATTTAGCTCACCCCGTTTGTTTTATTATTTATTCTTTATTCTTGGGTCAAATTTAGTAATTCAAATTTCACCCTCTTCCTGTCAACCGATTAATCTGAAATTTTGCACGCATGTATAACCCCGATGACAATGCAATATTATGAAAAAAAAATTCCGATAGGTGGCGCGTGGGTCGCTATATTTACAAAAATCGCATTTATGGTCCTATTTGGCTGAAATTCGGAACATGTATTACTACCTTGAAAAGAAATGTTTTCTTAAAAAAAAAAATTCCGCTAGGTGGCGCGTGGGTCGCTATATTTACAAAAATCGCATTTATGGTCCGATTTGGCTGAAATTCGGAACATGTATTACTACCTTGAAAAGAAATATTTTCTTAAAAAAAAATTCCGCTAGGTGGCGCGTGGGTCGCTATATTTACAAAAATCGCATTTATGGTCCGATTTGGCTGAAATTCGGAACATGTATTACTACCTTGAAAAGAAATATTTTCTTAAAAAAAAATTCCGCTAGGTGGCGCGTGGGTCGCTATATTTACAAAAATCGCATTTATGGTCCGATTTGGCTGAAATTCGGAACATGTATTACTACCTTGAAAAGAAATATTTTCTTTAAAAAAAAATTCCGCTAGGTGGCGCGTGGGTCGCTATATTTACAAAAATCGCATTTATGGTCCGATTTGGCTGAAATTCGGAACATGTATTACTACCTTGAAAGGAAATATTTTCCTAAAAAAAACTTCCGATAGGTGGCGCGTGGGTCGCTATAGAGGCGTTGGACTGCAATAAACTAACGGGCAAGAAACCTTGCAATAATGAAGCACTAAATGAATTAAACAGAATGCGAAATAAAAACTAAAAACTAGAAAATAAAAATAGGTAAAAAAACTTTTTAAGTTAAACGGTTTTATGTTATACATACATTGCAATGTTTAAGATAAATGTACTAAAAACCAAAAAATAATAAAATAGATACAGTCGTGGGAATTATAAACATTTGCATAGACTAGACTAAAATAAAACCGGGGGGCACGTCAATTGTCTACAAATTATCGACTTAATGTGCGATAGAAGAATCGTTTAATTCGTCGTTAGGCAGTTGGCCCGCAGACGGTGAGGAAAATACTTACTATTTTCTTGCTCATGGAAATTCCAATAGTTATACACTCCATGTTAATAAAAGAGATGTTTCAACTAGTTTATCGTTGGACATTCACACGAGGAATCGTTTCACTGCTCGTAGTTTGTCTTTAATCGACAAAACATATGATAAAAGTACTACTCGCTCACCACTATGAAACCCTAAAACTCGCTTATAATCGAGCTTGCTAGCTTTTTTCCACATTCTAGCCCTACTTATCACACGTCCATCGTTGTCGGTTGAACAACTGCCTAATTATAGTGTAACATTACAAAACAAACATTTTAATCAACGATTGTAGACAATTGACGTGCCCCACGGTTTTATTTTAGTCTAGTCTATGCAAATGTTTATAATTCCCACGACTGTATCTATTTTATTATTTTTTGGTTTTTAGTACATTTATCTTAAACATTGCAATGTATGTATAACATAAAACCGTTTAACTTAAAAAGTTTTTTTACCTATTTTTATTCAAGTATATATTCTGCACTAGCATGTAACTGGCGCAATTTGCTGCAGGGTGGTTACTTATGAGCAGATCTGTACATCGATGCCTTACTTTCTCAACCTCGTATCTTAAAAAAATGCGATTTTGAGATTTTCATATCAAACGATTCCTATTTTTCTGTTATATAACTGCAACAAATTCCTATCTCAATAGATTGTGTCTATAGCAAAAAAAAATAGGAATAAATATCTTGGTATCTCAATCAATGCTTTTTTCATAACTGCGTCAAACTCTTATCTTAATATACATGTATATTTAAAGGGGTATTAATCGTTTTGTCATCCCCCGTCCGTTCGTCTGTAAACACTCTAACTCGCGCAAAAATTGAGATATTTTGATGAAATTTGGAATGCAAGTTGGTATCGAGACTGGGACGGTTGGTATTGAAAATGGGCGAAATTGGAACATGACCACGCCCACTTTTCCTATATAGAAAAAGTCGGAAATTTGGTATCTCAGCCACTAATATAGCTAGAGCGATGAAATTTTACCCACGTGTTGAGCTCTGGCCCTTATGAAAAAATTTGATGAAATTTTCGAAAATGGGCGGTGCCACGCCCACTTATTAAGTGGCAACTATTGAAAGTTTTACTGTAAAACTTTTACAAGCCCTAACTCGGAAACCCTAGCAGATATATCGATGAAATTTGGTATGCGTGATTTACTTACTTAGGTAAACGTTTGGAGGAAAAATTGTCAAAATCGGTTGACGGCCATGCCCACTTTTATATATGTGTATTGTAAAGTGACCTAATAAAGCATTTTAAGCGATATCTCTGTCAATTATAAAGATATACATATCACTGAAATTTTGCGGCAGGACTCCAACTACGGACAAAAAAACAAAACACACAAAAATTTTAGAAAATGGGCGGTGCCACGCCCACTTATTAAGGGGAAAACATTGAAAGTTGTATGAGTCATAACTCAGAAACCGTTGAAGATATATCGATGAAATTTATTACGCGTAATATACTTACTTAGGCAAATGTTTGGACGAAAAATTGCCAAAATCGGTTGACGACCACGCCCACTTTTATATACATATGTGTATTATAAAGTGACCTAATAGAAACATTTTAAGCGATATCTCTGTCGAATATAAAGATATATCATTGAAATTTTATGGAAGGAGTCCAACTATGGACATAAAATAAAAACACAAAAATTTTGGAAAATGGGCGTGGCACGGCCTACTTTTAGAAGCAGGAATATACGAGATTTCTGACCCTATAACCCTACAAATAATTGAGGTGTTGTGACGAAAATCAGTTTGTACACTTTAATAACTTGTGGTAATACATGCTCAAAAATTTAGCGAAATCGGTTTATGACCACGCCTACTTTTCAACAAAGATATTTCTGGAAAACCCTTTAGGAATTTGTAACGTGATATCTTTGTAACTAGAAGTCATAAAGGAATGAAATTTTGCACAAAGAATAATATTCATATGCTTAGTTGGATGACTGATAAAAATTTTGAAAATGGGCGTGGCTACGCCTATTTTATGCAGCACTCGCTTTATATAAATCACATCGTATTTCCCTCAAACGCAAACAAACAATGAAAGCATACAGCTGAGTATCTAATGCTCGATTCCACTCGAACTTAGGCTTCCTTACTTGTTTTTTTTTATAATATCCTCTAACAAATAAAACGTTGAATTTAAGCAAAATATTGTTTTTATTTAATAGTTTTGAAGTATCTTCGTTGTATGCATATAAGTGCAGCAAACGAGTAACTTATAAATCAAGTTTCAAAAATGAAATTATCGTTAATGCAGCAAACTCGTATCTTAAAAAATTCGTTTTATGCGTAAACGAACATAGATAAGTATATAATTTTTAATTGTGCACATAGTTATAATTCATGTCTTAATAATTGCATTAAAATTTTTACATAAAAAACGACGGTAAAAAAAATAAACAGTTTTTTTTGTTTCCTGAAAAGTTGCCTTATTTAAGATACGAGGTTGAGAAAGTAAGGCATCGATATGTGTATTTCAATGGGCTGCTATACGAAAACGCTACACACACACACATACCCACATTTCCACTTGCATTTTGTGGGCGATTGTGGGTCCCATAAGCTCATCGGTTCGATGCTTATCTAGAATTTCTGCAAATCGTTTTCTCATCAAATTGGCATAAATTAACTGTAAACCGATAATAAGTATTTACTAATTCCATGTGTGCCCCCAGCAACAACAATAAAGCATTCTTATGTTGGCGCCTTGTTGTTGCTGTTGCTGCTTAATAAAGTGGCCAAAGGAAGGAAAGTTTTGTGTGGAATGTGGCGAATTGGCCTCCTCCAAATGCATATGGGCACTTGTAAAATCTTTCGATCAAGCAAAATGCGGAGTAATTAATCCTATCTGACCAGATAAATGTATGTATAGACAGTGATGATGCCAAAGGATTTCGCACAAGTGGAGCAATTAGTGATGTATTTATGAATGAGAATGACATGCCAATTGGGCAAATGCATGCAAATACATACATACCAGACCTGTAAAATACTCAGTATATACTGGTACTAAGTACCAAATAAGTACAAGTACCACAGTAATTGTACTTAGAAATTTGAAGTAAAAGTACCACAGTACTTGTACTTGGAAATTCCAAGTACAAGTAAAAGTACTTATCAATGTATATGCAAGTACTTTTTGACAAACTATTACAAATTATTTCAAACAAAAAAATATCACCTCAGTTGATTTTGATTTAAAATTTTTATTTCAATGAAAACATTTTAAAAAGCAAAACAAAATCACAGATATGTGTAAGTACTTAAAAAGTACTTATCAGTAGAGTACATGTAATTGTAAAATTCAAGTACAAGTACTATAGTACTTGTACTTGTACTGGACTTTGTAAGTACTGAGAACTTGCACTTGTACTGGAACTTGCACTTTACAGGTCTGATACATACATACCTACACATGTATACTTTTATAAAATACACTTAATACTCTATTGAAAGAATGAAAAAAAAAACTCTTAAAGCCGTAACTAAGGAAATAACAAGGCTATACTCGAGAAATGGGCACAGCTCTATTTAGAAGTATATATAGCCGTTTCGTGGCCCATAACCGCGAGTATAGACGAAAAGAGCATTTAACTGGAGTATGGAAAACCTACAGGCTATTGGCCAAAGCTGGGTCAATCTCCAAATATTATATCTAAATAGTATTACAAAAATTCAAGTACACAGTAAAAAATGATAGTTTATTTCTAATATCTTTTGGTACTTAATTTAATCATGAACATATGAATTTTAATCCCAAAAAGTCTTATTTTGAAACTATGAGTAGTTTTACAATTTTGTTTAATCCACAATAGTTTCAAAATAAAGCCTTAAAAAGTATTAAAATTCTCTCTCGAGAGGTTTAATTACTTATATTTTAAGAAAAAATCCTGAAAAGTATAAAAACTTTCTCTTTATAACTTTTGGTTTGAAATCAAAACCAGAAACGGAAAATAATTGTCAACCATAAAATTTCTTTAGGTTTCGCTCAGACAAAAACCCAAATCTTTAAAAATAAAAATTTTTGTCTGTGATAAATATTTTAGAAATTTTTTTATTTCAGTCTTTTGGTGACAAAAAAAATTATATTTTTTTAGAATAAAACTCACTTGCTGTCTTATAAAAGATCTTTATTTCAGGGATTTAATACAGGTAATTGCAGTGTAAGAATATTTCAGCTAAAACAAAATGTTAGAGTCGCCATTTTGGCTTATTATTTCCAAAAAATTATGTAGGTATTAAGTTTTACAAGAATAAATTTTCCATGAAACCTTCGCTATCTAATTGGCAAAATGGTCGTCAATCTTTTGTCACAATTTTAATTAGTGCACTTTTTAACGTATTTGCTTCCATCTCGTATGTTATTTTAGTTTTCTTCTTTAGAGGTCTTTACGTCTTTAAGTTCCGCATTTTTAAAATAATTATTATGCTTCGCTACAACATGCAGCTTCATATTCGTGAAATAGTCGCCAACTTCATGCTGCAAATTTTTCACTGCGATTTATTTTCTTCATTGTCAGTTCGCGAACTTGTTCATTGAACGCACTTCTGGCTCTGCCCGTTCTTTTGTTGTTTTTCCAATCACGAATATTGATAAAATGTATTTGAATCAGCAGAAATTGCTTTATATCTTTTTTTCATTCACTTCAATTTTTTCTACTGAAAGTACAACTCAGTGAGTAACTGAAAAATAATAACACAGTGCTACAAAATCAGAAAAAAAAAAATATGCAGGGGCTCTCACATAGTTCTTTGGTTTCGTCATGGCCCATAAAACACTACCTCATTTGCGGTTTTTCCCCATCACTTCGTTTTTAAATTTTTTGAGTACAAATATAATACAACTCTGAAATTATTGAAATTACAACTTCGAGATGCTATAACTTTCTTGTTTCTTGATCGAATTCAATTTTTTTTTTTATTTGAAAGATGCTACTTTTACCTTCCAAACAAGCAAAATAGTTTGCAAATCGACCTAAAAATGACCAATTTTTGGTCTTTTATTCCAAAAAAAAAATAAAATTTTTCTAAAAATATTGGTTTTCGGCACGTTTTTATTGGATTTTGAAGTTACAAACAATGGGTTTTAAACCTTTATAACAAAATACATAAAATCAGCTTTCCAAAAAGCAAAAGTAAATTAAAATTGATTCAAAATTACGGTAGTAGTGCTTCATAAAGTGAGTAGGCCTTGTTTTTTTTTTTTTTGTTTTTATACCTTTCATGAGAATGAAATGGTATTATAACTTTGTGCCAAAAATTTTTTGTCGAAAGTACCAGAAGGAAGCGTGGGGGACCCCAAAATATATACCGATATGATCAGAATCACGAGCTGAGTCGATTAAGCCATGTCCGTCTGTCCGTCCGTCCGTCCGTCCGTCCGTCTGTGTGAACGCAAACTAGTCCCTCAGTTTTTGAGATATCTGAATGAAATTTGGAATACAGGTAGGTTGTTATATGCAGCTGATCATTTGTCGGAATCGGCCGAATCGGACCACTATAACATATAGACAACAACCGATTATTCAGATATACATATATGAAAATTTTGGGGTGTAATTTCTGCATAGCCTCCCCATTTAAACAGCTAAGGCCATGAAACTTTGAAGTATTTGTACTCATATTGGCCTAAACAAGGCTACCAAAAATTGTCAAGATCAGACCACTATAACATATAGTTCCCCTACAACCGATTGTTCAGATATACACATTTTGGTGTATAACTCCTCCATTTTAACAGCTAACGGCGTGAAACTTTGAAGTATTTGTACCCATATTGGCCTAAACAAGGTTACCGAAAATTGTAAAGATCAGACCACTATAACATATAGTTCCCCTACAACCGATTGTTCAGATATACACATTTTGGTGTATAACTCCTCCATTTTAACAGCTAACGGCGTGAAACTTTGAAGTATTTGTACCCATATTGGCCTAAACAAGGTTACCGAAAATTGTAAAGATCGGACCACTATAACATATAGCTCCCATACAACCGATTGTTCAGATATGGAAATTTTGGGGTATAACTTCTCAATTTTAACAGCTCAGACACCATTTTTTCTAATAAATCCTTCCATAAATAACCCACACAATTGAAATTATAAATTATACGTACTAAATCAGGCTATGTACATACATGCATAGGTAACTTTTCATTTCCCCACTCATGAAAGGTATGAAGTCTTCGGTACGGACGAAGGCAGCCGCGCTTTTACTTGTTTGGATTAACTAAGGGAATATTTATAGTATTTTTTTCACCAACTACAAACGATGTACGTGGAGCCCAATCCTTTTGTTTGTAGTGTAGGCTAATTGATCGGCTGTCCCATTCGCAGAAATAGCATGGATACTTCGTATTTCCACCCTGAATACCATTTAAAATATTGAGTACCTTGAAGTCAGCTACAATTAGGCATACTGTCATATGATTCTTTAATATCGGTAGCGTAGGCCAGTGGGACTGATGGATATATGCCAGTGTTGTGTAAAAGCACAGCATTCAAACCTTAAAAATTAAATGAAACTAGAATATGTAATTACATAATAAACATTTCAAGTGTACTTTTTGTTGAACCGTCGATGAATAGACGCCAATCTCTTGGGGAAAAAATCTAAAGTAGGTAAACTGACCAATTCTGACAAGTAACAAAGAGCACACTCAGATCGCTCTATACTCAGTTTTGTGAAAGTTCATACCTACTTTGTATGCAAATATTAATCTATAAAAAAAAAAAAAACATTTTTAAAACACAAAAACAAAGGCTTACTCACTTTATGAAACACTACTACCGTAATTTTCAATCAATTTTAATTTAGTTTTGCTTTTTGAAAAGCTGATTTTATGTATTTTGTTATAAAGGTTTAAAACCCATTGTTTGTAACTTCAAAATCCAATAGAAACGTGCCGAAAACCAATATTTTTAGAAAAAATTTATTTTTTTTTTGGAATAAAAGACCAAAAATTGGTCATTTTTAGGTCGATTTGCAAACTATTTTGCTTGTTTGAAAGGTAAAAGTAGCATCTTTCAAATAAAAGAAAAAAAATTGAATTCGATCAAGAAACAAGAAAGTTATAGCATCTCGAAGTTGTAATTTCAATAATTTCAGAGTTGTATTATATTTGTACTCAAAAAATTTAAAAACGAAGTGATGGGGAAAAACCGCAAATGAGGTAGTGTTTTATGGGCCATGATGAAACCAAAGAACCATGTGAGAGCACCTGCATTTTTTTGGTGTAGCACAGTGTAATTAAAGTTACTCACAGACAAAAATATAAATTATTTTTGTCTTTTGATTTGAATCTTTCAGTGAGTTTTAAAATTTTTGTCTTCAAATAATTGTTATTTTAAAGACCTTTTGAAAGTGTTGACTGAAATTTTCGATGTCTGATCAAAACCAAAAAAATAGCTCTGTTCAATAACAAAAAATTTTTACGAATTTTTCGTAAAAAATGACAGCTCTCCATATACAAATGACACTTTTTAAGAAAAACTCGTAACAATTTTTTGTTATTGAACACAGGTAATATTAGAAAAAATGTGTCAAAATAAATAAATACAAAATGTTTCTTAAAGTGAAATACGATGGAGAAATAAAATTTAATAAAGCAAAGCGAATTGTTCATGGCTGACGAAACAATTGTATCATGTGAGTAATACAGGAGATTAATTAAATATTATGAGGGTAAATTTTGTTTTATTTTATTTTATTTTATTTTATTTTATTTTTTTCAGTCCTAAGGCAGCTGATGGTCTCCCTAGATACCTCAATATCCTTACAATACCGCGACAGTGTCGAAATTTGTGTGGTAAATTTAAAAGAAATTGAAGGTAGTGTGTTTAACACGTTAGCTGCCAGTTTATCACCGGTGATCACGACAAAAAAACTAGCTCCAGGTACCAGGAAAAAAAATACTTTTTGCTTTTGTATTATAACGGGATTTTTACCAAGAGTAAAAGCCATGCTTCCGACGCGTCTGAGCAAGTTTTTAAGCTGTGACAACCTGGCGAGCATTTGCTTTTTTATTATTTTATAATTTTATCTAAATTTTGAGCACCTAGGCGTGTATCTCCGGTGGTACACTGGCACCTGGGGTGGTTTTTCATCGTAATCATCGGTGATCCACTGACAGTGAACGAGCTAAATTCGAAAAGGGATCAGCTCATTCTAGTTTTCTTGTATTATCGAGGAAAACAAAACAACAAAGACCTTATGTGATAACCCATGTCGTAATATAATAGTATTTCAAATAAAATAAACATTTCCATGTACATACATATTTTTAGTTTTGATTTAATTCCAAAAAGTATAGTATTTATTCCAATTTTCGGATAGATGTTATACTATTTCAACTATTTTTAATACCAAAAATATTCTAAACATAATTAAAATTTGGTTTTGATTTAATTCCAAAAAAGTATTAATTAGACACCAAGAATAATCTCTGTCTCTCATATTCTCTTCTTTTTTTTAAACCAGACTGGTTTTAATGTTATACTTTTTGGCATTGTTATATATAAATACCAAAATGGTATTAAAATTAAACTAAAATTTTTACTGTGCACTAAATGGCGAGCTGCTTAGAAGAGGCCTCTGATGTAATAAGCATAAAAGCGAATTTGGTTTAATGGGTTGTCTCTTGTGCTTGTTAACATAAAGATCATAACCTTTGAGATATTAAGAAGTATTAAACAAGCTCATAACGAAGTAATTAGTAGTGATTTTTGTTCGTTTACTATGTACTAGAAAATAGAGAGAGGTGTTATAAGCCGCACAGTAGAAATTAGTAACACTGGTTGGAATGGAATGGAATCGAGGTGAGCCCGTAAAAACTATGTCTTTCCTAAGCGCTTAGATATACATAATTGCCCATTGTACTTAAGGCCTTTAGAAAGGATCAGAACATAGGGAAAAGATGTAATAGTGGAGGCCGGATTACTTTGCAAACTTCCCAGATTCTTTAAAAAATCTTAGAAGTTTGACAAGTGGTAGATATATGTACATCCGACCGGAGAATGTGCAATCTTATAGCATTGACAGACAGCAGCGATAATCCGGAATATCTAGCCAATTCGAAGTTAACTTGAAAATTAACTGGAGGTAATCCGGAATATCTGTTGAGTTAGTCTTCAAAATTTTAGCGGATTAGGGTATTTTCTAATGACATCTCTGGCGAAAAATCTCTATTGTGAATGAAAGTGAAGAAAAAGAAGAATCCAATGCATATCTTGGAGGGTAGGCGCATAGGCGAATTCAGAAATTTCCAATGTATTTTGTTATTGTAATTGGTAGAGTGTAAAGTCAAAATGATATTTCGCCTTGATTGAAATCTGAATTCGTTTGGGACTCGCCCATTCCTATTGACAATGATGTAAATTCGCCATGATTTTGATATTACACTCTACCTTTGGAAATACAAAAAAGAAGTTTTTGAGTTCGCCGCTGCGCCTACCTTCCTTCAGCTCTTTTGTCAATCCGCAATACTTGCCATCTGTCAGAGTAAAATTTGAATCGAATTAATTTTTGCGGTAATCGGGATGATCGCTGCCGTCTGTCAAGCCTATTAGTCTAGCGAAGGCCGGACAAGGTGCAGAGAAAACACTCTGAGCCATCGTCGTGCTCTTCTAGACAAGATAGGCATAGTGAGCTCTCGTTGATGCCTATGATTGCCATGTGCTGTCCCCATGGATTGTGTTATGTAATCAACCTCACGAGGGCACAAAGCTCCCTCCTTGTCTGCTTGAGGAGGAAATTTGTTACTACACTGTAAGGCTTTTTCAGAAAACACTTTATAATTTTACAAGACTTTTTAGAGTTCTCGTGAGTTTCCCTCATGGAGTCACTGATGTACTTCACAATGGCGCTTCACTTGGTCATGTTATTGGCTGCGGTTTAGTTGGTTGTTCTCTGGTTACTGCCATTGCAATGCCATTGGTTGCATAGAGTGCGACCGTTCGCTTGATGGTAATGCGGAAAAACACTCAAAGGGTATGTCGCCCTTTGCATAGACATTGTAATTTCATTCATTTTCATTTAGTAAAGCTCAACACAGCAACGAAGAGCTCGGCTTAACATGATAACTTGTATGCAAGCGCATGAGCCATGCTTTTCAATTTTGTATTACCATTAATTCGACACATTTATTCCGCTTACATACATATGTGTATCGGTCAGGGACCGTAATCATTATGAGTTTTGTAATAAAAATCGCCATTTAATCATTACATATTGAGTTTTTTTATATTTCATCAAAAATAATCATTTTCTTTTAGTTTTATTTTTTTTTGATCAGAAATAACACTTATTCCTTGAGCGATATGTAATCGTTCAGAAATAATCATTATTGTGTGAGTTTTAGTTTTTTCGATCAAAAATATCACTCATTCACGAATTTATATCGATGGGAATTTTTCAGTAATTATGTTCTAGAGCACTTCAGAGAAAATTTGAGTTTTTCGACCTAAGCAAAAAAATAATACTCAAAGAATAATTTTTATTTCTGAGCGATGAATATATAACTCAAGGAATAAGTGTTATTTTCGATGAAAAAAAAAACAAAACTAAAAAAATAATGATTATTTCTGAGCGATAAATATATCACCCAAGGAATAAGTTTTATTTTTGATCAAAAAAATAAAACTGGAAAAATAATGATTATTTTTGACTTTTATGGATATCGCTTAAAATTTTTCGATTATAGTGGATTCGGATAGTGCTCTTTCAGACATGCACACACACAAACTCAATACTCTTCTACGATGTTTGTAAGTATTTGATTTTTTTCACTGAAAATATAACGAATAATGATTATTATGGGTCCCTGGTATCGATAGATCATCGGCCAGATAATATCGATAACTAAAAATTAATAATAATGTAAAGAACCGAGACCCAATAAATAAATTTAGCATTTATACATAAATATTTAATTTTCATAATGTAATTTGATAGCCACACAAACAAACACACATAGCTGTTAATTAATTTTTACACAAAACTACAATAATAAAGTAACTGTACTTAGACCGGCCAGCGTGCGGTCTCCAACTACAACTTTGCCTTGCAATATGACACCACTTTGATATTTCCATGCCTTTTCGTTTGGCTTAGTACGAGTATTTTGTTGTTGTGCCCATGCTGTGGTCATCTCGATCATCCGACCAAACTGAACCCTCAAGATCTGTTCTGATATTCTTCTTTCGAATATCGGTTTAGCGTTTTATGATGCATTGCCAGCTCATCAATGTGTTTGTTCTTTGTTAAATTTTCGTCATCACTTTATCACTGCCATTTGCATTCACGCATTTTTATTTCTCTTGCTTTTTTTTTTGTCTTCACTTCTTATCTCCCTCGAATCGTTTTTGGGGTGTGAATTACACACTCGTCTCTACAACTTATTAGGTACCCAATAAACACAACGGATTTGCCTCGAATTCGAGACGAGTTCGCTTCTCTGATTATATTATCGCGGCGATAGTTCGCGACGATAGATCGGCGAATCCGAATTCCCAGGTGAGTCACCTCTCATTAGCGATTCGCGTATTTTTATGTTCTCGGATCGTTGGCAATTCGAGATTTGAGATCATTAGCGAATACATTCTAGAAAATCTTCTTCTGCGAATCCGCCTCGAATTCCCCACGATATCATCCGAACTTTTAAATTTCTCGAGTGGGGTTTTAAAGAGTAAATTAAAGCCCAACAGGGAATTTCTTCGTGTAAAGCAAGATCCAACAAAATTAATAAATGCTATTGTGATAATTGATTTTTCTCGAGTCCTTCTCGAACTCGATACGAATCCGAAAAATAACATTCACCTCCGCGAATTCATCTCGAGTTTGCCACGATACCATCCTCGCTTTTGTGTTTATTGGGTATGTATTATGTGCGACTGAGTGTCTTTATTATAAATTTTTATTTTATTTTTCGTTGGTTATTACGCTGACAACTTTGGTTTTTATGTGTATCTACGGATGTACGCATCAGACCATAAATATGTATGATTGTGTCGTTCTTGCACAATTGTGGTCGCCTTCATCTCATGCTGAGTTGTGCGCTGTCAAAATGATTGAGCTGCTGTTTTTCGTCGTTTCGCTCGCTGCAGGATTTTCGGTCCCAAATGTCAACGCTCACTTTAATCACATCGAATTTGATCCTATTAACTGGCTGAATGTGTTTTTTATTGTTTTCATGTTTCAATTAAGTGACTGTAATATGGTGATGATTATTATTTCTTCGAATTTTAGTTGAATGCTCTGCTGGAGGAAGAGCAATACCAACCAATTTTTTTGGTTCCCTTGGCAGCTAAGCCACTTTTCTTAGCTGCAATTGGAACTTGTTTTTAGGAGGAAATAATGGCCCGATTTAATTACCGCAATTTATTGAAAAAGTTGTATGATTTCCACTTCTTTAGAGTTATTTTTCTCTTGGCAGCTAAAAAAATGAACTGTGAGCATTTAACCCGGCGCAGAAAACAGAAATAGGTCTAATTATTTGGCCGCCGTAATGTTGACCGCTGACGAAAATTCCGTTCCCGCTGCAGTTCTTTGCACCAGCATGCGAAATTGTTAGTTTGAATTTTGTCAGCGCGTCACCGTCACCCGTTATCCGCTGACCCGTCGCAGTTCTGTTCCGGGCATAAGCAGGCAGGAGCGTACGCATCTGAGGCATATTAATCCACCCGCTAGCTGACTTGATGGAGGAGGTGTTGTCATGACGCTAGTTACCGATGACTTAGCGAGGACAATGAGGCGAAACATTTTAGGCATAAATTCCTCAGTCACCTCGGCTAAGTGATGGCGAACACGCTGCCTTTCTGATACACCGAAGCTCCTCCACTTGGCTCTGGCTGTTGAACTGACCAAGGGAAAATCGTGGTGCCGATCGTGTAAACCTCCCACCATCCCTCCAACTGGCCTACAGGCTAAGTCTGGTACAGCTCCGCCCTTCATTCAGCAGCTTCCAGTAATATATACATATCCATGGGGATGGTGGTGTCCAGCACCAGAGCCAGCATACTAACCGGAGTCTCCGTAGTTTCTCCGTAGCTTATAGACGCAGTCGTCACCAAAAGCGAAAGTTAAAATAACCCACAGCGGCACTAACAATCACTGAACATCGAAAGGAAAGACTTGATTCGTCACCGCCCTTGGCCCGACTGCTGCTCTGTCTTTAGTATGCTCTATGCCGCACTATCGCTGCCATACGCCTGGTGCGACTCCCCCATCTTCCACGCTAGGCGACCGCTCGCCGCTCTAAAAGCGTCACCACTGGCCACTCTGAGATCCCTGTATCCATTGCCGCTTAAGCCCTTTCGAGAATCTTCGATATCAGCAGCTGCCAGCCGGGGTGTCCACGTCTGTAAAAGTCTCCTTCTCTCTTCCCACCATCTCACTCTCTCGTTACGGAAAGCTGCCGCCCTCTAAACACCTTAGGCCGTGTGTGTATGTGTTCGACCGTAACACATATGTAATTATAGTGGTTTTACTCAGTGGGGGTTTGCGGAACATCTATTCGATCTCGGACAGACTGAGCGCTAGCTTAGCCTTCGACAAAGCCCAACTCATACAGCAAAATATGATTGCGTTTTAAAAACAATTTAAAACTACCCAGTTGGGAAAGGTAATGTATGGTCATCTATAAATGGATATAAAGGCCATAGGATCTATACATTCCAGAATGCATGATTTTTTTCATTGTGATGTCCTAGGAAAGTCATGCATCCAATTCCCTGCCAATGTAAGGCAAAAAGGAATGTTTGGATGAGAGTCGCTCTTGCCGTGATCTCAGTGTCGGTTTATTTTCTCACTTAAAAATAAAAAATACTTTTTTTTGCATTTTTCTCTTCATTCTCTCGGCATCCGAAATATGTAACTTCTCTCCAGCTTGTTTTCCTCTGCTTCTCTCATTGTCGCATCATCTTCCCCTTCACTGCTTCACCCAACGCCTTCATATAGTGGGGCATTCAACATTATATTGATCTTTAGTGCCGCTTTTATACGTCCGTTTGTTCGAAATAGACTCTGTGAATTGTTGTCGTCATTGTAAAAAGCAAAACTAGAGAAAACCTGATTCTCCTAATTGTTTTTTTTTTTTTTTGCGAGATTCAATGTTATAGCTGAGAGCCGATGACTGACCTCTTCGCTTACTTTGGGTTGCATTCTCGAATGTATCCGATTTCCTATAAGTTGGAAGCCACACAACATAGAGCTTAGATGAAATCATAGTTTTTTTTGGAATACATACTATAATGCAAATTTTTCGTACATCTTTTCATGCGTCCGCAAGGTCATGCATGACCACCTTTTCAACAAGATATTCCGGACGTACATGCATACATATGTACATATATGTGTACCCAATAAACACAGAAGCGAGGATGATATCGCTGCGAATTCGGGGCGAGTTTGCGAAGGCAGAGTTTAGCGAATGTAATTTCTCGGACTCGCCTCGAGTTCGCGACAAGTTCGAGAAAATAGATTTTCGCGATATAATTTTTTCTATTTTTTTAAGTTGTTTTGCACTAAAAAAATCAATATAGTTCTGAAATTTTACATTTAGACCTGAACTCGAATATTACAGTTCCGCAGATGATATCGTGGAGAATTCGAGGTGAGTTCGCGAAAGTAGATCAAATCAATTTTTAATCAAATAAATAAATACGAGTATGTAGAAAAAACAAAGGACTTAATTTAATTTCTTTTTTGTTGTGATTTTATTTAATGCAACAACGGAATAAAATAAATATTACTGCTTAAATTTGTTTGAAAAGCTTTTGTTACTTGATGAAAGTTAACCTTTATTTATAAAAATATTTTAAGTGCTTTGTATTATTTTATACGGATTTAACCCATTGCCAGTAAACCTAACACTGAAATGGCCAATATAAAAAATCTCGTATCGCCAATGATCAAACAATTAAAAATTCTTGAATCGCTAATGATAAAAGATTCGAATCGCCAACGATCCGAGAAAATAAAAAATCTCGAATCGCCAGCGATCCGAGAATGAAGAAATTCTCGAAAAGTGATAGGTGACATGCTTACGAATTCGGATTCGCCGATCTATCGCCGCGAACTATTGCCGCGATAATATAATCAGAGAAAGCTAATCAGACGCGAATTCGAGGCGAATCCGTTTTGTTTATTGGGTATGTAGTACTATATAACTATGTACATTCTAACCATATAAGAGCATGGAACCCCGTAGAGGAATTCTTTAGGTTGATGTTGATGAGTTGGAAGATATAAGCGCAATACTCACTATTCGGTGTGCCTTTAATTTCTTATACGCCAATAACTGAGATACATACATACCTACATATGTATGTATGCACCTCTGACTACATAACACGTTCAACAGGTGTATGAATGCGCAGAGACAATTACGAAAGTTCCGTTCCTGCTCAAATTTTGTGTTGTCATTTTATTATGCGTTTATACCAGATTGCGCACCATGTCTATTCTGTGGAGTTAACCGACGAAAGAAACACAATTGTTGAGTTTTAAACATAGTACGAGTATTAAGAAACGAAAGTACAGCAAACATATGCATTACAAAAGATAACACTACCCGACAAAAAAAATATCCTCGACATTTGATACATGATTCCTATGTAGAATTTTCTGCTGATTCCAAATATGTAATCAGATGGTTCAAAAGTAGAACAGTTTTCGAGATATTTTGAAATTTCAGTTTTTGAGATAAGAAAAAAAAGTAGGATTACTAATTAGTCAATATCTCCGCCATTACCGTCTCGATTTTTACGTTATTTAATTTTGTTTTGAGAGGATGAAATACCCTTTCCAACAAAGCCAAAATAATTAAAATCGACCTTTAATTGACGGAGTTATAGCGATCAAAAGATTTTTTTTTATGAAAATTTTCAGTTTTTTTTTTCGATATTTATATACTTTTTTGTATTTTTTTAAAGAAATATTAAATATCCTCCTTGTTTCACATTTTGAGTCAATAGCCTATTTATTAGTGAACATTTTGGCACTTTCCGGATTATAATCTGTGGAAAAATGGAAAAGTTATAAAAGATTAAGTGAAGAAACCTATATTTATATTTTCATTGAACTTCCAAATCTGGCAAATGTAAACCACTATAACAATAACACTAGTTTACAGCAAAAAATAACAAGAAATCGCGGTATAAGGGAAAATTGGCATGGCCCCCCTGAGCTCAAAACTATTTATTTTTATTTTTTGCACGATTAGGCTTTTGAGATAACGGTAATTTTGTGTTTTTTGGTTATCACTTCATTCAAAAATACTTTTCGCTAAAGTTACATGTGCCATAACAGCTAACAGTACCTCGTTCAAAAGGTAATTAAAATACGCTTTTAACGACATACCACCTGTGGTGGTTGAGTACAAACTCACTGAGCCATAGCTGGTCAAAGTCAAAATTTTGTGGATTTTTTGCAATTTTTTTTTAATTTTGATTTTGAAAATAGGTTTTTTATAAGAAGTTGGGAAAATCAGCAAAAGATTTATTTTTAAAAATTAGCCTATTAAATTGCAAACACTTTAAGCGTAATGTTACCAAGATCCCATTAGTACTTTATTTTTAGCGATTTTTTTCAGGTGAAACGAAAAGGATATTTTATAGACGAAAAACTTGGTTAGGTGACCCAACTATGTGAAAACGACTTCATAGCTCAAAAGGACATTAGAGCGATATATAGAGCTCCACCAGACTAAAATAATGACATATCAATTTTCCAAATCGGGTCTCAAATAAAAAAGTTGCAAAAAAATAAAAAACATTTCCGCGGTATTTCGCGGTGTAAAAAAGAAAAAAAAATTGTCCAGAAACCCTCTCAACATAAGCTTCATATCTAAGTGACGACTTTTACAACGGTGAGCGTTCTCACGGAGAAATAAAAAAAAACATGGGATTGCGATACCAAAGCCATTGGAATGTCAGGGACATTGAATGATGAGCCATTTTTGCTGGTTCCTTCTTCGAGAAGAACAAAATGTACCAAAACGGCGAAAACTATCAACATTTAAACACTTTTAATATACATAAAAATAAAAAAAATGGAGGTTAAGTACAAGATTGTTATAAAATATAAACATAGGTTTGTTCATTAAATCTCTTATAGCATTGTAATTTTTCTACGGATTATAATCCGGAAAGTGCCAAAATGTTCACTAAGAAATAGGCTGTTGACTCAAAGTGTAAAACCAGGAGGATATTTAATATTTCTTTAAAAAAATTACAAAAAAGTATATGAATGTCGAAAAAAAAAACTGAAAACTTTCACAAAAAAAATTTTTGATCGCTATAACTCCGTCAATTTAACGTCGATTTTTATTATTTTGGCTTTGTTGGAAAGAGTATTTCATCCTCTCAAAAGAAAATTAAACAACGTAAAAATCGAGACGGTATTGGCGGAGATATTGACTAATTAGTAATCCTACTTTTTTTTCTTATCTCAAAAACTGAAATTTCAAAATATCTCGAAAACTGTTCTACTTTTGAACCATCTGATTACATATTTGGAATCAGCAGAAAATTCTATATAGGAATCATGTATCAAATGTCGAGGATATGAAAATTTTTGAAATTTTGTCGGGTAGTGTAATAAAAATTATTTATACATATTTTCATTGTTATACTTGCAATTTACATTTACAACCTTTCTTATTATGTAGTACACATAAGTAAAAGCTGAGCATGCTATAAAAGTGAAGTTGCATATCTACTACGTATATGTATGTATGTATGTATATTAAAAACTGTCACAACAAACCAGAATGAATTTAGCGAGGAACTGCACATCAAACTGTTAAGCTTATATATCGGTGTATCCTAGCATAACTGCGAATCCTTGAGGACAATCTTACTCTTTACTGTTTAAACTGGTATAAAACTCTTATCGAGGGCTATTAGCGAGGAAGGATATCCATACACACGTATCGCTTCAAGAGACTTTTCCTATATGTTCGCATAACTGCGAATCCTTGAGGACAATCTTGCTCTTTACTGTTTAAACTGGTCTAAAACTCTTATCGAGCGCTATTAGCGTGGAGGGATATCCATACACACTTATCGCTTCAAAGGAATTTTGCTATATGTTCCAATTACGTAAAGTTCTCGATAAACACATGTATATAACTGTAAATCTATGTATATTTGACTCGAAATTGATTAAACATCATCAAGTAGGTTTATGCTAAGGAGAGCGTATTATGCCATTCAATATATATTTTATATGTTTATGTAAGTTTACATTTTATCTAAAACATAACTGTTATACGGGAGCATTTCGCTAATTGTTATACAATAAAATGCTCATTCTCGCTCTCTCTACGTTAGATAATGTAAAATAGTGAGCGTGAGAGTGAGAGAGCGAGAAAGCCTGTTTATCAGGTTTAGAATGCTAGAGTGAGACTGAGCGCTTGAGAGATAGAGAGCGCATACGCAGATTTGACGTTATCAAAACACATACATATCTATATATATATTTTGTTTTTATGTCAAATTATAAGATACACAATAAATTCTGTGTTGCATGGCTATTTTATGAAACATGTTTATGGTTTGAAATTATGCAATTACAATGCTTACTTTCTAAATAGATATGTAAATGCGCATATATTTTTATGGATTTTCAATAATCCATTGTAAGTTTTGGCATCTAGCTTAGCCATTTAATCAAGGACAAAAACCAATTAAAGAGCCCAACACCACTTTTTAGTGCTAAGCCACTTTGATAGCAGAAATATGTAAGTGAAGGGTGTGAGGGCAGCCAAAGTGGCCATGGCGCGTGCACAGTAAACAAAAACAAATCATTATTTATATGCAATAATACCAAACGCGTCGAAATTTTGTATCCGTCAAATGGGCGGCGAAGCATAGCAGCTCAATAAGATAGATGCAATCAAACAACCAAACTCATTTACAGTTATTTTTAGCCATGTTGGCTATGCCGAGAGCAGCGTGAGCGTTAACAAATAATCGCTCCGTGCAACGACAAACAACCAAAAAAATATGTATGTATCTAGATAAAACGAATATTTCAGATAAATTTTGTAAATCGTTGACGCTGGCTGCTTGTTTGTAATGCAATCGGAAACGACGGAAGCGTAATACGGAAGTTCATCGATGGCAACAGCAGACAGTGCGGGGGCGCAACATCAGCTGAGTGCGTCTAGTACCTAGTCGTGGTCGGTATTCATGTCGTTATCGTTGCCACCAAAAGGGCCGACAGCAGTCACACATGCAACAGAGTATCTTGTATCTGTCTGAGCACGGCGCAAGATAGTGACACAGAGAGAGAGCGGTGGCATGTGGGAGAGCGTGAATTTGCGCGCTAGAGAGCAGAGCGCGGCAAGCAAGCAATACGAATGCCAACAACAATAGTAAACACATGAACGGAACCGCTTTTTGTATAAATGGTCTGCCAACAGATGTTGCCATTTTTCACACTCCACGGCCGTTTTGACTTCGTTGCGCTGTCGCTGCCACTGCCGCTGCTGCGGCTATTGGCTTCTGCTTCTTCTACTGCCGCCGCTGATACACAACATTCAGGCAACTCAGCCATGCAGTGTGCTCAGTTAGAGCTCACCGCTGCCGATTCAGTTTTGTGTTATTCGTCGGTACGTTTGGACGCGTCTTAGAAAGCGGTGCTTATGTCGCTGCTGCTGCTTGTCGCGCGCTCTATCAACCAAATTTAATAAAGCACAAGTGTTTTTGGTAGAAGAAAAATTGTGAAGCAATTAGAAACCATACCTTTTAATAAAAAAAAAATCAGCGCTGCTGCATTGCACGGCGGCTGAAACGCATTGCGAACATGTGCAGCTCGATTTGTGGCAAGTAAAAAAAAAACATGCATATGAGATTGCGTGCAAAAATGTGTTTAGTTCCAATAAGAATGAAATCTATGTGATTTGCAACTAAAATGAGTAGGACAAAGAATATTTGCAAAAGTGTTGCAACATAAAACGCTGTGGCAAGTAAGCAAACTCAGCAATTTATTGTAAAGCAAAGAACAAAAGAGTGAAACAAAAATTGAAAAATTATTACATATCTATTTTGGCATTTACAGTTAGTGCGCGTTAACAAAATTCTTGTGTTGCGGCCAACAGCTGCCGCTTCTGTGTGTAACGCGCAGCTTGTTGTGGCACAAAATGTGAAAAGCTAACAAAGCAAAGTCGATAAGAAAATTTGTGCAAAAAAAAAAGTTAATAGAAATTGCAAAAATTTAGTTCCTTATTTGTAAAGAAAAACTACAAAACAAGTTGAAAGTGTAGAAGCAGCAGAAAACAGCGAAAAACGCGCAAGGAAACCATGACATCCTTCAAAACCAAACAGCGCCGAAGCTTGGTGCAGAGGAGGCATTAAACAGATAAATGTAGGTCGATTTACAAAAGCAAAAACAAACCAAAATACTTACATACAATCACACATAATAGATACTAACACACAAACAAAAATCTAAAATTTTTAATTATCTTTATGCTTGTGTTATCTATTACTTATTCACGGCATCCACGTTTGCTGAATGTTTGAATAACGCACCAGCGCCACCAGCGCCGCCAGCGCCTTTTGCCATCTACAACCCAGCCCCAAAATCCAAACCAAAACCGCTTTTTGTGTTGCGGCATGACGGCGCCAAGGCACTGCAGCGCTGTGGCGTTGTTTGTTTGTATGTATACATACATACATAAATGTTTTTGGGTTCGAAGGAGGCAGCACATGATGGGCGATGGGTGGGATACCACCTTCAGCGTAGAAACAGCAGTTGCTCCTCGCCAGAATGCTTGTGTCTACAATGTCGAAAATTTCTGTTGTGCTTGGGTAGGGAGAGCGTTCTCAATGGAGAAATCCGTGAATTAAGAGCACAGTTTTGGATAGCAAGGCTTGGTGCTTCCCCAACTGGCGCCTGACTCCTGCTTCCATCCCAGCATACTGGAGCCAGGCGCCGTTTATGCAAACAGTAATGAATAATTATCGCTAATGAAATGCGTGCGAGTATGTCCGTGTGGGTGTATGAGGCTAAGACCCCATTACCCATTAAACATTGAAAAAGAAATTCTCAAACGTTTGAGAAAATATTGTTTCTCAATTTGAGAATCAGCATACATATATATCATTTGAAAATAAACATATTTTCAAGTGGTTCTCAAACATGTTTATCAATTTAAGAACAATTTGAGAAGCATTTGAGAAAAAATTATGTTTGAAATAGGTTTGAGAAAATGGACGTTCTCAATTTGAAAATCAGCCCAAAATGCCATATTAAAAATGTGCCCTTTAGTTGGAGAACGCTATCAAGGGAAATTTGAGATGCATTTGAAATAAACGTTTGAGGTTTGAGAAAAGCGTTAATTCTCAAATGCATGTCAAATTAAGAATAAAGAAAAATGTTTATTGGGTAAACACTGAAAAATAAATTCTCAAGCGCTGGAGAAAACATTGTTTCTCAAGTTGAGAATCAGCATATATATCATTTGAAAACAAACAAGTTTTCAACTGCTTCTCAAACATTGTTTATCAATTTAGGAAGCATTTGAGAAAAAATTTATCTTTGAAATGGGTTTGAAAAAATGGAATTTCTCAATTTGAGAATCAGCCCAAAATCCCATATTAAAAATGTGCCTTTTAGTTTGAGAACGCTATCAAGGGAAATTTCAGATGCATTTGAAATAAACGTTTGAGGTATGAGAAAAGATTTTATTCATAAATGCATCTCAAATTGAGAATAAAGAAAAATGTTTATTGGGACGAGTCCAGCGGCGAAGAGTTACGAGTGTTGGTGTGGGTGACGTTGTGTTAATGTGTCGACGGGTGCCAAGCGCATAGATACTGTTGTTAACTACAAATACTTCAGTTAACAGTTAGTTGCATTGTTATTGAAAAAATTGCAAACAAACATTAAATGGAATTGAAATTGCTCGAGGTGAAATGAAATTGGACTTTCAAAAAGTGAAATGGAAATATACGCGGCGTTAGCATGGAGCTTGTAAACGAAATAATTAATTTTACATAAAAAAGAATCAAATAGAAAAAAAAATAAGGTTGTTCTCTCTCTGTTATTTTGGCCTGGTAAATTTGCCGAGATGACATAAGTGTGATAAATTTGCCGAGCACAACAACAAAATACACGTCTTGTCAAATTTGGAGCTTCGGCAAATTTCTCATACCCCAACCCGTGACATGTGATATCATGAGAAAAATATCACGGGAAATGCAACCATGTTATTACATTCACAATGGTCTTCTATGAGAAGTGAGTTTGAATTTATGTCTCTAGTTCATTTTTTAAGTATTTTATTTTATTCAGATAAAAAATTAATTAATTCGAAATTGAAGCAAGCAAAGCAAAGCGACAACAGTTGTATAAAGAGTGGAAAGAATATGACTAACATGCTAGTTCACAATGAACTCAGTTAGAATTTTATTTTCTTAAAGGTGCGCTCTCTCTGTGTGGCAAATTTCTCAAGATATCATGATATCTCGGCAAAAATATTAACACAGAGAACAACCTTAATATTTTAATTTATTTCTCTGTTTTATAAATGAAAAAAACAGGTTTCACTAACACAGCAAAATTGGTTTATTAATTAAACTTGCAATTGTTTGTTATTTTGATATTTTTTGTCTGAGGGAAGCAGCAATATATGAAAACAACTTATTTTACATGAATTGGGCGCGACTTTCAAACGTTCGATTAAAGTTGTTGCCTGGCCTTTTTCAGCGTGATTTTTGCCAAATAATTTTCCATAAAACGCTAAAGGGATACTGAGAACTTCGCCAAACTCAATGTTTAATTAACACAAGCTTTAGCCAGTCATAAATTACTTACATACTTAATTATAGGCTGGCTCAGAATGATTATATCATTTTCACTACAGTTTGTGATAAGATAATGAAGATGGCACATTGCTCAAACCGGTTTATAAACAAAGCAAATTTGATAAGGGATGACGGAAATTCGTTCCACAATACATTTTATCAATATTTTTTGCTCCGTTGTTGTTTCAAAGATGCGTGGGTCAACAACGGAAGCTGCCTTTAACTTAACAAACTAAACTTTTGGATAAATTACTTTTGCCTTCAAGTAAACCAGGAAGACCGTTGGAAGTAATTGTCACCAAAAAAACAAATTTTTGTTTGCGTTTTTCTCTTCATCTTCTCTCCATCCGGATCCCAATTAAAAGTATGTAGCCTCCGCTCGTTCTCCCTTTCTTCTCTATTTCTTCGTCTTCACTGCTTGCTATCATTATTTCTTATTCTCCATTTTCTTCTTTATTTTATATTCTCCTCCGAATTCGAACCATAACATCAACCTGAAATTCAATCCAATTACATAATGGAACATTCAACATAATATTTTGAATTTTGGTGATCGTTTTATACCTACTTAACTATTTCGAAAAAGAATCTATGAATTTTATGAATCATTGTAAAAACAAAATTAAAAAAATTTGATTCTCATTATTGTTTTTGTTGGAATCTTGCTTAGAAGATTAAATTTAATATACACTCAGAAAAAAAATCATCAACACGATTCATGTAAAATTAACACGATCGATCTTTACACATAGAACAGCAACAATTTTTTTCAAATTACACGATGTTTGAAACATGATTTTGGCTTTGTAACTGTCATCTGAAAATTTGGTAAATTCAACCAAATTTTATTGTTGAACACATGAAGAAATTTTAAAATATACAAGATGATTCAAATATAAAATTTTATTCCTAAATGTCATTTGGATTTTGGTTTATTTAACATGATGATAGTGTCAATATAAACTAAAAAAAATGTTAGAAAAATGACGTCCCAATTTTAGTGTTAATACAAAATGAAAACAAATGTGAAAACAACAAGAACCACAATTAACAATAAAATTTGGTTGATATAACACGAAACAATGTTCAAACATAAACGTCATTTGTGATTTTGGTTAATTCAACACGATCATAGTGTCAATGTAATCTAAAAAAAAGTGTTAAAAAAGAACGTCAAAACTATTTTGAAACATACATAATTTTTTTGATCATTTGAAGTCTGATTTTCGTGCAAAACGCAAATTATAATTAAAAAAAAAGGAAAATTTTGTGCCGTGGTAGTGATGCGAGTTTAGCATCATTGTCAGTTCGCGATAGTAGGTTTTCGATTTATATTTTCAGTTTGCAGGTGAGTTAAAAGAGGATTACATTTTTGTTTCTAAAAGTATTTAATGTTCAATATTTTATTTTTCCTCTTCAAAGGTTCCAATATCACGAGGAGGTTTTTTAGCGAATGGGGGTTTGCGTGCAGCATGTGGTTTTTACATTAACGGCCAAACATTACTCGGTGCAAGTGATAGTACTATCGCCCATGTACAAACTATCGCCGGTACATTTGTGTTCGTATGAGAAGGACGCCTTCAATTTGGTCAGTTGTGCGGGTGATGTACGAATGTGCTTAATTGAATGATTATATATTTTATGTTTTATATGTTTTTTTATTTAAAAAATAAATTGTACAATCAACAAGACTTTCTAGTTAATTTAACAATAAACTTAATTTAAAATCAAAAAGATGTTATTGTTAATTCAACAGGACCATTTCGTGTTAATTTAACCAGCTTTTATTGTAACAATTACTAGTTAAAATTGTAAAATCAACAGGAAGACTCAATACTTTTTAGTGTTAATTCTACAGTTGTCATCCTGTTAAACTAACACTTGACAGTAGTGTTAAATTTACACGATTACATGATGGCATACATTAAGCATCGTGTTGAAAAAAATTAACCACAAAATTTGTTGATTTTTGGTTGATTTCACACTATTTTTTTTCTGGGTGTACAAATTACTTAGATCGTTTCGTATCTTTGAAAGGTTTTATATTAGCCGTAGTAGAACTCTCTATAGTTCCAATGCTCCATTAGAAGAACTTTATCAGAAATTAAGAAGCTCTCAAGCTCTTTGAATCTTGATCTGATGATCCCTAAAAATGTTTTGGATAATGAAATTTGTATCTGAATTGTTATTATATGTATACACCTAGTTCTATTATGCTTGGTCTGTACCTATTTGGTTTGGACTAAATAAATAAATAAATAAAATCTCAAAGTCTTAAGAAAGACACAGAAGAGTTTTCGAGACAGTTGTCAGAATAGAACATCGCGTTTTCTTTCCAGACTGTAAATTCCTTCATAATATGTATGTAAGTATCTCGTCGAATTGTGTTATGTGTAGCAAACTTTTTATTATAATGGTTCAGATATTTTTTTGCGAGGTTGATCTTTTATATTTTTCTTCTGTGGAAACAATGAAGAAGAAAACTAGAGTACCGACGGCAAAAGAAATCTTTAATAAATCAGAATTTTGTGCTAAAGTGTTTTATTGGACAAAGTGTGTGTAAATGTTTATTATTAATATATTGAGAACAAGATTTCGTGAAGAAAATGCATCGCAGTTCTTAAAGGTAATTTTTTTTTAATTTTAATTATTTGGAATTATATTATTAATACCAAATATATTTTGTCATAACACTTAGATTGTGTTTCATAAATATTTTATGTGGAAATTAAACTGCGTTCGCTGGTGTATTTGTTGCAAGTAATTATTATAAAACATATATTTGTATTTAAAAATACACTGAGAAAAGAATCAACATAAAATTCGTTAATAGTACTATTTTTATATTAAAAATGAAATCAACCAGAGTTTTGGTTAAAAAAGAATTTCTGATTTTATGCAATATTTCGTTTTAAAAACAAAAAAATAACTCAAAATTGGTTCATATGGAATAAGTTTGAGTTCAGTTAATTATTTCATAGTTCATTTTTTCAATATTTTGATTTTAATATAAAAAAAATCAGCATTGTGATATTTACAAAAAATTTGGTGAAAATGTGAAAATAGTACTTTTTTCTCTGTGTATTAACAAAACACTAGTTATACGCCTTTTTCTCTAACTGTGATTTTAAAGTTACCGTAAAGTATTACGAAGTGGAAAAGATGTAGGAATGAGCCCAGTATGTGTCGAGTGCTCCTTAAAGTGACATTACTTTTGTTTCTCAAAGTTTTTTTTTATTTATTGGCGTATAGATATATCACATATACCATTTTAAGTGTATTCATGAAAAATAAAATACGTTTTAACAATTATAATAATATAATACAATGGCGCTATTATAACTCTGACGAGTTTTATGGCCGAGCTTCTCTCCCAATTCGAGGTGTGCTCCTTTTGTTTTTCCTACTAATTGGGTGGACCTACAGTTTTATGCCGGCTCCGAACGGCGAATGCATTTTTTGTGAGAAGCTTTTTCATGGCAGAAATACTTTCGGAGGGTATGCCGCCCACTGCCGAGAGGTGACCGCTGCTCTTAAAAAACCCAATAATTGGATTTTTACTAATTAGAAAAATTTGTTTGGCTCGGACCGTGGTTTGAACCCGAGACCTCTGGCATAGCAGGCGAGCACTCTACCCACTGCACCACAGCGGCCACGTTTTAACAATTGCATGGTATAAAAAATACAGGTATGTGCATTGTCATTTTGACGCTGTCTTTTTGATTAAAAAGCAGATTTTTGAAGTTTGATCTTATGTCAGTTTTGGAGTATAGCGATGCCAGACTTTTATTTTTTGAATGCGTAGATTTTTGTTTGAAAGTTTAGGTATTTCAGAAATCAAAGGACAGAAAGAGAAAGGGCACTAGTGAGCAGCTTTATGGAACTTCCGGTAGCTCCTTTTCGCTCACTCCACAAATCTTCATCCACTTTCCGCGAATAAAGGGTATCGTCGGAAATTGGAAAAATTTTATATCACCGTCTTTGCAGCCATATTTGGTATTAAGGGTATTCATTTAAGAGTATAAGTTTATAAAGTGTAAATTTCTATCAGTTTACACACACTGTTATATGAACGCACCTAATAATTTTTTTTCGTAAACTTGTCATCAGCTGTGCTATTGTCAAAATTTATTTAAAACTATATCTACATATATTAAAGACATGTATTAAAATATGCCAAAAATAAGTGAGAAATCCAAATTAAAACGACTTTACAAGGAAATTTTTGTAAATGACTTACTGATGCTAGAGGTTTCTGTTGCGCAAGGTTGCTTTTTTCGAGTTTACAGTGTTTACACACTGAAATGTGCGCGTAAATTTCTCAACCATGCATAAATGATTTTCCATACAAAATTTGACAGTTCGTTTACAAACTTTATAAATTTACAAGTTTACACACTTTACGAGGCATTTATAAGGTTAAATGAATACCCTTATTATTGCACCGCGGAAATAAGCAACTCATATTGTTAAAATCTAGGGTACATATTTTTTTGTAATTGGATTGGACATATGTACATACATACATATATAGACTGAAATGCTCACTTGGTATGGTGGTGTACATACATATCGTCGTCTAAAGTGCAAAACCGCGTGACATTTTTGCCAAAAATGAGATTTCATCAAAAATACATTCCTGGCGTCCGTCCCCATCCATTCATGCAACAATTTTGAGATTCACACAACGCAATTCCAAATAATGACACAGTTTCAAAACCGCTTTTTTTAAGGAAATTTTTCGAACCAATACCGCGAATAATAGGTGTTATTGCTTTATAACTGTATAATGTATTAAAGTTGATTAATTGTATAATGTACTAAAGTTGATTATACTTTCATAAACACGAAATGGATTATAACTTTGCTTTGTTGAAGAAAAGTTTTTATGTACGCCTGCAAAACCGCCTATACGTCACTACTGAACAAAATAAAAGACGCAAAACCGCTTATAAATACATAAGTAAGCCAATAACTGCACATTTAACTGTTTTTCGCCAAAATGATATTTGGATTAAGAATATAATCCAAAAATTTACCTTGGTTTGGATGTGGGCTTGCAAAATTCCGAACCGTTTTGAATTAAAACAGTTTTTACTGTCTCCTGTAAAATTTGGGTGGTAGCGGATACGCGGTATTGCACTTTATGCGACGATATGGAGTTATAATAGATCAATCTCCAAAACCTCCTCAAACTATATACCAGAGTGATCACAAAGCCTAACTTAAAAGTGATCGTAACTACTAAACTAAATTAAAAACTCACCGAGAATGCCGGAAAGGGGCTACTTTGTAGTACGGCCAAACTGATATTCCGTGAAGTAAAAATCCGAAATGAATCTTTTATGAATCACTGATGAAATTCATCTATGACTGAGGAGGCATCAGTGAGTATTTTCAAATAAAGACTGCTGAATTTTTCATATAAATGGTTTGCTTTTTTTTCAAAAAAAAAAAGAAAATAATAATAATAATAATAAAAATTGTACTCAGAAGAATCATCAATGATCATTCAGCAGTGAAACAAATTTACTGCAGGATGTATAATTTTTTCAAATTGAAAAAATTTCTTTCAATTCAAATTGAAAAAGTTCGTTACTATGAATACCATGGTTACAATTTATTTTTAAAACAAAGCAGTGAAAAATGCCATTAATGGAGGATTTTTATCATTGAGTATGGCAGCACGAAATGTCATAATCTGCTTAATTGTCAGGTGGTTAATATGGCGACGAAAACTTGACGTTTGTTTTACCTGGTATACTTATACCATGAACAATTGTATAAAGTGACATTTTCATAAAAAAAATTCGATTTTAACAGTTTTATAAATCTATTTTATTTTTTTCGATTTTAACAGTTTTATAAATCTATTTTATTTTTTATGAATAAGGGAGTGATCTTTTCATAGAACTACTTAATACTCTCGTAAGTAATTTCTAGATGGTCGAAATTCATCTAGCTTTTAGCTTGAATTTCTTCTTAAATTTATTGAAAAGGATACCGTCTGAAAACGAGGAGATAACTTCTTATTTATTAATTTTTTATGTCATTTTGTCAAAAAAATTAAATTGTTAGAAGAAATCTGCTTGTTTTTATGAGAAAATTTTTATAAAGCAAATCAATAAGGACATCCTCTAATTTTTACTAGAACCTTTTTGAATTTATTAAAAAGGAAAACTTTTTATTTTTAAAAGAGCCCTTATTAATTAAAATTTTGCTATAAACGTCTTAACGTACGTACATGTATGGATATACTCGTACATACTAGAAATATGTATAACAGTTATTGCATCAGCCACTTTTTTGTATGTGTGCAATAACATGTTCAAGAAATTAAAAGGGAGAACTTTTTATTTTTAAAAGAGCTCTTATGTGTTTCCTCCGTTCGTCAATTTCACTACGGCTTTGCACATTTCTACAATTCTCAAACGATTAGTGAAGCACTTGGTATAAAGAGTTTATTATGACCATCTGCACTTATATGAAATGAAATGTTGCCCTTTGTCTGAATAAGTCCAAGGAAAATACTAGTTGACTAATTATGTTTTCCGATGAAAATCAATATTATCTTCTTAATAATATTAAACAGGGTATCTTCTTAATTTTACAGGTTATCTGCTAAATTTATTCTAAGGGTCATCTTCTTAATTTTATATAAGAGGTTTTCATCTTAGTTTTATAGGTTATCCATTAAATTTTACTGAAAATGATTTCATCTAAAATCCACGGGTTATCTTCTTAATAATATTGAAAAGGTTTTCATATTAGTTTTACAATATATCTACTTAGTTTTATTAAAATGAGATATCCATTCATAATAAGACGGGCATCTTATTGGAGAGAAAGCGGAGAGAAATCCGCTAAATTTTGCTCTGATTTATAGAGCATTTTAGGTGGCCTTTTGGCTCTGTGTACATACATAACACTTTCTCTATCCTTCACTCGACATATTTTGAAGAGTTATTTGGGTCTACGAAATAAATCCCACGAAATAAGTCCCACTTTTAAAAATGAAATAAGTCCCACCAAAAATTGCTATTTTGAAAGTGGGAGTTATTTCGTTTTTAAAAGTAGGACTTATTTCGTCAATTGGTGGGACTTATTTCGTTACGCGTTTTTATTTTAAGTGGGACTTATTTCGTTTTGAGTGGGAATAAATTCGTTTTGCAAAGTGGGAGTTATTTCATACCCCTTCAAATATTTATCTGATAAATAAATGATTTTTTTATGGACGGGTGCGATAGAGCCATGAAATATAAGGCCATTGTGACTTTATTTCTCATTTTTTTCTTATGGAAAAAGTTATATATTGGACGTAAAAGGGACAACCATAATTTTTTCTCCTTATCTCTTTATTATTCCTCTTTGATTATTCATATTATTCGACGTGTGTTTTTTTCGAAGAGCCAAATACTTCTTATTTGAAATCGCAATAAACAGTGAAAAAGTGGGACTTATTTCGTTTATGAAAGTGGGACTTATTTCATTTAAGAAATATATTATTCCAGAGGGAGTTATTTCATTTTGAGTGGGAGTTATTTCATTTCAAATAAATTTTTAAATCATTTCATTTTGGTGGGACTTATTTCGTTTTCAAAAGTGGGACTTATTTCGTGGGAGTTATTTCATTTTTTTAAGCAATTTTTGGTGGGACTTATTTCGCTTTTAAAAGTGGGACTTATTTCGTGGGAGTTATTTCATAGACCCGTTTATTTTATTATTGTTTGTGGGAACCTTAAATCTATGAACACACAGAGCAGCATTAATTGAGTTCTCTAGCACATTTCATTTATAATGCGTGCCTCATTAATACATCCGTCCACGCTTGGCTAGAAGAAAATAATAAAATTAACTGAAGTACACTCTTCTTACATCTTCTCTTCAAATTCTCTATAAATTTTTAATTATCTACTTATAACCCGCATTGAGTGTTACGCACGTAACAAAGCAAGAGAAAAGGGAAGATAGAAATAAAAATTATTGTGACAATGAAACAACATAAAATGTTTCCAAGTACCTATGTATACATACATACATATATGAAGTTACCAAAATTTTCTTTTACCTGGCAGTGCGCACACTTGCATACGTACGTGTATGTATTTATTACCACAGCAAAACGTGCAACGAGCAAAATATCCCCTTTGAGGTGAAAAACATGCCTTTAAGATGAGCACAGCCCTTACCTGAATTTTTGATAAATCGCACTTAATGAAATACAAAAAAAAAAAACACAAAAACAAACAAAAACGCACCGATGGGAAAGTGTCCTTTTTGGTCTTATGTGTGTATGGAAGAATATAAATAAAGAATATACATAATTACATATGTATAAACATTTCTGACTCTGATGCTGGGGAAAGAGCGAAAATATTTTTCCTGAGTGGAAAAAGCAGCAAAAGAAAAGGAGAAAACAAACAAACAGCAAATGTGAAATGAAACACTTGTGTTTTCGCGTACTAAAAGAAAAATCGCAAAGAAAACAAATGGAGTGGGCATGTAAGAAAAACAAAAAGACGACCAAGTTGAAAAAACAGTGTGAAAACATGACAAGGTAAAAATTTAAACCATTAATAATAAACGAAACACAAACAACAACTTAAACACAAATTAGTAAGAATGACGGAAAGGTATCACGAGCTGGGACAGCCACAGACAAACGAAATAGATATGCTACTAGCACATGAAAAAAAAACCAAAAAAAAGAGATACAAAATCCAAACAGAAAACCGACGGATGTTTAAAAGAAGTAGCAAAAATCTGATGACGAAAAATGCCAGCAGAAGGCGAGTGAGTCAGAATCTGCTGAGTACTTTTATATGCCTTAAACATGTGGTTTCAGATGAGATCTGCACGGAGGCACGTATGTATGTATGTACATGCATAAATAGCTGAAAATCATTGGCAACCAAGCAACCATGTTCCAAGTGAAGAAGCAGCAGGAATGCAGCAGAAAGTGAAGAGGCAAGTGAAGTGGCAAGTTAAGATAATATACGCTTGGCTGAACGGACAAGGGACGAACGAATCAACGGGCAGGCCAAAGTTTGGCAAATACAAAAAAGGATGAAACACACAGGCAAGAATACTGCTATGTGGTGAGCAGTGATATCTTGAGTGGAGGGGGAATGCGTTGTCAAAAAGAAGAAGAAAAAATGCCAAAAACAACTGACAGATGAAAGAAGAAAAGAAGACGTACAACATGGTAAAAATGAAGATGAAAGACGATGCTGTGCGCAGCAAACGACATACATAAAATAGGAAAAAAACGAATAAACACTCGAGGTGATTTATGATGGTGCAGAAAATGATGAAAATGTTGCACAAACAGAAATAAGCAAAATATAAAACAACAACAATAAAATTTAAGAAATTTGCTGAAGAAACGTCGGAGTGTCAGAGAGACAGGACGACCATCAAGTTTCATACTGAGATTACGTAAAAGCAGGGTACGGAAAAACTCACTCATGAACGCTCAAAAATACACTCTACTCATATCACAAACAAATATTCAAAGAAAAATGTATAAACACTCAAATAGCGAGCGAACTAAAGCACAACAGCAATCGATCGCTCATAGCGGTGGCGTTAAACTCAATGCATAAATTCATTCAAAAATGAATTAAAGTACAATTTCTCTGGTAAATTCACTCTTTGAGTTTGAATTTATAATTTTTTGCGCTAGCGATCATTTTTTGAGTTTATCATTTTTTGATCGCTCTTTGAGTTATCATTTTATGCGTTCACAAGGGTTTGTTGTGAGGTTTAAGCAGCTAATGGCATTGTGAAGCCGCAGTTTTTGGATGATGGCGTGCGTTTATTAGATCATAAATATGATATATGCATGTATGTACATACATATGAATGCATTTGTGTACGTATATATGTATGTACATATGTATGTATATATTTATAATATTTTAAAAAGCCTTAGGTCTTATAGCGATATATATATGTACATATCGTCGCTGCGCCAACAAAAAGAGCTATACGTTTTTCAGCAACTTTTCAGGAGAGCAAAAAAACCGTTTCTGGTGATCCTAGAGAATATTTTTTCTAGTTTGAATTGTTAACTAATGATACTACACATATGTAATAGACTTGTGCAATTTTTTTTTTTACTTTTTTTGACCAACCACTTCGCATGAAGCATTTGCGCCGTTTTACAGCACAGCTCTTTTTACAAATTGTTTAAATTTGCTAGTGGGGGTAAGAAATCGTGAAAGATGTGTATACAATTCTTCGCTAGGGTCCGATGCAATTAGCGATAGCTTGAAAATGCATTATTTAATTGACCAGTGCCCCTCCTATTTTGAAAATTGGTCACATACGCTATTTTTAAACAATTTTTTTACACAAAAATAACCTGAAATCAAAAAACAATTATACGAAAATAGATGTATAACTGATCTTACATAGCATTTCTACTACTGAGAGCATATAGCTGTGTTTGATAACTTCTAACCAAAGAAGGATATCAGAAAACGGGAAATGCAGAAATGTGGCTAGCGGATAGCGCTAAATAAATATGTAATAAAAAAAAAATCGAAAAAAACATATAACTGAATTTGCTGGCGCAGCGACGATATGTATATTGAAGTTGCACTTTAACAATTTTATTATGTACTATTTATTCAATCTAATAAAAATTTATATATGTATGAGTTTACATACATCCCAGCAGTATTTATCAGCTGGAAAACAGCACATATTTCCTACTGAATATTCAGTAGAGATGTAGTTCTAATATCTGAACTTTCCCTTTCGTTTTTATATAGAGGTGGCGTCGAAAATCAACTACCTAAAAACTGCCGAACGAGAAGGGAGAGTTTCTGTAGGAAAAAAGGCCTGAATACGCAGGGAGAACTTCCATAGCATGTATTTCAGTACACCTGATGTCTTCACTGCGTGTTCAGTTATTTTTTCAGCAATGAATTTTGAACTTAGTTTCAGGCTATTTTTCATAATGAATATTCTACTGAATATGCAGCTCCTTACCTCAAATACTGCTGGGATATTTGTGTTCATTTGACACATACATACATATGTACATATTTTCTGAAATAGGACGTTATTGAAAAAAATTCTGAAATAAGACGTTTTTCAAACAATTTTTGATCGATATGTAGTCTATATAAATATTTTATTTAACATACGTACCTACATCTTTAGATTTTACTTTAAAACTGGAATTGAACAACTGAGCGTACGTTCAAAATACAAGTTCGGATTTTATTAAATTGTACATATGTATGTATGTATGTATGCATGTATATAATATTAATGCATGCACATATGTATGTCTATTCAATAATGGAATGCGGGTAATAATGATATTTTCCATTTGGAATGTACATATATACATACATGTGTACAAATACATAAATAAAATGCGAACTTATTTCTTGAACGCTCAATTGTTATATTCTAGTTTTCAAGTAAGAACTAAATACATACATATGTATGTAGGTATTTATGTTAAATAAAATATTTAACAACCCTTAACTCATACATATAGACTACAAATGTACATAAATATATATGTAGGTACTCGGTATGTAAATATAAATTTTTATAAATATCTAATAATTTCAATAAATTGAATAATTTAATTAGTTTAAATAAATACATACTTAATAAAATTTAAACTCGATATACCTACATACATATGTACATATACATACCTATCGCTATGAGAGCTAAGGCTTTTTAAAATATTATAATTATGTACATACATCCATATATAGGTACACACATGCATGAATATGTATGTAAATACATACATACATCATATTTATGGTCTAATAAACGCACGCCATCATCCAAAAATTGCGCCTTCACAATGCCATTAGCTGCTTAATAGTCCAACTCTAATGCACCGTATGCGAATGCGTGTGCGTATGCGCATCTAAACGTTTTCTTGCGTGCGGCCCTGGCTGCTCCAGTGTATGCGTATGGTTGCGTCTGTCAATACACTACATACATACATATATACAATTTCCACCGTTGTTATTTTTGAAAATACATATTTTACCAATTCGCGAAAGATTCAATGAAATGTATAATGAATGGGGATTTAGAATTGATATTAATTATGATAGGAAGTGTTATTACCGTATATACGGAATACGTTAAAATTATTAAAAAAAAAACACGTACCATTCGGGAACGTGACGAGTTTAATGACCGAGCTTCTCTCCCTATTCAAGAAGTGCTCCTTTTGTTTTTCCTAATTGGGTGGACCTACAGTTTTATGCCGGCTGCGAACGGCGAATGCATTTTTTGTGAGAAGCTTTTTCATAGCAGAAATACACTCGGAGGGTATGCCGCCCACTGCCGAAATTTGACCGCTATTTCTAAAAACCCAATAATTGGGTTTTACTTAATTAGAAAAAATTTTTTTTTGAATTTGTCTGGACTGGGGTTAGAACCCGAGGCCTCTGGTATAGCAGACGAGCACTCTACCCATTGCACCACAGCGGCCATATTGCCAAATTGCTATCCGTTGATTTTTATGTATTGTAAGAATTACAGTTTCTTTGCCTTAAAATATAAGACTGAAAATTTTGGTTAATACAAATATGTATATGCACAACCTCTGAAATCTGGTGTTCTGTTATACCAAGGCGAAAACTCCCTATTCAAAAGAATACTCACTTCACTTAATTATTTTTTTACAGTTAAACTTATTTAAGTTTCAATTATGTATTTACACACGGGTAACTACATATGTATATGTAATTTAAATTCATGTACTAAATATGTACATGGGTATTCAGATAGTAATTAACATATAATTAATATTAACCATCTCTAAATATATTTAAAACCCCTTTTAATTAACATTTCTGCTGGCAAACACATTTTCACTACTTCACTTTAAATCAATTTAACGAAGTTTTTACCAAAAAATATGTATACCGATGTAGCAACCAACCTAATATTGGCTGCAACACGCATAGAAAACGCATAGAAGTAGAAAATTTTCAACTTAGCTGCGTTCGAATGCGTGTTCGAAACCATCTTCGAATTTTCTATGCGTGTGGTGCATTTACATCCGTGCCACTGGAGTTTGCCTCATTTAAACACAGGTATGCAACACGGCTGTCAGTGACACGCACACGCATACGCATCTGCATACGGTTCATTAGAGTTGCACTATAAACCTCACAACAAACCCTTGTGAACGCATAAAATGATAACTCAAAGAGCGATCAAAAAATGATAAACTCAAAAAATGATCGCTAGCGCAAAAAATTATAAAATAAACTCATAGAATGAATTTTCAAAAAATGAATTTTCAAACGATCTCTCATTTTAAAATGAATTTATGTAAGAGCTTATCGCCACTGCAGAGACCCATCGATCGCTGTTGACGTGCGTTCATTTGCGTTCGTTGTCACTGTGTATTTGCGCTCATGAGAGCATGGCATAGCTCAGAATTATAGAGTGATAATTCGTTTGAGTGAGTTTATTTTGAGCGTTCTTCGCACCCTGCGTAAAAGTAAGCGCTGCATAGCTGTCTGTATGAAGGTATATATAAGGAACAAAGCAGCAAAGAGAAGTCGAGAAGAATATACACACGTTACTAAACGAAAGAACTCTTTGCCTTGCTGATGCAGTTAAAGAAACAAAACAATAAAAAAAAAACAAAAACAAGAAACAAAAACAAGAAACAAAAACCTGATAAAACTTCATGACAGCAGCTGAGGGAGAAAAAATGAAGGTGTTGCAGAAGGTGTCAAAAGCACAGAAGAGTGAGCGTGTGAAGTGGCTGAGTGGAGGCACACAAGAATGCGCTTCGTCGTCGCATTGCATGCAAGAAACACACTCCGTATGAAGAGTGGGATCCACTTAAGCATCAAAAAACTTAACAAAAACATCATTTTGGCATCATTTGGCAAGTACACACCTTTCTTCAATGGTGACAAAACGAAAAAGAAGAGCAAAAAAAAAGCAAAAGCAAGTGTTGGTTGCTTGTCCACTTTAATAAAATCTGCTTTTCTGCTTACCAACGCTGGAGCAGGGGTTGTTGATGTTGCCTAACCGCAAAAAATAATCTGCGCTTTGCTTGAAAATCTTGCGCGCTGCACCTTAGAGGTTTTTCAACTTTTTTATTGGCTGTCTTTGCTGCTGCACTTACCTCCAGCAGCTTACAACACTGCCAACGTCTCAAGGAAAAGCACAAAAAAAGACAAAAAAAAAAAAAACAGAAGAAGAAGAGCAAACTTTCTTCATTCAGTTTGAATGACCAGCACAGCGAGCGCCCAGAAGCGAGTGCGAATATCCGTATCTGCATCAGCGGCATCATCATCACTATCAACATCATCTTCTTTACCGCTACTTGAATTTAATTTGCCACTTTTGGCTGTGCAACATTTCTCAACTGTGATGTGATGTGACTGTGACTATGGCAGTATGCACTCGACAAATGCGGAGCGCAGGTAAACAATTGTGCCACAACAGCAACACAATTTAATACACTCAGCGTCGTGCCTTCAGCGCAGTATTACAGATGGATTGCCCAAGTGCAACGCTGCTTACATCATGGATACCATGAGCAGCAACAACGACACCGTCAGCGCCAGCGCCGTTACTTTGCAGCACACACACCCTTCATTGCAACAGCATAGCCTCAACTGCTGTTGTATTTTGTGTGCCACTTGGTGTTGCACACAGCAGTTGTTGTATACGCCACTTTGCTACTGTTCGGTTTGGTTCCTTGGCTTGTCGGGAATTTGTGTTTTTGTTGTTGTTTTTTTCTTATTCTTATTCTTCTTCTTCTTCTTCTCGCTTGTTTTTGTTCTGCTACCACATGGCCACTTGACTTCTGGAGTGTTGTGTTCTCTTGTTTTGTTTTTATTTTCATTTCGTTCTCGTTTTGCATCTTCTACCCCGTTTTATTAGGTATTTGTTGTTTTTGTTATGTTATTTCTTTGTGTGTAGGTACTAAAACGGTTTGTTGCCCTGCAATTTTTGTTAAATCGAGAGCTGCATTGTAAGGGTTGTTGGACATTTGGTTTAATTCGGTGTGTTTGTAGGTACTCGTTGTTGTGCTCCATTGTCGGTTGAATGCTTCCTTAAATTGCGCCTGTTGATACAATTTCATTCGAAATGAAATACGCTTACATTTAAATTTTTGCGCTTCAAGCTTCAAGACTTGTGAATGAATGATTTCGCTTCAAGTGAAATTGAGAGCACACTTGAATATTATTGTTGTTGTTCTTAAATGGCTTCATTTTGCTGCCATTAATTTTCTTGTTTGAAATTTTGTACTTCAAGTTGATGTGGAGTGTGTCTGGGTGGATATTTTTTAAAGTACATTGTTAGCAATTTAAAGTAATTGGCAAAAGGCAAAACTCAAATATGCAACACTTTAGTTTAGTGTGCTGGTGCCACATTTTAGCATTAATATTAATGCTTTTTCAAGAGGATAATCGCATAAAAACTTAAGCATATGGGCTTACTTGGGGCAGAAACAATCCAAATTCAAAACTAGTTTATTACGCTGTGACACAAATTGAGTGTTGTTGTCGGGGGGCGGAATAATTCCCACACAGAATGAAAGGCCAGCTTTTTTCTTATGGCCATTTTAAATTTGCGAAATTTCGTCTGAGTGATTTTTAAATGAAGGAAAAAATGGGTTAAAATGCATTTCGTATAGGAATATGTTGTTAGAAACATATTCAGAATATGCATACATACAGAATATACATATACATACAGAATAGTATAACCCTCTAATACCTCCACGAGGAAGTCGTTTCGACTCCTATTTTATAAAGTCCAAAATACATAGTATTTTGAAGGTCGTTAGAAGATCAAAATGTAGAAAATTATTCGCCATAAAATTTCACTAAAGATCTTCTCAGACAAAATCTTCTTACACGGAACCTAAAAACCACAGAAAGCAAAAAATAAATATTCCTTGGAATATACATACATATACAAAAATCTAGAAAGTTGTTGCATATTCCATGCCGTGATTTGAGATTATCATATCCTGTGTTCTTTTGTGTTGTATGCAGGGACCCATAATAATCATTATTCGTTATATATTCAATGAAAAAAATCAAATACATCGTAGAAGAGTATTGAGTTTGTGTGTGTGCATGTCTGAAAGAGCACTATCCGAATCCACTATGATCGAAAAACTTTAAGCTATATCCATAAAAATCAAAAATAATCATTATTTTTTGAGTTTTATTTTTTTTGATCGAAAATAATACTTATTCCTTGAGTGATATATTTATCGCTCAGAAATAATCATTATTCTTTCAGTTTTATTTTTTTGCTTAGGTCGAAAAACTCAAATCGTCTCTAAAGTGCTCTGAAACATAATTACTAAAAAATTCCCATCGATATAACCGTGAATGAGTGATACTTTTGATCGAAAAAAATAAAACTCACACAATAATGATTATTTCTGTTCTGAAAGATTAAATATCGCTCAAGGAATAAATGTTATTTCTGATCAAAAAAAAAAAAATTAAACTCAAAAAATAATGATTATTTCTGAGCGATGATTAAATGGCGATTATCATTATAAAACTCATAATGATTACGGTCCCTGGTTGTATGTACAACAATTTTGTCTGTGTATACCCTTTTGATTTGATGTATTTGCGTGCAATTATAATGTCACATCACAAAATTTTTATATACAAATCTTTTGTGTAAAATAAATACTTATTATCCAAAGAGTTAAGAACGCAGCCCCTCGAAAAAACTTCGTCAGAAATCCCTGTGAAAAGGAATAAAAGAAGCGAAAATCTAAATCCGTAAAAGCAAAAGCACAACAACAAACCTAAATTTGGCAAAACAATACGGAAAAGCATTCGATTTTTATCCACTAAACAAGAGTAATAAGCACAGAAAACACTTCCTAAATCATTTTACAAAGCAATAACAACAACAAGTTAGAAGGAACATGACGCCACGCAATTTGGGGCTAAATTGAGCTGAGCGATGACTAATGAGAACGCCAAACACTTCCTGACGCAGCCGCAAATCATAAATTATAAAAAAAAAGAAGCGTCGGATAACGCAAAAACATAACCAAACAAAAAAAAAATAATAATAATAATAATAAACATAAACATAAACGAAAGGTACAAATACAGCATCGTTATGAATTATGTATAACCGACTTCGAGTGGTGGCACTTCGTTAATTTATTTACATAAATCTAGCGCGTATTTGTTTAATCGCTGACGGATGGCGCACAGCAAACAGTCCCGAATATTTTACATCATCAAAGTGGACGAAATGTAAGAGGTGGTTCCTGGAACACTTGAAGCGAATGTGAAAGCGAAAGTCACGGCCGCCATAGGCGAATTCGGCATTGCAAAATAGTTTCAACTCATGCCATCACCGCGCCGCGCTGCACCACTTTACCTTGGCCGCTTCACAGTTAAATCGCTCGCTCAAGCGTGTGTATTTTTGCTCTGTGGCGTGCGAGAAACAGGCACATCTTTCAGGTGCAATTCTTATGTTTATGCATTAAGCGCCTTTGCTACCGGAACGATAATTTCACGCTCTGAATACGAAATGAGGCGCTGTCTGTGCTTTAATATGTTTAAGCATTCGAAATGTTGAAGTATTCTTACGCTTGACTTTATGGGTCAAATTGTCAACTTGCAATAAATGCTCCTTCTTTTTTTCACACTAATTGTGTGGTAGAGCTAAAGTTTTATGCCGGCCCTGAATGGCGAATGCATATTTTTTGTAGGAAGCTCTCACATGGCAAAAATACCAAGATTTTATATGGGCGAAAGCACGAGTTGAAAAACACTAAACGAGCTTAAAGAGTGTTTTCGGTGTCGACTAGAATAGCCGCATTCGTTTGGGCAAGAGTTAGAGACTCGCGAAAAAACAACCACAGTTATAAAAACAAGTGAAAATTATATGACCATTCGTTAAAGTACGGATTTGGAAAAAATTTTCTATCGAACGGTGTTGCGTTGAGTCTTGGCTAGTTTCGAAATAGGGGAGACATCTATTGACAAAAATTTGAAACCATTTCACTTATTCACAATAGAAAAAATTGGCGTAATCAGTAAAGATCAGTTTAGTGAGCAGCTGGCATATTCTCTAAAGGTATCTTAAAGTCTCTAACATTTTGTATGGAAACTGTCAGCCAAGAGAGCAGAATCCAGTATAAGCGAGCAGCGAAGTGCCCAAAAAAACACTCCTAATACAATATAAAATTTTTATATTGTTGCTACTCTCTAAAAGTAGCATTTACAAATAATTGAGTTCTAATTTTAATTTAATTTAATTTTGTTTGGATTTTGATTTTTACTTTATTCAATTCTATGTAGAAAACTAAAGGTTACTCATACGCCATAGGGTAGTATGTACGCACTGGTAGCAAAAAACAATTTTTAAGCAGCATGAGTATTTGTTTTGGGGAATAAATCTTCAACTATTGCAGCTAAAATTCTGAAATTTTATATTTGGAGCATTTATTGTGCACAAAGCGCTGTCAGCGAAAATCATCGTTATCCGATGACTATAACATAGAGATCCCATATCGCGATTTTGGGCTAAAGAAAAAAGAGAGTATTCTAGTTCTTCTATACCGGAAGATAAATTATAATTTTAAAATAACTCTTGTTATTATATTCAGCTAAATACAATTTTTTAGTGGCTAGCATGAGATTTTTTTTTTATCAATTTTTAATTTGAAAGGGGTACTGATGAGAAAAGTTTAAGCCCTTTTCGAAATAGCTATATACCCCAACTTCGCTGTTAATAGTATTCAGTTAATTTTAACTTTAAGTAGTTTTCAAGAAAATTTGAGTTATATTATATACAGCTAGAGATAATTTCGAAAATATGCGATTTCTAGCATTCAGCTATTCAGGCTATATCGCAGAAACGATAATACAGATTTTAGTTCTCATATTATATTGATGTATTTACATATTGACATGGTTATTTTTTGCGAATTTTTGTCTATTTTTGAGTTGCAAAAATCTGTCTGGTCCATAGAAGCGAATTGCGGAATATCAAATTGAATTTTAGACAAATTTCGTGGAAGAGTTTCCTATACAGAAAAATGAGAGGAATCCCAATTTCGATGGCACAATAACGATTAATTTCCCTCCATATAAATCGTCCAAGTTTAATGTATATCGACGGCTGAGAATAAGATCGCCCTATTTCAAAAATTGTTTCAAAAACGCCCTATTCCAAAAGTTTTTTGAATAACGTCCTATTTCAGATTTTGCTTCAAAAACGCCTCATTTCAAAATTTGGTTCAATAACGTCCTATTTTAGACAATTATTCAAAAACGTCCAATTTCAGAGAAATATATATGGACTTTTCTCTGAAATAGGGCGTTTTTGAAGCAAAATCTGAAATAGGACGTTATTGAAACAATTTTTGAAATAGGGCGATCTTATTCTCAGCCGTTGATATATTAATGTACCTGCTAAAAATCCCAATATATACATATGTATGTATGTATGTATATGTATATTAGTATTTATTGTCAAAATCGCAAGTATGAAGAGCTTTTTCATCAGTTAGTTATAAATATCGCTAGCTTAGAGTGCAAAGTGGTTAAATGCCTTTTTTTAAACTTTACAGCAGAGACAAAAAAAAAAATTTCTTTTCATTTCATTATTCATATTTTCGACTTTGCAAATTTTTTGCGCCTTTGGGACTTGGCAAATTTGTGTATCACTGAATAATAACGAGTGAAAATATAACAAGTGTCACCGACCTGTTTAGCGTAGTGCGTATTCAATTTTTCTAGCGTTTTACATAATAATAAAATTTTTCATAAAAGTGGACTTAGCAACTTAGCACTTTAAGCTAGCGTTATTTATTTATATAAAAAAGAAATTGTTGGTATGTGGATTGTAATGGAGGGAAAATTGAAATTTAAGCGAAACAAAGCTGACGGCGGTGGTAGCTCAATGGGATAGACATGTGACTACCAATCGAACGACTTAAGTTCGATTCTCGGTTGAGGCCGCTTGAAGAAGTCTGATGAGGGGATGTGGTGGTCTCCGAAATGGATCCATAACCTCTACCAAAAAATTTAAATTCACATAAAAGAAATTAAAAAAATTTACATTAAATTTTTTTTGCATATTTTAAGGCGTCATAGTAATTTCTTTTTAATTTCCTTTGGTCTCCTTTGTTCTATGATATCACTAGAGAATTTTTCTGCCGAACAATTCTCTTAAACATTTTAACCGTCTAGCAACATCCTAGCATTTTATTCGGATTCCTCTAAAACAGAGCTAATAGATTAACGTATTCTACAAAATCAATCAACGCGTATTACAAAATTCATATTAATTTAGTTCCAATTTTTGCTTGAAACTTCCTTAGCCAAATTTAAGAAATCTCTAGTATACCAAATTACGCTCTAAATGCCAGTATTGCTGCTCTCATGCAAAACTTCAAGTCCCAGGCCGATTAGATGACGGCGGCGCGCCTCGAGTCATAGTACGAGTACATAATTGTTTTAGTGATTTGTTGTGCTGTGCTGACTCCTGGCCGCAGGCACTTTAAGTAGTAAGAAAAATGTTCTTGTATTAATGACTGTGTCGACTGTGACTTATCCAACTTGCCACACAATTGGGCGCAAGCAACACACCGAAAAATTGAACAAATGCGACGGCGGCCGCGGCAGCGACAGCGACTGTGAAAATCGCATAAATAATATTTTAGCATTAAACCAGAGAATTTTTTTTTTATTTTGCAGCAATTCATTTTCAGCTTTTACTTGTCCTGGTGGCCCTGCACTTATATGTATGTTTGTATGTATAAGTAATATTTGTCCTTGTTTATTCTTATTCTTATTTTTTTATACTCAGCTATACTAGTACACAGAGTATTATAGTTTTAATCACATAACGGTGGATTGTAACAGAGTGAAATAATCGAGATAGATATAGACTTATATATATCAAAATGATCAGGGTGAAAAGAGAAATCGATTGAGCCATGTCCGTCCGTCCGTCCGTCCGTCCGTCTGTCCGTCCGTCCGTCCTTCTGTCCGTCCGTCCGTCCGTCCGTCTGTCCGTCCGTCCGTCCGTCCGTCCGTCTGTCCGTCCGTCTGTAAACACTCTAACTCGCGCAAAAATTGAGATATTTTGATGAAATTTGAAATGCAAGTTGGTATCGAGACTGGGACGGTTGGTATTGAAAATGGGCGAAATCGGACCATGACCACGCCCACTTTTCCTATATAGAAACAATCGGAAATTTGGTATCTCAGTCACTAATATAGCTGGAGCGATGAAATTTTACCCACGTGTTGAGCTCAGGCCCCTAGGAAGAAATTTGATGACATTTTGGAAAATGGGCGGTGCCACGCCCACTTATTAAGGGTCAAACCTTCCAAGTTTTATATGTCATAACTCAGAAACCATTGAAGATATATCGACAAAATTTGGTACGCGTGATTTATTTACTTAGGCAAACGTTTGGACGGAAAATAGTTAAAATCGGTTGACGGCCACGCCCACTTTTATATATTTGTATTATAAAATGACCTAATAAAAACATTTTAAGCCATATCTCTGTCAAATATAAAGATCTGTCATCGAAATTTTGTCACATGAGTCCAACTATGGACACAAAACAAAAAACACAAAAATTTTGGAAAATGGGCGGTGCCACGCCCACTTATTAAGGGGCAAACATTGAAAGTTTTATGAGTCATAAATCAGAAACCGTTGAAAATATATCGATGAAATTTGGTACGCGTGATATACTTACTTAGTCAAATATTTCGACGAAAAATTTCCGAAATCGGTTGAGGGCCACGCCCACTTTTATATATGGGTCTTATAAAGTGACCTAATAAAAACATTTTAAGCGATATCTCTGTCAAATATAAAGATATATCATTGAAATTTTATAGCAGGAGTCCAACTGCGGACATAAAACGAAAAACACAAAAATTTTGGGAAAATGGGCGTGGCACCGCCTCTTTTTACACAAAGGGATATACGAGATTTCTTAGCCTATAACTCGACAAATAATTGAGATATTATGACGAAACTTGGTTTATACACTTCTATAACATGTGTTAATAGCCACGCAAAAATTTATTGAAATCGGTTTATGACCACGCCTACTTTGCACAAAGAATAATATTCATATGCTCAGTTGGATGACTGATAAAAATTTATAAAATGGGCGTGGCTACGCCCACTTTATGCAGCACTCGCTTTATATTAAGTGCACCGTGTTTCCAAACAAACAATGAAAGCATACAGCTGAGTATCTAATGTTCGATTCCACCCGAACTTAGGCTTCCTTACTTGTTTTTTGTTGGTGTTTGCCTTTTCAATGGCTTTTGGTGGCATTGCATGTCTGCTGTTAACGCTTTGCTTTGTCTTTGTTGTTGCTGTTGTTGCTGCTACGGTTGCTGTTATGTTGCACGATGATACCAGTAAATTGGGTAATAAAAAGTGAAATATTTTCCAAAGACGATAAAAAATCACTTTGTTTTTCGCTTTCGACAAAAAAAGAAGAAAACTAAAAAGTATAAGGAAGCAAAATCAGAGTGAATTAAAGCGCAAAACAAAGCTAAAAAGGTAGCTGCAAAGCAACAACAACATACAGTAACCATAACAAATACAATAACCACAACAATCACAGCAACAATCACAACAACAATCACAACAAGGACAAGAACACTACAAACAATATTAAACATAGTAAAATGTAAACGGGAACCACAACTTGGCAGCAGCGCAGCCAAAATGGCGTAATGTGACGGAAAAAAGCGTAAAATATTATGCCACAAGGAACAAAAGCAAAACCCAAAAAATGCCAACAACAGCAACAACAACATACAGAAAAAAGTAAAATTTATTCATGCAAACGCATGTTCGTAAGCGAAGCAAGAAAGAAGAGGGAGAAGTACAAGTAAGCGGGCTGAAGCTCCAGAGGGTTGAAGTTGTTTTGTTCCCCTATTTGCAACCATGGCGCATAATTCATAGAAATTTTTTGTTTGTTGCTGTTGTTGTTTGTTGCTGCTGTTGTTTATATTGTGTGTTTGCAAGTTTTGTTTATTTAATATGCAGATTTTTTATAATTTTATTAAAAAAAAATTCAAACGAATTTAAAACAAATTGCATTTGAAAGTAACTCACACAAATTTAATGTGCTATGTATGTACGTATATGTGGGTCATTTGTATGACATACATATTTTGGAGTGCTTACGAGTACAACGCACATAGCTAGATTTTGAAGCTTTAGGTATGTGGCCAAAATTGAATTTTGTGAAGTTGTTATAATTACAGAAAAAAACATACGCACATATTAGAAATAGAATGGGGAACAATAATTCGTCGCATTTTTCCCGACCCCATACTCTGCACTTGCTCCCAGATGGTCGAAACTTGGCATATCTATAGTTAATTTTTTAGTTTTTTTACATATTTTTAAGTGATAGTTTCAACGTGAATGTTTATTATTTAAAGCATTTCATTTAAGTAATCGTGATGGATCCTAAAGCTTCAAGTAATTATGAACATTTTTCAATAATATCCTTGATTTCCAATAATTCTAAGTTTATAGTTTTAAGCTTTTAAAGTTGGGTATTTAAAAAAAAAATTATCACTATTTTTCATGTTCAAAATTGATTTTGTTATGTTGCTCTGTCAGACTCAGTCAAATTAACCCTCGGACATGATATCTAGTACAATTAGTATTTTGCCCACAAAAAATTACGTCGCACAAAGCCGCACTTCACCACTAGATACAGGCTTTTCATATGTGCCTGCAATAATTTTCTTTTTTGTGTTTTATATTTAATTTTAATGTTTATATTTCTAACGCATATCTTGGTTAATGTAGGTGATGCTCGAAAGTAACCGCGATATTTATGACCGATTATTGTTAACTTTTTAGGCAGTATTTTTATTATTTCCAATTTTTCAAAGTCAAGGAAATTCTTATCATAAAACGGGGCTAATAATTCTAAAGCTACATTTTTTTTTAGAAGATTTTTGAGTATGCAATTTTGCAGCTCATTCAATTTAAATATAATAATATGCAGCATTCAACTTTTTGAAAATTTTCATTGGCTTTTCGGAAATTCTAATTGGAACGGTCTCACGTATATATAAGGCAAACACCATAAAGAAAAAAAATTCTAAAATCGACGGAATTTTTCACAGCATTGAGAATTGTACTTTTTACACTATAATTGGTTGGCTACATAACAGTATACTTTTAGAAATCTCCTCAAAATCTTCTATAAATTCTGGCCTCGCTTTGAAATTTTAATCCACCTTTAGAAATTTCTACGATTTTTCGGATTTTTTCCATAAGCTTAGAAATCCTGCTTAAAACGATTTTTATTGAAAAATTATCTATATTTTTAAACGAAAATAGGAAAGTAAAATTTTCGACAGAACTCTTTGAAGTAAATTTAAAAACTCTGCCGTATGATTTGTTTTGAGTCACTGTATATATTTTTCAATAAAATCGACTTTTAACACAAATTATTAAAATTTTGCATTAAACAAGCAATTTGGAATAGATGAAGACAATAAAATATTTTTGGCCGCATAAAACATGAAAATCTACCTATGTATGTGCAACTTAGTGGGTATTTATTTCGAAATATGTTTTGGCATAGCTTTAATAAATTTTGTAGCAGAATCTGAACCAAATCCTCTCAAGCTTCCTTGTTGATAGCTACCTGGAGCGCTTGGAGAACCCTGTACTCTTATCCTTGGGCTTTTGGTTCATAAATTTGGTGTCACATACAGCATCAAATTTCCTTCAGTGGATTCCAATAGTAATTAAATAGGGTTCAGTTTATAAGCAAACTTCTGTAGATCCCTAAAGCATTTTAGCTGTAGCCTTATAAACGTGTGGGGGAAGGTTTATCGTGTTACGAATTGCTCATTTCATCAATTTTTTCTTTCTGCAGAGAAGAACCAACCATAGTCAAAAGCTTGTTGATGTCATCAGGCCATAAGGAGTACTCTCTCTCTCTCTCTCTGAGATCACACCTTATTCTAGAGGCTTATCCACCATGCGAAATAAGAGAGTTAGGAGCAGACAGAGTGAGTGCATAACAGAAGCAGAGCTGCTAGCGTACCCCTTGTTTAGACCTGATTTGTCAACAATAAGCAAAACTGTCATATCTATGTACATAAATATGTATGTATACATATAAATCATCTCTGCGCACAAATTGCCGCCAAACGATGTCAAATATCTCGTAAATCCTTTGCATTTATTGCACGATAATCTTTTAAAAAATTAGTCGCAATTGTTATGACGATGCTGTTACAACCAACAACAAGAACAGCAACGCTAAACTTCATAACACTAAAACCAAACCAATAAGTAATGCACCTTTATAAATCATAAATAAACACGAGTAGTTTGTATGTAGGTATGTAGGTATATGAAAATCTGCAACCTTTCCAAAGCCGTGTCGCATTCGTTGCACATCTGCCGATTTAGGAAAGCTGAACAGCACAAATTGCACAAACCCTCGACAGGATCAAAAATTAATTTTATGTACATATGTACATACGTAAATATGGACATAAAATTATATCTAAGTAGAGTAGTAGTAGTAGTTTTTCTGTGTGTATGTGTAAACTGGGCGCGGTTGAACGGTGATCCCTAAAAGAGTAGTCCAGCGTTGAATGAACCCTTATCATACACGAATCGTTTGTCTGTCAGATGGGCGGCTGTGATTTTCTGTGTTTGGTTTGTTTGTTGAAATACACAAACATACATAGGCACATATGTATGAAAAAAGAACATTTAATTTGAGTGAAAATCATACATACATACATACATACATACATACAAATATATATGAATGTATGTATTTAGGTAGTTGTTCAAATAATGGGCATTGAGCCGGTAAAAAAAGTGTAATTCAGTGAAGTGCTCAGCAAATATTTATACGAAAATATCGGTGGATGAACGAACAGAAAAAGTTAGTAGAGAGTAGAGCGAAAAATATGTGCTACAGCTGTTTAGAACCGAATCGTCGCTTAAACTGCATAACCGCCTAAGTGAGACTTTCATAACCACCTAAACGACATTTGTGCCAAAAATTAAAATTGAACTTCTGACACCTAACTCTACGACTTCGAAGCTGAAAAAGATAATTGAAGGAAATATTGAGCTTCCCAAGCTTTTCAAAGACCAAATTTATGGTATGGTAGAAGCAAAAAGTTTGCAAATCTCTATTTTGGCCTAGGCGGTTATGAAAGTTTCACTAACGCAGTTGTGAAGTTTAAACGACGATATGTATGTATTCTTGTTTAATTTTATCTAGCATTTACTCAAAAGCTGTTAAAGCGATTGCACTAAACATTTTATTAAAAAAAATAATGAATACTAAAAAAAATAATTTTTTTGACCAACATTTTGTTAAAGTAATTCTATCAATGTAGATTGAATCAACTGAAATCTGTACTTACTGCATTTGTATTCAACGGAAAAATGGCGCAATGGGTATTTGCAAAAAATTGCTGGAAGAGTAAGCATTTCTAAGAAAGGCTTGGCAACATTAAAGGGGGATTAGTAGGCACAGCAGCGAACTAATTTGTGGGTATCATATGTTACACCTGTAACCCATTTTCTCAAGCCATCAGCTTCGCAAAGAGCAAAAGAGATAAAAAAAAAAATAAAAAATACGAGAATACCCCTGTTGAAATTTTCTGGCAAACAATCCTAACAGAAAATAAGCCAAAAAGAATTCTTCCCAATTTAGGTCGTAAAGATTCAGCAGATAGGTACAGCATTTTTAAACAGTATATTAGAGTTTTCAATGATGACTATTTCTCATTTTAACATTCTCATGTTACTGAGTGTTACATCAAATGTGAAAAATAAAGCCTTAATTAGCGCTGCGCGTCGAAATCCTCATTATCGTTATGAGCAGCGAGTTCAAGACAAATGTAGCAAGCAAAGCAATTACAAAGACGAAACTTGCGTCGTTCCTAAGTGCTAAAATGTGTACATACCCAATAAACCTTCTTCGTGTTTAGCAATGCGAAACCTATTGAAAAATTAATCTCTCTAATGAATGTGGAAATAGTCTAGTTTGGCGATTCGAGAACTAGTTGATTTTATAGCACATAGAAGCTTCGTTATTTGTATTTTCCCAGCGTTTTGAATTCAAAATCTACACTCAGAAAAAACTTCTCTCCATCAAAGACATATTTTTTGCTTATTTTGAATACGCACAGAATTTTCTTTGCTTTGAGTAAATTTTCTCAAAAATGTGGAAAAAACATTCAAACAAATTCCTTGCCATGGTGATTTGTATGGGAATTCGGCTTATCAAAATTAAACAAATTAAATCTTCAAAACTAGGACAAGTTGGGAATGGACTGGCGCTTAAGAAAATTTTCCTTATTTTCATGTTTTTCAAAACAAGTACATGAAAGCATGGTAACGCATTTAAACAACTTTATTTTATAATCCTTTTAACATGATTCAGGGAAAATTTACTCAAAACAAAGAAAATAGTTTTCAAAATAGGGTAGCATATTCTTTGACCACTCCATATATTTTTTTCTTTTCTCAGTATATACCTAGCATTCTCTAAGAGAAATTTTAATAAGAGAGAGAGGGAGAGAGTGGTTCTTAGCATTCATTTATTTTTCCCTTTTACCTATAGTAACATATGATTCTAATTTTTTTTGAGCCATTAAAGTTGGAAAACTATTTATTATTATTATTATTTAGTTTTGAAAATTGTGTATAAGTTCGTTCTAAGTGGGATAGGTACACATGCTTTATAATGTAGGCAATTTTGGAATGTTTGCCACAATGTTTGTTGGGTGCTTCCCACTGGGCCCATTTCTAAGGTGATGTGATTTCTTTTTGCATGCCAGGATACTTGTTTTTGTTAGATATGCCGCAGATACTCCTAAAGTATGTTGGGCGGCAGGTACAAATTGAGCACAGATCATTTCTTCACTGATTAAAGTGGGAGTTAAGAAGAGCAAGCCGAAACAGAAAAAAATTTATAAGAATGAAGTACATAATAAAGTTAGATGGTAGGCAGCTGTATATTCAGCACTACAATACTGCTACAATTCATGCTGAATACCTAACAAAAACATAATAACGACCATATGAAAAAAGCATGTGGTTTGGAATGAAAGCCCGAAGCTTTCGCTTCATTGCTTTTTTTACTATACAAAGTCATTCATGCGAAGGCGGCCGTCGTCGTGCGATAGTCATGTGGCATAGTCATGAAAGTTGTTATCTTCTCTAAAGGAAATGTAATGAGGAAAGTATTGATGATTTGTAGATCTTTGGGCCTACTGGGTTATATCGAAATATATTTATATATCAGAGTTGGGCAAAATTTATTCGAATAACGAATAATAGATAAATAAATTTTTTTTATCTTTATTTGAATAATAAATATATTTATTCGAAAATATATATATTATTCGAATAATAGATAATTTTCATTTACATATAGTCGTACCATACGAAAACTAGCATATTTAAAATTTCTGGAGAAAGCTAGCAATAAAAAAATTCTGTATGAAAAGTAACAAGTTCGACTTTTGGCCGACGTAAAGTAACAAGTTCGACTTTTGGCTGACGAAAAGTATCAATAATTATATACTGTTCTGATATTAAAATTTTTTTTGTTTAAACGAAATTGATAGTTTTCGTCAGCCAAAAGTCGAACTTGTTAATTTTCGTCAGTCACAAAAAAACGTATGCTAGTTTTCGTATGGTACGACGATATGTAAAAACAAACAAACATACAAACAACAAAAAAATAAACAAATTTTTTTTTTACTATTGCTCAGTTTTTGTTTTTGTTTTACCCTGAGTTTTTGTTTATTATTTGAAATAACGAATAAAACTCAGAATAATTTATTCGTAGGGAACTTATCTGACTAAAATTTTAAAAATAAATTTTTATTCGAATAACTATCTAAATAAAAATTTATTCGACTAATGCCCAAGTCTGGTATATATATGTTTAAACTTTAAAGGTATTGCTTGGTTGTATGAATTGTATTGTGTTTTTTTATATTTTTTTTTCTTTTTTGTGTCTGTACTTAAATTGTACTCTGACACGCTAACAGCAAATCTACAATTACCACAACAATAAAAATAAATAAGCACTTAGATATGTATATAATTTTGCTTTTTCTATCCTCAAATGACCAACAGACAAACATACATACATATATATGTACGAAAATATATGATTTTTTTCCACGACTTCAGTTTTTTCCTTCGCTCTGATATGAACTCACAAAAACCACAAGAGCAAAACTCATTTGTGCAGCTATAATTATTAAATGTATCTACATACATTGTTTTTATTTTAAGTTTGTTATTTTTTTTTTTTTTATATATTTACTTTCCTAATTTTTTCTTACCACCACTCCGGTAATGCGCTTTTCCGTTTCTATTCACTTTTCCTTCACCAACAACAAAACAACAACGAAAACTTCCGCTTATTTTTGAGGTTAATGATTTTCCGTTCGTGCTGTTGGTGATTTTTTATGACACCTTGTATTTATTTTTTGTGATAATGATAATTATTTGTTGTTGTTTTTTGCTTTATGTAGTATTAATTTAAGTTCTCTAGTTTAACCCTAGTTCGGCCGACGATTTTTACAACTCATTTCGGCCGAAGCAGTCACCCGGGTGACCATATTTAAAAGTTTTAAAGTTCAGATGTAAATGGAGGGTAGTAAAGAAAAAATGTCTGAAAAATTGCGAAATAAGTGAAATTAAGTGAAAATAGGCATCTGAAAAGATTAAAAGCTGATTATTTTTACTGTTCATTTTGGTACAATTGTGAAAAACTTAATTCAGTTACTTTAAATTGTTGAAAATGGCCAGCTTTAAGCGTGTAAAATACGAGGACGCAATCAGTTCAACCAATAAAGATAAAAATGCAGACTGTAGGATTGAAATTGAGCGGTTTGTAGCCATAACCGACTGCAGAACACCGTTAATCGAAGGTAAGTATGCTATTTCTGATGAAATGTGTACTGGATATTTATACTATATAGAACATTGACGGGAGCGGATATTGAGAAGTTGTTCGAGGAGGATGACCATGATGTTAAATTTGGCAATGACAACGATGTTGAAGATGACAAAACTGACAATATTGAATTCTATGGAATTTTATTGCATAGCTTGTGGAGTTCATAAGTCCAGCATGGAGGCGATTGATGACCTATGGACTTCTTATTCATTTCAACTCTACCATTTAGAGAAACTTTCCATTTCGTGATCGAGTGTCGTTCCGTCAATGTATCCCGTCAAAGCCAGCAAAATATGGCATACAAATATTTTGTATTTAGGCCAGCAACCTATCTACAAGGACTTGCTCGTTAATTGGCCACTGGAGCTATAAGCCGCCACGCATCAAACCCTCGTATCCTGCAGCATTATCACGTACATACCTACCGATATGCAGCCTGTTTTGAATACTCCTTTATCTCCGTCCATCGCATAAGAAACGCGAATTGAGCACCGTGATGAAACTGGTCAAATGGCAATCAAAGGCAGGTGTCATGTTTGTCGGCATGTGAACGAAAGACAACGGAACTCCCGAAAAGTTTGTTTAGTTTGTAAACGGCCAGGGTGCCAGGAGTGCATTCAATCAATTGTCAAATGTGTTGAGTGCAGGAAATAATCATATGCCAACATTTTCATTTGTATGTATGTATATTACGTTTGAATTTACCCGTGGTCACCCAGGTGACTACGTCGGCCAGAATAAGAATATAAGATCTCAAACTGTAACAGTGTTCTATGGATTAAATCTTAAAACTTTATTTCGTATTTTTTCTGCTCAAAATTAACAACTTTAAGATGTCATGGAACACAAGGTAATAGAATTTATTAAAAATATGTTTTTTTTGTGCGAAAAATGTGAAATAGTCACCCAGGTGACTCGTCGGCCGAACTAGGGTTAAAAAAAAACAACGTGTTATTTGTGCAGGTTTTTTTTACTCATCATGCAATTCGAAAATTCATTAGAAATCTTCGTTGGCATGGCAACACACACACACTGCTTGTGCGCCACCAATGCAGTCTTCTTCTTCCTTCTTCCACAGCAATAAAAATGAAGATATAAAATATAAAAATATGAAAATAATATCTATATATCGGCAAGTGGAGTAAAGTTTTGATGGCCAGCGAAGCGCTGCTATTACACATCCTATTGACCTCAATTGCATTCTAGTTAGTTTTTGGCCAAAAAGTGGAAACTATTAAAAAAAAAAGAAGTGACAAATGTCTAAACTGACAAACAAAAACAACTAAAAAACTAAAGCTAAAAAACTAGAACTAAAACTAAAAGCAAAAAAAAAAAACAAAAAAAAAAACAATCATCATTTTGAAATGCGCGCAAACAAAATTTTGTCGAAACAATTTGCCACAGTTCGTGGCAGTGTTGGCCTCTTTAGTGGTGGCACCACTTATACTTTAGTTTAGTTTAGAAACTAACCCAGCCAGCAAAATCATCGTAAACGAGCTCGTAAACGGATGTTTTCTCGAAGAAAACTCTAATAAAATATCGTTTATGATATCCGTTTACGATTCGCCTACGAATACTGTTTCGCTTTAAAATGTTCAGTGCCTACAAGTGTCGTAAATGTATCGAAAAAGCACTCGTATATGAATCTTTTTACGTCCGTTTTTTTTATCGTAAATGTAGAAATTTTACAAACATACATACTTACTTTTAAAATATTGAGTTTGAAATTTTTCGTTTTCTTTTTTTTGACATGATAGAAAAAAGTTTATTTTGTTAATTGTTGGGGTAAGTGGAAAAAAATTCAACAACTATTTACAGCGAAGGTTGAGTGTATAGCTATTTCACGAAAAACCATTTTCGATCATCAGCACTCTTTTCGGAAGTGGATGCACCGGGGATTGAACCCGAGTCCATTCCAACTTCAGCCGCAATGACCCAACGGATAAACACACTCGGCCATTGAGACTCTGTGCAAGCTGTTGGATTTTCCCCACTTTTGCCTTTTTCATTTTCAACATTAACGTTAGTGTGTATATGCTTTTGCATATATTCTCCACAAACGTGCTGAATTTTTGTTGTAGGCAGTTCGCAATGAACATTGTTGTTGGTATTTATTTTATGTATATACCAAACAACGTTAACAATTTTACTTGAAAGAGTTTTTAGTGCTTAGCACGAAATTTTTATTTTTAATTTAATTTTTAATTGTTGGGGTAAGTGGAAAAAAATTCAACAACTATTTACAGCGAAGGTTGAGTGTATAGCTATTTCACGAAAAACCATTTTCGATCATCAGCACTCTTTTCGGAAGTGGATGCACCGGGGATTGAACCCGAGTCCATTCCAACTTCAGCCGCAATGACCCAACGGATAAACACACTCGGCCATTGAGACTCTGTGCAAGCTGTTGGATTTTCCCCACTTTTGCCTTTTTCATTTTCAACATTAACATTAAGAATATATGCAAAAGCATATACACACTAACGTTAATGTTGAAAATGAAAAAGGCAAAAGTGGGGAAAATCCAACAGCTTGCACAGAGTCTCAATGGCCGAGTGTGTTTATCCGTTGGGCCATTGCGGCTGAAGTTGGAATGGACTCGGGTTCAATCCCCGGTGCATCCACTTCCGAAAAGAGTGCTGATGATCGAAAATGGTTTTTCGTGAAATAGCTATACACTCAACCTTCGCTGTAAATAGTTGTTGAATTTTTTTCCACTTACCCCAACAATTAAAAATTAAATTAAAAATAAAAATTTCGTGCTAAGCACTAAAAACTCTTTCAAGTAAAATTGTTAACGTTGTTTGGTATATACATAAAATAAATACCAACAACAATGTTCATTGCGAACTGCCTACAACAAAAATTCAGCACGTTTGTGGAGAATATATGCAAAAGCATATACACACTAACGTTAATGTTGAAAATGAAAAAGGCAAAAGTGGGGAAAATCCAACAGCTTGCACAGAGTCTCAATGGCCGAGTGTGTTTATCCGTTGGGTCATTGCGGCTGAAGTTGGAATGGACTCGGGTTCAATCCCCGGTGCATCCACTTCCGAAAAGAGTGCTGATGATCGAAAATGGTTTTTCGTGAAATAGCTATACACTCAACCTTCGCTGTAAATAGTTGTTGAATTTTTTTCCACTTACCCCAACAATTAAAAATTAAATTAAAAATAAAAATTTCGTGCTAAGCACTAAAAACTCTTTCAAGTAAAATTGTTAACGTTGTTTGGTATATACATAAAATAAATACCAACAACAATGTTCATTGCGAACTGCCTACAACAAAAATTCAGCACGTTTGTGGAGAATATATGCAAAAGCATATACACACTAACGTTAATGTTGAAAATGAAAAAGGCAAAAGTGGGGAAAATCCAACAGCTTGCACAGAGTCTCAATGGCCGAGTGTGTTTATCCGTTGGGTCATTGCGGCTGAAGTTGGAATGGACTCGGGTTCAATCCCCGGTGCATCCACTTCCGAAAAGAGTGCTGATGATCGAAAATGGTTTTTCGTGAAATAGCTATACACTCAACCTTCGCTGTAAATAGTTGTTGAATTTTTTTCCACTTACCCCAACAATTAAAAATTAAATTAAAAATAAAAATTTCGTGCTAAGCACTAAAAACTCTTTCAAGTAAAATTGTTAACGTTGTTTGGTATATACATAAAATAAATACCAACAACAATGTTCATTGCGAACTGCCTACAACAAAAATTCAGCACGTTTGTGGAGAATATATGCAAAAGCATATACACACTAACGTTAATGTTGAAAATGAAAAAGGCAAAAGTGGGGAAAATCCAACAGCTTGCACAGAGTCTCAATGGCCGAGTGTGTTTATCCGTTGGGTCATTGCGGCTGAAGTTGGAATGGACTCGGGTTCAATCCCCGGTGCATCCACTTCCGAAAAGAGTGCTGATGATCGAAAATGGTTTTTCGTGAAATAGCTATACACTCAACCTTCGCTGTAAATAGTTGTTGAATTTTTTTCCACTTACCCCAACAATTAAAAATTAAATTAAAAATAAAAATTTCGTGCTAAGCACTAAAAACTCTTTCAAGTAAAATTGTTAACGTTGTTTGGTATATACATAAAATAAATACCAACAACAATGTTCATTGCGAACTGCCTACAACAAAAATTCAGCACGTTTGTGGAGAATATATGCAAAAGCATATACACACTAACGTTAATGTTGAAAATGAAAAAGGCAAAAGTGGGGAAAATCCAACAGCTTGCACAGAGTCTCAATGGCCGAGTGTGTTTATCCGTTGGGTCATTGCGGCTGAAGTTGGAATGGACTCGGGTTCAATCCCCGGTGCATCCACTTCCGAAAAGAGTGCTGATGATCGAAAATGGTTTTTCGTGAAATAGCTATACACTCAACCTTCGCTGTAAATAGTTGTTGAATTTTTTTCCACTTACCCCAACAATTAAAAATTAAATTAAAAATAAAAATTTCGTGCTAAGCACTAAAAACTCTTTCAAGTAAAATTGTTAACGTTGTTTGGTATATACATAAAATAAATACCAACAACAATGTTCATTGCGAACTGCCTACAACAAAAATTCAGCACGTTTGTGGAGAATATATGCAAAAGCATATACACACTAACGTTAATGTTGAAAATGAAAAAGGCAAAAGTGGGGAAAATCCAACAGCTTGCACAGAGTCTCAATGGCCGAGTGTGTTTATCCGTTGGGTCATTGCGGCTGAAGTTGGAATGGACTCGGGTTCAATCCCCGGTGCATCCACTTCCGAAAAGAGTGCTGATGATCGAAAATGGTTTTTCGTGAAATAGCTATACACTCAACCTTCGCTGTAAATAGTTGTTGAATTTTTTTCCACTTACCCCAACAATTAAAAATTAAATTAAAAATAAAAATTTCGTGCTAAGCACTAAAAACTCTTTCAAGTTATTTTGTTATTGTTTTCTTATTCGAGAATAGCTCGTAAATCGCAATGTTCGTAAAATGTACGGTACCTTGCTGGCTGGGAAATCACACACACACACACAGCCATGTGGCACTTGTGACTTGTCTGCGCACATGCATAATTAGGCGGCGCGGCGGACGGACGTGCAATATTTCATATGGAAAAATAACCTAAATTTTTCGCTGCATTTACGTCCATTCGCCAACGCCATCGCCATCATCATCACAATAATCATCAATTAGGTATTTGTTGTTGTTGTTGGTGTTGTTCGTTCCTTCATTGCTGGCAGTGCAGCAGAGTTGCTTGTTGTTGTCTACTTTGTGGCGCTTACTTATGCTCGTTCAAAGCACAATTTGGCTGTCCTCCAAGGGACATTTGGCGCATGCCTCGCACCGCCTAGCCTCGCCCCACACGTGCTACCCCAACAATATCTGGCAATATTATTATCTATGCGCATTTAGATAATTTTCTCATAAATATGAGCGAACTTGCGCGAAAACAAGCGCATTTTGTATTGCGGTTGTTTTTTTACGTTTTTGTTGTTGTTTGCTGAACAGTTTTCCTCGGTTATTGGATTTTGTTCTTTGCACTTATGTATGTATGTATGTATATGTTTTTTTGAGTTTTCATTGCTTTTTAAAATTTTTTATTACTTTACTTACGTGTTTTGTTGCTCGCTTTTTTTTTTGTTTTTGTTTCTGTGTTTTTGCTGCAATTTCCTCTGCCTTTCCCCTTGTTCGTTCGTTTGTTCGTTCGTTCATTGGTTGTGTTGAAAACTTTTCAATTGTGTGGCGTCACTTTTTGATTGCTATGCGCTGCTGCTGTTGCTGGTGCATGCTTGTTTTCGATTTTTTCTCTTTTTTTCTTTGTGCGAAATTCTCGCCAAAAAATTCACAAATTCATAGGAAAAGTTTTGCAGCGCCTGTCTGTGCCTTTATTATCTATGTGTGTATGCAGCGCCCTGAGATATGCAATAAAATAATATGAAAAGTGCAAAGAACAAAAAGGCCGAACAAATAGCAACCGGCTGCTGATCCGAAGGAAGCCAAACTTTTTATGCTTTCAACTTTCGCTTTGATTCGAAATGCATTTTCAGTCCGTCCGTCCGTCAGAAAAATCGTCGACATGCCTCGCCTCTTTGTGCGGCGCCTCTGCCAGCTCTCGCTATGCGTTCGGCAGCATTCCATCCTCGCTTCTTTGCTTCCAGCGGCATGTGCATCTGCCGGAGTGTGTTATCTTCACTTTGGTTGGCTCCTCTTCGGCACGCACCAATGTGCTTTTAACTTCTTCCACGCCTTCCATGAGTTGCCATGCCTTTGACATGATTGCCATAGCTTCCATATTATCCTGCCATGACAGAAAAATGAAAGTTTAATGCGTTCGCCAAATACAACTTTCACAAATTTTTTCAACACACAGCCACACAAACACACGCGCGCACGAACACACAGATGCATATTTTTTATTTCGGTTCAATTTTTAGTTTTGGAAATTGAAATCTAATTTTTTACTTTTAACTTTAAATTCCTTTTTTGTAGTATGTATGTGTGTGTTTCCGAGTGTGTTTGTGTGTATGGTAGTATATATTTCGTGTTATTGTTGACGTCAACACTTTTGGGAGTTGTTCACTGGCTGCTTTATTTGTTTTTATCCCTTTTTCATATTATGATATTTTTTCCTGAATATTGTTTTTTTTTTCTCTTCCGGGCCGGTCTGTCTGTGCGGAAATTGCATTGCATTTTTTATATTTTTTTGTCCTATTATCCTTTCACAAGTTGCATTTGCCGATTAAAGTCTATTTTTGGTTAACTGTGTTTGTCTGGCCCGCACGGTTTTTCAAAGTTACTGTCAAAACTCTTGTTTTTTTTTCCTTGCTTTTTGTTGTCTTGGCATATTTTCACTTAGAGAATAGCACAGACGTTGGTTCTATTGACGTTAGCGATCATTTATAAGTAGCTGTTTGGGGATTAGAAGAGAATATAGTTGTAGCTAAGGGGTTGACTTGCGCCTTCAGCTTGCTCAATGCCTTCAAATGTGAGGTGGACGTCAACAAGAATTAAAAAAAGGAAAACTAAAAAAAAAACCAGAAGTAACCACTTAAGGATTTGCGGTCGCCAAGGCAGCGAGCCTTAATGTTACTAAATCTTTCAGCTGTTTGTAAAAGTTTTATATACAAAATTATTGCTCCAAATGTTAAAAGGAAGGGAAAATAGCAGAAAAGGGTATCTATATCTATATTATTAATTCCCTAACATAAATTTTGTTCCATCTTCTCCGTCGAAACTACTGAGCCTATTTTAAACCTAGGAACACCATTAGAAAGGCATTACTCTCAAATAGAACTGCGCCAATTTTCATTGAGATTGGTTGAAAAATGCGTCCACAATCGTTGCTGGAAAATTGACGTGTGGTTGTTGTTGCATGCTTTTGAACACCACAGAGCTGTCATTGCGGATGCATAGGCGAGTTTGTGCGTGCTCACCAAACTTACCATGCAATTGTGAACATGTTTGGCTGGAAGTGGTGTGTAGTTTCAAGGAAGTAGAAACATAAAAAAGTAGCAAAGGCACTACAACAAAAACACAAAGTCAATTAATAAGGATAAGAAAGAATAAGTAAAAAAATTTAGGAAAGAAAATAGCAGAAATAGAAAGAAAGAAGTAGGTAGGAGAATTGTGAAGACGAGTAACGACAACAACAACAACAACCACAACAACAATAACAACAACAACACAAACAACAAAAACAACAATAACAACAACAACAACAACAACAACAACAACAACAACAACAACAACAACAACAACAACAACAACAACAACAACAACAACAACAACAACAACAACAACAACAATAACGCAATAGTAGCAGTGACAGTAGCAACAAAAAGAGCAGCATCAACAGGAACAACAACAAAATAGTAACAGACACAATAATACGGTTGCCAGACGTACTGATTTGATCAGTACAATACTGATTTTTCGTGCTCCGTACTGATGGTTTTAAAAACCTTAAGAAATACTGATTTTTTGGATTTTGTACTGATTTGTACTGATTTTTAGCCGACACTAAAGAATTCATTTTTATCACCCTGCACTGTTTTTAATTTTCCAACTGTTTTCATTTGACGTTTGTAATGCCTTGGTTATGCTTACGAGAATACTCGACGAGCAACATGTAATTGTTAAGGCGGATTCATCGTTCAAGTTCAGAACTTTTCTGCCGTGTGGTTGTTGTTGTGTTTTCGGAGTGTGAGAGGAATTCCGAAAAGTTCTGAACTGTTTTTATTAGTTAACTCAAATTCAACTTTAGTTCTGAACTTGAACGATGCATCCGCCTTTATTGTGAATTCCGACGAGTGAGAGAATTTTCGGACTCTCACATCGATCAATTTTTCTGGGTGAAACAAGCACCCAACACGCCGAGGTTTCGGGGTAATAATGTGGTATGTTGTGTATGTGCGCTCTAATCATCGATTTAAGCGTAACCACCTCTCACCGATTACGAAAATGTGTCCGAATTTCATCGGTGTTTTGCTCGTAAGCATAACCACGGCATAACTATGAAACAATTAGGAAGGAGGAAGCAAATGTCATAGAAACATGATTGACAGTTAACGATAAGGAAACAAAATGCCAGTATGTAATAAAGACGATTTTCTCCGCGTATATTGTTTTTTTTTTTTGGAAGGCAATGTACTGATTTTTTCGGGAAAGGTAATCTGGCAACCCTACACAATAACAACAAACAATTATACAAAAACTATAGTCTCACCTTAGTCACAAGAAAACAACTAGAAAACCTGTCGAGTTTCGACAGTAGTCAGCACTCTAGTAGAATTAAATATTCAGTGAATTAAAATTATTTTAGGACTATGTTAATTTAAGTTATGTTGTGTTGTGCATTGACTTTGTTATTTGCTCTCAGAATTTTGTATGGAAATTGGCGGGATTCAGCACTGGATTCCAGGCTGAACGACTATTGAGAGTGCGAATACAAATAAAAAGAGCGAACGATGTTATGTGGAGACGCGCTATAAGCAAAGCGGAGCAGTGTTGAAACATAGCAAACTGAGTCTTCTGAAAACATTCTCTTCTGCTACTCTCTGAGTTCTAGTAGGTATATCACACTTTCCTAATTTGATAGAAAGGGAAGCTGCAGAGATTACAAAATATTTCTGAAATCAAGGCTGGCAATACGAAGACGGGACATACGAAGATAGTTGAGAAATTCATAGAAGATCCTTTGTTGCACATTATAGATACAATATATGCAATGTTAAGGATCTGCGAAACTTTGAGATCTCAATCATTGACCGGGCACTTTGTATAGACGGGAAACTCTATTCTGTTACTAACTCAATTATCTGGTGCACGGATGGCTCAAAGCATGAAGATGGTTAAACTGGGGCTGGTATATTTGCGCTGAACTGCAGGAAATCGGTACCAATGTGTAACTACCCCACTATCTTTCAAGCTGAAATCCATGCAATAGAAATTTGTTGCAAAGAATGCATACGTAGAGGATTATCCTCAAAAATTATTATTATTCTGTCGGACAGCCAGGCAGACTTAAAGGCACCGCAGTCCTACAAGATTTCATCAGAAGTTGTAGAAGAATGTCTAACGTTACTAAACATCCCATCCTAGGAGCCAAAAACCACTATGAGCGTGCACAGATAACTGTCTATTGGTTACACTGTTATAAATATTGGAATATTTTTTAAACTTTGATTTGGTTTGAAAGAAATTTAAAACTTTTTTTGGGTTAAATTTTGAACCTTCGAAAGTTTAAAAGTTTCTTATTCCTTTTTGGCAGAGTTGTAATTATTATAAAGAAAAAATAAAAATCAAAAACTAATTATTATTGAAATAAACATATCTTAAAAGTCTTTCCATAATAGTTATTTCTGAGATATTTTTTTTAAGTGTTTTTGTAATTATTATAAATGAGAAATTTTGTTTTATATCTTCAAAGACTTTTATATTGAGCCAATTTGAAAAAAGTCTTTGAGTAATTATTATCCGTAACAAATTTTTTTTTTGAGTCTTCAAAGACTTTTTCATTGAGACGAATTTCAAAAATATCTTTAAGTAATTATTTTGAGTAACAAATTTATTTTTTATATCTTCAATAAAAATCTTTCATACAATTTCAAATTGGAAATTTGCTTGAATTTTGAAGTACTTATATGAAAGTTATTCTTATTTTATACTTATATGAAAGTTATTGAAAATTTTCAGAGACTTTTTTGAACTTTGTCTCAATGAAAAAGTCTTTGAAGATATAAAAACAATTTGTTACTGATAATAATTACGAAAAGACTTTTTTCAAATTTGTCTAAATATAAAAGTCTTTGAAGACGTAAAAAAAATATATTTGAAATAACTATTATGGAAAGATTTTTAAAATATAAGTTTCTGAATAATAATTATAGAAGAGTTTTATCATTTTCATCAGAAAAAAAATATTGACAAAAGACTTTTATGATTCGGAAGGAAATTTGTGAGATTTTTTTATAATTTGAAAATGAAATAATAATTATTCTACATCTCTGCTTTTTGGTTTAAAATTCAAACTTACAAAAGTTCAAATATTTCAAAGTATTTTTTGGAATAAATTTCATAAATTTTTAACTTTCATTGCTCGAAAAATTTGGTTTCCATAAAAAAAATTTTAATTTTTGATTTGAAATTGCAACTTGCTTTTTCGAGAAATGAACAATATAAAAAGCTCATTTATAGTTATTAGACAATTTGAATGAATGACTGTGTGGCGTTGTTTGAATGGAGAAACAAACAAAATAATTATGGAAACAGATAAAATGAAGAAGGAAGAAAAGGAGAAGAAGAAGATAGGAAAAAGACACAATATGGAAGATGATTAAGGGGATGTTGAGGCGAGAACAATATGGAAGAAAAGGAGAAAAAAATGATAGGAAAGAAGATACAATAGGGAAAAGCATGAAGGGGATTTGGGAGCAGATATTTTTTTAAATTTAAACCAAAAAAAAGGTTTAAATTTTAAACGTTTGAAAGTGTTAAAATAAATTTTAATTTGGAATAAAATCTACCTTAAAAGTTTAAAAATCTTAAAAAATTATTAAAAGTCAAACTTTGAAAAGTTTAAAAATCTTTTAAACTTTTCAAAGTTTGACTTTTAATAATTTTCGGTCGTGTACTATATATCGACCAAAAAAGTTTAAAATTTATACCAAAATTTTTTGAGTGTAGAGAAATAAAGAGGCTGAAGAGCAAAGCGAATAAAAACTTCTTTGAACACTTTCAATTCTATTGGAATGGTTGGCGTATATTGGGCTCCACAACAGAGAGCTATGTATATAGCGCCGAGATTTGATCGAAGAAGAGAGTTATACAATATCTTTCTGGTATAGCGATCTTTGAAATTCCTTGCATAATGCAACAAGAAAGCTAGATTCGAATAAGCTTTTGGAACTATGTTGGCTAACATGATTAACAAACCTCAATTCAGTGTCAAAAACTACACGGAGATTCGAAAACTCATCAACTTAGGAAAGATAAGCCTTAGACAGATCAAATTCGAATACTTATTTACATTATATTCAAAAAGCCAGTTGCCGAATAACTGAGACTTTAGCTAGAAAAGCAGCATATACGAACTGATTAAAACACAAAAAGGGAGCTAGAAATGCATGTAGACAGCTATAAATCTCATGATTTGCCATTAGTCAAATTAAATCATCTGCTATAAATAACGGCTTGTGTGTTGCAACATTCACGGTTCAACGAATCGAGGTCGATATATTCGACTGAAAAAATAAGTATACCGTAAACAACAGCGTTTATTACCAAATTTCTGCGCCATTGAATTTCTGAGACACTTGTATTGTGCAATGCTGAAAGCGGCAAGAATTTGGAATTTCATTAGCAACAAAATACAGTCACAGCTACATACATATATGTATGGTACATAAGTACCTACACATACTCAGCAACACCCACATTACATTAATAATGGGCCACTCGAAGGCTGTTCGATTTGGAATGTTGCGTTACGACGCGTAGAAATCAAGAAATGTGAGCAAAATTAGTGGTAAGATAATAAAGTGACGGGAAGATGGGTAGTGTAGGGGGCGGAGATTCGAATTGGAATTTTCCTTAATAATCAGCAATTAATACAACTGAATGCTGAATGCGACATACTTAAGCTAAAAAGCAGCACTTTGGAGCATAGATGGCCAGCCAATGGCTCCAGTGACTCCGTTTGTCTCCCAACAACATCGCTGTGGCTCCGAGTGGCTCCCAAAAACAAGCAAATCAATTTCGACAGAATAACGCGCATTTCTTTTTTTTTTTTTTTCACAGAAATCGTCGCGGCGAGCACTCAAACCTAACGGTCCAGCATCGACCGACATTCATTGCGTAGATACACCTTCATACATATGTACATACATATGTATGATGCACATTTATATCTGCTACCTCGTTTATGTTGTTTAGCAAAATATTTGAATGCCTAGCTGCAGCATATCTGTATGTACATATGTATGTACATAAGTACATGTTGTTGCAATAAACCGTTATTTGACAAAATAATATTTTTATAATTCCGAGAAGAAGGTTGTTGCTATTTTTATTGATGTTGTTGTCGTGTGGCTCCCTTACTCTTAAATCCTGGCCACCTATGCTTTGGAGCATGATTACGGCATCCCTGCAAAAAATGCGATCACTCCGGGATACATCCGGGACAACTCGCAAGGGAGCATGCGATTACTACCCATTTGTATCTCTTTATATGGGTTGGAGTGTTCTCTTTTGTTTGAGCATGTCCTATGAAGAGACTAATTGTACCCAGTTTGTACCCGAACGGGTAGCAAAAGCGCACAATTGTACCCGTTTTGTACCCGAACAGGTAGCAAATGCGACACATCCATTTGTGCGACTAATTGTACCCGTTTGATACCCTTTCGGGTACAATTCGTCTACAATTAGTATACATATGTACCCGTTCGGGTACAATTGGGAACAATTGTAGACTAATTGTACCCGAAAGAGAGCGCTCCCGGACAAATCTTTTTAGAGACTCGTCGCACACTTTTTTACAGGGATATTACAACAACTACTACAAACCCATGCACATATACATACACACAATCGTTTGCATCAAGTGCCGTTAGGCAATCAAAATGGCCGCAACATTGACAAATTACATGCAATAAATTCAAAAAATTCCAAAAAAAACGAATAGGGTAATAAAAAAAAGTCTGCAAGTAAATGAAATTTAAATAAAACCAACAAACACACACATACACAAATAGAGGCGTGTGCACGTACTTGTACATACATACATGCAGGAATAAAATGCGCCCAAGAAACATTTCAATTGTGATTAGTTTGTAAAATTAAATTTAAAACTTTTCATTTCTTCTTCGTCTTCCCAAAAATATTAAGTATCTCTGAGCAGTAAATGAAAAAAAAAATCAAAAAACCCCAAGCAACAAAAGTCTAAGCACAAGACCATCGTCGTGCGAGTGTCTACGCACACACTTACATACATCTGAACATAACAAAAAAACCAAAAAGGCAAAAAAAATAGAAAAAAATTAGATTGGCAAGCACAAAAGCCCAAATGACTTCGAAACGACGGACGGAAGACCCAACGCGCTACTGCGAATCTGCTGCTGCCATCCAACAGCATCGCCTATCATCGGCAGCATCTCATCTCATCCATCTAGGCCCTACCCAAACCAATTTATGCTCAAAGTTTATATGTATGAATGCAAGTATGTATGTAAGTAGATATGTATGTGCGTACATAAGTACGCTACAAAATATCCCAAGTCCCATTGGGACAATTAGCGCGCAGGAAAATGGCGAAATTAAATAAAAATAGCAAGAAAATGGAAAACGGAGAAACCCCAACCCAATAAATTTAGAATTCGGTCATTTCGTTTATTTCACAATTTTTTATTTGCACATTTTCTTTTTCTACTTGCCTACGTGTCTTTATTTTTCGTTTTTTTTTGTTGCTATAGCATTGCTTTGCTGTATTTGTACCTATACTCGTAGAATAGTATTTTGGTAACATTTGATTTTTGCTAATTGAGCTTAAGTATGTAAGTAAAAAACGTTGGAAACTGTGCAAGATCTGCCTCTAATGGGCGAAAGAGTCGTAAGATGGGAGATATTTCTTTCCTTTAAGTGTTTCTCTCGGTATAGTATTCTTACGTGCGCGTTATGGCATGACAATTGGTACGAGAAAACAAAAGATGGAAAATTTGAATAGAAATTTCCTTAAAAATTACTATGTCCAATTTAAAGTGAGAATGCTTTTATAAGCGTACATACATAAATATCCGAATGAAAAAACCCGATTATCCCAGTTCTGTTGATATGGGTAACGAGTCCCACAGACTCCAATTAGCGCCTAAACGCCGTTTTGATAGCACGACTCCTGATTAAAGAGCCAGAACCAGAAGAATAGAGTAAAAGAGAATATCACTATGAAAACCAGGGCACTTCCTACGCACTATATACATCCTGTTGGGTTTAGGTATCCAAAAAGCCCTTCAGGCCTAACGTCCTTGAGTTCCGAGAGGTTATCGAAGAAAGGCTTGCCAAGGAATTTCATTCTGCCTAGACGGTGCGAAGGACATTTGCTTAGCAGATGCTCAACCCTCTCCTCCGCTCCTGGAAGATAACAGCTGTCAGACAGAGTTTTATGATTCAATCCCAATCGGACTGCGTGAGTAGCAATAGCCCAATGTCCCGTGAATACCGCAGTTAAGCGGGAAGTGTCCCTGCTGTCCATGCTTAGAATGGCTGAGCATCGCATCTTATTGCATGAAGGCCACAGACTTCTCCGTTACTTTCCAGGTTTGCAACTGCTTCTATCTGATTTTACCTTCCTCGCACCAGTGCCGAGAGATTTGGCTCTTGATGAAACCCAGGGGCGCAAGAATCTCCCGCGCCTCTGCAATAGGAAGTGCCGAGCCTTGCCTGGCTAGTTCATTAGCCATTTCGTTTCCCTGAATGTAGCGGTTGCTCGGCACCCAGATCAGAGAGACGCTTTGTCGACTGACTAAGCCCATGACTCACTTCCTACACTGCCCGACCAAGCTGGATGAAACCATTGGAGGTCCCAGAGCCTTCAGAGCCGCCTGAATATCCGAGAAAATGCCTATCCTGTTTCCGACACCGGCACTTTCCGTTGAAAGTAGAGCCTTGTAGGCCTGCTGTATGGCGAAAACTTCAGATTGAAAGACGCTCGCCGTGTTTGGGAGCCTGCTTCATATGGAAGTGCCCGGCTGAGTTGCGAAGATATCCGCTGCCGCTCCGTCTGCCATTTTTTACCCAACCGTAAAAACTGTAACATTGAAACTCTGAGCTATTTTAGCATCTCGCCAGTCCTTCATGGATGTTCATATTATTTTTCATTTACTAAATCCTTTATACTTATAATTAATTACTTTGACAAGTTCATGTCAAGATCGCGAAACACTTACCCATCAAGCGAATGAAGAATAAATAGCCTCAGCTATTGAAGAGAAACGATTGAACAATACTTTGCTATAGCAACTAATAGCATGCCTCCGCATAACGTGGTTCGGTTTTTTTGATCAGCATTCGGGCTCTCAATCGCCATTCGGCCTCGAATCCAGTACCGAAACCCGCTAAATTTCATACAAAATTCTGAGAGCGAATGACGTGTGTCATTCGTTCTCAACACACTCGCCAACCCGATAATATCGATGCCTTCTCTAATTTTATATCGCAAATCTGTCGAAATCTCAAACAGACCAAAACAAAAACTCAAAAATAAGCAAACATACAAACATTGAAGAAATACAAGAATGAGAAATATCAAAGTGAGCTACGATCAGCTGCGTGGAGACGGGTTATTTCGCTTGATATTTCGCTTCATTATTCGTTGGCGAATTAAGTTATATGGGGAGGGGTTTAAAAAATAATGCTTTCCATAGCATTTCTGTTATTGAAAAATAAGAACATCCTCCCAAATTGTTCAATTAAACATCTAACATAGCTAATTTTGGAAGACACATTTCCGGCAAAATAAAATAAAATTCAAAATATTAAATTTGAAATTTCACGATAATTAATCCATGCTATTTATAAATGCATCACTACGTACTCCACACAAATGTTCTACAAGTACTTCAATTCTCAAAAGCACAACCGAGTGCAAATATGTAGATGTAGCTAAAGACATTTGTGTGGGTATAGTTTTATTTAAATCTAAATACCCACATGCGGTAAATACGCAAATAAGGGACTATCAAAAGGCATAAGCCACACCAGCCCCTTTTAAATACATACATATGTATATGTATATGTTGATGCATGAAGTTAAATATAAGATGGCATGCAACAAACGGCGGCAGGCAAATCAAATAAAATGAAACAACAACAACAACACTGACAACAAAGCCGCAAGACATTTGGCATCATACGAAGTTGTCTCGTAATGCAAATAAACGCAAAACCGCCAAGGCGCGCTGCCATTCATTCACAGATATTTAATTAGCGATTGTGTATGCGGCGAGCGGGGCTGTTGCCTATGCGTTTGCGAGAGCTACGCGCACATTAAGACACCCACCACACACTCGCACATGTGCGCTACATTTGTATAAGATCCAAGATGGATTCACGAGAGTGCAACCAACTCAAGCATTAAAAAAATAAAAAAAAGATTTGCCATCGAAAATCGCAAAGCTTACGATGAGGAGCAGGCAGCGACGGCAGGTTAGCGAAAGGGGCGCAATTATAATCGCAAAAAAAAAAAAAAAAAAGAAATCCGACGACAATATCAAGTAGAAGCGCTGTATGTGCTTATTGCAACAAAGGAGCGACTGCAAACGGTGTTGCCGAAATAAATTCAATTGGAAAGTGGAAGCGACGACAAAATTGTAATATGCAAGATACTTTGCCGGCACACGAAGCGAAGGAGTGCCTAAGCGAAAATAGCACTACGGTTGCAAACAAATGAGTGAACGATTGGCTGAATGAATGAATGAATGAATGAATGAATGGATGCATCTAATGTGTAGTGAATGTACGAATCAATGAACGAAATACTGATTGAGTGCACAGCTGGAAAGCGGACGAGATAGCGGTGTTGTGGTAGCTGGATAATGGTAATGAAGAAGACAAACAAATCCATTGTGCGCCGCCGCGTCTCATGGCAGCCACTGAAGTTGAATACTTCCTGCTGCCGCGGCGGGTTGTCATTACTCTGAGCACAGCTCCACCTAACCGCGCAACAACATCCGTTCTTCTGCCAGGCAAGTAAAATCTTTTCAGCACTTTGCGCGTTTGTGAAGAGTTCGTTTGTTCGTTAGTGCACTTGGATTTGCGGATGCGCTTGAATCAACACGATTCGGCTGCGTGTTTTCTTTCTGCCAGCGCATCAGTTAAAATTTAATTGAGTGGCAAGTTGAACTGCCATCGACGCCATCATCGTACCCACACAGCACGGCAATTGCAGGGCGCGCAATGTGTTTAAAGCAAAACAGCAGCAACAACAACAACAACAACAAGTATTGTATTGTTGGGCCCTTTTCGTGCGCTTTCTTTAGGCTTTCTCAAGCATGCAACGTTTAACATTTAATTTGTTTGCAAAATGCGCCGATATGCGCAATTTTAGCGCAAACCAAAAACAGATGTTGTTGCTCGCTATCCACCAACACCAACCAATACCAGCACAAGCATCGGCATCATCACCCACCCACCGACGACAGCTGAAGCGCTTCTGCTATACAGAACAGTGGCGCACTCAAATCCAGCGGCAACGTAAGCAGCCACAAACAACAAAACAATAGCTATAAAAAAAAGCTATTTAAATAATTGGAATTGCAAGAAGTCTCTCAGCGCATTTGTCGTATGAAGTTGTACCTGCAACTCGCTTATAAGAGTAGATACCTACCTACCTTTGTATGCATGTATATTTGTTTGTTTAGTGTGGCATGCAACGCAGTCAAATATGTGTTCGATTCATCCTCGTTTCATTTTTAACACACTTTTATTAGCTTCACTTGTATGTATGTATGTATATATGTATGTAACTTCATCCCATCCTAAAAGTTGCAACGTTTAACTCAATTATTATTTTTTTGAAACATTCAATTTTCTTTTATTGTATTCTCTCCTCTATTATTTCTATTCACCTCCGGATTCGAAACGTGACATCAACATGGGATTCAACCCAACGACATCATATAAATAGTGGGACATTCAACATTATATTCCATGCTTCATTGAGGCTTTTAAGTTACCTCTCTTCAAAATAGCCTCTATGAATTTCATTCTATTCACTCCCGTATGCAAGCCAATAAGTAACAAGCTTTCTGTTTTGTTGTTGTATTTGCAAAGAAAAAAAACAACATGTACATACGTATGTACGTATGCGATGCAAGAACTGGTTTTGTGTTTTCGTTTGTTCAAATTCTATTTATAGCACTTATATCACGGTTGCCGAACTTGGTAATTATCAAAATAGGTTATTTTTTCGCTGTTGGTTTCTTGGTAACTTTCACATGTGTTTGGCAATTTTTATTTTCAAGAAGTTGTTTACTATTTTTGGTATACAAGAAAAATATGGAAGTGATTATAGGATAATGAGAATATTTTGGAGCGCTGACTCTTCATTGTGAATGTGCACAGGCAAATAAAGAAGAGCATATCTCCGATTAAAAGCTGAAATAGTTTTGCTTCGACACACATAGTACATATTAGTTGATATTTTTTCGTTTAGGCTTCATTTTTGAGATCTCGTGGCCAATGTTTTTTTTTAAAAGGAAAAATGTATGTGAAAAATTAATATTTTTGGTAGAAGTTATAAATACATATGTATGTAGATCTATTTCGGAGATCACCACATCCCTTCATCAGACTTCTTTTTACTTTTATTCTTGCGTCCGCATAAAACATCCTTTAATTTAATTTCACTGAAAAGTTTAAAATAAATAATAGCTTAAAAAACTAAAAAGCACGCTTTAATCTTAAAAATCGTACTACACCATTTCCAGGTGGATTGTAGAAAGCGTCAACTGGATTTTAGAAAGAGTCAATTGGATTTTGGAAAACTTGAATTGTATTTCTAATCTACTTTTCTAAAATCCAATTTTCACTTTCTAAAATCCAATTGACGTTTTCTAAAATCCATGTGGAAATGGTGTAGAAATTGAGAAATAATTTAATTAGAAACAAAATGAACGAAAATATAAGTATTTAAGGAAAAGCGTGCGGGTGCTCAATAATATTTGAACATGAAAATATTTGATTCATACAACTAGTACAAAAATATACATACATACCTAGTTGCGAAGAGTACGTTATATGAAATCTCAAAAAAGTCAAAATTAAAATATTAGTAAAAAAAACAGCAATTTTAAATATTTTTTGACATACTGAGCACCCGACGCTTTTCCTTAAATACTTATGTATATTTTCGTTCATCATTTTGTTTCTAATTAAATTATTTCTCTATTTTTAGTACGATTTTTAAGATTAAAGCGTGTTTTTTAGTTTTTTTAAGCTATTATTTATTAACTTTTTTGTTCATCTCCTTTCCCTTTCCTCACTCCCTTTTTACGCCTCGTCTTTCGGCGCATAATTGTCTCTGTTCGACTTTATTTTGGCATCATACAACACTTCGCATCATTTTAGTTATTCCAGGTGCAATTGTGTTTGAATTCACAAATTTGACTTTGCATTCCCCCAACTTTTTCGGCCCTTTCGTACTAACGTTTGATTTTGCGCATTTTAGTATTTTTCCTTGTTTCGCTCTCATGTATCCAATTCGGTTTTGATGGGTTTAGCCTCAGCCATTTAACCTCATTTTATCTGTCCCTTTTTCTCATCTTCCATCTCTCTTCAAACTCCTCTGCTGCTTCCGTCGCCTCATCTACGCATTGATCTGCTATTGCTGCATTGAACGCTTCACTCATCTGTATGTGCTCTGAAGTCGAGTCTAATTTGCAGCCAATTTGACAGCAATGAAGCCCATGATAGTTCTATTGTTTGCGCTTTGCTCTTTATTCTTTAATCTTCTACTTACTACCATGCCTTTTGTCTCTGCATTTGACTTGTTGAGTTTTTGTACGTATTCTAATTGTTGTTGTTTTGCTTTTAGTTTGCTCGCTTTTTGGGTCTCGAGCCCCAATTTTGTTCATCTACAGCCCCACACCGCAAGCTTCCTCTCGTTTGCTCCGGCTTTGGCCGACCATCATAGCAAATTATTAGCTAAATTGGCTTCAATTGAGGAGTTGAATTCCCAAATTGGTATTTTCGTTCAGTGGTTCAATTGCAGTTCTGGTTGGTTGCTTGATTTGTTTGCTGTTTCTGAAGCGTTTTTTTTTTTGTTTTGTTTTCGTTTTCAGCTTTTCCATCTTTTGACTATCGCTTGAGTTATTAGTTTCATTTGCGGTTATTCTCGATGCACTTCCCTCTATGTAAATATTTATGTATGTGCATTTATTTGTAGGTATGTATGTTTGTATGCTAATTGCAAGTACAGGGGCTACTAGTAGTCTAAACTTTTAGCTCTGACTTGTGCTATAGGTAGTTACTCGTATTCATGTGCATGGAGGGGACTGGCAGCAGTTCGTTGTTTCTTTTTCGGCATGTTTGCCTTTTAAAATTTATTGTTGTCGGTTTATGGTTTTTGATCTGAGTTTTGCGTAATGCTACGAGTACTTCTGACGAGCAAAAATTCAGAAATGTGGCGTGCCACAAACAATGCATGATTTTATAGCTTCTTTGCTTTGAAGCGATAAGAGATGTTGGTATGTGTGTTGTTAGCTCGTATAGTTGTGTTTACATTATAGTACTAGTTGCTTGTAATCATAATATTTATTTGAAATGAAATGCAAATTAGTTGGAAGAATTATTAAGCAGTAAAGAAGTGCTTTTCAATTACATATGTACATTCTATATGCATATAGTATGTATTTATTTACCTACAAAAATATGTATAAGAAGAAAACTTTGATAAGAAGTCGAAATTGAAATCGAAAATAAATCGAACTAGGGGTCTCTAATGGCCCTGCTACCAACTTGACAAAAGTCCACGGTGCTTTAGAAGTTGTCTTGGAAAATTTAATAAGACCTGTCAAAATCCGAACGACGTTGGGCCATTTTTAGTGTGTTGAAAAAGTGCCTATGAGTCGTATTAATAAAAACCAAGCAAATGCTTTTACTCAAGATTTTATAAATTTGACATTAATTTGTATGAACCAAATTTCAAAATTTGAGTAAAAGGTTTGAAATTTTAAGCAAAAGCAAATGCTTGGCTTTTATTAATATCACCCTATGTCTCTTAAAAATTTGAAAGAATATATTTTTCTTATGATGTATTGTGGTACAATTTTCCGTCATCCTTTGTCAAGTTTGGTTTGGAGACAAACCGGTTTCGGCTAATATGCGCCATCTTCAGTGTCTTTTTTCGTTCGAACGGAAAAACAAGCAACCAAAAAGTATATTTTTCTTAATTTAATTTTCTTCTCCAAATGCTCTTAATATACATTGCCGGGAATGTTCGGAAATAACCTTGATGAACCACTATGAATATAGACCGGAAGAAGAAGTGACATGTTTAACGAATTTTACTTCGAAAATGTGCTGCAGCATAATGAGAGGAAAATACATTAAACAGAGACAATTCCCTTTTGCTGGGCAATGACCTAGTTCTCGAATCGAATAACAATGCTTTGCATATTTAATATCTGGAAAAAGAAATCCGTTTTCTAATCGTTTTGGAAATTATAAACAAGCCTAATATTCAAGTGGATTTAATACATACCCAGAAATAACAAGTAAGAGCGCGGCTGTTTTCGGCCGTACCGAAGACTTCATACCTTTCATGAATTGGTCTGGTGTTGTTTAATTTACACATATTTTGACCTTGACAGTTCATAGTAACATCCATTAGATCCATATGGGTTCGAAAAATAGCAAATTTTCAAGTCCTTATATGTTTAAATGGAGAAGTTATACCCCAAAATGTCCATATCTGAACAATCGGTTGTATGACAGCTATATGTTATACTGGTCCGATTCGGCCAACTCCGACAAATGATCAGCTTCTCCTAAAAATACATTCACTCTACAAATTTCATGCAGATATCTCGAAAACTGAGGGACTAGTTTGCGTTCACACAGACCGACGGACAGACGGGCATGGCTTAATCGACTCAGCTTGTGATTCTGATCATATCGGTATATATTTTAGTGGGTCTGTCACGCCTCCTTCTGGTACCTACTTTCAAGATTTTTATTTCGGCACAAAATTATAATACCATTTAATTCTCATGAACGGTATAAAAAGGAAGCATAAAGGAACACTCACAGCAGCTCTCTCTAATTTCTACAGTGCCTTACCATCTGAATGATTTCTTGGCATTTTGCTTTTGGTTACTTATATGTATTTGCATGTGCATATGTATGTTCTTATCAGTGTTGTGCTTGTTACGCTTTTTCATTTAATTTTGCCTTCATAAGATTTTTTTAAGTGTGTACACAATCCTTAGCATTTCGTAAGTACATATGTACATACCTACATACATACATATGTACAAAAGCAACAAAAAAAACAACAAATAAAATTTTAATATTCATCTAAAAAAGAGACGCATACCAACATACATAAATCATATTATGAGCTTTTAAAATTCTGTTCGCTGTTTACTCGCTTCGGCGAGCAAGCAAATAAATAAAGAATCAAAAAGACGCTTTTCAAGATACAAAGTTAAATATATGAGTGTACTTAAGAGCACACATGCAAAAGGAATAGGTATCAGACAACAACAAAAGCCGAAAAATAAGCTGCATAAAAAAGTGACAGTCAGCCAAGACAGTCTGGCTGTCAGTCGCTACACTTTTGCTCGTCACACAGAGCCAAAAAGTTCACCTATAATCAAAGAGACTGCCATCTAAAAATGCTATATGGCCGAGGAGAGTGAGAGGGGACAAAATTGAAGAAATTTTTGCTTGAAAATCTTCTAGATTTTAGCTTGAATTTCTTCTTAAATTTATTGAAAAGGATATCGTCTGAAAACGAGGAGATAACTTCTTGTTTATTAATTTTGTATGTCATTTTGTCAAAAAAATTAAATTGTTAGAAGAAATGTGCTTGTTTTTATGAGAAAATTTTTATAAAACAAATCAATAAGGACATCCTCTAATTTTTACTAGAACCTTTTTGAATTTATTAAGGAGGAAAACTTTTTATTTTTAAAAGATCCCTTATTAATTCAAATTTTGCTATAAACGTCTTAACATACGTACATATGTACATACATATATGTATGTAGCTACTCGTACATACTAGAATTATGTATCAGCCACTTTTATGCGTGCAATAACATGTTCAAGAAATTAAAAGGAAAAACTTTTTATTTTTAAAAGAGCTCTTATTACGTACCTAATCCAAAATTTTCCATTAACGTCTTAACATACATACATAAGTATGTATGCGTGCAAAGGCAGAGAAAACAAATGCGCAGTTCTCTACCCGGCTGACCCGAAATGGAAACAGCGCCGATCACCGTCTTATATTAAAATTTATATTTAACTCTTTTTTATTTATTTAAAAATCCCTCAGACAAAATTTCGCAAAATTAAAATAGCTATAAAAAAAAAATTTGACCTCAGTGAGCAAAATGGTTTGGAGGTCTTACTATAAGGATAGTGGTCTTTCGTTCTGTATGTGAATTATTCCACCCCCACCATCAATTTGTGTCAAAGTATAATATGTATTATAAAAGTTATAGGCAAACACGTTAAGTATATTCTTATACTTAATATATATGTAAGTACTTGATCGTATTATAATTATAAGTAAAACTTGTATGATTAAATAAAAAACAGTTTAAAAAACCGTGTGCTATTTATTTTCAGAAAGTAATGTATTTAAATTCAGGTGGCAATCATTTGAAATTGATAAGATCATCGGCTTATTACAATTAAGAGGAGTTTCTAATGAAAATCAAGATTCTCTTCTTAATAATATTAAACAGGGTTTCGTCTTAATTTTACAGGTTATCTGCTAAATTTATGTGAAAAGGTTTCCATATTTATTCTAGGAATCATCTTCTTAATTTTATATAAGAGGTTTTCATCTTAAATCCACGGGTCATCTTCTTAATTATATTGAAAAGTTTTTCATATTAGTTTTACTGGTTATCTACTTACTTTTATTCAAATGAGACATCCAGTCATATTAAGACGGGCATCTTATTGGAGAGAAAGCGTAGAGAAATCCGCTAAACTTTGTTCTAATTTATAGGGCATTTTAGGTGGCCTTTTGGCTCTGTGCAATGAGATTAAAATCGGCTTAAGACATTCTATTTTATAAACAGACAGCAAGATGAAGATGATGAACAAGAGCAACGCACGCCTCATCACCCCAAATGTAAGTGCGAGCTACGGACGTGGTGGCACTTTAAGTGTGGGTGTGTGTAAAAGTAGTAGCAGCTAGCAAATATGTATGAAAATTATTTACATATATGGAAAAGCAAGAAAATAAGTAGAAGAAGAATATAGTGGATTGGAGCAGAGATTAAGCACATAATATGTACTAAAATTGTTATAAGAGAATATACTCGAACATATGCTTATGTTTCCATAGGGAAATTTTGCGTATATGAGTGACTCATTGAAGGGTTAAACAATATGATTAGGCAGTTACCAGCATAAACTTATTGCGCGAACTACTTTTCATATCGTGCGGAAGGATTACAGAAACTAAATGAAATAAAATATTATTACGCATATATGTATGGATATGGATGTATCTAGGACCTAGATTCTAGGTATATACCCTGCTAGAATTGTGTGACCGAAAGTACTAACACTATTACAAAAATATAATATTACCAACACATTTGCACTCGTATGTGTTCTAGCCAAGTTCAAAACCAATGAGATAGATAAGGATAGAATGGAGTTTGAAAATACACATACGGGAACGTGATGAATGAAACGGTCACAAAAGTTCCAGATGCCCTTAAGAATGTGATAGGAAATATCCCAAAACTTTTGGTCATGCCTGCCGGTCATATGACCGGTCAAATGACCTGCACAGTTCTTGCAGGGTACATAGCTTACCCGATGTCTTCACACGCGGAAAACTGCAGTATGCTGAACTCGGTATACGAGATCCAGCATGTGAGGACCGGCAAAATGTAAAAGCATGCTATTTCTCGTATACCGAGCGGTTTGCGAGCTGTAGCTTGCTGACAACTATAATTTTTCGTGTTTCTCATTTCGCAAAATTTATCTAAAATCGATTTTTAAGCCTTTTTCTTCTTCTTTGATAAGATTATTTAATTTTCTCAAGCTTCTGAGAGCCCGAAATCTCATCTGAATTACATCATATGGCACTTGGAGTATTGGAGAGGAAACTTCTTCGGAGGATTTATGGACCTTTGCGCGTTGGCGAGGGAGAGTATCGACGGATATTTAATGATGAGCTGTATGCAGACATCGACATTGTTCTAGCGAATAAAAATCCAGCGGCTATGTTAGGCAGGTCATGTCGTGAGAACGGATGAAGATGCTCCGGCCCAAAAAGTATTTCTATCGAAACCCGCTAAAGGCAGAAGAAAAAGAAAACCTCCACTGCATTGGGAAGATCAGGTGGACATTGACGCTCCCTAGGTATTACCTTTTGTGGCGCCATGCTCCGCGAAAGAGAAATACATAGCTGTCGAGCTTTATTGCGACGGGTTAGTAAATCCCAAAAATGTTAGCAACGCAAACTAATGAATCAAAAAGACAAGAGGTTATAAAAAAGCTAAGCAACAAAAACCAATTCAAACAAGGCCACTCCTCTAACAATGCGTGTATCTACTCATCTACTCGTACATCTCAATGAGGCGGAGACAGGCATCTTTAGCGCATCTCCTCCTCGTTCGTTTCGCCATTTCGCTAATAAAAAATGTACAAAAAATAAAAAATAAAACAAATTTGAAATTAGAAAACGCTAAAATGAACAAGCCGCTGCCAATGAAAAAACTTGCCAAACATTTTTTTGTTTTTTTTTTCATTGGTAAAATTGATTAGTTGATTTTTACGATGTTTTTTTTGTATGTTTGTATGTATTTTGCTGCCATCGTCGCCTTAATCAGCTTGCGGCCATTGCGAGGCGATTTTTATTGATAAAATTTCACACCAACACGCACAGCATCTTTGACTAGTCCCAATGAACATTATGACGAACATTTCAAAATGACTAAAAATATGAATATCGGACTGAGAATGAACTCCAAGCCGAGCTATGCTTTCCAACGTCCAAAGTAAATTTGAAATTGGACTCGTAAAAAAATAGCAAAATTTGGATGTATGTTATTTGTTTTTCCGACAGGGTAGGAATATGATGTATTGTGGAACGATTTTCCGTCATCCCTTATCAAGTTTGGATTGGAGACAAGAAGCTTTCGACTGATATGTGCCATTTTAAGTGTCTTTTTTCGAACGAAAATATGTTCCTCTGTTTCAACCACTTCATCATAAAATTTGATATGCACTGAGAGAAAAAAAAATATATGGAGGGGTCAAAGAAATTGTTTACCTATTTTGAACACTACTTTCTTTGTTTTGAGTAAATTTTCCTTAAAACATGTTAAAAGGTTTATAAAATATTGTTGTTACATGCGTTACCATGGTTTCATATACTTGTTTTGAAAAAATTCATACATTAAAATAATGAAAAATTCTTTAAGCGCCATTCCATTCCCAACTTTCCTTGTTTTGAAGACTTGATTTCTTTAATTTTGAGAAATTAAATTCCCATACAAATCCCTATGGCAACGAATTTGTTTGAATGTTTTTTTATGTTTTTTCCACATTTTTGAGAAAATTTACACAAAACAAAGAATATTTTGTATTGGGGCGCGTGTTCAAAATAAGGAAAATTATGTCTTTGATCGAGAGAAATTTTTTTTTGAGTGTGGGGAAGGTTTTTGGATTTCTAATTCATAAAGTAAAAAAAATACATGGCATAATGAATTATAGTTCTCGAATCAAATAACATATTCACTAACGAGCGTGGACATTGAAAAGTGGTAGGCTTTCCAGTAGTTTTTTAAATTGTTAAGCAAGCCTAATTATTATTTTTTTTTTGTTGTACTATTAACGTTTATTGGGTTTACAAAAATGTTTGTATGTTTGCTCATGTCGCACCCATTTGCCACACACTCGAAACGTATGTTGACAATTTGAATTTTATTTAAGAAAGAAACAAAAAAAGTCTTCCCAAAGTAGCGTTTCATCTGTGATTAAGAAAATGTAGATCAATCGTTGGCATCTGACACAACACAAAAGTTCAATTAATTGCTGTAATTTATTTTTTTCTCTATGTTCAAGCATTGCACGCATTTGTACATTCTTATGTAAATAAATTTAACAATAGATAAATGTCGACAATTTGGGGCGACTGCATTTTATTAGCTTCAAATAAATTTTCACCCACTGCGTTCTGCCTGCGCCTTTGTTACGCTCCAATCCAAGCATAAAAAACCAAAAATCAAAATGAGGTACGTACATATCGTCGTTTAAACTTCATAACCGCCTAAGTGAAACTTCCATAACCGCCACACATAGGTAGATTTTCAAGTTTTATGCGGCCAAAATATTTTATTGTCTTCATATATTCCAAATTGCTTGTTTAATGCAAAATTTGAATAATTTGTGTTAAAAGTCGATTTTATTGAAAAATATATACAGTGACTCAAAACAAAATCATACGCCAGAGTTTTTAAATTTATTTCAAAGAGTTCTGTCGAAAATTTGACTTTCTCATTTTCGTTTAAAAATGTAGACAATTTTTCAATAAAAATTGTTTTAATCAGGATTTCTAAGCTTATGGAAAAAATCCGAAAAATTGTACAAATTTCTAAAAGTGGATTAAAAATTTCAAAGCGCGGCCAGAATTCATAGAAAATTTTGAGGAGATTTCTAAGTATACTGTTATGTAGCCAACCAACTATAGTGTCAAAAGTGCAATTCTCAATGTTCTGAAAAATTCCGTCGATTTTAGAAATTTTTTTCTGTGGGGTGCTTGCCATATAGTATGTACGTGAGACCGTTCCAATTAAAATTTCCGAAAAGCCAATAAAAATTTGCAAAAAGTTGAATGTTGCATATTATTATATTAAAATTGAATGAGCTGCAAAATTGCATACTCAAAAATCTTCTAAAAAAAATTTAGGTTTAGAATTCCTAGCCCCTTTTTATGATAAGTATTTCCTTTGAAAAATTGGAAATACTAAAAATACTGCCTAATAAGTTGACCATAATCGGTGATAAATATCTCGGTTACTTTCGAGCATCCCCTATATTAACCAAGATATGCGTTAGAAATATAAACATTAAAATCAAATATAAAACACAAAAAATAAAATTATTGTACATATGAAAAACCCTGTATCTAGTGGTGAAGTGCGGCTTTGTGCGGCGTAATTTTTTGCCGAAAAAATACTAATTGTACTAGATATCATGTCCGAGGGCTGAGTCTGACAGAGCAACATAACAAAATCAATTTTGAACGCGAAAAAGAGTGATAATTTTTTTTTTAATTATCCCAACTTTAAAAGCATAAAACTATAAACTTAGAATTATTGGAAATCAAGGATATTATTGAAAAATGTTCATAATTACTTGAAGCTTTAGGATCCATCACGATTACTTAAATGAAATGCTTTAAATAATAAACATTCACGTTGAAACTATCACTTAAAAATATGTAAAAAAACTAAAAAATTAACTTTAGATATGCTAAGTTTCGACCATCTGGGAGCAAGTGCAGAGTATGGGGTCGGGAAAAATGCGACGAATTATTGTTCCCCAGTCTATTTCCAATATGTGCGTATGTTTTTTTTCTGTAATTGTACCAACTTCACAAAATTCAATTTTGGCCGCATAAAACTTGAAAATCTACCTACTATGTGCGCCAGTGCCAAAATTGAGATTTACGAAACTTTAACTCCTTGCGCACCGCTGTATATATCCATACCATAAAGTTGGTCTTTGGGGAGCTCCGAAAGCTCCACATTTCCTTCTAGTGTCCTTTTCGGCTCTGAAGTTCAGTTTTAATTTTTAACACAAACGTCGGTTAGGCGGTTATGAACTTTAAATAGCGATATATACACGTAAGCTTGTGAGTGCCTTCACAGAGCGCATAGAAATTTTCAAAATAACAAATTGAAATCAATGTCTTCGCTTCGATTGCCGCCGTGCAACAGACTATTTTGCTCTGTGATGTCTACAGTCGATTTGCTTCTCCTGACAGTATTCGCTTTTTCTTTCGGCTTCTTTGCTATTATAAATTCCCAAGAAAAAAAAAAAAAGGCGAACAGCTTGGCTGCCTTATATTAAAATGTTTATTTATTTTATTTGTTGGCTCTGTTGGTAGCAACTGCATTCCTGCTCCACTGTGCATTCAGCGCTGCTAACAGAGAAATCGTAACAATAATAATAACACTGATTTCTTGCAATTCAAATGCCGATGGACATCTTCGGAAAAAGTGCATTGTAGCCATCTGTGTTTTGTTTGGTACTTTCTATTTGATTTTGGGTGGATCTTGCCGTACTAGGAGCGTATCTAAGGGCGTACTTAGAAAGTTCCCGCCTTCCCTACCTTCTAGGTATCCCAACGCGTGCCTTGTCTGCCTCTTTTTCTCTGCGTTTACTGGAAGTTTGACGCCGTCATTGAGCAAACTCATTTTGTGCCCTTTTTGTTATCTTTCGTTGATTGACCTATGACTAAATTTTCTTCTTTAACTTTCAAGTGCATCCTTTCTTTGATCATTCTTGTCTTTTTGTCATTCAAAGCTTTTCTAAGCTTATTATTAAATTATGATATATGAGTCATATAATATGACATTTTAAGTAATCTCTAACTTGAAGGTATTTCAAGAGTGAGAGCGAGAAAAGGAGCGAGAGAGCGAGAAAAGGAATGAGAGAGCGAGAAAAGTAGGCAGAGAGCGAAATAAAGCGATCTTTGTGTAACTCTAGAAACCGAGAGATATTGAGCTGCACGGAAGTCGATGTTTGTGAAAGAAAGTTCAGAAGTAGCAGCCATTATGTATGTATATCAGATATTATAATTTTACAAAAAAAAACAATATATGGTTCTCATTCCTTTATTCACAACGATTTCGTGTGTTTAGCATTTTCAGGTCAAATGATACCTTTTTCAAGACAAGTGAAACCATTTTCAAGTCAGGTGAAACCTTTTTCAAATGAAATGAAACCTTTTTAAATTGAAATTAAACTGTTTTCGATTGAAATAATATTGAAAAAATTGAAAAAAGTTTCATTTCAATTGAAAAAGGTTTAATTTAATTTGAAAAAGGTTTCACCTAACTTGAAAATAGTTTCATTTGACTTGAAAAAATTCCGCACTTCTATATAACAATTCTCTAATTACGTAAACTGACTTTCTTTAAAATGGTTGAATTTATAGATAACGGTACTCTCTTACTTACAAAATGTCGAAGACAATCAAACAGCGCAACATATTTCGAGAAAAGAAAACGGCATAAGATTTTTAAGGAGCTCACTTTCAGTTCGATTTTCATATGATATGCCAAAGTTATTTAATATTTTCAGGTCAAATGAAACTTTTTTCAAGTTAAGTGAAACTTTTTTCAACTCAAGTTAAACCTTTTTCAATTGAATTGAAACCTTTTTCAATTAAACTGAAACTTTTTTTGAAATTTATTTCCATTGAAAAAGGTTAAATTTCAATTGGAAATGGTTTCAATTCAATTGAAAAAGGTTTCACTTGACTTGAAAAAACTTTCACCTGAGTTGAAAAAGGTTTCATTTGACTTGAAAAAGGTTTCACTTGACTTGAAAAAACTTTCACCTGAGTTGAAAAAAGTTCACTTGACTTGAAAAAGGTTTCACTTGACCTGAAAATGCTATATTCGAACATTCGCTGCAACGTTTATTGGGTGTTTACGTAGTATAAGTTTTTTGCTGCGTTAAATGCCATTGGCATAAGCATCTTGATTCCTTTGAATTAGGAAAGATCCATAATGCGTTGCGCTTTCGGTCAGCGAACTAAATCGAGTAATATTAAAATGTTAATTATTTATGTTTTAGCTTAAAAACTAATCGCACCAAATCTCACAAGCAAATACAAATGTAGGTACATATATGGTAATCAGCTCTTTATTAAGCAGTAAATATTCTTAATTCCCGCATGGCCCACCAATTTTTCCACGAATTCAAATTTCTCATATCGCTTGTTGAGATCATTACAAAAATCACACATCTTCATTACATCAATTGCGCCTTTTATGGATAGTTTATTAACGCATGAATGTATTTGTTGCCTTCATAATTTTTATTGTTGTTTGTTTCACTTTCACAAAATTATGTATGTATGTTTATTCGATTTGTACACTAATTTGCGGCCTGTTGTTGGCTGTTCTTTGTTGGCTGCTACATTAGCACATCGTCAATGTGACATCACAAGTGCTCACATTCAAATTATCAGCAACAAACATAAAAATTGCCCATTAAAAATGATAATAAAATTGTTGAAAACATTTTTTATTTCTTTTCTCAAAAAGAGCAAAAAAAGATGTCTCAATTTGCTAAGCAAACAAGACGAAGAAATGCAATGAGAATTTTATGCTACACAAGATTCAAGCGCACAGTGAATTAGCCAGCTGAGCGGGCGGGTGTAGCGATGAGGAAAAATGGAAAAAAATACATAAATGCAAAATGAAATTGAAAAGTGAAAAGTGAAAATAATTTTGTGTGTAACAAGAACAGAAACATGTATGTATGTAATAAGTGCCATGTCGCCGCAGATGTTGTCTTCGCTCGTATAGCAACGATGCATGGCGCTGAGGGGGTGCAGATCTGCGGTGTTTGTGGCAGCTGGTTTATGAAGAATGCATGGAACGTGTTCGTTTATCGCGCGCATTTTGAGAGTGCGTCCAAGACATGAGGTTTTTTGTTCCACGGTGTCTTTAAAATTTCCTCATTACACAAACAACTTTCGCTTATCTCCAGCTGCAGCTGCAGCTGACGCTTTTCTACAGACGCTTATCAGCAGAATGTTGCTTCAACAAAATCAATTCAGCTGTTAAAAAGATTTAATTCTTGTTCGCTTGTTTGTTTGTAAAAGTCATAAATAAATTCAATAATTAGAAAAGTATTCAAAACGAAATGATCGAAGATAACTTTATCAATGGAGCTTAATGCATTTACTTATTTATGTATGTACATCTGCTGGTGTGTTTATAAGCCCATTGAAAATCGTATGAATAAATACACTAATACCATGCCTACATGACTGCCCAAATAAATTGATACATGATTCGTGATTTAACCCGTTTCCACTGGCATGTGTTATACAGATTGTCAGCTCTATCTCCTGTTCTTCCTTTTGCGTTAATGCATGTCATTGTATCCGCTGTGGTGCAGTGGATAGAGTGATCGCCTGCTATGCCAGAGGTCTCGGGTTCAAACCCTAGTCCGAGCAAACACTAAAAAATTGTTTCTAATTAGTGAAAATCCAAGTATTGGGTTTTTTAAGAGCAGCGGTCACCTCTCGGCAGTGGGCGGCATACCCTCCGAGTGTATTTCTGCCATGCAAGAGCTTCTCACAAAAAATGCATTCGCCGTTCGGAGCCGGCATAAAACTGTAGGTCCACCCAATTAGTAGGAAAAACGAAAAGGAGCACACCTCGAATTGGGAGAGAAGCTCGGCCATAAAACTCGTCAGAGTTATAATAGCGCCATTGTAATATATTATATTATATTATGTCATTGTATCTGTTAGATTTTTGATTCAAATTGGAGACACTTCAATTGATGGAATTTAGCATGACTAGACACGCGATTCTGTGCAGAATAACGGTTAAAATAGTGAACTACGATAAAGAGAGTGAATTATGTTTCGTGCAGACCTGCTATTGCATAATTGTATATATACATACATATGTACATACATAATATACATAAAATTTTTTTTGAAGTGTATGTAATTTCGGGCGGTGGGTACGTGCGGCTTTGGGGTCACAAGAGCATCGCCCGGATTTGCTTGCACTCACAAGCGTTTAATTGGCTTTATAGCCAACAATCCTTCATACATATATATGTACATATATGTATGTACTAGGTAGGCACCCTGCAAAAAAGTTTGCTTATTGTTGACAAATCAGGTCTAAAAAAAAATAGTATGCTGGCAGCGCTGTTTCTGTTATGCACTCACTCTGTCTGCTCCTAACTCTCTAATATTTATCTTGGCCTTATTTAAGGTGTGATCTCAGAGAGAGAGAAAGAGAGAGAGTGCGCCTTATGGCCTGATGACATCAACACAGGAAATTCAGCCTTATTTTAAGCCTTACGCCATACAAATTTGCTACCCTTATAATTTTCACACCTTATTTCTTAAGTCTTTAAATCTGCTGTTTTAATTCTTAAATAAGGCTTAGATTTTTTGGTGGGTATATACTCTGAAAAAAATACCCGTAGTTAAACCAACAACTTTCGGCTGTTGAATTCAACAGCAAAAGTATTTGCTTTTACAGCAAAGTTTTTGATCCAACAATTTATTCAAAAACGGGCGTTGTTGTTTCAAAAACTTGCTTGCCTTTAAAAAATTTTTTGTGAGAAAATATTTTTTTGTGAGAAAACCAACAAAAAAATAATGATGGAGAGAAGATGAAGAGAAAAATCCAAAAAAAAGTTTATTTTTAGCAACAATTTTCTCCCCGTTGTTGATTTAAAGGCAAAAGTATTTGATCCAACAGTTTCCGTCGTAAACAAAACTAATGAGAACAAATTTTTTTAAATTTTGTTTTTACAATGATTCAAATAATTCATAGATTCCTTTTTAGGAAATGGAAGTATAAATAGGTTACTACAATTCAATATAATGTTGAATGTTCCACTATGTGATGATTGGATAGAATTTTAGGTTGATGTCATGGTTCGAATCCGGAGGAGAATATAAAATAAAGAAGAAAAATCAGAATAAGAAATAAAGATAGCAACCAGTGAATGATAAGAAGGAGAGAAGAATAGGAGAACAAGCGGAGGCTACATATTTGCAGTTGGGACCTGGGCGGAGAGAAGATGAAGAGTAAAATGCAAACAAAAATTTATTTTTAGGTGAAAATTTTTTCCAACAATCTCCGTTATTGACTTAAATCAACAACGCTCGCACCTTTGAAACAACCACGGAGTGTTGTTGGGCACATTTCAACTGCGGAAAGTAGTTGATTTAACAGCGAAAGTCTTTAGATTTACAACGTTTTTTTTTTTCAGAGTATGCATGTATACACTGACAATTTACATATGTCTAATATTTATTAGCTTTTGCTTTTATTATGATTTAGGTCGATTATTGCGACAAATCCCCAAATCATGTTGTCTGACATGACCGCACCGACCGAGCGACCGCGCAAGCACTCGTAATTCCCCCAGCTTACTTCCTCGTTGGGTGATTTATGCATTCTCTAATTTCATTTCCATTTTCGTTTTCATTCAACTGCAATGTATTCCATTTAGTTACATCGTATGCCGCCGAACATCTGTGTGCATTACGGGAATTTACGTGTGCATTTTGTGGCCCTTCCTCACCTTCGGCCGAGTAAAAACCACAATGAGGCAGCACACAAAGACCCTCTGACTGCCGGTGGTTCAGCGGTGCTGGGATACATTACACCGGTAGCGTTTGCTCTTTTTGGTCATGCCATTGCCCGTAACGCACCGCAATGATGCGATCAGCAGTCTTCAGAGCGATCACAACCAATCAACCATGCCAACTTGCCTTTGTGTGCCCTCTTTGGGCTGCATGGCTGCTGGTTTCTGTGTGCTTGAAGTAATTTTTTGATTTTGATTTTACTTGTGGCTGCATAAATATACATATACATATATGTATATGTATATATGTATGTATATACATAACCGCATATGATCTTGTATTTATCTTGAAAGTTTTATAGCCACTAAATTTATGAGTTTTTATATTTTGATCGCCAACGAATCTTGATTTTTTCATCACGATCACTGCGTTCGCCGCCACTTTGCCACTTCGAATTTCTTTGCTTTCACATAAGCGAATTCACATGCTCGTAATAAAAATTTGTTCACACCTTCATGCGTTTATACTCGTACTCAGTAATGTTACGACTTCAGAAAACTTCTTTTATTTTGTGTAATTCTGGTTATGTTGACAGCAGCGGCGGGTGTGACATGCTAAGCCGAAGCGATCATAAAAAATTCAAATTAAATGAATCCACACAATTACAAATAAAATGTTACAAAATGAAACAAACAAGCTTATGAGTGAATGTGTCCTATGTGGGTGGTGTAGATTAGATCTAAAGCCAATTTCAATAATGCATTAAGAATTTAGATAACAAACAATTTAAATTTACAAGATATTGGGCCGTATTAATATAAACGAAGCAAATACTTTTACTTAAGATTTTAGAAATTTGACATCAATTTGTATGAACCAAATTTCAAAATTTGAGTAAAAGGTCTCAAATTTTAAGTAAAAGCAAATGCTCAGCTTTTATTAATATAACCCCATTTTCTGTATTGTTCAACGAACTTGTATAGCGGCTCTCAGCTCAACTAAAACATTGCAATGCATTTTCTACTACATTTCGAGTATTTCTCGATATGAAATTGAGGATTTCTTTGACAAAAATTAATATCAACCACTGTAGCTAAATTTATATGTTGGAATTTGTAATGAGCTGAAAACACAACGGAAGATCTGGAAGATTGTTTTATAAAAACTGACTGCGCCGAGTCTCTTTCGATCCCCTTTGATGATCAAAAACTGATTAATCACTTCTGCGATTAGAATAAGACTCGAAAATGAGTCACACCAGCGATTGAAAAGTAATTTTATTTTTTATCATATAAAAATCACCTAGCTGAGTCTTTTTCGATCCCCTTTGCTGATTAAAAAAATAATTATCACAAATTGATCATGCTAAAGATCGGAATGTGATCGATTACTTTGCTTTTTTAGAAAAAAAAAAGCAATATTCCTAAGCAAGCCTAGTACATCAAGCTATAATTAAAAAAAAAAAATTCAGAGAATTTTATATTAGATTTCGGTATTGATGGTTCCGAATGTTGTAGAGCAGGAACATATGGATACATGTCTTCCGTGTTGCCGTATATGAGAGTGCCAAAATGCGCATATGCATTTTCATAGGAATTCATTTATGGATTGAAATGTTTATATCTTGAACTCCTTATTTGCTTAATATTATTGTAGGCTAAAAATTTGTTTCAAAAGTTCCAACCAATATGGTCCGAGGGTGACCGTGGAAGTTCTTTTTGCGATATTGGTAAAGGTAAGGCTAAGGGTAGAATCTGTATAAGGATAGAAGATGGGAAAGAAATGCGGTTGTAAACTGACCCAAAAATGATAGGAAAAAGAGTGGAAAAGTATTAGAAAATTATTAGAAAATGATTAGAAATTGATCAGAAAGTTACTGAAAAACGACCCAAAGAGATTCGAAAACGATCAGAAAACGATTCAAAAATGACCAAATATAAGATTCAAAATCGAAAAAAAATAAAAACGAAAGGGGCTCGAAAATGATTAAAATACGATTAAAATAAGACTCGAAAACGACTCCCCAAGAAGAGTTGGACGTAGGGTACCACTAACATTTTGCACATTCTTTATCGAAGGTAAGACTTAAAAAAGGGAGCCGTCTTCGATTTGGCAAATGAAATTTAAATTAACATATGCGAATACAAAGTGTTTTTTTTTAATTATGCTCAGCATACTCATATATTCATACATAAGAGGAGGGAGTGTGGAGTGCGAGCTGCGCTATCTTTGCTCATGGAAAACTATTTTTCAAACATTGTAAATGTCAGATTCAATGAAACATACGCATAGATATATAAAGATATATGTATGTATTTAGCATAAAAACTTCAGAAACATTATTGTTAATTAAAGTTGACGGCTTCGCTACAATCCGCATTGTGTGTTTCTCGATGGATGGAAACAAACGTAAATATTATTTATATATAGATATATTTATATACCCTGCAGTAAATTTGTTTCACTGCTGAATGATCATTGATGATTCTTTGTTGAATAGTCATCACTGTCGTCATAACTGAGTATAATTTTAATTTTTTTGTTTATTTTTTTCTGAGGAAAGCGAACCATTTATATGAAAAATTCAGCAGTCTTTATATGAAAGTATTCACTGATGCCTCCTCAGTCATGGGAGCATTTCATTAGTGATTCACATGATTCATTTCGGATTTTTACTGCGGGGTATATGATAAAAAAATATGTATATTGTATGTAGGTATATGTACATACATACATATATGTACATATATCTCTGATTCATATTATGTAGATACATACATACATAGCTGGCCATTTTCCCAAAGTGCTTATCCATGCTGCCTTAATTGGATTCGATTGAGCTGAATGTTTCTTTGTTATTTATTTTTGATTCTGAAAAAAAAAAACAGAAACGAAATCATACGCTCATTTGGTGTATGTTCTTTAGTATAAAATTTAAACTTGATTTAAAAACTTTTTTTTATCCCTGATATAAAAACTTTTAATTTTTGTGGAGCTACATATGCACATTTATTAAAGAGCTTTTGTCGAAATTTTTTTTTGCGGCAAATTAAAAGAATACATACATATGTATTCCGTACTGAGTTATGTTCTGCGATGGTTTGAAATCAATATGTGACGTTTTAGGGAAATAATTTCATGTGGCGAGTCCAACGTTTTAGGGAAATAATTTCATGTGGCGAAACCAGGCCAAGTGGTCCCGCTCTCTATATCCATCATATTGAACTTATGTAAATAATTAAGCCTGTGGAGCTGGCCTGGCGTCCTTGAGTTACGAGAGACTGCTGAAGAAAGGTTTGCCAAAGAACTTCATTCTGCCTTGTCAGTGCGAAAGATCATCGCATAGCAGGTGCTCCACCGTCTCCTACGTTCAAGGAATACTGCTGCCTGTGTACCAATGTCCTGTGAATACCGCAGTTAAGCGGAAAATGCCCCTTCTGTTCGTCTTTAGAATGGCTGAGGATCGCGTCTCATTATATGAAAGCCACAGACCCTGCAGGCCTGCAACTGCCTCCTGTTACATTCTGGAATGTAGCGAATCCAAGTTAAACTCACTTTCCTACAAAAGCCTCATGGCATGCTTGCGGGCATGCTTTAAGTTATATTCGTACAAAGCATAGTTTTGGGCTTCAATGGCATGTTCGGTTAAGCTTGCCTGAAAACTTTTTTCTTTTTGCACTATAAATTATAACAAAATCAAAACATTTTATCCTGAGTCCTATGCAGATAAGTAATAAAAAAGCTTAACAACAAAGGCATCTCTGGACATCAATACACAAAATCTCTGTACATCGTAATTGTAAGCCCTGCGTGGCGGTCAAACTATTGTATACGCTCAATATAATCCGGCCCGGCTCACATAAATTCACATGTCGCTTGTTTAGCCACATCGAGCTTTTTCTTGTTTAGGCCAATATTTTTCGCGGCGCAACTTCATGCACTACAACAACTAACGACAACAATAAACCGACGGACTGTGTTTTTTTTTAAATATGCGATCCCATTGTTCATCGGCTTAGTACTAAGTAGATCTCTGACCACCAAACAATGCTCGCATGAATGACATAGCGTATTTAGACACACAAAAAATACCAACTTGCATGACCATAAATACTGTACTAAGCAGCTAAGAGTTTGGCAACAAAGCGATTGTTTAATAAGAAACAAAATTTATAGATATGTATACATATCTACTCGTACATGCATATTTGCAAAGGGAAGTATTTGAACGAAGCATGGAAATAAAGTGATATTACACGACTTAGATTGGATTGGAGCACAATTTCAATTGAGTTGGCCTCAGCTTCATCAATAAAACTATAGGTTCTGAGGGATAGATACACGGAAAGAATTTTTTACTAGAATCAATGCCGAGACAAGAAAAATTAGACTTGATTTTGAACTTAGAAAATAATTTCTTAATATCTAGAAAATCCAAGAAAATTGGATTTTAAATAAATAAGTAAACATTTTCTTGCTTCAAGTGAAATTGGATTTTAAATAAATAAGAAAAAGTTTTCTCACTTTAAGCAAAAATGGATTTAAATAAATAAGAAAACATTTTCTTGCTTCAAGTAAAATTGGATTTTAAATAAATAAGAAATAATTTACTTACGGTAAGTGTTTTTTCTTGTTTTTAGAAATAAATAATTAAGAAATAATTATTTTGTTGCAAGTAAAACTTTTCTTATACACTCAGAGAAAACCCGCATCGTAAAAATGACTATGAAAATATTCAGCTTTACTATTCGCTTTTTTACTATGAAAACACGGAAATATGACTATGAAACAACTTGATCTGAATATAAACGTATTATTTCAACCGTTCAAGTATGAAAGATATTCAACTTGAATATGAAAAACTTTGAGTTGACTAGTAAATACTAATCCAACTGGACAAGTATTAACACCTGTCATTATAAAATTTGTAATAGTCATCTTCAAGTTGAAACATATTTATTTTAACTACTGTTGATGCTTCAACTTGAATATGGTTCATAGTAAACTTAAATATTTAGCACAGTAAAAGATATTTATGCTGTGTAGATTTTCGTTCCTTCATTTGAATGCGGCTTTTCAAATTTCCGTAATTCTTAGATGGTTTATACATTGTTCGAGCTATATAGCATGATTGAGCAACTCAAATATAACTCATTTTCCACAAGGGAAATAAGTTGGCTTATTTAAAGCCATTTTTCGTACCCCAGAGGTTGGCACTCTCACCGAACCTTGGAGCTACAGCGCTCCTCCACGTGAATACATAAAAGGGTTTAAAAAAGCACATATGTATACATATGTATATATGTATGTGCATGTGTACACACAAAGTTTAGACACATAGTTAAATTCAATATGAAATATATTTAAAACAAATATGCTGTCTCTTAGAGTTGAATAAAAACATATTGAACTTCAATATGAATCATCAAAATATGTCATATTCAGCTTCAATATGAACATTTTTTAAAACAACTATGTTGTAACTTTAACTTGACTATAAAAATATTCAATTTGAATATGCTGCATTTTTCAACATTTTTTATAGTTGTTTTAACTATGGCAACACTTCAAGTCGAGTATGGTTAATTTTCATTTTAACTACTTAATATTTATTATGATGGTATGAAGTGCAACGTAGTCAGAATCACTATTTTCATCCTAGGCGCAAAACCATTGGTAAAAATAGTCAAATCAAGGTGTAAATCAAGGGTCTCCACTGCCTAAGCGCTTCCGCGCTTTTTGTTTTTGTGCCGCGCTTAAGCATAGGCAAGCGCGCCGAAAATCACCGCGACCGCGCATTCTATCGTCTCGCCTACAAACGAAGTTTAATACTACACCCGTTAGGAACAGCAGCGCAAAATTACTATTAATTCATGTAAAATTACATATAAAGGAATAATTTTGGAATATTTTTTGTATCAAAAAATTTTTTCACTATCAGACCTGGAAGACAAATTATGGTGTTAGTTTCTTTTATTATATTGAACGCTTTTAAAAGTATTTAATGAAACCTGAATTTTCAAAGCAATCAATTCCGACGGGGTTTGTGTACACGCCATTTTTGGCTTCCATTTTTCTTTTTTATTTTCTGCAGAAGCGGGCTACAGCGAGTCGCCGCCCACACACTGAGACAAATCGTTGTGAATTAAGATTTGATACGGAATTCAATAGTGTGATATGTATGTACTTATGTAGATTTTTTTTTTAACACATTTTTATTAGCTTCACCTGTATGCAAGGAAATAAAAAATCGATATTTGAAATGGTTAGCATAATTGAAGGCTTTATAAAAAAAATAGAAGTTTTTATTGCTGATTTAAATATTACAAAACTTTGTCACTTTCCTTTCTTAAAGTCAGTACTAAGTGAAGTTGATATTTTAACTTTTGATTTCTCCCTGTTTATAACGTATTTCGCTGATTTAAAAAATAATTTTTCTAACAGATTCCAAGACTTTGAAGTTATCAAAAAAATGCTACCAATTTTTTTTATACCAATGACATGCAATATAAATGAGCAGAAGCCAGAATTACAAATGGAGCTATGCGACTTACAATGCGACCCTGAACTAAAATTCTTGGATTTAAAGGGCATTGATTTTTGGAAAGTTATAAGCAACGACAAATATCCAATACTGCGTCAAGAAATTTTAAAATTTTATTCAATGTTTGGTAGTACTTATATTTGTGAAAGCGCCTTTTCGTATCTTAAGCAAATAAAAACAAATCACAGAAATAGATTAACAAATAAGCATTTAGAAGCGCTTCTTAAATTATCTACCACAAAAATCGAGATAGATATCGACAAATTAATTGAGAACTCTTCAAAATAGGTATCTCATTTTTCTCCGTTTCCTTTATCTCCTTTTTTATTGTTCTTCATATTCACATTCTCCTAATTTTCTTCCGACAACAGTCTATTTTTGTTTTTTATGTTGCACTATTACCAGTCCCTGAATTATGTGAAATTTATTCTTTTTTTTTCTCAAGACCAAAAAAAAATTAAAAAAAAAACTTAAAAAAAAATTAAAAAAAAAATTAAAAAATTTAAAAAAAAAAGTTAAAAATTATATAAAACATTTGAAAAAATACCCAGAAATAAATTTATTCTCTTTAAAAATAAAAAAAATATCAATTTATAAATTTTCGAAATTTTTCGGGTGTACTTTTAAAAATGGAGGAAGTGGGCGGCCGCAATTTTTTTGCTCTTACTGTCGGCCATGATTTTTATTTCAATGTACCGTTGCTCGCGCGTCCATAAGGGCTTTGTGGAGATCTCTGGTGTAAATAGTCAGATTTACGTGCGTTTTTTGCTGAGTGTACGAGCTTAAGTAAATAAGAAAATATTAAATATTAAATCAAGTAAAAATTTTCTAAAAATATTAAAAACGTAAAAAATAAGGAAAATGAAAACTAATCATGAGGGATTAGAAAACCAGAATTAGTCAACTAGTACTTAATTTCCTAGGACTTGTTCACTGAAATGACAACATTTCAATTAATATAAATGAAGATGCAAATAGTGAACTCCTTATACCAAATGCTTCACTAACAATCTGAGAATTACAGAAATATTCAGAAATATGCAAAGCGGATGGCAAATGAAAAAAAAATACGTGTTATTTTGGAAATGCAAATTCAGCAAGAAATATTTTACTTCGCTCAATAAAACGTTTTCTTATTTATTTTCAATTTTTTTTTTGCTGTAGTTTGCTGATATGCTCAAAGAACTTTGGCGTTCAAATTGAGCAAGAAATATTTTACTTCGCACAATAAAACGTTTTCTTATTTATTTTCAATTTTTTTTGCTGTAGTTTGTTGTTCCAATTCATTGAAACACAATTTTCTTAAATTCTTCTTGATATTAGCAAAAAGATTTTCTTCATTTAAGTAAATTTAAAAAAAGATGTTCTTATTTATTTAAACATTTTTTTTCAACACTTCTTTTCTATAGATTTTGTTAGTGTTCTTGAATAAGAAAATAATTGTCTCATTTTTGGAAAACTCAATTTCTTAATTCCAGTAATAATTAAGTTAATTTTTCTTATTTCCCTAAAAATTTTCTAAATTGAGTTCAAGAAAGCATTTTTCTTGATTCAAGTATGCAAATTTCTTTCCGCGTAGTAAAAAGTAAAAAATAGTAAAATTATACATAAGCTGAAGACATTGTCTTGTTCAGCGAGGAAGGAAGGAGGCTAACAAAATGCTCTGCTCTTTTAGAACGCTTCCCGGTTAGGGTCTAATATCCGTAAAAGGGCATTATAACATTCCAAGGAAGCACAGTTTTCTTGCTATAAGAAAATGTCGGTAGAGAAGCAAAAAGAAAAGAATTCCCAGCTGCAAAGAATGGAAATTGATGACCTTGTTATGCCAACAGCTCTATGCGAAGTTGCATTTTTTGAAAAGTTTTCTCTTCAAGCCTACAATTCCCTTCAACTTCATTTAAAGCTGAGTGATAACTGCAGCGTCCCCCAAGCTGAGATTTTAATTATCATTTAAGCTGTGTCCTTTAAATAATGCGCAGACTTCTGATTATTTAGCTCTAAACTCTAAACGCAGACTATCGTACACTCAACCAAAATCTGTACGATGCTGAGCCGCATTGGATTTTGGCGCTGAAGGCTTATTATTTTATGTATATCCTAAATCAGGTCGTCGAATATCTTTTTCAGCTCTTCTAAATGCTCCAAAGGTAGGTGGAGCAACAGTTTTTGTAATATACATATGTAGGTCGCTTTGGTGGCACAAACGGCCATTTATTTTATTTTATTTCATTATATATATATATTTTTTTTTTGTTACATTTGGTTGAGGGTGGAAGAACAGTACTTTTAAATAAATAAAAGATATATGAGCTGGTGCATAAGGAATGAAATAAATTATACATAGGTAAAAATAGTATTTAGGCAGAAAAGTCAAGCATCGGCCATAAATTTTATATTTGATTGGTTGTGCAAGCAATATATAATATATTTTCCTACTCTGAAAAAAAAAACGTTGTAAATACAAAGACTTTTGCGATTAAATGAACAACTTTCCGCAGTTGAAATGTGCCCAACAACGCTCCGTTGTTGTTTCAAAGATGTGAGCGTTTTTGATTTTAAATACTTTTCGTATTTAAGTTAACAACGGAAACTGTTGAATGAAATACTTTTACATTTAAGTTAACAGTTTTTACTTTTGAATTAACAGCAAAAATTTTTAGTCCAAATGCGAGCACTGTTGATTCAAATACTGTTCGTATTTAAGCTAACAACTTTTGCTTTTGAATTAACCGCAAAAGTTTTTGGTCCAAAAACGGTCACAATTAAAGCAAATACTTACGCATTTAAGTTAACCTCAAAAAAATTGTAAACAATAGTAATTTTTTTTTAATATAATAGATATTATTTTATTTAGTTTTTTTTATATAATATATGTTTACATAGTAATATTAATACTAAGGCCCGGTTTCGCCAAACAAACTTTTTCCATTCAGTGATGGTCATTTGATGCATCATTTGAACAACACGATGTGTGGAAAGAGACACGGCCACAAAGGTTTGCATCACATTTTCACACCGCCAATATAAAGATTATGGAAACTTGTAGGCAGTAGTGGCACAAATATCCATCAATCCTGCACCTCAAATGATATATCAAATGACTATCACTGTCTGTAGGGCTTTTTACACACACAAAAACATAAACACAACTGATTTTAATTATTTATAACACATTATTATTATTTCATAACACATTCTTTATATTAACTTACATTGTTTTCCGACCGCCAGATTTGTAGGTTTCTGCGCAATCATCGCCGATAAGTTTTACCTCGATTGATCGCTATCGGAAAATGGGATAATCAAACATATTTAATCTGAAAATACAAAATATATGTATGTATTTATTTTAAAATGTACAAATGTACATATAATATTAATATATTATAATAATATATAAATATTATTATTGTGACGTACCTTTATTTGCAATTATATATTGCATATACATATGTATATGTATGTACATATATATTTTTCCCGAAAATTTAAGTTTGAAAAAAAATTTTTCTATTTTTTATTTACTTCAAAATTTTTCAACAGCAAGGGAGTTTTTGAATCAAAAACGCCCGTCTTTGAATTAACTATGGAAAGTTGTTGAATCAAAAACTTTGCCGTTAAAACAAATACTTTTGCTGTTGAATCAAAGACGGAGGTTCAACAGCGGAAAGTTGTTGATTTAACTACGGGTATTTTTTTCAGAGTACGTACATATGTATTTATAAACAAATGAAAAAGTACAGAAACTAATTTGAAAACTATTGGCGTTTTCGATTCGCCATTATACAAGCGAGGTCGGATCGAACAAAAATGTTTGAATCCATAATGAGTAGTAGCCATACTCGCTAACTGGTCGATAACAATTTCCCTCTGCTCGCTATCATTCACATATAAAATTGGCAGAGGGAAATTTATAGCCAGCAGAGAAATTGTGAATCGAAAGCGGCTTATATAACATACAGTTAATCACTTTGAAGAGTGCACAAGATGAATGAGTGATAATTTTCTAATGTATGTAAAATGCCAGCTAGAGAGAAGAATAACAGGTAACCATGTACGTGTGAAAAGAAAGTGTTTGTTTGTCCAGACGCCAGACACCGATGAATATCCACTAAATTGGTTTGCTTAAGAAAAAACCGTCGACTCGCCAAACCGGCAACTCGCCTACTCTACTTACTCGCCTACTCCGCTTACTCGCCAACACGCCATCTCTAGCTGATTGTTTGGTGGTCGCGTTATGAGTAAAATCACTTGAGTGTTTTTGGGCTTGGCGGCGGCTCGCTAAGCTGCCTATGGGTTGGGTCAACGTAACTTAATAATTGTGCGCCGTCACAACAAGCGAACAGTTAATCTTCGGCTGACTAGATCCGGAAGGATTTCCTACTGCGGAGTGCAGATTTGTGTTCTATTGCGAAGTGCATAGCCGACTTGGGAGGATTATGGGAGAGCGCAAGCACACCATTTGGCGACGTTGTTTGTGGCAAAGGTTTTCGCTGAACGCGGAGAGTTAGTAGATCGACCACCAGCGCCGCCACAATCACCTTCTTTTCACCATCATTATCTTCTTCAAGTTTTTTTCTTCTTCTAACGACGTTAGATAATTGCCATGTCTACATCTAAGCGCGCCCACATGCCATTACACTTGCTTGTTCGCACTTGGACTTTTAGTGCGCAGTAAAATTTCGTTTTTATTTTGTTGTTGCACACATAACCACCAGCAACTTAAATGCTTTGCACTTGTAAAAATGTTCACTTGATAAGATGCTGATGCTCTACACCAGACTATGCAGAGTCGCTATAGCCGGTCAGTCGTTCTGAACGGAGCTCTTCCTTCAGCTTAGAGCAATCAGACCGTCTTATTTGCTGTATTTTCATTGTGTTGTTGCTGCTGCTGGTTAGTGCGCTGTCTGTTGTAGGCTTTTCCGTTATTCTTTCCTTTTTTTCCTTTCTTCTTTACACAAAATCCCCAAAGGCTTTCGCTGTTGTGATCATCGTGGTGTACCTACGCGGTCCTGTATTACAGTATCCCATTCTACTCTTCACTTACACGTATTCTATGTTTGTGGATGCTTTTCAAGCCGCAATGATTTGACGTTAAAGTGTTTTTTGTTTGTGTTCTGTGTCTGTGGAGGCTCAGGTTGGCTGAATCGCTGGCGCAATGCGGATTTTCTTGTTCCGCTTTGCAATCGATACAATTAAGTTTTGATGTTGTGTTGTTTAGTTCAAGTACTTAGACACTTGTAGTGATAGTTGTAGTCTTACCTTTATGCAGTCAACCAGCATGCTTCCTCTCTCTTTCTTCTCCTCTTCACCACCATCAATTTTAGTTCTATATGCGCGCTTTAGCGATTTGCTTTACATTTTCTCGTTCTTTTGTTGTGCTTCATCACAAATTATCTATATCTGAAATAAAAATCCCCGATACGTGGCACAATCCACACCGTGACAATGTAGCCGAGCCGCGGCAGATGTGGCGTATAGGTAAGCTGTTCAATTAGATTTGTAAACCAAGGCAAAGGTAGTGATGGTGATGGTGGCGGTGCAGAAAATTGCCAACGTCACGGCAATAGACGGCGATATGCAACATCATCATCGTGTGCGTATAAGTCGCCATCTTGTTCGCAGTCTGCGTCAGGCTCTGTACGCTGGATTTGTGTTCCATTGATTGGTTCTGGACGCAAATTTTATTATTGCTTTGCTTTGCTTTTGCGCCGCGGCTGTTCGCACGCTTTGAACTTTTCTAGATACTCGTACAGTATTAGAGCATGACGTAGCAAAAGCCGGCCTAGACAAACAATAAAATTTGATTTGCTCCAGCAACTTGGGTGGGAATTATTCTTGCTTCACTTCACTTCACTTCATGTTCTCGATTGATTTTTTATTTGATTTTATTTTGTAAGCGTCATTATTTTATAAGCGTTTTAAGTTTGAGGTGCTATAGTTATGTTGTAGTAATTATTTTTGTGGTTTCATATTGATATTTTTTTGCTTTGCTGTGGTAATGTATTACAGTGACAATAAAAAATATTTTCGTGTACGAAGATGAGTATATACAATCAGGAAAAAAAAATATAAAAACATATGAAAACGTGCTTAACATGGGCAAAAACGTATTTAAAAGTGATGTAAATACCAACATTTTTATTTTAAAAATGTTCATTGTAAAATTTTTAGATCAAGAAAAAACATTTTAAATTTAAAAATGTTTATTTTTATTTTAAGCACTATGAGAAACAAGTAAGGAAGCCTAAGTTCGAGTGGAATCGAACATTAGATACTCAGCTGTATGCTTTCATTGTTTGTTTGCGTTTGTTCGATTAGGGTGTATTTTATATAAAGCGAGTGCTGCATAAACAGGGCGCAGCCACGCCCATTTTTAAAATTTGTATCAATCATCCAAATAAGCATATAAATATTATTGTTAGTGCAAAATTGCATCCCTCTATGACTTTTAGTTACAAAGACTTCACGTTACAAATTCCAAAAGGGTTTTCCAGAAATATCTTTGTTAAAAGTAGGCGTGGTCATAAACCGATTTCAACACATTTTTGCGTGTCTATTAACACATGTTATAAAAGTGCATAAACCAAGTTTCGTCATAATATCTCAGTTATTTGTCTAGTAATAGGCTCGTAGATTTCTTTGTATAAAAAGAGGCGGTGCCACGCCCATTTTATAAACTTTTTTTATTTTTTGTTTCCGGTCTATTGTAGAACTCATGTCACAAAACTTCAATGAATTATCTTTATATTTCAAAGAGATATCGCTAAAAATGATTTTATTAGGTCACTTTATAATACCCATATATAAAAGTGGGCGTGGTCGTCAACCGATTTTGGTAATTTTTCGTCCACACATTTGGCTAAGTAAATATAGCACGCGTACCAAATTTCATCGATATATTTTTAACGGTTTCTGAGTTATGGCCTATAAAACTTTCAATATTTGCCCCTTAATAAGTGGGCGTGGCACCGCCTATTTGCCAAAATTTTTATACTTTTTGTTTTATGTCCGTAGTTGGACTCCTTCCACAAAATTTCAGTGACAGATCTTTATATTTGACAGAGATATCGCTTAAAATGTTTTTATTAGGCCCCTTTATAGTTCCCATATATAAAAGTGGGCGTGGCCGTCAACCGATTTTGATAATTTTCCGTCGAAACATTTGTCTAAGTAAGCAAATTACGCATACCAAATTTCATCGATATATCTTCAACGGTTTCTGAGTTATGACATATAAAACTTTCAATGTTTGCCCCTTAATAAGTGGGCGTGGCACCGCCCATTTTCCAAAACTTCATCAAATTTCTTCATAAGGGCCTGAGCTCAATACGTGGGTAAAATTTTATCACTCTAGCTATATTAGTGGCTGAGATACCAAATTTCCGATTTTTTCTATATAGGAAAAGTGGGCGTGGTCATGGTCCGATTTCGCCCATTTTCAATACCAACCGTCCCAGTCTCGATACCAACTTGCATTTCAAATTTCATCAAAATATCTCAATTTTTACGCGAGTTATCGTGCGTACGGACGGACGGACGGACGGACGGGCGGACGGACGGACGGACATGGCTCAATCGATTTCTCTTTTCACCCTGATCATTTTGATATATATAAGTCCATATCTATCTCGATTATTTCATTATGTTACAATCCACCGTTATGAAATCAAAATTATAATACTCTGTGTACTAGTACAGCTGAGTATAAAAAAACGCTGCAGTGTTCTCTATATCATTTTCTCTTCCGGATTCGAAATTATATCCAACGGCATTCTCTTCACCTTCTCTCAGTCCGAGTCCCAACTACAAAAATATAGCCTACGCTTGTTATGCTCTTATTTTCTACTTCGCCTTAATTGTTTGCCATCTTTATGTCTTATTCTTCTTTTTCTTCTTCATTTTATATTCTTCTCCGGATTCGAACCATGACATAAACCTGAAATTCAATCCTATTTATACTTCCCTTTTCCTAAAAAAGAATCCATGAATTATATGAATCATTGTAAAAGCAAAATTAAAAACAATCGATTCTCATTATTGTTTTTGTTGGATTTCTCACAAAAAAATATTTTCTCACAAAAAAATATTTTCTCACAAGAAAATTTTGAACAAAGAGCGAGTTTTTTATTCAACATTCATTTTTGTTTTTTATTTACTTAAGTATGTTTCTTTTTAAATCCAAAATGCATTTTTACTTCAAAAATTTCATTCTTAATTCAAAAACTTCATTTTTGATTTAAAAATTTTCGTTGTTAAAATAAAAATGGTTTGGTTTAAAACGCGCATTATGAAAACAAAAATTTTATTTTTGATTTTAAAATGCTGTTTTTCCCTGATTGTACGTATGTATGTAACTACGTTAGCTAGGAATAATAAAATACTAAAAAACGAACCAGATATTCCGGGTTCGAACCGATTTTTGAAGATTTTCTTTCCCTTGCCTCTTTATTTCACAATTTTCGAAAGAGTTCTACAAAGTAGGAATAATCCCGCGATGGATTATTTCCATTGTCGAGTGAAGAATTGGTGTTGTCAAGTGGATATAGTAAGAGATAGAGATAGAGAGTTTTATACATACGGTTTCGTAAAACGGAAGCCTTTACGCTTCTGCTTTAAATCGCAGTGAGAGCAGAAAGCAGTTTTTCATTTTAGAATATATTTTGGATATACCTACATAGTATATGTATTCTTTTAAAACGTATAGTAAGCTTGCCCTATCTTCAATGTAGGCATGTTTTACAGCTAAGTTTGCTAGAGTTTTCACGCTTATGTTATGTTCAGACACAACCTTAATTGAACATTAAGAGCCTTCATTCAATTTTCAAGCCCAATGATTCTCAATTTACCATACAAAAATTGACCAAGTTAATGCTTCATTAGAAATTAATGAGTTGTTAATGAAGAACAATTCTGCATGCAACCCTGTTAAAAGGCTTGTTTCATAAGTAAAATGAAATGTCATGAAAAGAGAAATGTGATTAGCGTCAGTGTCCACTAAACAGGTTGGTTCGTCAGATCAGCTGCATTCTTGTTCTTCTTCATCACCTATCAAATTTGTTTTTATTTCTGCTTATTTTATACATGCATTCGTGTTTACGATTGGTAAAAATTGTGAGATGAATGTCAAATTATTTCGTCCTCCTTGCAATTTTGACATTTAGGTCACGAGAGTTTGATATTCAGCTCACGGCGTGTATGTGTGTATGTATCTTGAGCCGACCTGTTAAATGGGCCAAGTAAATTAAATATGTCTGAACACCAAATCTAAAGATGTTCAATCAACCCCAATTGACTTAATTAATTTTTATGTCTGAACATGATATTAAACTACCATAAACTAGTGATGAGCGATATATCGCAAACGGTGATTTTTTCACTGTGAATAAAAAATCACAAATCGCAATTGCGATCACTTTTTCAAAATAGCAGTTCACTACTTATTGGCAACTGCTATCGATGTAGCAAGTAAGCAGTTCACCTATGTGAATCGCAATCGCAAAAGCATTATAAATTTCTTTTTGTTTACACTTTTGAGCAGACCACATACGTATTACGTACATATATAGAAATATAAGAAAAAAAAATTATTGAATTTACAATTTGTCTTTGAAAAATATTTACAAACAGCGATATTACTGCGGAATGCGTTGTTATTGCTATCATTTTGTTAACATAAAATAAAGACAGGTTATATCGCTCAGAAAACGCAAAATTAATCTCTACCGGTAACTGATGATTTTATACCAGTTCATGCAATCGCAATAGCAGTTTAAAATCACAGTGATTTAAAAATAGCAATCACCGAAATCACAGATATCGAAAAATCGCAGTTTCGCTCATCTCTACCATAAACGTATGGATACATATTTTATGCTAATTAATTTAATTAATCTTTTCGATTGTGTAGCTTGAACAATTGAATAAATGGTATTCGCCGTAATCAAATTCTGAAGTAAAAGTGGCTAAATGCTGCATTAGAGAGTCGGTGGTTAATCAAAAGTAGCATGAGTCGGACATTTATGCATAAATTCACTAATTTAATGAACGTAACTGCAAGTAATTTCAATTAAACGGCTATTTTAGTTGGAAATTTATGTTATGTTAACAAACAATTCTCTGCTTTCGCTTGACGGGGTTAGCTTTTCTTTTTTTTTTTTAGTAAAATAAAAGTTTTAACAGTTTGGTTTTTAGTCACAAATGGATAGTTCCAGCATGACGAAGCAGAATTTTGCGAAATCAATAAAACGAAAACAACAACAACGACAGTGAAAAATACACTCCATGATTGATAATGATCATTTTCGATTGAATGCTTTTTGATTCGATTTAATAGTTTTTTTTATTTTTTTTTTTTATTTTAGGTGTTGATTAATCTGCATTATCTGCATGTATCCTATTCACATTCATATACCGTTACAAATTGTTATGTACAAACATTCATTGAAATGAACAATGCGCATATTTAGCCACACGCGCGGTTGGTGGTAGCGATTGCGGCTAAATAATGTAGGTATGCACGTACATATTTAAGCCTTGATGAAAGGAGATGGCTGACTGTAGAGCTTATTTTAATTTTTTTTTTTTGAAAGGAAGGCACTGAAAATGAAGTAAACGCAAGTGCGTAAATAAAACTACGTCTACACAACAAATGGTTCGTAGTTTGCACCGTTTACGCAGTCGTTCGTTGTTCAGATTGTCAGCTGTAATTCTTGTTATTCTTTGTGTATACCATGTCTCCACATAACGTGTTTCGCTCTTTTTTTCTGCATTTTCTCTCTCAATCTTGTTTCGACACGGAAACCAGTGCCGAAACTCGCCAATTTCCATACAAATTTCTGAGAGCGAGTGAAGATTGAAACACTGTTTCATTCTGAATCTTCTTGCCAACCTCGATTATATCGATGTATTCTCTAATTTTGTATCGAAAACCTATCGAAATCTCACACAGACCAAAACAAAGACGCAAAAATAAGCAAACATACAAACAATTAAGAAGAACAAGAAAGAGAAATGTCAAACTGAATCACGATTAGCCACGTGGAGACGGGTTATTGAGCGAGATGTTTTGCTACATGTTTCTCTGGTGAATCAAGTTATGTGGAGACGGGCTTTTAGTCATTGCAATGTATATAACAAATTTTGCTAGCTTTTCGATAGAAATCCGCGTTGTTATCGATTTCAGCGTAACTCGCAGATAACCAGCGTTGCCATTCTAGCTTTTTTCAAGCTAGATTTAGTTTTTTTCTTGTCTTTTAGCTGCAAAAATTCTGATTTAGCTTTGGCTTTTTTTCTAGCTTTTTTATTTGCGAAAACTCCCCAAAAAATGAGCGCTGCTCACTTCTCATATACATACATACAGTTTGTCAATTAATTCTTTGCAAAATGAAAACAGTTCAGAAATTTGTTTTCATACTGGTACAGTAGAATCGCACAAAAGTTAACTCGCGAGAAAGTTAAACCTTCGGTTAAGTTAACCAAATTTGAGCGTCCACGTACGGCTCTAAAAAGTTAACTCTTGGTTAACTTTTCTGAGTTCCAAGCTCATTCCTCTTGTTTCTATGTATTCCCGGAATTTGCGTGCATTCCCCGAATTTCTGTGTAAAAAATTATTGTTGGTGTCGCGAGGTAGAAATATAGTTAGTCGTTTGAACTATGATAGGTGTAAACATAGTACAACTACTGTTGTGTGTTAAAAATGGCAACAAAGCGGAATAAACCATCGCAAATTAGATTGAATTTACATCAAAAAGCTGATATTTTAAGAAAACTTGATGAAGGTATTCACGGAAACCGCTTGGCATTAGATTATAGTGTATCTAAAATGGCAAATTAGATTGAATTTACATCAAAAAGCTGATATTTTAAGAAAACTTGATAAAGGTATTCACGGAAACCGCTTGGCATTAGATTATAGTGTATCTAAAGTGGCCATCTCAAAAATAAAGAAAAAACGATATGAAATTTTGGAGGCAGTGGCAAGCACACAGGAATTGGCAACCAAGAAAACTTTGCACAAGTCGGAATATCCCGTTCTCGAGGCAAGGTTGTATAAATGGTTTTTGAACCAAAGGCAACGCAATTGTGCAATTAGTGGTCGAACTTTAAAATCAAGAGCTAAGCTTGAATTTGCCAAAATGTACCCTAGAAAAAATTGTTATGCAAGTGATGGATGGCTAGCAAATTTTATGTATGTAAATTAAATCTAATTTGCTGCTTTATAATGATTAAAACTGAGATATTCAAATAAATTTGATATGTTTTATCCCAAGAATTATGTTTATTAGCGTATTCTATCAAATTTAAAAACCACCTGGAAAAGTTAATATTTCGGAAAAGTTAAATGCCCTTGGAACCATTTGGTTAACTTTTGTGCGATTCTACTGTATTTGGTCAACTAAGCTTAGCTTTTAATTTTTTTTAAATGCTAATATTAAATTGAATATGTTTACAACATTTAGGAACAAAAAAATCCAAAACTTAAGGAATAGAAACAACAGAAAAAACAAAAGTTCAAAAAAATATTAAAAACACATTAGGCCATATTAATAAAATCCAAGCAAATGCTTTTACTAAAAATTTCAGAAATTTGACATTAATTTGTATGAGCCATATTTCAAAATTTGAGTACAAGGTCAGAAATCTTAAGCAAAAGCAAATGCTTGGCTTTTATTAATATGACCCATTGTCAATTACTTCTTTGCAATTTTTTCATTGTGACAGAAAATGAAAAAAAAAACAGACCTCATCGTTGAAATTTTGGTATGACGGCCACTAGCCTCAACCACACATTGTAGACGAAGGGTTATGGAATGAAACAGGTCCTTCAGACCATAAATTTCGGGTATTTTATGCAATTCTTCCTGAATGGTATTAATTACAGCCTTTATCGCTAGTAGACCTTCGTTTTCTGTCTTGCTATTTTAAGAAAGGCCAAAATTTTTTGACTGGGTTTAAGCTCGGACTTTGGGCAGGTGTATCCATGGCTTTGGTGTAATTATGCAGTACCCAAGTCCTGCACAGCAACAATTTGTGTTTAGGATCATGGTTCGGGTACAACTTTTACTTGAATTTATTGGCGTTTTTTGGTTAAAAAACACAAATTTTTATTGCGATTCTCGACTACTCGTGTCAAGCCAAAACTCCTTCGTCATCAGGTCATTAAAAATCCGCAGTCCGCCAACACCCTTTGAGGATACACACCTCCACGTTATTTCAGACAATTTTCGAAACATCAGATTTGGTCTAATATTCTTCTGTTGTTGATGTGTTGATGTTTTTTTTCGCGATGAAACAAAAATACGCACGATGCATCGCGATGCATCGCGATGGACACAGAAAAATTTCGAGAACGAAAAGAATTAATTGACAAACTGTACATACAGTCATCATAGTTACCATTAATAATATATAATACAATGGCGCTATTATAACTCTGACGAGTTTTATGGCCGAGCTTCTCTCCCAATTCGAGGTGTGCTCCTTTTTGTTTTTCCTACTAATTTTCCATTATTTGAATGTAAAACATTTTTTAACATTTAGTTATTTTTATTGACACTGAAGTACAAATTTGCATATAGTATATGAAAATAAATAACTTATGCAGGCTCCACTAAACAGGTCGGTTCTTCAGATCAGCTGACTTCTTGTTCTTCTTCAACAGCTATCCAATTTGTTTACTTCTGCATATTCTATACATGCATTCGTGTTTACAATTCGTCAAATTCTTCATTCTCTGAGTTTATCCATCATTCGCCCGTGAGATGAATGTCAAATTATTTCGTCTTCATTACAGTTTTGGCATCTCGGTCACGAGAGTTCGACATTAAGGTCACGGCCTGTTAAATTGACCTTGAATTTATGTGTGTTTTGAAAACACATTAAGCGAGTTCCCCTCCAGATCCGCATAAAAATTTTGCGTGCAAATGGAATAAGAATTTTGTGATCCTAATGTTTATCTACATCCATTTCGGGTACGTGTAGATTGTAATAGATTTTTTTGATCCAGATACACATCAGGATCAAAAAGTTTTAATTGCAGGTGCTTGCAAATTTTTTGTCCGGATCACTGCCACGGGAAATCACCTATTAATAAAGCATTAAAATACGCAGTAGGACTTGGGATCATCGTTTTATTAATCCGGGGGTGCTCGTCAATAGATACTCCATTACTCCCTATATTTCGTGTATAAGCATACAATTTTTTATACTCGCTTTTAAGATTGAATGTCCTAGAAAGGGAAGTAATAAACACAAACAAAATAAATCGAAACTGAAAAAATTTTGATTTTGCTCGGAAAGGATATCAAATAGAGTACTCTTCTGCTCTCGCTTGGGGAGATCTTGCTCCAAGTTGTACTGGGTAATTTCGTAATTTTTTTTAGCTTCTTTTTTTAGCTTTAAATTGTGTTTTTATGTGTGAATCAATTTTTTTTAGCCTTTTCTAGCTTTTTTTTTTGAGAATCTAGCTGGAACTCTGGAAAAGTTCTGGCAACACTGCAGATAACTCAGAACGAATCCTCTTCGATTGAGTGGGTTCGCTCTCAAAACTTTGTATAGCATTTAGCATAGCCATGGGTAATGGCGCAATTTTTTTAACGCTGATACAATAACACCAGCGCCAACCGTGGCGCCGCGCACTGTTCTGGCGCAATAACCCCTTTAGCGCAATTGCCGTGGAATAATGGATAAATAACACTTGTTCGCTTCTTACTGTTTACCATCCCCGTTTTATTTCTTTTGGCGCAAAATTAATTTTAATTTTCATAATCAATTGGAAACATATTCCGTATATTTGTGAAAATATGCTGGAAATTAGTCACTTACATCACTATCAAGCATACATAATTGTGACGGTGTCATATACGCTGTGCTGTTATTGGCTTTGTGGTGGTGCCATTTTACACTAGCGCTATATTAGTTGTATTCGCGTACAGCAATTTGTTGCAATTTATTACAATTTTGCAACAAATATTCGCTTTTTCCATTTTTTTACGCAAACAAATTGCAGAAGTGATGGAAATGAGAGAGCAAAGTGACGTCTATTTTTGTGAGAGGCTGCAAAATTCTGCAGGATAAATTTTTTCCATCATATTTGTCTAGCAGCAAAATAGCTGATGAAAAAATATATGTTTGTAATTTGCGAAAATTGCAAAATTGAAATTCAAAATTAAAAGAGTTAAATATGGACGAATTAATTATGAAAGATGTAAATAAATAACATTTGATTATGTCTGCATCTGTACTTGAGCTAAATGTCGAATGATAACAGCAGCATTGTATGTTTGTTGCTTAATGTAGGAAGTCCGCCGGTTACCCTCTGCTAAATTATATGTATGTATGTATGTATGTATGTCAATATGCAATGCCAGCAGGCAGCCGCAGCTCCGCATTTATATACATACATACATGTTTCTTTATTAGTAAAATACAATGCAGGCATAATCTACAGCTGAAACTAAGCTAAAGTAATACAAATTTCGTATAAATTTTTGTAAATATAGGATTTATATATATTTTGTTAATTCCCATAATTTTAATTTGATCAGCTGTTCATCTTTCCTGCAAGATTTGAATAGATTTGCATTTTTTTACTTTTTTGGATATTTTTCTCTTGTGAGAGGAAGAATGATATTTGGCGAGATAGAGAGTGATAGAGGCAAACAGAGAAAAGCTGCTGGAAAATGTACGCGAGTACACCTATTGGTGCTGGTGTTAGCGCAAGAAATTGAGTCGGTTTTATATTGCAAAATTGAGTTGGCGCAATATTGAGTTGGCGCTATATTGGGTTAGCGCTATATTGAGTTGGCGCATTTCGCAAATCGGAGTTAGCGCAATAACGCCAGGGTTGGTGTTAGCGCAATTGCGCCGCGCAGCGCAGTGTTACCCATGCCTAATTTAGCATGATTCGGCGTGTTTGCGCATGAATAATGTCTGAGAGAAGGAATTACGATAAAGAGAGCGATTTAGGACTCGTCTGGATGTGCTGTAAGCGCTGCTTCTCACCAAAGCGCATTTGTAATACGAAGAAAAGCGATGGGAGCATTAAACGTTCGACATTCAGCAAACGTGGAAGGTGGGAAAAGCATACTAATCACACACAACCACACTCACACACATAAATTCCTTATTTAAAAAATTTTACATATTCGTATTAAACCTTGATTTGCTCTCTCTCTCTTTTTAGGCCAAAAATGTTATCGATTGCTTTTTATGAAGCAGCTCCGCGATTGTTGTTGTTTGCCTTGCTTTCATTTCACGAATAATCGATCGCGTGTTCGATTGTTTAATACACCGCCGCGCACAACATATGTATCACATGCACAATTGCAACGTGTACTCATTACGAAGCTTAAACGCAGCATTGTGAGTTTATCCCTCCCTCCCCCTCCCCCCACCCGCAACAACAAGCCAAACATTGCAAGAGGAAAAATAATATTTACATTCAATTAAATCGGTGAAAAATGCGCGAAAGTTGAAAGCTTTTTTTGACACACGCACACACACACACCCACACGCAAAAGGGATATCTATCAGACTCAGCTGCGATGCGCTGAGTTTTAAAATGTGTGCCAGCATAAATGTTGAAGTGATTATTATACGTTGAAAAAAAAAGCGTCGATTGCCAATGCAAAAGAGAAAACTAAGCACACAAACACATGCATGTACATATGTACGCATATTTGCATACTCGCAAAATGCAACGCATGCCGAAAATGCAATTCAGTGCATATGTGACGCGGCATAATTAACGCAACGCAACGTCACACACATACGCACACGAGTCAACTTGGCAACTCGTCCTTGTCCGCAGTGAGCAGCACGCGGATGTAAGGATTCGAGTATTTTCAGCTTTTAATTGTCGTTTTTGTACGCAGAGTCAGCAAAATTTGTGCGCCAATCATGTATGTACATATATATGTGTAAAAGCGTATCAAATTTGTAGCAACAAGTACAACAACAAAAATTAAATTAATTAAAGGGGAAAAACGCGAAGTAAACGAAAACAAAAATTAATAATTATAATAATAAAACGCGAACAAAAGCGAAAAACAGAGAAATGTGCGAAGTGAATAGCATATTAATGTCCATATACCCCTAGATACATACATACATATGTACATACTTATGCAGGCATACATATTATTGAAAGAGCGAATGAATTTATTAATCAAATTCCCGCCCTTTCGCAACTAATTAATACGCTGTCATAAGTAACACACTTGTGAAAACAAAAACCACAATAATGCTTAAATGAAAAAAATTACAAGAAATAATAACGAAAATTAATTAAAGTATGTAATTTTCACAAACGACCACGCTGGTGGAAACGCAATGCGAAAGCAACAATAACGAACAAACGAATTACACACGCTAAAAGAGAGAAGTAAAAAAAAAGAACAAATTAAAATAGTAGTAAAAAGTGAAATAAATTACAGACACCCAAAATGACTATGAAATCAATGAAATACTCCGATTGTGATACGATCATGGATGGTTATAATCCGGTGCCGCCTCCATTGCCGCGCCGCGTACCGCCCGTGCGTAACATTTACGCCGAGCCATTTGCGCATGAGCCCAATCATTCAAGCAGGTAAATTACATACAGATGTACATTAGGCCGTCTCGCGTTATAGGGAAGCAAAAATAAAGTGCGCCGTACGCCCCCGCATATGATGTCTTTTTGGAAAACATTTCCGGAAAAGCTTTTTATTTTTTTTTTGGACGCCGCTAGATGTCGCTAAATTTTATTTTTCTCATATCTTCGGTATTTATAGTCCAATCTCAGAGTTTAATACACCAATGTCTTTGGCTTGAAAGGACGCCTTATACTATGAAATATTATTAACACAATGTGCGTCATTGGGGTCACTACCACCCAGTATTTATTTTATACCACCCTAATTAATTTTTTATGCCTGCATGTTAAACGTAGTCTAAAATCATTAATCTTTTGCAAAAGAAGTATTTCGATCGCTTCAGTAGAACCCGAAATAAAAGACGTTCAACATTCCGTGGAATATAAGTTTTTCGCTTCCTTTGGTCTTTTAGGTTCATTTTACAAAAATTTCTTCTTAGGAGACCCCTACTGAAATTTTATGGCGAATAAAAAAAGGGGGTCAAAATAACCCTTTATTGGCGGTGATAGAGGGTTAAAATGTTCTAGAAAATTATTTGGCATAAAATTTTACTATGAGTCTCCTCAGAAAATTTTTCTGTAAAACTAACCTAAAAGACCAAAGGAACCGACAAACCTATATTCCTCGGGATGTTGAACGTGTTTTATTTCGGGTTCTGCTGAAGCGATCGAAATACTTCTTTTGCAAAAGATTAATGATTTTTGACTACGTTTAACATGCAGACGTAAAAAAGGTACATTAGGGTGGTATAAACTAAGTACTGGGTGGTAGTGACCCCAATGGCGCACATAGGGTTAATAATATTCTACTGTATAAGCCGCCAAAGACATTTCTGTATTAAACTTACAGATCGGACTATAAATACCGAAGATATGAGAAAAATACATTTTAGCGACATCTAGCGGCGTCCAAAAAAAAAATTAAAAAATTTTCCGGAAATGTTTTCCAAAAAGACATCATATGGAGGGGCGTACGGCGAACTTTATTTTTTGCGATACGGTCTAATGTACATACTTACAATAAATAATTATTAATTTATGTTCTGTTTTTACAACAATAACAACAGTTTAAAATTAACAATTTCATTGGCGAAAACCAGTTTTAACAGGCGATAGATTTTGTATGAACAGATAAATTGTGTTGCGTGTTTATAAACGTAATCGGTGTGGATTAAACAAAAAAATTAATTACTCTTATCACTTCCTAATATCACATGTTAATAGTTAATTTAAAACAACAGTTTTTGGTGTTTCGAACTAAACTGTAGCCGCTTTCGATTCACAATTTCGCTGCTGGCTATCAATTTCCCTCTGCCAAATTTATATGTGAATGATAGCGAGCAGAGGGAAATTTTTAACAACCAGTTAGGCAGTATGGCTACCAGTGATGTCATTTTCACTTCGATCGAAGTATTTCACTTCACTTTTATGCCCGTCGCTTCGACACTTCCTCTTTCCCCAAATCACTTCGATTTTGACCAATCAGAACTAACTTTTATAATTTATTCTTACAAATTCTAATAAAAGTTGCATATGCAAGTATGCAAGAGGTAAATGTTTATACAATCACAAGAAATGGCATCCCTAATTGAGGTGAATAATCAATTTTTTAAAAGCTTCTCTAAGGTTTTATCGTTTTTTTAAGAGTTTGGCACAGGGCCCCGGAGCGGAGTTCGAAGCAAAAAAAAAAATTGGCAAATAATAGCCCGTGCACAATTCATTTTAAAGCAAAGCGAAATTCCAGATGCTTGCTACAATTAACACTTTGACAATTTCCACTTCACTTTTTTGCTTTGATTTATAAACTGATTTTGTGCAAAATATTTGGGGAATCGACTTTTTCCTGCTTATTTCAAATATTATTTTTTACTCTTTTTAATTTTACGTAGTTGTGCGAAATCGCTAATATAAATGTAGATAAACAAAGAATACACACACACATGAATTAATGTATATTATTTTATTTCATTTGAATTTTCAAAATAGAAATAATGAATATGAAATGTTTTGTTTTTTGTTTAGAAAAAAAAAGAATAAAAATTAACAGCCAAAAATAGCATTCAAAAAACTATTTGCTAATGTTTACCATTTTTCCGTTCCTTGATTTCCTCCTTCTTTTCCTTTCACTTGAATACAAGCCTAAAATGTTGAACCTAAATGTTGTGCTGAACAAATTTTGAAAGTTTATTTCTCTCTTCTGCACATTTTTTCCATAAAAATTAGATTCCGCCAAAACACGATTGGGCGATTTTGGGTTTGACAGATACTTGTTAGTGAAGCATTCGTATTAAAATTTGTTCTACCCTACCGTGTGGTATTTTAAGTATAAGTTTAATTTCTTTATAATAAACAATTGAATATGCTGCATTCATATGTACATAATGTATGTGCATATGTGGGTGAATTTGAATTTGATGGATTTTTTTTGCATTGTTAGAAATAATAAAAAATAACATATCGTTAAAAAATTGAAGCATTTTATTTTTATACTCAGCTGTACTAGTACACAGAGTATTATAGTTTTAATCACATAACGGTGGATTGTAACAGAATGAAATAATCGAGATAGATATAGACTTATATATATCAAAATGATCAGGGTGAAAAGAGAAATCGATTGAGCCATGTCCGTCCGTCCGTCCGTCCGTCTGTCCGTACGTCCGTCCGTCCGTCTGTAAACACTCTAACTCGCGCAAAAATTGAGATATTTTGATGAAATTTGGAATGCAAGTTGGTATCGAGACTGGGACGGTTGGTATTGAAAATGGGCGAAATCGGACCATGACCACGCCCACTTTTCCTATATAGAAAAAATCGGAAATTTGGTATCTCAGTCCCTAATATAGCTGGAGCGATAAAATTTTACCCACATGTTGAGCTCAGGCCCCTATGAAGAAATTTTATGAAATTTTGGAAAATGGGCGGTGCCACGCCCACTTATTAAGGGTCAAACATTGAAAGTTTTATGAGTCATAACTCAGAAACTGTGTGGCCGCTGTGGTGCAGTGGGTAGAGTGCTCGCCTGCTATGCCAGAGGTCTCGGGTTCAAACCACGGTCCGAGCAAAACACCAAAACAAATTTTCTAATTAGTAAAAATCCAATTATTGGGTTTTTTTAAGAGCAGCGGTCACCTCTCGGCAGTGGGCGGCATACCCTCCGAGTGTATTTCTGCCATGAAAAAGCTTCTCACAAAAAATGCATTCGCCGTTCGGAGCCGGCATAAAACCGTAGGTCCACCCAATTAGTAGGAAAAACAAAAAGGAGCACACCTCGAATTGGGAGAGAAGCTCGGCCATAAAACTCGTCAGAGTTATAATAGCGCCATTGTATTATATTATATATTATATTAACTCAGAAACCGTTGAAGATATATCGATGAAATTTGGTACGCGTGATTTACTTACTTAGGCAAATGTTTTGACGGAAAATTGTCAAAATCGGTTGACGGCCACGCCCACTTTTATATATGTGTATTATAAAGTGACCTAATAAAAACATTTTAAGCGATATCTCTGTCAAATATAAAGATCTATCACTGAAATTTTGTGGCATGAGTCCAACTATGAACATAAAACGAAAACCACAAACATTTTGGAAAATGGGCGGAGCCACGCCCACTTATTAAGGAGCAAACATTGAAAGTTTTATGAGTCATAACTCAGAAACTGTTGAAGATATATCGATGAAATTTGGTACGCATGATATATTTACTTAGGCAAATGTGTGGACGAAAAATTACCAAAATCGGTTGACGACCACGCCCACTTTTATATATGGGTATTATAGTGTGGCCTAATAAAAATATTTTAAGCGATATCTTTGTCAAATATAAAGATAATTCATTGAAATTTTGTGGCAAGAGTTCCACAATAGACCGGAAAAAAAAATAGAAAAATTTCGGAAAATGGGCGTGGCACCGCCTCTTTTCAGACAAAGGAATCAACGAGATTTCGGAGCCCATAACTCGACGAATAATTGAGATATTATGACGAAACTTGGTTTATACACTTTTATAACTTGTGTTAATAGACACGCAAAAATTTATTGAAATCGGTTTATGACCACGCCTACTTTTTAACAGATATTTCTAGAATACCCTTTGGGAATTTGTAACGTGACACCTTTGTAACTAGAAGCCATAAAGGAATTAATTTTTGCACAAAGAATAATATTGATATGCTTAGTTGGATGACTGATAAAAATTTAGAAAATGGGCGTGGCTACGCCCACTTTATGCAGCACTCGCTTTATATAAAGTACACCGTGTTTCCATCAAACGCAAACAAACAATGAAAGCATACAGCTGAGTATCTAATGTTCGATTCCACTCGAACTTAGGCTTCCTTACTTGTTTTTATGTAGTTTTAATAGTTTTTCTTTGAGATGATACTTAAAAACAAAATGCATATATTATTCCGTTTTACGATCCAAATTTTCTTGACCTCGCGGGAAACGTTAGAAAAACCATTTAGCCGCGCTTCACTTCGATTAACTTCGAATCACTTCGATTTTTCAGCCGCTTCACTTCACTTTAAAATTTGGCAGTGACAACACTGATGGCTACTACTCATTATGGGTTCAAACATTTTTGTTCGATTCGATCTCGCTTGTCTGATGGCGAATCGAAAACGCCATGTATTTCGCTCATCTGTTTGAATAACGCAGGAAAAGTCATTTCTTAAATAAATCATAATGCGCTCGTTTCCTCATTTCGAATAGATTGAAATGGCTGCCATAGTAACGGCTGATTCTCCTCCTGAAAGCACGTGTACGGCGCTTGCTAAAGGTTACCAAGTGCCTTATGCCAGTTTTCGCGACACAGACTGTTTAGGTAACGCTGTCTAGTGACACCCAAAACCAGGCGCTTGCATTTCGTCTATGCAACTTATAAAGAAAATGTGATAAAGTGCTCCCAGCCTCTCTTCAGATTGAATCAGGGCCCTATGAGCAGGCATATCAAAGCAGAAAATTCATCCCGCATTAGCACACCCAAGAGATTGCTTGTGATTCCATTTCGGCCATGTTTTCCTGAATATCCGATATTCTGGATTCGGTTGCCAACTCATATTTGCTTGTCTGCCTGTTTAAACGCTCAGTAAGTATCTGCTTTGCTTTGCTCATCTTCTTAATTGGCGCTTAACTGTCTAGACTCTAGACGATTCTGAAAGAGTCCAATAAAGCGCGCTAGTTGTTTCTGTTTCATGCTGCATGGCGTCAAGTGGAAATACCAAGGGAGAACGAGTCCATCTTCATCGGATCCTCCCAACGCTGTGGAGGTCTCGCTTTTGTTCTGCCATTTCTTTCATCCATTCATGACATGACCTGTCCAACGTAGATACTGGATTTTTATTCGCTAGAACAATGTCGATATCTGCGTAAAGCTCGTACAGCTCATAATTAAATCTCCATCGATACTCGCCCTTGCTAACACGAAAGGTCCATAAATCATCCGAAGAACTTTTCTCTCGAGTACTCCAAGCGCCAGCTCATCTGATTTTGATATCGTCCACCTTCTTCTGCGTCGTACATGAGGACTGGTATAATGAGCGTGCTGTAGAGCGTGATTCTTCGTTCGATTTTCGCGCTGACATTATTTTTGGTGTTAATGCTGGTTCCCAAATAAATGAAGTCCCTAACGGCTTCGAATTTGTTGCTGTTGACAGTGATGTCACTGCCAAGACATGCTGTTTCTTTGTGTGATGACAGGAGGTACTGCTTCTTGTCCTTCTTAACCGCCAAACTAATTTTCTTAGCCTCTTTGTCTAGCTTGGAGAAGGCAGAACATACAGCGCGAGTGTTAGTACCAATGATGTCGATATCATCGGCGTACGCCAGCAGTTGTACACTCTTGTGGTATAATATGCTTCCTGTATGGTTAAGTTCTGCAGCTCTTATTATCTTTTCCAGCATAAAATTGAAGTTGGCAAGCCGTCAGTGCCCAGCGCCTTATTAGTCTTAAGCCAAGATATTGCTATTCGCACTTCGTCATGATCGGCTGTTGGAACATGTCTACCATCAGTTGCTATTGGGGTCGCATGTACATTAGAGCGCATCGCGAAAAAAAAAAGTTCGCCGTACGCCCCCCATATGTTTTCTTTTTCGAAACATTTCTGGAAAAATTTTTTTTTTTTTTTGGACGACGCTAGATGTCGCTAAAATTCATTTTTTTCATATCTTCGGTATTTATGGTCCGATCCCTAAGATTGATTTACCAATATCTTTGGGTTGAGAGGAGGGTTTCTACTTTATAATTGTATTAACCCTATATGCGCCATTGGGGTCAGTTCCACCCAGTACTTAATTTATACCACCTTAATGTAATTTTTTGTCGGCACCTTAAACGTCGTCAAAAAACATTAATCTTTTGCGAAAGAATTATATCGGTCGATAAAGTAGAACCGGAAATAAAACACATTTAATATTCCGAGGAATATAAGTTTTTCGCTTCCTGTGGTCTTTTAAGTTCATTTTACAAAGATTTTTTCTGAAGAGACTCCTACTGAAATTTTATGCCGAATAATTTTCTAGAACATTTTAATAATCTAGCACCCCTACAAAAGGGTCATTTTGACCCCATTTTATACAGCCAAGAAATAGAGTATAGTCAGGAAATAGTATTTTTAAGGTCGCTAGAGGGCTAAAATGTTCTAGAAAATTATTCGCCATAAAATTTCAGTAGGAGTCTCTTCAGAAAAAATCTTTGTAAAATGAACCTAAAAGACCACAGGAAGCGAAAAACTTATACTCCTCGGAATATTAAATGTGCTTTATTTCCGGTTCTAAAGAATCGATCGAAATACTTCTTTGGCAAAAGATTAATGCTTTTTAACGACGTTTAACATGTCGGCAAAAAAAGTTACATTAAGGTGGTATACATTAGGTAATGGGTGGAATTGACCCCAATGGCGCACACAGGGTTAATGCAATTAGAAAGTAGAAACCCTCCCCTCAAGCCAAAGAGATTGGTGTATCAAACTGAGGGATCGGACCATAAATACCGAAGATATGAAAAAAATGAATTTTAGCGACATCTAGCGTCGTCCAAAAAAAAAAAATAAAAATTTTTTCCAGAAATGTTTTCGAAAGAGAAATCATATGGGGGGCATACGGTGGACTTTTTTTTTGGTTCATATAAGGCGAGACGGTCTAATGTACATATTATCCTTGAGCAATTTCACTGTTACCGTTATCTAGCAAGGAGAAGAAATAGTCCCTCCAAAACTTAAGTACCTACGCTCTGGACGTCAGTTACCAGATCACCGTTATCACTACGGCAGGACAGGAGGCAAATATTTCCACTTTGCCAAAAATAGTCAGAAACAATAGAGTATGCGATATTTTCTATTTATACAAAGTTCATAACAAAATTGAATGCCTTACAAATCCATCGTCTAGGGAGTGCCAAAAAGAAAATGGAGTCGGGGAAATATGTACCTATGTATAAAGATTTTTCGCGTAAAAATTGTATCGTAAATTTGTACACATATTACAAAACTCTACATTCTACAACACGTATCTATTACTATTATTATTATTTTTTATTTTATTGCAATGAAGCCTTGGCCGGCCAGCTGAACTAATTGAAATTTATGCAATTCAATTCTGGCGTAGGAGTCATAAAAATAAAATATACATATAAATATGTATGTATGTATGTATATCAAAAAATTATTTGCCGCGCTTGACAAAAAACTTAAATTGGCGAAAAGTGACACAGAAATGTAAGCAAAAGGGAATTTAAAGCACAAAAAAAAAGACACAGACACACAGTTTTGCATTTGCGTGAAAAACAAGTTCAATTATTGGCTCAAAGCTGCGGCTAAGCCCCTGCACAGCGCCTTTTTTTATTTTTAACACACGTTAGAAGCCAAAAAAGCGCCAACAAAAAAGGGCAGTGAACAGCGGCAAGTACAAAAGAGTTGCACAGCGAGCGAGCGAATGGCGGTCAGGGCTATTGTCAATGTGCTGTGCAACACAGGAATGCCAGTTGGGGTTGCGAAAAGAAAAAAGAAACAAAAAAAAAAAATATGCAAAATATTTGCTGTATCGTCGCTTTTCTTAAAGCGCTTTCAACGCGTTTTGCACTGCAGAAACCTGTGCCACAAATAAACACTTTTTGCCGAGCGATTAAATCGAAAGCCGCTCTAAAAAACCTGCCAGGAATAATTCTAGCTACTATTTTTGTTGTTTTTTTTGCCGCACCGTTGAATGCGAATTTAACTTTCGCTTTGCAATCAAAAACGAAAAATCACCTTTAATAAGATAAATGAGGGCAAATAGAGAATTCGCTTTCGGCTAACAAAAAAAAAAAGAACAGAAAAAATTTGTAAAACACATACATAGGTACAAGCGTACATACATAGGTACATACAAGCATTGTGAATAGTTGATAGACACTTGCAACACAGCTGTGCTGACTGTTGCAAGACCCACTGACATCCCCACAATTTATTCGTGCAACGGCAAAGTGTTTTCTGGCACAGAAGGGATGGACAGGCATACAAAAATACATAAAACAAGTAAGGAAGCCTAAGTTCGAGTGCAATCGAACATTAGATACTCAGCTGTATGCTTTCATTGTTTGTTTGCGTTTGTTCGATATAGGGTGTATTTTATATGAAACGAGTGCTGCATAAACAGGGCGCAGCCACGCCCATTTTCAAAATTTATATCAATCATCCAAATAAGCATACAAATATTATTGTTAGTGCAAAATTTCATCCCTCTATGACTTTTAGTTACAAAGACTTCACGTTACAAATTCCAAAAGGGTGTTCCAGAAATATCTTTGTTAAAAAGTAGGCGTGGTCATAAACCGATTTCAATACATTTTTGCGTGTCTATTAACACATGTTATAAAAGTGTATAAACCAAGTTTCGTCATAATATCTCAATTATTTGTCGAGTTAAAGGCTAAGAAATCTCATATATCCCTTTGTCTAAAAAGAGGCGGTGCCACGCCCATTTTCCAAACTTTTTTATTTTTTGTTTCCGGTCTATTGTAAAACTCATGTCACAAAATTTCAATGAATTATCTTTATATTTCACATAGATATCGCTTAAAATGGTTTTATTAGGTCACTTTATAATACACATATATAAAAGTGGGCGCGGTCGTCAACCGATTTTGGTAATTTTTCGTCCACACATTTGGCTAAGTAAATATATCACGCGTACCAGATTTCATCGATATATCTTTAACGGTTTCTGAGTTATGGCTTATTAAACTTTCAATATTCGCTCCTTAATAAGTGGGCGTGGCACCGCCCATTTTCCAAAATTTTTGTAGTTTTTGTTTTATGTCCATAGTTGGACTCCTGCCACAAAATCTCAGTGATTGATCTTTATATTTGACAGAGATATCGCTTAAAATGTTTTTATTAGGCCCCCTTATATTTCCTATATATAAAAGTGGGCGTGGCCGTCAACCGATTTTGATAATTTTTCGCCAAAACATTTGACTAAGTAATTATATTACGCGTACCGAATTTCATCGATATATCTTCAACGGTTTCTGAGTTATGACTCATAAAACTTTCAATGTCTGCCCCTTAATAAGTGGGCGTGGCACCGCCCATATTCCAAAATTTTTGTGTTTTTTGTTTTATGTCCATAGTTGGACTCATGCGACAAAATTTCAATGATAGATCTTTATATTTGACAGAGATATCGCTTAAAATGGTTTTATTAGGTCACTTTATAATACACATATATAAAAGTGGGCGTGGCCGTAAACCGATTTTGATAATTTTTCGTCAAAACATTTGTCTATGTAAGCAAATTACGCGTACCAAATTTCATCGATATATCTTCAACGGTTTCTGAGTTATGACATATAAAACTTTCAATGTTTGACCCTTAATAAGTGGGCGTGGCACCGCCCATTTTCCAAAACTTCATCAAATTTCTTCATAAGGGCCCGAGCTCAATACGTGGGTAAAATTTTAAAACTCTAGCTATATTAGTGGCTGAGATACCAAATTTCCGATTTTTTCTATATAGGAAAAGTGGGCGTGGTCATGGTCCGATTTCGCCCATTTTCAATACCAACCGTCCCAGTCTCGATACCAACTTGCGTTCCAAATTTCATCAAAATATCTCAATTTTTGCGCGAGTTAGAGTGTTTACAGACGGACGGACGGACGGACGGACGGACAGACGGACGGACGGACGGACGGACGGACGGACGGACGGACGGACGGACATGGCTCAATCGATTTCTCTTTTCACCCTGATCATTTTGATATATATAAGTCTATATCTATCTCGATTATTTCATTCTGTTACAATCCACCGTTATGTGATTAAAACTATAATACTCTGTGTACTAGTACAGCTGAGTATAAATATCAACCTATGCGAGGGTGCACAGGACGCCGAGCAGCAATACAACAACAACGCACATACAAAGGCATTGCGTTTTCTGCCTGACTTGTCCAGGGCTTCGGCTGGTTCTTCTTTCGTTTTCGATTTCAATGCACTTGGATTTGGGACGACCGAACGCGTTTGAATGAATGTGCGTGGCTATGTATATGTACGTTTGTACCCTGCAGGGAACTCAATAACTAGTGAGCAAAATTTCTAGTTCCGAACTAGCGAAAAGGTGTCAAAAGGGAACTAGATCAATTGTAGTTAGACCCTCACCAGTTCAGAAGGAGTGAATTAAGACACACTTTGATTATAAGACACACTTTGATTTGTATGCAATTTCGAAGTGACAAAAATTCTATGAAAATTTTTCGTTCGTTCAATTGCCGTCGGCTTTGTATATTTTTCTCAGATGTTTAGTAAAGCATTTTATATAAAGAGTTTTCTATTTGCATCTTGTATGAAATGAAATGTTCCCCTAATTATGCTTTTCCGATCCCTCAGGCTTACTTGTATTTTTTTTATTTTACTCATTTTAAATATTATTGTAAATTTTTATTAAATAAAAAAATAAAAAAATATTAGTTCAAAAAAAAATTAAAAAAGAAATTATCATTCACCTTGACACCGACAGGATTCGAACCCGCGCCCCTCAGATTGAAAGGCACAGCCAGTCGGCCATTGCGCCACTTGCACGAAGTGTGTCAAAGGCTGCACTTAAGCGGCAGATGTAAAACTGTAGAATTTGTAGGTACTTGTAGCTAGTTCAGAACTATCGAAATTGTGCCAATAAATGAACTAGTGTAAACTGTAGAACTTAGTACTAATTCGGAACTATCGAAAATGTAGTGCAGAGAGTGACAATTGACACCGCCTAGGACATCGCCGTGTTAAATTCGCCCGTTGATAATATGCAAAAGAGATTTAGCTCGCACTAGTAGCGACCTAGTTCGGAACTAGAGATTTTCCCTACAGGGTATGATCTCACAAAATAGGGCACGTGTTCTTCCCGTTATATGCGCCGTTACAACATTTAACAAAGCCAAATGAGAATTTATAGGAAATCGAGCAAGAACAAAAAGCCTAAAAACGAAATGAAGGCAGTTGAAGGAACATAGAGTCGAAAGGGGTTAAACGGTGGGTGATGAAACCGAATATATGTGGAAAAGGGAATACAACCGAGGACGAGGGTAAAGGTTCATTTGCATGGTGAAGAAAATTTGTTTGCCCGCAAGGAATTTAGCCGCTAGCGGGCGAGTCGACCGTTCCTAGCGCTGAGGATAACAAGCACACAAGCAATACAGCAAATTAAATAGTAGTGCTTGGGGCGGGTTTGGGTTATAACAACAACAGCAAAAAAGCAATAAAAAGGTACAAAAAATACTGGGAATAGGAAAAAAAAAAAAATAAAATAAAATAAAATAAAATACAATAAAATAACAAAAAAAAAAAAGAGAGCAATATAACAATGTGAACACATATTAAAATATTAGCATCTACTTAGGGGGAAAATCCTTTTGGCAGTAAAGAAATTGTACAAATTTCATGATACGTGGAAAAGGAAACATGCAAACGAATAAAGAAAACGGAGAAGTTAATACCTACAACAATGAAATGAAAATAAGAAAAATAAAAATAAAAATAAAATAAAAAATAAAATAAAAATAAAACGATTCCATTGTGTTATTGAACTTGCAAGTCAAGGATATTTAAGCACTTTATGTGTAAATTGCTGATTTTATGCATATTTATATTTATGTATATGAGTGCCTTTTTGTACATAGGTACATATATACATATGTACTCGATTATAATGGGTATGCATGAGCATAAATAATATGATTTGGTGTTCTTTTCACAATTTTAATTTCATGCAACATTAAAAGCTTATATGCTTACATGTACACAAATTATAATAAATGCACTCCTGGGCTGCAAATGAAAATATGAATATGAATATTATTTGTTTAAACTTAAAGTACCTACAATCAAATGTCCGAACAAGAACACAAACACATTCATATATCTACATGCAAATGAATTTTGATATGCAAGGCCATGCCATATTTTTCATAGTTGGCAATGCTTTTAGTTAGCCAAAATACATAGCGACATTTTTTGCGATTTTTTGTATTATCAATTTTAGTAAAATTTAACTCACAAGCTAATGTTAAAAGTAAGTAGTAACAATTACTTATATAATCTGACTTTGATAAAATAAGAGCCAATTAAATTAGAATTAAATTACATATACCTACTTATTTTGTGAAATACAAAAAATAATCCGATTAGATAATTGGGAAATCAGTCATTAATGACATTAAAAATGTTGAAGAGAGAAAGAGCAGACCTTCTTTTTACCGAAGAAATTAGCTTAAATGATAAAAGCATTCATGACTTGTTCACCGTGACTTTGGAGGTCTTAATACCAGGGATTGCAAATAATTGTAATTTTTTAAATTTTTATAAAAAAATTGATTTTTAATCATTATTTGCTGAGTTTTATTTTCTGCTCACAAAATAAATGTTATTTCTTGAGTTTTATTTTTCCCTCAGAAAATAAAAGTTATTTCTTGAGTTTTATTTATCGCTTAAAAAATAAAATTTATTTTTTGAGTTTTATTTTTCCCTCAGAAAATAAAAGTTATTTTTTGAGTTTTATTTTTCGATCAGAAAATAAAAGTTTCAGCTGTCGATTTTGCCATATTAACACATATGTAAAGTTTATAAATAAAAAAAATTAAAAATTTATTTATCTACTTTACCTATTTATATGGCGAAATCTACAATTACTCAAAAAATAACTTTTATTTTCTGATAGAAAAATAAAACTCAAGAAATAACTTTTATTTTCTGATCGAAAAATAAAACTCAAGAAATAACTTTTATTTTGTGAGCAGATTAAAAATCAACTTTTTGGATATAACTCATAACCGTTACAGTCCCTGCTTAATACAATAGGGGTATTCATGATTGGGTGCAAATGGCCTTGCATCGTTGCATAGCAAATTTTCATTGCAAACCAATTGCAAGACAACAACAAATTAAACGCATGTGCAAATGCCAAGCAATTTGCAATCCGCAACACCAAAAATCCGTTGCATAGCGATACTTGCATTGCATTCTTAAACAGCTGATCAAATTAGTGGCCAAATTAAAATAGAGATGCTAATTACGCCGAACCTATCAACGTTTTGATTAATGTATCGACACTTTTTCAATGCATTAACAAAACACGTAAAAGACAAAATGGAATGTCATCTAATAAAATTTTTTAGTAATAAAATGAGGTGGAAAAATTTACTGTGTTAAGAAAAATTGTGCTATTTTGCTGTTCCACTTCTGTGCTGGAATTCTGTAACTTACTTTGCGACCGATAATCGCAAAATCTACCGACACAAAAATTTCCGCCGATACCTCTGCGGTGATTATCGGAAACATCTGTCAAAATATACTATAGAATTCGACCGAAAAATCGTACTGGGGGCCTATTCTGTAACCAATTTGCGACAATTTTCGGATCAGTATCGTAAATTTGCGATTATTTTTGCGATTATGCTATTCTGTACGATTTTTCGGTCGAATTCTATAGTATATTTTGACAAATGTTTCCGATAATCATCGCAGAAGTATCGAGGGAAATTTTTTTTGTCGGTAGATTTTGCGATTATCGGTCGCAAAATAAGTTACGAATTCCAGCACTGAAAGGAAATGGAAGGGTAAACACATTCTCAATTCAAGAGTAAATTTTTTATGTTTGATGATTTGTGACTGGAATACTTATTTTTGTTGATGATCATATTACTTAAAATGCAAGAAACAAATTAATTGCAAATTTTGATTGAAACGATCTACATATGTAACCTATATTCGTGCACATTTCGAACTGTCAAAGTAACAAAAGAGTAAAAATCGATAAAAACAGATATTGGTGTTATCGGCGCTACTCGATTCTCTACAAATAACTTTGCAATGAATGATTATAAAGGTCGCTCACTATCCGTTGCATTTTCATGCAATTGCATAATTTTGCTAACCTATTTGCACCTAATTATGAATACCCCTAATATACAAATGAAAGTAATTTCTGATGAAAATCTGAAGGCATAAACATATTTGGAGATTTCGCTATATATACATAAGTACATATCGCAACCTAAATCATAAAGTGACACAACTCAAAATTCAAAAATTTTCAGGAGAGCCAAAAATCTTTTTTCCTTTCTTACAGGTAATGATATGCGAGAAAGCCACGTATAACAGTTATTTTTCATTCGAAAAAGACACTGATGGAAAAGATTTTTGGGCACTCGCTAGAGATATACTTTGTGTGCCGGTTTATGAAAAAACCGATTTCGAAAAATTTTGAGTTGTGCCACTTTATGATTTAGGGTGTGATATGTGTATGTATGGAGCTCTTTTAATCGCATATTGTTATTGGCAAATTTGTTCCAGATGTTTTAAAAAGTTGCAAAAATATATATGTAGGTACATATGAACATAAATACAAATACATATGTATGTACATTTTTGGTATATCATGAAAATAAAGCTGCTGAGAATAAAATCGTCAATAACCCACACTGCTTCCCCATTTCACAAATATTTTTTGCTTCCATTTTTTTTTTCGCCACAACCACCGCCGGTCACGCATTGGCATTTTGCTGACAAGCCATAGGCCGCCGCGTTGACAAATTACCATTGAATGGAGTTCAATCAAAATGTCAATTAAGACATAAAAGGCACATCCTTTCAGCATAATCAAACTGCCAAAAAAGCAAAAAAAAAATGCAATAAAAACAAGTAAGGAAGCCTAAGTTCGAGTGGAATCGAACATTAGATACTCAGCTGTATGCTTTCATTGTTTGTTTGCGTTTGATGGAAACACGGTGTACTTTATATAAAGCGAGTGCTGCATAAAGTGGGCGTAGCCACGCCCATTTTCTAAATTTTTATCAGTCATCCAACTTAGCTTATGAATATTATTCTTTGTGCAAAATTTCATCCCTTTATGAGTTACAAAGATGTCACGTTACAAATTCCCAAAGGGTGTTCCAGAAATATCTTTGTTAAAAAGTAGGCGTGGTCATAAACCGATTTCCATAAATTTTTGCGTGTCTATTAACACAAGTTATAAAAGTGTATAAACCAAGTTTCGTCATAATATCTCAATTATTTGTCGAGTTGTGGGCTCCGAGATCTCGTTGATTCCTTTGTATGAAAAAAGGCGGTGCCACGCCCATTTTCCGAGATTTTTTCTATTTTTTGTTTCCGAACTCATTCCACAAAATTTCAATGAATTATCTTTATATTTGACAAAGATATCGCTTAAATTGTTTTTATTAGGCCACTTTATGATACCCATATATAAAAGTGGGCGTGGTCGTCAACCGATTTCGCTAAAATTTTGAACATGTATTACTACGAGTAGTGAAAGTGTATACACCAAGTTTCGTCATAATATATCGATTATTTGTCGAGTTATGGGCTCAGAAATCTCGTATATTCCTGCTTCTAAAAGGAGGCGGTGCCACATCCATTTTCCAAAATTTTTGTATTTTTTATTTTATGTTCATAGTTGGACACCTTCCATAAAATTTCAATGATATATCTCTATATTTGACAGAGATATCGCTTAAAATGTTTTTATTAGGTCACTTTATAATACCCATATATAAAAGTGGGCGTGGTCGTCAACCGATTTTGGCAATTTTTCGTCCAAACATTTGCCTAAGTAAGTATATCACGCCTACCAAATTTCATCGATATATCTTCAACGGTTTCTGAGTTATGACTCATAAAACTTTCAATGTTTGCCCCTTAATAAGTGGGCGTGGCACCGCCCATTTTCCAAAATTTCACCATATTTCTTCATAAGGGACTGAGCTCAATACGTGTGTGAAATTTTATCACTCTAGCTCTATGAGTGACTGAGATACAAAATTTCTGATTTTTACTATATAGGGGAGGTGGGCGTGGTCATGGTCCGATTTCGCCCATTTTCAATACCATCCGTTCCTGTCTTGATACCAACTTACATTTCAAATTTCATCAAAATATCTCAATTTTTGCGCGAGTTATCGTGCTCACAGACGGACAGACGGACGGACATGGCTCAATCGATTTCTCTTTTCACCCTGATCATTTTCATATATATAAGTCTATATCTATCTCGATTATTTCATTCTGTTACAATCCACCGTTAGGAAATCAAAACTATAATACTCTGTGTACTAGTACAGCTGAGTATAAAAATAAAATAAAATAAATACATAACAAGTAAGGAAGCCTAAGTTCGAGTGCAATCGAACATTAGATACTCAGCTGTATGCTTTCATTGTTTGTTTGCGTTTGTTCGATATAGGGTGTATTTTATATGAAACGAGTGCTGCATAAACAGGGCGCAGCCACGCCCATTTTCAAAATTTATATCAATCATCCAAATAAGCATACAAATATTATTGTTAGTGCAAAATTTCATCCCTCTATGACTTTTAGTTACAAAGACTTCACGTTACAAATTCCAAAAGGGTGTTCCAGAAATATCTTTGTTAAAAAGTAGGCGTGGTCATAAACCGATTTCAATACATTTTTGCGTGTCTATTAACACATGTTATAAAAGTGTATAAACCAAGTTTCGTCATAATATCTCAATTATTTGTCGAGTTAAAGGCTAAGAAATCTCATATATCCCTTTGTCTAAAAAGAGGCGGTGCCACGCCCATTTTCCAAACTTTTTTATTTTTTGTTTCCGGTCTATTGTAAAACTCATGTCACAAAATTTCAATGAATTATCTTTATATTTCACATAGATATCGCTTAAAATGGTTTTATTAGGTCACTTTATAATACACATATATAAAAGTGGGCGCGGTCGTCAACCGATTTTGGTAATTTTTCGTCCACACATTTGGCTAAGTAAATATATCACGCGTACCAGATTTCATCGATATATCTTTAACGGTTTCTGAGTTATGGCTTATTAAACTTTCAATATTCGCTCCTTAATAAGTGGGCGTGGCACCGCCCATTTTCCAAAATTTTTGTAGTTTTTGTTTTATGTCCATAGTTGGACTCCTGCCACAAAATCTCAGTGATTGATCTTTATATTTGACAGAGATATCGCTTAAAATGTTTTTATTAGGCCCCCTTATATTTCCTATATATAAAAGTGGGCGTGGCCGTCAACCGATTTTGATAATTTTTCGCCAAAACATTTGACTAAGTAATTATATTACGCGTACCGAATTTCATCGATATATCTTCAACGGTTTCTGAGTTATGACTCATAAAACTTTCAATGTCTGCCCCTTAATAAGTGGGCGTGGCACCGCCCATATTCCAAAATTTTTGTGTTTTTTGTTTTATGTCCATAGTTGGACTCATGCGACAAAATTTCAATGATAGATCTTTATATTTGACAGAGATATCGCTTAAAATGGTTTTATTAGGTCACTTTATAATACACATATATAAAAGTGGGCGTGGCCGTAAACCGATTTTGATAATTTTTCGTCAAAACATTTGTCTATGTAAGCAAATTACGCGTACCAAATTTCATCGATATATCTTCAACGGTTTCTGAGTTATGACATATAAAACTTTCAATGTTTGACCCTTAATAAGTGGGCGTGGCACCGCCCATTTTCCAAAACTTCATCAAATTTCTTCATAAGGGCCCGAGCTCAATACGTGGGTAAAATTTTAAAACTCTAGCTATATTAGTGGCTGAGATACCAAATTTCCGATTTTTTCTATATAGGAAAAGTGGGCGTGGTCATGGTCCGATTTCGCCCATTTTCAATACCAACCGTCCCAGTCTCGATACCAACTTGCGTTCCAAATTTCATCAAAATATCTCAATTTTTGCGCGAGTTAGAGTGTTTACAGACGGACGGACGGACGGACGGACGGACAGACGGACGGACGGACGGACGGACGGACGGACGGACGGACGGACGGACATGGCTCAATCGATTTCTCTTTTCACCCTGATCATTTTGATATATATAAGTCTATATCTATCTCGATTATTTCATTCTGTTACAATCCACCGTTATGTGATTAAAACTATAATACTCTGTGTACTAGTACAGCTGAGTATAAAAAGAAAAAGACAAAGCATGGACTGTAATTAAAAGACAATTAAATTCTCGGGAAGTGGCCCTTTGTAGAAAGGAACACAAAAAATCATGCAGTCATGCGCTGAGTTCGGAATCTGAAAGACGGGGCAATGAGTTCGTTGACAATTCTGGACCTGAGCGATTGTGTGTGGCATGCTTTATGAATGCACGAATCTATATTTAAACATTTGCATAAATACATATGTATGTTTAATTGCTTGTAACTTAATGAGCAACTTCCCGCTGACAAGCTGGCACCGCATCGGTCACTTTATTCTTCACTTTATTGCCTCAAGCTAACTCACTTTCTTAGAACTTTCTACGTGCAACAATGCTATTTAAATGACAAACCAGAATTAAAAAAAAAAAACATCACAACAACAATCATAATAACAATAAAACATGAAAACAATAAGCAACTAACAAAAGAACATAAGAAAAGAGGCCAACCAGTCTCAGCGAGTGCGTAGTGTAGGTGCCGCGCGAGGGGCATGGCAGTGCAAGTCTGGCACGTACGTACCTTAGTCGTAGATACGGTCTGCACAGCAGCGCAAAGCTTACATTACGGCTATGCTGAGGGGCGGAGTGAAGAAAATTTATGTTTTTACGAGCCTCAAGCATAAAAATAACTATTAATTTATTTTTTCGTTTAGTGGACATATTTTCGAATTGCATATTATTAAATAAATGACAGTGTGGAGTTCAAATGGCACAAGAAAAAAAACAAATTTGAAAATAAGAAGAAGAAAAGCGGGAAAAAGCAACAGCAGCCATAGCGAGTAGTGAGCTGTGAGTGGAGGTAGAGGACGAGGACGAGGCATTCTTGCTTAATTGAAAATGTTGCACGAAAACATGATTTTTATACAAAAATATATGCATACCTACATATGTATGTACATACATATGTATGTATGTATGTTTATATTATATTTTCGGTTTCACAAAAATAGGTTAAAATATAAAAATAGGTAAAAAAAACTTTTTAAGTTAAACGGTTTTATGTTATACATACATTGCAATGTTTAAGATAAATGTACTAAAAACCAAAAAATAATAAAATAGATACAGTCGTGGGAATTATAAACATTTGCATAGACTAGACTAAAATAAAACCGGGGGGCACGTCAATTGTCTACAAATTATCGACTTAATGTGCGATAGAAGAATCGTTTAATTCGTCGTTAGGCAGTTGGCCCGCAGACGGTGAGGAAATTACTTACTATTTTCTTGCTCATGGAAATTCCAATAGTTATACACTCCATGTTAATAAAAGAGATGTTTCAACTAGTTTATCGTTGGACATTCACACGAGAAATCGTTTCACTGCTCGTAGTTTGTCTTTAATCGAAAAAACATATGATAAAAGTACTACTCGCTCACCACTATGAAACCCTAAAACTCGCTTATAATCGAGCTTGCTAGCTTTTTTCCACATTCTAGCCCTACTTATCACACGTCCATCGTTGTCGGTTGAACAACTGCCTAATTATTGTGTAACATTACAAAACAAACATTTTAATCAACGATTGTAGACAATTGACGTGCCCCACGGTTTTATTTTAGTCTAGTCTATGCAAATGTTTATAATTCCCACGACTGTATCTATTTTATTATTTTTTGGCTTTTAGTACATTTATCTTAAACATTGCAATGTATGTATAACATAAAACCGTTTAACTTAAAACGTTTTTTTACCTATTTTTATTTTCTAGTTTTTCGTTTTTATTTCGCATTCTGTTTAATTCATTTAGTGCTTCATTATTGCAAGGCTTCTTGCCCGTTAGTTTTTTGCAGTCCAACGCCTCTATACGTAGTCCCTGCAAAGTTCTTACTCTACTAAGAGCCACGTAAGCTTGACCTTCTTCAAACAGTTTCGCACCTAAGATTTTCAGTTTTAATTACCCCGATCTCAGCTCCACCTAGCGGAATTTTTTTTTAAGAAAATATTTCTTTTCAAGGTAGTAATACATGTTCCGAATTTCAGCCAAATCGGACCATAAATGCGATTTTTGTAAATATAGCGACCCACGCGCCACCTAGCGGAATTTTTTTTTAAAGAAAATATTTCTTTTCAAGGTAGTAATACATGTTCCGAATTTCAGCCAAATAGGACCATAAATGCGATTTTTGTAAATATAGCGACCCACGCGCCACCTATCGGAATTTTTTTTTCATAATATTGCATTGTCATCGGGGTTATACATGCGTACAAAATTTCAGATTAATCGGTTGACAGGAAGAGGGTGAAATTTGAATTACTAAATTTGACCCAAGAATAAATAATAAATAAAACAAACGGGGTGAGCTAAATAAAACCGTTTAATAAAATAGCAAAAAATGGTGAAACTCGGAAAATTGTTTGAGAGGCCTTTACACGATCAAAAGCGGCGCGCGAGTTGGGACGGAATGCGAGAGAAAATGTGAAGCAGCAGTAGGAAAGATCTGTCATTCACGGTCGCTATAGCAACCAACTTTCTTCGCCGGCTGCTGCAGTGGCAGCGCGTGGGCTCTAGGGCAACAAATCACGACTGCAAGATTTTCAACACGTGCTTTGAGGTTAGCTTTGAGTAAAAATTAAGGTCGCAGTTATAACAAATCTAGAGACAACTTATGCTCCGCTAAGGTTGGGCATTTTGTTTAAGATTTTAATTATTTACGAAGCATTCGCACAGCGGGAACCAGCCCGTGTCTGTTCGATTAACAGTGCATACATATCTATTTCATTGCGCGTTAATGAAGCGCCTGCGTAGGTTGTAGGTATAATGTAAAGAAAAACGAAAAAAAAAAAAACAAAAAAAAAAACAAAAAAAGAGGAATGTTGATTGATTTATGCTTAGCAATAGCCAGTGTTGAAAATGCGTAAAAATCATCATGAGGATTTGGAACGCATTTGACGGATATGTCAACGTCATTCCCAGCTGTATGTTTGTAGCTGCAATTGTCGACATTTATCGTCTGGACAGTCGAATTTCTGACGGTTTTCCCTTGCCTTACCTACAAACACGCACTTGCACGCGTAGATGCGCTAAAGTTTCACATGCATTTCATAAATGACATTATATTTAATTGTCAATTTGATAAATCAAGCATGCAATCATCACCGTTCGGTTCGTATCTTCACTCCACCCCTTCCAATGCTTGCTGCGCGCAGCAGGCCGGCACTAAAAAACGGATGTACATATGTATAAAGTTGCTTGCAAGTTGCAACAACAACAAAAACAACAGTGGCACAACGCTTGTTCTTCAGCTTTGTGCCGCCGCGCCCAGTACGACGCGATCATGTGGAAAACTCCTTCATTTCGGTAGACTCTTTTTCTACATTTTTACTTTATGCACCGCACGTATGTATGTACGTAACAACATATATATATATATGTATATATGTATGTATATATGTATGTATATATGTTTGCATGTATTTATTTATTAATTCTTTTTTTTTTCTTGCCAATCAACATAACGTTTAATTAGCATACGTTTGTATGAGCCAAACCCGATTGCCGTGTGACCGTTGCAGTGCTTCGATTGATTGAAGCAAGTACGTAGAATAAGGGTTAATAAAAAATACATATATGTATAAAAAATTATCTGCTGTTGTTGTGACTTTCTTTATTTTGCAGCAGATTGACTTTTAAATTAAAAGGTTATTTTTTCTTACGAAATTCGATTCGATGGTTAACTGCGCTGAGCGCACTCTCATAAAGCCGATTCGGGGAAAGTTTTTTTTATTAACCATTGATTTATTAATCCGAATTTTTATTGAAGTTTTGATTGACTGATGAAATGAATACATACATACATACATACGCTTTTAATGGTTCACAAAGGTTTATGGCGCCAAACTTTGGTTATACGATATGTGTATAAAAATAAATAAAATACAAATTGAAATATTCCGCACATCCTTTATGGGTAAACTAATAAAAAATAAAGAAATTATGAGTTAAAATACTTGGAAAAATTCTATGAAATTGAGCAGATAATAAAAACAAATGGGAAGCACGTAAATTGGATGGTGTTGAAGCTTTTGTGACCGTTGAAGGTTACATAAATCTGTTTGTAGACATTCACTACCAAAGGAAGTCGGATCAAAAGTGAAATACTGTCAGATTTCTGATTGCTCTACTTCTGATTTCGCTGTACACATCGCTAGTGCGAACTCTTCTTTTCTACGCAGTCACCGTATGTTGTCCAGTACTAGAACTTGAAACTAATAAGAGCAAAACAACTAGATTACAGCATATGGTCCGCATGCTTATAAGCGGAGCTCTTACCTCCACTACAAATTAAGCTCCCGAAACCATACAATTTCTTCTTTCCAAGCATATACAGCGCAACCTAATCAGCAGCTGCAACGCGACGGATTCAATGCCACGGGATCTTGGAGGGACACCAGATTCGGACACGCTCTAATTCTAAGAAATGTCCTTGTCAACTTTCTAAAACTGTATCATACAATACCAGCCCTCTCTTAAAACAACAAATTCTTCACGAGAATCCCCAGGAGGAGCGAGTGTAAGAACTCGGAGGACCACAACTCCAAAACACTCCTCACGTACACGGACGGCTCCAAACTGAATAACAAAGTTGGAAGTGCTGTTTTCTGTGAAAAGCTTCACCTCAAAAGTGTCTATCGGGTTGAGCTGATAGCCATTTCGGACGCAGCTCATCGCCTGTTCTGTCAAACATTAATTCTATCAAGATCTTCTCTGACAGAAAAGCTGTAATAAAATTCTTACAAAGCAACAATGCTAATTCTATAGTGAAAAGTGTGACCTGAACGTCATTTGGATTCCAGGCCATAGTAACGTCTAGGGTAACTGCATTGCGCATGAGTTGGCAGGGAGGGAGGGGAGGCGGCACAATCTTGCAGGAAATCGCAATGGCGGGTTGTGTACCCCCTCTCCCTTGAACTCATGCAAGCACTGGTTGAATTATCGCTTCATTAAACAGGCCAACGTTAGATGAGCCAGGCAGTCAATTTGTATGATTTCCAGGCAAATCTGTCCTAAAGAAGATGAGTGGAGGTCTTTGTCGGTGCTACATCTGAACCGGCTCTCCATAGGTCTGCTGGCGGAGCTTTTAAGCGGCCACTGTCTCATGGGCATTCATGCCACTCGTATGGGCCTCTTGACACACGATTTTTGTCGCAGCTGCAGAGACGTGAAAAAATTTGAAAGTGTAGAGCACTGTCTATGCCATTGTTCAGCACTTTCGTTAGTCAGGTAATGTTCCTTCTTCGAGTGTCTGGCGGAGTTCGAAAATGCAAACATCCATATGTCTATCTTATGGAGTTGGCAAAAGACTTATTCATTTCAAAGGGTGTAACATTTAATTCAAATTATTCGACACATGACTTCATTCTTAAATAAATTTGGTGTAAAAAAACAAACAAAATTGCCAAGTCAGAACTCCGCTCAAGCTTTCGGAAAAGTTGTTGCTTAACTTTTATTGTCATTCACACCTCTAAAATAAATTCATTATATCGAAAATTACAATGAGTGAGTTGTAAGCATTTAATTGTGAATGTCGACATAGACGAATCTGACGAGTTGATACTACAGACATTATTCGCAAAGGAATATTTATTAATACCCTAAATTAACATAAACCGATTTGTATTCCCGAAGCTGACAGATAAAAAAAATACCTAAGATGGAAAATATTGATAAAATGTTAAAAAACAGAAAAGAGAAAAAAAAGGGCCTCCCTCATACATATATACGCCTTCACACTTTTTACCATTATTGAACTCGCTTGAACCAAGCAGCATGTCGGAAGCTGTGTTTGGTAAGGAAGGCGCTAAGAGAGGGAATTGTGGGCGAGCAGTGCGAAAGCAGTCATTTGCTGAATAAGAAGAAATTTGAAAAAGTGAAATTTGCAATTCAAATCATTTTAGTAGGTACGATGACAACACAACAGTTAGCAGCGGTGCTAACAACATTTTTTATTTTTTTGAAAAATACATGAAGATACCCTGCAAAAAAATGTGCGATCAATCCCGAAAGAGATTTGTCCTCGATTGATCTCTTTCGAGAACAATCGGTCCGCAATTAGTCCCCGATTGTTCCCATACGGGTATAAATGTAGACTAATTGTAGACCAATTGTTGCCTAACGGGTACCATTGTAGATTAATCGCTTTCATCCCGAACGGGTATAAATTTAGATTCCTTAAATGTTTTTAACAAAATGTTGCCTAAAATATCCTATGAAAAAATCCTTTACATTACGCTCATATAATGCATACTCAAAACTTACAATTTTTTAAATTTATTTATTGAGATTTTTTTACAAAAGTAAAACATTATATAATCTTTATTTAAATATGCATGAACATTTCCAATTTTTTAAGGAAAAATCTACATTTTTACCCGTTCGTGCTGAAAGCGATTGATCTACATTTGTACCCGTTCGGTATGTTAGTGATTAATCTACATTGGTACCCGTTCGGGTATACAAGTTGAACAATTAGTCTCTTCATAGGACATGCTCGAACAAATGCGATCAATTCACTCCATATAAAGGGATGTAAAATTGTATTAGTCGCATGCTCCCTTGCGATTGATCCCGGACACGTCCCGGATTAATCACATTTTTTGCAGGGTAATAAAACTGCAGACATACTCGTACAAGCGCGCATATCCAGTATAAAATAGAAGGTGTAAGAAGCAGTGTATATGTAGATAGCATTACCATCTCGATTATTCCGTAAGCAATTTTTTTAAGATACGGGCCAAATTACTAGCTCTGACATTTTCACTTCCGAAAGAATAGGTTGTGGAAGTAGTTGAGATCAAGTCCTTGTCATCTTGCTTCTTTGGAAAGAAACACAATACGCACTCCATGTGAACCGCTGCGGTGGTGTGCATTTCATTTCATGCTTAGAAGTTATTCTGTAATGTCTTATTGAGGAAAGAGCTTGTCAACTTTTGCTCCGGGAAACTTTTGCAGAAATATGTACAAACGTGCATACAAATATAAATCTGTTTATTGATATACATCCACAGGTTTATTGCGAGCGGCGTTGAAGCACGATATATAATATATATAATATAATATAATATAATATAATAATACAATGGCGCTATTATAACTCTGACGAGTTTTATGGCCGAGCTTCTCTCCCAATTCGAGGTGTGCTCCTTTTTTGTTTTTCCTACTAATTGGGTGGACCTACAGTTTTATGCCGGCTCCGAACGGCGAATGCATTTTTTGTGAGAAGCTTTTTCATGGCAGAAATACTCTCGGAGGGTATGCCGCCCACTGCCGAGAGGTGACCGCTGCTCTTAAAAAACCCAATAATTGGATTTTTACTAATTAGAAAAATTTGTTTGGCTCGGACCGTGGTTTGAACCCGAGACCTCTGGCATAGCAGGCGAGCACTCTACCCACTGCACCACAGCGGCCACGTTGAAGCACGATACACGTCAGTTTGTTACGCTCTCATCTGTTAGTGCCAACAACGTAGACGCAAACGATCCGACGAGGCAAACTAAAATCAAATTACAGCAAATTTGAATAGGAAAATTCGATTAAATGCAAATCGATACGTAGAGGCGGCACAGAAGATACTCCGAGTGAGTACCGTTGCGATGAGGGAAATAAAGAAGGAAAGACGGGAGTAAAAATACAAAGCTAAATGCTAAATATGAGAATGAATATGTGTGTATGTATGTATGTATGCGAAAAGAGCCAAACAGCTGCCTGACAGTCTGACTGCCTAAGTGACTGACTTTACTGGGTGGCCCGCTATGACCTGGAGCAGGCTGGCGGCTAACTCTCGACGGAGTACAGGGTGAAGTAGGGCTGAGAGTGTTTTATTTGTGTATGTTGCATGGCCGATGACTGCTATGAAATCTAATAAAAAGGCCAAGCTCTGCGAACACTGAACTACTGAGTGAGTATACGTACTGTCGCGCGGGGCGTGGCGTGGCGGCGCGAAAAATGAGGAAAATGCAAGATTTATTGCAGCGTAATGCGAATGTAATTGCATTAATTTTATTGAAGCAGCGCACAACGGGCATTTACACACACACACGCACATAAACTCTTACACACATGCAAATATGTACATTTATTCTCTTATATGTAAATGCAAGTTAGCGCCGAGTGAATGCACACCAACCGCGTGCTGTTCCATAATCCAGTCGAGGCAATAAAAAAATATTAAAAAGAAGGGAAAAAAGAAATCTCGCATTAATATTGTTGTTCTTGTTGTGCCTTGGCTGTGTGGCAAGAATTTTGTATGCTATGCTATGAATTTTAAAATTGGCCAGACACACTTAAATAGATATATGTACATACATATGTACGTTAGGGTGGTCCCCATATGTATGGACACAATTTGTATAGCATATTTGCTCAACCTCACCCCCTAGGTGGATGCTAATATAGTCGAAGATACCCCCGATCGAAGACGGTTAAGTGGTGTTGCACAGCTGTCCTATATGGAAATATGTTCATATTGACCCCTCTGTGATACCCCTAACCGTCACCGATCGGAACCAAAATTTGTATGTGGTATCTTTGATCGTACTTTAACCGATTTAGGGGGTGAGATTCAAAAAAATGTTTATTTGATTTTTAATTGCCACCCTAATGTACATATGTACATAGATATATGTATCTATGTATGTACATACAAACACGTGCAATGGATGTACAATGGAACTTTACTAATTTCATAAATCCATCGCTTGATTGCCAGAGCTGCAAATAAACAACAACAAAAATTAAAAAAAAAAAAACAGGAAGAAGAAATCGCAGCGGGATTTATGGGCTGTGGCAAAAAAAGGAAATGATGCCTTTGTACATATGTATGTATGTATGTATGTACGTGTGCGTGTGTGTGCATGTAATTTTTATTAATAAATTTGTAAGTATGTGCTGGTTAAGTGGCACTAAATATTTTAGCACTTACAATCGCCATAGCCATGATATGTACCTACAACTACAACAACAACAATAAAAGTCAACTGATGCAAGAGCGTAAAATGATGCACTGCAGTCAAATGCATTTTAAATACAAACACACATTCTTACAGTAACTTATGTTTATGTATGTACATAAACATATCATGATGAAAGCATAAAGTGTGTTGTTTTATTGGCAGGCAGAAAAAAAAACGAAGCTGTGATAGTGTTTGTGAAAATGCAAAAAAGTTGGTGGTGTTGAAGCTTAACACTTTGTGGGGGGTCCCGCACAGTCGCAGTTGCACGCGCTGCCGGAATCGTTGTGCCATCTGACTCGGCGCAGTTAACAATGGCAGAGCACAACAACAATGCAGCGATGTATTTATTAATAATGTGAATTGCAAAACAAAGAACAGAAATGGCATAATGAAATTAAATGTAAGACAAAAATAAAAAAATTAAAATAAATTTAAAAATGCTAAAAGAAAATTATGCACATTAACAAAAGAAGTGGGACACATGAAAATACATTTAAAACTGCTATTATGAAGCGCCATTGTCTACTTTCGGGTGGTTGCTGCCGCTTGAGTTGTTCTCTACATATGTATGTATATAGGATGCAGGCACAAATCGAATTACGGAGTCACTCAAGAACAACATCATAATTTTTACAACAACATCTTTCCCGGAATGACAAAAAAATGGCGATTAGTAGTGGGACTTTTTTCGAATAATATTCGAATAAACATTATTCGAATAAACGAATAATATTATTCGTCGATCGAATGCACCGTTTATTTTAAGTTGTGCCGTAGCCACGAGAGCGCTCAATTTGTTTGTTGTTGGGAGTCAGTCTTGAAGAAAAATTCAAACGTCAAAATTACTTAAGAAATAAATGCCAATTTTTTCTTGAGCAATTTCTTATGAAGCCCCATTCTATTGGCAAAAAGATAATTCATCAACGAAGAAAATCCATGGTAAAATGGAAAAGTTATAGGCGATCATGTATGTATGTAAATACAGCCAAGTCGTGCAATGCCTATGCACGGGTACATTCTATGCATGTTATACCGGTAAAAGGGCTTGTATCTACTGCGCTGCTACTGCACTGTGCACATGTGCAGGTACCCCCAAATCTGCGTATCAATTAGTCGACGAGTTATAGCCAAAAAAAACCGTACAAACAATATGTTGGAAATAGGCATTTGACTGCAAAGTTCAAAGGTCGATTAAAAATAAATTCGAACTAACCTAACCAAATGCCGCGATACGGGTCTTCTAATTTAGCCTCTATTTTCACCCCTAACTTTCAGAACCGACCTAACTTTTGTTGACCTGAATTTGTTCCACAGTGTTATCGTTTAATCATTTTCGAGAGTTTTTTTCTCAACTTGACTTGCGTGCATACCTACAGGCAATCCACATACCAAATTTAAAGATCTCCACATCTAAATCTGGAAGCTGAACCATCTTGTTGGCTTATTCTCAATGAGTATTGCTTATGTACTGTCACAATAATTATGTGTCAGCAAATAGGTATTAAATGTATGGGGAAAATTTTCCAACAGTCTACCACGCGTTGAAAAAAGTCATGGGGGGTTGTAGAGGAAGTCCTCCTGATTCTATATCCAAAAGTCCCGTCGACCGGAGATGTTTGTAAGTTGTAAAATTTACCAAACAAACCCCCAAAACTGCCTACGATTACCGAGGAAAGGCACTTATAAAAAAATGCACATATGTATATATGTGTGTAGAACACCTTTTTTCTTCGAAAGTCATTTTTCTCGGACCGTGGTTCCTTAATGTAAAGCCGTCCCTTTCGGTAGACAGATGGAAATCTGAGCCAATGTACGTCACTGACCTAGAGAAAAGTGATATATATGCTGATTGGTTTCGGAAGCCATGCCTCGATGTAAGATTAATTGTGATACATTATTTACTTCCGCCCTACCTTAAACCAACGCTGCCCTACCTTAAATTTAAGTCTAGCTACGGCCCTGCGACATAGGCTATATTTTTTTTCTCGCTAGATGTCGTTGGAGTCGCTATATTTGCAAAATCCGTATTTTTTATCCGATTTTGTTCGTTTTTGGCACGTATATTTTTTATGTAATGAAAAACTCTGTTACAAAAAAAGAAACCGCTGCATTGAGATATTAAGTTCCGCAGACAAATTCGCGACCATCAGCTAGCTTTTAACCAAATCTAACGTTTGTTGGGTATGAGGTAAAAAAAGTGAATTGGCATAACGCGCTGTTAGCAAATGCCTTTTGTTTGCAATTTGACCCGACAACGGGATAAGGCGACCCATGCCGCGTGCCTGTCTTGTTTTATATTTCAGCGTCGCGTGTTAGGTATTTGAACTTACTCTGTGGGACACTTGTAGATACAGCTGTGCGTGTGCTGAAATCTCTACGGACTTCTGTACGCTCTCGTTGCAACCAATGTGTCGAATCTGAGCACTAGCTTTATTTAATACACTAGCTTTAATTAAAAAATTCAAATGAAAAAAATTCTGCAGCAATAGTTTATATTATAAACTTTATAATAATTAAAATCAATGTGAGAACACTTAATTACATATATAGATTTGTAAACAAAATGAAGAAAGTGCACTGCTACACTCAAAAAAAAATTACTCAGATTATGGAAAAATGGGAATGATTCGGCGCTAAAGACATATTTCCATATTTTGATGTACAATTTTCTTTAAAACGTGGTTTTTATTCCTTGATTTGCAGAAAATCGTACATCAAAATATGGAAATATGTCTTTAGCGCCGAATCATTCCCACTTTTCCATAATCTGAGTAAGTAGTTTTTTCAGTGTAGCAATAGCTGTATTGTATTACATGATCTGACATGAGGCCGAGTTCCTTCAAGAAAACCAAAACTCAGAGGCGCTGTGTGGGTACTCTGAGGCTAATGCGAGTTGAGTGCTCTTCTTGCTCCTTCAAAAGGCAGATTCGCATTTGAGAGTACGTGTTTTGCAGTCTCATATATCTTGTTTGTTTGTAAATGTGGTATTTGCGTAAGGATTCACAGTTTGATTCATGAGCTTGTGCTTCTCTAGCTGAGCTCTTCTCTTATTGTATGCGGTCATACAAGGTCCTTTTAATATATAAACGCTGTTATCTCATTTCCTTTTACTTTTCAGCAGGAAGGAACCATGACCATAAGTATAACACTGTGGAACAAATTCAGGTCAACAAAAGTTAACTCGGTTCTGAAAGTTGGGGGTGAAAATAGAGGCTAAATTAGAAGACCCGTATCGCGGCGTTTGCTTAGGTTAGTTCGAATTTGTTTTTAATCGACCTTTGAACTTTGCAGGCAAATGCCGATTTTCAGCATATTGTTTGTATGGTTTTTTTGCTATAACTTGTCGACTTGTTTAACTTTCAGAACCGAGTTAACTTTTGTTGACCTAAATTTGTTCCACAGTGTAATATTCCATACGCCTTGTAGTTTTGGTTTTCTGTGCTCTACAAGACAAGTGGAAACTCTTATCTCGCATTTTGCCCTAAGTGATGATTGACCCATACTTCCTCATTTCTCAATGAAGCACAGTCAGCGCGGGTTTAGATCCTAGCTCGGCAAAAATATGATAGAGCGCAGAGCGATTTGCGTTACATTGGCTAAAATGTGTGTGATGATTCTCGTTTACTCATATGAGTCAAAGTGCTGAGGTCTGGTTTAGATCTAAATACTACCTACCTAATGGCAAATACCTCCGCCTGAAAGATGTTCCGAGAACACCGTAAAGATAAGAATATTTTGGCTCTTGGACCAAAGAGGTCAAAATGTGAGTTTTCGAGGAGTCATACAAAGCGACATGGTAAATATCAGTATATTAACACCACTTACCGTAAATTAAGTAGCATTAAAGATCGAGCTTGTTTTTTGAATCTAAATTTTTCTATACGATGCAATCTGTCTTCACTTTTTTTCCTTTATAAAACTGATTACTCCTGTAGAGAACTAAATATAGTTGAAATACATATATAGTACCTATGTATACATGTGGGATCACAATCTGACAATGCTACCTAATTTAACCATAAATATGTATATCTGGCAACACAGACTGACATCAAAGAACTTGACGAAAGCGTTGACGAATACTTCAACACCAACGCCAACTATTTTAAAAGTTCAGTTCCGATTTGTACTAAGCCGCGACAACACCTAAAGTCTAAAATAAAATATTAAAGATTATTATACATAAGTGACTATTAAATACTTAAAGCTAATCTAATTTACTTAATACTATTATAAATATTTAAATAAACTACTTAAAACTATTTGATTAAAATAAATATATAAACTAATGTGTGTTTTGAGTTATTGTTGTAAAGGCCGACGGGACATGGTCCTACAAGTGGTGTCAGAAGCGGAAAACTCATTAGCCGCTTAGGTGTTTGTTCGTGGGTTTGTGTGTGCAAAACTAAAAAAAAAAAAAAAAAAAGTATACGAATACAGTATACATATATGTACAGTTTGCTAAAATTAGCATATCAATCAGAAATTAAAGAGAAAAATGGTGCCCAAAAATGCTAATTGAAGTTGGGACTGTACCTACATTTGTTCTATGCCGAGGTGAACTAATATATATATATATAAAAAGCGAAGCCGAAGGGTAAATTTTGCAATAACGAAAACCGAACATCGCTGCGTAGACGCGATTATATAGGTGAAGTGTGAGTGCGAGTGTTACAGCAGCTTAATATCGCAGAGTAGACGCGATAGCTGTCACAGATATTCAAACTGAACTTTCGTTAAATCGCTGAGTAGATGCGATTATATTGCGAAAGAACGAGGGTGAAGCAGCAACAAGTGTATATTGCAGAGTAGATGCAATAGTTGTCGGCCCAATAATACAAAATTTTGTTTAACATCGCTGAGTAGATGCGATCGTTAGTGAACAAGTCGTGCAAAAGTGTTAACAATTGTATATCTCGAATAGACGCGATAGTTGTTGCCACAAACAGGTACAACTAAGAACGTTTCGTTTAGTCGCTGAGTAGATGCGAGGACGAAAAAATAGCAAGTGTATATCGCTGAGTAGATGCGATAGTCATTTCAGTGTGGCTAATTCCAAACAATTCGAAAATCGCTGTGTAGATGCGATTGCTACTATCTGAAGAAGTGTTAGTGGAAAACAACATTAGTAACGAAATTCAATGTACCTATATCATCGCAGAGTAAATGCGATAAATAGTTGTTGATACAGACATAATATGCAAACAGTTGAGTAAAAGCGATTATGTATATGAAAAGCAACAACACAATACAAATCACTGAGTAGATGCGATAATTATTTATTATATACGAGTGTGAACGAAGAGAACTGTGTACAAAGCAGAGTACACATTTTATTTATCAGCAAAGAAGATATACATATGCAGCAAGTAGAAGCAGAAAGCGGCAGCGATTAGCAACAGAGCGGTTAGCAGAGAAAGCAGCAGTAGCGGTGGTAAAGCAAGCGAGACAAATTTGTATATGTATGTATATACAAATGCAAGAGGTATGTTGAGTAGTTGGAAAGAGAAAAAACTCGACATTTTAGTTACAAATTGTAATAAATCTGTATGTTGTATTCAACCCCTAATTGAAATTTGAAAAACTGTCAGAGAGAGAAGTAAGATTGTATTTCTAATTAGAAATTATAAGAAATTTGATGTAAAAATAACAAGTTAAAAAGAGAAAAATGTAAACTAATAGTAGTTCAAACCAAACTGGAAGTAAATAAATACTAGCAAACATTCCAATAAGAATAATAAGATTGTTATTGTTTACAAACAAATTCAAGTCAATTTCAATGTCAGTAAATACGTAAAAGTTAAAATGCTAAGTAATTATTAAACACAAAATATATCATAAAACTAGCTCCTAATTTTGAAATAAATTTGTGAAATATTTGTTCATTACTTAACTGACATACATATATGTTACATACCTAAAATAATAAGTTTTGAAATACATAAATACATAAGATTAGTTTGTATAATTTTAAATTTGCGAATAATCTTAAGCATTTAAGATGGACAGAGACCAGATTTTTTCTTTGACTGTAAATGAACTGAAACATAAATTAGGTGAGTTACGGCTGTCGACAAACGGACGTAAATCAACATTGCAAGATAGGTTGTGTGAACATTTCGGCCTTACTGTAGGCGATGAAGGTAATTCTGAAAGTGATAACGAATCGCTTCAGTCATGTTTGTTGCCGGCGATGGAACTGGGTCGCCCGACTTTCACCTTGAGGGACATAGAGGGTTCACTGTCAACGTTTAGTGGTTCAGGTCAGCCCACAGTTGAAGAGTGGCTTGACGATTTTGAGGCAAATGCCACGGCAGTTCAGTGGGGTAATTTACAAAAATTTATATATGGCAAGCAGCTATTAAAAGGCGCTGCAAAAATTTATATTCGTAGCCAGAGTGGTATTACCAGTTGGGATTTACTTAAGAAGTCGTTGAAGAAAGAATTTGGGGTTATCGTCTCATCGATTGAAGTGCATCGGGCATTAAGGAACCGCCGTAAACGTCCAAATGAGGACTACCGAGAATATCTGTATTGCCTTATGGAAATAGGTAAGCCCATAAATTTAGATGACAAAAGCCTCATAGAATATTTTATTGAGGGCCTTCCCGATTCCAGACCAAACAAAGCGAATATGTATCAAGCAACTTCAATCGATGAGCTAAAAACCCAGATAATTATTTATGAGAAAGTTCGTTCAGGTCGTCAAACCAGTTCCAACCAGTATCAAAATAAGCAAGAAGATACAAGTACAAAAAAGTCTGTTAAGCCTCAAGTAGGAGATGGAAAACGTTGTTATAAATGCGGTGAGTTAGGTCATATGGCCAATAATTGTATACGTCCTCGACAAACTACTTGTTTTGGATGTAAGCAATCAGGGCATCGTGTTGCGGATTGTCCGCAAGCTAATAGCGTTAAAACTAAACACGAAACAGCTCGCGTGAATACTGTAGAAACTATACGCACACCGTCAGTAGGTTGTGCAATTTTCAAGGATCTGACAATTAATTTCTTAAAATTTTCGGCCTTGCTTGACACGGGTTGTGACATATGCCTTATGAGAAACGACGTTTTTAAGATGTTGGGGAAAGTAAAGCTTTCTAAAGAAAAACATCAGTTGAGAGGTATAGGCAATAGTATACTAAACACACTTGGTAGTTTTGATTTCAATGTCACTATAGATGGAATTGAATTAAACATCACATTCCATGTAGTACGGGAATGCGATATGGTATACCAGGCAATAATCGGCAGTAACGTATTAAAACATGTTGACTTAGTTGTTTCAGAGAATAACGCTTTATTCAAACGGAAGTTGAGCAAAACTCCTTCGGACTCGCTAGAGCAACAGTCCCAATCTGACACAGTTTTGTTAGAAGAGTTTAAAAACTTTTGTTTAGAATTACAACCAGATATGCCGAATGTAAAATTGTCACACGTTAGTGGTAAATATGGAAAGGAGATAGAATGCATCATCGCATCCTATTCTCCTAAAAAACCAAAGGAATCGCCAGTAGCAATGAGAATTTGCGTAACAGATGATCATCCAGTATTTCAGGGTCCTAGGCGTATGTCACATGAAGATAAATGCATCGTCGATAAACAGATCGCGGAATGGCTAAAGGAGGGCATTATCCTTCCCAGCGTTTCTGAATATGCATCACCTATCGTGCTGGTGGGCAAGAAGGATGGTAGCAAAAGGTTATGTTGTGATTATCGTCGGCTCAATGAAAAGATTATGAGAGACAATTTTCCAATGCCTGTAATGGACGACGTTATCGAGAGGTTGCAAGGGGCGCGTATTTTTACCACATTAGACTTAAGAAATGGTTTTTTTCACGTGCCAGTCGAAGAGGGGTCGCGTAAGTATACTTCGTTCGTGACTCACCAAGGTCAATATGAGTTTGCTTATGTGCCTTTTGGAATCTGCAACTCCCCGGCAGTGTTTACCCGATACATTTTTGCAGTGTTCAGAGATTTGATTGCTAACGATACGGTTGTAGCGTATATGGACGATCTTATAATTCCATCAGTAGACTTAGACGAGGGAGTTAAAAAATTGAAAGCTGTATTAGATAGGGCTGGAGATTACAACTTACGCATTAAATGGGAGAAATGTCAATTTCTCCAAACAAAAGTCGATTTTTTGGGATATATCTTAGAAAATGGTACAATAAGGCCATCGGAAGCAAAAACGAACGCAGTAAAGTCATTTAAGGAACCCGTTAATAGGAAAGGTATCCAACAGTTTTTAGGGTTAACTTCCTACTTTCGTAGATTTATTGAAGGGTACGCAGTGATCGCCAAACCACTGTCTGACCTGTTAAGGAAAGATACAAAGTTTGTTTTTGGGGAGAAGGAGCGTCATGCGTTTCGACAACTCATAGATGCACTATCCAATTCACCGGTATTACGATTATATAACCCGAAAGCACTAACAGAGGTTCATACAGACGCTTCTATGCACGGCTACGGAGCCGTTCTTATGCAAAAAGATAGTGAAGACCAGCAAATGCATCCGATTCAGTACATGAGTCGCAAGACCAAGCCAGCAGAGGAGAAATACCACTCCTACGAGCTAGAAGCTTTGGCTATAGTACAGGCGCTTAAGAAGTGGAGAGTGTATTTGCTAGGAATTCCTTTCAAAATCGTTACAGATTGCAATGCTTTCGCCATGACTATGAAAAAAGATGATGTTCCAAAAAAGGTCGAACGTTGGGCAATGATAATAAGAGATTATAACTATACAATCGAACATAGAAGTGGATCAAAAATGCGTCACGTTGATGCATTAAGCCGCATGTCATGTCTTTTATTGGAAGATTCTTTGATTCATAGACTTAGGCAGGCACAAAAAGAAGATGATTGGATAAGGGCGGTATTCAAAATATTGGAAAAAGATGTATATGAAGATTTTTTTATAAAACAAGATATACTTTACAAAGATCAAGTCAAAGAACTTTTGGTAGTACCATCTCTGATGGAAGAAGAGATTGTGCGCATGGCACATAAACAGGGACATTTTTCGACTAAAAAGACTCAAGATGCAGTTGAAAAATCATTTTTTATACGCAATCTAAGATCGAAGGCTGAGAAAATCGTTAAAAGTTGCGTTGAATGCATAGTGACAAATGCCAAGACAGGGAGAAAGGAAGGCCTCCTAAATCCCATTAATAAAGAAGATCAGCCGTTATGCACGCTACATATAGACCACGTAGGTCCTCTGGAACAAACCAAAAAACAATATAATTATATACTGGTCGTAGTTGATTCTTTTTCTAAGTTTGTGTGGTTGTATCCCACAAAAAATACAGGCGCCGAGGCCGTAGTTGATCGATTGTCAAATCAAGCAGCAATTTTTGGAAATCCAAAACGTGTTATAACAGATAGGGGTGGTGCATTCACAAGTAATCTCTTCAAAGAATACTGTGAAAAGGAAGGTATTCAGCATTTGGTAATTGCAACAGGTGTGCCACGGGGTAACGGCCAAGTAGAGAGGATACATCAAATTGTGGTGCCAATGGTATCGAAACTGTGCACAGAAGAGCCAAAAAATTGGTACAAACACATAAATCATGTACAACAGGCAATAAACAATACCCCAACTCGCAGTACCAAAGTTTCGCCATTCAAAGTTTTGACAGGGTTAGACATGAGGGTTTCAGGATTATCCGAATTTAAAGAAATTTTAGACGCAGCAGTTATTGATGAATTAGATTCAGAACGTGAACAAATACGTCAGGAAGCTAAAAGAAATATAGAACAAATACAAAATGAAAATAAACGAAATTTTAATGAAAATAGGAAGAATGCAGTTAAATATAAACCGAACGAGCTGGTAGCCATTAAGCGGACACAGTTCGGTACCGGAATGAAGTTGAGACCAAAGTACTTAGGTCCTTATAAGGTAGTAAAAGCTGTGGCTCATGACAGGTACGAGGTGAAAAAGGTAGGTGAAGGTGAAGGTCCTGGGCTTACCACTACCGTCGCGGAATACATGAAAAAATGGGACTAATCGTTCGGGTCGAACGATAAGTCAGGAAGGCCGAATGTGGGATCACAATCTGACAATGCTACCTAATTTAACCATAAATATGTATATCTGGCAACACAGACTGACATCAAAGAACTTGACGAAAGCGTTGACGAATACTTCAACACCAACGCCAACTATTTTAAAAGTTCAGTTCCGATTTGTACTAAGCCGCGACAACACCTAAAGTCTAAAATAAAATATTAAAGATTATTATACATAAGTGACTATTAAATACTTAAAGCTAATCTAATTTACTTAATACTATTATAAATATTTAAATAAACTACTTAAAACTATTTGATTAAAATAAATATATAAACTAATGTGTGTTTTGAGTTATTGTTGTAAAGGCCGACGGGACATGGTCCTACATACATACATATACTTAGCAATCATTGCCATTTCAACCACCACTTTGCACATCAGAATGCGAATTTAATAAAAGTTTTATTATTGTCATAAAAATCGAATGCAACACTTCTATTTTGCGTGTGACGTGCCACTAAAACGCGCTGTTGCATTACTTCATTATCCTTCAGCGTTGATTTCATGATTTCATTTGAGAAATGGATTCAAGGCGGCTGCATATGAAATTGAATCGCATTTATTTTTATAGTAGAAAACCACCAATCAATCGTACTGTCACTACAAGGGGCGAAAGTGGGCGTTGTCGCGAAAGGGGTTAACCGCTGTGTTTGCGTGTGTGTATTAGTTAGCTTTTGTTTGTTGGTGTTTTGTTTCTCGCTGCGCTGCGCTGTATGTCATGCACATAAATCATTTTAATGCAACTACACTAAATCATTGTGTGGCAAAACAAAGCATAACGAGTGACACTAGCGGCAGCGATGGTGGTGACATACAAACATCAAATAGCGATATGGCATACCACGCCACCACTTACTATAGTGTGTTTTAGAACAACGAAGAAACATGAATGTACACATGCAGGAGCAAAGTGATATAAATAAAAAAAATAAATAAATTGTAAACTGAGAAATAACTAATGGGAAGGGGTTGGTTTACTCGATCAATCGTCTACTCGCCCACTCACTTACTCGTTCACTGCTCCACTCCGTTACTCGCTTTTGCATCGGCTCACTTGCACTTTTACTTCTTCACTCGCAATTAAATATCACGACAGTTTATTTGTACTCTTCCCCTGCAAAAAAGCCGAGTACTCCATGCACACGTGTATAGAGTACTCGCTATGGACCAACCGAGTACTCCTCAACCTGCCACATTTCATATAAAAAATATGGTCCATTTAACATGGTGATGTCCTAGGCAGGGATCACATACTCCCATTTCCGCATGACACCCGAGTAATCCAAGGAGTACCTACATGGGATTAATTCAAGGAGTAGGTACTAAAATTAATGAAATTTACTAATCTCTGAACAGATTTGAAAGACTGCCAATTCAATTTGATTATTAGCATTATATACATACATACATAAGTAAGCTTTTCTTTAATAAAAATAAAAATAAAATAATAAAAATTTTCTAGCGCAATCACCAGCATGTTGTGTCGCGTTCAATGTCCCTTTGTTACTGAATCGTGCACGTTCAAACGAGCATGCATATGTACATACATACATACAAATGTACGCACTTGCCTCGTCGTTATGGCGATACACATTCGGTTTTCGTAGCAATGTTCGGCTAACTACGGGACGATGTAGACAAACGAGTCGCTTGCTTGGGTCTATGTTTATGATCACTTTGAAAGTACTCCTACCTACCACAAAATGGATCATATAATGCTATGATTTTTACAGGGTCAGTCTAAACTCACACCAAGCAAGAGTTATTATATGTAGATAATTTGTTTGTATTCATCTCTTATAACGAGTGTCTCTGTATTTTGTATATTAATTTGTGAGTATGAGCGTTTGTAATCAATGCTATCGCATTACGCTTTCTTCTCTCCCTTGTTTGTTTTTTGAAAAATCACATTTTTTAACCGCGTTTAGAGGCTTCCGCTCCACTGACAGCGAACAACACCAAGCGCCATGAAATTTTGTTCCATTTCACTTTCACGCAATTTAATTTGATTTCATTTCGACAATCAAGCGAAATCATTCAATCATTTGCTCATTCATTAAACGTGCGTGTCGTGTCTCACTCACTTCCATTGCTGCCAAATACACCCGGAAAATGCACAAAAAGGGTCCGACCTCCTACTCCACCCCAAACATACACGATGTGCTCTCCCGTTTACCCCACATACACATTTACATATACCTAAGCGGATAATTTTGACAGCCAAAACTGATGCGAAAATGGAAGAAAAAAAAAAAAAAATTAAAGAAAAAGGAAATTATTGTCGCACGACATCGCGAGCGGCTGGAAACAGAAGATTAATGATCTTGCAAATATATGTATGCATGTATGTACATATGTGAGTGTGCGGGAATGAAAATAGAGGAAGCGCCAGCGTAAAATATCATTATAATTTCTGAGATATCGCAAGCTATCAAATGCCTGACGGAATGCTGCCAAAGGAATGAATATGATTGGCAGCCGTTTAGCGGCAGATGAATGAATTGTATGTATCTACTTTCATATATGTACATATATGTACATATGTATATACATATGTATATACGATTAAATTTTCTACAGGAGTGGCATGCAATATATGGTGTAAAGTGCCACAAGTTCAGAGTGGCTGTCAGTTGATTAAAGCTTTGATAAGATTGTGTGTTCGTATTTGCTTGCGGCGTGGAAAAAAATGCCTATGACAAAGTTACACTTCATTTATAACTTCCCAGCCAGCAAGGTTCCGTACATTTTACGAACATTGCGATTTACGAGCTATTCTCAAATAAAAAAACAATAACAAAAGAAGCGTTTTTCTATCATGTAAAAAAAAAAGAAAACGAAAAATTCCAAACTCAATATTTTAAAAGTAAGTATGTATGTATGTTTGTAAAATTTCTACATTTACGATAAAAAAAACGGACGTAAAAAGATTCATATACGAGTGCTTTTTCGATACATTTACGACACTCGTAGGCAATGAACATTTTAAAGCGAAACATTATTCGTAGGCGAATCGTAAACGGATTTCGTAAACGATATTTTATTAGAGTTTTCTTCGAGAAAACATCAGTTTACGAGCTCGTTAACGATGATTTTGCTGGCTGGGTTAATACATAATATGTACATACACACCTATGAGTATTTATATTTGTATTACTAACTCAACCCAGCAGTATATTTCAGCTGGAAAACAGCACATATCGACGCTTCCGCACAATACTGTTCCAAGTCTGAAAACTGTCCCTGCAAGAACTGTGCAGGTCATTTGACCGGTCATATGACCGGCAGGCATGACCAAAAGTTTTGGGATATTTGCTATCACATTCTTAAGGGCGTCGGTAACTTTTGTGACCGTTTCATTCATCACGTTCGCGTATGTGTATTTTCAAATTCCATTCTATCCTTATCTATCTCATTGGTTTTGAACTTGGCTAGAACACATACGAGTGCAAATGTGTTGGTAATATTATATTTTTGTAATAGTGTTAGTAGTTTCGGTCACACAATTCTAGCAGGGTGTGTTTTGCAGGGAAAGCTCTCAAAGTTTGAATTCGATATGAAACTTCAATTGTATGATAAGTATATCTTCGCTTGTAACTTATATTTGGATTGAAAGTTCAATACCAAAACTCGATACCATCTTAGTTGGGGTACGCTTCATATAAAATCGTAAGAAAAAAACAAAAACTTGCTACGTTGTTTTTCGTGGTAAGCTTTGAATGTTTTATATTTTTTCTTGTATTATACATATGTACACTTTTACTTAGAAATTTTGACATAATACTTGAAAACCCCGAAAACAGGAAAACATACTAAGTCGACATAGTACAGTATTGTTTGGGGGCGTCGATATTTCCTACTGAATATGCAGTAGAGGTGCAGTTCCAAAATCGGAACTTTTCCTTGTTTTTTATATGTAAAGAGATGGTGTTGAAAATCAACTATCTAAAAACTGCCGAACGAGAAGTGAGAGTTTCTGTGTGAAAATGGCCTGAAGACGCAGGGAGAAATTCCATAGGAAAAAACCTAGTACATTGCGCCTTCAGGAAAAATTCAGCAGCGCTGATGTCTTCACTGCGTATTCAGGTAATTTTTCAGGCAATGCGTTTTGAGTCCAGTTTCAGGGTATTTTTCATACTGAATATGCACCTTCTTACCTCGATTACTGCTGGGGATTTCTTGATTACATAAATTTGTTATTATACAAGGTGTCACGCTCGGAGAAAGCGCTCTCAAAACAAAAAGATAAAGATTCTCGAACATTTTATGAAACGGATTTGAAGAAAAAAATGAGAACAATCTGTTTCTATAAAAAGTAGGGATTCCAATCCCGGGATCCCGCCCTTTCTGACACCCCGAAAATCCGGGATACCTAGAATTTTATCCCGGGATTTTCGGGAGAAGATAAAGAGAGAATATTCCTCTATTATAGCAAAGAAAAGTTATATTTTATATAATTTTTATTGGTCTCAGATCTGTATACTAACAGCATTTCCTATTCTGAATGAAAATGTTGCATTATTACATTGCAGCATTATCAACTTGTGTCCTGTGTCCTATTAAAGTGTTGCATTTTTCATGTGATGAATGAAACAAGAATAATGCAACCTTTTACTTGTGCTAAGAGCAGAAAATGTTGCCCGTAGTCGGGCCAGTTTTATATTTTGTCAATAGAACAAACATCCCTAAAAAAGTGTTGAGTCTGTGTGGAAGAGAACAAAAAAATGTGACCGCCGGAAGAAATTGCGACATTTTTGCTAGAATAAAAAAGTCCATTAGTCAAAGTAAGGATTAAAATTTTTGATTTTTTTTAATAATTAAATTTTTTGTGTTGAAGTACGCGTTGTAAGGAAACGTACGTTTGCTATTTTTAAAGCTTTTAGCTTGTGGCACAATTCATTTGATAATTTCTATTTCCTGATTTTTGGTCATTTATTTCTCAAATGTTTTTTGAAATTTTTCCACACGGAAAGTAAATAATGGAAGAAAATGGAAACAAAATTTTAATTAGACTTGATAGTCTTACAACACTCTACTAAAATTAAATACGCAGCTGCATACTCGGAATTCATATTTATCTATTCAGAAGTTGCATTAATTTTCTGAATTTTTCGACAAGCTTGGACATATTCGCTTAAACAACGTGCGTCGTTAAATTCTAAAAAAAATTCTATTGGAAATTATCAATTAATAATAATATTAATATCCTAAAAGTACCAACTGCAAAGGCAAATGTTTTGTTCACCAAATGTATGTAATTTTCGTTGTTGGTTGTGCTTTTTAAAGTAACTCTTAGGTATTATTAAATAATACGAATGATTTTACATTCCTACTTTATTTTGTTACTAATGAAATAATAAAAAAATGGCAATAAAAATCTATTTTTTCTTTGCATTTTAAAGTTGTAGCGTTTCTCTAAAAATGTATTTACTTTTTTCAACCCCAAATGTGGGAAAATAATACTTGTCGAAAAATTTTTGTAACAGAAATAAAATTCTACGTTTGAAAAGGAGTTCGGTATAGTTTTTGAGAGATTCATGTCCAAAGAGGCGAAAAACGCAGTTTGTGGCCATATTCACTCCTCAATATTTTTAAAATTACTGACTTTCATTAAAAACTGATTACATCTATTGGAATCACGATCATTTCTTTTGAAGACAACGTAGATATCTGAATAAGATACCCGAAACAGCAAAGCGCTGTTTTCAAGAGAAATGATCGTTCTTTCAATAGCTGCAATCATCTTTTAATGAAAGTAAGTAATTTAACAGATTGAGCAGTGAATATAGCAAAAAATCGCATTTTTCGCCTCTTTGGACACGAATATCTCAAAACCTACACAAATTACCGAAAATCCGACTTCAGATTCAGAATCAGCGCACCAGTGCAGCGAAATCCTTTATAAAAGTAGAATTTTATTTGAGTTAGAAAATTTTTTGGAAATTTTTTCGGCCTGTTTATTTAAAGTCCAAATCGCGGGATAAATCCCGGGATCCCGGGATTACAAAATAAAATCTCGAACATCCCGGGATCGTAAAAATCGGAAAAATTGGAATCCCTAATAACAAGCTTCTGAGACAATCCTTTTTCAAGCTTCTGAGACAATCCTTTAGTTTTTTGCTAAGCAAACTCATTTCCCTAAGAGAAGTTCTGAACTTGAAGTAGCCGGTGTATTAAATATGTATATACATAACTGATTCACAAACATTCTAAGAATTACAAAACTCCCAAACGCTGCACAAAATTAATTAACAAAAGAATTATTTTCTGCTATTCAGGAGTGGGCTTTTCTATTTAGCATTGCTCGTTATGTATCACGAAAGGGAAACAATATAAAAGCATTTACAATTTGCCTTAATGCTTTAGCATTGCTTTTCAAAGAAATGAATGTATAATTTAGTTATTGGGAGAGCTATTCTCTTTCACATAACCCGTAGCGAGTAAAAGAAGACACATTCCTTCTGGAATACATATAATATGATTCCTAGAAGCGCTGACTGCTGAGTTTTTGCTGTAAGAGTCTTATGTATCTGTCTGTCGGTGTATATGCATCACATTTATATATGTATATCAGATTTGTATCCATGTCAATTTATTGCTATATACCCCCACCTCTGCCCCCATCACCTTCTCCTACACTTTCTTGAGCACTCCGTCATTATTCGCGCGTAAATTGTTTGTTTCGCATTTCAATTTTATTGTCCTCTTTACGCAATTCTTCACGAAGCGGGCCAATCAAGTTAACTAATCAAATGCTGTTGGATTAGAAAGACTCCGACGGTTTGTGTTGCTATACAAGTACTTATATACAAGTACATATATGTATGTATGTCTTATTGCTTCCGGGAACAACAATAAATGAAAAATTCTAACGTAACGAAAATGTGAATAAACACTGAAAATATGCAAAAAAAAAGTACGTTGTAAACACTTTTATGGATCTGTCAATTGTGCGACTCGTAAATTACTTAATTCCATTAGGGCAACGCACATAAACGATATCGTAATGTGCGTGTATCTTTCGAATTGCAATAGTGCCGTTGCTGCAACGCTGCATTAGTGGTGTTGTTGCTGTTGTTGTTGTTGTGTTGTTGTTGTTGTTGTTGTTGTTGTTGTTGTTGTTGTTGTTGTTGTTGCTTTTGCATGTGCACTGCAATTGCAATTCCAGTGGCCGCACTTAATTTTTTTTATATCGTTTTTATTGTTGTTGCTGGCGGGCGCGCCGTCATCAATTAGGGACGGTGAATGCGCTGTCCGTCGTTCGTTCGCTCGCTCCCTGCCTCAGCATGAAATGCTGGTTACAACCATTTATTCTGTTATAGAGATCCACTATTCAATTGTTGGTTGTTATTGTTATTGTTGTTGTTATAGTTTTTATTTTATTGTTATCGAGCTGGCTATCGGTGTTAGTTTTGGTGCCGTATACGATGTTTTCGCTGGGTGTGAAGAGTGTAGCAATCACGATCATTGCCGGCAAGTGTCCATGTCTATGATCAACGATAACAACAACAAAACCCTGTAGGTAAAATCTCTAGTTTTGTACTGGGTCGCTTCTAGTCTAGTAATATAAAAATTATTAAAAAATTAAACAAATACGAAAAATAAACAAATAAGCAAAATATTTCGGGGATCGTAAAAATTAGTAAGCTAGTATTTTCCTAGAACTGTCTCACAAGCAAAGGGTGACATACAAATGAAAATTAAAATGGAATACTCTTTATATAAAATGCTTCACTAACCAACTGAGAATTGCAGAAATATACAAAGCCGACGGTAATTGAACGAACGAAAAATTTTCATAGAATTTTTGTCACTTCGAAATTGCATACAAATCAAAGTGTGTCTTAGATATGAGTGGAATTTTTTTTTGTGGGCCACCTAAAATTTTTTCGACGGCGACGTATTTTAATGAAAGTGGGTAGTATAGCTCAGAACGCTTAAACAAAAATACATATTTAACAATTTTTCGAAATTCGAATTATTTTCAAAGTTATAGCTATTTTCGAAGTTCCTCAGTTTTTGCCGATTTTCTCACGAATGGTCAAACCGATTTTGCTAAATTTTGACATATATATAAAAGATGATATCTCCTAGCAAACTGCATTTCTTATTTTTGCAAACAATTTTTTTTGCAAACATTATTGGCAATTTTTATGTTCTGGACCACGGTCGGATGGCGCTTTTGTATGATGTTATCGGGCATTCCATTAGTAACTATTAGCAAAAAAAATTTTGGGGCACTTTAAAGGCGCGGGAGTTATTTACTTTTTTACACTTGTTATTTTTGTATGCAATTTTTTTTTGTTTCTTACTGAGTACTACGAATAATGAATTAAAGCATGCATAACTCCCGCTCTCTTAAAGTGCCCCAAAATTTTTTTTTGCTAATAGTTACTAATGGAATGCCCAATAACATCATACAAAAGCGCCATCCGACCGTGGTCCAGAACATAACAATTGCCAATAATGTTTGCAAAAAAAATTATTTGCAAAAATAAAAAATGCAGTTTGCTAGGAGATATCATCTTTTATATATATGTCAAAATTTAGCGAAATCGGTTTGACCAATCGTGAGAAAATCGGCAAAAATGGAGGAACTTCGAAAACTGTTGATAGCCATAACTTTGAAAATAATTCGAATTTTGAAAAATTGGGCCAAATGTATTTTTTTGTTGTTGTTTTGGACTATACAAAAAAGTTTCAGAAAGATAGTACAACTTCGAAAAAAAGTGGCTCACTTCAGAAAATTCAACTCATATGTATAATGGGTACTCAATTCACTTCTTCTGAACTGGTAAGGGTCTAACTACAAATGACCTAGTTCCTTATTGACACCTTTTCGCTAGTTCGGAACTAGAACTTGCGCTCACCAGTTATTGAGTTCCCTGCAGAAATGTACATATGTATGTGTCCAATAACTTAAAATGTATTATAGCATTGACAGACGGCAGCGATAATCCGGAATATCTAGCTAATTCGGACTTAACTTGAGAATTAACTGGAGGTAATCCGGAATATCTCTTGAGTTAGTCCTCAAAATTTTAGCGGATTAGAGCATTTTGTAATGACATCTCTGGCGAAAAATCTCTATTGTGAATGAAAGTGAAGAAAAAGAAGAATCCAATGCAGATCTTGGAGGGAAGGCGCATAAGTGAATTCAGAAATTTCGAATGTAATTTGTTATTGTAATTGGTAGAGTGTAATGTCAAAATGATATTTCGCCTTGGTTGAAATCTGAATTCGTTTGGTTGGCACTCGCCCATTCCTATTGACCATGATGTGAATTCGTCTTGATTTTTACATTACCCTACCTTTGGAAATAAAACAAGAAGTTTTTGAATTCGCCGCTGCGCCTACCTTCCTTCATCTGTTTCGTTAATCCGCAATACTTGCCGTCTGTCAGGGTAAAATTTTAATCGAATTAATTGTTGCGGTAATCGGGATTATCGCCGCCGTCTGTCAATGCTATTACATAGTATACCCCTCACACTCACCGCGACAAACAAACAAACAAAAAGCTACATTCGCCACTTTCAAACTTTTTTATTTATTGGGCCGTATTAATAAAAACCAAGCAAATGCTTTTACTTAAGATTTTAAAAGTTTGACAATAATTTGTATGAACCAAATTTCAAAATTTGAGCAAAAGGTCTGAAATCTTAAGCAAAAGCAAATGCTTAGCTTTTATTAATATGGCCCATTGTGTTTTTTTAATTCTTTTTCAATTATTCTTAAAAATTTTAACGATTCTCGTCATTTCATTATTGCATTTCTAAATGCAAAATGTTTTGCTGTGTGTGTGTAGGTACATCAAAGTCCGTCAGTTGCGTCGCTCGCTGCTTGACAGTTGTTGGTTGGCTGGTGGCAACACAGAGTGAGCCCCAACTTAGCGCCAAATGAAGTTGCCATTCGCACTCAAAATGCTATGAAAGCGTCACTTCTGCAAATGGTTTTAAATCGAATTAAATGAAATTTTATTTCACTTTTATGAATATGGCAAAATGGCACTTGGAACATGTGCACTGGCGTAAAGGTGAAGCAGGGGCCGCTTGAAGTAAATTTAAGTAAGGAAGCTGATGGTGCATCATTGACAACAACAACTACAACAAATTTGTACCAGCTGCTGGCAATCGATAAGTAGTGGTTGTTATTTCTATTTTAGATCTACATACATATAAATGAACCAGAAATATTCATACATACATATGTACCTACATATGTATGTCTATATAAACGTCTAATCCCCACTCCCAGGAAGTAATACCTTGTCCGGTGGTTCCGTTGGAATATTGTCTGGGGCAGGAATAGATTAGGCTCAGTGGGTTGAAGTCTCGCACTTTTCGGCTTTTGATGCTTTCCCCTACTTAAAAAAAATGTCTATATATGGTTGGGGTACTATTTTCATTGAAGTTAATTGGAAAATATCATTATTTGCAGCGAAGGGTTTATACCTTCATTTACACTTTAAATTTATTAGGGCTTAATTTTTTCCCCTTTTTTCTCTCACATCTGTACTTCAAATAAAATAATGATAAGAAAATCCATCTTTTAGTCAAATATAAGGTATTTTTAAAGGTTAAGCTGAAGTCATATAGATCCCCCAAGGCCAAGGTAGCATCCCGTACAATTGCACCGCAGATGAGCTAGCGAGAGAAGGCATCGACTTGCTCTTTGTAACTCACATCTGTCAGCTGGCTGTATGGGCGCCGCTTGAATTCATGTAAACACTGTCTGCTATCGCACTTCACAGAGTAAGGTAATGCCAGTTACACCCAGGAATTGAGACCCTTCAACTATGTATATCGAACCTACCTGTCACAAATTATAAACAAATAAAAGAAAATTTGATTTACCAGTGCATGGAGTGAAGATCAAAAAGGAAAAATAAAAATAAAAATAAAAGTAAAAACGTTCCGACAGCTTAATTGAACTAATTTTGTAGCCAACATTGCTGTGAGCGTCAATGTTGTTGACAATAGTGATGGGCGAGTCCGAGATGTTTTATTCGATTCTGTCGATTGTTGAAACATCTCGAATGCTCTCGATGGTTTTCATTCGTATTCGAGTCAAGTCGTAAATGGCCGTCAGTCGAAACAATCGCTAAAACATCTCGGACTCGCCAATGATTCCTCTCGTTTTAAAGCAACCCTACATTTCGGACTCGCTGCAAAAAATACATAACATTTGTTGTTGCCGCTTGAATATCAAAATTGCTTAAAAAAGTATACAGTGGTACAAATCTATTGCCGTTGTTACTGTTTAAATAATTAATTGTATTTATTAAGCACGACACTCTTTAATTGTGATTGCAAAAATGAAGCGTCTATATATAGCATATTTTTCAATTTGGTTCATTTGTTTATATATATTATATTTGCCTCACTTCCATTAACAATCCTACTTTCTTCATCAACAACACTCATTCAGTTTATTTTATCAACTAAAACACATTATCAAAACAACAGCCGGCACGCAAACTCGGAACAGTCGCAAAAACATCTCGCTTGTGTAGTCGAGATGTCATCGAAACAACCTCCGACTCGCCGACTCAGAACAATCGCAAAAACATCTCGGTTGTGTAGTCGAGATGTCATCGAAACAACCTCCGACTCGCTGACTCGGAACAATCGCAAAAACATCTCGATTGTGTAGTCGAGGAGCGAGTCAACTTTTGACTCGATTGTGATTTTGCAACGATGGCGATTCTCTCGATTGTCTAAACATCTCGGACTCGCCCATCACTAGTTGACAATCAATTTTTATGAGAAAATGGCAATACAATAATAAAAGCTCAATTGATTTTTAATTAAATATCTGTTGGCGACAAACGGAATGCTGGAATTAAACAATTCAAAGTAAAAAGATAGAGGATGAGCAAAAAGAATAAAAACATAATTAATAAATACTTTTCAGCGACATACATACATATGTACGTACCTACATACAAACATATGACACATGTGCACAGATGTGGCATGTGTGACACTTGAAAACATGAAAACCATTTCAATATACCCATGGTACAAACAAAGAAGGTAGTTCCATTTCACTTTGACATTGTCATTTTTGATTATAATATGGATTTTTGACGTCTTATTTTAAGTCAAAAATTTAGGATAGCGTTGCCCAATCAAAATTTTTGGCTGAGGGTATATATGACCAAAATATTGGGTATTTTAAATGAAATGGTGTTTTTCACTTCTGCTAATCAACAAAACAAATAAAAGGCAACAATCAGCCGATGTAATGAGTATATTTTAACATTTTAAAAAATTTAAAAAAAAGCTTTCCAAAGAAAATAAAAAATAAGTTATTCATAAAAAATAAAATAGATTTATGCAGTTATTAAAGTCGAAAAATATTATCAAAACGTCCATTATATTTCAATATTTGAAAACTGTTCGATTTTTTTTCAAAGAAAGACGCATTAAAAATATTTTTCGAAAGAAAGACTCTTTATTTTTTTTGATAACGAAGAAAGACGCTTTATTTTTTTTACTATAAAGAAAGAAGCATTTAAATATTTTTTAGGAAAGAAAGATGTATTCGATTTTTTATTTTTCTTTGTCAATATTAATGCTAATGCGTCTTTCTTCGCAGTTAATAATGCTAATGCGTCTTTCTTCGTCGAAATATTTTATAGTGCGTCTCTGTTCGTCGAAATATCTTTAATGTGTCTATCTTTGCTGACATGTTTTGTAAAGCGTCTTTCTTCCCCGACATATTTTTAATGCGCCTTTTTTCGTCGACAAATTACTGGCATGCGTCTTTCTTCTTCCGGATCGACGATATATCGACGGCTGAGAATAAGATCGCCCTATTTCAAAAATTATTTCAAAAACGCCCTATTTGAAAATTTGTTTCAATAACATCCTGTTTCAGATTTTGCTTCAATAACGCCCTATTTGAAAATTTGTTTCAATAACATCCTATTTCAGATTTTGCTTCAATAACGCCCTATTTCAGAGAAAATTCCATATATATTTCTCTGAAATAGGGCGTTTTTGAATAATTGTCTGAAATAGGACGTTATTGAAACAAATTCTGAAATAGGGCGTTCTTGAAGCAAAATCTGAAATAGGACGTTATTCAAATAATTTTTGGGATAGGGCGTTTTTTAAACAATTTTAGAAATAGGGCGATCTTATTCTCAGCCGTCGATATATAAATACATATTTGGTTTCAATGTTTTATACAAGAATATTTCCACATTTAAAAAATATATTTATTAAGAAAATTGTTTAGCAGTTATATAAGAATGTAAATTTAATTTAAATTTTTATTTTGCAGTTTTCCTTAGATTTTACTTACGTTACTAATTTTATTTTCCTTTATTTTATTATTTGCCTAATTCTGAAATAGATTCTTCGCAAAAAAAATCTTTTTACTAACTTTTCATCTAAATTAAATATTTTATTTACTAATAAATTTTGCATATAACTAGAGCGCTAGATACCCGGGTATCGAGCAATTCGATCTGATCGCTTTTGTTTGAAGGCCGTTTGTTGTTCAAATGCCCGTACAAACATACGGGTAATGAACAAACAAACAACTGTTCGAGCATTTGAACAACAATTGTTCGGGCTACTCGAAAATGTTCAAAAAAAATCGAGAGCTCTACATATAACCATGCCATCAACCGCACTTGTTTTTTCGGTTACAAGTACATAAGTCGTGCCAATATTCATAATTGCTAAACCACTGAAATTTTTCAATGAAATTCACAGGAGGTGTAGTGGGATTGTGGTATGTACTATATTCCACAAACTTGCTGCAACTTATTTTAAGAATAAATCTTATTTTTTATATAATTATTTGTGATTTGATATTATGAAGAATTTAATACGTAAATATACGTATTTATATATATATCAATATTCAAATTAAAAAAAAATCGTTTTGTTGTAATCGATACCATGGTTACCATGGAAATAAAAAATAACATAAATGGAGGATTTTTAGCACTGAGTATGGCAGCACGAAATGTCATAATACATATAATTGTCAGGTGGTTAATATGGCGAAAAAAATTTGACGTTTACACTACCTTCTTTCTTGTATCATGAATATACCATGGAATATACCAATGGAAAATATAACTTCACTTTCAGCTTCACGCTAACACTTCACGCGTTAAATTAATATGAGGTGGCGTCAAATGGATGATTATATGATCGTTACTAAGTATGCATATATGTATGTATGTATGTACATATGAACGTACATTTGTATATGCATTGTGATGAGTTGCGATGTGACAGGCAGTCACAGCAGTTTTCAAATATTTGTACATTTTGCCAATTTCATGTTCAATATCGAAATACGTGACATAAATTGACAATGAAAATGCGAAATAAATGAAACAAATATGACGACGATAAAGAAAACAAACAAAACAACCAATGTAACAGTGAAAAGCGTAAGAAAGTAAAAAGAGCGTATGTAAATATAGCAAGAAAATTACATAGGTACATATATACAAAATTTAGCATCAAACATTTCTGCAATTTGTCACATTTGTTAGTTTGACTTTCACTGTCATCGTCACCGTGACCGTCGCTGTCTCATTGTCGCGCTGCGCCGCACAGTGGTTCGGCTCCATACATTTTGCGGAAAAAAATAGAAGGAGTGGTCCTAGGCCATTGAAATTTTGCACAGAGGTTATATGTGAGCTAATTAAGAAATTTTCAAAAAATGGTTGAAATCGGCAAACCCCTAGGGGTACCTCCCCTGGACCTATAGTAAAAATTTTCAAAGAAAAATTTTAATTTCAGCTCAATTAATTAAGACATCTTCACGAAACTTGGCGCATAAGTTACTGCCATGAAAGATATCGACAATACCAAATATAGGCGTGAGGGGCAAACAACCACGCCCACTTTTCCTACACCTTTTATTCAAAAACAAATGAAGATATACATTTTCAGTAACTGAAAAGAGCTCTTGTAAAAATTTGATGTACTTAATGATTATATTTATAATACATATAATCGAAAATATAACCATGTATGTATATATCGACGCTTCCAAACAAAACTGTACTAAGTCTGAAAACTGTGTTTTGCAGGAGAAGCTCTCAAAGTTTAAACTCGATATGAAACTTCAGTTGTATGCTAAGTATATTGTCACTTGTAACTTCTGTTCGGATTGAACGATCAACATCAAAACTCGACAATATCAAAGTTAGGGTACGCTTTATATAAAACCGTAAGAAAAAATAAAAATTTGCGACGTGGTTTTTCATGGCAAGCTCTCAAAGTTTTTATTCTGAAAAAATCACGAGTTGTATTATATGTACACTTTTGCTTATAACTTTTGATTGGATTGTCCGATTGATACCAAAATTAGACAGCATCTATGCATATATTAATAGGCTAACATTTTTCCCATACAAACAATTGCCAGGCTGTTTAGCACATTTAACATACTCATATCCACATAAAATTGATATGGATGTGTTCGTATGAGTGAGGAGCAGTGCATAGGCATATAATTTTTTCTATAAATTATTTAATTTGTTTATAATTAATAAATAAATTTTTAGTTAAGAGAAATAAATATCGTAACCACAGTTGAAGAGTCGCTTTAATTTAAGAGCGCTCTTTCTATTTTATATGCATTGGCCCAGTTAACGCTCAGATCAAAATCAACGCGGCCAAATATCTCCTATTGCTTTTCCATTAAAGCGAAAAATGAGAGAGAGGGCGGGAGAGCACACTGAGTAATTTTAATTCTGACCAAGGCATATCTAACAGGTAGGCTCGGCGGCGAATTGAAAAACTTCTTTTTTTATTTACAAAGGTAGAGTGTAATGTCAAAATCAAAGCGAATTCACATCATGGCCAATAGGAATGGACTAGCCCCAAGCGAATTCAGATTTTAACCACGGCGAAATATCATTTTGACATTACACTCTACCAATTACAATAACAAAATACATGGGAAATTTCTGAATTCGCCACCGGACCTACCTTCCTAGATCTGCCTTGATTTTGACCACGATTTCGCGTCGGACCGTGATCAAAAGGGCAAATCAGTGTTGCGGTACAACTGGAATACGGAAAGTGTTGCTTATCTCCGCGAAAAGGAATAATTTTTGTACCAATACAAAGTTGAAAAAATAAATTGCATGGTCGAATTTCGAGCACCGGCGATACTAGTATAAATTAAGACACGTAATACTTGAAAACGCAAAAAACGGGAAAATGTACTAAGTCGACTTAGTACAGTGTTGTTTGGAAGCGTCGATATGGAAAGAAAAAAAAACAAATATAAGAAAAATGTTTAATGATTTAGCATATCTTTGACAACAGGATCCAATTCCACACACTTCTTGTTGGGTTGTCGTCTTATGGACTTTATATAATAATCAGAACACAGTAATCGATTAATAACATCTGCATTGGTAGAAATTCTATCACTTTTCCTAGAAAACATAAGCCTAGAAATCATAAACCCCATTTACTTGTATGGGTGGCCGCTGTGGTGCAGTGGGTAGAGTGCTCGCCTGCTATGCCAGAGGTCTCGGGTTCAAACCACGGTCCGAGCAAAACACCAAAACAATTTTTTTAATTAGTAAAAATCCAATTATTGGGTTTTTTAAGAGCAGCGGTCACCTCTCGGCAGTGGGCGGCATACCCTCCGAGAGTATTTCTGCCATGAAAAAGCTTCTCACAAAAAATGCATTCGCCGTTCGGAGCCGGCATAAAACTTTAGGTCCACCCAATTAGTAGGAAAAACAAAAAGGAGCACACCTCGAATTGGGAGAGAAGCTCGGCCATAAAACTCGTCAGAGTTATATATAATAGCGCCATTGTATTATTATTATTACTTGTATGGGTTAACTCAGAACATGATAAGGAGTTCAACTTTTCTGCTGAGAAAGTATCAATAAGTCTTGCTGTTGTGTGATCAAATAAACTTTGCAAATTAACAGCAGCATATGTTTCTGTTACTACAATTTCGTCGGGATAACATTTTTTTTCCTATTTTCTAATACCTTAAAATAAGCTTGTAAAATGTTAAAACCAGGGACCGTAACGATTATCATTTTTATAAAAAAAATCATTTTTAATCGTTATAATTTGATTTTTATTTTTTCGATGAAATTTGATCGATATTTTATGATTTTTATTTTTTCGATCAAAAATAATTGTTATTACTGGATTTAAAATTTTCCGATGAAACTTGATCGATATTTTATGATTTTTATTTTTTCGATCAAAAATAATTTTTATTATTGGATTTAAATTTTTCTGATCATAATAAACTCTAAAAACTTGTTCTTTTTTGCAAATTTTGTTCTCAAATAGAACTGCGCCAATGTTGGCACAACACAATCGTCAACTTCAAGCCATTAAATATAGGATTCACTAACGGTTGAAAAAGTTTACTATGATCGGAGAAAAAATAAAAAAATATTGATTAAAGTTGATCGGAAAAATTTAAATCCAATTATAACAATTATTTTTGATCGAAAAAATAAAAATCATAAAATATCGATCAAGTTTCATCGGAAAAATTTAAATCCAATAATAAAAATTATTTTTGATCGAAAAAATAAAAATCGTAAATAATGGTTATTTAAAAATTTAAAAAATAAAAATCTTTAGAATAAAGATGAGCTCATATTTGGATAGAATGTGCTAAAATCATTGTATCGGCATACTTGCATTTTATTGTTAACGAAGTTTTCATAATGATTTTTTCATCCGAAGAAATGAAAATAACGATTAAAATCGGTCCCTGGTTAAAACAAATGTGTTTGATGCTATTGTTGTTTGCAAACCGCAATGTTATGACGAATGTGTTTATCGTTATTTTTGTTTGCATTACCATTGATTCTAACAAGTAAGGTGTATAATTTAACAATCTGCATTTTTATCTAATCCTCTCTGTGCCTTCATATTCGTAAACAAAAAAATTTCACATAAGATGTAAACGTTAATACGCATGAACCTAAAAGCATGCTACATTTTGTCAATTTTATCAAAATTTGATGTGACTTTCGACATTTAAATCAAGTTTACATCGATTGGGGAAAATATGGGAAAAAATGTTTAACAGAAATCGATAGAAGACATTCCAAACTTTCATTTTATTACAGTTAGCGACTGTAGCACGCTGTAGCACACAAAATTTTTGTCCATCGAAGTTAAAAAAGGTAGCATTTATGAAGTACCATTTTTGCTGGCCTATATTTTTTTTCATATTTGGCCGCTTGCACTAATTTTTTCTTTAATTAGTCAAGTAAGTGCTATATTTTCTTCTAAACTCACAACAGGGGCAATAGAGATATAAGTTATAAGGAAAATTTATAGCTAAAGTTAGCAAAAATTTCAAGCAGTTTTTGTTGAATAAAATTTTTCCGACTTTTGATAACATTATTTTGTAAAAAAAAATCAACTTCTTGCAAACTAGTCATGAATTGTTCATATTTGGACATATTTTTAAAAGACTACATCATTAGAATCTGAAAATTAGGTATTGAAAAAAATGAATTTTTTCCGCGGCTGAACCACTGTGCGCCGCCTTACTCATTGCGACTTAAAGACCGCCTACAAAATCTCCCATATTATGGATTTTTTTGCCCTCGGCATGCCGGAGGGTGTCACATGTACATATTTGCGAACAAATGGAAAAACTCATTTTGCGTACATAAATACATGCGTTTGTTACTATTAATACCAATATAAATAATATACTTAACATGTACTTGAATACAAAACAGGCAAAAAGTGCGCTGCAAAATACCAAGAGCACCGAAAATGAATTACATATATTTTGCTTTAGTTGCTGCCTCGAGGCTGCTACTCCGCATTTCTGCTTTCTTTTTTTACTACATAGTTGCTTTTGCAATACTGTTTTTTTCTTCTGTTGGAAAGCAAAATGAGTCACATTACACACCTCATAATAATTAAGTTCACGGCGCTCGGTTCTTTCGTTTGAAAGCTTTCAAGGACGAGCATTAAGGCAAATAACTAAGGTTTATAGGTACCCTTCATGAACATGAAATTTAGGTACTTGCAACTTTTTTTATACTCAGCTGTACTAGTACACAGAGTATTATAGTTTTAATCACATAACGGTGGATTGTAACAGAATGAAATAATCGAGATAGATATAGACTTATATATATCAAAATAATCAGGGTGAAAAGAGAAATCGATTGAGCAATGTCCGTCCGTCCGTCCGTTCGTCCGTCCGTCCGTCCGTCCGTCCGTCTGTAAACACTCTAACTCGCGCAAAAATTGAGATATTTTGATGAAATTTGAAACGCAAGTTGGTATCGAGACTGGGACGGCTGGCATTGAAAATGGGCGAAATCGGACCATGACCACGCCTACTTTTCCTATATAGAAAAAATCGGAAATTTGGTATCTCAGTCACTATTAAAGCTAGAGTGATCAAATTTTACCCACGTGTTGAGCTCAGGCCCCTAAGAAGAAATTTGATGAAATTTTGGAAAACGGGCAGTGCCACGCCCACTTATTAAGGGTCAAACATTGAAAGTTTTATATGCCATAACTCAGAAACCGTTGAAGATATATCGATGAAATTTGGTATGCGCGATATACTTACTTAGACAAATGTTTGGACGAAAAATTGCCTAAATCGGTTGGCGACCACGCCCACTTTTATATATGTGTATTATAAAGTCACCTAAAAAAATATTTTAAGCTATATCTCTGTCAAATATAAAGATATATCATTGAAATTTTATGGCAGGAGTCCAACTGCGGACATAAAACTAAAAACACAAAAATTTTGGTAAAATGGGCGTGGCACCGCCTCTTTTTAGAAGCAGGAATATACGAGATTTCTGAGCCCATAATACATGTTCAAAATTTTAGCAAAATCGGTTGACGACCACGCCCACTTTTATATATGGGAACTATAAAGGGGCCTAATAAAAACTAATAAAAACGTTTTAAGCGATATCTTTGTCAAATATAAAGATAATTCATTGAAATTTTGTGGCATGAGTTCCACAATAGACCGGAAACAAAAAATAGAAAAATTTTGGAAAATGGGCGTGGCACCGCCTCTTTTTAGACAAAGGAATATACGCGATTTCTTAGCCTATAACTCGGCAAATAATTGAGATATTATGACGAAACTTGGTTTATACACTTTTATAACTTGTGTTAATAGACATGCAAAAATTTATTGAAATCGGTTTATGACCACGCCTACTTTTTAACAAAGATATTTCTGGAATACCTTTCGGGAATTTGTAACGTGACATCTTTGTAACTAGAAGTCATAAAGAATGAAATGTTGCACAAAGAATAATATTCATATGCTTAGTTGGATGACTGATAAAACTATTGAAAATTGGCGTGGCTAAGCCCACTTTATGCAGCACTAGCTTTATATAAAATACGCCGTGTTTCCATCAAACGCAAACAAACAATGAAAGCATACAGCTGAGTATCTAATGTTCGATTCCACTCGAACTTAGGCTTCCTTACTTGTTTAATATGATTGTTGCATATGGCCATTTCCTGGGCGTTTCGGACCGAATGTTCGCACTTAAAATGCGACGTGTTTTTGTAGCGTCCGGAACGCAGTTTAAGTGGCTAAAACAGAGGCATAAATTTCTGTCGCTAACATACTTTAATCATTAGCTGTGGCCTAAATCTTTCCCTTTATCATAAAACGATACAATATTTCTCGATACTTCTGCCTCCAAAGTTCAACAAATCGTGCAAACATTCGGTCCGCAACTCCCAGGAAATGCCCATATGTATAATAACTAAAGACTAAAACACGAAACACCCCAGTAGACCCAATGATCTGCAAATCATCAATACTTTCCTCCTTGCATTTCCTTTAGGGAGGATAACAACTTCCATGAAAATGCGCCATGATTATCGCACGGCGATCGCCGCCTTCGAATCAATGACTTTGTATAGTAAAAAAAGCAATGAAGCGAAAGCGTCGGGCTTTAATCCCAAACCGCATGCTTTTTTCATATGGTTGTTATTGTACTCTTTTTAGTTATTCAGCATGAATGGTGGCAGTATTGTAGTGCTGAATATACAGCTGCCTACCATCTAATTTTGTTATGTACTTCATTCGTATAAATTCTTGTGTTTCGGTTTAATCTTCTTAACTCCTACTTTAGTTAGTGAAGAAATGATCTGTGCTCAATTTGTACGTGCCGTTCAGCATACTTTAGGAGTACCTGCGATATATCTAAAAAAAAAAAAAACAAGTATGCTGGCATGCATAAAACTTGCTACACCTTACAAATAGGCCTAGTGGGACGTTTCTGGGTGAATATCAAAATTTATGTATACCGATAATTTCAGAATCATACGCCAAAACGTTTGCGTATCAGTTTGGTATTTATTCACAGTTTAAGGCTCATATTATACACACATGTATGTATGTCGGAATCATATCATACTCCAAAATTATGAGGGCTCCGACATGGTTTGCTGGGATTTAGCTGGGAAAAGTGTGTGAATGTACATAGATAAATACTACATAGTTTGCTGCGCTGACAGCGAGCCCCGCTCATCGCCACACATGTGCGAGGTTAAAGTTTTGTATTCGAATCCACCTGAACATGTTGCTGTGTCATGTTTTGCAGCACAGCCATCCATCCAAGCTGTCACGTACGATTTCCATCAATATCGTGATTCTTTTCTTTCCAGCTTTTCTTTTTTACTTTTCCCGCTTGTATGTATTAAAAAATGCTTTTTAATATGCTTGCTGCGTTGTTTATGTCATTGTAGCAGAAATAGGAGTAGGTATTGGGAATTGCTGCTTTTCTAATATTATGTTCACAAAGGTATGTGTGTGTTCGTTTATCTACTTAAATTTATACTTTATACTATGTTTTGTTATTTCCTAAGCTTCTGCTGCTGCTCTTGCTGTAGCTACTCATGGACTCTCCCTTTTATTAGCTTTTGGCGTTAATGGCTTTTTCTGCAATTCATTTCATGGCCATTTTTGCTCATCTTTTCGCAAGTTCAGCTGCACTTAAGGACGCAGTTGGTTGGAGTTGTAGTCGTCGCATCAAGCACGTGTCATACTAGTCGGAATTTCATTTCTGCATGCCTTGGCATGTTTTCCTACAAAATACATTTGCCCACTCTCGCTAAGTAGCAGCTAATGCCCATGTATAATGCATAGGTGTGCCAAAAAGAGCAAAAGAAGCGAGTAGCAAGCGGGCAAATAAATCAAGGTTTAAAAATTTATAGAGCAGAATTAGTATTTTTGTTTTTGTTTTTTGTTTGTCGCCTTTTGTTTTTATTTTTCGCTTGTTTGTGTATAAAAATGACCAGCAATTCCCAGCCATTCCAGCTCGTTTCAAATTATTTGCTCTAAAATAAATCTGTGCTCGACGATTGACCTCTGGCCTTGCTCCGATTTACTGCCCTTTCAACTCTGCACACAGACAGTCTGCGTGTGATTGGTTGTGTGTGCGATGTTGCATGCTACATAGCACATGCTGCATGCTGCTGAATGTTGCACCTTTGTTATTCAAAGTGGATTATTTGATGAGAATAGAAAATTAAGCGTTGAACGTGAAGCAATATTTTTTTATACATATACAGCAGTGATATACTCATAAGCACGTCCGCGCTGATAGACTTCATTGGTGCAGCGCACTCTTTCCTTTCTGCTTCTAAATGAGAGAACCCAAAAGGAAAATAAAACAAAAACAAAAGCACAAAAACAAAAAAAAAAAAACAAAAAAAAAATAAAAACAAAAAAAAAAAACAAAAACAAAAAAAGTACAACAAATAAATGAGGCAAGGAAAGACAGCAAATTTCTTAAAAATACATGATAAGTAAAGCAGACTAAGAAAAGCAGCATCCCGTAATCTCACAGCGCTAAGTTCTAGACAAATACAAACATTCAACAAACAACAGGAGTAACAACAAAAGGCCATCAAACAAACAACGAGTTTAAATAAAAAATATGTAAAATAAAATAAAAAAAAAACTTGGTTAGTGTCTTTGACCATTCAACCAGCCATTGTCAGCGGCAGGCAAGCGCCCAAACTTGGCCAGAAAAGAGAAAATGTGGCTAAAACTGCCATTGATGGTCAGGCGAGTGCAACGATGTTGTTGTTTTAGGTTTGTTGGTTTTCTTTTGTTGTTTTAGGTTTGTTGTTGCTGTTATTGTAGTTTGTTCTTGGTGTTGCAAGCATTTTGTTTCCTTTTATTTGTGCTTTTACACTGCTTGTTTGGTCTAAAGAAGCATCGCACATCATGATGCTAAACACAAAAGCCCACCAAGCAAAGGAGACACATTCAAAGCAAAATCCTTCTTCTGGCGCTGAGCACACTCGCATAAACATCCACTTGCTTTTGTGGCTGAGCATCAGTCTCTGTTGTAGCATGTAGTGTGGTGGAGAGCAGTGCTGGCATAGTTTGTGGACTTGCACACTCCCAGCCCCTACATAAGTAGATGATGTGGTGGCCTGCTAGGGATGGTTGGTTTTGGAATGGTCTGTTAAAAGCATTAAAGTTGTTTGCACGTCGCAAGCAGTAAATTGTCATTGTTGTTGTTGTTTTGATTTTGTTATTTTTGCCTTTGTTTTTGTTGTTTTTGCCTTTATTTTTGTTGTTTTATGCTCTTGTTGTTGTTCACATTTTTGTGTTATTTTTATGGTTGTGCCGTGAGTTGCCTTTTAAGCGCAGCATCATGACCAGAATATGTACAAATGTGTGCAGACATTTCGTAAGAAAAGTTGTACTGGAGCAAAAAAAAAAATAATAATAAAGAATTAAGAAAAAATGGTAAAAACTAAAAAAGTGCAAAATGCAAAAACAAGCAGCTAAAGTTAATAAGACAAAAAAAGCACCAAAAGTAACAAAAAAGAGGACCAAGAAAAAACATGTTTACCAATGCGAGTTTTGAGTGCAGAAGTTGAGGCGTCGCTGGAGCATCTACTTGCCAGATTTACTTGCTTGCTTGCTTGGCTTGGCTTGCTTTCTTGTTTGGCAAGTTTAGAGCGCTGTGGTGACCAGCAGTAGTTATCTGTGTACATTAGGGTGGTTCTTAATATGAAATTAGCGATTTTATGCTGTCCCATCCCCAACAGCGCGGTGAATGATAGCACGTATAAATTTTGGCCCCAATTGGAGATTGATAAAGGATGTCGCACAGGGGTCAAAGTTCAGATTACCATATGAAGTTTCAACCTTTTTTATTTTTATTTTTTTTCAAATTTAAGCAATACCCAAAAATATAAATTTTGGTCCCGATCGGAGACTTTTAACCCTAATCCTCTAAAGTGAGCCTCTCAATTTCACTTTAAAGTTTAAAAGCGAATTATTCCTAAACCAAAAAAGCTTTTTGCCCGAAATTTTGGGTATTCCTCCATTTGTGTTCATAAATTATGAAATAATTTTTATCTTTGGGCTATTTATTTATTTTAACCATTTTTTTGCAATCGTATAAAATTGTAACGAAAAACCGAAAGTGAGCCTCAGAGACTCACCTTAAGTATCTTTATCGTAATAAGCTTACATTTCTAGAATTCAACTAAATTTTGAATCCGTCGTATTTCACCATAGATCTTTAGATCATATTATCGTCGGTCTCCTGCCAGAAACACGAATGTGAAAATTTTTTTAAGCACGATGTCTGCTCTTTATCGGGTATATATTGATGTAATAACAATTAATATTTGTATAAATTCTTGTGTAAACACGCATACATAATATGTACTTGTATGTACATAAGCATATATACAAATATTAATTGTTATTATATCAATATATACCCGATAAAGAGCAGGCATCGTGCTTAAAAAAATTTTCACATTCGTGTTTCTGGCAGGAGACCGACGATATGATGTCATAAAATTATGGAAAACGGTAAAGTGAGCAAAATATACTAAAAAAATTGTCATAAACCGCTATAAGAATGTAAAAAAATAATTCTGCATTCATTACTGCATAAATAAAAATAAAAAACAAATAACAAAATAATGTGTTTCAAAATTTCCCCATAGGTGAGCCTCAGAGTCTCACTTTCGGTTTTTCGTAACTTTTCAAAATTCGGAGATTAGGGTTAAGGGGTGTCGCACAGCGGTCAAAGTTCATATAATCATACGGGAACCCTGTGCGACAACCCTTAAGCATCTCCGATCGTGGCAAAAGTTTATATGTGGTAACTTCGACTATATTAGCATCGACACACGGGGTGAGGTTGATGAAATATGCTATTAAATTTGTCTCCATACATTTGGAGACCAGCCTAATATACACCACCCTATATACATACATATGTAAGTATGTACATTAGAGTGGCCCTTATTTTCGAAAGTCGGAAATTTGCAGGTGTTACCCCCTGATATGTTTTTGTTTAATAAAAAAATAATACCCTGAAAATTTTGGCCCGATTGAACAACTCTAACCCGTGCCACAACGAGTTGAAGTTGAAAAATTGGCAACATCACTTAGTAAGCGCTTCTTTTGGCTATGCCGTGATAAATATATGTATGTGCGTAGGTATACCCGAAAACCTAACTCTGAGATATTTACAAGTTTAAACTTTCATGAAATGAATCAAAATACTTTTATTATTTTGCTTTAGTAGCAAGAATCGTAGAAGATGTATGTACGTATGTAGATGACATTAAATGTTGGTTCTTACGTATAAAGCAACATAGTACAACAAAAAAATCAAACATTTCACTTAAGAATTATGTATTAATTTAAAATCGTAGTCTATATTATTTTCTTCCAATACAATAATTTTAAAACGTGCAACTGGTGAAGTCAGTTAACTGAAGCACATGCCACACATACCTTTTTAGCATATGTGAGACAAATTAGTTTTTTACAAACATAGCAAAAGTGAGTATCTGTCGGCATTGGGAAAGTTTGTGTCCGTATCATGGCCATTTTACGCGTAGTCAGTGTTACTACCGTTTGAAAATGATTCAGAAATATAATATCGAGACGGTCCAGCACTAGTCATGATAGAGTCCTCAATGTGGGGACCTCAGCTACGGCTATTTTTTGCTGGTTTTACTATGTGGATATTGGTCTTGAGAATTAAGTGTGTTATAGAAAAAAAATACCAAAATTGTCAGCAGCAAACGCTGGCGTAGTGAAATAACTCCCAAATAAAGTAACTCCAAAAAACAAGTGAAAAAACTACAAATATTTTCATACAAAATAGAACTTATTTCGTTATGAAATAACTCGCAGTGTGTTGGGACTTATTTCATTTCCTTCTTTGGGAGTTATTTCATTTCTTTTATTTGGGAGCTATTACACTGCTCTTCAAACACTTTCAATGGACTTTCAAGAGAATTAAAGTTCTGAATCGTATTTCCTTTTTGTGTATGCATGTACGAGAATGTACAATTACACTAATAGAGGGCACTTATTTTATAAATTTCCCATATAAATATGTATGTACGATTACATGAAAAATATGCATTTCTTAAATTGTTTGTATGTATACATATATGAGTAAATGAGTATCCATGACATTTCAGTACTTCAATATATAGAATATCAGTATATTTTGTTTATAAATAATTTATTTGTGGAGTGTAATAAATAACAACGTTGTAATCTACTAAAATTCAAAAATATAAGAGAATTCGTCCAATATAAACGTCCACTGAACCATATAATACATAGGTGGCCAGGATTTAAGCGTAAGGGAGTCACACGACAACAACATCAATAAAAATTGCAACAACCTTCTTCTCGGAATTTTAAAATATTATTTTGTCAAATAACGGTTTATTACAACAACATGTACTTATGAAGGCGTAAATACGCAATGAATGTCGGTCGATGCTGGACCGTTAGGTTTGAGTGCTGGCCGCGACGACGATTTCTGTGAAAAAAATAAATGTGCGTTAATATGTCGAAATTGATTTGCTTGTTGTTGGGAGCCACTCGGAGCCACAGCGATGTTGTTGGGAGACAAACGGAGTCACTGGAGCCATTGGCTGGCCATGTATGATATAATACTTGGTTCATTATTTCAACACACTGTGGCACGGGTTAACGTTGACCAATCAAGCAAATATTAAACAAGGCATATTTTCTTCGTATATGAAACCATTTCAGGGGGTAACGTCTCAAAAAAGTAGAAAAAAAATTTTCCCATAGGCTTAAGGGCCACTCTAATGTACATACATAAGTATGTGCATTTACTTACCTCCTTTTTGGCATCACTACCTTGCTCCACTGTGATGCTCGTGTTTGTCTTGGCGTGGCGAGATAAGTTGTTAAAGTTGCAAAAACATTTCGCACCGAAGCCAACGACGAAGACAAGTCCAGTTAAGATGAAGGAATGGTAGATTGTAGTAGATATGTGTTACCAACTGAAATCCCTACTGATTTGTGCGCGCAGGCGAAGACGCTTAAGAATACGCCGGCCAATGTCCAGTGGCCAAATGATGATGAGTGTGTCTGCGACGTGAGATGCTCGCAGTGACAACAGCAAGAACAACAACAAGCACAAAAGTGCAATGAAATCGCAGCTAAAGGCTTTGAGTTAATGAAAAATGATTTCAGTTTGGCCGGCGCCAATCGTTACGAATTTATTTTGTACGTAAATAAACAATGATTGTTCGTTTGCTGGATTTTTTTTTCTTGTTTGTGTTTGTTGTTATTTCTTATTTATTTATCTACTTACTCTTGTTGTTGTTGTCTTTTGTTGTTTTACAAATATGCAGGGTTGCGTGATTTTGATTTGACTGAATCACTAATCAAAAATATTTTCTGATTCTTGATTTAAAATATTTTCAAATCAAAGATAATTTTTATTTGTGATCCGTTTCAAAAAAGAATCTGAAATACCCTTTGATTCGTGATTCAAACTATTTTCAAATCAAAGATAAATTTTATTTGTGATTCGTTTCAAATATTTGATTCGAATAAAAATTTTGATTCGAATCAAAAATTTATTAAGAATCTTGATTCGAAATCAAGTTTGAATCAAGAAATTTGATTCGAATAAAAATTTTGATTCGAATCAAAAATTTGATTCGAATCGAAAATTTAGATATTTTTTGAATCAAGAATCAAAAAAGATTTTTGAATCAAGAATCAAAAAAGATTTTTGATTCTTTTGAGAAATGAATCACAAATCAAATTTATCTTTTCTTTGATTTGAAAATAGTTTGAATCACGAATCAAAGGGTATTTTTTATTCTTTTGAGAAATGAATCACAAATAAAAATTATCTTTGATTTGAAAATAATTTGAATCACGAATCGAGTTGATTCTTTATTTGAAAGTTGATTTGAAATCAAAATTGATTCGAATCACGCACCGCTGCAAATATGACCATACATGTGTGTGTGTGTATGTGCAGTTCAATGTTCGTTCATCGTTGCTGTTTGTTTTCGGTGCGAGTTCGTGATAACTGTCTCGACCAGAGCACACCAAACGTCAAAATACTTCGATATCTGTCTTGCAACGAACACGGCGATAATATCGATTAACAACAACAATAACAACAACCAACAGCAACGAAATCTTTGACTTGTTTTTGGCAAAATATTGACTGGTTTGTTGGTAAAGTAAAAAACACGTTAATAAAAACCGTAATGTCAGCGCTGTGGCGGGCGGCGGCTGACTGTTGGCTGCTCTGGCTCTGGCTATATTGGCTTGACTGCGGTGGTAAGGGACGACGTGCCCTGCATGTGCGCAGCTACTTCTTGTTATTATTGCTGTTGCTGCTGTCAATTGCATTTCGAATTCATCTTTATTTATTTCGCCATTTTGCCTTCGCAACAATTCCCCGTTTTTTGGCTCGCATTTTTTTGTTATTTGTTGTTGGTGTGATCTGTTTCTGTTTCGCGTGGGTTTGGTTTGTTTCGCGCGTCTCGACGGAGGACCGCGCGTTTTTTGCTCGTTCGCGTTCTGTTGCAAGTTTTTCCATTTTTTCTTTTTTCACAATTTTGTTATCTGCACTTTTTGCTGCTGTCCTGTCACACTTATTTTGCACTTCTTGCAAATGTCACACAAAATGCTGTCGGTGGCAAGTTGTCGGTTGCATGGATCAAAGCATCAAACTATTTTTGACGCTTTTTGTTGTTTGCTTGTCGCTGTTGTTGTTGTGATTGCTTGGCAACCTCGCATTTTTCAGCAAGCGGTGCTTTGTGGCTTTTGACGTTGCAACACAGCGCTGCTGTCACTATATTGGTTGCTATTTACTGTCATACGTATTTCTATGTAGTACTTTTGTATGCATATGTAGGTGTGCACAATTCTCCCATCTCCATTTCTTCCTGCATTCGGGCATTTCCCGTTTGCAATCAGTTTGATTATTCATTTCATTTCGTTGCTGCATTTCGTCTTTACCAATTCCAACTCAATAAAATGGTATTGCATTTATATAAACGAATGTTTGGCTGGTTAAAGTTATCATATTACAGCAAATTCGAAACCTTGCCACATTTGCTGTTAATACGTATGACCTCGCCGAACTTGGCCATTCTCGCCTTTCATTGGGACCCCCTGTTCGATTGCCATTTGCGTCACCTGCCGGCGCAATTGCCTTATTGCACTCCCTCCAACCCTTTCGCAGCACTTGCGTTTGTTCGTTTGTTCTCATTTAATGTCTTTTAATACTCAATTTCCTTTTACGGTTGCATGCCACATTAGCTTCTTTGCAAAGCGCAATACATCAACGGCTACGTTGGGCTTCTAATTGACTTAACTTCTTTAGCTTCAGGTTGCTGTGTTGTCGTATTTCCCATCGCATGTGCCGTTAATTCTTCAATTGTTTGTTTGTTGAACTTCTTAAAAGTTGGTAGCGGTTCTCAGTTTCTTTCCGCCGCACAAACGACCGGCCGTTCGTCCGTTGCTCTCTGTATCAGTTTGCAACGTTGCAAAATCCGCTGTCGCACGTTCTTCAGCTCACGACGGAGTATCATTACACTTTTCGCGTTGCACCTGGAGCTGGCTGAGCTATTCTGGATCATTGAATTTAACCTTTTGGTATCCGGGAAGTATTTTTCTGCAATTTACAACTTTTTTGCTGCTTGATAGCTTAAATTTCGATTTGAATAGAAAGAAAAGTGAGTCAAATGAGTAAGAAGACAATTACGAATGGCTTCGGATGTCTTGCCATCGATTGCTGCAAATATTCATTTATGTGTGTATTAAAGTAATGGTTTACGATCTTTTTTTATTTGTTTACATACACACGTACAGGTTGTTCGTTAACTAAATTCCCACAAAGTGGCCGAGCACTCATTATTCGGTTTCCGGAGTTTTAGGAAGTGAAAGGCCAAAACTAAGTTTAGGCATAAAATGGAAGGAAGAGATAGAGATAGAGATAGAGAGTTATTTCATTTTTTTAAGCAATTTTTGGTGGGACTTATTTCGTTTTTAAAAGTAAGACTTATTTCGTGGGAGTTATTTCATAGACCCAGAGATATATATAGAGATGGAGATAGAAATAGGAATAGAGATAGAGTTAGATATATGTATGTAGATAAAACTTCTGGGGCGCTCCCATAATAGAGAAGTGTATACTCTTTCCATTTACTAAAAAAACTAACACTTAAGTGATTTGACATTTTTTCGAATCTATAATATTTTCTTATGCATAACTAAAGAACAATTCCAAACGTAAATCCAAGGCCACTTATCTAATTAAGGCATATTTATCCTACCTTCTCTTTATTACCTACAATATCACTAAAAATTTTGACAATTAATCAGTCATGCTAATAAATTTTAAAAACTAATTTTTTAGCCACCCATTTGTTCATTCCTTAGTTGCTGTGAAAATTATATTTTTACGATAATTTGCAATGTTTTACAAAAGAGCTCATTATAAGTACATTTCGATTTCCTCTTATCGTTTCACTTACTTGTGACTCAGCAAACTGTGCGGCTCACACCCACACTCGTCGGCGCATGCAAACATACATATGTACATATTGTATGGACCCTGCAGGGAACTCAATAACTATTGAGCAAAATTTCTAGTTCAGAACTAGCGAAAAGGCGTCAAAAAGGAACTAGATCAATTGTAGTTAGACCCTCACCAGTTCAGAAAGAGTCACTCAGACCATTATAAGAAACACTTTGATTTGTATGCAATTTCGAAGTGACAAAAATTCTATGAAAATTTTTCGTTCGTTCAATTGCCGTCGGTTTTGTATATTTTTGCAATTCTCAGATCTTTAATGAAGCATTTTATATAAAGAGTTTTCCATTTGCATCTTTTATGAAATGAAATGTTCCTCTAATTATGGTTTTCCGATCCCTCGGGCTTATTTTTAATTTTTTTTTTTACTTTGGAGTAAGCGGAAAAATCCAATTAGCTCATACAGCGATGGTAGATGTGATAGCTATTTCGAAGAAAAACCACTTTCTTCATCATCAGACATCTTCTCGGGAGCACACCAGGCTTTGAACCAACCTACGCTCCAACCATCAGTAGTCGAATATTAGCGAAACGCTAAGCACTGCGGCTACCGATGGTCCTGCTGAGCTGTTGGATTTTTCACTTATATATGATGAAGAAAGTGGTTTTTCGCAATTATAAAAACTAGCCGGACCCGTGCGCATCTTGCGCAAAAAATAACAAAACATACCTGGCGCCAGTCGGTATGGTTTGTGCTGTCACGCCCATTTTAAAAAACTTATTATTTATTTGGTTTGGTGGACCTTATGGAACTTTCAATGAATTACCTAGATATATGTTTGACAAAGATATCGCATAAAATGTTTTTATTATTGCTATATAGGTATATGCAATATATTTTTATATATTTTATATATATTTTTATGTGTGTATGTGGTTCTTGCCGACTTGGGTAATTTTTTTCCACACGTTTGCCTTGGCTTAATCGATTTATCTGCTACAGTTCCTGAGTTTTGATTTATAAATCTTTGAAAATTTGCTACTCTTGGCCCATTTTTCAAAATTTCAGCACGTTTCCTCATAACTGCATAACGAAATTTCACCACTGAATTATCATGTTTTACGTGCTTTTCGAAATACACACATATGCCTTATTTTCAATCCCAATTTTCTCTGTTCCCATTAGAATCTATGTACCAAATTTCATTAAAATATTTCTATTTTTGCGCAAGTTAGAGTGTATACGGCCGGACGGACGGACATGGTTCAATCATTTTTTTCATCCTGATCGTTTTGATATACTCTTATATACTAAGGTGGAGTGAAAATTTTTTTTTGGAAATTCAATTTGTTCCAAAGCCAGAACGGCAACTTTCTAGCCCAGTAATAAGCCTTTAAAATTTTATTGACCTACTCGCATGTTTAGAGGTGCCCTCAGCCCCACAAAGTTGAAAAAATAGCACGATCTGGTACAAATCGTCGTACCATACGAAAACTAATATCAGATTTTTTTTGGCTGACGAAAAGTAAAAAGTTCAAGTTTTGGCCGACGAAAAGTAATAAAATCGAGTTTTGGCTGACGAAAAGTAATAAAATATACTTTTGGCTGACGAAAACTATCAATTTCGTTTAAACAACAACAATTTTAATGTAAAAACAGTATATAATTACTGATACTTTTCGTCAGACAAAAGTCGATTTTATTACTTTTCGTCAGCCAAAACTCGATTTTATTACTTTTCGTCGGCCAAAAGTCAAATTTTCTACTTTTCGTACAGAATTTTTTTATTGATAGCTTTCGCCAGAAATTTTAAATATGTTAGTTTTCGTATGGTACGACGAAATGTGAAATTTCTACAATTATGAAATAAAAAAAACCAAGTATGAGGATTGATAAACAGGCTAAGTTGAGTATAAAAGTGAATTTTTTTTTGGAAACAACAACAACCAAAGTTATTAAAGGTCAAAGTTTATTTTATGCATTTTTTAAATTGCAATTACTTAAAAACTACTGAACCGATTTAAAATATTTTTATACCTTTCGATAGGCATTTTGAATCCCGTTTGATATACATTTTATGTGGGTTCCATAACACTCCACGCTGCGGGGGTAAACCCCCCTTTACCCCCCTTACTTTTCATATAAAGTACCACGCCCAATAAAACACCGTTTCGCATGCATAGCTAATTTATACCTTTAAAACGATGCCTTACTTATTAAGTTTGGTAAATTATGTGAGCAGAAAAAGGGATATTTGCAAAAAAACCAATTAGAAATAATATATACTAGCTGGACCCATGCGCATCTTGCGCAAAAAATAATAAAACATACGGCGCCAGTCGATATAGTTTCTGCTCTAACGCCTATTTTAAAAAACTTATATTTATTTGGTTTTATGTCTACAGTGGAACTTATGGAATTTTCAATGAATTACTTATGTATATGTTTGGCAAACATATCGCATAAAATGTTCTATTCTACCTACATATATATATGTATGCTTATTATATTTTTATATATTTTACATATATTTTTATTTATACATATGTACATACGTGGTCCCTGCCGACTTGGGTAATTTTTTTTTCCACACGTTTGCTTTGGCAAGCACATCAGTAGTCCAAGCTTACTCGAATTATCTGTTACAGTTCTTGAGTTTTTACTTATAAATCTTTGAAAATTTGCTCCTCTTGGCCCATTTTTCAAAATTTCAGCACGTTTCCTCATAACGGCATAACGTCAATTTGTTCCAAAGCCAGAACGGCACCTTTCTAGCCCAGAAATAAGCCTGTAAAATTTTATTGACCGACTCGCATGTTTGGAGATGCCCCCAGCCCCACAAAGTTGAAAAAAATAGCACGATCTGGTACAAATGTGAAATTTCTAAAATTATGAAAACAAAAAAACGAAGTATGAGGATTGATAAACAGCCTAAGTTGAGTATTAAAGTGAATTTTTTTTTTGGAAGCAACAACAACAAAAGTTATTAAAGGTCAAAATTTATATTATGCATTTTTAAATTGCAATTACTTAAAAACTACTTAACCGATTTCGAATGTTTGTATACCATTGGATAGGTATTTTGATTCCCTTTAATTTGATATACATTTTATGTGGGTTCCATAACACTCCCCGCTGCGGGGGTCAACCCCCCCTTTTACCCCCCTTACTTTTAATATAAAGTACCACGCCCAATAAAACACCGTTTCGCATGCATAGCTAATTAATACCTTTAAAACGATGCCTTACTTATTAATTTTGGTAAATTATGTGAGCAGAAAAAGGGATATTTATAAAACACCAATTAGAAATAATATATAATGATATGATTTGGGTAATTTCAAGCTTTTTTGCCCAAGAAACCATATTTCTAAAATAAACTTCGAACCAGAGCTTTTTACGATCTATTTCCAACTGTTCTATATATTTTAAAATAACTCGGTAACCAATACTTTGATTCTTTTGATTTTTTCGGCATCAGTTAGGAAACTTATTTGGCATATTATGGTGGTTTATGAAGGAAATAAAGTTCTCCCGCAATTCGCGGAACAACCCGATTTTCATGCGAATATAATACGGAAATCTATACCTAAATTTTTTCCTTAATATATTAAAATTTAGAGGTCGTGCAAATGCCTCCAAATTTCTTTCTCCTTTTATATCAGTGATGATACATAATTTTTTTCAAAGTCCTTAATGAACAAGAAAAACATTTCTTATCATTAAAAAATGGAACATATGTTTGTTGGGCTTTATTTTTTGGTCCACCTTAATGCCATAGACACATTAAATAAACAAACAAACCAAAGAGGCAACAAGGTTTTGCGAATACTTCATAACATGGTTATTATTATGTTCTATTCTATCGTGGCGAATAGTATACACTAATCGCTCCAACAGAGCAAATAGAAATAGTATTTGTATTCCAAATGCAAAGTATGGGTTATATTCGTATCTGCATTGAAATTGTGCTGTGACTAATTGTACAATGCATAGAGTATTCGAAAATATAGAAGAGGCAAATGGTATTGTGCAGAGGTCTAATATACATACATCGCTATCTGCCTTACGGCTAAGTGTGCAAAATCAATGCCTAGAAGTAAAAAAAAAGAATAAAATTTAGCTGAAATTGAAGGCAAGCAGAAATTAAGGGTATATTTACATATACACATACATATACACGTACATGTGTGTACATAAAACGTCTGTAATTTAAGACAACATTGTATTATCTAATGCAAATAAAACCTTCAGCAATTTAATTCTCATTCAAAATACGTTTTCGTTATTCCTAATCAATTTGATTTGATTCTGAACGATTTAAACGATAAATCGTAATGGAAAAGCGTTTAAATTATGGATTACCGAAACACACATACCTACAAACTTAAAAATTCTAGCGCATACGCACGAGCACACCCAATGCCTCTGGCCACACATTTTTCCATTACAAAGTCGCCACTTTTGGCAAAAGTAAGTCGGTATCTTCTTCGCAGAGCTTTGCCATTTAATCCACTTCATCGGCCCAACGTCTTGCCTTTGGCCTTTGGCATTGACTGTAGGCATGGGTAACACTGCGCTGCGCGGCGCAATTGCGCTAACACCAACCCTGGCGTTATTGCGCTAACTCCGATTTGGGAAATGCGCCAACTCAATATAGCGCCACCCCAATATAGCGCCAACTCAATATTGCGCCAACTCAATTTTGTAATATAAAACCGACTCAATTTCGTGCGCTAACACCAGCACCAATATAGCGCTAGTGTAAAATGGCGCAACCACAACGCCAATAACAGCACCATAGTATATGTATACGTATGACACCGTCACAATTATGAATGCTTGATAATGATCTAAGTGACTCTAATTTCCAGCATATTTTCACAAATATACGGAATATGTTTCCAAATGATTATGAAAATTTAAATTAATTGTGCCCTCGTAAATGTAAGCAGAATTGCGCCAAAAGAAATAAAACGGGGATGGTGAACAGTAACAAGCGAAAAAATGTTATTTATCGATTATTCCATGACAATTGCGCTAAAGGTGTTATTGCGCCAGTACCGTGAGTTGGCGCCAAGAGTGGCGCTGGAGTTATTGTATCAGCGCCAAAAAAATTGCGCCATTACCCATGGCTAATTGACTGCCAGTCTGTCTGTATGTTTGTCTTGCTTGTCAGCATTTGTGTTGTTGTCCGTCGTTATACTATCTAGGTATGTATACATATATACATATGTGTGTATATACATATCCTTAGGCCAAGTTGATTGTTTTTTAGGCAATTCAGGGGTTACCCTCCTCGTTTTCGCTTCCTCTACTTTCTGGTTCGCACCTAAGTGCCCTTTTAGCTCTTTAATTTGAGCCACGTATTTAACTACATATGTATGTATGTATGTATGTACGTGTGTTTATGTGTCTGCTTATTTCCTTTTTTCTGTATTGCTTTTGTTTTCCTTCGACTACGCCCACATTCGTTGTTTGAGTGGTTGCCACCACCGAAAATTTCACTTTGGCTTCTTCTTTGTGCTTTAACTCAAATTATTGGCATATGTCGGCATCTTGTGTACGAAAAATATACCTCACTATCTGCTCTGCCCTTCTCTTTCATGGCCTAGTTCTTTCCTTCCGATGTATTAGCTTTGAATGGCAGTGCTATTCGCGTAACCCTTTTTTCTGGTGCATGCATATCAGCGTTGCCGTTGAAAAATTTTCGTGGTGGCTAGATTTGATTTAATTTGTGGCTAAAATGGCTAAAAAATTTGGTTTGTGGCTAAAAATGGTGGCTAAAAAAATTTGTTTCAAATTAACTTGTTTTAAATTTATTTTTCAAATTCAGGCACAAAAGTATTGCATGCAATATAAGGAAAAAATCATAAATTTGTGTAGAAATAAAATATTCATACATACATATCTAGTATCACATTCAATATCTATCATTATGTTGTCATCACTAATTGAATCTTTCTCTTCATAAATTAATTCTTTCTTCATTAATTTAATGAGATCTTCTGTTATTTCAAATTCATTGCAACATTGTTTTACATTCTTTAAGCATAATCTTATTCATTAGGGAAAATGTTCTTTCCACTTCGGCGTTGCTAAGTGGTAGAAGTAGCAAACAATATACAAAGTCAGTTAGATCCTTATACGGACTTTCATGGACAGCCTACTATTCCACTAGCGAGTATCAACAGGCATTTATCGATAGTTGCGTTACTTGTTTTTTTTTTTAACACTTAAATCGATTTGTGATAATCGCTGAATTGAATTAGCGTTACCACATCCTTCCTATGTGGAAAATTATGGTTCAATACAAGCGGTGGCTAAAAACGTGGCTAGTGGCAAAACCGAAATTTTAGTGGCTAAAAAAGCACGGCGGTGGCTAAATCTAGCCACAAAATGGCTAAAACGGCAACGCTGATGCATATGTAGGTCCTGGTATGTACTAAGTGTGTGTAGATGAATTAACCCAACAGTGAGTTAACCCAGTAGTGTATTGAGCCAACTCACTCTACAGCACTTGAATATTTTCTTAAAATTTTACTTAGTTTCGCTGAATCATACAAATCCTTTTATTACAATACAGTAGAAATCCTCAGCGGTAATTTTTGTACCGGCACACCTTGACATAGAATACTCGAACTCACCATACGAGGTGAGCATATAGATTTTCGGAAGGTTTAGGTCCCAATAGTAAAACGAGGTAGTAACAATCTCTTTTTCAGTGTCTACACCTTTTCCAGATTGAAATCAGAAAACGCCAATTGGATTTCAGAATAGGTAATTGGATTTCAGAATTTGTCATTTGGATTTAAGAATAGTTATCTGGATTTCAGAATCTGTTAATTGGATTTCAGAATAGGCAATTCGATTTCAGAAAATGAAAATTGGATTTCAGAATAAGTAATTGGATTTCAGAATGTGTGAATTGGATTTGAGAAATAGACAATTGGATTTCAGAAAACGAAAATTGGATTTATTTCGTAAAGTTGGAAAATAATTTGTAAGTTCAATTCAGGTTATAAATTCATATAACTTATGTACTACAGATACAATTCAAAATAAGAGATTACGCAGTTATCGCGAAACTCCATTTTTAAAAATACAATTACAACTGAACGGCATAAAAATAATATAATAATACAATGGCGCTATTATAACTCTGACGAGTTTTATGGCCGAGCTTCTCTCCCAATTCGAGGTGTGCTCCTTTTTGTTTTTCCTACTAATTGGGTGGACCTACAGTTTTATGCCGGCTCCGAACGGCGAATGCATTTTTTTGTGAGAGGCTTTTTCATGGCAGAAATACTCTCGGAGGGAATGCCGCCCACTGCCGAGAGGTGACCGCTGCTCTTAAAAAACCCAATAATTGGATTTTTACTAATTAGAAAAATTTGTTTGGCTCGGACCGTGGTTTGAACCCGAGACCTCTGGCATAGCAGGCGAGCACTCTACCCACTGCACCACAGCGGCCACTGTGGCATAAAATTACGAATTAATTTATTTCATAGTAAATAATTTTTGCATTTTCCATGGCCTTCTTTATACATAATCAAGTATTTACATGGCAAAAATAGTTCGAAAGGTATTTTCTGAAATCCAATTCTCTATTTCTGAAATCCAATTCACACGTTCTGAAATCCAATTACCTATTCTGAAATCCAATTTCCTATTCTGAAATCCAATTAACAGATTCTGAAATCCAGATAACTATTCTTAAATTCAAATGACAAATTCTGAAATCCAATTACCTATTCTGAAATCCAATTGGTGTTTTCTGAAATACCATTGGAGTTTTCTGAATTCAATCTGGAAAAGGTGTAGAAGGCCTTACTATCTGCTTTATTTCTTAATTTTTTTTTTGTGTAAACGGTGCAAATTGCAAAGCCCTGAACTTTCGCTTCCGAAAGGAATAATTTTGTATCAGTATTTTAATGGCTTTTGAAAGCTTATGCGCTTAACCACTTGCCAAATCGCTCCTCGAAGAATTAAGATGAAATACTGTAACCAATGACAATTTGACTATTGCGTCTATATGATAGTAGCTAAAATTTTAAAAATAAAATAATTTTACTGCCTACTGCTGTCAATGGCGCCCTTTGCTCTGAAACAAAAGCCTTTATCTCAAACATTTACTCATTTTAGTCATTGCGAAATTCCATCTGTACTTGCTTACTGGTATATATACTTAATAATATACTAACTGTATATATGTATGTAATTTTATGTATGTACAAACATATGTACGCACATTTGCATACAAATTGTAGTCGCTTTTAGCAATTTCTCGTCAAATGTTTTTTACACCCGTAGCATATGTAAAACATTTTGTATTTTTATTATTTGCTGAGGCGCATGTAAGGATATTTTGCATAAGTTTTAAGCTTTTTATTGATTAAATATGTAAATAGATTTGATGTACATATGTAAATATCATACATATATAAATACATACTATTTACTATGTAGATAATTTGGCCAATCAGAAATGCCGCATCAGCCAGTCATTACTACTTTATATCAGAGAAAAAATTTAAAGTAACTATTTATTTAAAGTAACTATTTTGAAGATTGAAACACTTGTTTCGTCCTCAATCCGCTTGCCAAACCCGATGATATCGATGCCCACTCTAATTTTATATCGAAAATCTATCGAATTCTCACACAGACCAAAACAAAGACGCAAAAATAAGCAAACATACAAACATTTAAGAAGAACAGCAAAGAGAAATGTTAAACTGAATAACGATCAGCCACGTGGAGACGGGTTATTTAGCGAGATGTTTCGCTGGCGAATCCAGTTATCTGGACACGGGCTTTTAAAGGCCTTGCAGTCCTATACGATTACAGCAAAACTTTTGGAACAACAGTGATAAACACTCTAAAGCAAGAAAAAACTGTAACCGGAATGTGTTCTTGCCCAATAAAAATATTCTGGCACAGAACTTTACCAAACGGAAGAAGTTCAAGACACTTGTATTTCGAAAAATAAAATAATAATTGACGTATTGCTTCGAAAAGAGAACTGTTATTAGTCGCACAATTGTGAACTGTCAGAAAAATTACCAAAATAAACAAAGCTTTGTAAATGCACAAATTTTGCCACTTAACTGGTAGTCTTACAAATTATTTTCAGTATCATTCACAATAGTTTGATAAATTAACTTGGCAGCACTGCGATAAAAGTCGAATGTTGCTACGTGAGTTGGAATCAGCTAGAATGACCAAACGAATTCTTTTTGCTAGTGGTGCAGTGGGTAGAGTGCTCGCCTGCTATGCCAGAGGTCTCGGGTTCAAACCCCAGTCCGAGCAAACACCAAAAAAATTTTTCTAATTAGTAAAAATGCAATTATTGGGTTTTCTAAGAGCAGCGGTCACCTCTGGGCAGTGGGCGGCGAGTGTATTTCTGCCGTGAAAAAGCTTCTCACAAAAAAATGCATTCGCCGTTCGGAGCCGGCATAAAACTGTAGGTCCACCCAATTAGTAGGAAAAACAGAAGGAGCACACCTCAAATTACGAGAGAAGCTCGGCCATAAAACTCGTCAGAGTTATAATAGCGCCATTGTATTATTATTATATAAGAAAAAGCGTTTAATATAAGATTTTCGTTGATTAGCCAGGTACCTAATTGAAATGGCGTTATATATACATAAATGTATACAGACATACATAGCCATATACAACTCTTACTTAGAACAGCTGTAGTTATTATCTGAAAGATGAAATTGTAAGCATCTGTTCTCGAATACGATTTTTGATTAACCTTTTTTATTATATCCTCCATAAAATAAGTTAATTTGATCAATTCCTTTATAATTTAACGTAAAAAAATTTAATGAAAAAGATTATTCTCACGCCTCATCGTAACTTCAGCCATGCTATCCATCGTATCCATCGGATCATGTCAGTTGCGTCAGCTGTTTGTCCATCATTCGTTTATTATCCTTTCCAGATGTTGCTGTTGAAATTGCCTTTATAAGCGAATATTCGTAACATATGAAAATATGTGTATACATACATACATATGTATATTTATACATATGTATATCTGCTTAATAAACAAGTAAAATAAAACATCTCACGTTGTAAATATGTATATACATATGCTTTTTGTATGTTAATATCCTCACTTGTGAAGAAGTTTTTGATGTGTAAACATCTTTGCAGTAGCTACGAGTGATTTCGAAAAACAGGTAAAGTTTACGCGTAAACGTAAATGACCTTTGTGTTAGTGCACTGCTGCGTCCGTGTGAATCGCTTGGCACTGTCAGTGGTAGGTAGGTAGATAGACATGTACTTACAAATGCTTGCATGCATAGCCGTGCAAATGCAAATATCAACAACAACAGCAACGAAGCGAAGTTGTTGTTGTTGTTGTTTTCTGCAACAATGCGACAAATAGGCAAAATAAAAAGGACCAACTTGTTTGAACATGTATGCAAATTTGTGGATATGCACACCTACATCTACCTACCTAATTTTCTATGCAAAATTGGTATCAAATGAAAGGTTTTGAGCAGGACTTCGATATGAAGCTCTTTTCATTGTGACCCCTAGGCCGGGTCTCCAGATATGGGTCAAAAGGAGGGCCCGGATGATCCTTGAATGTTTCTGAGCAATATTGGTATCAAATGAAAGGTTTTGAGCAGGACTTCGATATGAAGCTCTTTTCATTGTGACAGGGGCTCAAGATATGGATCAAAGGAAGAACCCGGATGATCCTTGAATGTTTCTGAGCAATATTGGGATCAAATGAAAGGTTTTGAGTAGGACTTCGATATGAAGCTCTATTCATTGTGACACCTAGGCCGGGTCTCCAGATATGGATCAAAAGGAGGACCCGGATGATCCTTGAATATTTCTCAGCAATATTGGTATCGAATGAAAGGTTTTGAGCAGGACTTCGATATGAAGCTCTTTTCATTGTGACCCCTAGGCCGGGTCTCCAGATATGGGTCAAAAGGAGAACCCGGATGATCCTTGAATGGTTCTGAGCAATATTGGTATCAAATGAAAGGTTTTGAGCAGGATTTCGATATGAAGCTCTTTTCATTGTGACAGGGGCTCAAGATATGGATCAAAGGAAGAACCCGGATGATCCTTGAATGTTTCTGAGCAATATTGGGATCAAATGAAAGGTTTTGAGTAGGACTTCGATATGAAGCTCTATTCATTGTGACACCTAGGCCGGGTCTCCAGATATGGATCAAAAGGAGGACCCGGATGATCCTTGAATATATCTCAGCAATATTGGTATCGAATGAAAGGTTTTGAGCAGGACTTCGATATGAAGCTCTTTTCATTGTGACCCCTAGGCCGGGTCTCCAGATATGGGTCAAAAGGAGAACCCGGATGATCCTTGAATGTTTCTGAGCAATATTGGTATCAAATGAAAGGTTTTGAGCATGACTTCTATATGAAGCTCTATTCATTGTGACAGGGGCTCAAGATATGGGTCAAAAGAAGGACCCGGATGATCCTTGAATGTTTCTAAGCAATATTGGTATCAAATGAAAGGTTTTGAGCAGGACTTCGATATGAAGCTCTTTTCATTGTGACCCCTAGGCCGGGTCTCCAGATATGGGTCAAACGTGGACTCGGATGATCTTGCATGTTTCTGAGCAATACAAAACAAAACAACATAAAAAATCAAAAGTCAAAAACCAAAACAAACAAAAACAAAAAAAAAAAAAAATACTAGCTGTCACAATGACAACAAAAAATTACAAGACGATAGTCGCCTTTTAATCCATAGAAAGCCAGGAAAAAAGGAATAAGGAAAAGGGAATAAATATCCGATTTCGAAACAGTTTACACATCAATATTCATGAATACCCGTTATTCACGCTTTAATTTTTTTTTTATCCTTTGAAAGATGCTTGCAAAACTTGTAGATGAATAAAAAATATATTTTTGTGTGTAGTAGGGAAATATGTATACATATGTTTGTATCATGTTTATAATAGTCAGCATCGCCTGATGTATCATTCGTTCATTTTATTTTCATTTTTTTTTTGTTTTGCAATCGAGAATTTTTCGGACATTGCCATCTTTTGCCATGTCCAAGCGCTCCTTTCTTTCTTCCATTCCTTCTTCCTCCATACCCATGTGTGTGCGATTATTAATCGTTGCCAACAACAATGCCCGCCCGTTGATACCGATATCGATACCTACATATCTCATTTTCTTCTTCTTCATATCTGACGTAGGGGAGTTGCCCCCGTTTTTTGGTGTAGTTTACAAGGCATTGCCAGCGTCTCAATTGACTTTTTCTGTTTGGTTTCCTTGTGTTTTTGTTTTTGGCTAGTTATCCCCTTGCCCAGTCGCTCGTCGCGCTTGTCGTTGCTAACTTTTCGAGCATCCAATTCGCACACGAATAGCCACCAGTTATTAGATATGCGCATCTGGTAGTTATAACATTTTTTTTCTGTTACTGACAACGATAACTAGCCCTTGTTGCTTGATTTGCTGGCTTTGCTTTCTACTCGTGCGCTGCTCAGTGACAGTTAAACTTTGTCCATCTTTCATTCATCTTCCATAATTTCTTTTGAAAGTTTTGGATTTTAAGTTTCTTCTTTGACTTGCAGTGAGAGCACACTGTGTTTATAAATTTATGTGTATATTTATTTTGAACTCATGTGCCTCAGCGTACTGCACAAGCTGATTCATTTACGTTGCCAAGTGAGTATCAAGTATCTGGCTTAAACTCATCGCTTAACAGAAAGTGAATACATTCGTTGCTTGAAGGAAATAGATCAGAGCAAAAGTTGCCACGCCTTGCATTGATATGGTAATACAGAAAACTTTATAACCAAGATAAATGCATATCCGCGAAGCACTCCACATGGAGTACTTCCTGTGTGCCTTCTCGTGAAGCGAGTTGGCAAGGTGATAGATAAGCATACCCTGGCAGCCATCGGTGGCTAAAAAACTCGGTTTTATTTGTAACCCGTTTTTATGTAACAGTTACACAGACGAGAAAGTTACTGGTATTTTTGAATGGAGAAGTGCGGATTTAACCGACATATCGTCGCCTGAGAAAACGAATGTCGTATGTAGCAAAACATAGTTTCGAGAAAATCGACTTTGAAGTTTAAATTGGAAATTCTCAAAAACTGTATAACAGATTTTTCTGTTATTTGGACGAGCCGTAGAGAGTATTATATATTTTGACTTGCAATTTGCAAAAGTTGGATATCTTTAAAATTATGGGAGATACACGACTTTTCATTCAGTATGCATTTGTCGTATGTGACATCTGAGCACCAATACCTGTTTATGATAGCACATACGACAAAAATTCTTCTCTTTTTTCAAACCGGAATGGTTATGAGGCTCACATTTTTTGAGATATCGACTTGAAATTTGGCAGTTGCATATAGTTTGATGATACTTTGATCATTTGTCGGAATCCACCACATCGGACTAATATAAGATATAGCTCCTATACAACTGATTGTTCAGATATAGCTGTTTTCGGGTATAACTTCTTTATTTGAGGAGATCAGGATATGAAACTTTGAAGTAGTTGTACCCATATGGATCTAATAAATGTCAATAAAATTTGTTAAGATCGGACCACTATAGCATATAGCTCCCATACAACTGATTGTTCAGATATGGACATTTTGGGATATAACTTCTCCATGTAAAGAGATAAGGGCATGAAACTTTGAAGTATTTGTACCCACATGGACATAATAATAGTCACCGAAATTTGTCAAGATCGGACCACTATAACATATAGCTCCCATACAACTGATTGTTCAGATATGGACATTTTGCGATATAACTTCTCCATTTTAACAGATAAGGGCATGAAACTTTGAGGTATTTGTACCCATATGGACCTAATAAATGTCACCGAAATTTGTCAAGAGGGTATAACTTCCATATTTAAGGATCAAATTATACTAAACTTTGCAGTAATTGGTATTATACTACAATAAAATATGTCAGTGAAAATCATTCAGATCGGATCACTATAACCTATAGCTCCGATACCATATTTTGGTTTATTCTCAGTAGCTCAGCGGCACATACGACATTTGCTTAAAATAAACAAAAACGAATTTATATGGAAATTTGTCGTATGTATGTTACATACGACAAAAGCTTACCCAAATGGTAGTAATTTTGTAACATACGACAAATGCATACTAAATAACTCAAAGACTAAAAGAGATAGAAAAAAATGGATTGGAAAAATTAAAAGATTAGGTCCGATTTAGTTAATCTGCATCAATAACTAGAAATCGTCGATTTTCACATACGACATTCGTTTTCTCAGGCGACGATATATTAACTCTTTCGCTCTCCCTCTCTCTCTCTCTTTCTCTTTGTTAATTGCATATGTAGATATCGGCTATTTATTGCATAATTTTAGGCGGAGATTTTCATTGTCCATTCGTAAGTGAAAGCGTAAGATTTTTACGTATTTTAGGCTTGAAATTTTACGCAGCTTTTTGCAACTCTCTAATAACTAACTACATATGTATGTATATCAACGTTTTTTATTTCTTTTTTTCTTCATACACGAACATATGTACATATGTATTGTACGTACGTACCCTGTAGGGAAAATCTCTAGTTCCGAACTAGGTCGCTTATGGCCTGGTTATGCTTACAATGCTGCTGGTCGAGCACCGTGTAATTGTTGTTGTGCACTCCGACGGTGAGAGAATTTTCGGACTCTCACATCCAGCAAATCTGCTGTGTGAAACATGCAGCCAGCAGTCGAGGTTTCGGGGGTAATAATGTGTTATGTTGTGTATGTGCTCAGTAATAATCACGAAATGTTTCCGATTTTGATTGGCAATTAACATTGGTACCATAACAGGGTTGCGTGATTTTGATTTGACTGAATCACTAATCAAAAATATTTTCTGATTCTTGATTTAAAATATTTTCAAATAAAAGATAATTTTTATTTGTGATTCGTTTCAAAAAAAAATCAGAAATACCCTTTGATTCGTGATTCAAACTATTTTCAAATCAAAGATAAATTTTATTTGTGATTCGTTTCACAAAAGAATCAGAAATACCCTTTGATTCGTGATTCAAACTATTTTCAAATCAAAGATAAAATTGATTTGTGATTCATTTCTCAAAAGAATCAAAAATCTTTTTTGATTCTTGATTCAAACTTGATTTCGAATCAAGATTCTTAATGAATTTTTGATTCGAATCAAATTTTTGATTCGAATAAAATTTTTGATTCGAATAAAATTTTTGATTCGAATCAAATTTTTGATTCGAATAAAATTTTTGATTCGAATAAAATTTTTGATTCGAATCAAACTTTTGATTCGAATCAAAAATTATTTTGAATCAAAACTTTATTTCATATAAAAAATACTTTAGTACGTGATCCCACCACCCCCGCGAGTTGAAATGCAAAAAATCTAAAATTTCAACAAACGTCTGCGTTGTATGGGAGGAAATGCAAGCAGATTTTCGCAGTTGCTTTAGCCAAGCACTTGCGCATACATATGTATGTATATACTTACATACATATATATAACGAATAAATGAATGAAAGGATGAATGAATTATGGTTGGGTGTATGCATACAAAAGAATCCCTGCAAGAAAGCCGAGTACTCCATGCACGCGTGTATAGAGTACTCGCTATGGACCAACCGAGTACTCCTCAACCTGCCACATATCATATAAAAAATATGGTCCATTTAACATGGCATTATTTATTATCTAGGCCTTATTTCGCATGGCGGATAAGCATTAGGAATAAGGTGTGCTCTCAGAGAGAGAGTACTCCTTATGGCGTGATGACATCAACACAGGAAAATCAGCCTTATTTTAAGCCTTACGCCATACAAATTTGCTACCTTTATAATTTTCAGGCCTGATTTCGGAAGCCTTAAAATCTGCGGTTTTAATTCTTAAAAAGGCTTAGATTTTTGGTGGGAATATACATACATATGTACGCGCAAATGGCTGGCTAAGGCAACTGCGAAAATCTGCTTGTATGTATGTATATCCTTCCCTACAACGTAGCTGAAAAATGTTCGTGATAAACTGTTTTCGCGAATGCTTTGTTAGTTTTCGCGATCAGTTTGTCTCACATGTGAGTGGCGCCATGCTGCACGAAACAGAAACAATTGCCGCACTCTATTGTATTCCGCCAGAATCGTCTAGACGGTTACGTGCCAATTAAGGAAGGAAGGAAGGAGAAATATTGTTTTGTTATTTTTCGCGCACAAGTGGAAAAACTGGATTTTTTTTTTGATCGCTTCTTAATAATAATAATAATAATAATAACCCACGCCCTCCAATCCCGCCCGACCGCACGAGAGGCGCACCCGCATGACGTACGGATATTTTTTATTTACATAAAATGCCGAGGTGTTGAGTGGCAGGAGTTTGTTAAGCGTCGAGATCTTAAACTGCTCAGCTACAGAGAAATAAAATCATCAGCTGAGTATAGTACAATTGAAGTTAGTCTTGAGAATTATAAAAGAATAATCGCTACTATGTGTTAAGATAAGACAGTATTTTTTCCCTTATAATGAAAAGTGAGTCCGAAATATCTAAAAAGCTGGAATAGGAATTAAAGCTCTTACATAAACCCCGGAAAGGTTCATTTAATTCAAAGTTTGATTTACACTGCTTTAAGTAGATAGGGTTGAAGTGTCTTGTTGAACGAGAAGGAATGTTAAAGTTTATTTCAGCTAGCAAGAAAGGAGAAAGAATTAAGCCATTCAAGAGCTTAACGATAAATATTACCCCTAACATTTCTCGTCGACTTGCAAGAGTCGGAAGATTAAGGAGTTTTAAACGGCTAGTATACGGTGGAAGATTGTAACCAGAATCCCAAGGCAAATTTCTTAAAGCAAAAAGCAAAAACTGTTTTTGGACTTGCGAGAGAGGAGCATATTTTTTTGCATTTCTCTCTCGTGATAAAAGAACGAAAAAATATTAGTGAAAATTCTCACCTCCTGACTTCATTTCCATATAAAATACAGATGTAATCTAACACATATATACATACTTATGTAAGATGCATGTACATATGTACTTACCAATTAATATGTAAATGTATATACATACATATGTAAATTTCTCTTATACATATCCACACATATGTACTTACCCACCCAGCCAGCAAGGTACCGTACATTTAACGAACATTGCGATTTACGAGCTGTTCTCGAATAAGAAAACAATAACAAAATATACTTTTTTCTATCATGTCAAAAAAAAAAAGAAAACGAAAAATTTCAAACTCAATATTTTAAAAGTATGTATGTTTGTAAAATTTCTACATTTACGATAAAAAAAACGGACGTAAAAAGATTCATATACGAGCGCTTTTTCGATACATTTACGACACTCGTAGGCACTGAACATTTTAAAGCGAAACAGTATTCGTAGGCGAATCGTAAACGGCTATCATAAACGATATTTTATTAGAGTTTTCTGCGAGAAAACATCCGTTTACGAGCTCGTTTACGATGATTTTGCTGGCTGGGTACTTATGTAATTATAATTTATATATTTTACATACATTGAATGAACCCAATAAAAGAATAAAATAACAGAATTTAAAAATAAATAATAATAATGCATTTACCCAAAATGATCTCGTACTAAAAGTATCTTTTAATTGAAATATATTTAGGATTCACTATAGGTACATATATACATATGTATATTTTAAACCCGTTCAAATTAAACGAAAGTGGTTTGTTGTATTTCTTTACGAACAGCAATTCAATCAGGGAATTTATTGGTAAAATTGATTCTTATTTACCTATACACAAAATTTCTTATGTACATACTACTTATTTACTATAATACATGTATATCTACTCTAATTCTTACTTCTATGACATAGAATCTATGTAGATATGTACATATATGTATATGTTCGGCTAACTACGAACCGATGCAGATACACGAATCGGTCGCTTGGGCTATGTTAGTGGTCACTTTGAAAGTACTCCAACCTACCACAAATGGGGCATATAATCCAATGATTTTTGCAGGGCATATGTACATATAATACATATGTATGTATGCATACCCTGCAAAAATTCCGAGTACTCCATTCGCTAATCCATGGAGTGCTCGCTATGGACCAACCGCTTACTCCAGAACTTGCCACATTTCATACACAAAATATGGTCCATTTAACATTGCATGTCATTGCAATGGAGTATATACTCCAGTCCCGCTTAACAATCATATTAATCCATGGAGTACCTACATTGGATTAATTGATGGAGTACCTAACAGTTAGCCGAACATAACAACAAAAACCAAATGTTTATCGCGACGACGACGAATGACGTGTATACATTCAAACATATGTATGTATGTAGCTATGTATGGATACACATATCGTCTTCGTCGCGATAAAAATTTGGTTTTTGTTATGTTCGGCTAATTACGAACCGATGCAGATACACGAATCGGTCGCTTGGGCTATGTTAGTGGTCACTTTGAAAGTACTCCAACTTACCACAAATGGAGCATATAATCCAATGATTTTTGCAGGGTATGCACCCAAGTGCCTATGCACATACATACATATGTATGTATGCATGTACGTACGGCGTAGCACAAACGTAAATACGACAATCAGAAATACATATGTATATATGTACATACATATCTACATATTTGGCGTCAGCATACAATTTGGCTGTTGTTGCACTTTTGGTGCATTTTATACATTTTTGTGTTTTAAGTTACCGAGAATGTACTTGAATATTTCTGATATGCTACAGTATTTTTGATTCTAAATAAATTTTTGATTCGAATCAAATTATTGATTCGAATAAAATTTTTGATTCGAATCAAATTTTTGATTCGAATAAAATTTTTGATTCGAATCAAAAATTTGATTCGAATCAAAGATATTTCTTGAATCAAGAATCAAAAAAGATTTTTGATTCTTTTGAGAAATGAATCACAAATCAAATTTATCTTTGATTTGAAAATGGTTTGAATCACGAATCAAAGGGTATTTTTGATTCTTTTGAGAAAAGAATCACAAATCAAATTTATCTTTGATTTGAAAACAGTTTGAATCACCAATCAGAGGGTATTTTTGATTCTTTTGAGAAATGAATCACAAATAAAAATTATCTTTGATTTGAAAATAGTTTGAATCACGAATCAAGTTTATTCTTTATTTGAAAGTTGATTTTAAATCAAAATTGATTCGAATCACGCAACGCTGTACCATAACCACGCTATTATAGAGAATTTTTCGAGCTAAATCTCTTTTGCATGTTATCAACTGGCGAATTTAACGCGGCGATGTCCTAGGCGGTGTCAATTGTTTAACTAATATTTTTTTATGTATTTATTTAATAAAAATTTACAATAATATTTAAAAGTGAATAAAATAAAAAAAAAAATAAAAAATAAGCCTGAGGGATCGAAAAAGCATAATTAGGAGAACATTTCGTTTCATACAAGATGCAAATAGAAAACTCTGTATATAAAATGCTTCACTAACCAACTGGGAATTGCAGAAATATACAAAGCCGATGGCAATTGAACGAACGAAAAATTTTCATAGAATTTTTGTCACTTCGAAATTACATACAAATCAGAGTGTGTCTTATAATGGTCACTCAATTCACTCCTCCTGAACTGGTGAGGCTCTAACTACAATTGACGTGGTTCCTTTTTGACACCTTTTCGCTAGTTCGGAACTAGAAATTTTGCTGACTAGTTATTGAGTTCCCTGCAGGGTAGTTATAGACATAGTCAAATATTTGCCATGACAAATTTTCATTTCCTCTCAAGTTGTTTGCGCAAAAACACACAGACGCTGTTTGACTTTGCTTCATACTTTCAAAAATATGCATAACTGCCGATAGTGGGTCAAGAGGTCACGTCTTGGGGCGTGCAGAGAGTTCTTCAGTGCGTGTTTGATTTTCGTTTTTTTTTGAATTTTTTTACTTGGCTTCACTAGTGTATTGGCGTGGCTTCAAATCGACCACGCAACAGCAAATTTCATCTAATCGTAGTGCCAATTCGAACAGCACAATGATGCCTTCTTTCCTTCCGATGTGCCAATTTTTCTGACCTACTTCGCTCTCTCACTTTCCCTCTCTCTCTCTCCCTATACCTAACTGAAACTTCGTTGCGCTCTTGTACGCATTACTCACTTCCCCCACAAATGTTTTGCAGTAGAGCTTTCGCACCACCGGCGAACCCTACAATCTCGCCTGCATCGCCAAATTGCCCGCTTTCTAGTCTCAATAAGTAAGCGGATACTTAATCGTCGAGTCGTAGCTCAATTTTTGCTGAAAAAGTCATATCCTTTTGCCCTTTACAGCTGTGTCCTTGGCGTTGTTGAATCGCAGAAGCGGTCATGTGCAACGCTCTGTTTAATATATTCCGCAAACGTGCTACGTTAAGTTTGTTTTCGCACAGAAAACTTCACTAGAACTCCACCCTTATTCCTTCCGCCGGTACTCTTCTCTCCGGCTGTCAGAGTTTAACTTGCCACAGTTTCGCTTAAACTTTTGCATTTTCCGTTATTGCTGTGCCGTTGTGTTGCTCTTGGCTTTGCGAATGTACTTATTGGGTTTATTTGCAAAGGTTTTTTTTTCCTCTTTTTGTTCTATTTGCACTACTCAGAAGATATGTACGAGTCTATGCAGAACAGAAAGTAGGTCATTAAATGTTATATACATACATAGTTATGTACCTACACCGAGAGCAAAAGAAAACTTCGAGTGTCATATGTAGGGTATTTAGTCAACGATCAACGATCCACCTCAAGTGTTGGAAAGAGGGAGGTAAGGAGTGCAGTGGTTCAAGGGTAAAACTTTTGCAAAATAACTCTCGAGCAAATACTTACTCACTTTAAGTTTTTAGTTTGCGGCGTGAGGTCAAACTGGCACCACGATGATGACGATGATGATGATGGGCCGAGCAAAGCGGTTTTTGGGGGCTGAGTTGGCCGCCACTGCTTGTTTGCTTGTACATATTTACATACATACATATGTATGTATCGTTCATGCAAGTTGTTGAGTTGAAAATTGCAAACAGCAAATTCCAAGTGCAAGTGCAACTTTATGGCACATTTTGTATGTATTTGCGGTATGGAAATTGTGTTTTGTGTTGTTGTTCCGGCATGCAGTCAAGCATAAATGGCAACAACAATGAACGACTGAACTTTTGCCAAGTGTCAATCTACGAAAAAGTTGTTTGTACAGATTTCCATTTAATTGCGGCTGAATTGTAGGAGGGGTGCGGATGAATGCGAGTTGTTCGGGGTGCTGAAGCATGGTGGACGGGGGCTTGAGGGGTTAGAGAGAATTCGGCAGAGTCAACAGCAACCACAAGCATTTCAGCACATTTATGTATTATGTAGATATTTCTGAGAAAATGGTTTTTGGTTAAAATATTTATACATACATAAGTACTTATGCAGCCAGAAATTTATTGCGAATTTTCTATGAATTTTGCATTTTGCAAATTGTGTTAATGGGATTTTGTATTTTTGTACATATATGTATATTATTAGTACTTTTGCTTTTATTTATTTTGAATTTGCGCAAAATTAATGCACACAAAAATTTAATTATAAAATGCCCGCGCGTAGTTAGCACGTTTTGCATTTGAAGCGTGTGAGCAAAAAGTTTTAGCGGATTTTTTTTAATAGGTTTGGTAAATTTAATATGAATATATTTTGGCCATTTGATATTTAAAGTAGGTAGGTTTGTATGTATATTAGGGTGGGGCGATTTGTATGGAGGGAAATTAATCGATACCGCGCTATCGAAATTCGGATTCCTCTCAATTTTCTGAGTAGAAAACTCATCCACGACATTTGTCTAAAATTATTTTTGATGTTCCGGAATTTGGCTTTTATGGAATAAGACGGATTTTTGAAAATAAAAATTGGGCAAAAATCGACAAAAAAATAAACAGACCAATGTGCATATCGAATTGAAGCAGAATTTTATACGGAATCCAGATATGAAATCAGAATGAAAATCGGATGATCCGTTTTCGAGATATAGCCTGATTTCCGGTTATGGAGGCTGAATGCCCAAAATCGCATACTTTCGCGATTATCTCTTGCTGTGTACAATATATCTTAAATTTGTTTGCGAATTTCTTAAAGATAAGTCATTACAATATAGGAACAATAATTTTAAATATTAATTTATCTTCCGGTATAGGAGAACTAGAATGCAGTCTTTTTTCCTTAGCCAAAAATCGCGGTATGGGATATCGCTGTGATAGTCATCCGATATCGATGATTTTCGCTGACAGCGCTTTGTGTACAATAAATGCTTAAATTTTTGCAGCTAAAATTCTCAAATTTTGTATTTATTTCAGAATTTTAGCTGCAAAAATTTAAGAGTTATACCCCAAAACGTAGACGTATGCTGTTTGGGACTTGTTTTTATACTCAGATGTACTAGTACACAGAGTATTATAGTTTTGATTTCGTTTAGAATAGAAAATACGATTAAATTACGCCACTTTAACTTTTGTTGCTCTCGTAACCACCATTGCTACCATTTATTTTCGAAGGCATTTTCAGTATCCTCTGAATGTTGAAAAACTAAGGTTGGTTATATAAAAGTTCGTTCTCAGCTTGATATTCGCATTGGTTAGTGAAGGTCATTTTCGATGCTCGCCACATTGCTTAGTGGGAGCAAATACATACATACAAAAATACATACATATCGCACGTTTTATGCAATAGGGATTTAACTAAAAAAATTTTTTTTTTGGGAAAACGCAAAAAGATTTTTATAATTTCAAATAGTTTCCTTCTACGGCTAACTACAAAATCACTTTTATTTCCGCCATTTTTATCTTTTTGAGTATTTTATAAGGCTAGACTCAAAGATACGACCCAATTATTGAACAATATGGCAAAATCCCAGAAATCGAAAATTTCGAGTTAAATCCCTATTGCATAAAACGGGCGATATGTACATATGTATGTATATTTTTTCATCATAAGAGAGATTCCAAATTACCATTTTTTCAGCTCATTGGTTTTTCGGAGTTTGCTAAATTTGCAACGTGCCACCTTCGACGTTGTCCTTTAGACTAGCATTGTTATTTTTCCTTTTTGTTGTTTTTGCTTGTTTGTTTAGCGAGAATGAAAACTTTATTTAGGCTTCCGCGTATTTTTTTGTGGTTTGTTTTTGCTTCCAGTACACGAAATGATCCAGCAAAACAAGCGGTCAACTAACTAACCGCCCAAGCGGCCTTCTCACCGCCAACTCAATCGGCAGTTTGTTCAATTGAAAATCCACCCACCGCTTGCCCCGAAGTCGAAAAGTCAACTGGCATTTTGATTTTAGCTTTCATATCTCTAATGTTTTTTTTTACAGTTTTGGCCTCACGCTAAACTGGCAATCAAAATTTAAAGTTTAAAAAACTTGACTCGTTGCTATCGAAGCTGAGGTTCGCCGAAATCGCCTCTGGTTTGTTTGTTTTTATTTTTGTTGCTGTATTGTTTTTAGGCAATATTTATGTAGGTACATACCCACATATGTATGTAACCACATATGTTTCGGAATGCGGTTATATTTGATATTATTTGTGCTTCACACAATCGAATCTAAAGCTTTCGGCTTTGGTGCAGGCCGCTTTGCCGGATTTTGTGTGGAATTATGTTTACTGGAGTGGCTTAGTTTTGTTGGTTGGATCTTCGTTGCATACATAAATACATAAATGCATAACTGAAATAAAAACTAAAATCGTTGAGGCTCAAATTAAGCTCATTTGATCAATAAAAGCGAAGTCTTATTTTGCCAGAAGCCTATAAAGAAGAGTAGCTTATGGATTTAACTTTCGATTATTTCGATGCATCTCTTGTATGTACATATATGTATGTATGTACATAGGTATAGGATTTTTTAAGGGATGTGATGCAGAGTTTTCGATAAATTATTTTAACATTTCATACATTTCACTGACATTTGGAATTTGATAAAACTGGCGAATCTTAAAAGGGCAGAGCATGACTTGCTCAAAAGATTGAAAATCAACGATTCATCAATGCAAAAATATGTAAATGTTGCAGACTGCTTTTAAAGATGAATTTATTTAAGAAATTTTTTACAGTACCTTTATCTCAGAAAGAATTGGTACTAGCGCTGCTAGACGTCCTGGTTTTGGACTATCTGTCCCGGTATCCCGGCCTAACCTAAAAATGTTCCGGTTTTGGAGAAATAATATAGCGTTTCCGATTCTGAACGAAAATGTTGCATTACTACAAGGCATCATTATCAACATGCGCTCTGTGCCCTAACAAAATGTTACATTTTTCATGTTATGTATGAAACAAAACTAATGCAACCGCTTTAGTTATGTTAAGGGCAGAAAATGTTGCCCTGTGGTCGGGTAGAGTGTGACATTTTTGGCAATAGAACAATCAGCCCAGAAAAAATGTGTGGAATCTATGTGGAAAGACGCTTTATTTTTTTTACTATAAAGAAAGACGCATTTAAATATTTTTTTGGAAAGAAAGACGTATTCGATTTTTTATTTTTCTTTGTCAATATTAATGCTAATGCGTCTTTCTTCGTTGACATGTTTTGTAAAGCGTCTCTGTTCGTCGAAATATTTTTTAATCCGTCTATCTTCGTCGACATGTTTTGTAAAGCGTCTTTCTTTCTCGACATATTTTAAATGCGCCTTTTTTCGTCGACAAATTACTGACATGCGTCTTTCTTCTTCCGGAGCGACGAAATGCAGAATAAGTGCGACATTTTTGCTAGAATCGAAAACGCCATAGACATCATAATATTGCTGGCAACATGTTGCCGATGTTTTTACTGCTCAAGTTTACAAGCGCATTTTTAGTGGATTTTTTGCTTTCATTGAGGAGCAAACAAGTAACAAAAAAAAAAATATCTGTTTAGACCAAGCGTCTAAATATTTCGGCACACCCTAATGCGCACTTTAACTTTAAGATAATAATAATAATAAGTTTTGTTGTTTTTGCTGCTGTTACTTTTATTGATATTGCTTCCACCTCAAAGGCAAATGGATAAGCACAGGTAAATAAAAATGAAACCAAACATATAGGCCAAAAATGCATAACCGGAATTTGTTACTAGAGGAGTAAGCTGCGCTTTTCTTTTGGTTTCATCAATTACGGAGAGATGAACCCTCATTTTGAAGCACAGTGTTATTGCTGCCAAATTGCCATAATGTATTCAACGTATGACGCCCGCGTCAAAGAGTAGTAGTAGAATTATAGTGGCTTCAGACCTACCTACGTATAGATATTTTATACGTTTCAAGTAAGACCACAGACATGCGTTGATCAGTGAGCTGATCTTGTTGAAACACAATAACTAACAAAAACCACAACACCAACAAAACTCTACATTTCCAGCCAATCAACACACAAACATAGAATTCGACATGGATATCCACTCTCAAAGCAACATTTCTCAACTTAATTGCCATGTTTCGAAACATTAATGTGAACGCTTTCCGGTGTTGACCGATGAACAAAAAAAAAACCAACAAAAACCACGAGCTAATTATTGGCTTTATGCGCCGCGAACAACAAATAACAAAAAAGAAAATTAGCTCGAATGTCAAAATTGACATAATGTTTAAAACCTAAAGAACAACAAACAAACAAAGCAATGACAAATTACAAAAAAGAAAAACACAGACGAACCCATGTGAACATATGTACATATGTATGTGCATGCAACATGAGCAACCCATTAGAGACGGGCCAACGAATGTGTGGAAATCATATGGCAAGACAAACTACGTAAAAAATACTATAAGATACTAATGTTCTTAAAAAGAACACCAAAAAAGCAAATCGGAAATACTAATGAGCAACAACAACAACAGCAACAAACAAACATTGTAAGCAGCATAAGTTGGAGCTCTAGTAGCAGCGCACGCCTCGGTGACCCTGACTGACTTTTGTGTAATATAAATCTAATTGCCAACATTTGGGTATTACAAAAACTACGTATGTATTTAGATATAGAGAATATGCAACTGATTTAATAGCATTATATGGTGAACTTAATAAGAATTATGTGTATCAAGAGGAAGCGCTGCTTGTGTTTGAGAAGTAATTCCATGACGTATTTCAATACGAATGAGCCAAATTCAATAACTGTGCAACACGTTGAGGAGGGAAGGGAAGCGTAGAGGGAAAGTGGACGTTTCATAGACGAAAGTGTCACAACATTGAGGAAATAAATTTCAATTTGGCAGTGGTGAAGGGGGCAAAATGTCTTCTAGCGCACACAGCGGAAGATGCTGAAAATATCTTCGCTTCTGTTTCTCGTGGGCTAAATGGTTGTATGGATGAATTGATGAATAAATTGATATTCATTTAATCGAATAAGTTTTGCCATGTGCCAAAGGAGTTTTTCGTTTTTTACTTCGAATGAATGCCAGAGTATATTATGTATATCCATATCGACGCTTCCAAACAAAACTGTACCAAGTCTGAAAACTGTGTTTTGCAGGAGAAGCTCTCAAAGTTTAAACTCGATAAGAAACTTTAGTTGTATGCTAAGTATATTTTCACTTATAACTTCTGTTTGGATTGAACGATCAATACCAAAACTCGACAATATCAAGGTTATGGTACGCTTTATATAAAACCGTAAGAAAAAATAAAAATTTGCTACTTGGTTTTTCATGACAAGCTCTTAAAATTTTTATTCTGTAAAAATCTCGATTTGTATTACATGTACACTTTTGCTGATAACTTTTGATTGCATTGTCCGATTGATACCAAAATTAGACAGCATCTAAATTAAGACAATACTTGAAATCGCCAAAAACGGGAAAATGAACTAAGTCGACTTAGTACAGTATTGTTTGGAAGCGTCGATATGTAAGGTCATTGCACCCCAGTAAACGCTTCTAAAAGTAGTAGGTACATTCCAGAAGACATTGTTTTAGAATATCTTGCTACGATAACACTTATTTTCCTTATGATAAGAAGTGCTAAATTGAATAGCTCTGCTAATAGGTAAGTAATTAAGTACACTCTAAATTCGCTTCTTTGGAAGGCACTCTTAAATCGCAAATTAAATTTTTTCTCTTGCGTGACTCATTACAGATAATGCAAAACTGAATCGATTGTGCGAAATATACATGAATAGAAGAAAAAAAATTTTCTTTGTTAATTTTGTTCGAATTTGTATATTTCTGCAGTTCTCAGATTGTTTATAAATCCTTTAGAAATTTTTTTTTTTTTGCTTTATTGAAAATCTAAAAGCCTTTAACTTACAGGTTGAAACACGCCACCCTTGACCTCATTCATGAATAAATGTTTCAAAAAAAACCAAGTAAATTATAGCCCTATGTGATAGCAGCTGTTCTTGAATATTCTAGCCCTTCTAAGTCTGCTCTTGGTAAGGCATTATTTTCCATTTTTATATTTTAGTTGTTCTTTCTTCGCTTCTATGTATGTATGTATTGAGTGTGTCAAAACTGTTTTATCTGTTTTTCTATAAGATTAAAATTTTTTTCAATCGGTTTTCTCGCAGTTTATTCTTGGTTCGCCAAAAGTTTCAGGGTTTCGAACCATTGACAAAAAAAAAGCGTGAGGTTTTCTTTGAAGCTATGGTCTCAACGAACGATTGGCCAGTGTGTATAAATTCTAACAGATGATCTTGATTCATAAATGTCGTGACATTGCACAGCTGATGAAGCCATGAAGCCTTTAGCTGCCTATTTGATTGAACTGTCCCGTGAGATGGCTCCATACTCCGTGAAACGTTCAACGATTGTGCTTCTTGTGTGGCAAACTTAACAAATCAAATCCAATGAATTTTGTTGTTGTTCTTGTTTAAATTTCCTTCATTTTATCGCTGCTTTGATTTTTTATTTACTCTTGATTTCTAACATTTATTTTTGTACTTCCAAAATAATTTGTATGTTTGTACTTCCAAAATAATTTGTATTTGTCGGGTGTGTGTGCGCGTCTCACTGCGCTCCATTGCCTCGATCGATCTTGGCCACTCGGACGCTTTGCTGTTGCAGCAAAACTTGTTTGGTGAGGTTGGCCCTGAGCACAAATATTTATAAATGTACACTGAGAGAAAAATAAACCAAAAGTTGGTTAATAGTACTAATTTCACACTTGAAATGGAATCAATGTGAATTTTGTTTAACATTACCATTACCATGGTTGATATATTAGACAGTGTTTTTGGTTATATTAGCCATAATATTTGTTGATATAACAAAATGTTAGTTGAAATCTTCAACCATTTTTTTGTTACTATTAAACAATTTGTTAGTTATATTAAACATGGTATTGTTTGATTTTTTGGACCATGTTTTTGGTCATATTAACCATGATATTTGTTGATATAACAAAATGTTAAATGAAATCTTCAACCAATTTTTTGTTATTATTAAACAATTTGTTGGTTATATTAAACATGGTATTGTTTGATTTTTTTGACCATGGTTTTGGTCATATTAACCATAAAATTTATTGATATAACAAAATGTTAATTGAAATCTTCAACCAATTTTTTGTTACATAAAATAAAAATATGTATGCACATATGTATGTGCATATATTGGATGTATATATGCACATACATGCCATATTTATAACCCTTGTATTTATTCAGTTGGAGTATGAGTTGCTAATTCGTGCTATATAGCTCGAACCAGGCATAAAACGGCTAAGAATTACAGAAGCTTTTCACAGCCGCACGCGAATGCACCAACGAAAGCTATACAGCATAACTTGCGTAAACTGAAATCTTCAACCAATTTTTTGTTACTATTAAAAAATTTGTTGGTTATATTAAACAACACCTCGTTCTTCTTCTTCTTCTTGATTGGCGCTTAACCGTCTAGACGATTCTGGCCGAGTCCAACAGAGCGCGCCAATTGCTTCTGTTTCGTGCAGCATGGCGCCACTTGGGAACACCTAGGGAGGCAGCATCGCTGTCCACCTGATTTTCCCAACGCAGTGGAGGTCTCCCTTTTCTTTTGCGTTCAGCGGGTTTCGATAGAAATGCTTTCTGGCCGGAGCGCCTTCGTCCATTCTCACGACATGACCTGCCTTTATTCGCTGAACAATGTCGATGTCTGTGTAAAGCTCGTACAGCACATCGTTAAATCTCCGTCGATACTCGCCCACGCCAACGCGCAAAGGTCCATAAATCTTACGAAGAACTTTTCTCTCGAATACTCCAAGTGCCATCTCATCTGATTTTGAAATTGTCCATGCTTCTGCGCCGTTGTTTAAATAAAATAAAAATATGTATGTACAGTTTGAAGGGTTTGAAGCGCAATTTGCTTTTGTTCATAAACGTAAATTTTTCAAGCGTCGCTCATCACAAGATCAAAAAACTCTCTGCAATTCGGGTCCAGCCATCCAACTTCGTCAAGCACAAACGGTGTTGAAGGCGATGGCAACAACAGAGCCGAAGCCATAAAGCTTCGTAAATGTTTTTACGTTTTTTTAGATATGAATTAACCAATATTTTCGTTAATATAACAAATATACACGTTGGGGAAACCAACTTTTTGTTTGATATTGATTGTAACCAAAATATTCGTTAATGATACAATGAAAATGTAAATATTAAATTTTTTCCTTTTGACATGAATAAGTCAACCAATAAAACATTAACCAAGAAGTTGGTTGAAAAAACCATTGTACTTTTTTCTCTGTGTATTCATGTGTGTATGTATAGTTGCTTCCAGTTCAAAATCTTGTTCAAATATCTTTCTGTTTGCCTTTATTGTTTGTAATTTTGTATCAGATATGTAGATATCATCGTCGTCGTCGTCGTCGTCGTCGCATTTCTTTGGGCGTGAACGCATTTTTCCCTTGACTTGATTGTTTATTTCCTTTTTGGAGTTGTAATTATTTGCTTTTGCACTTAAAGTCTTCCAATGCATTCGACATGCCTCGACTTTGGCTTTAAGCGCATCGATCTTTGTGCAAAACAAATATTTGTGTTTATTTTTCTTTATTTTTTTTTTCAATTAAATTTTTAGTTTATTTCCCTTTTGTTGGCGCTTTTAAATTGATGAACTGCTAAAGCTGCTAATGTTCAATTTCTTTGTTTGAATATTGTTGTGGTTGCTGTATATTTATGTATGTGAGAATTGATAAATTGACTGTTTGCTACACTCGCTTGAGACATTTGAATGGCTTCTTGCCGCGAAGTGGCGTCTGCGCCATATTTATCCAATCGGGTAATTAGTCAAATGATTTTTATTTACTTGTTGGGGTAAGTGGAAAAAAATTTCAACAACTATTTACAGCGAAGGTTCGCTGTAAATAGTTGTTGAAATTTTTTTCCACTTACCCCAACAATTAAAAATTGAATTAAAAATAAAAATTTCGTGCTAAGCACTAAAAACTCTTTCAAGTACGATTTTTATTTACGTTTTCATTCGAAATCAGGTTGTGTAAACAAGCACACTCTCGGACATTGGCATTATAACACCAACGAAATGCTATACCTTTAAGATGATTGGAAATACATATGTATGTATGTAGGTACCTATGTAGATAAGCTATGTTTGTGATCGCGTAGGAAGTATGTATGTCTATATAATATATGTATTATAATCAATTTTTTACTGAATTTGTTTGAACTGAAGTACCTACGTTTTAAAAGTGTGCACTTAAACAAAAAAAGATCGACGACCTCAGAAAGTCGTTAATTAAAGATAAATCGAAAAGTACTCACTCTGCTTCGTTTGTATAGAGAAATTCTACGCCAAATAGATTTCAACTAGAGAAAGTTTTGTATCACAATATAATTAGTACGTTTTAGTAAAGAGCACAATCATTGTGAGTTGATTCATAAAGAGTTGTACTTGTCATGTTGCGTTGCCACTTTTTTACTGAAGTGTATTGGAATACGCAAAACAATCATAGAGTAGCTAGGAGTTGTTTAAATAATAACAACAACACTATACCTATAATTAGGCGTTTCATAAGAACAAGATGATAAAATGTCAATTATACTCGGCGCCAACTAATGGATTAAAATATGGCACCGTCACATTACTACCACTATCTATACCCTGCAGGAAACTCAATAACCAGTGTGCTAATTTCTAGTTTCGAACCAGCGAAAAGGTGTCAAAAATGAACTAGATCAATTGTAGTTAGACCCTCACCAGTGCAGAAGTAGTGAATTCAGTGATCATTATAAGACACACTTTGATTTGTATGCAATTTCGAAGTGACAAAAATTCTATGAAAATTTTTCGTTCGTTCAATTTCCGTCGGCTTTGTATATTTCTGCAATTCTCAGATGTTTAGTGAAGCGTTTCATATAAAGAGTTTTCTATTTGCATCTTAACTTGTATGAAATGAAATGTTCCCCTAATTATGCTTTTCCGATCCCTCATGCTTATTTTAAATTTTTTTATTTTATTACTTTTTAAATATTTTTGTAAATTCTTATTATTAAATAAAAAAATAAAAAAAAATATTAATTAAAAACAAAAAATAAAAGAAATATCATCCCCCTCGACACCGACAGGATTCGAACCCGCGCTCGCCAGATTGATTGTCACACGCATTAGCCAGTGGGCCATCGCGCCACTTGCATGAAGTGTGTCAAATGCTGCACTTAAGTGGCAGATGTAAAACTTTAGAATTTCTAGGCACTCTTAGTTAGTTCAGAACTATCGAAATCGTGTCATTAAACGAACTAGTGAAAACTGTAGAATTTAGTACTAGTTCGGAACTATCGAAAATGTAGTGCGGAGGGTGTCAATTGACACCGCCTAGGACATCGCTATGTTAAATTCGCCAGTTGATAACATGCAAAAGAGATTTAGCTCGCACTAGTAGTTGCGAAAAATGCACTAGAAGCGACCTAGTTCGGAACTAGAGATTTTTCCTACAGGGTAGTTATCAAGAAGGAATTAATAAGCGTTCGATTCTAACTTTTTGGATAATAAGAAAGTAGTAGTGGAATCAGTTTTAAGTTAAAACGTTTTGTAGCAATTACACGTATGTACATACATACACACATCGCTAGCTTAGAGTGCAAACTGTGTAAGTCCATTTTTATGAAAAAGTGTATTTTTATGTAGAACGCTAGAAAAATCAAATACGCACCGCGCTAAACAAGTCTGTGACTCTTGTCATATTTCTACTCGTTGTTATTCAGTGATACGCAAATTTTGTAAGTCCAAAAAAACGAAGAAAATTGTGTAAGTCCAAAACTTTACATGAACAGAAAATTTTTTTTTCATTTTGAAATTTTTTAATTTTTTGTTTTTGTCTCTCCTACAAAGTTTGAAAAAAGGACTTACACAATTTGCACTCTAAGCTAGCGACATATATAATTTCTTAGCACGCAAACATAATCTTTTCTGTAATGTCTGTCTGTACGATAAGCGATTTAGGCACGCGTCTCAAAACAGGCAAACGAAAATTTGCATAATTTTAATAAGTACACATTCATGTAAATTGTTATTGCTGTCAAATGTGAATAAACAACTGAAAATGAAAGCAAAAGTGTAGTTACATACATAAAATCATGCATACGTTCATAAAAAATTCCATTGGTGGTCAATTTAGTCGCTTTTCGCGCGACACATCATTTTGTTTCTTTGCCAAAACGTTTTGCATTCGCGTGCGTGTCATGTCAGATTAATTTTGTTTTGTTCATACCGAGTGGAAAGAAGGTACGAGTAGTTACATAAGTACATATGTATGTTGAAAGAGTAGTTATAGAAACATAAACATGAATAGACATACATATGCATAATTTGTTGACAGTTAAATTCGTATGCCCCAAACACAATGAAATGACTGACGTACTGACAGAACTGACCGAGACGAAACATGTAAACTTGGTCGCATTCGTGTGGACCGCCCGTTGCCACGAGTGAGGCGACCCTGCTTGGCGTCCACACGCTGACTGACTAGCCCTAGCCATTCCGCCAAAGCCACCACTCCTCACCGCTGAGCGCCAACAATGAAATGCTTTGCGCGCGTTTAAATGCCAAAAGCAAACGATTAAGTTGACGTGTTATTTAACACTTTTGTGCTTTTTTTTTTTATTAATTTAATAAAGTCATTCGAGTTATGAGCTGTTTTTCGTTTATCTTACACTCATTTATGCTAATCTTGTTGTTGTAATTGGCGGTGTGGCTAAATTAAAAATGACACTTTTATGTGTTTGCGCTTCAGCAAAAGAGCAAGAATAAGCAAATGTAGGAATTAGCAAGAAAGTAAAAAGATATATACATATATTACATAGTACATATTTTAGGTAAATAAGCAGCGTGAATGTGTTGCAAAGTTTTTTTTGTAGCACAAGTATGTGTCTAAAAATGATTAATTGCGACATTTGCATGCCAAATTGCCTGCTCTACAATAAAATATCAAATTAAATTAAACAAAAGTACCACTTGAAATTTTCAATTTAGTCGCTTAAACGACACAATGATGCAGGGAGTAATTTACGAGGCAGCACGCTTTCGAATTAATAATATGTAACAATGGCGGCCCAAGCATAAATTGCCTGGGCAAGCCTATGTATGAAGCATAGCCATTAGCTGTTTATGTATTTAATTTTCTTTGATGTATTATCTGAAAGTTTCACTACCGTTCCGTCATTGACTTTGATTAAACTTAGATGACGAACAATAATTAGGTTTTGATATACAAGGAATAATATGAAGATATGTACATATGTATGTTTATGACTTTATTGTTTTATCTGTACCTAATTTTGGTGTGAAAAATAAAAAAAGTAATTTCCTACTTTTTTTCAATTTAACTCTGAAAATAAGCCATTGACTTCTTCTTAGAGAAAGCGAGAAAACAAGCTTTGTTATTCTGTTTGAAAGCCTCATAAAATACAATTTGTCAAACTGTTAAATCATGCCGGCTAAACCAGCTTGTGCTGTGATTGGCTGTACGAACAAAATACACGCGCATATTTTCGGTGGGCTAGAACTTAAATAGTAAACACGTTGAAGAACTTAAACGGTAAACAAATTTCAAGTGTAAAATAGTCAGATTTTAAAGAAATTCGTAAAAGGAAATTAACGAAAATATTGAGGCTACCCGGGCTTTTCGGCTTGTATGAAGCGTCCGCCACTGGTATGTACCTACATATGTATGCTAGCATGTGGGCGCGAAATTCGGGTGTTGACAGTTTAAGTGGTATGCTGACGGCGTTCTCAAGTACGAGTAGAAAATATTATAAAGCAAAACTAAACATGCAACAACGTGACATTAGTTGAAATGTAAATGGTCTTAAGGATATACATACATACTTATGTATGATAAAAATTAATTACTTGGTACATACATATGTATACATATGTCTAATTTTTTATTCACATGCTTATAATAATAAACACTCTAAAACAAAAACATGTGTGATAATAATAAATTTTTATTGATCTTTTTCTCTTTACAGGTGAGTTTCGAAAATGGTCATGTCTTCAAATGCACTGCAAATGCATGTCTAAAATATTAAATAATGAACGCAATAAAGGCAAATAAATTATTTTATAAAACCGGCAGAGTAAGTATAAATCGAAAATTGTACGAGTTCGCGAGTACTGACGTTTGCTGTGAATCGTAAGATTTCTACTGGCAATTTCATTTTCAATTTTGGTTTCAATTTAAATTTCGAATTAATTTTTTATTCCGATCTCAACTTAAATTTCGATTTTAATTTAGATTTCGATTTCAATTTCATTTTTAATTTCAATTATATTTCAATTTCATTTTCGATTTGAATTTCGACTCCGTTTTTAATTTCAATTCAAATTTCGATTTCAATTTCAATTTCGATTTTCATTTAAATTTCAATTTCAATTCCAATTTCGATTACAATTTCAATTTAGATTTTTATTTAAATTTCTATTCAATTGCAATTTCAATTTCGATTTTCATTTAAATTTCTATTCAGTTTCATTGGATTTAAATTTCTTAAGTTCAATTCCAATTTCGATTTCAATTTAAATTTCAGTTTCAATTCCAATTTCAAATCCGATTTCAATTACAATTCAATTTCAGTTTCAATTCAATTTGAATTTCCATTCAATTTCAATTTTGATTTCAATATTGATTTCAATTTCGATTTCATTTTCGATTGCAATTTCAATTTCAATTCCAATTTCAATTATATTTTAATTCCTGTTTTTAATTTCAATTCCAATTTCGATTGCAATTTCAATTTCGATTTTCAATTCAATTTCAATTTCAGTTTCAATTTCAATTTCAATTTCAATTTCAATTTCAATTTCAATTTTTATTTCAATTTCAATTTCATTTTCGATTTCAATTTCGATTCAATTTCAATTTAATTTTCAATGTGAATTTGAATTTAATTTTCTAATTTCAATTTCAATTCCGATTTCGATTTCGATTTCAATTTCAATTTCAATTTCGATGGAAAACCCTTTTGCTTTCATTCCGTATTTTCAATTCAAATATTTATCACGATTTTGATTTGCTTTCCAATTATGACGCTCTTGAAGCCTCCCAGTGATTGATGTGCTACTCATACTTTTGCACAAATTTGTATTAATTTATTTTGCACACATGATGCTCATGCATACAAACGCATGTAAATATATCTTTTCCACAAAATAAAATAAAAATACAACACTTGCCACTTTTTTTTGAAAATTTTTTTTGTAACAGTTTTTTAACTAACTACACATTTTAGAACATTTCACGCTCTCAAAGCTAATTCAATATGATTGCTGCTCTTGTTGCTGCTTCAATTCTCTGTGAGCCGACATTCATACATACATATGTACATACATACAAAAGTACATCTGTATGTTTTCACGTCATGTACGCTTCCAGTAATACCGACAAAGCAAACATAAAAAGCTTGAAACAACAGCGTTTGACGAGTCCAAAATCAAAAATCAATGTTGCAAGTTACAAATGGTGTACCGTTAAAATGGTGCACTTTGATTTGAGTGAAAAATTCACACGTTTGCACAATATCTACTAAATAAAAAGCAAGCAACAACAACAACGGCATAAGTAAATATAACAGAAGTACTCTGAAAAAAATACCCGTAGTTAAACCAACAACTTTCGGCTGTTGAATCTCCGTCTTTAATTCAACAGCAAAAGTATTTGTTTTTACAGCAAAGTTTTTGATCCAACAATTTATTCAAAAACGGGCGTTGTTGTTTCAAGAACTTGCTTGCTTTTAAAAAAAATTTTGTGAGAAAATATTTTTTGTGAGAAAACCAACAAAAAAAAATAATGATGGAGAGAATATGAAGAGAAAAATCCAAACAAAAGTTTATTTTTAGCAACAATTTTCTCCCCATTGTTGATTTAAAGGCAAAAGTATGTGACCCAACAGTTTCCGTTGTAAACAAAACTAATGAGAACAAATTTTTTTAAATTTTGTTTTTACAATGATTCAAATAATTCATAGATTCCTTTTTAGGAAATGGAAGTATAAAAGGGTGTTTTAAATTCAATAAAATGTTGAATGTTCCACTATGTGATGATTGGATAGAATTTCAGGTTGATGTCATGGTTCGAATCCGGAGGAGAATATAAAATAAAGAAGAAAAATCAGAATAAGAAATAAAGATAGCAACCAGTGAATGATAGGAAGGAGAGAAGAATAGGAGAACAAGCGGAGGCTACATATTTGCAGTTGGGACCCGGGCGGAGAGAAGATGGAGAGTAAAATGCAAACAAAAATTTATTTTTAGGTGGAAATTTTTTCCAACAATCTCCGTTATTGACTTAAATCAACAACGCTCGCACCTTTGAAACAACAACGGGGCGTTGTTGGGCACATTTCAACTGCGGAAAGTAGTTGATTTAACAGCGAAAGTCTTTAGATTTACAACGTTTTTTTTTAGAGTAGACATACATATGTACATACATTCTTGTATACACGAGCGTAGGTAATTGTAAAAAATTTCAATTGATCGATAAAAACACACAAAAAATAAAAGAGAAACAGAGCAGGCGAGGAATGGGGAATTGGGATGGTTGGGGCTTATAGTTCATGAAATGCGTCTATGATATTCCAGGCTACAATTGTGTGGAAACATACATACATACATACATACATAGATACTTACTCTTGTGACGGCAACTAACTTTGCTACCTTTGCAGTTACGTGCCTCCGCCTCCGCCGCTGCGGCTGCTGCTTCTGCTGCCGTCAGCCCGTTGGCAATGTTTGCTTAAAATTTTCACATTTGATTTTCAATTTTGCTCAAACTCGTCGAGTTGAAATTATTGTTGACTCTTGCGAACACGAAATGCAAACAGCAACAAGGCACAAGAGCACCCACCTCAGCCTCACAGTCTCCGTTGTGTATCCCCTCTCCCTTGAAGCTGTCCACTAGCAGCGTACGATATCTACATTGGTATATATGTATGTACATACAAAAGCATGCAAGCTTAAAAATTGCATTATTCGGTGGGTGTGTGTGTGGGTGTTCGCCTGTGTATGTTGGCACTTAACCCTAATCACCGAATTTTGAAAAGTTACGTAAAACCGAAAGTGAGACTCTGAGGCTCACCTATGGGGAAATTTTGAAACACATTATTTTGGTATTTGTTTTTTACTTTTATTTATGCAGTAATGAATGCAGAAGCATTTTTATACATTCTTATAACGGTTTATGACAATTTTTTTAGTATATAAAGATAAAAAAGTAATTTCATAAAATAGGGCATATTAATGAACTGCAATTTTCACACATTTTTGTAGTTGTTGAATGTTCATAACAAATGGTTTTATTACATCTGTTGTAAATTTGTTTTTGTGCACACAATGAGAAAAACTACGAATCAAATGAATATGAATAATTTTTTCATATGATCGCCCCTAATATATATTTTCCGCAACCAAATTCCAAATTTTTAATACGCGACGTTCGTGGTGGAAATACTTACACATAAAAGCAGCTCATCGTTCCTTTCTCTATCTGAACGCATCTTTTCCGTAATTTAGAATCTCAGTAAATAGAAAATGATAAGATTTTAATGCTTTTGAAATTGCTGACTTTACCGTTCTCCATAATTTTATGACATCACATATGATCTAAAGATCTATGGTGAAATACGACGAATTCACAAAAATCCGGGGGAAGTGTGGTGAGTTCACAATGTAAAAACCTCACTGGATAAACCTTGTAAACAACGGATTCAAAATTTAGTTGAATTCTAGAAATGTGAGCTTATTACGATAAAGATACTTAAGGTGAGTCTTTGAGGCTCACTTTCGGTTTTTCGTTACAATTTTATACGATTGCAAAAAATTGGTTAAAATAAATAAATAGCCCAAAGATCGAAATTATTTCATAATTTATGAACACAAATGAAGGAATACCCAAAATATAAGGCAAAAAGCTTTTTTGGTTTAGGAATAATCCGCTTTTAAACTTTAAAGTGAGACTGAGAGGCTCACTTTAGAGGATTAGGGTTAAACAACAAACTGTGCTCGCAACATGCGGCATGCCACCAACACAGCGTTTGCTTGTATGTACTCTGTGTGCGTGTGTATTTTTCTGTACTTGCAACGATGAACGTGCATGCAAACATATGTACATATGTACATACATACTTATGCAGGTACATAAGTAAGTAAACTTACCTGCAAAAACGAAACGAAATGTTTGTTTCTGAAATCAATGCAGCAAATCAATGGGAATCGAATGTAATCAATCACTCCACGCACCCGTTGTCGTTGTTGTTGTTGTTTTTGTTACAAATGTTGCCGTTGAAATGTTTGTTGCTTTTGCTTTTGTTTCTGTTGCTCTGGCAATCTTCTTGTTGCATTCATTTTCACCCAATCTATTCGAGGAGCGATAAAAATGCTAGATTGTCACTTGTTGTTGTAAGCAATCGCTATTGACGAACATATCGCACCCTAAATCATAAAGTGACACAACTCAAAATTTCTAAAATTTTCAGGAGAGCCAAAAAACTCTTTTTCTTTACAAGCAATCATATGGGAAAAAGCCATGTATAATGGTTATTTTTCAGTCAAAAAAGACACCTATTGAAATGTTTTTGTCAGTCGATAGAGATATATTATGTGTACCGGTTTATGATAAAAACCCGATTTCCTAAAATTTTGAGTTGTGACACTTTATGATTTAGGGTGCGATATGTACGTATACATTAGCACATACATATCGTCGGTATAGAAGAAAAAATACGCAAAGTGTTTTGTTGAGGAAGAAAGACGCAAACTTTTTTTTTTCAAAGAAAGACGCATTAAAAATATTTTTCGAAAGAAAGACTCTTTATTTTTTTTGATAACGAAGAAAGACGCTTAAATTTTTTTTACTATAAAGAAACACGCATTCAAATATTTTTTAGGAAAGAAAGACGTATTCGATTTTTGTTTTTTCTTTGTCAATATTAATGCTAATGCGTCTTTCTTCGTCGAAATATTTTATAATGCGTCTCTTTTCGTCGAAATATGTTTTAATGCGTCTATCTTCGTCGACATGTTTTATAAAGCGTCTTTTTTCCCGATATATTTTTAATGCGCTTTTTTTCGTCGACAAATTACTGGCATGCGTCTTTCTTCTTCCGGAGCGACGATATGTAGTCGTTCAAGTGCACCGTGTAGCTTTGACTTAGCTATCTTTTTTTTTTTTTTAAGTTTTAAGTTTTATTTTTTTTTTTTTAATTTTTAAAATCAATTGACTCTTTCACCGAATAATTTAAAAATTTCTGAAATATGTTTTGGCATGTTTGGCTTTTCGGAAAATTTAGTAGCATTAGACAGAACCAAATCATCGCAAGCTTCCTTGTTGTTGGCCACCTGGAGCTCTCGTAGGGCCTTCTATTGCTTTTCTTGTCCTTGTACCGATTTACTTCAATTTAAAAGAATACCATCCACATTAAGAGCATGTGATTTTGCAATGTATGCAGTACTAAGATTTCATTGCTGCTGCTCGAAAGCAATTTCGTGTTATTAGATTACAATGAGTTGCATTCTTAGCCGCATTCACTGATGTTCTGTTGCCTATTGCAACAACTTTTTGTGGTATAAAGAAATACATATCCAAATATTTGCATGCAAATCTCAAATGCCAATTTCTCTAAAGTTTTTTAGCCAGTTTTACGTACAAACACATAGATATATGTAATGCATAGGCACATAGATACATATGTACATATGCATGTATGTCCATATATGTGCCTGTTTGTTCTTGCAACATTTCATTTCAATTTTCGATTTGTTTCGTGTAAACACCGTTGGCAAGTTGACTCAAGCTTCCATTTTGCCTAGTCACTCATTGGTTGCATCGGGCATCATCATCGATCAAGTAAGCATCATATTTTTGATCGCTTTGCTATGCAACTGCATTGTTGTTGTTGTTTTTGTGTACATGTATGTATGTGTGTTCTGTGCCTTTCACTCGCCCAAAAAAGAAAGCACTATTGGTTGTTCCATATTGGAAAAATATGCACGTCCTTTCAGTTTTGTGCTGTACGTTTCGGAAGAAATGCCACGTTCCATTTACGATTCCACCAATTAAAATTCCATATACATGTACATACACACATACCCGGCAAAAAATGTTTGCTTATTGTTGACAAATCAGGTCTAAAAAAGGGGTACGCTCGCAGCTCCGCTTCTGTTATGCACTCACTCTGTTCGCTTCTAATTCTCTCATACCTATCTAGGCCTTAATTCGCATGGCGGATAAGCCTTTGGAATAAGGTGTGCTCTCAGAGGGAGAGAGTAGGTACTCCTTATGGACTGATGACATCAACACAGGAAAATAAACCTTATTTTAAGCCTTACGCGATACAAATTTACTACCCTTATAATTTTCAGGCCTTTTTTCATAAGCCTTTAAATCTGCGGTTTTAATTCTTAAATAAGGCTTAGATTTTTTGGTGGGTATAAACATGCCTTTCATTGTATTGGTGAGTCTATGTTTTTGTGTTTGTGTGCGTTAGTACGTATTATGCTTTTGGCTTAAAGTCATTATTTATATATTATGTACATTTATACAATGTAAATGGCCACTCTCTTAGAATGCCATTCATTCTAAAGGATGCTGTCATTTCATGCATGATATTTAAATGTAATGCTTAAAAAGCACATTATATAATACTGCGCAAGTAAGTAGTGGTGTAGTTCCTGTTTCGCAATGCCTTCTAAAGTTTAGAAGTGTGCAGTAGATGAATTTTTTTGTATGGGATTCTTTCAACCTTCTCAGATCCTCCCTCCGGCACCGGAATATGAAAATAGGGTGTTTTAGAGTAAGTAAACTGAAAAAAAATTTCACTTTTCCAAAAACTGGATGGAGCCATACCGAAAACCGCGCAAATTCCCAGAATTTCAAGGTATGTTTAGATTTATGTATGAAAAAAGTTAGGATTTTGCATGAGAAAAAAAATTGATACCCACCCATACGTAGAATTAACCGCTAAATCGAGTGGCATATTTAGTTTTTTGGTACACTACCCAGGGAAGGTAATAACGCGGCCTAAAGTGACCATTTTCTTTTTTTCTCGAGAATCTTCAATTTCTTGCCCTTTACTCTTCCCGAAATCGGAAATTATTTTTTAACTAAATCATACGGTAGGCTACGTTATTTAATACGCTTTCCAGAAATGTATAGCTATTAAAAATCTAATAACATTTGGATGAGTTCATTAAGTTTAAATGAAGTAAAGTCGGGTATAAAAGGGTAACATACCTTAAAATTTCTTAAATTTTTTTAAAATTTTGCTCTTGAAGACTGTTTTTTGGATTATTATTGTTTTATTTGGTTGGATAACTCCACAAATGTAAAAAAAAAATTCGGAAGATCGAGACCGTGGATAGCGGAAAAAAGCGTGGACCCGGATGGCCCCAAAATATTATTGGGCAACATTCGTATCAAATTAAAGGCCTTAACTAGGGCTTGCATATGGAACTCATTACATGCCAATTTGTTAGCCAATTTCCGATATACTGGCGAATAAGTGGTCCAGGACGACTACAGAATATTTTAAAGGATATCGGCGACATTTGAGTCTAATTCTTGACTTATATGTGTTGAAATGGTGGACATAGCAAAATGGATTAGCTTTACATTGAAGTCCTAGGTAAAATCTTTATTTTTATACCCATATGTTTTGGCGCTATCCGGCTCCACTTTTTGTTCGGTATCCACGGTCTCGACCTTTGTATTTTTTTTTTTACATTTGTAGAGTTCCACCCACATAAAAAATCACAAATAACTCAAAAAACCGCATTCAAGAGCAAAATTGTTAAAAAATTTAAGAAATTTTAAGGTATGTTATCCTTTTATACCCGACTTTACTTCATTTAAACTTAATGAACTCATCCAAATGTTATTAGATTTTTAATAGCTATACATTTCTGGAAAGAGCATTAAATAACGCAGCCTACCGTGTGATTTGATTAAAAAATAGTGTCCGCTTTCGGGAAGAGTATAGGGCAAGAAGTTGAAGATTCATCAGAAAAAAAAGAAAATGATCACTTTCGGCCGCGATATTACCTTCCCTGGGTAGTGCACCAAAAAACTGAATACGCCATTCGATTTAGCGGTTAATTTTACGTGTAGATGGATATAAATTTTTTATCTCGTGCAAAATTCTACCCTTTTTTATACATAAATCTAAACATACCTTGAAATTCTGGGAATTTGCGAGGTTTTCGGTGTAGCTCCATCCAGTTTTTGGAAAAGTGAAATTTTTCTTTCAGTTTACTTACTCTAAAACAACCTATTTTCATCTTCCGTTGCCGGAGGGAGGATCTGAGAAGGTTTAAAGAATCCCATACAAAAAAAAACTCATCTACTATACATATGTATATCATGTACATAAATATACATATGTATGTATAACATCTGCAGTATACAGTATCCCTGCAGTCAAATCAACTAGTTGTAAGCTAATTTATTACTACATAGTTTGCCATACAACTCAACTATTCAGCCATCATCTTTTTTCCATTGAGGCAACTGGTATTTTTAACACGGCGATGACCTAGGAAATGGCAATTGTCAACCTTCACATCAGCATCATGCCATTCTGCTTACTAGTCAGTTAATTTATCCAAATATTCCACTTAATTAACTAGAATATATCTGCTGACTAGTTTGGGCTTTGATTGCAGGGATACTTTTTACACAGAACCATATACACAACTGATGTTATATTTAAAAAGGCCATTATGTTTACTAAGCTCCATTGGGGATAATCTCCTCTTATCAGTAAAAGTATGTCTTCACACAATGCGAGAAATTTAAAGTTCAAACACGATACATTCCCACTCGCATACACACAACCGTACACTTGCCACTGTGCCACTTTGGCACAAAAAAGCACCAAATAATCTCATTTAAATCCATTAAAGGCCAGCCATTTGTGAGTTTTATTTATTTTGCGAACTTGCCACCAACACGAAAACTTTCAATTGCACAGCCGCAAATGTACAACAACAACAACACTTAAACATATATGTATATGCATGTTGCCTTGGTGTTGCGTACAGGTGTAAATTCTGCAAATTAAATACAATTTTATTATGTTGGCAGAGCGCTAATGTGTGGGCGATTGGTTCGTTAATACCTACATATGTACATACATATGTATGCATGTGGCAACTGTAGTGTGGCAAAGTAAGTAAGTAGAGGTAAGTAAGCCAGTGTGTGTGTGTGTGTGTGTAAATGTGTTGCAACTTGTCTGGTAAGCAAAACTTTTGGCAATTTGTCTACGCAAACAAATTCCAATGCAGCGCAGCGAAAGTGCAGATGCGACAACACACGATTGCACTTTATTGCCACGCAAAAACACACACAAACAGAAACACAAACACACAAGCACGTATCGACCAAAAAACATTAATTTGTGCACTTTGTGTGCGCAATAGTTTTCAATTTAACCGCTAAATAGCTTAAAAACTTGCAATGAACTTGATTTTACTTACTTACTTACATACATACATACATACATTCACACAATCTATAAGCGGGGGAAAATACAACAACAACCATAAAAACAACAATATAATTTCCAGCCGGTGCTGAGATAGTGCAACACGGTGTTCGGGATATGCGAAGTAGTTCTTGCTACTTTTTTATGTTTTATAATACGATGTACATATGTAAATGGCTTGGTAGATAAATAGAGTGTATCTCTGGACCACATTCGGAGGTTCATTTTCAAAGTTTAAAATTTACAGCTCGCCACCCTCTTACTGTGACCCTAGCCGTGCTAACGTTTGATTTTTCCAAAGGCTTGTTGTTGTTCTTCTTCCTCCCGCACTTACCTTTCGTCATCTTCATCTTTTTTTGTATACCTACCTCTTCTTCTTTGCATCCTTCTTCCTCTTGTTTGCCTCTCCTTTTTCTCAACTCCATACCCAACATTGCACGTCGCACTTACCTTTCGATTTTAATTTGAATTGTTTTTTTTTTTACTTCTTGTTTTGGTTCTGTTTTCGTGGCAAAATATTTACAAAGGCAAGCCGAGAAGTGTTTGCGTTCAGTTTTTGGGGCTCTGCTGTCACGTCCCTCTACCCGTCTGCGGTACCTATCTACTTACATACGAACAAGTGTATGCATAAAAACAAATACATTTGCGTGCATGTGTTTAAGGATTTTGAGGATATATCGGGGAAGGAATGTGGCAGCTGTTGCCAATGCATACACACATACACACATGTGCACATCTGTGGTTGAGCACATTCCCCGCAAAAAAGTATTGCTTACTGATGACAAATCAAGTCTACAAGAGGAGTACGCTGGCAGCGCTGTTTCTGTTATGCACTCACTCTGTCTGCTCCTAACTGTCTAATACTTATCTAGGCCTTATTTCGCATAAGCCTTTGGAATAAGATGTGCCCTCAGAGAGAGAGAGTAGGTACTCTTTATGGTCTGAGGACATCAACACAGGAAAATCAGCCTTATTTTAAGCCTTACGCCATACAAATTTGCTACCCTTATAATTTTCAAGCCTTTTTTCATAAGCCTTTAAACCTGCTGTTTTAATTCATAAATAAGGCTAAAATTTTTTGGTGGGTTTCTGCACTGTTTTTCTGAGTGTGCTTTTTTTTTGGAAACTACTCTAGAGATTTTGTTGCTGGTTTTGTTGTTGTTATAGTTATTGAAATGATCTTTCTCTTTTTGGCAACCAGAAAACCATGTTCGGCACTTTCGGTATGGCTAATCTGCGAATGCAGTTTTTATTTATTTGTTAGCTAATAACCCGTCTCCACGTGGCTGATCGTGATTCAGTTTAATATTTCTCTTTCTTGCTCTTCTTAAATGTTTGTATGTTTGCTTATATTTTGCGTTTTTGTTTTGGTCTGTGTGAGATTTCGATAGATTTTCGATAAAAAATTAGAGAAGACATCGATATCATCGAGGTTGGCAAGATGATTCAGAATGAAACAGTGTTTCAATCTTCACTCGCTCTCAGAAATTTGTATGGAAATTAGCGAGTTTCGGTACTCGTTTCCGTGTCGAAACAAGATTGAGAGAGAAAATGTAGAAAAAAAGAGCGAAACACGTTATGTGGAGACATGGTATAAGAACGTGCAACGGATATGTGCAACATGCACAAAGTCATGCCACAGAACGGAACAATAACATCAATAATATTACGAGCGTCATTTGCCACAACCACAACAACAACAATAGAAGCAAAGTGCATACCTACATACGTATAAAAAATCGACATCGGCATTCAACATTAAAGCGTTTGAATTAAAGTACACTCTTTGAGGCGGCAATGATAACACCGTTAGCTGCCCGCGTACGTACCAACCAAAAATCTAAGCTTTATTTAAGAATTAAAACAGCAGATTTAAAGGCTTACGAAATAAGGCCTAAAAATTATAAGGGTAGCTAATTTGTATGGCTTAAGGCTTATAATAAGGCTGATTTTCCTGTGTTGATTTCATCAGGCCATAAGAAATACTCACTCTCTCTCTCTCTTTCTCTCTCCTCTCTCTGAGAGCACACCAAAGGCTTATCCGCCATGCGAAATAAGGCCTAGATAAGTATTAGAGAGTTAGGAGCGGGCAGAGTGAGTGCATAACAGAAGCAGCGCTGCCAGTGTACTCCTTTCTAGGACCTGATTTTTCAACAATAAGCAAAACTTTTTTACAGGGTGTATTACACATGTAGGTACATACATATAAATAAATGAATGCCAAAAACATCGCTGAAAACTATTGAACCTGCTATATGCGGTTGCAAAATTGCACGATGAACGGTATTTGATATACGTACACACATACATACATACATACATACTAAGGTGGAGTGAAAGGTGACAGGTAACAAGGTCAACGGAAATAATGTCAATTGACCTTATTTCGCACCCGGTTGGGAAATAAGGTCAATTGACATTATTGCATTTTTGGAAAACGCAATAAGGTCAACGAAAATTTGGAAATAAAATAATTGACCTTATTTCCCAATCCAAATGGAAATAATGTCAACTATGCTTAAAACTTGTTCATTCATGAAAATATTTGCTGAGTTCTTCTGCAAACCCGTTATGAGTACCGTTTGTTAATGAATGAAAATACAATTTTACTCGCTCTTATGTTACTACAAATTAGTTGATAAGTGAATTTAGTGAAGTGTGGTCGTCGAAAAAGAGTTGCCAACACAGCAAAAATATTTCAATAAATTATATAATAATGTAAAGTATGTTAAATATCTAGTTATACAAAAATTTAAATAAAAATGTATATTAAAACTATGTCTACTTGCCTTATCCTGCGGCATGGCAAAAAAGTAGGAAAATGAAAATTTGGAATTAAAAATCGCGCGATTTTTTATTCCAAATTTTCGCCTGCGGCGCATTTCTTTTCTCTTAAAAAGCAGTTTAGAAAAATGAAAATTTTTTATTAAAAATCGCGTGATTTTTTATTCCAAATTTTCGCCTGCGGCGATTTTCTTTTCTCATAAAAAGCAGTTTAGAAAAATGAAAATTTGGAATTAAAAATCGCGTGATTTTTTATTCCAAATTTTCGCCTGCGGCGCTTAACTTTTCTAATAACAGCAGCGACGCGAACCGACACGGACCGATGCGAAGCTAAATGCTCGAAAACGCAATAATGTCAATTGACGTTATTTCCCAACCGGGTGGGAAATAAGGTCAATTGACCTTATTTCCATTGACCTTGTTACCTGTCACCGGAGTGAAATCATATGGAGATTTTTTGTTTGTTCTTTTTTTGAACGTAGCAGCAATGAAAAGTTGCCTTTCTACGAGTTAATGAACCCCACATAATGTTATCGCGATAGGATGACGTTTTGAACTGCCCCCAGCCCCGCAAAGTTGAAAGCAATAAGCACGATCTGGTACAAATATGAAATTTTGAAAATTATAAAATCAAAAAACTAAGTATGAGGATTGATAAAGATGGCTAAGCTGAGTATTAAAGTGATTTTTTTTTTTTTGGAAACAACAACAACAAAAGTTATTAAATGTCAAAGTTTATATTATGCATTTTTTAAATTGCAATTACTTAAAAAATACTGAACCGATTTCGAGTATTTTTATACCATTCGATAGGTATTTTGATTCCCTTTAATACATCTTATATATGAAAAGTAAGGGGGGTAAAAGAGGGGTTGACCCCCACAGGGGGGTGCTATGGAGCCCACATAAAATGTATATCAAATTAAAGGGAATCAACATACCTATCGAATGGTATAAAAATATTCGAAATCGGTTCAGTAGTTTTTAAGTAATTGCAATTTAAAAATGCACAATATAAACTTTGACCTTTAATAACTTTTGTTGTTGTTGTTTCCAAAAAAAATAAATTCACTTTAATACTCAGCTTAACCATCCTTATCAATCCTCATACTTTGTTTTTTGATTTTATAATTTTAGAAATTTCACATTTGTACCAGATCGTGCTATTTTTTCAACTTTGTGGGCTGGGGGCACCTCTAAACATGCGAGTAGGTCAATAAAATTTTACAGGCTTATTACTGGGCTAGAAAGCTTCCGTTCTGGCTTTGGAACAAATTGAATTTCCAAAAAAAAAGTTTCACTCCACCTTAATACATACATATGTGATATTTGCAAAATTGCTCGTCGAAATGCTTTATTGTATTGGAAATTAATTGCTGTTTGAAATTAAATGCGAAACCTACACAATTTATTAAAAGATGCTTACTTATGTTTATTTGCGGTTTGCGATATAAATATGCATGTATGTATGTATGTACATTAGGGTGGTCCCCAAATACATGGGGACAAATTTTATATCATATTTCTTCAACCTCACCCCCATATCGATGCTAATATAGTTGAAGATACCTCCGATCGGAGGCGGATAGGAGGTGTCTCACAGGTGCCAAAGTTCAGAAAACTCTATAGAGATTGAACATATTAAATTTAATTTTATGTATGTAGGCATGTACATTAGAGCGTATCACGGTGTATGGAGGAAAAAAAAGTTGAAAATGTTCCCCCCCAGTTTGAACACTTACCTTATGAGGTTTTCAAAAAAAATTTTTTTAATTTTTTTGTCACCCTGTAAAAACAGCGAAATTTGTTTTTTTTCTATAATTTCTATATTTTACGTTCGATTTTCAAAAGTGATACATTTTTAGAAAGGTATTCACCAAGGCAATATTTCATCCATAGAAACTTTTAGCCCATCATGCCAAGTTCAGCTTTTATTCTATTTTTACTAAACACCCTGTATTTGAAAAAAAAAATTGTTTCCTGAATACTAAGAAAAACAAGTAAGAGCGCGGCTGACTTCGGACGTACCAAAGACTGCATACCTTTCATGAATGGGGAAATGAAAAGTTGCATAGTCTGATATTGTTTAATGGCGTTTTCTTTTCTCGAAATAATGTTGCCCTTTTTGATTTTCTTAGCCATTTTGTAAGTTTGTCTGGTCCTTTTACCAAATATTGACCTCTAACTAAGTAAGAGGGCACCCTTATCTACGAATTCAGCCATTTTATAGAAAGTCAGGATACGTAATTTGATAATTGGGATATAGGAGGGCAACATTTTTTCGTAGAAAAGAAAACGCCATAATTTATACTTTCAATTCTCTGGGTAATTTATACAAAGATTCCTTAGAAAAAGAAGTGTCATTATTTAGATGGAGAAGTTATACCCTAAAATATATATATCTGAACAATCGGTTGTATGGCAGTTATATGATATAGTGGTCCGATTCGCCCGATTCCGACAAATGATAAGCTTCTCCTAAAAATACACTCACATTCCGAATTTCATGCAGATATCTCAACAGACAGACAGACAGACGGACATGGCTTAATCGACTCAGCTCATGATCCTGATCATATTGGTATATATTTTCGTAGGTCTGCAACGCCTCGTTCTGGTACTTTCACCATTCGTGTTTCGGTACAAAGTTATAATACCATTTCATTCCCATGAATGGTATAAAAAGAATATTTACCTGCATATAATGAGGAAATAAATGTAATGCATTTATGCTAAATCTTTTCTTGGCTCTAATTTTCTGTAACGTTCTCGGCTACTTAGTTTAGCGAATATATAACCTAGGCGTTCCTCGTCGGCAACTTCTGTACAAGAATCACTTACTACCTTTTCAAATCGCTCAGTATTTAGAGAATGGCATAGAAAATCTAAGTAAATTAATAGGTTATAATTAGTATAATTAGTATCAATCACTGCTTTTGGAAATATTAATCAGGTATTTTTATAACATCATTAGAATTTTGTAGTTCCTGCAAGTCCGTATCAGAATAAAATTGCAAGCTTGGTGGCTCTGTAATTCTAAATGAGCTCCAATCGATCATTTGAGTGTACTATGTACTTTTTCATGGCATTTCTGCTCTGAGTTGCTCTATGTTGCTCTATTTCGACAGCTGCCCTACTTTGCTCTGCTCTAACCTGCTCCGAACTTTTTTTGTTCATTAAACAGAGCTAATATTAATAAGTAATAATGTTTTTTACTCATATAATGATGTCAAAACTAAATTCAAGGCTAAATTTACTTTATTCAAAAAAATTTTTTTTAATACAGGGTGTTGGTTTTAAATAAATTTTAATAAAAGCTAAAGTTGGTGTCGCAGGTTAATGGCTTATATGGACGAAATATGACACGGGTTAAAACCTTTACAACAATATATTGCTCGTTAAAATCAAACACCAAATAGAAAAGTTATAAGCAAAAAACGAATTTCGCTGTTTTTACAGGGTGCCGAAAAATTTTTTTTTTCCATTTTTGAAATCTCCAAGGAGTAAACAGTCGAACCAGAGGGGAACATTTTAAACTTTTTTTGGCGATACGCTCTAATGTACATATAACTAGTGCCCAAAATCAATAGTTCTGCACTCAAGGATACCAAATATGAACTTTGGTCCCGATCGAAAGCGGTTAAAGTGTGCCGCACAGCGGTCAAAGTTCACCCCTGTGCGACACCCCTTAACCATCCCCCCTCTAGCGGGTGAGACGGAAGAAAATCGGTAAATTGATCTTTAAAGACCACCCTAATGTACATGTATGTATAGTACACTTAGAAACAGTTATAAATTCTTCATTACTCAGGACTACGATCCAATCGCCATTCCTTCAACTTATTTACAGACGGATCTAAGATGGACGAAAGGGTGGGAGCTGCAGTATTTTGCTCGGGGCTTGGGATACAAAAATCTTTTAGACTCCAGGACTACTGCGTAAGACATTTTCCCTTCTCTAAATTACCAAAAAGCTCAAATAGATCAGGCATTGATGCGTAAAGGCGATTCCCAGTGGGAGACCCTGCCAAGACTGGCAGTCGGCATACTAACAGGGCACTGTCTCACACCACCTCATGCGTTCCAAATGGGATTGGTGCTAGTCAGGCGTGCACGGCTTGGAATGAGGACGATGCTGTAGGCATTCTGGAGCACCTTCTCTGCCAATGTCCAGCTTTCGGTAGACTATGATTTAACTGTCTCGGCTCTGCATACTCCACGTTTCTAGAAAGAATTGTGGACCGGGAAATTCACAAAATATTAAAACTTGCGAAGACCTGCATTCCGAGTGTAATATAATAACATAATGTCTCCTGTATGTTGGCAATACTAAGGACCATATGTGGTCTATGTGAAGGGTCTTCAGCCCTCGGCCAATGCAACCTATCCTAGTCTAATTTATAATCCTCCTTCGGTTTTTCTAAGTACTTCATTTGCATGTTTAGATTAGTGTTGGGTGGGCGAGTTCTCGGTGATTTTGTCTTGTATTCGAGTCCATACGCGAATCGTCGTCCATTGAGACAAATGTCATCACATTGCAGACTCGTGTCTTGTAATCGAAGTGCTGAATTAAATTTGCTTCAATGAACTGGTCAGTAACCCGTCAAAAAAAGAATCCGATTCGAAGAAATCGCAAAACACAGTTAGGTATAAAAAAAAAAAAATAAAAACAACAACCTGCACTGAAATTTATAGCATCTTGCATATATCGTCGGTCTCCTGCCAGAAACACGAATGTGAAATTTTTTCTAAGTGCGATGTCTGCTCTTTATCGGGTATATATTGATATAATAACAATTAATATTTGTATATATGCTTATGTACATACAAGTACATATTATGTATGTATGTTTACACAAGAATTTATACCAATATTAATTGTTATTCCATCAATATATACCCGATAAAGAGCAGACATCGTACTTAGAAAAAATTTCACATTCGTGTTTCTGGCAGAAGACCGACGATATAATGTCCATTTCAGTTCCTTTTCGTTTTGATCGCCCTTTTAAAGGTAAAATATTAAAGGTAAAATATTAAAGTTAACATTTAAACTTAAAAATTTCGTCGTAAAAACGGACATCCCCCAAACTAGAGAACTGCAAGTACAGCATTTTCGTATTTCCCATACAATTTCATAACCAAATTATAAATGTTTATTTGCAATATTATTTGTTATCTGCGCGAGAATGTGATTCCGTATGCAAAGGTAAGCCGAAATGAGAACAAAAAATAACTATGTACATCGAAGGTATGCTGTCATGCCAACAAATAACATGTTAAATCGTGCACCTTACAAACGCTTACAACATATCAGCGCTATATTTTGAAAAAAAAAAAAAAAAGCAAAGGCGGTAAAAAACATTCATTGAACAAAATATAAAAAACAACAACGAAAAATGGCGCAAATCCACCGACGAGATGCACTAACCAATAGACAAAATGGCGCAACCATGTACATGCAACTAAGCAACCACACGAGTTTGTGGCGGGTAAATCTAATTCCGGTTGATAGCCAAGCTAATGGGCAGCGCCAACGCTTTTTTGGCTTCGATTTGTCTTTTTTGCTTTTGTTGGGCTTTTTGGTCACTTGCAACATACAACTACCTACTAACGGTATAAGGCGTTATCTTCATCGCATGTGCATGTGGCTTAAGGCCGTTACATATGCACTACCACAAATCCAGTACAAAAATTTTTACTCGTTTGGCACATGCACATGTACATAGATGCCGGTTGGCGGTGTCCAAAACGTTGCTTTCCAAGTTTTAACGTTAAACTACATAATTCTAGTTTCTAGTTTTTATTTTTTTTTTATTTCCTACTTTATTTTGATCCCACAAATTTTGTCGCTTTTCTGTGTTTTTGCCGCTGGTTGTGTTATTGTTATTATTATTTTTCTTTTTTAAGTGTTTTTGCTTTGTTTTTTTTTTTTTTTTTTTTTCAATTTTAATTTTGGTTGCATTTTCTGTTATCGTTGCTTGTCGTTGCTGTAGTAGTTGCTATAGCGACTGTTGTTGTTTTGTTTCTCCCCTTTCGTCGTTTGTTGTTGGATGCCGAATGGCGACAGGACAGTTTTTGTGCAGTCTGGCAACCATTGCCATCGCCATAGTCATCGCACATATTTTGCAATGTCTGCAAAATTTTCTGTTGTCGCCTAATCCATGTCATACAAGTGCATATATATGCACACCACATACATGTATGTATGTATGTATGTATGTATGTACCTACATATTCCTGCTTTGTGTACCGATACAAAAACAACAAAAGCTTCGAAAGCACTAAAAAACAAAAGAGAATAACAACAAAGCAACTCGGAGCTTGGAAATCGGCCAAAAATTCGAAAAATTTTCCAACCTGCCTACGGCAGACAGACATACATATACATACGTATGCACATACAGTGGCGTGCGCTTCATACAAGTCGAAAAGCAGGCTTGCCTAAATATTTTCATTCATTTCATATTACGAATTTCTTTGAAATCTGGTAGTTTTACGCTTGAAATGTGTTTACTGTTTAAGTTCTTCATTCTGTATTAGCTATAATCATTCATGATAACAACTACTATTGTGATATCGTTAGCCCACCAACAACAATCACGTGTAGATATTTTATTTGTACAGCCAATGACATCGAAGACACCAAAAAACCGGCTAGTCTCTTAGCTAGGGTTGCAAGATACCTTTCCCGAAAAAATCAGTACATTGCCTCCAAAAAAAAAAAAAACAATATATGCGGAGAAAATCGTCTTTCTTAGCGGCATATTGTTTTAAGGTTGCCAGATACCTTTCCCGAAAAAATCAAAAAAGAAATCAGTACATTGCCTCCAAAAAAAAAACAATATATGCGGAGAAAATTGTCTTTATTACTGGCATTTTGTTTTTGTTTCCGTATCGTTAACTGTCAATCATGTTTCCACATTTAACGTTTCTTGGTTACAAATGTCAAATGAAAACAGTTGGAAAATTAAAAACAGTGCAGGGTGATAAAAATTAATTTTTTTAGTGTCGGCTAAAAATCAGTATAAATCAGTACAAAATCCAAAAAATCAGTATTTCTTAAGGTTTTTAAAACCATCAGTACGGGGCACGAAATATCAGTATTGTACTGATCAAATCACTACGTCTGGCAACCCTACTCTTAGCACAAACTGGGTTAGTGAGCGCAATAGTTGCACACATGTACTTTTATGAGGCTTTGATGTTGAGTAATATGAAATCAGCACGTTACCAAAATCAGACAAAAGCGTCATGTTAAATAAGCGACGAAAATCAAAACCAAATAAAACAAGTAAGGAAGCCTAAGTTCGAGTGGAATCGAACATTAGATACTCAGCTGTATGCTTTTATTGTTTGTTTGCGTTTAATGGAAACACGTTGTACTCTATATAAAGTGAGTGCTGCATAAAGTGGGCGTAGCCACGCCCATTTTCCAAAATTTTTATCAGTTATCCAACTAAGTATATGAATATTATTATTTGTGCAAAATTTCATTCCTTTACGAGTTCTAGTTACAAAGATTTCACGTTAAAAATTCCCAAAGGGTGTTTCAGAAATATCTTTGTTAAAAAGTAGGCGTGGTCATAAATCGATTTCAATAAATTTTTGCGTGTCTATTACCACAAGTAATAAAAGTGTACACACCAAGTTTCGTCATTATATATAAATTATTTGTCGAGTTATGGGCTAAGAAATCTCGTATATTCCTGTTTCTAAAAAGAGGCGGTGCCACGCCCATTTTCCAAAATTTTTGTGTTTTTTGTTTTATGTCCATAGTTGGACTCCTGCCATAAAATTTCAATGATATATCTTTATATTTGACAGAGATATGGCTTAAAATGTTTTTATTAGGCCACTTTATAATACCCATATATAAAAGTGGGCGTGGTCGTCAACCGATTTTGGCAATTTTTCGTCCAAACATTTGTCTAAGTAAGTATATCACGCCTACCAAATTTCATCGATATACCTTCAACGGTTTCTGAGTTATGACTCATAAAACTTTCAATGTTTGCCCCTTAATAAGTGGGCGTGGCACCGCCCATTTTCCAAAATTTCACCACATTTCTTCATAAGGGCCTGAGGTCAATACGTGGGTAAAATTTCATCACTCCAGCTCTATTAGTTACTGAGATACAAAATTTCGGATTTTTACTATATAGGGGAGGTGGGCGTGGTCATGGTCCGATTTCGCCCATTTTCAATACCATCCGTTCTCGTCTTGATACCAACTTGCATTCCAAATTTCATCAAAATATCTCAATTTTTGCGCGAGTTATCGTGCGTACAGACGGACAGACGGACAGACGGACAGACGGACGGACATGGCTCAATCGATTTCTCTTTTCACCCTGATCATTTTGATATATATAAGTCTATATCTATCTCGATTATTTCATTCTGTTACAATCCACCGTTAGGAAATCAAAACTATAATACTCTGTATACTAGTACAGCTGAGTATAATGAAACATTTCACGACTTTTGCTACTTCGACTTCAATTATTCAAACACAGCTTAAAAGTTAAGCTAAATGACGAATTTTTACATGTTCTATTATAGTGCTATAAAAATCAGGGACTGTAGCGGTTATGAGTTATATCCGAAAAGTTGATTTTTAATCATTATTTGTTGAGTTTTATTTTCTGCTCACAAAATAAAAGTTATTTCTTGAGCCTTATTTTTCCCTCAGAAAATAAAAGTTATTTTTTGAATTTCGATCAGAAAATAAAAGTTATATTTTGAGTTTTATTTTACGATCACAAAATAAAAGTTAATTTTTGAGTTTTATTTTTCCCTCAGAAAATCAAAGTTATTTTTTTGAGTTTTATTTTTCGATCAGAAAATAAAAGTTATTTTTATTTTTTTATAAAAATCGAAAAAAAAGTTAATGCACCTAGAGGTAGTCTGCGTTACGGTGATTACATCTGTGTACTTCTTTTGCGTTTAGCATTTCTCCTTCAGTATGATTTTTTTAGTCAAAATTTAAAAAATAACGATTATTTGCAATCCCTGATAAAAATTAATCCATTTGCTACTGCTGAAGTTAGCGTCGGTAGTATTAAAAAAATAGGACTATTCCGGCAACTGTTTTTTCTAGTAAAAATATCTAGTAAAAATACCTGCGCTTTCGTGTGAGATTCAGAGATTTTTCTATAAGTTTGGCATTGGAAATAAATTCAGTTGAATTGTTTCTAAATTATTCTAATAATAACTTCTCCTCTGCATTTGTAGTTACGTTCTTAAGGTGAATACCTTGAATTTACTTTCGGTTGAGCCAGTATTGTTGATGTGCTGAGCAAAAGTATCTACAACTGAGACATTAAAAGTCATATATGCACAATGCATTGTATATCATTTCTTATCTGGATCAACTTCATTTTCGCGATTTATTCCAATACATTGAGTTTAATACGCTATGAATATAAACAACAAACAAATATGCCAACCGAATTTAATCAAATTCAATGACGCAAACTCAGTCAGACTTTCAGATAATACATCAGAAAAGTTACACAATGGCTAACAAATGGCTGTGCTTCATACATAGGCTTGCCCAGCCAATTTATGCTAGAGCCGCCACAGCAACAAACATACAAAGACGTTGTTCTCACACCGCAAAGCTTCGTGAATAAGTTAGGGAGTGTGTGCACAAGTGCAGATAAGCCGGGCATCATGCATACAACATCCAAATCTTTTTAATGGTGCACTGCACCGCCTTTGCAAACAAACAAAAGGCGGCGTACCTAACAATTGACAAACACACTCGTATTTTGGTTGTGTGTGTGTTTTAAGGCACATTCATTCTGTGCTTCATATGTTTGTTTTTGGTACGATTTTTTGTTTTCCTTCGAGTTATTTGCATTCTTTTTGCTTTTGTTGTGCGCTGCTGTTGCTTGCCACCGTTTTTAGCCTTGGCTGTTGCTGTTGGTGATTAGCCAATTGTACTTACAGACATACATATGTACATGCTCCTACCTACTTACATATTTAAATATGCAGTTAAGTAAAAACTCATCGTTTTCATTTGTTTGTTTGTTTGTTTGTTACATTTCAGCAAATCTCCACTGGAAGTTCACATTTTTGGCTCGACGATTTTCGTTATCTTGTGTCCCTCACTCGCCACACTGGCTATGCCCCCTTCACATGCCCCTCACTGTGCTTGCCTGGCACCATAAACTATTATGGGTTTGCTCGCCCTCGCACTTGTCTCCAGACTCCATTGCCTTTTCAGCGCCTTCGTTGCTTGAATTGTCTGCTCGCTTGCCTTTTGTTTTGCTGCGTTTTGTTGTTGTCCGTAAATTTATAGCTTCCCGGAAAATTTGGTAACTGAAATCTGCAAATCTGGTAAAATCTTTGCTGTGCATTCGGTTATTTAATTAAGCCGCCATTCAACTGAATGGTTGCAGCGCTCAGCGCAGCTTTGTACGTATGAAAATCAGCAGAAGTTGGCTGTTGTCGTCAACTCTATTACCGTTATTTCATTTGAGCGTGAGCATTTAAAGAGTTTCAGTTAGGTGACACAACTACATATATGTGCATATGTATGTAATTTATGGAAAACCTAATAGAAACTTGTTTGAAGTCGTTCACTCTTTATTTTATGATTGAAAAATATATGGTTAAATTAGGCGAACAGCTGATCGTCGCTTACTTTAGTAGTTTATGTCAAATCTGTTTAATTAGAGCTGTTGCTGTATTTCTTAAAATAATTATGGTTGATAATTCTGAAAAACAATCCCTAGTTGGTTGGTTGGTTTTCGTAGCGCGTCCCACTGACTACAATTAGCGCCGAGGCGCCGTTATGACTAAACCAGTGCAAAGTAAAAGTAGAAGAGCATGAGCAATTCGGAAACCAGGGTAGATAACGCACGCTAGATCCATCCTGTTGAATTTAAATATTTCAGCAGCCCCTCAGGCCTCACGTCTTTGAGTTCCGAACGGCTATCGAAGAAAGGCTTACCAAGGAAATTCAATCTGCCTTGGAAGTGCGAAGAACTTTCTCATAGCAGGTGCTCCACAATCTCATCCACCCCAGGAAAGCTGCAGCTACGACACAAGTTGTTATGGTACAATCCCAATGTGTAGCAATGATACAATGTCCTGTGAAAACCGCAGTTAAGCGGGAAATGTCTCTTCTATCCATCCTTAGAATGGCTGGAGATCGCGTCTCATTGTATGAAGACCACAGGATTTTGCAGACACTGCCGGCCTGTAACCGCCTCATCAATTAGCTTCCTCGAGCTAGTGCCGACAGATTCGGCCTTTGATGCAACCCAGGGGCGCAAGAGCATCCTCCGCCTCTGCGTCATCGAGAGCCGAGCCCTGCCCGACCAGCTCACTCGACTCGTTTATAGTCCACGATTTATTTATTGTATTTGGAATCGAATTGCCATTCGTGATGAAATAAATTACGTAGTTCAAATGGGTATGTGAAACTAGTACAACTAAATTACCCTACTATACTTTTTAGGGAGTTGTCTCGTTTGGCGAACACGAGACTTGAAGCATTGGCAAAGCAAGTCAACTTTTAACATGATTGTGATTTTCCGCTTTGACGAGTTTCTCAGTTGTCCAAACATCTCGATATCGGTTCATCATTAATCTTGATCAAAGATTTCTTTTAGGCATATGTGAACTATCTCAGTAGAAGAGGCGATCATATTATAGGCGATCATAGAGAGTTCCCGAACGTCGAACAAAACATGCTCCCTTATAGCTCTCTATATACGGTATTTGGAACTAGAGAGCTCTCTAAATATTGCAAAAGGACAATAAGAAATCATGTTGTCACTCGTTCTATTCCAAAATTGATCGCCTGGTTGTTTGAAATAAACGCTTTAAAGCCCGTCTCCACATAACTTGTTTCGCCAACAAAACATGTAGGAAAACATCTCGCTAAATAACCCATCTCCACGTGGCTAATCGTGATTCAGTTTAACATTTCTCTTTCTCGCTCTTCTTAAATGTTTGTATGTTTGCTTATATTTTACGTTTTTGTTTTGGTCTGTGTGAGATTTCGATAGATTTTCGATACAAAATTAGAGAAGACATCGATGTCATCGCGTTTGGCAAGAGGATTGAGAACGAAACAAGTGTTTCAATCTTCACTCGCTCTCAGAAATTTGTATGGAAATTGGCGAGTTTCGGCACTGGTTTCCGTGTCGAAACAAGATTGAGAGAGAAAATGGAGAAAAAAAGAGCGAAACACGTTATGTGGAGACATGGTATTAATTGTGTTCTTCAAGCGGTCCGCCCGGTGTTTATACGAGCAAACTAAAACTGGCATACCCGTGAATTAGGTAGGTAATTTTATTCCTAAAATTTTGTTGGTTTAACCTCAACAGAATTTGCATCTTCAGTTGCCATGGCAGCCGCACAGAACAAATGCGATTGGTTGCTATCAATCGATTTTGAAATTACACCAACAAAATACAGAAATGTGTTGAAATTGCCGAACTGCAGCAATCTACACTTTCTTTATCTCCTTCACTCTCCATCTTCTTTACTCTCTATCTCTCTCTATTTTATTTTCCTCTTTTTCCATTTGATATGAGAAATTGCAATTACTTTGTTTGCTTTTTATAGCTCAGCTGCTACTTAGCCACCGAAATGTGATATCTTTTGGGTTAAATTACAATTACGCTGCTAACGCTCACTTGGTCCTTTGCCGTGCAATTCTCGCCGCTCCCCTGCCCGCTCACAAGCCACCACTTCACACGTTCACGTTGCCGTTATCTTTATTACTCGTCGTCGTCGTCGGCGTCGGCTGCATCTTTGTCATCGTTCTTATTTTCATCTTCTCATCTTCCATCGTCATTATCATCATCATCATCAATAAAACAAATACTCAACGCTGATTGCATTCGCACTGATTGCGCCGCCTGACCCGGCTTGGCTGGCTGGTGGGAATCGTCCTGTGTAAGCAGTGCGAAATGCCTTCAAGCAACAACTGTCCGCCTATCCATCCATCCGTCTATTGGGCTTTTGTTTTTGTACGTTTTATGCTTTTTTGGTCACTTTGGTGTTCGTGCAACAATCACGGACGCTGAATAATGCAACAGGCCGGCAAAGCGACCGAGCGTTCGACTGCCGTGTGATTGCTCCCTAAGACAAGCTCTGTTATTCGTCGCTTCGTGCCTGGATCGCTTGATTTTAACAATTCGTTGCAGCGGCAAACAGCAACCGACTGGCATTGAGCGAGAAGTTTTAGTATTAGTTGCATGTTGCAGCAGCTCCATCAAATTGCATCACGCAGCAGCAAAACACCAATGAAATGTATGTGCAGCTGAAGGCTGAATGGCTAAAAGGCAGTTGAAAGACTGAAAGGCTCCCGAGTGAGTTGAACGGCAAATCTTTTGGAGTAAAAACGGCAGCTAAGGTCATTATTGCTGCGATGCTTTGACTGCTGTCAGTTATGTATTTTTTTTGTTGTTGCGCAAATATTCTGGTTGTTGTTGTTGTTGTTGTTGATCAAATGTTGCAGTTGTTGCTTCGGTTGTTGCTATTAATTTTCTTTTGTGTATTTTCTTTGCGCAAATATTCTCTTCTGCAAAGTGGAACTTTTGCTGCCTCACGTGCCACATATGCCACATGCTTTGTTGCTTCCACTTATTGCCTCTTTTTCCACTGGTCACGACTGGCCGGCCATTCACGGAATCCATGCCTTATGTATTGCTTCGATGCTTTAGTTGCTGTTGTGGCTCCTCCATCGGCACGTACGCTAACGACAGTAACAGCAACAACAAATTAACAATAACAGCCAGAACAAGTTAAACCACATACATATGTATGTACGATGTCTGTACATATGTATGTGCATAAGTGCCTTTCCGGCTTTGGCCTTGTGCTGAGATTGCAAATTTTTGTTTTTCCAGTAAGAAGCACAGCCTCCATTGGCATTGACTTCTAGGCACCAGCCATCTAGCCATCATTTTCGGACATTGGTCATCTTTCATTTAGTGCTTTTGAGATTTCACGTCATGTGCTGCGTCTCTTCGCAGAGCCTACGCTACGCTACGCTTACAAGCGCGCAGCAGAACAGCACAGAAGTACTCGTATGTACATTGGGGGCGCACTAGAGTACCATGAAATACGTGGAAAGAACATATGTAGGCAAGTGGGAACATCCACGACTACGTAACGTACTCAAATAAAAAGATAAAACCCATGTGCGTGAAGCTGAGTATGTACTTGATCATACCTACCCTGTAGGGAAAATCTCTAGTTACGAACTAGGTCGCTTCTAGTGTATTTTTCGACACTACTAGTGCGAGCTAAATCTCTTTTGCATGTTATCAACTGGCGAATTTAACACGGCGATGTCCTAGGCGGTGTCAATTGTCACCCTCTGCACTACATTTTCGATAGTTCCGAACTAGTACTAAATTCTATAGTTTACACTAGTTCGTTTATTGGCACACTTTCGATAGTTATGAACTAGCTACAAGTACCTACAAATTCTACAGTTTTACATCTGCCGCTTAAGTGCAGACTTTGACACACTTCATGCAAGTGGCGCGATGGCCGACTGGCTAACGCATGTGCCTTTCAATCTGAGGGGCGCGGGTTCGAATCCTGTCGGTGTCAAGGTGGATGATAATTTTTTTTTAATTTTTTTTTTTGACTAATATTTTTTTATTTATTTATTTAATAAAATTTACAGTAATATTTAAAAAGTAATAAAATAAAAAAAAATTAAAAATAAGCCTGAGGGATCGGGAAAGCATAATTAGGGGAACATTTCATTTCATACAAGTAAAGATGCAAATAGAAAACTCTTTATATGAAACGCTTCACTAAACATCTGAGAATTGCAGAAATATACAAAGCCGACGGAAATTGAACGAACGAAAAATTTTCATAGAATTTTTGTCACTTCGAAATTACATACAAATCAAAGTGTGTCTTATAATGGTCACTCAATTCACTCCTCCTGAACTGGTGAGGGTCTAACTACAATTGATCTAGTTCCCTTTTGACACCTTTTCGCTAGTTCGGAACTAGAAATTTTGCTCACTAGTTATTGAGTTCCCTGCAGGGTACATATTCGTACATACATACATACAATACATACATATGTATATTAATTTAATACATCAACTCGGATTGCGGAGCCAAAGAAAAGCAAAGCGAAAAAAGCCAAAACAAAGGAAAACAACATATTGAACGAGTCCATTACATTAATGTAGGAATATGTTGAAATTTTTAAATGCTCCATACAACAAATTCATAAAGCGTTGCTTTTGTTTCACTTGAAATTCTTTGCATGTAACTAAAGCTGACCAAATCGGCGAACTATAACTAACAAGAATATTAATTTGGCACAGTAGCACAGTGGTATGGGAATAACGAAAAATAATACAAACTATAGGTAACGGTTGGTTGGTTGGTTTGAGTGGCGAGTCCCAGATACTCCAATTAGCGCCGGCACGCCGTTTTGTTACCACGACTCGTAAATAAAAAAAAAAAACGAGAGTAATAGATTAAGGGACTAAGAAGCCCCTCGGGCCTAACGTCCTTGAGTTTGGTGAGGTTATCGAAGAAAGGCTTGCCAACCAATTCCATTCTGCCTAAGCAGTGCAAAGGACATTTGCATAGCAGATGCTCCAGCCTCGCCTCAGCTACTGAAAGACAACAGCTGCGACACAGATTATTATGATCCAATCCCAATCGGACCGCATGGGTACCAATAGCCCAGTGTTCCGTGAATACCGCAGTTAAGCGAGAAATTTCATTCCTGTCCAAATTTGGCATGGCTTAGCAACGCATCTGCGGGTACGCAACCACTTCCATCTGGTTTAAGGCTCCTCAAACCAATGCCGAGAGATTCGGCTCTTGATGAAGCCCAGGGGCACAAGGACCTCCCACCTCATTGCTATATCAATAGCTGAGGCTTGCCTGACTAGCTTATCAACCATTTCGTTTCAATTGATATCGCGGTGCCCTGGCAGCCAGATCAGAGCGACGCTATGTCGGCTTGCTAAGTCCATGATCCACTCTCTACACTGTACGAACAGACCTGATGAAAGCGTTGCAGATCCCAGAGCTGCCTGACTATCCAAGAAAATTCCTATCCTGTTTCCGACACCGGCATTTTCCGTTGTAAATAGAACATTGCAAGCCTTCTATAAGGCAAAAAGCTTCTGACTGAAAAACGCTCACCATATCCGGGAGACTGATTGATATGGAAGTGTTGCGCTGAGTTGTGAAGATATCCGCTCCCACTCCGCCTACCATTTTTGACCCAGCTGTAAAAACTGAAACATTGAATGTCTGAGCTGTTTTACCATCTCCCCAGTCCTTCATGGATGAAAAGATAATATCATAGTTTGTATCGAAGACTGTTTTAGGAGAGATGTAGTATATTTTCGTATTGATGACCGTAATTGTGGAAATCAAATTCAGAGCCTCCGTGGTATATGATCTACTCGCCTCTGTGATCGCAACGCAATCAGCTCATTTAACTTTCCTCAGTATATCAGCTATATAGCTGATCTCCATTGCTTGTAGGTACTATATGTAACACTTACTAAGGTTGGTTATAACTTCGATCTCAGTGCGATATTTTAGTGGATAGAATATATGTAAGTACTCTGATAAAAATACCCGTAGTTAAACCAACAACTTTCGGCTGCTGAATCTCCGTCTTTGATTCAAGAGCAAAAGTATTTGTTTTTACAGCAAAGTTTTTGATCCAACAATTTATTCAAAAACAGCCGTTGTTATTCCAAGAACTTACTTGCTTTTAAAAAATTTTTTGTGAGTTAATATTTTTTTGTTGTAAAACCAACAAAAAATATAATGATGGAGAGAAGATGAAGAGAAAAATCCAAACCAAAGTTTATTTTTAGCAACAATTTTCTCCCCGTTGTTGATTTAAAGGCAAACCTATTTGACCCAACAGTTTCCGTTGTAAATAAAACTAATGAGAACAAATTTTTTTAAATTTTGTTTTTACGATGATTCAAATAATTCATGGATTCCTTTTTAGGAAATGGAAGTATAAACAGGTTACTATAATTCAATATAATATTGTATGTGATGATTGGATAGAATTTTAGGTTGATGTCATGGTTCGAATCCGGAGGAGAATATAAAATAAAGAAGAAAAATCAGAATAAGAAATAAAGATAGCAACCAGTGAATGATAAGAAGGAGAGAAGAAGAGGAGAACAAGCAGAGGCTACATATTTGCAGTTGGGACCCGGGCGGAGAGAAGATGAAGAGGAAAATGCAAACAAAAATTTATTTTTAGGTGAAATTTTTTTCCAACAGTCTCCGTTGTTGACTTAAAGGCAAAAGTATTTGCTCCAACAGTTTCCATGGTTGACTTAAATCAACACCGCTCGCACCTTTGAAACAACAACGGAGCGTTGTTGGGCACATTTCAACTGCGGAAAGTAGTTGATTTAACAGCGAAAGTCTTTAGATTTACAATGTTTTTTTTTTTTCAGAGTAACTGTAACGAATATAACACATGGTAGCCGAAAGTATTCTACAACATGATTTTAAGCCCCGGCATTATTTGTTTCATACTTTTTATGATGCAAACAGTATATCATTCATCTTTACTAAGTACATCTGTATAATATATGTAGTTGAAGTCTTCGCCCACTTCACTTGGCTTTTGGACTTAAGTCAAAAACTGCTTGCTACTCCTGCTGTGGTGGGGGTTAACGAGGTCACTCTAAGTAAATGGCCATATGTATATACTTACATTTTATTTATGTATACATACATACATACATATAGGCTGCTCATGTGCCTTACTACAGCTGCTCAGTCAGTTATGCGGTGTGCCGTGTTTTAGTTCTGCGCTGGGTCGCCGGTTTGGGTCGGTTTGGTAAGTTTGGGAATGGACTGGGCGCGCTGGGGATTTCTTACATCGTACTTAAACAAATGATAGTTTTGCTTTGCTTCGTCACACACTTCTACTTCGTTCTTCGTCACATTTAGCTATTAAATATTCTACATACTCGTATACCTATTTGTTGTGTTGTACTTATGCACATATGTATGTATGTAGTTGCTTTGGTCTGTGATTTTGTGGACATGTACGCTAAATTCATACATACATACATATGCACATACACACGTCCCATTTGAGAATTCATTCATGCTGAAATGTTTTGCCAAAAATGCTTTTGATATCGTTTTATTCCATTACATTAATGGCATACACGCTAGCTCGGTCAGCAGTCAGCAGCAGCAGCGGCAGGGCATGCAGGGTATATCTACATACGTCTCTCAAGGCTTAAAAGGGCATGTGTGTTTGTTTGTACACTTTCTACTTATTTGGACTGTGATTTCGCATGTTCCCTCAAATATTCTTTTGCATGACATCATTTTGTTGACTACAAGTAAAATGCCAATTCGGTTCATTGCCTTGATTTCGTTTTGTCTTCGTTCAACTGTCGTTACTTTTTGTTATGTGAGAAACCTCATATAGGTTCATGTATTTTATCCCAACTGTCGCGCAGAAAGTGTCACGTAGCGCAACACAAAGTTCTATGTGGCATCAGCTTAAGCGCGCTTTTACTCGTTCCGTGTGCGAACATCACAGAAGGTTTAGCTGATTCCACATAGAACTTTGGTTGCGCTACGTGACACTTTCTGCGTGACAGCTGAGATTAAAATACATGTATCTATATGAGGTTTCTCACATAACAAAAAGTAACGCAACGCCGAAGTTACGTAAAGCACAAAGTTGCCCAAATCTCAACTTTTGGGGGCGTTGAAATTTTTTTTCAGTTTCACTTTAATTCAAATGTAAATAAACAAATTTAAATTTCACACAATTGAAAAATAATTTAAAAGATTATTATTTTCTGATTAATTTTTTTGTAAATAAAACGGAGAATGAAAGATTTTTCAGAAAATAAATATTTTTTGAGTGATGTTGCAGCGTTCATTGTGGCATAGTTTTTCAGTTTTGCGTTGTTTGACATAGAAAGCGGCGTAACGCAAAGCGGAAAAAGTTTTATTTGGAATCAGCTTTAGCGCCTCTGAGGAAAGATTGCTCCGTTTCAGAGGCGGTCGCTTCATACAAGCCGAGAAGCCCGGCTTGCGTACACATTTTCGTTCATTTCATAAGAAATTCTTTAAAATCTGGTTATTTTACGCTTTAAATGTGTTTACTATTTAAGTTCTCAATAATATAGCCCCCACTGTAACATGCGCCTAAAAGCCTGCTAAGAAAACAGCGCAAATACACCACCAATCCACCTCACAATGTGTATTTTGTTTGTACAGCCAATCACAGCACAGTGAGCATGCTTCAACGTTTCCAAACATTAGCTTTTACGTGGCTTTCAAAACAGAATAACATAGCTTGTTTTCTCGCTTTCGCTAAGGAGAACCAATTGCTTATTTTCAGACTTAAATTGAAAAAAAAAAACTAGCAAATCACTTTTTTTATTTTTCACATCAAATTTGTATGCGAATGTGAAGCTGGCTTCGGCTTCAGTATTCACAGCCATATGCATATTTGATTTGATCTTCGTTTGCATGTACATACTTATGCACATAATTTCTTACATCTGCATGTGCATGCAAACATAAATATCAAATACCATATTATAAAAGGGTTGATTGTGATTTTTGGCGACTATTGGCACAATATCAAGATAATTTTAAAAAGCGGTGGAAATCAAATTGGACCTCAGTTTTTCAAACACTAAAGCACCCATTTTTTAGGTATTAGACAATAAGCAAATACACTTGCTACTGCTGAAATTTCCGTCGGTATAAGGAAACTAAAAATACCTCTGTGCTTTCGTGTAAGATTTCCCTAGCGCACGTTTTTATATTTAAGAATTATGTAAATACGAAATTTTTTTATTTTAAAAATGTTCAGAGTAAAATTGCAAAATCAAGAAAAAACAATTTTAATTTAAAATTGTTTATTTTTATTTTAAGCACTATGAGATTTTGAAGGAAAAACTTTCGTTTTTATTCCATTAATTTAAATTTTTAATTTAAACATGTTTCTTTTTAAATCCTAAATACATTTTAATTTAAAAATTTAATTTTTAATTTAAAAAATTTCATTTATAAAATAAAAATGACTTGGTTTAAAACGTGCATTATAAAAATAAAAATTTTATTTTTGATTCCTTTTCTCTGAGTATACAAACAAAAAAATGTGTATCAGGAAAACAAAAATAAAAAATACATATGAAAAAACAAAAAAAATAAAAAATAAACGAGCAAAAACGATCTTCAAATACCCGAATTGTTCAAATTACCGTACAAACATACGCGTAATAAACAAACAAACGAGCGTTCGAGCATTGAAAAGCATTTATTTTGGCCACTCGAAAATGTTAAAAAGAAATCGAGAACTCTAAATCAAAGTCAATGACGGAACGCAATCAGACTTTTAAATAATACAGCAAAGGAAATTACATAAATGGCTAATGGTTTTGCTTGCCCAGGCAATTTATGCTAGGTCCGCCACTGCTCCGTTTGTGTGGCGATTGCTGAGCACATTTCTGGAAGAAGCAAAATTGTTTGAGAACAAATAAGAGAAGTTACACTCAGGGAAAAAAGATTATAAAAACATATGAAAACGTGATTAAAATGGGGAAAAACGTAATTAAAAGTGATGTAAATACCAACATTTTTATTTTAAAAATGTTCATTGTAAAATTTTTAAATCAAGAAAACCCATTTTAAATTTAAAAATGTTTAAATTTAAAAATGTTTATTTTTATTTTATGAGAAGAAGAACGCCGCAGTGTTCTCTATATCATTTTCTCTTCCGGATTCGAAATTGTATCCAACGGCATTCTCTTCATATTCTCTCAATCCGAGTCCCAACTACAAAAATGTAGCCTCCGCTTGCTCTCCTCTTCTTTTCTTCTTTGCCTTAACTGTTTTCTTTCTTTATTTCTTATTCTCCTTATTCTCCTTTTTCTGCTCTATTTTATGTTCTCCTCCGGATTGGAACCATGACATCGACCTGAAATTCAATACAACGCCATCACATAGTGGAACATTAAACATTATATTGAATTATAATAATCTATTTATACTTCCCTTTTCCTAAAAAAGAATCCATGAATTATATTAAAAAAATCGATTCTCATTATAGTTTATTTTGGATTTCTCACAAAAAATTTTTTTTTCACAAAAAAATTTGAACAAAGAGCGAGGTTTTGAATCAATATTCATTTTCATTTTTAATTTAAGTATGTTTCTTTTTAAATCCAAAATGCATTTTTACTTCAAAAATTTCATTCTTAATTCAAAAATTTCATTTTTAATTTAAAAATTTTCATTGTGAAAATAAAAATGGTTTGTTTTAAAACGTGAATTATGAAAATAAAAATTTTAGTTTTGATTTTAAAATGCTGTTTTTTCCTTGAGTGTTCCTTTTCATTTGGCCGCCAGAGGGTAGTGTAAGTAAGTAGTCGCCAGTAGACGCTGCGCATTGCTATTGCTTTCACTTGCATATTTTTCAATTATGCAAGATGAGCGACAAGAAAACAATAGAGAAGTATCGAACAATGAAAAATATGTAATAACGAATGGAAGAGAGCGAACTTTCAACGAATTGCATACTTGCTCTTCCAAATTTGGCAAATACATACAAATTTCATCACTGGGATATTTTTTTTTGTACGAGCACGAAAGCCTTTACCCCGTCAGCGTGGAACTTTAAACTAGGGTTCAAACGATACCACCGAGTACAAGTAAATACTCGATACTTTTGTTGCGTAACCTAGTACTTTTTTACTCGATGCTTTTTACTCCGATATTTCGCCGATACCAATAAGTATCGATACTTTGGAATTGGGGCACCTCCAAATAAAGGACTAGGCCAATAATATTTTGCAGTCTTACTTCTGTACTAGAAAGGCAACTTTCTGCAGGTAGAGCAATAATGATCTCAAAAACAGCCCCAATTCACTCCGCCCTAATGTACATATGAAGAAAATTTCAAACCGAGCTCTGCCCAGTAATACGATTTTTGGGACCACCATACGCATTTGGCAATGGGACAGGAAAGGACAAGAGCTGAGAAAAATATAATAATCGTTGCATATTTCAGGGGGCATTTTTGCTTTTTTGTTTCCTTGAGACTTCAAAACCTTTTTATAAAGATTTGGCCTTAGAAGACCCCTAGTGAAATTTTCCGGTGCACAATATCCTAGAACATTTTAACCCTCTCACGACCTCGCAAACAATATTTTTGATGGAATTTTCGAAAAAAGGGTCAGAAAGACCCTTTTCGAAGAGAGCGTAATTTTAATATAAGCACCTGAATTTCATATTTCGATCCGATATGGATTTTAACCCTTTTTTCCACTTTTTGGAGGTTTTACTATATGTACCAAGGCCTTTCATTCTGTGGTGGAATCATTCAGTCCCCAGAACTAGTGTTGCGCTGTGTGTAAACTTACTATACTGATACCTACTCTTGAAATAAATGAAGTAAAAGAACGGTGTGTTTTTTATTTAGTGCATGTATATAATTTATTAAAATTTTTCTTTTTATAGCCTTATTCTGGCGCGCTTACATAATTTAACAGTAAACAATTAGGAACTTTAGACACCATTTTCGTATTATTGCAACAGGAAACTAAAGCTACAATTTACCATTTACGAGCCTATTGAGGTGGTATCTTAAATTTCCTGTTGGAATAATACGAAAATTCTGTTCAAATTTCCTGACTTTTAGCGGAAAATTCAGTAACTGCTCCAGAATAAGGCTGTTTAACGATTTTCGATACCGTCAGTTGGTGGGTTCCTTTACTACAAGCCATCCACAGTGGTCATACGTTGGATTTATCTCGTGCTTAAAACGGTAGAGATAAGTCTTTAAATAGCCGTGCCCAACGTCTATTTGAGGTGCTACGCCATCTGAACAGCCAGCTTTGTATGAGCGCGAGACTGGGATATGAAATCCACTCTGCATGCTTGTGTATTTGTAAGCGAATTTACCGAAAATTAAAGACAATGACTGTCATTTGAATATGAAATAATCATTTGACATTTGCATTTGTGCTATCTATTCATCATCATCCGCAACTTTCCCTTCGATTTCTTCCATTTAGCCAGGCTTCTCTCCTCGTTTCTCTTCTTATTGCTCTCCACAAAACTTCACACTTACTTTACTGCTGCGATTGCATGTATGCAGATAAACAAAGTAAAGCATTTTGTGTGCTGCAGGACAAATGTAGCTAAACCCAAATTACTTGCCACACAAAAAAGAGCGATATGTTTTCTTAGAATTTTAAAGAGGTCAAGAAGTTTCCTTGCAAACTATCCTTAAGGCATCTTTTGAAAAGTGTATCTAGCAAAATGCCAAAAAGGAATATGTGCGCAACTCGAAATTCATGTCATTTATCAAATGAAAACTCGGGAAAGGGAGTAGGTTGGCTTTTGTGTGCTGTTCGGTGAGTGATGAGCTTAAAAGCGAAAGTTTTTGGTCAGCAAGACTGAAGAATTTATAATAAACTTATTTTTCCTTTAAGACATTTAGCCTGCAGAACATTCGTTTGTAAGTATACATTCATTCATTTGAAACTTCATTTGACTTGTTCGTTTTGTGGGTTATTTGTCAAAAGTGTGCATAAGTAATGCCTTTGTATGTCTCTGTGTATATTTATATCAAATAACATAATTTTAGCTTAATTTGTTGCTTAGAAACTTCTAAACATTCCCACCAACTCCCTTATATTTCCTTATCCATTTGGCCCACCCGAAATATATGTATATGTATGTCTGTAGAATTAGAAAGAGACGCAAATTGGCATCAAATGTTCATAATTTGTGCCCCTCCGCCTACTACCGTTACTCCTCCGCTATTCTGGCACTTCACTTTGTCATAACTCATTTTCATAAATGAGCATTAAGCCATCTGGAGCGCCACCATGTCCATCGTCCTTCGTTCTCTCGCTGTTATACCCCTTTATGGTAGAACAGCACTGCACTAAGACACTTATGCCGGAGATAATTATAATTAATGTTTCGATTTTAAATTGTATTGCCGCAAGCGACGGCGATGACTTACTTACTCATGCTTTCCCCTCCCTCCCCCACGCACACAACAACACTTTGTATCTACAGAGTTAGGTATTTTGTATTTACATATCTATATATTTTGTGAAACAGCTTTATCTGTTTATTAGTTGTGATGCTCTGAGCTCGACCAACAGTTTGAGTGTCCTTTGGCACATAAATCATTTGCGTGGCCAAGTGGCCAACTCAGAATGCGCTCACTCGCCGCTATCTCATTCTAGCTTATGCACAGGGCAGAAGCTCCGGCAGCTTGAGTAGCTCCAGCTGATTCTACAATCATATTGAGTCCAATAATGTATAAGTAAGGAATCATGGAGGAACAATAAAGGAGAATGCATAACGACATACCTTCATACATAGTGGGCCGAGAAGTGTCATGCAAAGAGGAATGTAGAAGAATTTGACAGATGTAGGGGCCACACAAATGCTAGGGTGCGTGTGTGTGTGGAATATGTCAACAAAAAAATGCTTGTGTTCGTGTGTGTTTATGAAGATTGAAGAAGAAGTCAGCTGATCTTATGCATTCTCCTTTATTGTTCCTCCATGGTAAGGAATGGTGGACTACGTATTGGAAAGCCATTAATAAAAGTATCGGAAATGCTAAAAGTTCAAAAGGAAAAGATAAAGTGTAATCGAGGCGAGTGAAGGAAGAATAAGAAGAGTTGAAACAACAATACACAACAACACACAACAAACAGTAGCAATAAAAGAAAAAGGAAAACAAAACAAAACGTTGTGGAAAACAGGTAGCCGCAAACTTTCATTCGATATACAAATGTACATATGTACATATCTATGTATTGTCTATTTGACGGCATTGTTCTAGGCGAGCCGTCGGAGAAACAAACGGAGCAGCAATGAAAATTGTCAACAAAGCAATGTTGTTTCACCAAGCAAAGTTAAAGCACCGACAAACATAGACAAGAAATATTGAACACCGAATCAAACCAACAAAAGAACAAAGCCACAAAACGTAACAAACAGCTCGACTAACAAGCAAAAGCGCCGAAGTAATCAATAAACCATTAATTTTACACAAAACCAATAAAAGCAAGCAACGAATGACGCTAACAGCAACACCAACAAAAAGGAAAAAAAGAAGAAATAGAAGAATAAAAAAGAAACAAATAGAAGAATGATAAAAAAAGAAAAAGTAATCAGATAATTTATTGTATAAGAAACGATGAAGACTGTGATGGAGCGAGCATAGAGGCATAGTGAGGAAAAACAGCACAGTGAAAAAGTAAATAGGAAATGTTAAAGGAGGCAAGGGCAGCATGGATACGGTTTCAACACCTAACAAATACAGCGAAAATTATGCATGCCCAATAAACATTTTTCCTTATTCTCAATTTAACATGCATTTGAGAATAAACCCTTTTCTCAAACCTCAAACGTTTATTTCAAATGCATCTCAAATTTCCCTTGATAGCGTTCTCAAACTAAAAGGCACATTTTTAATATGGGATTTTGGGCTGATTTTCAAATAGAGAACGTCCATTTTCTCAAACCTATTTCAAACATAATTTTTTTCTCAAATGCTTCTCAATTTGATAAACATGTTTGAGAACCACTTTAAAATAAGTTTATTTTCAAATTATACATATATATGCTGATTCTCAAATTGAGAAACAATATTTTCTCAAACGTTTGATGATTTCTTTTTCAGTGTTTTATGGGTGCCCATGTACTTGGGAATGTGTTTGTGCAATAGACAAGCAATCAAATTAAACACTTGTTAACTAATTTGCTACCAGTTTGCCGTGCAGCTCTAACTAGTCGGACGTCAGACTAACGGCAGAATTTTACCAATTGTTTCACTGGTCCGTCTTTGCATGATAATCATACCGCTTGTTCACTGATCCGTCTTTGTAACAGAATCATACCACTTTTTCGACTGGGCCATATTTGCAACAGAATCATACAACTATTTAGACTGGTCCGTCTTTGTGTCATAATCATACCACTTGTTAGACTGGTCCGTCTTTGCATCACAATCATACCATTTGTCTGACTGGGCCGTCTTTGCATCAGAATCACTCCACTTGTTGGACTGGTGCGTCCTTGTATCAGGATTATACCACTAGTTAGACTAGTCCTTCCTTGTATCAGAATTATAGCATTTGTTTGACTGGTCCGTCTTTGCATCGGGATCATACCACTTGTTAGCCTTGCCTGTCTTTGCAACAGAATCATACCACTTGTTTTACTGGTCCGTCTTTGTAACAGAATCATACCACCTGTTTGACTGGTCCATCTTTGCATCAGAATCATTCCACTTGTTTGACTGGTCCGTCTTTGTAACAGAATCATACCACTTGTTTGACTGGGCCGTCTTTGTAACAGAATCATATAGGGTTGCCAGACGTACTGATTTGATCAGTACAATACTGATTTTTCGTGCTCCGTACTGATGGTTTTAAAAACCTTAAGAAATACTGATTTTTTGGATTTTGTACTGATTTGTACTGATTTTAGCCGACACTGTTTTTAATTTTCCAACTGTTTTCATTTGACGTTTGTAATGCCGTGGTTATGCTTAGGACAATACTCGACGAGCAACGTGTAATTGCCGTTGTGCACTCCGACGAGTGAGAGAATTTTCGGACTCTCACATCGATCAAATTTGCTGGGTGAAACAAGCACCCAGCACGCCCAGGTTTCGGGGTAATAATGTGTTATGTTGTATATGCGCGCTCTAATCATCGATTTCAGCGTAACCACCTCTCACCGATGACGAAAATGTGTCCGAATTTCATCGGTGTTTTGCTCGTAAGCATAACCACGGCATAACCATGAAACAATTAGGAAGGAGGAAGCAACGCGAACGTTAACAGTCATAGAAACATGATTGACAGTTAACGATGCGGAAACAAAAACAAAATGCCAGTAATAAAGATGATTTTCTCCGCATATATTGTTTTTTTTTTGTGGAAGACAATGTACTGATTTTTTTGGGAAAGGTATCTGGCAACCCTAGAATCATACCACTTGTTTGACTGGTCCGTCTTTGTAACAGAATCATACCACTTGTTTGACTGGTCCGTCTTTGCATCAGAATCATATCTACCATTTATTTGACTGGTCCGTCTTTGCCTCAGGAACATACTACTTGTTAGACTGGTCCGTCTTTGCATCGGAATTATACTACTTGTTTGACCAGTCGGTCTTTGCATTATAATCATACGACTCGTTTGACTGGTCCGTCTTTGCAACAGAATCTTAACACTTTGTGAACTAATAATTGCATTGCATGAAAATCATTCTAATTTGCGAACTAATTTCTCACCAGTTCGAGCTCTCGCTGTGGCGAAAACTCTAACTCATTCACTCACAGACATAAACACACTAACATACACTGACAATTGCGCACATAAAAAGTTACAAGCGCGCAAGCGAAAACATAAAAAGGACACAAGTGGTAAAGGAAAATGAAGAAATAAATTATTTATCTCTGCGATAAAAACGAAAATACATGAGAGCGCGCTGCTTAAAGCCCGTCTCCGCATAACTTGATTCGCCAATGAAACATGTAGCGAAACATCTCGCGAAATAATCTATCTCCACGTGGCTGATCGTTATTCTCATTCTTGTGCTTCTTAAATGTTTGTTTTTTTGCTTATTTTTGCGTTTTGGTTTTTGCCTGTGTGAGATTTCGATAGATTTTCGACACAAAATTAGAGAAGGCATCGATATTATCGGGGTTGGCAAGAGGATTGAGAACGAATCACGCGTTTTATGCTTCATTCGATCTCCGAAATTTTTATGAAAATTAACGGCTTTCGGCACTTGTTTCGAGGTCGAACGACGATTGAGAGAGCGAATGCAGATAAAAGGAGCGAAACACATTAAGTGGAGACATGGAATTAAGTGCATGCACGAAGGAAGGAAGAGCCGAAGAATTTGAAAGAGTGAGTGGTAACTACGTAATGCCACATGCCACACGCCACACACCATATAGTTACTTACATATGTAGGTACATACACATTTGAAACAGGAGTGTCGGTACTTTGTTGTTGAATGTTGCCTTATGGCCGGGTTGGTTGGTTGTTTCGTTGGTCCGTAAAGAAGGCTCACGTAATTCATACATATAAGCATATGTATGTATATTGTTTTACGCCTAACATTTCCCGAAGGCGTGAAAATATTCGGATATGCTGACGACATTGCGCTGGTAGTTACGGCTAAACAAATAGACGATGTACGTGCAAAAGCGGAAGAAAGTATAATCTGCATTCAAAAGTGGCTAAATGAAAATGGCTTACGGCTTGCAGAGCAAAAAACGGAGTCAGTACTCATATCAAGTAGGAAAAAAGTAGAACATACTACAATAAAAATTGGAAGCCACGACATCGCCACTCTTCCAGCCATCAAGTACCTCGGGATTATGTTGGATAGGAGACTATCATTTAAAAACCACCTTGAGTATGCAAACCTGAAGGCCTCAACAACAGTAACAGCACTAACGCGCATAATGCTGAATTCGCGTGGACCAAAGCAGCGACGACGACAACTTCTTGCGAGCGTCGTAAGGAGTCAAATCCTCTACGGCGCCCCCGTGTGGCACCACGCCATAGATCGTCAATCATACTTCCGGGGCATTAACTCCACTTACCGTTTATGTGCACTGCGAGTGTGCTGTGCATTTAAAACGGTGTCGGATGAGGCTGCGTTTGTTATTTCTGGGCTTTACCCGATAGACATACTGGCAGAAGAAGCTGCAATGATCGCACAAAACGGAGTCGAACGCTCAGGGGCGCGTGAGACCAGCATACAAAGATGGCAGCTCAGGTGGACCAACACCACGAAAGGACGCTGGACACATAGATGTATACCAGACCTGAGACGCTGGTTGCTAAGAGCTCATGGAGAAGTCGATTTTTACTTGACTCAGTTCTTAACTGGACACGGCTGCTTCAAGGCTTATCTCTACCGTTTTAAGCACGAGTTAAATCCAACGTGTGACCACTGTGGAGGGCAAGCAGTTGAGGATGTGTACCACGTTTTCTTTGAGTGTCCAAGATTCTACGAAACTAGAAGTAAGCTTCGCAGAATATGCGGAAGTGACTATTCACCTGAGTCGCTCGTAAAGCACATGCTAGAAAGCAGTTCAAAGTGGATTGAAGCGGGTGACATAATAGCAGGCACGATGAAAACACTGAGGAGCCTAGAGAGATTACGACGAACCAGCAGCGACTAAATATACCGGTCAGATTATTCTGGTAATCATAGATACTTTGCGTGGAACGGATACGTACAGGAGTTCAGCCTCCTGCATCCGGCACCGCGTGTGGTGCGGAGCTTTGGCCCCCGCAGACCACCTAATATTGGGAACTTTGAATGAAACGGATACGTACAGGAGCTCGGCCTCTTGCATCCGTTACGGATACGTACAGGAGCTAGGCCTCCTGCATCCGTCAATGCGCGTGGTACGGAGCTTTGGCCTCCGCAGACCACCTAATATTGTGAACTTTGAATGAAACGGATACGTACAGGAGCTCGGGCTCTTGCATCCGTTACGGATACGTACAGGAGCTAGGCCTCCTGCATCCGTCAATGCGCGTGGTACGGAGCTTTGGCCTCCGCAGACCACCTAGTATTGTGAACTTTGAATGAAACGGATACGTACAGGAGCTCGGCCTCTTGCATCCGTTACGGATACGTACAGGAGCTAGGCCTCCTGCATCCGTCAATGCGCGTGGTACGGAGCTTTGGCCTCCGCAGACCACCTAATATTGTGAACTTTGAATGAAACGGATACGTACAGGAGCTCGGCCTCTTGCATCCGTTACGGATACGTACAGGAGCTAGGCCTCCTGCATCCGTCAATGCGCGTGGTACGGAGCTTTGGCCTCCGCAGACCACCTAACACTGACCACTTTTATAAACAAACATATGGGTGAAGCCTTCTAAGGCAGACTGAGGGCAATAACGCGACCATTACGGACTGCGAGCCTAGTGCTCAACCCACCTCCCGACGGTAGCTTGACGGTAGTACCGGGGGGTTCGGTACGATGACAGTAGGAGGTTTAGTTCGGGTTAGAGTCCCACACTGACGGGGTAAAGGCTTTCGATGCTTCCTCCTCGTAAAAAAAAAAAAAAAAAAAAAAAAAAACATACTAGTATGCATCAACATGCAACATCTATGTGATCATGAAAAGTAAAGCGCGCACATCAGCAGGTATCTGTAAAAATTCATGACAATTCCCCAAATCCCCAAGAAAATAAAAATAAAGTGCAATGCCAGTGATGGCAGAACCAAAGAGCCAAAAAAAATTTTGAAGCAAAATATGTACATATGTATGTATGTCTGTAACAGCGCCAAACGGACAAATAAAATGTCAGCCCAGCGTATATGTATGTACATACCTATAAAGATAAATGTAGGGAAATCAAAGCGACACAAACTAACAGAGTACGATTTCGAGCTAAAAGATAAAAAAAAGAAATCCAGCAAATAAAGGCAAATTTTTCTGTAACGCGCGCTCAATAAAATCTTGTTATGTTTAGTACACATGCCATACTGCAATTGTAAGAGTTTTCAAAGTAATTTTTATTCTTTTTTTATACTCAGCTGTACTAGTACACAGAGTATTATAGTTTTAATCACATAACGGTGGATTGTAACAGAATCAAATAATCGAGATAGATATAGACTTATATATATCAAAATGATCAGGGTGAAAAGAGAAATCGATTGAGCCATATCCGTCCGTCCGTCCGTCTGTAAACACTCTAACTCGCGCAAAAATTGAGATATCTTGATGAAATTTGGAATGCAAGTTGGTATCGAAACTGGGACGGTTGGTATTGAAAATGTGCGAAATCGGGCAATGACCACGCCCACTTTTCCTATATAGAAAAAATCGGAAATTTGGTATCTCAGCCACTAATATAGCTAGAGCGATGAAATTTTACCCACGTGTTGAGCTCAGGCCCCTATGAAGAAATTTGGTGAAATTTTAGAAAATGGGCGGTGCCACGCCCAATTATTAAGGGTCAAACCTTGAAAGTTTTATATGTCATAAGTCAGAAACCGTTGAAGATATATCGATGAAATTTGGTATGCGTGATTTACTTACTTAGACAAATGTTTTGACGGAAAATTGTCAAAATCGGTTGACGGCCACGCCCACTTTTATATATGGAAACTATAAAGGGGCTTAATAAAAACATTTTAAACGATATCTCTGTCAAATATAAAGATCTATCACTGAAATTTTGTGGCATGAGTCCAACTATGGACATAAAACAAAAAACACAAAAATTTTGGAAAATGGGCGGTGCCACGCCCACTTATTAAGGGGCAAATATTGAAAGTTTTATGAGTCATAACTCAGAAACCATTGAAGATATATCAACATTTTAAGCGATATCTTTGTCAAATGTAAAGATGATTCATTGAAATTTTGTGGTATGATATCTACAATATACCGGAAACAAAAGATAGAAAAATTTTGGAAAATGGGCTTGGCACCGCCTCCTTTATTCAAAGGAATCTACGAGATTTCGGAGCCCATAACTCGAAAATAATTGAGATATTCTGATGAAACTTGGTCTATACACTTTTATAACTTGTGTTAATAGACGCGCAAAAAATTATTGAAATCGGTTTATGACCACGCCTACTTTTTAGCAAAGATATTTCTGGAACACCCTTTGGAAATTTGTAACGTGACATCTTTGTAACTGGAAGTCATAAAGGAATGAAATTTTGCACAAAGAATAATATTCATTATGCTTAGTTGGATGACTGATAAAAATTTTGAAAATGTGCGTGGCTACGCCCACTTTATGCAGCACTCGCTTTATATAAAATCCATCAAACGCAAACAAACAATGAAAACATACAGCTGAGTATCTAATGTTCGATTCCACTCGAACTTAGGCTTCCTTACTTGTTTATATTAAAGTTTTCTATTTATCAGGCACCGTAATGATAAAAATACATATATACTACACGAGTAATGGATTAGAGAGTAGAGCGACCACAAAAAAGGTGCTTAGAGCCGAAATATGTATAAGGCTTGGTATACTATTAAGCTAGTATTAAATTAAGTAATTCAAATAAATTATAAAGATAAATGGAACCTGAATCAAGGGCTTCTTTTAATAATCAGTTTTTCAGATGTTCCAAATATCCACCGTAAATTGAACGATTTAAACTCGTAAGTGTATATACACCGAGAGAAAAGATGCTGGTAAATCAACCGGATTACGGGTTAAAACACAGATTCCACAGTCAAATCACATCCAAAAGATTAATCTGTTAATTTGACTGACGTTCTATTGTTTCAACATTTTTATTGTTGAACTAACTGCTCTGAAAACAAAAAACGCTTTGAACCTAACAGTTTTGCTGTTAAATCAACAACTTTCCGCAGTTGAAATTTAGTCACTTAAAAATAAATCCCGTTGTGTTTGATATGGCCGTTTATTTCTAACAATTACTTTATAATGTGTATTTTTAGATCTTTTTTAAATCTTTTGTTTGCATTTTTCTCTTCATCCTTCTTCCGTGCGGTTTTCAAGTACAAATATGTAGCTTCATCTTCGCTTGTTTTCCATTGCGGCAGCTTCTTCGCTTTCATTGCTTGCTATATTGTGTTCTCTATTTAATATTCTCCTCCAATTTCAAACCATGACATCAACCTGAAATTCAATCCAACGGCATCATATGTATAGTGCGACATTCAACATTACATGTAATATTGAACTTACTTACCTTTGTTCGAAAAAGCATCCGTAAATTACAACTCACTCACGTAAGTAAAGCAACAAGCAACAACGGAGAAAGCTCGCAAAATAAACACTTTTTCTTTTGATAGTCAACAGTAATGATTTGTTGAATCAACAAATAAATATAAAGGTTACAGCAACAGATATTAGGGTTAACTTAACAGTTACTCAGTTATTTCAAAAAAAATTTCTGTTAATAATTGACAGATCAGTTCTGTTGAACTAACAAATAGGTTTTAATAGATATATTTGTTAAAGTAAAAGATTTTTTTCGTTTATATAACTCTAAATGTGTCTACTTAAACGTATTTCTGTTAATTTAACGAATTTAGGGATTAACAGAAGAAAACTGTTGATACTACTGTGATTATTTTTCTGAGTGTACTTAAATATACATTATGGAAATGGCTCAGAAATAACCCAAAAATTTCCAATAAATACCGATGTGGCATCTTATAACTTCTAAACCTTTTCGAATTATTAACCAGGACTAGATAATATTTATAGTGTTTATATAATTTTTTAAGTAATGCTCGTTAATGACCGATGACCTCTCTTGGTTAGGGATGGCAAAAAAAATTTAATAATCGATTAACCGTTTTTTAGGTTAATCGAAAGGGTTCGATTATTAATCGCGAATAATCGTAGGGAATTAACCGATTATAACCGTTTTTCGATTACAATTACTGATAAATTAATACGTAGTACCCCAAGAAGACAAACAAGCTAATTTTTATACATACCATGTATGTGTGTTCGTTTTTATTATAATAATAAAAAATCGTAATTTCAGCGAAAAAAATCGTCAATACTAAAAACACGTTATAAACAAAAAAGTGTCGGCTTTCCACTAAGAAAGCGCACCACGAAAAAAAAATTACTTTTTCAGGGGCTCTCAGATATCTCAAAACAGAAATCAAAACTTGCAGGAAGTTTTCAGTTTACGAGATAATTGTCGTTAAGGTTAGATGGGTCCATAGATATTACCCCAGAGAATTATGTCGGCTGAGGATTATTTTTTTTAAAGCGCGGCTGAAGGCCGCCAACGCAAAATATTGTTCTACACACATACATATATGCATTTTCTCGTTTTAATACGTGCTTTTATCTCGGAAATAAATCGTAGTTTTCGTGTTTTGTTTTGGTAAATTTTAAAATCTTAACAACAAATATCTTGTAAACTACAAGCCTCCGGAAATTTTTGATTTCAGTTCCAAGTCCTGTGAGAGCCCCTCTACCCCGCTGAAAAAGTCATTTATTTCGGGGCGTTGTTCCTTAATGGAAAATTTTCCCAAAACCAATTTTAAGGAGGTACGAATTAATACAAATCCGTATATAAATGAAATCATATTTAAAAAAAGCTGTGCACATTTATCTGCACATTGCGCTTACTTAAATAACATCATCAATCATTCATTAATACTAACATTTTGCCTTGAAAAATAATTTACAAAATATAAGGATTTATTTCATGAAGATAGCCATTTAATTATTGTACTGAGATGGTTTAAATTTTTAATAATGTCACTTTATATATATATACAATAAACGAAAAAATCGTCATTTATTGAGAAAAATCGTCAAATCATTGCATAAAATCGTCAATACGGCAACGCTGGCCGGAGGGAACGTATATTGCGATTTTTTGGATATACTCACAAAACCGTAGGTAACTGAATTCGGACTCGAATGAAAAGGCGGTAATTCTCGATTATTTCCTTTCGATTATTTTCGACTTTAGAGGAAAAAGGTTAATCGAAAAAATAATCAAAAGGAAAAAACCGATACATTTTAACCGTTAACCGAAAGAAATTAACCGATTATAATCGTTTTTCCGGTTATAGTTGCCATCCCTACTCTTGGTCATTCCTATCTATGTATTTGTTTCGGCGTAATGCCTAACGATGCCTCTATATCAGTAGCGGTCACATACCGATCTGATAAAATTATTCCACGCACAACATCAATAATTTTCGCGACAATAGAGGCGCATGGACGGATGACCTTCGCGAAGATTGTCATCAAACGTTGGTCTTCCACGCTTGAATACTGTGAACCATTTGTAAACCATATTTTTGAATGGTGCTTCATGCCCAAATAACGAATTAAGTATTTCCGTACATTGATACGGTGTTGAAGCGTATCGAAAATCATAAAAAATTATCACTCGGAAGTCAAGATTCCAAATTTCCATTTTTCACACAAATAATACCCAGCAGTATTCGAAGTGAGGAGGTGCATCATCAGTGGAATATTCAGTATGAAAAATATCCTGAAACTGAGTTCAAAACCATTACCTGGAAAAATAACTGAACACGCAGTGAAGACATCAGGTGTATTGAAATATATGTATGCTATGGAAGTTTTTCCTGCGTATTCAGGCCTTTTTTTCATACAAAACCTCTCCCTTCTCGTTCGATAGATTTTAGGTAGTTGGTTTTCAAGGAAAGGTTCAGTTTTAAGAACTACATCTATACTGAATATTTAGTAGGAAATATGTGCTGTTTTCCAGCTGATAAATACTGCTGGATACTCTACTTAAATGTGTTTGAAACGAAATATAGCAATTTGAAATCGAACTATCAATTGAATTATAATTAAGAGACATCAAGTTCTCGAAATGGAATTAACGCATTTTGATTATCGCTTAGTGTCGCTTTTAGCTTTCTGTACAATTACTTCATTATCTCTGCTGCGTACGTATACTGCTTTCTATATTTGTTTATTTTTTCGGTTTATTGTTACGAATTTTTCATAAAAACTGTTATTTTCATATAGAGAGCTGTCATTTTTTACGAAAAATTCGTAAAATTTTTTGTTATTGAACAGAGCTATTATGATGACCGAAAAAATGTTTTTTTTTTCGCCTACTTTAGTTTTTTATAAACATATTGCAGATGATCAGTGTCACTTACGATTCATCAAGGCGTTACTTACGTTTCAAACAATGCGAATGCATTTTTTGTGAGAAGCCTTTTCATGGCAGAAATACACTCGGAGGGTATGCCGCCCACTGCCGAGAGGTGACCGCTGCTCTTAAAAAAAACCAACAATTGGATTTTTACTAATTATAAAAATTGTTTTGGTGTTTTGCTCGGACCGTGGTTTGAACCCGAGAACTCTGGCATAGCAGGCGAGCACTCTACCCACTACACCACAGCGGCCACAAAAAAATTACGTATTTCACATTTGCCACCTCTTAACCCAGAGAGGGCTTATTCTTTATACTGCTTCTGTGTTATATTGGGGTTTTGTGTGTTTTTGGCTTGAAGATCCTCTCACGTTCGGTGTCCAGCATTATGCTTTCCCTTTATGTGGCTACTCGATCGTCAAAAAAATTAACACTATTTTTACCTGGCGTCACTTACGTTTCACGTTTTAAATGGCAATAATTAAAAAAAATGGCTTAAGTATAAAGTTTTAAATGATGCAGATTTGTTTGACAGGTAAATTTGAAAGAAACTTCAAGATATGAGCTAATTTGAAAGATCGGTTTTGAAATTAAGGTAACTTTTCTAGGTTTTTGCGTCACTTTCGTTTCATTTTCCTATTTAGATTTTCAGCAAGAAATTATATGTATTACAGCTAAGCAGTAACTAAATCTTAGGTATAGTTTATTTAATCCTTCTTGCACTTGTTCCTGGTAATAACTCCAGTATCTAACTATAAAATCATGGAAATAATAGTAGATAAAAAATGGTACTGTTTTTTTTAAATTCTTTATACCTTAACTCTTTGAAATCAATTTAAACAGGGTTACCAACATTTTTCATTTAAAATTTTCTTAGAAGCTTAGAAGCACATTTTCATTCCCATTCACTACTGAATGGTAATGCAAACCAAATTTGCATTCCCATTCGCTACTGAATGGTAATGCAAATCAATTTTGCCATACCACTCATCATTGATTGGTGGCTGCAAGGCTGAATGCAATCAAAATTGAATGCAGCTTGCCCAACCCTGGTTAAGTTAAACACTTCAATTTTAAAACAATTTCTTGTAGCAACAAAATACCTATGTATGTATCTATGAAATCCTAGTTCGAGTACTGTCAATACTGCTTTGCCTTTCCGGGCCCCCAAAAACCTTCCGGGCACCAGGGCGATTGCCCTGCCTCCCCCCCCCCCCTCTCCACGGCCCTGATGACAAGCTCGCTGACAGCCCCCCGCCAGAAACGTAGCTCACCTATATAGTGCGCATATATACATACATACATACATACTAGGGATTCCAATCCCGGGATCCCGGAATCCCGGGATCCCGCCCTTTCTGACTCCCCGAAAATCCCGGGATAGCTAGAATTTTATCCCGGGATTTTCGGGATAAGATAAAGAGAGAATATTCCGCTATTATAGCAAAGAAAAGTTATATTTTATATAATTTTTATTGGTCTCAGATCTGTATACTAATAGCATTTCCTATTCTGAATGAAAATGTTGCATTATTACATTGCAGCATTATCAACATGTGTCCTGTGTCCTATCAAAGTGTTGCATTTTTCATGTGATGAATGAAACAAAAATAATGCAACCTTTTACTTGTGCTAAGAGCGGAAAATGTTGCCCGTAGTCGGGCCAGTTTTATATTTCGTCAATAGAACAAACATCCCTAAAAAAGTGTTCAGTCTGTGTGGAAGAGAACAAAAAAATGTGACAGCCGGAAGAAAGTGCGACATTTTTGCTAGAATAAAAAAGTCCATTAGTCAAAGTAAGGATTACAATTTTTTATTTTTTTTTAATAATTAAATTTTTTGTGTTGAAGTACGCGTTGTAGGGAAACGTACGTTAGGTATTTTTAAAGCTTTTAGCTTGTGGCAAAATTCATTTGATAATTTCTATTTCCTGATTTTTGGTCATTTATTTCTCAAATGTTTTTTGGAATTTTCCCACACGGAAAGTAAATAATGGAAGAAAATGGAAACAAAATTTTAATTAGACTTGATAGTCTTACAACACTCTACTAAAATTAAATACGCAGCTGCATACTCGGAATTCATATCAAAATTTTGCCTCCGATATTTATCTATTCAGAAGTTGCATTAATTTTCTGAATTTTTCGGCAAGCTTGGAAATATTCGCTTAAACAAAGTTCGTCGTTAAATTCTAAAAAAATTTCTATTGGAAATTATCAAATGATTGCAAGCCTTTTTATTAATATCCTAAAAGTATCTACCAACTGCAAAGGCAAATGTTTTGTTCACCAAATGTTTGTAATTTTCGTTGTTGGTTGTGCTTTTTAAAGTAACTCTTAGGTATTATTAAATAATACGAATGATTTTACATTCCTATTTTATTTTGTTACTAATGAAATAATAAAAAATGGCAATAAAAATCTATTTTTTCTTTGCATTTTAAAGTTGTAGCGTTTCTCTAAAAATGTATTTCGCTAGCTTAGAATGCAAATTGTGTAAGTCCTTTTTTCAAACTTTGTAGGAGAGACAAAAAACAAAAAATAAAAAAATTTCTAAATGAAAAAAAAAAAAAATTGTGTTCATGTAAATATTTTGGACTTACACAATTTTCTTCGCTTTTTGGACTTATACAATTTGCGTATCGCTGAATAAAAACGAGTAGAAATAAGACAAGTATCGCAGACTTGTTTAGCATGGTGTTTTTTTATTTTTCTAGCATTCTACATAAAAATACACTTTTTCATATTTACTTTTACTTTTATTTACTTTTTTCAACCCCAAATGTTGGAAAATAATACTGGTCGAAAAATTTTTGTAACAGAAATAAAATTCTACGTTTCAAAAGGATGTCGGTGTAGTTTTTGAGATATTCATGTCCAAAGAGGCGAAAAACGCAGTTTGTGGCCATATTCACTCCTCAATATTTTTAAAATTACTGACATTCATTAAAAACTGATTACATCTATTGGAAGCACGATCATTTCTTTTGAAGACAACGTAGATATCTGAATAAGATACCCGAAAAAGCAAAGCGCTGTTTTCAAGAGAAATGATCGTTCTTTCAATAGCTGCAATCATCTTTTAATGAAAGTAGGTAATTTAACAGATTGAGCAGTGAATATAGCAAAAAATCGCATTTTTCGCCTCTTTGGACATGAATATCTCAAAACCTATACATATTACCGAAAATCCGACTTCAGATTCAGAATCAGCGCACCGAAATCCTTTAGAAAAGTAGAATTTTATTTGAGTTAGAAAATTTTTTGAAAAATTTTTCGGCCTGTGTAATTAAAGTCCAAATCCCGGGATAAATCCCGGGATCCCGGGATTATAAAATAAAATCCCGAAAATCCCGGGATCGTAAAAATCGGAAAAATTGGAATCCCTAATACATACATACATATTTTGTAATCACAAAAACATAGTAAGAGTTGCGTTTCCTCTACGGAGAAATAGAGCATTTCTAAGTGAGGTGAATTGATACGAGAGGCTCTTTTTTGCTTTGCTTCTTCTTTATATTGTGCTACTGTCATCACATCGCAATGTTGCTTGGCGGCTGATAAGTGCCCACGAAATTCGATAACTAAGTAAATTAAAGCGAAAAAAATATTTGATTGACTAACCTTTAAGTTTCGATTAAGGCCATACTGTCGGTGCTCCCGTTCATGACTAAGCTTTGCACTTAAGCGTTTAATATATACAAAATTAACTTGAAATGAATTGTTTGTGATAAAAGAAGCATGACTGATAATAAATTTAACTAACTCAATTTCAGTTTTGTGTATTCAATTTTGTCTGCGTCACATTTTTAGTCACTCTCCCCGCTAATGTCTTCCCAGCTAAGCCTACAGTTTTAATGAACTAAACTGACCACTTTGCTGACTGTTGGGGCCATTTGTTGTATGTGTTTTAAAGGGCAAGCTCTGAGCAGTAAGTAAGCACCTACTGGCCGGATAGACTTTGCTAGCGCGTTTTGTGGTCATCAACATGAGTCAAATTAAATTCTTAAAAATTCATTTCAGAATTAAGTAACATGATATGTAGTCATACATCATCGGTTGTGTTTCTTTTTTTTTGCTTATTTGTTTTATAATGTTTTATTTCATGTAGTCCCTTGTGTGTTCGCTATTCGTTGGCAGCTTTGATTGGTTGTGACTGTTGTTGTTTTTTTATTGTTGTTCCTGCTTAGGGTGCATTTTAAATTTGTAGTCATTAAAGCTGATTTATCGGCTTAATCTGCGTACATAAATTTAGCATTAAATTAACTAACAAAAAGAAAGAAAAAGAGAGAAATACAAATGAGAAGAAAAGAAAAATTTAAATATAAATCTTATTGCTTGGCGGTAAGTATTTGCATACATATGTATATGTACATATATAGAAAAAAGGAGGCTGCGGCAAAGTGTTGATCTATGTTTGCATTTATGTATGAAGTTATATGAATATGTGATTTATACTGACTCCATATTAAGTAACGGCTTCGCATTTAATGGCTTCTTTGTCTGAATTTCACTGGCAAGCGGTATTTGAAGCGGAAGTGCGAAAAGAGAAAAGCAAGTAATTTGTGGCAAGAGATTTGATATTTATTCATTATTGAAATGTGTACTCTTCTCGGAAGGTTTTAAGATTTAAGGACAAAATAAGGCAATAAATAAAGGAGTTCGTTTTAATATTAAATATATTAAGTTTTCTTCAATTTAAAACTTTTTGATTTATTACCACTACTGATTTGCAACTGAGCAATAAATCTCAAACGACAGTGAAGTCTATAAACATTAAGCTGAGTTAACAATTCGAAAACGTCTCACCTCCAACAATGGTTGTGGAACTGCTTGGTATTCGATTCGAGAACTAGCAAGAGTGTTATTCATTAGTATTTCTTAGTATAAATGTTAATTTTTTTGGAGTTTTGAAGAAAATTCACTTTCGATCCACAAAGTTTTTAATGAATTTAACACATTTTTTGGAAATTTTTGTAAATATTTAGCATTTTTTATGAATTTGGCAGAAATTTTCATTGCGTTCCACAAAAATTTCAATTTGTTCCACAAAATTTTCAACGCATTGCACAAATATTTCATAAGTTTGCGCAAAATTATTGAGCATTTGAAGAAAGAATTTTTATTTTGGGGAGGTTTGAAGAAAATGCATTTAGGATCCACAAAGCTTTTAATGAATTTAAGACATTTTCTGGAAGTTTTTGTAAATAATTCTAGTTTTTTATGAATTTAGCAGAAGTTTTCATTGCGTTCCACAAAAATTTCAATTTGTTCCACAAAATTTTCAACGCATTGCACAAATATTTCATAAGTTTGCGCAAAATTATTGAGTATTTGTAGAAAAAATTTTTATTTTGGGGAGTTTTGCAGAAAATGCATTTAGGATCCACAAATTTTTGAACATTTTTTTATGTGTTATTTTTGCAAAACAATAGATATGTATAATTTTGCAAAAAAGCTACTTTTTTTAAATCTGTGTATTTCGTAAAAAATTATAATTTTTTGTGAATTTAGCAGGTTTTCAATACGTTCTAAAAAATTTAAATGTGTTCCACAAAAAAAACCAATTTATCTCTTTTTACTATAGCTAAGTATGGTTCTAGTTATTTTTCGCGTTAATTTCGAGTGTATTTGAAAACTAAAGTGGGTTTTACATTAATTCTTAGCGCTGGCTGCTGTGGTGCAGTGGGTAGAGTGCTCGCCTGCTATGCCAGAGGTCTCGGATTCAAACCCCAATCCGAGCAAACACAAAAAAAAAATTTTTTCTAATTAGTAAAAATCCAATTATTGGGTTTTTTAAGAGCAGCGGTCACCTCCCGGCAGTGGGCGGCATACCCTCCGAGTGTATTTCTGCCATGAAAAAGCTTCTCACAAAAAATGCATTCGTCTTTCGGAGCCGGCATAAAAATGTAGGTCCACCCAATTAGCAGGAAAAACAAAAAGGAGTACATCTCGAATTGGAAGAGAGAGAAGCTCGGCCATAAAACTCGTCAGAGTTATAATAGCGCCATTTTATTATTATTATGTATTTAAGAAGAAAAAAAATAGTATTCATGCTGCCAACTGAACTTTAAGTTCGCTTTCATTCCAAAAAACAGCACTTTAAATTTAAGTCAATTTAAATTATTTGCGCTCTTTATACACCATTCCATACCCATCTGCATTTTTTTGTAAAAGGCCCACAGCAGCAAATTTGCAACAGAATGCTGCATGTGGCAACATTCACCTTTAACATATTTCATTTTTTTTGTTTTTGTTTCTGTTCCACCCTCTTCACATTCAGCAAAAACACTGACTGATGAGCTTTGAAGGTGCTTCTAATTGTCATTGTCATTGCCATTTTTGTTTTCTTTTTTGCTTTTCCACTTTTTAATTGTTATTGTTTTTGTTTCGAACCACATTTTGTTTTTGTTTCGAACCACTTTTTGTTTTTGTTTTGAACCTTTTTTGTTTTTGTTGCTTTTATCACGTGCTGTTACGTGAGGAGTTCAAGTATCATTACATTTGATAATGAGCTGTGAGTTGAAATGCTTTTTTAAGTGGCTGAGATGGCAGAATTTCGAAAAGAAACAACAAAAAAAAACAAGCACCATAGTCGAAAGTATCGTTATGTTATGTATGATTGTGGCATGCATCATGCCATATTTTGACATGTGGAATGTGCAGCACCACACACATACATACATACATCGTACTTAACCATAAAAGGGCGCGCGTGGGCCGAGCACCCAACAACAAAGAGATGGAAGTGATTAATTAAGTTGATTTATTATGCTAAAATGGTGCTGATGATGGCTTAAAGGGTTTTTGTGTAGCGCAAAAAAACAGTAAATACATACATAGGTATATACATACATATTTAAAAACAAACACACATGTTATCTTTGAATACCCTGCAAAAATCATTGGGTTATATCAGTGTTGTCCAATGCAATAGTATGTAATTTTCACTTGTGTGCGTAAAGCGTTGCTGCAAACTGTGTTGTGTTGTTGTAATTACCCTGCAAAAAAGTGTGCGACGAGTCTCTAAAAAGATTTGTCCGGGAGCGCTCTCTTTCGGGTACAATTAGTCTACAATTGTTCCCAATTGTACCCGAACGGGTACATATGTATACTAATTGTAGACGAATTGTACCCGAAAGGGTATCAAACGGGTACAATTAGTCGCACAAATGGATGTGTCGCATTTGCTACCCGTTCGGGTACAAACTGGGTACAATTAGTCTCTTCATAGGACATGCTCAAACAAAAGAGAACACTTCAACCCATATAAAGCGATACAAATGGGTGGTAATCGCATGCTCCCTTGCGAGTTGTCCCGGATGTATCCCGGAGTGATCGCATTTTTTGCAGGGTAGCTTCGCAATACGCTGCTGCCGAACCAAACGCTGCTGCCGAACCAAGCTATTCATAGATATACGAGCAGTTTACTGGCTCTTTCGTTTTTTCTGAAGCTGGCAGAAGAGTATACGTGTGAGTATACGTGTTTGACGTCGCAGCAGCTAGCCTATGCCCCGGGCATAGGAAAAATGCATTTTGGCCGACACTGGATTATATGATCCATTTTGTGGCAGGTTGGAGTACTTTCAAAGTGCTCATATGTATGTAGACAAGGCAGCGACTCGTTTATCTGCATCGGCTCGTAGTTAGCCGAACAAATGTAGATATATCGCGATAACGACGAAGCAAGTTCGTACATATGCACATATACATGCTTGTTTGAACGTGCAGGATTTAGTAATAAAGAGATATTGAAACGCGACACAACATGTTGGTGATTGCGCTGGGAAAAATTTTATAATTTTTTTTATTATAGAAAAGCATACTTATGTATGTATATTGTGCTAATAAACAAATTAAATTGGCAGTCGTTCAAATCTGTTTAGAGATTATTAAATTTCATTAATTTTAGTACCTACTCCATGAATTAATCCAATGTAGGTACTCCTTGGATTACTCGGGTGTCATTCGGAAATCGGAGTAAGTGATCCCGGCCTAGGACATCGTCATGTTAAATGGACCATATTTTTAGTATGAAATGTGGCAGGTTATGGAGTACTCGGTTGGTCCATAGCGAGTACTCTATACACGCTTGCATATAGTACTCGGCTTTTTTGCAGTGTACAACCACTCATGCAGATACATATGTACATACATACCTATGTACATTTACAAACTTGCCATTGCCATTGCGTCAACACAAAAAACAGAGGTGATGAATTACGCATTAAAAATGTACATACATACATACATACATAAATACGTGGATAAATATATAAATAAGTACATAAATAAAAAATTAGTTTGAAAATGTCAAAACAAGCCGCTAATTTAAAATGTTTTCGCACTTGAGTATAACTCACATTTGGGTGGGGCCGTCAGGCCGTCTTTAATGATTTATGAAAAGTGAGTGAGAGTAAAACAAAATAAACAAATACTTAACCAATGACAACCAATATTAATTGCTTTATTGAACGAAATCAACCGACAGTAAAAAATAATATTTAATGTTCAGTGGGTGGGTGAAAGCACTTTAAAGCATTAAAAAAAATATTTAAATAGCTTGATAAAAAATCTCCCAAAAACGACTCAGTCAACACGGAGTTAATGTATTTACATATATGAGTATTTTCAAATGGAATTCAGAAGTCTAAATAAAATCGCCTTAAGCAGGTCGCTAAAGAGTTCAAATACTCTAGAAAATTGGGCACCTTCAAACGAATGAAGAACTCGGTTACCAAAAATGAACCCGCTAGGTGGCGCTGGAGTAGAGATATCCAGAAAACCAGATATGGACAAAAACGTGGAACGTGGGTTTTGAACGAAAAATGATTTTGAACAGTACTTTAATATAGAGCTTTTTTCATTGTAATGCCTAGGCCGGATCACCTGACATGGGACAAAATGTCGACCCGGAAGTTTCTGAGCGATATTGGTTTCAAATGAAATGTGTTTAGCAGGGCTTTTTATAAATCTAGATTCCCTATGGAAGGGAAAGATAAACAGAAGGAGAAAGGATTGAGGAAGGTAAGGTAAATGGGAAAGGGAAAAGGAAAGGAAAAGGGAAAGGCAGAGGGAAAATGAGACGAAAAGGCAATAATAGTAGGTGGAATGGGAGAACGAAAGAGGAAGACAGAGGGAAGTACTCATTAGCCGTATTCGTTTGGGCAAGAGTTAGAGACTTGCGAAAAAACAACCACTGGTATAAAAAGAAGTGAAAATTATACGACTTCGTTAAATTAAAGGAATTTGAAAAAAGGTGTGTTCAAATGACCGAATCTAGCCAAGACTCGACCCAACACCGTTCGTTAAAGTACGGAATTGGAAAAAATTTTCTAACGTACGGTATTTGAGGATAGGTTCGAAATCGCGGAGACATCTATCGACAAAAAATTTAAACTATTTCACTTATTCAGAATAGAAAAAATTGGCATAATCAGTAAAGATCAATTTAATGAGTAGCTGGTATACTCTCTAAAAGTCTCTAATATTTTATATGGAAACTGTCAGCCAAGAGAGCAGAATCCAGTATAAGCGGACAGCGAAGTGCTAAAAAAAAACACTCCTATAATAGCATAAAAACATTTTCGTCGCTGCGAAACGGGACAGCCATTTGCAAGTACATATTGCAGAATCTGAGTTACACACTCCAATGCTAACAATACTGCGCTTTTTCAATGTCTTCAAAATAACAAGATTTTCTTAAAAAATAATTCCAACACCACATTTCTGCAGTTCCAAGAAGTAGCGGCCAATATCAATAAAAATGGCAAAATTTACACAGAACTAGGTAAAGTACCGTGGCTGATGTGAGGACTAAAAACGCATGAGATAACCTAGGAAGTCATAATGACCTAAAACAGAGTATTATAAATGAGAACATTTATAGAGTTGAGTTAATAAAAAGTAACGCCTATAAACTGCATTTCATAAGTACGAGTACTATACCTATACTTAACGTGCACAGATTTATATGTACATATGTATGTACCTACATATGTGTATAGGTACAAATATCGACAAATATAAGTATACAAGAACAACACTCACGACCAACTTAAAAAGCGATGGCGACACCTTTAATTTATTGAGTGGAAAAGGTGCATAACGACGGCGACACTGGCACTTAACTCAAAATGCATAAATAATGTCACACGGCGATGCAGCGATTACAGCGCTTCGTGAGTCATATGACAGTTTATGGTCAATACTTTTGAAATTTTGACGTCTTACAACATTCAACATACAACTCTATCTATGCAACAACCAAAGCACACCAAAATGGTCTCAGTGCAGCACCAGTGCAGTGTGCAGTAGCATGCAGAGATCAGCTGGCGCACAGTGGTTCAGCCGCGGAAAAAATTCATTTTTTTCAATACCTAATTTTCATATTCTAATGATGTAGGCTTATAAAAAAATGTCCAAATATGAACAATTCATGACTATGTTGCAAAAAGTTAATTTTTTTTACAAAATAATGGTATCAGAAGTCAGAAAAATTTTATTCAACAAAAACTGCTTGAAATTTTTGCTAACTTTAGCTATAAATTTTCCTTATAACTTATATCTCTATTGTCCCTGTTGTGAGTTTAACAGAAAATATAGCACTTCCTTGACTAATTAAAGAAAAAATTAGTGCAATCGGCCAAATATTAAAAAAAAATATAGTCCAGCAAAAATGGTACTTCATAAATGCTACCTTTTCTAACTTCGATGGACAATAAGTTTGTGTGCTACAGCGTGCTACACTCGCTAACTGTAATAAAATGAAAGTTTGGAATGTCTTTTATCGATTTCTGTAAAAAAATTTTTCCCATATTTTCCCCAATCGATGTAAACTTGATTTAAATGTCGGAAGTCCCATCAAATTTTGATAAAATTGACAAAATGTAGCATGCTTTTAGGCTCGTACGACGTATATATTAACGTTTACATCTTATGTGACATTTTTTTGTTTACGAATATGAAGGCATAGAGAGGATTAGATAAAAATGCAGATTGGTAAATTATACACCTAATTTGTTAGAATCAATGGTAATGCAAACAATAATAACGATAAACACATTAGTCATAACATTGCGGTTTGCAAACAACAATAGCAACAAACACATTTGTTTAAACATTTTACCAGCTTATTTTAAGGTATTAGATGAAAAAAAAAATGTTATGCCGACGAAATTGTAGTAACAGAAACATATTGCTGCTGTTAATTTGCAAAGTTTACTCGATCACACAACAAGAAGACTTATTGATACCTTCTCAGCAGAAAAGTTGTACTCCTTATCATGTTCTGAGTTAACCCTTACTAGTAAATGGGGCTTATGATTTCTAGGCTTATGTTTTCTAGGAAAGGTGATAGAATTTCTACCAATACAGATGTTATTAATCGATTACTGGCAAGTTCTGATCATTGTATAAAGTCCATAAGACGACAACCCAACAAAAAGTATTTGGAATTGGATCCTGTTGGTTTTTGTCTTTACATATATGTATATGTACGTACATAGTTATATTTTCGATTATATGTATTATAAATATAATCATTAAGTACATCAAATTTCTACAAGGGCCCTTTTCAGTTACTGAAAATGTATATCTCCATTTGTTTTTGAATAAAAGGTGTAGGAAAAGTGGGCGTGGTTGTTTGCCAATCACGCCTATATTTAGTATTGTCGATGTCTTTCATGACAATAACTTATGCGCCAAGTTTCGTGAAGATATCTTAATTTTTTGAGCTGAAATTAAAATTTTTCTTTAAAATTTTTTATTATAGGTCCAGGGGAGGCACCCCTAGGGAGTGGCCGATTTCAAAAATGTTTGGTGCTGTCAATGCCTTTAATGAGGGTAACTCATGTACCAAGTTTCGTGAAGATATCTTAATTTTTTTTAGCTGAAACTAAAATTTGTATTTAAATAATTTTTTTATAGGTCCAAGGGAGGTACCCCTAGGGGTTGACCGATTTCAACTATTTTTTGAAAATTTCTTAATTAGCTCACATATAACCTCTGTGCAAAATTTCAATGGCCTAGGACCACTCCTATTTTTTTCCGCAAAATGTATGGAGCCGAACCACTGTGTGGCGCCACAAGTGTCGTGCACAACCAAAACCAGACTATAGATTGAGATATGTATATAAATATGTATGTATGCACCAGGCGCGGATCCAGGATTTCGGCAAGGGGGGGGTTTTGAAAATTTCTTTTTTTGGAAGATGTTTTTAAGGGCAGACGCTGAACATAAGTAGATTTTACGAATTTATGCGGCCAAAATTGAAAATTTTAAAATTGGTGCAAATACAAAATCCAAAATCGCTCTGCGTTTATAATAGACCGGGCGATAAAAACCGGTCTTCTCGGCTTTATAGACAACGGGGGTGTCTCTGCCGCTAGTCGAAACTTATTATTCTCCCACTTTTTCGATTTTTTATTTTTTACGTATTTTAAGTAACGCATTTTTAAACGTCAATATTTTCAGTTTTAAGAGAGTTATCAAAATAAACATCATGGATTCGAGTTCTTCAGGTAAATATCATTATTTATTGAAGAAATCGTCAACCTAGCATAATAAAAGACCCACCATTTTGAAGCTTTTAAGCATATTGGCCTTTCTTGAAAAAATATTGTTAATTTTTTAATTCAAAAGCATTTTAGTTATATTATCGCCTCCCGTCAATTTCTCTACGGAAAAATGCAAAGCCAGAAATTATCAACAATGGGTCGTATTAATAAAAACGAAGCAAATACTTTTACTCAAGATTTTAGAAATTTGACATCAATTTGTATGAACCAAATTTCAAAATTTGAGTAAAAGGTCTCAAATTTTAAGTAAAAGCAAATGCTCAGCTTTTATTAATATGACCGAGTGGATTGAAAATTGGCCTATTTGGAAAATTACCTGCTTTCGTATTTTTAGTATTTCCAATTTTTCAAAGTCAAGGAAATATCATAAAAAGGGGCTAGGAATCCTAAAGCTACATTTTTTAGAAGAGTTTTGAGTATGCAATTTTGCAGCTCATTCAATTTTAATATAATAATATGCAACCTTCAACTTTTTGAAAATTTTCATTGGCTTTTCGGAAATTTTATTTGGAACGGTCTCACCCTACACCCTACAGAAAAAAACTTATAAAATCGACGGAATTTTTCACAGCATTGAGAATTTAATTTTTTACACTAAAATTGGTTGGCTACATAACAGTACACTTAGAAATCTCCTCAAAATCTTCTATAAATTATGGCCTTGCTTTGAAATTTTTAATCCACTTTCAGAAATTTCTACGATTTTTCAGATTTTTTCCATAAGCTCAGAAATCCTGCTTAAAACAATTTTTATTGAAAAATTTTCTATATTTTTAAATTAAAATAAAAAAGTAAAATTTTCGACAGAACTCTTTGAAATAAATTTAAAAACTTTGGCGTATGATTTTTTTTTTTGAGTCACTCTATATATTTTTCAATAAAATCGACTTTTAACTCAAATTATTAAAAATTTTGCATTAAACAAGCAATTTGGAATAGATGTAGACAATAAAATATTTTTGGCCGCATAAAACTTGAAAATCTAGCTATGTGCGCTGGTGAAAATATGGACTAATACCACCTACTATTATTATTCTATATACTAGTTGCGCCATTTCCCGCACCTTAAAAACACCAAATTCAAAACACTCCAAATTAACAATATGTATGTCATCACATAAAGTGCAGGAGATTTCAATTGAAGTTCTAAATAACATGTATAACGTATGTATGTATATTTTTGCATTGGTACGTGGGAATGAGTATCGTATGGTATTGGTGGCAAATTGATCCTCAATTTCACTTACCCTTGCATTTAAAGCCAAAATAAATAAGAATATATGTATGTAGTACTTTTTGGTTATATTTATATTTTTAATAGAATTTTTACTTTATTGAAGTTCTTGTGTTTATATACTCAAATTTTTAAAAGATTAATTTAAACAAGTATTGCGAAATGCCTCTGAAAAAGGCAATTTCTCCAACGATTCAGACATTTCTAACCAAATTAATTCTGCACAATCCCGATAAAAGTAGGGATAAGAAAGAAAAGAAAATAAATTTGCGATTTGGCAATTTGCGAATAGCATTTGACAAATTTGATTTTATCAGTTTGGGAAATTTGGGCGCAGAATCTATAAAGGCATTAATTTGGGATCTATGATAAACCACAAGGGGGGGGGTTTGAACCCCCAAAACCCCCCCGTGGATCCGCCACTGGTATGCACGTATGTAGGTATGCATGTGCATAGTCTTCGCTGCTTCGGAAGCTCATATGCTGGCTATAAAAATGATAAAAATGTCAAAAAGTTTTGAAATTTATGAAACAGATTTCGGTCGGCGGTCGACTTTTGTACGTTAACATAAGGAAGCCAAAGCCACTTCATAGAGCCAGACCAGAAAACGATGACTGGCATTTGTGGAAGTTTTTTTTGCAACTGCGAAAGTTTATTTTACAATAATAAAGCGCTTTTCTTTGATTTTCAGTCGATAAAGTGGACAACGTGATGGAAATTTATATTTGAGGAAAACAGTTTACAAAATAATGTAGCTAATATGAGAGAATTCTTTAAAGAAAAGCAAGGAAACGTGTGTACGCAAATCAAATATTATAAAATGGTGAATGAGGGCATAAAAAAATAAATAAATTTTGCACTGCGGTCACCTTCATTCAGCAAAAGAAAATGAAATGAAATGAATGAAATTTTGGACTAAAGTAAGAAGTAGGAGAATTGAATAATTTCGGCGAGGACGCAACGCCTCAAGGACATAGTATACTTATAAATACAAAGAGCCAAGGCAATATGCAAAAAAAAAAATAAAAAATAAAATAACATAAAGCAGAAAATAAGAAAATAATTGCAAATAAGTGTGCGAATAAGTAGCCAAATAAATAAACAAGTCTGTCAATCACTTTTCTATAGATACGCAAAAGGACGCCATGTCCTCGCAAGGCAAAATATGTATGTAAGTAGGTATTAGCCAGCTGCCGGCACTTTTATGCAGATTTTAAACGAATTTCATTTCACTTCATAAGCACAAAGCAAACATTATTATTGCAGATGAAAGGACATTCAATAAAAATAAAATGTAAATGTGTACATATTTACATTTAAAATGAAGTGAGCTGCTGCCGAAAAAAATAAAGCCACTTCGTCCTTTTTCGCATTTTCGCGTAGAAAATTACATTTTCCGAAAATTGCGTTTATCTCATTTGCCACGTTTTTCATTAACTTTCACTTAAAAGGTACTTATTCACACAATTGTATAGTGTAGACACACACAAACACGCTTTACCTTCGATGACTCAGAGCCAAGACGATTTACTCGTGCCTCTCAGCTCCTTTCTCACAGATCTCTTTGGCAGGATTAGCTTTATATACAATGGGCGGCTCATTAGCGTTGCTGGGAAGATTGAATATCAGATCATAAAATAAAAAAAAAAAAAAAAAAAAATTACAAAAGAAAAGTGGTATGAGTTAATGAAAGAAAAGAATGGTAATCTTAAAAAAATGCGAATTTAATGCGTATCTTTGAAATGTCAAAATCAGCTGTCGCAGCCGTAATAAATACCAAGAAAACTTAGGAAAAATTTGGACGCTGTCTGTACTGGTCCTCTTTAACATCAATTTCAAGTGCTCTGATTAGTTTTTTAAATTACAATACATACATACATATGTATGTACATAGCTCAATGTATGTATATGTAAACGTATAAACCCAGCAAACAATTTCATATGAAAATAAGCGTTTTGTAAGCGTTAAGATGTAAGCAAAACACTTGCATTGACATTTACAAAACATCGCAAAGTAAGCCTTTTGCAATCGAAACGCGTCGCTCGTTCTAAGCTTGAAATTGGGATTGCAAAAAATGTTTTTTTAGGATATATAATAACGCGTTTTGCAAATGTGTTCAGTAAACGCATTATAAGCAGTAGCGGATTTAACGGGCGGCAAATGGGACATTGCCAACTGGGCCCTCCTCAAAAAATAAGCCAAAAAGGGACCTAAATGTTTTTGACTTCGCAGTTGTAAGCTAAAGGTAACAAATACCGTGAGTTCCATGTAGCAGTGAATTGTGATTCTTTCATAACAAGATTAGATACTTCATGCAATATAAATAACCAATCGCATGATGATAAATGTGAAAATTCCACATCTTTAATTGTTAGAACGGAGAAAACACCAGCAGAAAATGTTCGATGAGAAGACTTCCGGTTCACCATTAGAATCTCATGCAAAATATCGAATGTAGTACTATGAAGATTTGGACACAATGACTACCGAACTACAAGAAAGAGCGAAAGGATTCAAAGAAATAAACGACGTTTTCGGTTTTTTGATGACTGAAACTTTTAAAAATTTCGATCCATTTGAAAAAACTGTGTTATTGCTTTATCAAAGATGTACTCAGAGTTTTTCACTACTGATTTGAAAAATGAGCTGGTTGCTTTTACTGACATGTATTTCACATAAAATCGGGATTTTACTGACGACAGTCCATTACAGTATTTGGAGTTTGTAGTTTCAAATAACATGATGGACAGTTTTCCTGAATGCTGCAGTTCATTTCGACTGTTCTTAACCTTTCCTATCGGATCAGCTAGTGCCGAACGAGTCATGAGTTCGTTGAAAATTGTTAAAGAATATTGTCGAGCTTCTTTAGCTGAGCATACACTGAAAAATTTAGATTCTGCAATGCTTTGCTGAATGTAAAGCTAGGCGTGTATTCAAAATGACATAATTCAATTCAGTGTTTACCATTCTATTAATATTAATTATCTGGGAAACCTAAAAATGTAATAATTAAAATTATTTTTGATTACTACAGTAAATTTTTTTCACTACGAAAGTGGGTACTATGCCAACCGGGGTTTTTCCCTTAAATCCGCCACTGATTATAAGTAATTTTTATATGCTTTTCATAAGCTTTGTAAACACGGTTACCATACACGTATTTTTAATGAAATAATAAACAAACTGTCTTGTTCAGGAGGTGCCACACTATTCCACAAATTTTGAAAAACTTCGTTGCTGTTGCGCACAGTACTTCTCGATTTTCTTGTTACTGATATTATAAAAAAAAATATATATATATAAAAAACGCACTAAAACTTCACTATTTCACTTGTTTACTGTTCAGAAATCAAAACTAAAATGGGTTCTACCTACAAATAACTCTAAATTTAGACGGTCACCGTCAACATTTATAAAACGCTAGCATTTCCTTGCGAAATACAAAGACATACGCAAAACGCTTACAATACCAAATATTATGCAAATGTCGCTTGCAAAATCCTTATCCATGCTAGCTTATTCCAAGCTTGATTTACAACGCTTACATTAGTCCAATTATGCAAGCTTATTTTAAGTTTGATTTGCAAAACCCTTACCAGATTGTTTACTGGGAATTAATAAATGATCGGGCAGCTGCGTTATCCCCAAAAATATCAAATTTTTGCATTTGCATTTTCCATGCGCCGAAATGTATGCAAGCAAATAGCCAACGAAATCTAAACAGCTTCCCGCAAACGCACACACCGAAGCGCACAGCTATTCAAACATATTGACATGCCCAGTAGGGAAATCGGTAACGTATAAATATTTTGTTAAATTTTCGAGAAAGTACTGCTAACATGAATTCCGAACCGGGCACGAACTTATTTTCAAGATAGTTGTGTGGAAATACACGCCAAATAGATGAAAAGAAAAATAGAACCATATGTTACTATAGCAACAAGAGAAAAATTGACTTCCTATAAAGACAACCACTCTATCTCATTAAAATTTCTTTTGGACTGAATTTATAATTCACATAGAGAGTTTAAAATCCTCCCAATAACGAAATTGACGCTTTGCTGTAGACTGATCTAACTCTCGTATCCAATTCCAGTCTATTACGCGCATTAATTACCGAAGATGAAACGGGTTGCAGTCGTTTTCAATCTAGTTTTCGGAACTAGTCCAGCAACACACAACTGAGTAACAATTAAAGGGTAATTTTTTTTACATTTTTTAAGATAAGAAGTAGCTTTTATTATGTTCAGACACAACCTTAATAGAACATTAGGAGACTTCGTGCAATTTTTAAGCCTAATTATTCCAAAATTTACAATACAAAAGTTGACCAAGTCCTTAGAAATTAATGAGTCGCTAATGAAGAACAATTCTGAATGCAACCCTTTCAGAAATGTTTGTTAGATATGAAAACCAAACTGCGGGGTTTGTTCGGTGAGCAATATGAAATGTCATGAAAAGAAAATATCAGATAAGTGAAATATCGGATCAGAGAAATGCCATTAGCGTCATCAAAAATGTTGATGTTTCAAGTAAATTAAATATATGAGAACACCAAATCAATAGATGCTCAATCAAGCCCAATTGATTGAATTAATTTTTTTAATCTGAACATAATACTAGGCTTTTTGGTTTCTTGCATTTTTTGATCTTTTGCTTACTTTTCATATGTCTGCAATTATCAGCAAACAAAAACATAAGTTCTGTTATTTCGAACTTGTTCTCAACTAAAGAAAAAATAAATGCCGCGAGGAACAGTTGGCACTGCCATGTTAAGTTCATCATATGCATACATGCAACAAGAACAATAAAGTTCGAAATCGAAGTGGTATTAAATATATTAGAAGCATACCACTTCAGGTAAAAAATTTCCCTGCAGGGTTTGTATGTACATGTCCAAGTGTACATACTTACATATGCATGCGCTAACAGTACCCATGGGCTACATTCGGTTGTTAGCATCGCCGATTGTTGACTTGCATGACTTTAATTTCTGTTGAATTTTTCATTTGCTGCTGAATTTCTACTACATACGTTCGCTTTTGTTGGACGCATTTATGCATTTAAAATTTAAACGTATTCAAATGGCAGCCCAACCGAGCGTGCCACGCGTGAGTCGTTGAATGCGGAGTAAGTACAATTGTTTTCGTTTTGCTGTTCGTTTTTGAATGCGATTTTCGTACTTGTTTTTTTTTTTTGTTTACATATATGCGAGTTTTGGAAGGAAATAAATAATTTCACATTACTTGTTTGCATGGATTCGAACTTTACTTTGACCTGAAGCTGAAGCACAGCACAGGCAACGGAAGGACTCTTATACAAACACCTGTTTGGTTGGCGCTGTTGGCTGGTGCTGGGGATGTGGGGTGGGCGCTTCTCCGCCCACACAACGCCACTAGTTCTTTGTACGCCTTTTGTACGTGCAAATTTGTCTTGAATGCTATTGCTTTGCGCGTTCGTTTGTTAAATTTTCTTATTACATAGCCAATTCAATATTTTTGTGAAAATTGTTGTTTTTCTGTTTCTCCGTTGCTTTGCCATTTTCCAGTGGCATTGTTTTCGCTACACTCCAGTGCGGTGGCTGTTTGCGCTTTGGTTTTTATTGTTTTTATTGTTTTTATTTTTTATTTATTTTTTTATAATTTATTTTTTTGTAATGGAATATTGTTTTAAATTTTTGTGAGATTTTTTTTACTTATTTTATATGCACGTATTTTGCACAATAAAGGGACTTATAGAGTCATGCTATTTCGTTCAGAGATTTTCTTTACTTTAAAGACGTTCACTTTACTGTTTAAAAAAAAAAATTAAGTGTTTTGCATGTGGGCTAGTTTTGTGTCCAGTTAGTCGCACATTTTTCCTGCAAGTCTAACCGACATAAAATTTTATACATTTAAATCACATTAAAGTCACATAAACCCCCAAGCGAATTAATTTAAAATTGTTGACCAATGTTTTGTCGCCTTTTTTCACTTACAGTGCCGAACTAAAGTATTGGCACAGCAAGATGCTTCAACTTTAACACTGTTTTTTGGCCGCATGTGAAGAGTTTTCAAATAAATAAAAAACATCCCTGGATAGAATGATAAATTGTTAACCATTTCCATTTTATTTCATTTAATTATCTCTTTTTTTGAATTAACGGCAGCGATTCTAAGAAAAAAAGTACTGTTTTGGGCTGAACAAAAGTATTGGCACAGCTAAATATTGCTGGCTATTTTGCGCTGATTTATCGGTCTAGCAACTTTTTTTTAATTTGTCATGCTACGAGAACGTGTGGCTTACGTACGTTGCTCTTAAAATACGAGCCGCGGACGTCGCAGTGTCTTAAATAAGTAAATTTTCCATTAAAGTGAGTAGCAAAAAAGCGAAACCGCCGAATCTCGGCGAAAAATTATGCCGCATTTGCATGATTATGGAAAATCATTCTCTGGGATTGGTGAAATGATGGACAGAAACCGCCACACTATTCGGAACATTGTTCAACGTTTCAAGAATGCTTATCTTTGCAAAGTGTACAAAGAACCGATAGACCTACGGCTTTAAACGACCGTAAACGCAGTCAGATAGTAAAAAGAGTACAAAAAAATTGTAGAATATATTCCACCAACCTTGCAGATGACGTTAAGACAGAATTAGGAAGAGATATGCACGCCATAACGATCCGGGGAGCCGTATATGAAAATAACTACCATTCTCGTTAAGCTAACCGAAAGCCCCTTATTCGAAAAATAAGCCTAAATAAACGTTTAGCTCATATAAAAGAATATTAAGTAAGCCAAGCAACTGCTGAAACAATGTTCTTTACTCGGATGAAAAAAAATTTAGTATTTTCCGACTTGATGACCGGCAAACTGTGTGGGGAAACCATAACAGCTTGCATCTAGTTATACGGGAATGATAGTTATTTTCCTGTAAGGCTCCCCGGATCGTTATGGCGTGCATATCTCTTCCGAATTCTGTCTTAACGTCATCTGCAATGTTGGTGGAATATATTCTACGATTTTTTTTTCACTCTTCTTACTATCTGACTGCGTTTACGGTCGTTTAAACCCGTAGGTCTATCGGTTCTTTGTACACTTTGCAAAGATAAACATTCTTGAAACGTTGAACAATGCTCCGAATAGTGTGGCGGTTTCTGTCCATCATTTCACCAATACCAGAGAACGATTTTCCATTATCATGCAAATGCGAAATAATTTTTCGCCGAGATTCGGCGGTTTCACTTTTTTGCTACTCACTTTAATGGAAAATTTACTTATTTAAGACACTGCGACGTCCGCGGCTTGTATTTTAAGAGCAACGTACGTAAGTTACACGTTCTCGTAGCATGACAAATTAAAAAAAGTTGCTAGACCGATAAATCAGCGCAAAATAGCCAGTAATATTTAGCTGTGCCAATACTTTTGTTCAGCCCAAAACATTACTTTTTTTCTTAGAATCGTTGCCGTTAATTCAATGAAAGAGATAATTAAATGAAATAAAATGGAAATCATTAACAATTTATCGTTCTATCCAGGGATGTTTTTTATTTTTTTTGAAATCTCTTCATATGCGGCCAAAAAACAGTGTTAAAGTTGAAGCATCTTGCTGTGCCAATACTTTAGTTCGGCACTGTATATACGTGTTTCTCGCTCCTCGCCGTTTTTTTTACCGTACAAATATTTGTTTTATGTTTTCGCTTATTTCATTCAATTTAATGTTTTTTCTTCTTCTTTTTTTCGCCAACGTTCATTTTGGCCAATATGAAACAAACAAACAAAAAGAGAAAACAAGTTGTTGAAATACAAGATTGATTGGTTTTTGATATTTTCACTGTTCAAACGCCACGCCACAAAACACACACATAGACACATATTACCCCGTAGCAATAATATCACGCCAGGACATAGGTCACTGTTCTTATGACGCCTATGTGCAGAAAAGTTAATGCGTCGGTAGGTATACTTCCAAAAGATTTCACGAAATGATTTTGAATAGCACAAAACTCAAATTGCTCGCAATTAAAATGAGCGTTAACTGATCTTGATCTACATACGTGCATACGTTTCCTACTGGGTGCTTTCACTCTTTCACTAACGCAACCATACAAGTGCAATCATTCACTTGTTGGCGCATCAATTTTTCAATTTTTTTTTTTGCGATTTTAATTTTCTTTGGGGGCTTTTTATACAGCGGAATATGTTTTTTTTGATTATTTTTACATAAAAATCGAACATTTCATTCTCACCGTGTTTTCCAAATGCAAAAATATGCGCACGGGCACCTTTATACGTCTGCAGGATAAAACATGACCAATAAACTTACATACATACATATAATACGATAGCAGATTTCAATATACAGTAAAACCCGCATAAGTACCTTGCCTAAAATTGACAGGAATTTGAGGTACTTAAGCGGGTTGTGTACTTATAAGAACCCGATTTAGTACCTCAGGTTGGGTACTTAAACAACCCCGTTTTAGTACCTTCTGTTGGGTAGTTAAACATTTAATAATTTTAAGAATATTGAAAATAACTTATTTAAACACAAACAACAAAATTATTCAACAAAAAATATTTTGATTACATATTAATTAAAAACGTATTTCATATTGCATATACGCTCTTTGTTTTTGCGAATCTTTATTTTATATGTATATATTTATCTTGATTTTCGATAAATTAGTAATGGTATAAATAAACAATCGATTATAATGAATTGCCGCTTGAAAAAAGCAATTGTATTCAGAAAGGTACTTAACCGGGGGAAAACGTACGTAAAATTTTATTTAATGCACAAGAAATTATGGTACTTAGGCGGGTTGAGTATTTAAGCGGGAGGTACTTAAAAGGGTAAATTTGTTCGATATTTTTTACAAAAGCCATAGTGTCTGCAGATGTTGGGTACTAAAACGGGTTAGGTGCTTAAGCGGGGAGGTACTAAAGCGGGTTTTACTGTAAAATGAAAAAAAGACTATGCACGGCAACAACTATTGTGAATTAGTACTACTAATTAATTTGGACTTTACCTTTTTATACTCAGCTGTACTAGTACACAGAGTATTATAGTTTTAATCACATAACGGTGGATTGTAACAGAATGAAATAATCGAGATAGCTATAGACTTATATATATCAAAATGATCAGGGTGAAAAGAGAAATCGATTGAGCCATGTCCGTCCGTCCGTCCGTCCGTCTGTCCGTCCGTCCGTCCGTCTGTCCGTCCGTCCGTCTGTAAACACTCTAACTCGCGCAAAAATTGAGATATTTTGATGAAATTTTAAATGCAAGTTGGCATCGACAATGGGACGGTTGGTATTGAAAATAGGCGAAATCGGACCATGACCACGCCCACTTTACCTATATAGAAAAAATCGGAAAATCTCAATCACTATTAAAGCTAGAGCGATGAAATTTTACCCACGTGTTGAGCTCAGGCCCCTATGAAGAAATTTTATGAAATTTTGGAAAATGGGCGGTACCACGCCCGCTTATTAAGGGTCAAACATGGAAAGTTTTATATGCCATAACTCAGAAACCATTGAAGATATGTCGATGAAATTTGGTATGCGTGATTGACTTACTTAGGCAAACATTCGGATGGAAAATTGTTAAAATCGGTTGACGGCCACGCCCACTTTTATATATGTGTATTATAAAGTGACCTAATAAAAACATTTTAAACTATATCTCTGTCAAATATAAAGATATATCACTGAAATTTTGTCGAATGAGTTCAACTATAGACATAAAACAGAAAACACAAAAATTTTGGAAAATGGGCGGTGCCACGCCCACTTATTAAGGGGCAAAAATTGAAAGTTTTATATGTCATAACTCAGAAACCGTTGAAGATATATCGATGAAGTTTGATGCGTGATATACCTGCTTAGGTAAATGTTTGGACTAAAAATTGCCAAAATCGGTTGACGACTACGCCCACTTTTATATATGGGTATTATAAAGTGACCTAATAAAAACATTTTAAGCGATATCTATGTCAAATATAAAGATAATTCATTGAAATTTTGTGGCAAGAGTTCCACAATAGACCGGAAACAAAAAATAGAAAAATTTTGGAAAATTGGCGTGGAACCGCCTCTTTTTAGACAAAGGAATATACGAGATTTCGGAGCCCAAAACTCGACAAATAATTGAGATATTATGACGAAACTTGGTTTATACACTTTTATAACTTGTGTTAATAGACACGCAGAAATTTATTGAAATCGGTTTATGACCACGCCTACTTTTTAACAAAGATATCTCTGGAACACCCTTTGGGAATTTGTAACGTGACATCTTTGTAACTAGAAGTCATAAAGGAATGAACTGTTGCACAAAGAATAATATTCATATGCTTAGTTGGATGACTGATAAAAATATTGAAAATGGGCGTGGCTACGCCCACTTTATGCAGCACTAGCTTTATATAAAATACGCCGTGTTTCCATCAAACGCAAACAAACAATGAAAGCCTAGAGCTGAGTATCTAATGTTCGATTCCACTCGAACTTAGGCTTCCTTACTTGTTTGTTAAATATTTGTTTTTATACGCTAATGGATACATAGCCTGCAGGGAAATCAATACCACCCTAACATACATACATTTATTCAAATGTTTTCTTTTTTTGGTTTAGAGAGAAGTGTACATATTTTTACTCGTATATAAAATTAAGGAAAAAAGTTCAAGTACAATGTACTTCGACACTTCATAAACATTCCATGAGCTGCAGAAATTCGCAAGTGCAATTAAATAAATAAGTGAACGAAAAAAAAATATATAGAATTTGGTATTTTTGCACACTCATAAGTCTCGCTTAAATAGTTTTTAACACGAAAACCATCAAATAAATTTAACACAAAATAATTCTTTAAAACATAGGTGACCAGCTAATGTCTCTAGTGGCTCAGTCTGGCTCACAACAACATCGCTGTGGCTCAGCGTGGCTCTCAGCAACAAGCAAATCGATTCCGGCAGAATAACATGCATATTGAATAGCGTCGTAGTGGCGAGAACTCAAACCTAACGGTACAGCATCGATCGACATTCTATATTTATTATTTATTTTATTTATTGTTTGTTACTTGCATACTGAGTACATTTTGTTGCAATAAACTGTTATTTTGCATTCGCCGTTCGGAGCCGGCATAAAACTGTAGGTCCAGGAAAAAACAAAAAGGAGCACACCTCGAATTGAGAGAGAAGCTCGGCCATAAAACTCGTCAGAGTTAGAATAGCGCCATTGTATTATTATTATATTAATAAACTGTTATTTGGCAAAATAATATATTTCTAATTCCGAGAAGAAAGTTGTTGTAATTTTTATTGATGTTGTTCTCGTGTGGCTCACTTGCGCTTAAGTCTAGATCACCTCTGCTTTAAAACACTCAGTTACAACTTTGAGTAGAATTTATTTGCGAAGAATGAAATTAAAATGGAATTTGTAACAGCGATTAAAGTGCGCGACAATTTCAGTTCATTTTTAGCGGTTGAATGAGTGATTCTAACTCAGCACGAAAGATCCATAACGTCGTACCATACGAAAACTAGCATACGATTTTTTGAGTGCAGTGAAATAATCAGAGACATAACTGTTATAAGAAATATTCAAAAAAATTGCTTCATAACAATTAAAAAATTCAAAAATCTTTTTCTTTCATTTCTTAATAGTTATTTCAAACCGAAAAAAAATATTTTTCAGTCGTAACTATTATGTTTGAAAAATATTTTTTTCTGTTGCTCATAACGATTATGTTCAGATTTTTATTTTTTCAATTGCCTCATAACTGTTATTCATGAGAAAAAATTTTTTCCGTTGCTCGTAACTTTTATTTTAAAATTTTTATTTTTTCCGTTGCCTCATAACTTCTACATTTCAAATTTTTTAATTTTTTCGTTATATTGTGAGTATTATTTTGCAGAATATGTTTCTTTTTTTGGTTATAGGACTTTATTTTTTGGTGAATAATATGAGATACATATGTACGTGAATGTACGATTAGATGGCTTAGTGTGGTAGGAATTTGTTATCCATGCTAAAGATCTTCGGTTATGATTTTTAAAACCAGCGTTTACTCCTCGCAAGTGATTTTTAGATAAGCGTTCGTGTAAATCATATATGGTACACAGAAAAGTCCCCCTAATTTCCTTCCCCTTCAGTAAAAGTCCTTAAAATCCTTATAACTCGGAGTCTATTTGCGTAAATCAATGATATTTGGAATATGGGCCACTACATCGAGCTTAGACAACTTTGGAAAAGTGTGCGTTGTCACCCATCCTTCTTAGCCCATCTGGCTTTTTAGCTAAGGAAAGTGAAAAAAGATTGAAATAGGGATAGGGATAATTAAAGATTGAGGGAGGAGAGAGAGGGAATAGGAAAGGGAAAGAGAGAGAAAGAGGGAGAACTGAAGCTTGGTGGAAGATGGAAGATCATAAATTAATTCGATTTTAATTTAGGTTTCGAATGGATTTCGCTTGGATTTTTATTTTGGTGTATTGCCAATTTTACTTTAAATATTTTAAAATTAAAAAAAAAAATATTGAATTTTCTTCCGCTGAAGACTTCGCGGGTATGGATTAGTCAATAAATATAATAGATCGTTATATGTATGTACATTAGAGTGCGTTTAATTTGTACGAAAAAATTCAAAGTTCTTAAAAAGACTGTATCGCCCCTCAATCGGTAGTAGCATGGTCAAAGATATCACACATAAATTTTGTTCCCGATTGGTGACGGTTTAGTGGAGTGTCACAGGGGTAAAAAAATTTAAGTTCTATGGCCATCTGAAACTTGACCCCGTGAAAGACCACTAAACCTTTATCAGTCGGGACCAATATTTATATTTGTTACCCTTGGGTATAGAAGTATTGATTTTGGGTATTAGATAATTTACAAAAATATATTGGTTTTTTAACCTTCATAGATTTTTCACCACAATGCACCGCGCCTTAACCGCCACCAATCTGGACCAAAATTTATCCGTGATTTCTTTAACCATGTTGAGGGGGCGATACAGTGAAATATCGTTAATTTGAATTTTAAACGCACTCTAATGTACATACATATCGAAGCTTCCGGACAATATCGTACTAAGTGTGACTACCACAATGATTTGTGTTCTTATTGCTATCGATTCTTATCACGAGATCGATTATTTTATTTTCGAAAAATCGTTTGCTCGGAAAAAAATCCTACCGATTTCAAATCAGCATTTTTTTAATTTTAATTAGGATATATTTACAGCTAGTACCAATTGAAACATTCTAGCTTCGGGTTTGGGAATAAAATAAATATACTGTATTACATAGCACCATCCAATTACATACACTAGATACCGAAAGATGAAGTCCTGTGAGCAAAAAAGGAACCAATTCCACAAAATAATACTCCCAATACAACGTAAAAATCAAAAATCTGAAATAAAAATTAGCTATAAGCAACAGAAAAAATTTATTTTCATGAATAACTGTTATGAGGCAACGGAAAAAATAAAAATTTCAAAATAAACGTTATGAGCAACGGAAAAACTTTTTTTCTCACGAATAACAGTTATGAGGCAATTGAAAAAATAAAAATCTGAATATAATCGTTATGAGCAACAGAAAAATTTGTCTTTCCCATAATAACTTTTAAATGTAAGGGAAACATTTTTTCATTGAAATGTGCCCAACGTTTTTGATTTCAAAAAATTCAATAAGAGTTATTTTTCGTCTCTGGAAATAATCCCCGCAGGCGTTATTTCGGTTTGGGCATGGGCTTTATTTCTCTTTTGGAAGGGCAATTAAGTCCGCAGACGGGTCTTATTTAAATTACACCATTAGTGAAAAAAGCGTCGCAGGCGAAAAATTGGAATAAAAAATCGCGCAATTTTTCGCCTGCGCCCCTTTTTCCAGTAATAATACACCGGTGGGATGGTATAAGGCAAACGGCAATAAAGCAAACTTTGCTTTATTTCACTTCCGAATGGGAGCTAAAGCGGTTGATCACCATATTTACTGATATCTCCTTTGGTGTGCATTCGTCGCTTCTCCTTCGCTGCATTTTTTTTTTATTATATAAAACAAAAGCGCCGCTTATTTATAAGTTCTTTCGATGATGAGGGCTCGAGATATATGTAAGTAGGTTGCAGCTATCTCAATTATCACCATCAGTGTCATACTTAAATCCAAATCCGAATTGCTCTCTATCTTCAATGTTCTCAATACCGTACAAGGCCCTGCACCAAAAGCTAAATTCCGTAGGTGTCACACACATAGGAAAATAAGTGAAGATTCACTGGAGAAACAACTGTGAAAAATTAATTATTTCTCCAGCAAATGTTTATTTATTTTCCTCACAACTTCGAAGCACTCTAATTTTAGAATAAAAATTGTGTACCTACATAAATAAATTTCGCTTCAAATTGCTGAGTTCATTGTTGTTAAAACTGTCTCTCTCTCTAACTCAAATTAAAATTTTATGACTTCAAATACGTTTTTGATGAATTTCTATTGCCTTTCAAAGCTAAAACTACTTACATACACGGAAAATGTATTACTTTAAAATTTCAACGAAATTTGTGTTTGTTTATAAATCTAAAAGAGAACCTGTCACGTCGCTCAAATCACGTACATGCAACCATTAAGGTGACATGCATAAAAAAGTCAAAACAGGAAATTACTCAAAAGCACACACGCACACACCTACGCTGATGCGTTAGAATATGCGATTGCCTGTCGTTGACTCACCCCTGCCCCACAAAAATTTGTGGAAGCACCAACACGCCCGCTTTTCCCTTGCCACTTAATGACACTCGGCTGTCGCTGGAGCAAGTGCAAAGGATATGTGACTCCACTTGGAGCGTTTACACTCACATACAAACATACATACATATATTAATATTATTTTTTCTTCAAAAAGGTGGCAACATTCTATACATATGTGCGTGTGTGTGCCTATTAAGCATGTCTAGTACGTGCAAGGGTAATTTAAGCCAAATGAAAATGAAGTATTACCAAAGTGAAGCGACGAGCACACACACACACTTGTAGCTACTTAAATTTAATGTACACACACGTGCATACATAATAAATTTGCGCAAAAGCCTTTCAAAGAATCTGCGCCTTATTTGAGGTTTATTCCAGGAGATTTGAAGGCTTACGAAGGAATTCCTGAAAATTCTAAGCGACCAAAAGTTTTATGGACAAAGGCTTTTAATAAGGCTGATTTTCCTGTGCTGATATCATCAGGCTGTAAGTACCTACTACTCTCACTCTCTCTCTGAGCGGAAACTTTATTCCCATGGCGGATAAGCCTTGATATCTCCTTATAATAAGGCCTTATGCGGTGTCTATATACTTACCTTCTAATAAGGCTTATTCGCCACGCGACTTATGTAGGTATATGTATATGTATATTGGAATGAGACAAGCGTGCGCTATGTAACCAACCACTTGCTTGCATTTCAGTTGCAAACAAAATTAATATGTATTTTTTCTAAGCGGCATTCTTTCATACAACATACGCAATTTTTTACGCATGCCACACCATATACATATGCAGGTACTATATTTGCCCATGTTTGCTCATAAAACTCAATGCCTCTCTCTCTATTTGAGATATGCGTACATAACAGAAATTGAAGTATTAAAGCGTTTTGAGCAGAACGAATGAGTGGATAACAGCAAGCAGCGCTGCCAGCATAATGCATTTTGACAGCTTAGGCATCAGCTTATATGCTTAGGAAACTTTTCGCAGGGAATGTGTATGTGTGTGTGTGTGTATGTGTGCATACGAAAATGAAATATAATAAAAATACAATGGCGCTATTATAACTCTGACGAGTTTTATGGCCGAGCTTCTCTCCCAATTCCAGGTGTGCTCCTTTTTGTTTTTCTTACTAACTGTGTGGACCTACAGTTTTATGCCGGCTCCGAACGGCGAATGCATTTTTTGTGAGAAGCTTTTTCATGGCAGAAATACTCTCGGAGGGTATGCCGCCCACTGCCAAGAGGTGACCGCTGCTCTTGAGAAACCCAATAATTGGATTTTTAATAATTAGAAAAATTGTTTTGGTGCACTGCACCACAGCGGCCACGAAAATGAAATAACCCTGCAAAAAAGCCGAGTACTCCATGCACTCGTGTATAGAGTACTCGCTCTGGACCAACCGAGTACTCCATAACCTGCCACATTTCTTATAAAAATATGGTACATTTAACAGGGCGATGTCCTAGGCAGGGATACTCTGATTTCTCTTGATACCCGAGTAATCTAAGGAGTACCTACATGGGATTAATTCATGGAGTAGGTACTAAAATTAATGAAATTTAATAATCTCTGATCAGATTTAAACGACTGCAAATTCAACTTGATTATTAGCACAATATGCATACATAAGTATGCTTTTCTTAATAAAAAAAATTATAATATTTTTTTAGCACAATCACCAACATGTTGTGTCGCGTTTCAATGTCTCTTTATTACTAAATCCTGCACGTTCAAACAAGCATGCATATGTACGCACTTGCTTCGTCGTTACCGCGATATACATTCGGTTTTCGTAGCAATGTTCGGCTAACTACGAGCCGATGCAGATAAACGAGTCGCTCGCTTGGGTATATGTTTATGATCAATTTGAAAGTACTCCAACCTACCACAAAATGGATCATATAATCCAATGATTTTTGCATGGTAAATGCTAAAAACAAGCGAAATGTAAAAACGTTGAACAAAACATTCAATTACGCAATAGAAGCAAATATTTCCCGCAACAGGGAATACCACTTCCCGTTGTTTAAAAATTTTGTGTGGGTGGGGAAAGGGGTGGAGGTAATGGAGAATTAACGCGCAAGCGAAAAAGTGCTCTGGCGCTTCTAATATAAATTTTTTAAGTTGAATTTATCTGCATAAGTGTATAAGCAAAAGCATGTATGTACATATGTTGGTAAATATGTATACATACTTACAAATGTGTATTTATATGTTGCTGCATTTTCCGAATGAGTATCGTGTTTACTTTTACGCAAAAGCTCATTTCCGTGGGGCTAATTTGTATGCCAATTGCGTAGTGTTGCTCCCCGAACAGCAGCTTTACACACACAATCAGCAGTTGATGGCGCCCTTTGCAACATTTGTTTATGTTTTTTTTTCCGAATTTTTTGCATTTCGTTTTCATCGGTTCCGTTTTGTTTTATGCAAAGTAATGCCAACGCACGCAGGCTGTTTTTCCTCCTCCTCCTTATCTTATTTTAAAACAATTTTATGTTGAACCAGTGGCCCATATGTGCATACATATGTATATACATATGTATGTGTTGAATGCTATTCGATACGTTGAATACCCCACCTTTTTGCTCCCTTTAAACCCACAATCGATTACTTGACATGTTCGCGTTATATTTAGGCATAGGTATAAAACTCAACACGCTTTAATATGCGCCTAAATTTATGCAAGGCTTTTGTTTGAAACGCTACGAAGTGTCCTCTCTACACCACATACATGCATATCGTCGCTCCGGAAGAAGAAAGACGCATGTCAGTAATTTGTCGACGAAAAAAGGCGCATTAAAAATATGTCGGGGAAAGACGCTTTACAAAACATGTCGGCAAAGATAGACGCATTAAAAAATATTTCGACGAACAGAGACGCATTAGCATTATTAACTGCGAAGAAAGACGCATTAGCATTGATATTGACAAAGAAAAATAAAAAATCGAATACGTCTTTCTTTCCTAAAAAATATTTAAATGCGTCTTTCTTTATAGTAAAAAAAAAAAATAAAGCGTCTTTCTTCGTTATCTACGTTTTAGGGAATAACTCTTCAAATTTTGCAGCTAAAATTCTGAAATTTTGTATTTAGAGCATTTATTGTACACAAAGCGCTGTCGGCGAAAATCATCGGTATCGGATGACTATAACATGGAGATCCCATACCGTGATTTTGGGCTAAGGAAAAAAGAGTGCATTCTAGTTTTCCTATACAGGAAGATAAATTAATATTTTAAAATATTGCTCATATATTGTATTGACCTATCTTAAAGAAATTTGCAAAAAAGTTAAGATATATTGTACACAGCAAGAGACAATCGCGAAAATATGCGATTTTCGGCATTCAGCCTCCATAACCGGAAATCAGGCTATATCTCGAAAACGGATCATCCGATTTTAGTTTCGATTTCATATCTGGATTCAGCATAAAATTCTGCTTCAACTCGATGTGCATATTGACCTGGATATTTTTTTGTCGATTTTTGCCAAATTTTTATTTTCAAAAATTCGTCTTGGTTCAGAAAAACCAAATTCCGGAACATCAAAATTAATTTTAGGCAAATGTCGCGGAGGAGTTTTCTACTCAGAAAAATGAGAGGAATCCAAATTTCGATCGCGCGGTATAGGTTAGTAAATCGCCCCACCCTTATATATAATAAGAATATAAAACTTCGGGACGCCATATTTGTTTTTCTTTTTTGTTTTGTTTATGTTTTTTTTTGTTTTCTGTAGGTTTTTACTATGGTTGTTTAGAGGACCTTCATTCTGCATTGGAATCATCCAGCCCAGGAGAGGATGCTGGAATTGTCGCGCAGTGTTTTTCCTTTTCCTTGTTTACTAGAATACGTACATTTTTTCTATCAGTTTAGAAATGTAAAGTTATTTTAAACAAGAAATGAAAAACTACGAAATTTACGTGCGTGAACTGCCACTATTGTGTTCATTTAACTCGACCCACTTCAGACATCTCTACGCTCTTGCTCGCTCTCTCTATATCTCTCTCTCTCTCTAACACACACAAACAAGCTCGTACGTGTGCAGTCTTCGTAAGTAAGCAAAAGCACTCGACATTTGGCACCATTTTATTACTTTTCGAATTTTCACTTTTTCGATTCTGTTCTACTTTGCTTTCCTAGTCGCTTTCAAAAGTCACTTGACTGGCGCGCGAGTTGGAATAAAGCACGCCTTAAGTGAGTGCTCCTTAACGCTTTCATACATTAGTTATTTAACAGTAATCGTCCCGCCCAATCGCCACTTCACTCTCTTTGTCCATGTTTGCGTTCCCGTACAATTCTTACTACGAGTACATTTTCGTCGCCTTAAATTTGCTGATTTTATTTATTTTATCTTTTGCATCTTAAATTTCTTCTTTCCACTATGTTTTGTGTGTTAAATTGTAAGTCCTTTTTCGTTGCTGCTTGTCATGAAGTTGCAGAAGAAAAAAAATTAAAGGATAAAGTGGTGGTCACAATGAAAATGAAAATGGAAAGGAGATTATGTTTAAGAAAAGTCCGCTTCGGCAACTGAAATGGTTTTTGTATGCGAAAACCGTTTTCTGCTTATGCTTTGGACATTTTTTTTTGTGCTCTCTTGTGACTTTAAATATAATTTGAGTTGTTTTTTTCAAAAGCTCTTCGCAATAAATTGGGTTACTGGTGGCAAGGACATGTCGTCATCTTTCTTTACAACTACGTAAAATTATTTGTATGCATAAAATAATATCACATAAAAAATCTTCGCATGAATTCGTAATTATATGTGCATACATATGTTTGCTCTTATTATGTATCGTGTGTAAGCGACTTTATATTTTATCACTCTTCATTGCCCACACCAAAATACACAAAATCCCACGTCCAGAACTTTCAAGGGAATAGACGACAGTTTTCCGTGAAGCGTGCATCACACTGCATCTCTTAATTCTTGAATTTTTCCATCCTTTTTTGCTTTGTTTCATAAAACTCATTATCAGTACAAAAAGGACGTGCCACTGAAAATAAAGAGTGAAAAAAAAACAAAACAAGTTAAAAATGTTAATTAAGCAATGGCCCGAAGCTGTTGTCATCATCGCAAGGGAGTAAAGTGACAAATGAAAATTATACTTGTTTATTTAATCAAAAAGCAGAAAAACGCAAAAAAGTAGAAAAGAAGAAGTGTGATCTCGCTCGTATTTTACTCTTTTGCCGTTTTTTTAATTGGGAAGTAAAAAAATTGGTATGTAAAAAATCAAATCCAACATTAGATAAGAGAATACGATAAAACAAAGTTTTTTGTATCCAAATGAGTGTTGTAAACTCACGTAGAAAAATGTTAAAAAAAAAAGTAAGACGGAGAGTTTAAGTCAACAACGGAGACTGTTGGAAAAAATTTTCACCTAAAAATAAATTTTTGTTTGCATTTTACTCTTCATCTTCTCTCCACCCGGGTCTCAACTGCAAATATGTAGCCTCTGCTTGTTCTCCTCTTCTTCTCTCCTTCTTATCATTCACTGGTTGCTATCTTTATTTCTTATTCTGCTTTTTCTTCTTTATTTTATATTTTCCTCCGGATTCGAACCATGACATCAACCTGAAATTCTATCCAATCATCACATAGTGGAACATTCAACATTATATTGAACTTAAAACCCCTTTTATACTTCCTCTTTCCCGAAAAAGCATCTATAAATTATATCAATCATTGTAAAACCAAAATTTCAAAAAAATTGTTCTCATTAGTTTTGTTAACAACGGAAACTGTTGGATCAAATACTTTTGCTTTTAAATCAAAAACGGGGACTTTTGGAGAAAATTTTCTGCTAAAAATAAACTTTTGTTTGGATTTTTCTCTTCATATTCTCTCCATCATTATTGTTTTTGTTGGTTTTCTCACAAAAAATGTTATCTCACAAAAAAAATTTTAAAAGCAAGCAAGTTTTTGAAACAACGGCGCCCATTTTGAATCAATTGTTGGATCAAAAACTTTGCTGTAAAAACGAATACTTTTGCTGTTGAATCAAAGACGGAGAGTCAACAGCCGAAAGTTGTTGATTTAACTACGGGTATTTTTTTCAGAGTACTTTTGTGATCAGAAGCGATATAACTAGAGCAGATCTCTGCATTGTGATGAGTACAATAACAAATGCAGAGATATGAGGAAGCTACTATTAGCTTTTTATTCCCAATTATATCTGTGTTTATATGAAACAGTAGCTTAAGTGTACTTAATGAAAAAATGAGTCAGTTTCGAAAAAGCTGAAAAAATGCATCTCAGAAAGTACATTCTGCAGATTATTTTAAAACTCTTTGTGGCGCTTTCAACCAGCTTCAGTCGTAATGATTTTACTTAGAATCTTGCGCGGGGAATTGCTTCAAAATTACACAAATTTACGAATATCTGGAAATTTTGCCTTTCGATATGAACACAGATATAAATGAGTGACATTAGTATATCTATGTATGTATATAGGTATGTAAGTGACCGAATGCAATTGCGGCAATGCCCTAGAAAACTAAGCATTTGCATGAAAATTCTGCTGCTAAATTCATTAAATTGGGGGCAGTAGGAGTAGCAGTGTGCAACTCAGATTCTGGTGATTGTTCGAACCTTAAAATTTGAGTAGATCTAAAATTATTTTCTTTTCTGTTGTTTGCTTTTCCGGCAGGGTAGGATTGCGATGTATTTTGGAACGAATTTCCGTCATCCCTTGTCAAGTTTGATTTGGTTATAAACCGGTTTGGGCTATGTGCCATCTTCAATATCTTGTTTCGTTTGCGAACGAAACCCGTTTATAACCAAATCAAACTTGACAAGGGATGACGGAAATTCGTTCCACAATACATATAGAATTATATTAAACACAAAATTATATAAAAAATCATATAAAATATGTTGCATATTTCAGTGCGTGATGTTTCATTTTTAGTATTTCTGTGGTATTTTACGTTGTATATGTGAGCTGTATATAGCCCTAGTGAAATTTTACAGCGAAAAATTCCATAGTGGACTTCTAAATGCTATTTTATTCGGACAATCCAAAAAACAGATCTTCAACATTACTTTGTGAGGGAGGTAGTGGTCTACAAAAGTAATCCGCGTATAATTTTACTAATAAAAGCTGAAAATTTTATTTAGATTCAATAATATTTTGCATTTTTCCTCGAGCAAAAATTTGCAAATTTAAAATTACAATAAAAAAGCTTTGACCCGCGAATGTAAAAAAAGTTGGTAGTTTAGTTAGGCTGTAGGGTGTAGATAGGCTTTTTTTTGCGAGTTAGCGGTTTTCAATTCCCTAAAGGGCTTTTGCTGTTGGGTCGAAGTGATGTTACTATAATCGAAAGTTTCCATCAATTTTACTACAGGAACTTTCTACAGTCAAGAAGTACGTATGTAGGTCAGTGGCAGTGTTGCCAGAATATTTTGAAGCTTATAGCTAAATTAAATAAAAAAAATTGCTAAAAATAGCTAAATAATTTTTTTCATAGCTAAAATAAAAGCCACAATTTTTTTTTTCAAAAATAGCCAAATAATGATTTATTTAAAAAGACGTGACATAAAACAACTTCACATATATGAATATTTATATATATATATATTATATATTGTAGCCACATACATATATTTGTTTGTATGTACTTATATATGTACGTCGCATAATAAGATTATTACAATGAAAAAAATCAATTCATTACATATGTATGTATGTATGTACATTCAATTGCAGTATTAAAATAAATTATAATAGCGACTAGTTAATATTTAAACTTTAGTTAAAAATTTGATTCAATAACATTTCAAAAATCATATCTTCTTCATTTAATTCACAGGTTGAATTATTATTAATTGAAGTCATTGCTTTAATAATATCGTTAGGAATTTTAAAGTTATTACAACATTTTTCAAGCCTTTTTAGACCATACCTAACAGTCAATAGAGAGTTTAACATAAATAATTGCATTCTATTTCTTTGCTTTGTTTTTATTACGTTCATAACAGAAAATCTACGTTCTATTTCTGTATTACTAAGCGGTAGGATTAGAAAATTAAACACAAAAGATTGTAGTTCTTCAAACGGATTTTCGTTAAGAGCATTTCTAAGCTTTCTTACGTCTACCCAAAACTTTATTGTAGAGGTAGTTCCCTTCCATGGGTATGTGTGTAGTTTTTCCATTGCATTTCTAAAATAGTGATTTCCTCCGTGTTAAAGTGATCATTTTCATCCTTGAAAGTGTCAAATATTTTTGGCTTATTTACAGAAAAAAATTCAATATTTTTTAAAGATTGAATATTCTGCGGTAAGCGTTGGCGGAGTTGCTCAATTAACTTGATAATAAAGTTCTGAAAACTTTTACGAATACACCGTGAAAAGGACGGTTCAAATATCGCGTATGCCAATGGTCATTTGCGAATTCAAATAGCAAAATGGGCAACAACAAAATGTATGGCAGAGTTGCTTTTGCGCACTGCGAAAACCTTATTGCATCCAAGGCAGATCTAGGAAGGTAGGCTCGGTGGCGAATTCAGAAACTACTTTTTTATTTACAAAGGTAGAGTGTCAAAATCAAAGCGAATTCACATCATGACCAATAGGAATGGGCGAGTCTCAAGCGAATTCAGATTTTAACTAAGGCGAATTATCATTTTGACATTACACTCTACCATTTACAATAACAAAATACATGGGAAATTTCTGAATTCGCCACCGAGCCTACCTTCCTAGATCTGCCTTGATTGCATCAACCTTGCATATGAAAGCACCAATAACACTGGATCACAAAATTAAATTTTTTGTCTGTACGTTGGACGTAACTATCCTATCTATATGTAAAATCGGTCGCTGATTCCGAAAATCGGGTTCATTTTTAATTCTATGGGAAGGTTTTTGAGATATCGGCAATTTACCGTTATTTGGCTAATGGGTCCATTTAATCCTGTATATCTCTTTAACACAGTGAGCTATCTTCCTTGGCACCAAATTAAATTTCCTTTTCATAACTGCTATAACATTTTTCTCTAACTCTTATAGTTTCTGAAATATTGACGATTCAATTTAAATTTTTTCGATTTTTTACGATTTTTTGAAGAAAAAATTGACTTTGTCAGGAAATATCTTTAAAACCAATGTCTTCACCTTCGGTTTTACGTGAAGCTCCATTCTATTGGGAAAAAGATAAGCTATCAACGAATAAAATCCATGGTAAAATGGAAAAGTTATAGGCGATCAAGTAAATACATCAAAGTCGCACAATGCCTCTGGACGGGTATATTCTATGCATGTTATGATTATAATCATAAGGATAAGTATACACTTTCAAGTTTTCATAAACTCGCAGATGACTCATTAGCTTAAAATGATAAACTGATGTGCAAAATAAAAAAGTAATTAAGACAAATAGCTAAAAATAGCTAAGCTATTAAAAAAAAAGCTAACAAAAATAGCTAATAGCTAAACGCAAATATCTGTAGCTAAACGCCAAAAGTTATAGCTAAATCTAGCTACAAAATAGCTAAAGTGGCAACACTGGTCAGTGGTCCGCATTTCTGCAAACAATTGTTTGCGCTCAAATCACACCGACACGTTACGCTCTTTCTTTACAAGATGATTTAGTCGTCACTCAGCAAGTGGCGTAGCAACATCGAGAGTGCTTGTCGCTTGTTTGCACGTTGAAAACAATTTACTATGCTACCTAATATCGACGCACGTCGTCAATTTACTATCAAAAATGTCTCATACCCATACAATTTCAGTGACCGAAATTGAAGGGCGTGCGTTTTAAGCAAACTCGACTCCCAATTTTCGTTTTGCTGACATTGAAACTAAGCATTGTGGGTGATTATTTGCAAAAAAATTGACATTTGCTTTTGATATCGTGTGTGTTAGGTACATATTCCACAAAATAACAAGATTTTCTCGGATTTTCTATATTTTTCAATTTCTTTATCTATATACGCACGTAAGTCAATTTCGGTTCAACGCATATGGAAAATTTGCGGGCGTGCGTCAATTTGAGGCTTGCGTACATATATATGTATTATTTACGCATGCATTTGCCCGATCACAGTTCGTTCGACCGACCATAGCGCTCTCACTAATACAATCTCAGTTTCAAATTTGCCTACCACTGATGTAGGTACTTTTTCATACATATGTACATAAATTTTTATACGTAACCCAACAGACCAGGAAGTAAGCGAAAAGCAATAGGACTTGAGAACAAGCTTATAACAATTGTCCATTGTAAGCTTATTGCAATACAGTTTTCATAAGCTTAATTGTAAGCTTATTCACAAGAATGATTGTAATAATTGAGGAACACTTACTTTATGTAAGCCTTTCTCAATACTCCTTATGTTAAAAAGCTTGAAAACAATGTTAAAATAAGATTACTTTACACTTGCAACGAAAGCTTGAAAAACTATTAATAATAACATTGTTTTAAGCTTGCTGTAAAATTTTTTTAAATTTTAGTTTTACAATGATTAATATAATTCTTGAATCCTTTTTCGTAAAAGGGAAGTATAAAAGCCTCAATAAAATTCAATATAATGTTGAATGTCCCACTATATGATACCGTTGGATTGAATTTCAGGTTGATGACATGGTTCGAAACAGGAGGAGAATATAAAATAAAGAACATTGCAGTAAAGGTGAAGAAGGAAATAAAATGAAAAAAAAAATGCAAATAAAATGTATTGTTTTTATTTTTTCTACTATTTATACATACATACATACAATTGTATTTATAAGCTTACAACAAGCTTTCACAAGAAATATTTTTCTACAATTACATTTGTAAGCTTATAAAAAGGGTGCCGTTTTGATTGTTCTACAATTGTTCTTAAGTCATTTTCAATAGTTTACACAATAGTTTCTCAAGCTTAACGCTTATATTTGTAAGCTTGTTATAATATTATTCTCAAACCTTTTGGTTTATTGGGTAGTAAGTAAATCCCCTTATGAAATTTAAATTTCATTCAATAAGTTTTCAGATTTATTCCGAATAATAGTCAGAATGTATAAATTTAATGGCGTGTGACATGCATGAAGTAGGCGTTAATGAAAGTAGTAATTAAAGAGACTGACCATTTTTTCTTTCTTTTTATTCGATGTGTCAAGGCAACTTAAGTTAGGTACTTTTTTTTTTTAATTCAAATGCCAATCAAATAAATGCCAGCATTTTGTTCTTCTTACACTCTAATTATATACTTGTAAATTGTGTAAAAGATTTTCATTAAAAATCTACACTATAATTACATACATATGTACATAAATATAAGAGTATGTAACAACAATGTACAAAGCACACTTGCACAAGAGCAACAAATTATTTGTACATACATATGTACATATGTGTGAACAGCAACCTTAATAACCCATCAAATGCTGTTCATTTACACATTTCATTCGAGATTTATTCATTAAACTGCCTACGCTTTGCACTTGAGTATAGCAGCGCCTGGGTCTTTGCTCTGCATGATGGTTTTAAATGTGGATCTTTTTGTTAGATATCCCTTTGATGGCGGCAATCGTGACGCATAATTATAGACTACATGAATAACGACTATTAAAAACGAAAAAGAAGAATCAAGCACTCAAGCAGCACAACGAAAAATAACAAAAACAACAGTAGCAACCAGAGATTTTAACGCATTTTGCGCATTTCTACACAAACTGTCGTTTTTTTTATAATTTAGCGCCCTTTTCTTAGATCACTCATACATGAGTATCAAATATCTACATAGTAACCGTTCGTTCATTCAATTGACAGCTGTTTTGATCCTTACGCATATGAAGTATGCTTCCATACATATACATATAAAAATAGCAACAAAAAATCACTACTTCATTCCGCAACAATTCACAATAATAACAAAAACAACAACATCTGACTGGCAGTTAGTTTGAGATCTCTAAGCTGGATATCGTAGCATGTTCGTCCACAGTCGCCTATGTTCCCTTTTTAAGCGGATAGTTGTCAAAGAGCACACAAACACACTTACATGCAAAAACCCTGCAAAAAGTTTTGCTTACTGTTGACAAACCAGGTCTAAAAGAGGAGTACGCTGGCTGATCTGCTTCTGTCATGCACTCCCTCTCTTTGCTCCTAACTCTCTAATACTTATCTAGGCCTTACTTCGCATTGCGGATAAGCCTTTGGAATAAGGTGTGCTTTCAGAGAGAGAGAGAGAGTACTCTTTATGGCCTGATGACATCAACATAGGAAAATCAGCCTTATTTTAAGCCTTACGCCATACAAATTTGCTACCCTTATAATTTTCAGGTCTTATTTCGTAAGCCTTTAAATCTGCTGTTTTAATTATTAAATAAGGCTTAAATTTTTTGGAAGGTACTTACATATAAACTACTGTAGTTAAATGGAGCTTGAATCTTAATCCCATTGTGTTCATTCTCCCTAATTCAGTCGATCTGATCGCCGACCGACAAGGTTCATTCATCTGTGGGATACAAAAAAAGGTTGCAACAACAACAACAACACCATTATCATCATAATCGCCCTTTCAACGCCGTTGCACAATGCGACAGAATGTCTATACGAACGCTTTGTGATAAGTACGTGTGCATGAGTGTGCTTATATCCCAATAAACATTGCAGCAAACGTTCGAGAATTACCTTCAATATTCATATTGAGGAAAACTCTACAAATAACTTTAGTTTCCGCAATTGAAAAAACAATTTGAGATAAAGTAATGTATTTTAAGAAAACCACACTCTCTTTTAAATTTTCCTTCAATAATATATTAGATTTCAAATTAACAGCGAAAAAAAATACGTCCAGAAATTGCATTTTCGTGAAAACTGATTTAAGTAGTTCTCAAATCGATTACGACAATTTAAACATTCATTATTGAAGCTGAGACTGGAAGAGCAGATTCGGTTTCCGAGCCTAATGTTTATTGCAGAGATGCTTAACGAACGAACGCATTCTATTTCGTTTCGATAATTCACAAAACTAAATTATCAAAATGCAACCGGTAACGTTGAAACGAAGTAAATCAACAAAAAGATTGCCTGCACGAGGCGCATATGCACATACACAGCTGTCACTCATATGTATGAGTAAGCTGGTGGTTAGTTAAAGTGCTGTGAAAAAAAAAACTTGAGCTATCTCGGAAATAATTAAGATTAAATAAAATACACCACGTCCCGATAGTGCGCAGTCGATCCCCGGTCGGAAGCGGTGCGCGCGCGTGTATAAAAATCGCGTATATACGCGAAAATACAAATTATATAAAACTGAAAATTTCCGCGAAAATTTTTTTCACTGGAAGTAGCCACGAGCGAGACAAAAAAAAAAAAAAAAAAATCAAAAATCTATAAGCGAAAGAAAACAATACAAGAAGTGTGAAAATACAGCTGATTCAGTCTCGCGTAAAAGCGAGACAGGTGAAGTAACCGATATCAGCTGAGTAGCACTGTCCTTGAGTGTGGGAAAAAATAAGCGGAACAGGGTGTTCCACACAATAAATAAAAATAGAAATTACTAAAAAGGGAAAAAGGGGGAAAAAGGGCAAAAAGGGGGAAAAAGGGCAAAAAGGGGGAAATCTCCAAAACGAGCTGTAAAGGGCCTAACAGTCGTTAATAAATACTTAATATATAAAAAAAAAAAAAAAAATTAATAGAATAATAATAAGTTAATAACAATAACAACAATAATAATAATAATAATAATAATAATAATAATAATAATAATAATAATAATAATAATAATAATAATAATAATAATAATAATAATAATAATAACAATAATAATAACAATAATAATAATAATAATAAATAATAATAATAATAATAATAATAATAAGAATAATACCAATAATAATAGTCACATTATAATAGCAACAATAAGAACAATAATATTGATAACAGTAATAATAATTACCACTAGGGATAATAATAATAATAATACTTATAACAATAATACTCCTTTCCTTAGGTACGCAGCGTTAAGTAGGGCTTTCTAATTAGAAAACCCTAAACAACGTATGCACTGTCCGCTCCATCCAGCATTGGCATGGAGCAAACTTCACCAGGTGCAAACTCGAGCATGGGGGTTAATGAAGACGTCCAATTGAACCCCTTCATGAGACGATCGAGACTTGCGCAGTCTCCCCCACTGTCGGCTCCCCCCATTATCCCGGTGCTCCCAGTTAATGAAGGCTCTGGGACTTGCCCCCAAGGGGAGCTCGACGACGAAAATGCTTTCCTTAGTCTGGGAAAGCTTATAAGAGAACTGAAGGAGATCGTAGCGAGCGGTAAACGCACTATTAACCAGAATTTTAAAGATCTGGTGAAGGCTATCGGAGTCTCCTATGACGAGGCAGCAAAGCGAGTTACAGACGAGACGCTTTCAAAGGGTACGAAGCAGTCTCAGACAACACCCTCGCTAAAACAACAACAACAACGAGCAAAAAGAGCTCGGGAAAAAACTTCAGGCGTCACGCCGTCCCCGGAAGCGCTCTCAAAAAAGAAGAAGGGGACCCAAAAAACTATGCCCACCGGCCCAGAAACTGCTTCCGAAAAAATCAGCAACAAAGTTCAGCCAACCAAGGAGGAGGGATGGACGAAGGTGGAGAGGCGGAAGGCCCAAAAGCCAAAACCAGCACGCCCTGACGCCATAATTATAAAGCGCACGGGCCAGTTCTCTTATGCCGACATTTTGAAGGTAGTAAAAACAGAAGAATCGCTGAAGGAAATGGGCGCATTAGTTCAAAAGATAAGGAAGACTGGAACTGGAGACCTCCTGTTTCAGCTCTCCAAGCAGTCTGAAACTGACACTACGAAGCTGCAGGCAGCGGTAGAACATGTCCTTGCTGGAAAGGCAGAGGTGAAATCCCTTATGGAAGAGTCGCTGTGCGAAATACGCGATATGGATGAGGTAACCACCAAGGAGGAGATCTGCGAAGCACTGAGCAAAGAGCTTAACGGCTACGAGGCGAAACCATCCTGCGTACGATCTATCAGAAAAGCGTACGCAGAAACGCAAACCGCTACTATCTCCTTACCTACGGAAATAGTCAGGAAGTTACTAGAAATCGGCAAAGTTCGGATCGGCTGGGTTGTTTGCCGAATCAGGGCAAAAGTTCAGCCAAAACGATGCTTTAAATGTCTTGGCTTCGGTCATATTTCGAAGAACTGCACTAGCAATGGGGACTTTAAAAGTGCATGTTTTAAATGCGGCGCAGCAGGACATGTGGCGAAAACATGTTCCAATCCACCAAAATGCTTACTATGCATCAAACGGGGAGCCAACAAATCGGACCACCCAACAGGGGGAAATCAATGTCCCATCTACAAGGAGGCACTCCAGAAGCTTACCCTGCGATGAGATTACTCCAACTTAATTTAAATCATTGCGAAGCTGCGCAAGATCTCCTAACGCAAACGGTTTTAGAATTGAAAGCAGACATTTCCCTACTCAGCGAGCCGTACAAGCAGAGATCGGAAAATTGGATTAAAAGTGCTTGCAGCAAGACTGCAATTTGGTCCTGTGGACAGAATCCATTATATATAGAAGCTGTGTTGAAGGAAAACGGATTTTTATGTGGGAAGGTCGGCGGCATATACCTGTACAGCTGCTACATACCGCCAAGCACACCGCTGAATATTTTCGAAGAAATCGTTGCAAAAATAGCTATGGATGCAACAAATCGACAACGCTTCATAATCGCAGGCGACTTTAATGCCTGGGCAACCGAGTGGGGGTCAAAGAGAACTTCACCAAGAGGCAAAGCTCTGCTCGAAGCATTTGCCTGTCTAGATGCAGTTTTGCTAAATACAGGCACTGAGAACACCTTCTCGCGAAACGGCCGCGGATCAATTATTGACATAGCATTCGTTAGCGCCAATCTTTACAGATTTTCCAAGTGGAAAATTAGTGAATGCTATACGCAGAGCGATCACTCGGCGATATTGATCGACGTTACAATACGTGCAGAGGAACCGCTGAACAAGCTGTCTAGCCTAAAGCGACAAGGCTGGAAAGTAAGCACTTTCGACTCCGAAGTATTTAAGGAAATGTTCCCAAAAAACGGACACAGTGGGCGGGCAAATGACATGGCTACCGCAATAATGAATGACTTACGAGCGGGCTGCGATGCATCAATGTCGCGAAAATTGAAGCCCAGACCGCTATCCGCCAGCTATTGGTGGAACGAAAACATAAATTCACTACGGAATGAGTGCATTCAATCAAGAAGGCGATTTCAACGTTCAAGAGGTAGAGGTAACTTCGAGGAACTGAGAGATAAATTCAAATTAGCCCGACGTAATCTTAAAAATGCAATAAAGGAAAGCAAGCGTCAATGCTTCCTAGAACTCTGCGATGATGCAGATAATAACCCCTGGGGTACAGCGTATAAGATCGTAACTAAAAAGCTAAAAAACAGCAAGCAATCAACACCAACGTGTCCTATATTCCTGGAAGAGATAGTAACTACTCTCTTTCCCACCCAAAGGAAACTAGTTTCCCCAATCTCAAATACCTTACTCAACTCCTTCGATGATGTAACGGATGAAGAGGTTCTCCAAGCAGCAAAAGAACTGAAAGAACGCAAGTCTCCTGGCCCAGACGCAGTGCCTAATAAAGTACTGAAAGTAGCCTTCAATAATGCAACATCAGACTTCACAAAGTTATTTAATAAATGTCTATCAGAAGGGACATTCCCAAGGATATGGAAACGTCAAAAACTGGTATTAATACCTAAGCCCGGTAAGGATCCTGCACTACCGTCGAGCTACAGGCCCATATGCTTGCTTGACTCGGCTGGCAAAATATTAGAAAGAGTTATATACAATCGCCTCGAAAGGGAGGTTCTAGCGGTAGGAGGCGTATCTGAAAACCAATTCGGTTTTAGGAAGGGAAGATCCACCGTACACGCTGTAAACGCTGTCAAAAAAGTTGCTCAAGACGCTATAAGTGGCTCACGGTGGCTGGCAGGTACAAAAGAATACTGCCTAATAGTCACTTTGGATATCAAAAATGCGTTCAACACTGCCAATTGGGCGAGGATCCTGGATGCCCTAGACCGCATTGGGATCTCATATTATTTGAGAAGGGTCGTACGAAGTTACTTTGAAAACCGGACCTTAGAGTACGAAACGTCAGCTGGCACAAAGAAAATAGAGGTTACCAGCGGCGTTCCACAAGGCTCAGTTCTTGGACCCTTGTTGTGGAACATCATGTACGACGGTGTTTTACGCCTAACATTTCCCGAAGGCGTGAAAATATTCGGATATGCTGACGACATTGCGCTGGTAGTTACGGCTAAACAAATAGACGATGTACGTGCAAAAGCGGAAGAAAGTATAATCTGCATTCAAAAGTGGCTAAATGAAAATGGCTTACGGCTTGCAGAGCAAAAAACGGAGTCAGTACTCATATCAAGTAGGAAAAAAGTAGAACATACTACAATAAAAATTGGAAGCCACGACATCGCCACTCTTCCAGCCATCAAGTACCTCGGGATTATGTTGGATAGGAGACTATCATTTAAAAACCACCTTGAGTATGCAAACCTGAAGGCCTCAACAACAGTAACAGCACTAACGCGCATAATGCTGAATTCGCGTGGACCAAAGCAGCGACGACGACAGCTTCTTGCGAGCGTCGTAAGGAGTCAAATCCTCTACGGCGCCCCCGTGTGGCACCACGCCATAGATCGTCAATCATACTTCCGGGGCATTAACTCCACTTACCGTTTATGTGCACTGCGAGTGTGCTGTGCATTTAAAACGGTGTCGGATGAGGCTGCGTTTGTTATTTCTGGGCTTTACCCGATAGACATACTGGCAGAAGAAGCTGCAATGATCGCACAAAACGGAGTCGAACGCTCAGGGGCGCGTGAGACCAGCATACAAAGCTGGCAGCTCAGGTGGACCAACACCACGAAAGGACGCTGGACACATAGATGTATACCAGACCTGAGACGCTGGTTGCTAAGAGCTCATGGAGAAGTCGATTTTTACTTGACTCAGTTCTTAACTGGACACGGCTGCTTCAAGGCTTATCTCTACCGTTTTAAGCACGAGTTAAATCCAACGTGTGACCACTGTGGAGGGCAAGCAGTTGAGGATGTGTACCACGTTTTCTTTGAGTGTCCAAGATTCTACGAAACTAGAAGTAAGCTTCGCAGAATATGCGGAAGTGACTATTCACCTGAGTCGCTCGTAAAGCACATGCTAGAAAGCAGTTCAAAGTGGATTGAAGCGGGTGACATAATAGCAGGCACGATGAAAACACTGAGGAGCCTAGAGAGATTACGACGAACCAGCAGCGACTAAATATACCGGTCAGATTATTCTGGTAATCATAGATACTTTGCGTGGAACGGATACGTACAGGAGTTCAGCCTCCTGCATCCGGCACCGCGTGTGGTGCGGAGCTTTGGCCCCCGCAGACCACCTAATATTGGGAACTTTGAATGAAACGGATACGTACAGGAGCTCGGCCTCTTGCATCCGTTACGGATACGTACAGGAGCTGGGCCTCCTGCATCCGTCAATGCGCGTGGTACGGAGCTTTGGCCTCCGCAGACCACCTAATATTGTGAACTTTGAATGAAACGGATACGTACAGGAGCTCGGGCTCTTGCATCCGTTACGGATACGTACAGGAGCTAGGCCTCCTGCATCCGTCAATGCGCGTGGTACGGAGCTTTGGCCTCCGCAGACCACCTAATATTGTGAACTTTGAATGAAACGAATACGTACAGGAGCTCGGCCTCTTGCATCCGTTACGGATACGTACAGGAGCTAGGCCTCCTGCATCCGTCAATGCGCGTGGTACGGAGCTTTGGCCTCCGCAGACCACCTAGTATTGTGAACTTTGAATGAAACGGATACGTACAGGAGCTCGGCCTCTTGCATCCGTTACGGATACGTACAGGAGCTAGGCCTCCTGCATCCGTCAATGCGCGTGGTACGGAGCTTTGGCCTCCGCAGACCACCTAATATTGTGAACTTTGAATGAAACGGATACGTACAGGAGCTCGGCCTCTTGCATCCGTTACGGATACGTACAGGAGCTAGGCCTCCTGCATCCGTCAATGCGCGTGGTACGGAGCTTTGGCCTCCGCAGACCACCTAACACTGACCACTTTTATAAACAAACATATGGGTGAAGCCTTCTAAGGCAGACTGAGGGCAATAACGCGACCATTACGGACTGCGAGCCTAGTGCTCAACCCACCTCCCGACGGTAGCTTGACGGTAGTACCGGGGGGTTCGGTACGATGACAGTAGGAGGTTTAGTTCGGGTTAGAGTCCCACACTGACGGGGTAAAGGCTTTCGATGCTTCCTCCTCGTAAAAAAAAAAAAAAAAAAAAAGCTGTCACTCATATCGTAGCAATTCGTGTGCATATGCATATATGTATGTATGCGAGTACTCGGCCGTTTGTTCGCGACGGCATTGCGAGCGCACTAAGCATTTCAACGTTATAAATTTGGTTATGCTAACGCTAATCAACGAAATGAAATTATTTTGATAATTTCTTTTCGCTAATCAACGAAATGGTATTATTTTGATAATTTCATTATCGTTATTTTGCGACTATAAATTATTGAAGTTAACTTCTTAGGCGGCGATACAGAGTTTTTATGGAGAGTGAAATTTGAAATTTGATGCAAGGGAAGTTGCCCCCGGAAATAGCAGCCATTTTAGTTGATTTTTAATTTTTAAGAAAATTAACCTTGATATCTCGCGCGCTGCGAACACACAACCCCTCGCTTCCAGACCAGACGCAAAACCTCTGCGCCACCACACTACTTGCGTTGAGTATGTCAAATGCTGCACTTAAATTGAACTAACAAGTACAACTCACTCACCTATTGAAAGCAACAAGTAACAAGTTTGATATGTATTTGCAAATACATATGTACATATTACAATGAAAGCAATGACCCGTTTTGTTAGTTCAGTTTAAGTGCAGCGTTTGACATACCCCATGCAAGTGGTATGGTGGCGCAGAGGTAGAGTGTCTGGTCTGGAAGCTAGGGGAGGTGGGTTCGAATCAAGCCAGGCGCCTGATTTTTTTTTTTATTTTTTTTTTTATTTTATTTTATTTATTTTAATAATAAATAATAGCTTAAAAAAACTAAAAAGCACGCTTTAATCTTAAAATCGCACTAAAAATTGAGAAATAATTTAATATAAAAACAAAACGATGAACGAAAATATAAGTACGTATTTAAGGAAAAGCATTAGGTGCTCAGTATGTCAAAAAAATTTAAAATCGGTATTTTTACTAATACATATTTTTATTTTAACTTCTTTTGGAGATTTGTATGTACCCTGCAGTAGAAATCCGCAATGAATTCTTAATGAATCACTGATGCAATTCACCTATGACGAGGAGGCATCAGTGAATACTTTCATATAAAGACTGATGAATTTTTCATATAAATGGTTTGCTTTCCTCAGAAAAAAAAACAAGAACAAATAAAAATATACTGAGTTATGACAACAGTGATGAATATTCAACAAAGAATCATCACTGATCCCTCAGCAGTGAAACAAATTTACTGCAGGATACACCCAGCCAGCAAGGTACCGTACATTTTACGAACATTGCGATTTACGAGCTATTCTCGAATAAGAAAACAATAACAAAGGAAACTTTTTTCTATCATGTCAAAAAAAAAAAAAAAGAAAACGAAAAATTTCAAACTCAATATTTTAAAAGTAAGTATGTATGCAAGGTTTATCGAAATAGAGGTTATATTACTTCCGTTTTTATGTGTGTGTTTTCTTTAAAAATGTCAATGTGAAAGAGAAGAGAAATGAATTTCAAGGTAAAATTTTTGCCAATTCGTTTTGTTTGACATTCACACTTTTTAGTATACATACACAATTCCAATCAGCTTATCTACTGCGATATCCTTCTTTAGATAATTCTTGGTATGTATGTTTGTAAAATTTCTACATTTACGATAAAAAAGGACGTAAAAAGATTCATGTACGAGTGCTTTTTCGATACATTTACGACACTCGTAGGCACTGAACATTTATAAGCGAAACAGTATTCGTAGGCGAATCGTAAACGGATATTATAAACGATATTTTATTAGAGTTTTCTTCGAGAAAACATCCGTCTACGAGCTCGTTTACGATGATTTTGCTGGCTGGGCATGTATGTATGTACATATGTATACGTGTAAGTACATAAGAAATTCTAACCAGGACAGCGCTGTTTTGAAATAGGCGAGGTGAGAATGTTAATAACACAAGAAGAAATTAGAGTATACCGTTTGACAAAACTTACGTAACTAGCGCGGTAGCTCAGCTGTAAGATGCTAGGCTTCCGATTCAAATGAAGCTGGTTCAAGTCCAGGTCGAGTCAGTTTTTTTGTTGCTTTTTTTTTTATTAAAAAATTTTCTTTGTCATTTTTTATTAAATAAAAGTGCCACCCGAATATCGGGGATTACATTACTAGTTAATTATTAAAATAAAAACGATCAAACAACCAATATAAAAACCAATCGGATGAGCTTGCCGATAAACAAAATCTAGTAACAAGAACAAGCATCGCCTTTTCTATAAATAGAATTTGTACAAACAAAAACACACAACCACATGTATGTACATGCGATAGTTTTCATTGTAATATCCCTGCAAAAAAATGTGCGATTAATCCCTATATACATAGATTTGTCACTGATTAATCGCATTTTTTGCAGGGATGTATTTGCAAATTCGTTTCTCATATGATATATGAAACTTGTTACTTGTTGCTTTCGAGCGAATATAAATTGATGTAAGAAGTTAACTTCTATCACGTGTACTGTGCTACACGCGGGTTTTTTTTTGATAATTGCGTAAACGGTAGAAACCTGAATAGTTTCAACGGAAACGATTGCTTTTTTTCGGTAAACGATAATATTTGCCGAGTTCCCGTGGCAGTGATCCAGATCGGGATAAGAAGTTTGCATGCAAATGTAACAAGAATTTTGTGATCCTGGTGTTTATCTGTATCAATTTCGGATCCGTATAGATTGTAATAGATTTTTTTGATCCATATAAATACCAGGATCACCAAATTGTTGTTGCATTTGCTTGCAAAATTTGTATCCGGATCTGGATCACTGCCACGGGAACTCGCCTATTAACGTTACGATGCATCCTTGGTTTATTGAGATGTATGTAGTATGTATGTACATATATACATGCAGATATGCTTTGGTATAACAAGGAAGATTATCAGCGTATACCTGTCTTTGCAGTTTTTTGTTACCTACTTACTTGTTAATTCGTTGCAACTACCATAACGTGCGCCATGTTGCTTGTGGCATGCCTATTTTCAACCAGCGAACGTGTCCAATGAGGCAATACTTAGTTAATATGTGTGTACATACATATCATGTAGCTTCCTGCCTCTTAAGATATTTCTATGAGTTTAAGGAAAAACAAATGTGCCAATTTTTAAAGGTTGTTCGGCATAAAAAGTGTTTCATAGAAAAATTTAAATTGAAACCTGATTAAAAAAAAAACAAAACAAAATGATTGTTAGATTTAGAATATATCTTTAGTAATACTTTGATAGAAAAAAACCTATGTATGTATCGGCATTAGTTAGGAAACTTATTTGGCATATTAAGGTGCTTTTATGAAGGAAGTAAATTTCTCCCGAAATTCGCGGAACAACCCGATTTGGAATAAAATACGGAAATCTATACCTAAAATTTTTCCTTAATATATTAAAGTTTAGAGGTCGTGCAAATGCCTCCAAATTTCTTTCTCCTTTTATATCAGTGATGATACATAATTTTTTTCAAAGTCCTTAATGAACAATAAAAACATTTCTTATCATTAAAAAATGGAACATATGTTTGTTGGGCTTTTATTTTTTGGTCCACCTTAATGCCATATGCACATTAAATAAACAAACAAACCAAAGAAGCAACAAGGTTTTGTGAATACTTCATAACATGGTTATTATTATGTTCTATTCTATCGTGGCGAATAGTGTACACTAATCACTCCAACAGAGCAAATAGAAATAGTATTTGTATTCCAAATGCAAAGTATGGGTTATATTCGTATCTGCATTGAAATTGTGCTGTGACTAATTGTACAATGCATAGAGTATTCGAAAATATAGAAGAGGCAAATGGTATTGGGCAGAGGTCTAATAGGTACCTATGAATGTATGCACAAACATACCTATTAGCCGTGTTTCACATACGGTGATCCTAACCCAGATAAAAATTTTTGCATGTAAATGCAACAACAAAGATTTCAGCTCGATTAAACCAGATAAATTGCTGGTTCAATTTCTGACCCGCCCTGTTCGGTTTGTTTTTTCCGTGCTGATTTGGCAGCACAGTGCTTTTTTGATTTGGCAGAACTGAAAAGTGACATTTGTGTATGTATACATATATATATGTACATATACCCTGCAGTAAATTTGTTTCACTGCTAAATGATCATTGATCATTCTTTGTTGAATATTCATCACTATCGTTTTGCGTTGGTGCAAGCGAGCAAGCTATATTGAAAAAACCCAACGAAATACCATCTAGGCGGTTAAAAACCCACGAGCCAGCTTGTATTTCGGTAGATTTTTTGACATTCGGCAGCTTTTCTGACAAATTTTTCAATTTGACAACTATAAAACAAATTATATTTAAAATAAAAAATATATGGAAATACAAATTTCAAATTTGCCTCTTGTAAGCTTCTGCTTTGGCCGTAAGGGGAAAGAAGAAGTCCGGAAGAAAAATTATACTGCTCACTGGCTTCTCCTTATAACATGGAATACATAGCTATCCCGCCATTTGAGTTTCATATTTTATTTCAGTAATTTAAATTCAAATTTCCAAAAAAATAATTTTTGAAATAGTTATTTTCATTTAGTTTGAAGTTTACGGTCAATCAAATTGTTTTTGAGGGAGTATTTGTCTCTTTTCAACGTACAGAAGAATTGTTTTTGCGCTATTATAACTCTGACGAGTTTTATGGCCGAGCTTCTCTCCCAATTCGAGGTGTGCTCCTTTTGTTTTTCCTACCATTGGACAGTTTTATGCCGGCTCCGAACGGAGCCATATAGGCATGAGAGGAGAGCAAACCATTTATTTGAAAAAATTCAGCAGTCTTCATATGAAAGCATTCACTGATGCCACCTCATGATGAATTTTATCAGTGATTCATAAAGGATTCATTTCAGATTTTTACTGCTGGGTATATGTTGTATATGTTTCTTCTTCTTTTTAGTTATTTTCAAGTGCAGCCAATTTTCATAATGAGCCGGATTGTTTCAGTAAAAATTTATCTTAACCCAGACCCAGATGTGTTAACTGAAATGCCCCTATTATATTCCAAATGAAATTTTCTTGTGAACAATTTTCTAGAACACTTCAAACCTCTAGCGACCTCCGAAAAGCTATTTTTTCTGACTATCCAAACGAGATGTTAAAATGACCCTCTCATGAAAGAGATAATCGGTTAACATATTATACGAAAAATGTATCCACGTGAAGTTTTACTATTATCATCTGAACATTGTATTTAGGTCCGATTTTTCAACTGTTTTCTAAAACTACTCAGTCAAGAAATTTGAAGGTTTTATTAAATCATTCAGCCTGAAGAAACTCCCTTTGCTACACAACTCACTAAAATTATTGCATATGTATATGTATACATTAAAATAAGAAAACAAATAAAAGTTAAGCGAATTATTGGAATTATGTATTTAGCTTAGGGCCAAAGTCCTCTTACTTGCAACCAATTTGGCAAAAGGTTCTCCCAAGCGGCTCGAACATTCGCAAAATTTATTTTGCTTGCCTCAATTGCGATTAAACAATTCGATGACGGGATTTACTTGATTCGAGTGTACAATGTACATACATACATACATATGTACATATGTACGAATATGAATGATATAATGAGGGCAACACATGTTCAGCGTGGACAGTCAGTTTTGAACGATTAATCCCAAAGTCCCACAATGAAAATGTGTTTGTATGTCCATATGTACGTATGTATGTATGTTTATATGCATAGAAATGGCAATCTTAACGAAATATTCCAAATATTATAACCATTATTTTTTCAACAAATGTTTGCTTATTAGTTTCTGTTTTTTTTTTGTAGCAACATCTCTTGCGGCTGCATGCGTCACAAACGCATGGTCTGGTGCGCATTTCTATTTACCTACAAATGCATATACATTTGTACATACATATGTATGTGTACATATAAACATGATTTTATATACCTATATATTTTTTGTTTAAATTTATGATTGCTTTTGCTGGTCGAGGTACCGGCGAGTGTAAAAGTGTTGTTAGTGGTGGTTTTCCGCTGTTGACAGCACTACAAACTACATACAAATGCCCAGAGCGGCTATCGCGCTCCCCTTATGGCTTTCCAATCTAATTTGCTGCCACGAATTCAATATGTGTAAACACATACATACACACTTATAGCATGCAATCAGATCAGCGTGAGCACACGCCTACTTATTATGCGCCACCCTCAGGCCAACACCCTTATACCAAAGGATATGGTATACAAAAAAAAAAGAAATAAAATATTAAAAACATATAAATTTACTAAAGGAAATTATGAACTTAGAAATTGCAAATATTTTCTGCGCGCTCGATGTCGTACCCTCCAAGACATGAGAAAATAAGGGAGACTGCCTTTGTAATGCTTATGGATACATGAGGGTGATACTCAAGGCATTGCCGATTTTTGGTACCTTAAAATTTGACAGCACATGTACATATCGCACATTTTATTATATACGGATTTATCTCAAAATTTTCGATTTCTGGGATTTTGCCATATATTTCAATAACTGAAGAATGCATTTGAGTTCAGTCTTATAAAATACTCAAAAAGATAAAAATGGCGGAAATAAAAGTGACCTTGTAGTTAGCCGTAGAATGAAACGCTTTCAAATTATTAAATTTTGTTTGACTTGACACTGATTCCAGTTGTTGGTGGCCCATTCAGGCCATTAAAGAGAACATCAGATCATCGTTTTGATCATATTGAAAAAGAGGGAGCTGCTCCAGGGATCTCTACCCACTAACTTAACACTTGAGTAACAATTCTGAATCGGAATAGAACCTTTATAATCCAATGTATTTTCCAGTTGTCCAGTCGAATTGAAAACTCAGCCCATTCTTGAAGAGAAATTTTAAAGAGAGTAATTGTTTTAAAATTTAATCTCTTTCAAAAAGTAAGTAATTCAAAGTTAAGGCAACACCCTAATAAAAAATATGTGCTACGTCTTCATCCAGCCTAAGTGAGATTAATGCCACTCAACCCCTCATCAACCAAGTCTGACATAACTGTATTTTCGATATCTCGTTATACCAGTTTTGTTATTATATTTCGTATTTGTTATAGTTGTTGGTGTTGTTTTTGTGGTTGTTGTTGTTGTTGTTAATTAAAAAAAAAAACAACATCTTTTCGTCTATTGCAACACAAGGGAAAAACGATATCTAGTTCTTGTTGTTGCTGTTCTTGTTATTTTCCGTGTTTATTATTATTGTTGTTGTTATGAGATCGCACGCTGCGTTTGAAATTGATTTTTTTTTATTAAATAAATATGGAAGGAAGCCCGTGAGTTTGTCATTTTCATTATTAGCTTAGACTATTTTAATTGAATTTCAGCTGAAATGAATGATGAGATTGCCAGTGGAGTTCCCTGCTCAGAATAGAAAAAAACAACTTCATATTCCTGTTTGTTCGGTGTATGTATGTATTTACGTACATACAGTGGCTCTCAGAAGTATTTTGCATAATTCATTTATTAAGAAAACGTTAGAAATTCGCCTTTTTTTCGAATTCTTTTGCAATTTTTTTTAATGTGGTATTATAGCTGAATCTTCATACTACAAAAACACATTCATTAAAAAACCAAAATGCATTTCATCTGTTTTATAAAATTAAAGAAACGAAAAAAGGCATACATTTTTGCTCACAAAAGTATTTTGCATATTGGTATTTTTGGTGAATAAATGCATCTACAACCTGTTTAATATTATTTATGATATCCGTTCTTTTTCGAAATGGCTTCCAAGAGTCTAGGGATGCGCTCTGCTAGTTTTTGACAAAATCTCGAAGGTATTTTGTCCCATTCCTCGTCCAAACCCGCATTTGGATAATTTTTTGGGGAAATCTTCGATTTTCTCACATGATCTTCAAGATAGGATCAACAATTTTTAATGGTTCTTATATCGGAGCTTTGAACACAAACTTGGAAGTGGTTTTTATTCGAAAGTGTTGACATTTTAACATTATGAGTGATATTTTTCGGAAAAAAGTTGCTAGTACAAAGAAGAACGTCGCTAGAAGAACGCGAAATATTGAGAGAAAATCAACTAAACCCTCACACATAAGCTCCTACAATAAACAGAAAACTAAAACCAATACTCAATAATCAAGTATCGGACGAGGCAGTGCACAGAGTACCGAGAAAAACAATATTCACCGCCAAGTACTGCGCAACCAACTCTCTATCTCAAAGAAAGTGTCTTAATTTCCCCAACAAACACAAAATAAAGAAGAATTTGACATTTCTAAAATCATAATTTTAAGTGCCGAAAGCAAATATAATATTTTTTAGTCGTATTTCATGGCGGAAGCCCAATTAACAGCTGAAAATCAAAAAAAATTAAAGCGACTGTTAAGCACTGTAGGAGTTTGTGATCAATCGAGGCTCAGGGAGTTTGTATATCACCTCAGTGAGTTGTAAAACTTATTTTAGTGGATAGTACGATGGACGAGCTTTCTCGATTTTCCATTTTCAGGGAAAACCTACGTTCTAGTGCAGAAAAAATGGGTATGATATACAATGGGTTTTTAATTCAACAAGATAATAATCCGAAAAATACCGCTAATGATGCTAAAATGTGAACACTTTGGAATAAAAAACACTTCCAAACTCTTTTTCAAATCTCTGATATAAGAACCAATCAAAATTTTTAGTCCTGTCTTGGAGATCACGTGAGAAAATCGAAGATTTCCCCAAAAAATAACCCAAATGCGGGTTTGACCGGGGAATGGGACAAAATACCTCCGGAAATTTTGCCAAAAATTAGCAGAGCCCATTCCTAGACTCTTGGAAGCCATTTCGAAAAAGAACGGATATCATAAAAAATATTAAACAGGTTGTAGATGCATTTATTCACCAAAATTACCAATATGCAAAATACTTTTGTGAGCAAAAATGTATGCCTTTTTTCGTTTCTTTAATTTTATAAAACAGATGAAATGCATTTTGGTTTTTTAATGAATGTATTTTTGTAGTATGAAGATTCAGCTATAATACCACATTAAAAAAATTTGCAAAAGAATTCGAAAAAAAGGCGAATTTCTAACGTTTTCTTAATAAATGAATTATGCAAAATACTTCTGAGAGCCACTGTATGTATGTATGTGCGTATATTTGGGTGGATTGGATAATCGAGTGACGGAAGTAATTTAAAATTTTTTCCCAAAAACTTGCTGAAAAATTAAAAAGAAAATTAAAATGCCTTGAGGCGCCCTCCAAGTGTTATCTTGTACTTACATACTTAGTAATGACATAAGCTATCACGAAATATTAATTTCAACGCAAGTTAAAGGAGGTGAGCTCATTGGAACAACTCGTGGAAGAAATTACTCACCGCTTAGTTAAGCTTAACTTGTCAAAATGTTTTGCAACTCTTAATTACAAACATTTTGCGAGCTTTTATCGTATATGTAGTAGACAGTAGGTGTACTCGCGTACAGCAATTTGTTGCAATTTATTACAATTTTGCAACAAATATCCGCTTTTTCCATTTTTTTACGCAAAAAAATTGCAGAAGTGATGGAAATGAGAGAGCAAAGTGACGTTTATTTTTGTGAGAGGTTGCAAAATTCTGCAGGACAAATTTTTTCCATCACATTTGTCCAGCAGCAAAACAGCTGATGAAAAAACATATGTTTGTAATTTGCGAAAATTGCAAAATTGAAATTCAAAATTAAAAAAGTTAAATATGGACGAATTAATTATGAAAGATGCAAATAATAACATTTTATTATGTCTGCATCTGTACTTGAGCTAAATTTTGGATGATAACAGCAGCATTGTATGTTTGTTGATTAATGTAGGAAGTCCGCCGGTTACCCTCTGCTAAATTATATGTATGTATGTATGTATGTATGTATGTCAAAATGCAATGCCAGCAGGCAGTCGCAACTCCACATTTATATACATACATACATGTTTCTTTATTAGTAAAATATAATGCAGGCATAATCTACTGCTGAAGCTAAGCTAAAGTAATACAAATTTCTTCCAAATTTTTGTAAATATAGGATTTGTATATATTTTGTTAATTCTTATAATTTTAATTTGATCAGCTGTTCGTCTTTGCTGCAAGATTTGAATAGATTTGCATTTTTTTACTTTTTTGAATAATTATCTCTGGCGGGAGGAAAAATGATTTTTGGCGAGATAGTGATAGAGGCAGACAGAGAAAAGCTGCTGGAAAAAGTACGCGAATGCAGCTAGTATCGGGAAGATTGAGAGCCGTTTATTCAACCTCTGATTAACAATAACCGGAGGATAAGCATATATTTAACATGTGAGTAGTCCACTCTCAAAACTCTCTATGTGAATTTTTCATGTTAAGGAATTTAAGGATATAAAAAAATATAAGAGCAATATGACAAATTTTTGCAAATTCAATGTTAAATATTTTACATACATATGTAGCTAGTTTTGGGACAGTATTTTTCAACATAGAGAGTTTTGAGCAGGGTTTGAAATTGCTTAACTACTTTTGCTGCATTTGCTTTTGCTTTGCTTTTGCTAACGAAAAGTAAATTAGCAAACTCGGCCAGCCGAGTAAAAAACGAGAACACGATTCATTCGCTTCAGTTTTCAGCTGAGCCGTGTTTGCTTGTATAGTTACTGCTTGCCCAGAATGGTGTGGCTGTAGTACGTAGTAAGAGCTGTCAAAAGTTAAAACAGTACAATTGCATTGCAATGCCCACAATGTGTAGCTGTATCTGTAGCGTGTAGTTGTGGCTGTAGTAGAAGTAGAGTTAACTTTAACTTTGTAGCGCGCTACAGTGTGACAGCTCAATTTTTTAATGACGGAAATTCGAAATGAAGGACGAAGAAACTGAAAAATGAATTGAACTTGTAAAAAATAAAGAGTTTTTATGGAATTTAAGGAATCCCCTGAACAAAAATATAAAAAAGATGACATATATGAGATACACTGAGCTACACCATTGTGTTCACATTTTCGAGCGTTGCCACAAAATCAGTCATCAGCTGATGTAGTAAGCTATGTAGTCCGTAGCTGTAGTACAACATTCTGGGCAAGCAGTTAAGCAAAGCAACGCGATTTGGGAGATTTCATTTTACTTCCAGCAATTAGTTGTGTCTTTGCATTTTTTCTGCTTTTGCTTATTTTGCTGAAACGATTTGTTAACGCATATTTCGATTTTTTATACATATTTACTTATGAATGTATGTATGTACACATAATATGTATGTATGTCCATTTGTAAACATCTTTTCATGTTGAATTTTGCTTAAAAACTAGTTTCAGCAAAATAAGCAACTGTAAGCAAAAATTTACCACTCAACTAATTGCTGGAAGTAAAAGCAACCCTCTCAAATTGAGTTGCTTGGCTTAACTATACAAGTAGGGATGCAAACGATACATCGATATTTTTGAAACATCGATAGTATCGAACGAAAATTCGATGTTTAACATCGATGTTTGAAATTTACTCAGTATCGAAAAATCGCCGATACATCGATGTCAACCCTGACGATATTTGATTGTTGTTTTAGTCAGTGGTAATTTATACATAAACATAATAAATCCTCCACAGGTTGGTAATATGACTCCACATTACGGGTCGAATTTCCATGAAAATTCCAATTTGGGGGTGTGTGAGAGAGTACCCAACAGCCATTCAATTATAGATATTTGTATTTGTATTTATTTTCATATTAGATTCGTACACTAAGATGTTGAGATCTTTTTTAGTACAACACAATTCATAACATTAAATATGTATGCAATAACTTATTAACAATAAAAATGTATTACTAGTTTTACACTACGCAATATTTTAATTAACTATAAACAAAACAATAATAAATAGTATTAAAAATAAAGAAAAAGAGGAAAAGGAAAAAATAAGGTAGCAGGTCACTCTTTTATATTTGATTTACTTCAGGTTGTTACTTCACTTCATTTTTGAAATGCTCAAGGAGGCATTGTTTAAAGTTGCTTCCGTTTAATTTATTTCTGGTATTAAAAGGAATACAGTTCCACAGACGAGCTGCGTTGACGAAGAATAGCCTAGCCGAAGCCAACTTGTTGAAGTGGGGAATTATTAGGTCAGGTAATCGCGGTGACTTGGTAAAAACTAATTTTCTATAGAGGTAGCCAGGTTCTCTGGAGGTCATGATTTTATAAAGATAAATACAATTCCTTGCTTTTAAATAATCTGTGATGCCACAACCCAACAGGCGGTGCTTCCATAAAGAAATATGTTCAAACCTTGACAAGCCGTAAACATAACGCGTAACATTATTAAACATAACCTCGACTTTGTGCGCAGAATCACTATCCAGCTTACTGTATAACGGAGCAATGTATTTTTCGAACAATCTAGCTGAAAAAAAACATCGATGTATCGATGGTTTTCTTCCGATGTTTTTTTAGAATCGATGTTAATTTTTTCGATACATCGAACATCGATGTATCGATGTTGGTCCTCAAAATTTGCATCCCTATATACAAGCAAACACGACTCAGCTGAAAACTGAAGCGAATGATTCGTGTTTTCGTTTTTGGCTCGGCTGAATTCAGCAATAAGCAAAAAACATCGGCTATTGCTATTTTGCAGCAAGCAAATTCAAACCCTGCTTTTGAGATATAGCTAGTTTTGAGACGGTATTTTTTCACATAGTAAATAAAACATAGAGACTTTTGAAGGAGTATTTTTTTATTTAATGTTTTTTCATAATACGGAAGGATTTTGCAATAAATTTGAATGGACATTGTACACCTTTAAATACTGGTACACAATCCAGCAAAAACTCAATATCGGAAAAAATTCACATAGAAACTTTTGAAAGTGGACTACCCATATGTTAAATATATGATTTGATGAAGTCGATGAATGATGTTTAACCGGGATTTAGCAGTGGTTAACGTTAATCAGAGGTTGAGTAAACGGCCCTGAAAGTTAATCTAGTTTGTTTAGATGGACTGATAGGTTTTTATCATCAGAAACATGAACACTTTCTTAATATTAACTTCTGCTAAAATGCACACAAACGCCGGGCAACATGTTGGTAACATTATATCAGCAACATTTTTGTTGGTTGGCAATGGCGCCAAGAGCGCGCAAAAGTTACTAAACTCTCCGAAGTGTAGCAAAACCTATTAAAGGGAATAGGTATATGTAGTTATGTTTAAAAACAATTTGCTTTTGCCCAAATTTGCAAATTGCTTCTGACGCGATGCGCCTAAATTTGTTTAGTGTTATTTTCAAAATGTGTTTCTAGCAACATTTCAGGGCGAACAAGACAGCAACATGCGCTGAAATTTCACCGCTGTGAAATGAATTAACCCTGGACGGTTGCACTTCGTCGAATAATATTTGTTCCCTTTTATTGTCATGTGAATTTTTTTAGTTTAGTATTTTTCGAACAGGTACATCCTTAATTGTCACAAAATGTTTTCGAAAGGGTAAAAGCCAAAGAAACGACAAGCATTCCTCAGAGATCTGCATGAAACGCTGGTAGCTTCTCATATGTAAGAAAGGCTTCGAACTCCTAATATGCGGACATCGTTGAAGGAAAATATAAAAAAAAATATTCCTCAACCGTCCGAAAATGTTGCTGATAACGAAGAGGAGGTCAGAAATTGATAAATATGTAACTACTGTCCGACAAAAAACACAGAACGACTAAATCTTCATGTTCGGCATGTAAGAAAAGTACCTGAGGCGAGCCCAAAGTCGAGCTTTGTGACTCATGTGCAAAATGAGTCCTAAATAGAAAAGTGTTCTTACTTTTATATAATTTGATATATTTCCTTACAAGACTGTGCATGAACTAAGTCAATTTATTTATTTTGTTTAAGTTTTATTGTTTTAAAAAAAATAATGCGTTATAAACAAGAAAAAAAAGACATACAAACTTTATTTTCGTCAAACTTAACATCTTTATACATTATCTCAATGTTTTATATTTTTTGTTTACTCTAATAAAGAAGTTAATGATAAATAATTTTTATTTATTTTTTAATGCAAAAGTTCTATTTTAATAACTAAACAAAGAAAGAGTAGTCGATTCGACGAAGTGTAACTTTAACGTAGGATAAAAATATCATAACCGTCCAGGGTTAAGTCGATTTTTTTTATACATATGTTCGTAATAGAAAAATGTGTAAGTAAGTAACATACATATTAAAACAAATATACATATGTATGTAATTATATGTATGTAATTATACATCATAGGTCGTTTGCTTTATGATTTTCTGGTTGCCTCTGGAGAAAACGTTATGTAGATATGCAAAGTCGAGGGCGTGATGGACCAGACAAATTTTTATTTCACAAACTCACTCCTCACTGCATAGGATTTTCATATATATACTACATATATACAACATATGTACATGCATTTATACTTATTCAAACTGTTTGTGCCCAAATACGAGCACTCCTCAAAGGTTGCAACATTTTAAACTTGTGCTTTTATAATATTTTTTTGTATTAAATATTTATACGTAAACGTATTTTCATATACTATAACCGCTGTTAATAACAAACTTTTAAACGACAGCATGGTGGTATTCATCGCTAAAAGATGGAGCAGCAGAAGCGATGCGCCATCGTGGTTATCTTTTGTGTACAAACATACAAACATACATATGTGTGCCTTTCTCTGGAAAATTGTCAGTTTTTATATTTATTTTCGCAGTGGCTGCTTTACACGTTTTAACGAGAAAATTTTATGTACTAAAAAACACAAAGATAAAGAGAACAACCTGGTTGGTGGTGTAGGCCAACAACGATGCTGCCACCAAGAAATACGCATTTTGTTGTGGGGTTTTTGGTGTGCAACATGAAGAGTTTTGCGAATTTTTGGCAGCCAACAAAAGGTTTTAACGCAATTTATGTGTCGTTGTTGTTGTTCTGCTTACTTTTGTTATTGTTGTTGTTGTTGTTGTTGCTGTTGTTGTTCATATTGTTGTTGTTGATGATGTTGTTATTGTTGATGTTGTTGCTGTGCCCTTTGCTGTGCCCTTTGCTATGATCTGCTGCTGCCGCTACCGAAAAGCGCTGTTGTGTACGCGCCGCGCAAGTCTTTTTAGTACATGAGTCCTTTGTTGACTGTCTGTGCCGGTTGCGTCATCATTTTTGTAGCATTGGGCGGTTTGACGGCCGCAAAACCACAAAGGCGCGCGCTTAAAGTTGCATAAAAACGTGGCATGCTTTTAGGCGCCGCAGCCACAGGAGTTATGTACCACCTATCCATCCAACGCGTTTATTTACGCTCAACGTTCGTATTTTTATCTGCTTTGCTGTTTAAAATTTTACTCAAACGAAATATGATTATTAATATGCTTTTGCAACAGCAGCCGTAGGAGGTACAGGCGGTCGTGGAGGAGGTGTTTGTGTCTGCCTTTGAAGTTCACCATGAAGCAGTGGCGGACCTAGCATAAATTGCCTGGGCAAGCAAAACCATTAGCCATTTATGTAATTTCCTTTGCTGTATTATTTAAAAGTTTGATTGCGTTCCGTCATTGACTTTGATTTAGAGTTCTCGATTTCTTTTTAACATTTTCGAGTGGCCCGAATAAATGCTTTTCAATGCTCGAACGCTCGTTTGTTTGTTTATTACGCGTATGTTTGTACGGGCATTTGAACAATTCGGGTATTTGAAGATCGTTTTTTCTCGTTTATTTTTTTTTTTTGTTTTTTTCATATGTATTTTTTATTTTTGTTTTCCTGATACACATTTTTTTTGTTTGTATACTCAGAGGAAAGGAATCAAAAATAAAATTTTTATTTTTATAATGCACTTAAAACGTGCAAGTCATGTTTATTTTATAAATGAAAATTATTAAATTAAAAATAAAATTTTTTAAATTAAAAATTAAATTTTTTAAATTACAAATTAAATTTTTTAAATTAAAATGTATTTAGGATTTAAAAAGAAACATGTTTACATTAAAAATTAAAATTAATGGAATAAAAACGAAAGTTTTTCCTTCAAAATCTCATAGTGCTTAAAATAAATATAAACATTTTTAAATTAAAATTGTTTTTTCTTGATTTTGCAATTTTACTCTGAACATTTTTAAAATAAAAAATTTCGTATTTACATAATTCTTAAGTATAAAAACGTGCGTTAGGGAAATCTTATACGAATGCGCAGAGGTATTTTTAGTTTCCTTATACCGACGGAAATTTCAGCAGTAGCAAGTGTATTTGCTTATTGCCTAAAAAATTGGTGCTTTAGTGTTTGAAAAACTGAGGTCCAATTTGATTTCCACCGCTTTTTAAAATTATCTTGATATTGTGCCAATAGTCGCCAAAAATCACAATCAACCCTTTTATAATCTGGTATTTGATATTTATGTTTGCATGCACATGCAGATGTAAGAAATTATGTGCATAAGTATGTACCTACATGCAAACGAAAATCAAATCAAATATGCATATGGCCGTGAATACCGAACTTTTGAATGCCGAAGCCAGCTTCATATTCGCATACAAATTTGATGTGAAAAATAAAAAAAGTGCTTTGCTAGTTTTTTTTTTTTTTTTTTTTTTCACACGCTTATTCCAAAGGCAAGTCCGTAGAGACTGCTCTACACGCTATCACTTCCAAGATAGAAAAGGGGCTAGCCTTTAAGGAATTCACACTGGGCATCTTTCTCGACATAGAAGGAGCTTTCAACAATGTTCTCCCGGGAGCCGTTACCACCGCCCTACGGGACTTGGAGGTAGAGGAGGCTCTCGTGAGGTTTGTTGAACTTCTTCTTAGTAGAAGAGCCATTATTTCTGAAATGGGTAATTCATCGATAACTAGGTATGCCAACAGGGGAACACCCCAGGGTGGAGTTCTGTCTCCTCTGCTTTGGAACCTAACGGTGAACACCCTGCTCTCTAAACTTCAGCACACGGGCTGCCAGGTCATTGCGTACGCCGATGACATCGCCCTGACAGCGACTGGCAAGCATATACCGGTGCTGAGCGATCTTTTGCAAAATGCACTCAATATTGTAAAAACCTGGTATCTGAAATGCGGGCTGAGTGTCAGCTCTGAGAAAACGGAAATGGCTCTGTTTACCCGCAAACATAAGATACCTGAATTCAAACCTCCGTCCATAAATGGGAAGGAGATTAAACTCTCTACCGAGGTTAAATACCTTGGTGTTATTCTAGACAGAAAATTAAACTGGAAACGGAACGTAGAAGTACGATCCCAAAAAGCCATGCTAGCACTTTACGCATGTAAATCAGCGATAGGCAAGAGATGGGGACTTAACCCCCAAATCGTCCATTGGCTGTACACAGCGGTAGTGCGTCCTATTCTCTTCTATGCAGTCACCATATGGTGGCCAGCACTGGAACTCGAAACCAATAAGAGCAAATTAACTAGAGTGCAGCGAATGGCTTCCATGCTTATTAGCGGAGCCCTTCCCTCCACCCCAACTAAAGCTCTCGAAACCATCCTATTTCTTCTCCCCACGGATATACAGGGGAAACTCATTGCCAGCTGCAACGCGGCAAGGCTCAATGCAACCGAACCCTGGAGGGACACCAGATTCGGGCACGCTCAAATTCTTAGTAACGTCCCTGCCAATTTTCTAAAGCTGGACTATGCAATACCAGCCTTCTGTTGGGATAACAAATTCTCCACAAGAATCCCGGAGAGGAGCGAGTGGAAGAACTTGGGGGATCCCGACCCTAATACACTGCACCTTTACACGGACGGCTGTAAATTGAACAATAGAGTTGGAAGTGGGTTTTTCTGCGAAAAGCTTCATCTGAAAGTAAGTTTGCGCCTACCTGATCACTGCAGCGTCTATCAGGCTGAGCTCATAGCCATATGGGAAGCAGCTCGTCGCCTGACAGATCTGCCAGACATAAATTCTATCAAAATCTTCTCTGACAGCCAAGCTGCCATAAAATCCTTACAGAGTAACAATGCTACATCTATAGTTGCAATGAAATGTAGGGAGTCTTTGAACAAACTAGCCGAAAGGTGCGACCTGAACATCATTTGGGTTCCAGGCCATAGCAACGTTCGGGGCAACTTCATTGCAGATGAGTTGGCAAGGGAGGGCACAAGCTTGCAGTATATCACATCTGCGACATGGGTTGGCCCCCCGCTTAACTCATGCAAGCACTGGTTGAGATCTCGCTCCATTGAACAGGCTAACGCTAGATGGGCCAGGGAGTCAACTTGTGTGATTTCTAGGCAAATCTGGCCTAGACTGGATGAGGCTAGGTCTGTATCGGTGCTGCATCTGAATCGGCTCTCTATAGGTCCGCTGGTGGGACTTCTAACAGGCCATTGTCTTATGGGCACTCACGCCTCTCGCATGGGCCTATATAAAAACGACTTCTGCCGCAGCTGCAGGGACGTGGAGGAAATAGAGAGTGTTGAGCACTATCTATGCCACTGCCCCGCACTGTCGCAATCCACGTACCGCTTTCTCCATAAACACTTTTTCGAGTGCCTGGCGGAGATGGAAAATGCAAGGACACTAGATTTTCTGCGCTTCATGAAACAAACGCGCTGGTTTAGCTTAACGGGCATCTAATCTTATCATACTTTCGAATCTAATTTTTCCGGAAAGGTTTGTAAACAGGGATAAGGAAGCTAGGGCTCCCGTGTGGTATCACAATGGGCCACCTCGGCCTAAGTGTGTCCCCGCTTTCATGAATTGCGGAGACAGCCACCTCAACCTAACCAAACCTAGTTTTTTTTTCAATTTAAGTCTGAAAATAAGCAATTGGTTTCTCCTTAGCGAAAGCAAGAAAACAAGCTATGTTATTCTGTTTTGAAAGCCACGTAAAAGCTAATGTGTGGAAACGTTGAAGCATGCTCACTGTGCTGTGATTGGCTGTACAAACAAAATACACATTGTGAGGTGGATTGGTGGTGTATTTGCGCTATTTTCTTAGCAGGCTTTTAGTGGCATGTTACAGTGGGGGCTATATTATTGAGATCTTAAATAATAAACACATTTAAAACGTAAAATAACCATATTTTAAAGAATTTCGTATGAAATGAACGAAAATGTGTACGCAAGCCGGACTTCTCGGCTTGTGTGAAGCGACCGCCTCTGCCATGAAGGTGTGTGTGTGCGTGTGCCTTGCCTATGACCTTTGATATTGAAAGCGTTGTAGTTGAACAGCTTAAATATTTCTTGCGAAAAATTCATGCAGGTGGAAATTGCAGAAATTACTCATAAGCCTTAACTGCAGTTTTCGTTGGTTGAAGGTGGCAATTTCTTAGTCTTTTTTTCGTTGCTGTTTTATTGCATGACATCCACCAATTTCGATGCTTTATTAGTTAAGAAGAAAAGGCTGAGAAGTGCAAGGCTTATAAGAAACACTTGTCTAAATATATATGTATGTAAGCACCTACATATGTACATATATTAATAGTGTGTGCACATAAATGCATGTAGGTATATTAAGCTCATATTCCCAGAATAATTTAATGACTCACAAGTTTATTTAATGTATTTTTCGATAGCTCGCGCTTGCCTTTTATGTTTCTCTTAACTTATCACTACTTTTATAAAATTCATGTGTGCATAAAGAAATTTCTTATATCCCTTCATACATACATGCATAATTACATATTAACATATTTCATAAAAAATTTAATATGTGTAGTTTTATGAGATTTTAAGCGTACGTGGCATAAACGAATTTACGAACGTTGAGTTTTTCACCTTCATGCCTTTAAGGATATTTTTACATCGTACATATGTATGTATGTATAAATGTACATATGTATGAAGTTTGAAAGTGTGTTCGCAAAGAAGTCACTACTTACAATTTTGGGTGCACATAAATTCATTTTAGGGTATTTCTTCAGATTTGTTTTTTATGTTATGCTTCGTTATGTTTCAGCTTTAAGCCACGCCTTGCTATTAATTTTTCCTTCTATGTGCTCTGTGTGCTGTGTGTTGTATGCAAATATGAATACCTAGTCTGGTCGAAAAAGTCCTTTCAATTTTATTTATGCTTGTCTGGTTTGGACTGTGCCAATGTAACCCAGCATGCAAGTTAGCATGCGCTGCTCTATCGCACAACTGCTTCTAAGCAAGCAAAGTGCACATCTTCACAGCGTTCCAAACGAATTGCTTTCTGTGCTTTTTCTTCTGAAGAAGCGAGTTGACATGGTGTTGGTAAATAAGCCGACAAAAACTATTAAAATACTTCTATAAGCCATTCCGTTGGCAAGCGAAAAGGCAAGAATTTGCAATTTGGCTCGATTCATATAAAAAAATATGTAATTAACGAGATCATCAAGATGGCAAGGTTCTCTAGATATTGGAGAGTAGCTTTTGTTTGCAAACTTGCTTTTCTACTGGGTATGTAAAAAATGTGTTTTTTTTTTCGTTTCCCATTTGTTCAATGTTTGCATTTCATAATTCGTTTATCTCAATAATGTTTGCATAAATGACAATGGCATTGCGTGTTGGCTGCTGTGAATGTCCGTTCGGCTGTCGCAGAGCTGGAGTGCTGCCACATCTACGTAGACAAGTGCGAGGATACAGATTGTGTGGTGCAGTGGTGGGTGGACGGCTGGCATGGCATATGTAAATCATTGGTGGGCAAATGAAATGTAAGCATGTATTGGTAACCGCGAGCGTAAAGTGGCTACCATGGGACAAAGAACATTTGCAGTCAGTTGATTAACAAACAACAGCGAAGCAACATCGTGCACCGCTTGATTGTTTTATGATACTATTTATGTGCGTACCTACATATGTATATGTGTTTGTTCACTGCTTGTTAAATGCTTTCATTCATTAAATAGCGCATAATTTACTATTGCATAAAAAATAAAAGCAAAGCGACGATACGTGTCACCCCTTTGCTTGCTGAAACACAACTGACATGAAAATTCTGTTCTAACACCACTGTGACTCAATTGATTTTTCGCTCTCAACAGCAACTGAAATAAGAGCGTAAGAATACGTGTGCTGAGAGTAACGCTCATATGAGTCAAAATGCCCACCATTGATGTAAATCATTGGTGGGCAAATGAAATGTAAGCATGTATTGGTAACCGCGAGCGTAAAGTGGCTACCATGGGACAAAGAACATTTGCAGTCAGTTGATTAACAAACAACAGCGAAGCAACATCGTGCGCCGCTTGATTGTTTTATGATACTATTTATGCGCGTACCTATATCGTCGTACCATACGAAAACTAACATCAGATTTTTTGTGACTGACGAAAAGTAAAAAGTTCAAGTTTTGGCCGACGAAAAGTAATAAAATCGAGTTTTGGCTGACGAAAAGTAATAAAAATCCACTTTTGGCTGACGAAAACTATCAATTTCGATTAAACAACAATAATTTTAATGTAAAAACAGTATATAATTACTGATACTTTTCGTCAGCCAAAAGTCGATTTTATTACTTTTCGTCGGCCAAAAGTCAAATGTTCTACTTTTCGTACAGAATTTATTTATTGATAGCTTTCGCCAGAAATTTTAAATATGTTAGTTTTCGTATGGTACGACGATATGTGTTTCTCACTCGCACTGTTCGCAGTGAAAAATTATTTAGAATTGCCCTAAATGCTTTCATTCGTTAAATAGCGCATAATTTACTATTGCATAAAAAATAAAAGCAAAGCGACGATACGTGTCATCCCTTTGCCTGCTGAAACACAACTGACATGAAAATTCTGTTCTAACACCACTGTGACTCAATTGATTTTTCGCTCTCAACAGCAACTGAAATAAGAGCGTAAGAATACGTGTGCTGAGAGTAACTGCTCATATGAGTCAAAATGCCCATCAGTGATGTAAATGGACATTGAATTAATTTAAGAGCTCTGTTTTGTTTGTGTTTGCATTGTCCACTCTACATTGTCGATTCTTTATGCATGCTATCTATAACATTACAGTTCAAGCCCATTTCGTTGTGGTTCGGTTGGTTTCTGATAAACGTTATATGTAAGTTTACAATATGTATTTCTATTTAAAATGTATATCTGCAGAGACAGATTTGGAAATACATATGTACATATGTACATATTTTTATGACAAACAAGAAAAAATAAAATATAATTATAATATGTACATACATAAGTATGTATCTATAGTGAGATATTTAGGACAATTAGAAATAATTATATGTATTTGTGCATGTGTAAAATATAGACCAAATAAATACATAGGTATATACATACCTAGATGACCTCCTCGTGGCGGCGTTAGAGGGTTAAAGTATACTAGTATCGCCGGTGGTCGAAATTCGACCATGCAATTTATTTTTTCAATTTTGTATTGGTACAAAAATTATTCCTTTTCGCGGAGATAATAGCCATGGGTAATGGCGCAATTTTTTTGGCGCTGATACAATAACTCCAGCGCCACTCGTGGCGCCAACTCACGGTACTGGCGCAATAACACCTTTAGCGCAATTGTCATGGAATAATCGATAAATAACATTTTTTCGCTTGTTACTGTTCACCATCCCCGTTTTATTTCTTTTGGCGCAATTCTGCTTACATTTACGAGGGCACAATTAATTTAAATTTTCATAATCATTTGGAAACATATTCCGTATATTTGTGAAAACATGCTGGAAATTAGTCACTTAGATCATTATCAAGCATTCATAATTGTGACGGTGTCATACGTATACATATACTATGGTGCTGTTATTGGCGTTGTGATTGCGCCATTTTACACTAGCGCTATATTGGTGCTGGTGTTAGCGCACGAAATTGAGTCGGTTTTATATTACAAAATTGAGTTGGCGCAATATTGAGTTTGCGCTATATTGAGTTGGCGCATTTCCCAAATCGGAGTTAGCGCAATAACGCCAGGGTTGGTGTTAGCGCAATTGCGCCGCGCAGCGCAGTGTTACCCATGCCTAGGAGATAAGCAACACTTTCCAAATTCCAGTTGTACCGCAACACTGATTTGCCCTTTTGATCACGGTCCGACGCGAAATCATGGTCAAAATCAAGGCAGATCTAGGAAGGTAGGCCCGGTGGTGAGCGCTTTTAAATTAAAGCGACTCTTCAACTGTGTTTACGATATTTGTAAACACCTTTACGATATCTATTGATCTTAACTAAAAGTTTTATTTATTAATTATAAAGAAATTAAATAATTTATAGAAAAAATTATATGCCTATGCACTGCTCCTGACTCATACGAACACATCCATATCAATTTTATGTGGATATGAGTATGTTAAATGTGCAAAACAGCCTGGCAATTGTTTGTATGGGAAAAATGTTAGCCTATTAATATATAGATATGCTACGAAATTAAAGCTTGTGCAATTCTACTACATGTTTTCTAACAATATATTTTATACGATATGTATTAATTTACAATGTATCTTTTCTACTTTTTTGAACTTTTGTTTTTTTCTGTTGGGTCAATGCTTTAAGTTTTGGATTTTTTTGGCCCTAAATGCTGTAAACATATTTAGTTTAATATTAGCTTTAAAAAAAATTAAAAAGTTATCTTAATTGAAAACAAATTTCTGAACTATTTTCATTTTGCAAAGAACTAATTGACAGACTGTACATACATATATTATATGTCGTTGGAATTAAAAGGCTTACGGCGAGTCCATTGATACCAAATTTACTCTAGTTGGGCTTATATCATGTTCAGACATAAAAATTAATTAAGTCAATTGGGGTTTATTGAACATCTTTAGATTTGGCGTTCAGACATATTTAATTTACTTGGCCCATTTAACAGGTCGGCTCAAGATACATACACACATACACGCCGTGAGCTGAATATCAAACTCTCGTGACCTAAATGTCAAAATTGCAAGGAGGACGAAATAATTTGACATTCATCTCACAATTTTTACCAATCGTAAACACGAATGCATGAATAAAATAAGCAGAAATAAAAACAAATTTGATAGGTGATGAAGAAGAACAAGAATGCAGCTGATCTGACGAACCAACCTGTTTAGTGGACACTGACGCTAATCACATTTCTCTTTTCATGACATTTCATTTTACTTATGAAACAAGCCTTTTAACAGGGTTGCATGCAGAATTGTTCTTCTTTAACAACTCATTAATTTCTAATGAAGCATTAACTTGGTCAATTTTTGTATGGTAAATTGAGAATCATTGGGCTTGAAAATTGAATGAAGGCTCTTAATGTTCAATTAAGGTTGTGTCTGAACATAACATTACGGTCTCTTTGTAGTTTCGAATAACCTTTTATTCTTCGCTGTTTTTGAGTTTAACTCGAAAAAAAATTTCTTTTTTTTTAGAAAACTTCTGAGCATACAGTCTTATAGACCAAATAATTTTAGCCTAACAAAGTGTAACTTTTAGCTTTCTAGGAAATCGTTTTGATTTTTGGCAGTTTTTTTCTAATTGCTTGATGTTTTCAACTGTTAGGCAGTTTTGCTATATGGATAGTGCTCTTTCTTCCTGTGTGGGAATTCTTCTGCCTCCAAAAGTGTTGTTGAACAGTGTTATTTATTTAAAGAATATTGTTTGGCATAGTTTTTACTAAATTTCCCAGCAGCAACTGAACTGAGTTGCCTTTCATTTTTTACCAATCTCACATATTTAATTCGGTTAAGGGGTTCGCTAGTTATTGAGCCCGGTGTTATTTTGGAGTTGAAAAATAAAACGACAGGTTTTCATTTTATTGCTGCCTTAAACAAATAGTCCGAGATGACCGATTACACTGTAGGGAGGTCAAAATATCACAGCGAAACGCCGAGACACCCCAACTAAATTTTTGGCTGTAGAATACGAGGGCATTTACAGAAAGTCAAAGTTAGCTCTTGTTTTCGAGATATTTAGGAAAGAAGTTTCAGAGCTCTGAAGGTAATTTTTTTTCCGTCTATAAACTTTACTCAGGCTTGGAACGCTTTACGCGCATACAAATTTTGACAGTTGCTCTTACTTATCTGGGACATTATAAATTCAATGCCGCCTTTAGTTTCCCCAAATTGGCTCCGGTTTTCGAGATAACGGTATTTAAAAATTACCATCAATTTGGACTTTTTTGTTAATAACTCAGTCAGTTTATGAGATAGATTGCCAAAACTTTGCACATGACAATATTTTAGTATTACCTTAACTATTTCTGAAAATAATTAAAATCGGGTGACTATAACATATAGCTGCCATACAACCGATTTTTCAGATGTGGACATTTATGGGTATAACTTTGCTATTTAAACAGCTAAGGACATGCAACTTTGAAGAATTTGTACTCGTATTGGCCTTAATCTATTCCCTGAAAATTGTCAATATCGGGTCACTATAAAATATAGCTCCCATACAACTGATTGTTCAGATATATGGTTTTGCACATTTATTTCCTTATAACTCCGAAAATAGTCATTCTGTGTAAAAAAGTAACAAAAACACTTTCTCCAAGCAACCAAAAAGTATAAACACTTTCATTCAAAATTAATAGGTGAAAAATTTTCTCATATACGATTTCCACGTATCTGCATCAGTTATTGCACTTTTGTGCAACCAAAGTTGAAATTTCACCATAGGCATTTTTTTCAAGCCCAATAACTCATATATCGTATTAAATGAATTAGATGATCTTTACATCGTCTTACAGAGAATTAAAAGAACTAGGGTAAGTTGGGGTCCTTTTGACTTTGGGGCACCGTTGACTTTGCCATTTTCGTTGTAAAAACGTTATAAAAACTTCACAAAAATAGAATTGAATGCAGCCTTATATAATAACACATGTGTATACCTAATTTGGCAGATCTGCTTTAATGCCTAGCGAAGTAACACATGATTCGATGATTTTCCGTTAGCTGATGTAATTTTTGTGTAGTGCCACGTAAGCGTTTTCACAAGTAAAACTAAATTTTTTTCTTAAATGAGTGTTCTTAACTGGCTCTTCGAAGCTTAAAGATTGAAAATAAATCTTAATTATTAAATGTTTTGAAAGAAAAAAAAAATGTTTGTGATGATTATTTTGGATAAAGTCATTTGGGGTACATTTGACTTTCCAGTTTGGGGAGCCTTTGACGAATGTCAAATAAAATAATAAGACCAATTAAACGTTTATGTGCCTCTAAGAAAGCTAAACCTGCCAAAACAAACCCATCTAGAACATCTCGATGCAGTATAAAATATTATTTCGATATAAACTTTCAAATATCCATTGGGTAATTTACAAGCTCTTTTAAAGTAGTATAACGTTATAAAGTGGTATAGGTTTACAACAATTGTATCAGCAGGGTTAGTTTTTCCCATAAAAATTAGAATAACATCAATACAACAACGCAGCCTATGTTTATTGAGTTTCCTATTCGATTTTGTTTTTATTTTTTGACTTTTTTTCAAGTTTTTTTTATCATTTATATTTTTTATAATATTACCTTTTTCACTTTTGCTTGGTGTTTTCGATATTAAAATTTTAGTAAGCATCTGGTAACAAAATACAATACAACCTACATACCACAGGTGTTGCTTTCTAATACACATTTAATTTACAACGTACAAGATTAAAAGAGCTAGTGAATTTACCATATATTTTCGCTTTTTTTTATAATATTGTTATACTGTTTAAATAAAAACTTTAATTTTGTGTTATGATATAATGCCTCGTTTTTTTAAAGTTAAAAATTAATAAAATTTAGTTTACATTGTGATGGTCAAATGTGCCCCCATTCAAGTCACAGGTACCCCTACCACGGGGCACATTTGACAAAATGGCTTTTTTTAAAAAAGTATCTGAAAAAGGTATTCACGTGTTTTTTTATAACTCATTAGCTATTCAAATATTGAGATGAATAATGAATAGTTACTGTCAGTTGTTAAAACCTTCTCCAAAAATTTCTGAGATATGAGACTTCAAAAAAAAAGGTGTCAAAGGCACCCCAGCTTACCCTATATACTTTTAGGCATTATTTGGAATAAAATTTTATAAAAAATTAACAAAAAAAATTATTCAAATGCGTATAAAATCCTCAAATATGCATATATTTTCTTCATCTAAAAACTGTATAATAGTTTTTTTAACTCTCTGTAAGACGATATAAAGGTCATCTAATTCATTTAATACGATATATGTGTTATCGGGCTTGAAATAAATGCCTACTTATGGTGAAATTTCAAACTTGGTTGCACAAAAGTTCAATAACTAATGCAGATACGTGGAAATCGTATATGAGAAAATTGTTCACCTATTCATTTTGAATGAAAGTGTTTATATTGCTTTTTCACGCAGAATGACTATTTTCGGAGTTATAAAAAAATAAAAGTGCAAAACCATATATCTGAACAATCAGTTGTATGGGAGCTATATTTTATAGTGACCCGATCTTGACAATTTTCAGGGAATAGATTAAGGTCAATACAAGTAGAAATTCTCCTAAGTTTCATGTCCTTAGCTGTTTGAATAGCGAAGCTATACCCCAAAATATCCACATCTGAAAAATCGGTTGTATGGCAGCTATATGTTATAGTCACCCGATTTCAATTATTTTCAGAAATAGTTAAGGTAATACTAAAATATTGTCACGTGCAAAGTTTTGGCAATCTATCTCATAAACTGACTGAGTTATTAACAAAAAAGTCCAAATTGATGGTAATTTTTACATACCGTTATCTCGAAAACCGGAGCCAATTTGGGGAAACTAAAGGCGGCATTGAATTTAGAATGTCCCAAGTAAGTAAGAGCAACTGTTAAAATTTTTATGCGCGTAAAGGGTTCCAAGCCTGAGTAAAGTTTATAGATGGAAAAAAATTTACCTTCAGAGCTCTGAAACTTCTTTCCTAAATATCTCGAAAACAAGAGCTAACTTTGACTTTCTGTAAATGCCATCGTATTCTACAACCAAAAATTAAGTTGACGTGCTTCGGCGTTTCTCTGTGATATTTCAAAAGTTAAAAATTTACCTACAGTGTTACCTATTTCGTCCAAAAATAAATTTTTTCTTTGGCGTTTTATTATAAAGGGAATTAAACTCCCGGTCCCTGCTAAAATAGCCTTGTACCTTCATAGGTAGGTACTCGTTGTCTAGCAGTTTCGCATGTTTCATAAGTACTCGTAGTTCGGCTTGGATGACTTCCTCAGTACTGCATACAATTGCCCGCTGATCGTGGTAGTGTTTGCATGTATTGTTCCCAATGCTGATTGATAGTGATATCTTCTTTTTTTTGCATAATGACTTTTAAATATTTCATTTAAATTTCGCACAAAACCATTAAACAGTGTCGCTGATAATTAAACTTCAGCGCAAAAGGCGTTTATTCATCAACTGAACTCAATCATTCATCCTTGAAAATTTAATAACCTGGATAATAGTAACAGATGTGCGGCGGTTAAGCAGCTCGATACGTGGCGCGATGTGTGGAGCTGTAGAGGGGATAAAAGTTACAGCAACCATTTCGTGTTACGATGTACATATGTACATATGTATATATGTATGTATATTTACTATATTTACCTACATAGGTAGATATCTACATACATATGCATGTACATATATATTTTCGCGGTTTGGTTAACTGAAATAATCATTGAAATGGAGAAATCAATAAACGCGGTCTCAGTGGTGGCAGCAGCATCACAGCCAACACACACTCACACACACACACGTGCGGCTTCTTGTGTATGCTCGCACTTGCAACGGTAAACATTGGCCACGTTTACATTTCGTCACGCACCGAATGTAAAGCAAATTATGCGCGCAAATAATTGATAATCCTTCACTGCTTGCCGCTCGTCATTCATCCAATTCACCCTTCCCCCAGCAATAGCAATCTGTTTGATCAATATTTGTCAGCATTTGCTTCGGCTCCCAATCGCCCTACAAATTTTTTTTTTTTTAGGAATTCTTGTGCAACTTCATTTGGCATACATAGTTACTTAGGGCCTTATTTTGTAAAACGCAACGCGACGCAACGAGTCACCCAGAGTCACTTATTGTCCTGTTCGTATTTTGTATCTCTTTAGGTGACTGAAAGTGACTGTAAGTGACTCGAAGTGAATGTGTTACGTTTTTTTGGTGAGTATGTTACGTTTTTGGTATTTTATAAAACGCAAAGTGACGAAAACGGTCACTTTAACTGTCAAAAGAGTCACTTCCTTTTGTTCGAGTGAGCATTCGATATAGTTTAATTTGCAACGGCTAAAATTACCCAATTAAAAAAAAAAAAACGGGGTATCAATCGACGCGTTTCAATCTCGCGAACCCGAATATGATGCTGAACTAATTTTTTCTTTGATTTAAATAAAACAGTTGTTAGTAAAAACGTTTTAACTTTTGTCTTGCTTCTTGCACAAACACGAACACACAAATGCATCTTATTTTTTAACATTGGATAACACGTACATATATTTATATTAACTGCATTACACACACATTTTTTAATATGTTGCATATACATAAATAATATATTTTATTCAAAAAAAAACTAAACAAAACACGTATGTATGTATTTACACACAATAGCCGCTTTCGATTCACAATTTCTCTGCTGGTTATAAATTTCCTTCTGTCAAATTTATATGTGAATGATAGCGAGCAGAGGGAAATTTTTATCGACCAGTTAGCGAGTATGGCTACTACTCATTATGGATTCAAGCATTTTTGTTCGATCCGACCTCGTTTGTGTGATGGCGAATCGAAAACGACAAATGTCAACAAATACTTTTTTTATTTTTGTTGACTTCCCACTAAACACTGAAAAAGAAATTCTCAAACGTTTGAGAAAATATTGTTTCTAAGTTTGAGAATCAGCATATATATAATTTGAAAATAATCATATTTTCAAGTGTTCAACAAACATTGTTAATCAATTTTAGAATAACTTACAACACATTCGAAAAAAAACTTGTTTCGCATTTTGTACCATTTCACGAATTTCATCATGTCAAGGTTTCAAGGAACGAAGACATTAGCTTTGTTCAACAACTTTACTTGCAAGAAGAGCGTCAGTGACAAATTAAGAGTAAAAACGAGAAAAAGAGAAAATTATCAACCAAAGTTATTGAACACAAAATCGTAAACATTTGCAAGTAAACAGCTGATCCGCTGTTTTCACAATTTGATTGAGGAAAACGAAAACCTACTTTTGATATTCCACAACATCGACAAGATTCCTTTTTGCGCTAATTTATTTAGTATGCAATTAGAAATTTGCGATTAAAATGTTTGCATATTTCCAATTGAAATTTTTGTGATCATATGTTGTTAGTGAAAAGTTGCAAGTGAAAATTTTACTTGCAACTATTTTCAACTCTCTCGAAGTCTTACTCTCCCAATTTGGTTCTTTTTGCAAATTTTTTGGGTTATTGAACATAAAATTCGCAACTATTTGTAAAAGCAATTAAAAATTTTGAGTTATTGAACAAAGCTATTTTGTATGTTTGCAAGTTTCAATCAGCGTTCGTTGTTTTACGTGAGCAGTCTCTTAACGGTTGAAATGATGGTTGAAAATGATTGTGTATAATAATGATTCTGTATTTCTTACTCTTATTTTATTTGTTTGTTGCTTTTTGTGAAGTTACACAAACTTTATTAAAGCCATAGTTTGTTTCTCACATGTGTGTATGCATATTAAAAAAGATATTAATATACTCATGTGACTGTACAAAAGGCACCGGCGAAATTCACCCGCACGGGTAAATGAAAAACATCACATCAGAGTACAAATATGTAATACATACATACATCTATTGATTGCATTCCATTTCGTACTAACTTTGAAATTGATTTCAGAAAATGAAATCTATCAAATTGAGAATCAGCCCAAAATCCCATACTAAAAATGTGCCTTTTTGTTTGAGAACGCTATCAAGAGAAATTTGAGGTGCATTTGATAACTAACGTTTGATATTTGACAATAGGGTTACTTCTCAAATGAACCTCAAATTAAAAATGAAGAAAAATGTTTATTGGGTTGCCAGCTGCCAACTTTTCAGAATTACCTACTCGACAAAATACCTCTATTAATAAAAAAAACGCACTAAAAATTACTAAGGAAACTAAAAAACAAAATAGGCGGCACATAAGCTACGTAAATCGTTTGACAATCGTCGTGACTACGCAACAGGGTGAACGCGAAAACGTAAAATCTTATATAATACCAACTTTTGGGCGAAGGTGAGCGTGAGTGAGTGTGAGTGACTGCGTCGCAAAGAGTCACCGCGTTTTGTATAATAAGGGCATTAGTCACGCTGTGTTGCTTTTCAAATATGAACTAATAAAGCACAAGTGGACTGCAATGAAATCGAAAAAGAATACAAATATATGGGCTCTCGATATGCGATATGTGATTGCTGCTTGCGGGTATGTGTGTGGGTGTGATTACCCTCACGGAAAAAAAAAGTTAGTTGCAAAAATAAATATATTAAAAAGTGATTTATATTCAACTAATTTTAAAGTAGCTTTAAACAAATGCAGCGCGGGACAGTTTCTTGTATATGTACATATTTATATGTAAACACATGTTTTCAGATCTAAGTATGCCAAGATTGTTTTTTCCTTTTTTTTGGTTACCGTTTTTCAGCTTCACTTCCCATTAAACACTGAAAACGAAATTCTCAAACGGAGAAAATATTGTTTCTCAATTTGATAATAAGCATATTTATCATTTGAAAATTAACATAAATTCAATTGTTTCTCAAATATTACTTATCAACTTGAGAACAATTTGCGAAATTTGAGGAAAATTTGTTTCGCATTTTTACCATTTCTTGAATTTCGACATCAAATGCAGGATTAAGTTATTTATATTAAACAAGTAAAGTAGTTGAAAAGAAACTCAAGATAAAGTTATTTATTTTAAACTACTAGTAAAGTAGTTGAAAACAAATGCAGGATAGGGCAATTGACTGCTTGCTATGACATCGCCGTGTTAAAAAAGTCAGTTCATTGCAAAGGAAAAAGTCACATTTTCAATTAGTTGTTATTGAAAATAAAGTAGTTTATAAAGTGATTTAAAATTAATTAAATTTCCTACAGGGTATTGCATACAAATAATCGCTAAATATGATGCAGAGCAACGACGAGGTCACGTGGACATACAAAGAGAGAAAAATGCGCTATTGCTTGCCCCTAAAACCACGACGGGAGTGATTTTTTCTGCCTTGATATTGATTTCGAATTCGATTCGGATTTTCGATTTCGAGAGCGTTCGATTCGTTTCTGCAGAGCTTGCTTTAGTGATCCCAAACTCCTTTTAATATTTGCGCGTTTTTGTTGTATTGGTTTTTGCCATATCGACCGAATGATGGCTTCTAATTTATTAATGCCGCCACATTGTCCAACAAGCAGACCCTTGTATAGTAAAAGACTACGTACATACGAAATTGTACAGCCTGCTATGGACACAATTATGAACTTCATTCCCACCCTGCAGGGAACTCAATAACTAGTGAGCAAAATTTCTAGCTCCGAACTAGCGAAAAGGTGTCAAAAGGGAACTAGATTAATTGTAGCTAGACCGTCACCAGTTCAGAAGGAGTGAATTGAGTGACCATTATTAGCACACTTTGATTTGTATGCAAGTGACAAAAATTCTACGAAAATTTTTCGTTCGTTCAATTACCTTCGGCTTTGTATATTTTTGCAATTCTCAGATGTTTAATGAAGCGTTTCATATAAAGAGTTTTCTATTTGCATCTTAACTTGTATGAAATGAAATGTTCCCATAATTATGCATTCCCGATCCCTCAGGCTTATTTTTAATTTTTTTTATTTTATTACTTTTTAAATATTACTGTAAATTTTACTAAAAAACTAAATAAAAAAATATTAGTCAAAAAAAAAAATAAAAAAAAAAATTATCATCCACCTTGACACCGACAGGATTCGAACCCGCACCCCTCAGATTGAAAGGCACATGCGTTAGCCAGTCGGCCATCGCGCCACTTGCATGAAGTGTGTCAAATGCTGCACTTAAGCGGCAGATGTAAAACTGTAGAATTTGTAGGTCTTGGAGCTAGTTCAGAACTATCGAAATTGTGCCAATAAACGAACTAGTGAAAACTGTAGAATTTAGTACTAGTTCGGAACTATCGAAAATGTAGTGCAGAGGGCGACAATTGACACCGCCTAGGACATCGCCGTGTTAAATTCGCCAGTTGATAACATGCAAAAGAGATTTAGCTCGCACTAGTAGTGTCGAAAAATGAACTAGAGGCGACCTAGTTCGGAACTAGAGATTTTCCCTACAGGGCATGTATGTACATATTTAAGTATGTATTTATACGCACAAACATATGTATGTATGTATGTGTTTATTTACGTTTGGACGTGTGAGTGTCTATTTTGATGCCTTAAAATATGCAAACGCCATTCGATGTATTAGAATACAAAACATATCTACACATGAGTATATTTCTGCCAATATGTAGTATATACCCTGCAAAAAGATTGATAAGTCTAAGCTGAAGCTTCAGCTGTCAACACGGAATACGCTGGCAGCGCTGCTTGCCGTTATTCGCTCTGCTCTAGACATTTTAATATTTAATTTTCTGTTATATGTTCATATCTCAAATACAGAGAGAGGGAAGTGAGTTTTATGTGCAACCATGGGCAAAGAGAACACAACGTATGGCGAGCGTACAAATTGTCGACGTTCATGCATTGCCGATTGCCGATTAGAAAAAATATTCAGTGTATTTTCAACTGAAATGCAAGCAAGTGGTTGGTTAAATAGCACAAGCTTGTCTCATTCCGATGTGTTGTACATATATGTATATAAATATTCGAATATTAACGTTTCAACCCTAGCAGAAAATATTTGTTATTATTAAATTGCCGACACGATTAAGTTGCGCAAAAAATGTGAAGGACTTCGTCTATTTGGGAACCAGCATTAACACCAAAAATAATGTCAGCACTGAAATCCAACGAGGAATCACTCTTGCCAATAAATGCTACTTGGAAGTAAGTAGGCAATTGAAAAGTAAAGTCCTCTCTCGACGAATCAATATCACACTTTACAGAACACTCATCGTTGCAGTCCTCATGTACGGCGCAGAAGCATGGACTATATCAAAAGCAGATGAGATGACGCTTGGAGTATTCGAGAGCAAAGTTCTTCGGAGGATTTATGGACCTTTGCGCGTTGGCGAATATCGACGGAGATTTAAAAATAGGCTGTACGAGCTCTACGCAGACATCGACATTGTTCAGCGAATAGAGATCCAGCGGCTCCGCTGGGCAGGTCATGTCTTGAGAATGGATGAAACTGCTCTGGCCAAGAAAGTACTTCTGTCCAGCGTTGCCGTTTGGGCCACTAAAGTGGCAATTTGAAACTTTTTTAAAGCCAGACCACCTGAACCCAACTTTTTGAAAATGTGCAATATTTGAACCTTTTTAAAAATTCGGGCCACTTTTGGTCCTTTTTTACTTTCAAAACTATAATTATTAAATAATTTTTAGTTTTTTCTTAAATATAAGTACAAAAAACCTCTTTGTTACTATTTTACTTTGCATTGACAATTCTCCGTTTCGAAAGTTTCTTTATCGAATTTGTTTGCCAACACTACCCTTGAATACTTTGAAATTTGGGCTGTTCGTTAAGATAATGAAAACGCACGGAGCAGCCCAGACACACACAAACACATATAGCGTTCGTTGGTCCGTAGGAAAGTGCAAGAAACGTAGGAATTTTACCACAATTTACATTCCTTGCACTCATATTCGCTCTTTTTTGGTAAAATTCTTGCACTTTCCTACGGCTCAACGAACGCTATAACAGTTTTTTTTTTTTAATTCCTTGCCTTTCTCGGGTTATTCCGTCTGCTCAACGAACGATCATATTAACGCTGCGTTAGTGTAGATATTTTAAATTCCATTTTCTTTAAGCATTAAATAAACCACAAAAATATATAAAAATGTGTTTTAGCTAAAAAAAAAAAATTGGGGCCACTTTTTTTAATTTTTTGGGCCACCTTTTGAAATTTTTGAGCGGCAACACTGCTTCTGTCGAAACCCGCTGAGCGCAGAAGAAAAGGGAGACCTCCACTGCGTTGGGAAGATCAGGTGGACAGTGATGCTGGCTCCCTAGTTATTCCCAAATGGCGCTACGCTGCACGAAACAGAAATAGCTGGCGTGCTATGTTGGACTTGGCCGAAATCGTCTAGACGGTTACGTGCCATTTAAGTAAGTAGTATGAGGCATTTAAACAATACAGAAGGCCTTATTATCAGCAATTATCTCAGCCATATTTTCCATGGCGAATAAGCCTTATTATAAGGTATACATACATACATCACATAAGTCCTTATTATCATGAATATCACTAATTTTCTAAGCCTTACTCGTGTTGCGGATAAGGCTTGGGAATAAGGGTTCTTCTCAGAGAGAGAGAGAGAGAGTAGTCCTTGCAGCCTGATGACCTCAACACAGGAAAACCAGCCATATTTCAAGCCTCTGTCTATACCACTTTTGGTCGATTAGAATGTTCAGGCATTAAGCTTTTAAATCTTCTGGAATAAGACTTAGGTTTTTTGGAGGGTATGTACATATGTGCCTTTTCTGTATGTGCGCATGATTTAAACGCTTCTCATGTGCAAAAGTTGGCAAACAAAGTGTGGAGCACATTCACATACATACGAGTAAGAGGCAGCAGTGCACCAACAAAAGCATTTAGTTTAGCTTGAAATACTAAAATTCGTTCGATGGCTTGTATGAGTATGTAAGTGTGTTTGTAACTTAGGGAGGTGTTCTGTGGGTGTCCAATAACTCCATTCAAATGTATGTACATATGTACTCCAACTCTCGTAGTTCTGTTATGATGCTGTGTGGGCTATTAGTTTTGTTGCTGTAGCTTTTATTGTTGCATTCTGTGTATGTGAGCGAGTGTATGCTAATGATTTATTAGCAACAAAAATAGATTTAAGCAATTTAAATTAAGTTATTCGACCATAAAGCGAGTGCCATGCCAACGTTCTGATGATGTGGTCATATGCCACATGGCCGGCCATTCGGACATCCCATACGGTGCAGTGAAATAACGCCCGTGGAATTAACGCCCGCGGGCGTTATTTCCCAAAAAAGGAAATAACACCCGCGGGCGTTTTTTCCTTTCTTGAAAAAGAAATAGCGCCTGCGAATAAAACGAAATTAAACCCGTGGGCTTTATTTCCATTCAGAAAGGGAAAGAACGCCCGCGCGCCCTATTCGGCGATGTGGGCTATATTTCTCTTTCGAAAGGGCAATTAACCCCCCAGACGGGGTTTTCTTTAAATATGGTGTATTAGTGGGAAAAGCGCCACAGGCGAAAAATTGGAATAAAAAAACAAATAACACACAACAACATGCTTTGACTCTCGCAAAATTTGTCCGCCGTTTCTTCATAGTCAGAACAATCCATTTCGGATAAATCATTGTCTTCTGTGTCACATGTCTTATTTTCGGGATTACTCATATGATTCGCCTGCGGCGCTTTTTCCAATACTAATACACCATATTTAAAAAAACGAAAAATGCAATTAAAAATCGCGCGATTTTTTATTCCAATTTTTCGCCTGTGGCGCTTTTCCCACTAATACACCATATTTAAAGAAAACCCCGTCTGGGGGGTTAATTGCCCTTTCGAAAGAGAAATAAAGCCCACATCGCCGAATAGGGCGCGCGGGCGTTCTTTCCCTTTCTGAATGGAAATAAAGCCCACGGGTTTAATTTCGTTTTATTCGCAGGCGTTATTTCTTTTTCAAGGAAGGAAAAAACGCCCGCGGGCGTTATTTCCTTTTTTTTGGGAAATAGCGCCCGCGGGCGTTAATTCCACGGGCGTTATTTTACTGCACCATCCCATACCAAGCCAAGTTTATGAAACCAAAGGTATGAAGTTGTGAAGTTAAAACTGCAGCTGAAGCTTGTTGCTTAAGAGAGTGTGTCGTCTGTTTGAGCTTTTGATGTGCCGGCTGGCTGACTGAGATTGTGGTTAAGCACACAATGTTGGTGGTCGGTTTCACATTTGTATATGGATATGTAAGTATGTACATTGGTGTGGCCATTTTGGCAAATTCCTTCGATCTCGCGCGGACTGAAAAAGTTTCCTCTTTAACTCAAAAATAAGCCACAAAAATTTGAAGCTGATTGGAGTTCATTTGATGGATTCGCGTGAATCCATCCTGAATCCATCAAATGAACTCCGATCAACTTCAAATTTTTGTAGCTTATTTTTGAGCTGAAAAGGAAACTTTTTCAGCCCGGTAATCATGGAGATCGGTATCTTGAAAAGTGCTCATACTAATGGCGGCCACTCTAATGTACATACATATGTATGTGTATTGGCGGCGAGCAAGGAAGTTCCTGTAGTGCTTGTGAACCGTCCAGTACCCGTTGTGGAAAGTTGGTGTTGCCGATGCTGTTGTGGTTTGGCAACGATGAACTGAAGCGAAAGCAAAGCGACAGAGTCCATTTGAGTTTCAAACATTGAAGCTCAAAAGTTGCATGGTTTAGGTAATGTGGTACGATTCTCTGTACTGCATAGCATACATACATAACATTTGCAGTTTATAGTTTCGGTTGCTGGAAATCATGAAACAAGTAAAACAGTTAAGTTCAGTTTGTGCTTCCAGTATTTGAAGTTTAAATCAGGCTTCTACATATGTAACTCATACGTCTATGAGATTTACTACACAAAAATATTTCATGTTCTTAGCGGCTTAAACAGAGAAGTTAGTATACGCTGAAATTCCTATATCTGAATGGATGTACGGGAGTTACCTATGTATATCGTCGCTATAGAAGAAAAAAGACGCAAACTGTTTTGTTGAGGAAGAAAGACGCAAACTTTCTTTCTTTCAAAGAAAGACGCATTAAAAATATTTTTCGAAAGAAACACTCTTTATTTTTTTTGCTAACGAAGAAAGACGCTTTATTTTTTTTACTATAAAGAAAGACGCATTTAAATATTTTTTAGGAAATAAAGGCGTATTCGGTTTTTTATTTTTCTTTGTTAGTATTAATGCTGATGCGTCTTTCTTCGCAGTTAATAATGCTAATGCATCTTTCTTCGTCGAAATATTTTATAATGCGTCTCTGTTCGTTTAAATATTTTTTAATGCGTCTATCTTCATCGACATGTTTTGTAAAGCTTCTTTCTTTTACAACATATTTTTAATGCGCCTTTTTTCGTCGACAAATTACTGACATGCGTCTTTTTTCTTCCGGAGCGACGATATCTTATACTGGTCTAAATTAGAAGGCTGCACGAATGGATTCGAAACGGTCAACAAAATATTCGCGGCCGTCCAATTACAGTACCTACTTGTTTCTGTCGTTTTAGAATAAACGCAAGTAGAGCACAACCATAAACAGAACCAATACAATTACTTATTCGTAGCGACAATTACATGACCTTAAAAAGGTTCTGCAAATAGTGTACACTACTTGCGAATACTTCGAATATAATCGAAATATATGTATGTATGTACATACATATTTTCATAAACACACATCCAGACGTTGTGTTCAGCAAAATTACGCTGCTAGTGTGAGTGTGTGTATGTGCCCTGCAGCGAAATCAACTACACTCTTAGAAAAAAGCATGTAAATTTACATAAATTAAGCCAGCAAAAAAGTTGCCTCGCTTAATTATTGCGAATTTACACACATTTGTATATTTACTATCTGAACGCGTATAGCTTTTACTAACCACATGCGTAAAGGCTACTGTTCAAAATTCGTAACATTTTACAAACATTTTTGTAAATTTTCTTATCATATGCGTAAATATTACTGCTCCAAATGCGTAAAATTTACAATGGTTTTAATGAACTTAATTATTATATGCGCAATGCTCAATACTGCTTTGTCCCTGTAGCCCACTTCCCCAAATTTGCACATTATTTTTTAACATATTTATTATAAAATATTAAAATTAATTTTATTATAGCTTATTATAACCAACAAATAAATTTAATCTACGCACTTAAATAATTATTTTCACACACGCACGCCGCCGATTGTCAAACACGAATGAACACGACGCGTCAGGATGGTGTCGATGGGAAGAGATTACTAGGTGTTTGTTGTAAATTTACACACTTTTTTGTAAGCTTATACACTTTGTTGGCAATTTCGCGAACTATATGTGTTTTTACAGCATAAATGTTCGTAACATTGTAGCATTGCTGTGTAAAGCAAGAAATTACATTTTAAATGCGTGATTATGCAATAAAATTGTAATATTACACAAAAAAATACTAGCATTTAGCTAGCATTTTTACATGCTGTTTTTAGAGTGTAGTTGTAATCTAATTGACAACTAGTTGGCCATACATCTCAACTAGTCAGCCATCTATCTTTTTTCCATATTAGCAACTGGTATTTTTAAAACGGTGTTGACCTAGGAAATGGTAATTGTCAGTATCCACACCAGAGTCATACCACTTGACTGACTAGTCAGTATCCACACCAGCATCATACCAATTTGCTGACTAGTCAGTGTAGATATCAGAACTATACCAGTTGACTGACTAGTTTTACATGCCACTCCAATGAAAATAAAAACTGCAAAATAAAGTTTCTACTCTGAAAAAAATAACGTTCTAAATACTAAGACTTTTGCCGTTAAATGAACAACTTTCCGCAGTTGAAATGTGCCCAACAACGCTCCGTTGTTGTTTCAAAGATGCGAGCGTTTTTGATTTAAATACTTTTCGTATTTAAGTTAACAACGGAAACTGTTAAATGAAATACTTTTACATTTAAGTTAACAGTTTTTACTTTTAAATTAACAGCAAAAATTTTTTGTCCAAATGCGAGCACTGTTGATTCAAATACTGTTCGTATTTAAGCTAACAACTTTTGCTTTTGGATTAACCGCAAAAGTTTTTGGTCCAAAAACGGGCACCATTAAAGCAAATACTTACGCATTTAAGTTAATCTGAAAAAAATTGTAAACAATAGTATTTTTTTTTTAATATAATAGATATTATTTTATTTAGTTTTTTTTATATAATATATGTTTACATAGTAATATTAATACTAAGGCCCGGTTTCACCAAACAAACTTTTTCCATTCAGTGATGGTCGTTTGATGCATCATTTGAACAACACGATGTGTGGAAAGAGACACGGCCACAAAGGTTTGCATCACATTTTCACACCGCCAATTAAAGATTATGGAAACTTGTAGGCAGTAGTGGCACAAATATCCATCAATCCTGCACCTCAAATGATATATCAAATGACAATCACTGTCTGTAGGGCTTTTTACACACACAAACACATAAACACAACTGATTTTATTTTATTTTTTCATAACACATTCTTTATATTAACTTACATTATTTTCCGACCGCCAGATTTGTAGGTTTCTGCGCAATCATCGCCGACAAGTTTTACCTCGATTGCTCGCTATCGGAAAATGGGATAATCAAACATATCTAATCTGAAAATATAAAATATATGTATGTATTTTTAAACGTACAAATGTACATATAATATTAATATATTATAATAATATATAAATACTATTATTGTGACTTACCTTTATTTGTATTTATATATTGCATATACATATGTATATGTATGTATATATTTTTCCCGAAAATTTAAGTTTGACAAAAATTTTTTTTATTTTTTATTTACTTCAAAATTTTTCAACAGCAAGGGAGTTTTTGAATCAAAAACTCCCGTCTTTGAATTAACTATGGGAAGTTGTTGAATCAACAACTTTGCCGTTAAAGCAAATACTTTTGCTGTTGAATCAAAGACGGAGGTTCAACAGCGGAAAGTTGTTGATTTAACTACGGGTATTTTTTTCAGAGTAATACATTTATTTAGTTATTAGAGTATGATATTTAAATTAAAGAGTTCAGGCACATTAGATTGTGATCTTGCATATTAAATACATATTTAGGAAAATTAACATTAATATTGTGAATAAGTAACACGTTGACCATTCTAAGCTTGACATTTATATGGATGATTTTCTGACTTTATAATATATATTAACATCTCAAACTATGTTATATTTGTGGCATTCACCTGATTTAATGATCTAACAATTTGCAACCAACTAAAGCTACAAGGGGCCTACTACGCAGGGTTCGAATACTACAACAACAATAAAGAAGTTGCTTTACTTTTACTGCATACGTGTTCATTGCAACCTCCAGAAACCCCGGATACATTCGTTTTTAATTTAAAACCCTTTTTTTTAGCAAAACTTCTTGTTTCATAACTAATCTCAATTTGTCCCCTATGAATCTAGTTGGACAACTCCCATATTTTATCTAGTCAGTTAACTGGTAGGTTGGCTGACTAGTTTGGACTTTCGCTGCAGGGTGCATATGCATACACACTAGTGTGGGTCGATTGGTAGGGGCCAAAAAAAAAATTAATGGACACATCGCAATTATAAAAATTTGGGTAATTTCAAGCTTTTTTGCCCAAGAAACCATATGTCTAAAATAAATTTCGAACCAGAGCTTTTTACGATCTACATATTTCCAACTGTTCTATATATTTTAAAATAACTCGGTAACCAATACTTCGATTCTTTTGATTTTTTCGGCATTATTTAGGAAACTTATTTGGCATATTGAGGTGGTTTTATGAAGGAAATAAAGTTCTCCTGAAATTCGCGGAACAACCCGATTTGGAATATAATACGGAAATCTATACCTAAAATTTTTATACTCAGCTGTACTAGTACACAGAGTATTATAGTTTTGATTTCCTAACGGTGGGTTGTAACAGAATGAAATAATCGAGATAGATATAGACTTATATATATCAAAATGATCAGGGTGAAAAGAGAAATCGATTGAGCCATGTCCGTCCGTCTGTCCGTCTGTGAGCACGATAACTCGCGAAAAAATTGAGATATTTTGATGAAATTTGAAATGTAAGTTGGTATCAAGACAGGAACGGATGGTATTGAAAATGGGCGAAATCGGACCGTGACCACGCCCACCTCCCCTATATAGTAACAAGTAAGGAAGCCTAAGTTCGAGTGGAATCGAACATTAGATACTCAGCTGTATGCTTTCATTGTTTGTTTGCGTTTGTTCGATATAGGGTGTATTTTATATGACACAAGTGCTGCATAAACAGGGCGCAGCCACGCCCATTTTCAAAATTTGTATCAATCATCCAAATAAGCATATAAATATTATTGTTAGTGCAAAATTGCATCCCTCTATGACTTTTAGTTACAAAAACTTCACGTTACAAATTCCAAAAGGGTGTTCCAGAAATATCTTTGTTAAAAAGTAGGCGTGGTCATAAACCGATTTCAATACATTTTTGCGTGTCTATTAACACATGTTATAAAAGTGTATAAACCAAGTTTCGTCATAATATCTCAGTTATTTGTCGAGTAATAGGCACGTAGATTCCTTTGTATAAAAAGAGGCGGTGCCACGCCCATTTTCCAAACTTTTTTATATTTTGTTTCCGGTCTATTGTAGAACTCATGTCACAAAATTTCAGTGATAGATCTTTATATTTGACAGAGAGATCGCTTAAAATGTTTTTATTAGGTCACTTTATAAAACCCATATATAAAAGTGGGCGTGGTCGTCAACCGATTTTGGAAATCTTTCGTCCACACATTTGGCTAAGTAAATATATCACGCGTACCAAATTTCATCGATATATCTTTAACGGTTTATGAGTTATGGCTTATAAAACTTTCAATATTTGCCCCTTAATAAGTGGGCGTGGCACCGCCCATTTTCCAAAATTTTTATATTTTTTGTTTTATGTCCCTAGTTGGTCTCCTGCCACAAAATTTCAGTGATAGATCTTTATATTTGACAGAGATATCGCTTAAAATGTTTTTATTAGGCCCCTTTATAGTTCCCATATATCAAAGTGGGCGTGGCCGTCAACCGATTTTGATAATTTTTCGCCAAAACATTTGTCTAGGTAAGCAAATTACGCATACCAAATTTCATCGATATATCTTCAACGGTTTCTGAGTTATGACATATAAAACTTTCAATGTTTGACCCTTAATAAGTGGGCGTGGCACCGCCCATTTTCCAAAACTTAATCAAATTTCTTCATAACGGCCTGAGCTCAATACGTGGGTAAAATTTTATCACTCTAGCTATATTAGTGGCTGAGATACCAAATTTCCGATTTTTTCTATATAGGAAAAGTGGGCGTGGTCATGGTCCGATTTCGCCCATTTTCAATACCAACCGTCCCAGTCTCGATACCAACTTGCATTTCAAATTTCATCAAAATATCTCAATTTTTACGCGAGTTATCGTGCGTACGGACGGACGGACGGACGGACGGACGGACGGACGGACGGACGGACGGACGGACGGACGGACGGACGGACGGACGGACGGACATGGCTCAATCGATTTCTCTTTTCACCCTGATCATTTTGATATATATAAGTCCATATCTATCTCGATTATTTCATTATGTTACAATCCACCGTTATGAAATCAAAATTATAATACTCTGTGTACTAGTACAGCTGAGTATAAAAAGAAAGGTTTGCCAAAACTAAACTTGTAAATTTTCAAAGTAGTTAATAAAAGTTTTTATGCATACAATTTATCAAGTCCACCAAATAACCAACGGCGTGCTAATCTATTGTCTATTCAAAATTCAAAAAATGCAAAAAACAAAAAATCTTTTTTCAAAACCAATTATTATCAACACTCTAAGCGACATCAATTATCACAATCTATTGAATAAAAAGGAACCAAAAAAATGCCGTAAGTGACTTCATAAACAGAGTTATTATGCATGCATGCATATCGTATATCGGGCTATCAGCTATTGCGCCTAAAACTATGCAAAGCAAATTCTTTTTTGTTTGATACTGCATATCATTAATTCGAAAAGTTGGCAGTTCATTGTTGCACAGAAACGCCCCAAAACTACGATAAATAAAGTGCAAATTGTATGCAGACATATACATACATATACATATAAATGTATGTAAGCATAGACTGCAAAAAAACAACAACAAAAATATAATGCAACTTTTGTAAATGCTTTTCCGTGCAGCGCTGCTTACATAACATTTACATACATACATACATATGTATATGCAACAGCAAATAACTATCTTGCCAGTTAACAAATATAAAAATAAACAAACATAAATGAACAGTGTCCGATTTGTTAAGGTTCCATTGAACTGTAATCGCGAGTGGCCGGTTGGCCGTAGGCGAACATCCGTTTAATGTTGCCGATAATATTGCGCGCGCAAAAGCAACAAAAAGAACAACGCAAAGCAAAAAATTAAACATTTAAAAAGTTGGCATCGATAACAATACAGCACTTGCATACATACGCACAACAAAAGCAAACAATGTGCCAGCAATGAGAGAGAAAAAAGCGCGCAAAGGTGCAAATGAATGGCAACAATGAAAATGGCGCCTGGCCAGATGTCGCCGCACGGCCGCTTCTGCCACCATTGCTGCATGGAGAGGCTGAGGCCGTGCGCTGCATGTATTGGCAGATTGGCGGATTGGCGAATTGGTGGCGAAGTGCGCGGCTATTGATTTATGCGTTTTAATTTAAAATTTCCGCTTTACTTAACTCGCGCCATAATGGCCATTTTTAACTTCGTCCAACACACACACATGGCACAGAGTGCAATTCGATTTAAGCAAAAAAAAAAAATAAAAAAAACAAGTTAAAATGTAAATATGCATATGTGTAGATATGTACGTACGTACGTATGTATGTAAAAAAAGAAGTTTGGCAACAAAGCAGGAAAACAAAATATTCGTCGCTTTTCCGAGCGCTCAAAGCGAAAGCAATTGTTTTTTGTTGTTATTTTCCCTTTTCCTCTGCATACATATCGCACCCTAAATCATAAAGGGGCACAACTCAAAATTTTTCGAAATCGAGTTTTTTTCATAAACGGGTATACGGAACATATCTCTGGAGATTGCCAAAAAAACTTTTGAATAACTATCTCTTTCGACCGAAAAATAACCATTATACCTGGCCCATTGCCATACGATTGCTTGTAATGAAAAAAAGTTTTTTGGCTCTCCTGAAAATTTTTGAATTTTGAGTTGTGCCCCTTTATGATTTAGGGTGCGATATGTATATGTAAATATACAACATACCGCTATTTTATACACAATCATTTAATAAATTTAAAGTTTTACTCATTGCCATTTTCTCTCTCTCTCTCTCTCCTCCACAGATTGGGTCCAATGTCGGCCGCACATCAGCAACAGATGGCGCAAAGTATGTCAACGGGCAACAATACGCTCGGCCACGGCGGCATCGATCGAGTGGGTGGCGGCGGCGTTGGCGTCGGTGGTCGCGATGGCATGGGTCCGGGTGCCATGAATGCGCCCGGTGGACCACATTGTCAGATGAGCGGCTCACAGCCATTGGTTATGCCCGGCTTCCCATTGCGTAACTCACATTCAGCGCATACACCGCACTACTCACCATATTCACCATCCAGGTAAGTTGGATTATAGTGGGTTAATGCTAAAATGTTGGTATGTGTTTGTAATGTAAAAGCCCATCTCCACATAACTTCATTCACCAGAGAAACATGTAGCAAAACATCTCGCTCAATAACCCGTCTCCACGTGGCTAATTGTGATTCAGTTTGACATTTCTCTTTCTTGTTCTTCTTAAATGTTTGTATGTTTGCTTATTTTTGCGTCTTTGTTTTGGTATGTGTGAGATTTCGATAGATTTTCGATACAAAATTAGAGAAGACATCGATATCATCGAGGTTGGCAAGATTATTCAGAATGAAACAGTGTTTCAATCTTCACTCGCTCTCAGAAATTTGTATGGAAATTGGCGAGTTTCGGCACTGGTTTCCGTGTCGAAACAAGATTGAGAGAGAAAATGCAGAAAAAAAGAGCGAAACACGTTATGTGGAGACATGGTATAAGAGAATATCAGCAATAAGTAAGAATATTACAGGACTTTTTAACACGTTTTTATTAGCTTCACTTGTATGTATATACTATATAACTATGTAAAGATTGCATACTTTTAGGTGAAAAACTGTGTGTATTCATGAATTGTTTCGCTTTACTTTTTATGAGTTTTCTGTTGCGGCTTAAAATCAACCTTCTGCAAATATTTATGTACATGTTTTTGCTGTTTTTTATGAGGGACATTTTTTAAAATAAAATAAGTAAAAGCCGCATTCGTTTGGGCAAGAGTTAGAGACTTGCGAAAAAACAGCCACTGGTATAACAAGTGAAAATTATACGACCGTTCGTTAAAGTAAAGGAATTTGAAAAAAAGGTGTGTTAATTTGATGAGATGGTTTAAAAATTTTGTCGGTAGATGTACCCCCCCCCCTGATCTAGCCAAGACTCAACCCAACACCGTTCGTTAAAGTACGGAATTGGAAAAATTTTCTAACGTACGGTATTCAAAGATAGTTTCGAAATCGCGGAGACATCTATCGACAAAAAATTTAAACCATTTCATTCATTCACAATAGAAAAAATTGGCATAATCAGTAAAAGCCGTATTCGTTTGGGCAAGAGTTAGACACTTGCGAAAAAAACAACCACTGGTATAAAAACAAGTGAAAATTATACGACCGTTCGTTAAAGTAAAGGAATTGGAAAAAAAGGTGTGTTTATTTCATGAAATTTCTTCAAATATTTATCGATAGATGTCTTCCCTATCTTCGAATCTAGCCAAGACTCAACCTAACACCGTTAGTTAAAGTACGGTATTGTGTTGAATATTGGCTAAATTCGAAGATGGGGGTGACATCTATTGACAAAAATTTTAAACCATTTCACTTATTCACAATAGAAAAAATTGGCATAATCAGTAAAGATCAGTTTAATGAGTAACTGGCATACTCTCTAAAGGTCTCTTAAAGTCTCTAACATTTTGCATGGAAACTGTAAGCCAAGAGAGCAGAATCCAGTATAAGCGGGCAGCGAAGTGCCCAAAAAAACACACCTAAAGTAAAAACAAGTGATAGACGTCAACTGTAGTCCACCTTGGACTCAACTTGAAAGTATACTTCCGAGTCTAATTCATTGGATGCAATTCTTCACAATATGACTTGCCAAGAAACATTCAACTGAATTGGCATTGGCAACACTTGTGTGAACTGTCAGCAAAACGACAAAGGGTAGAACAAGATCAACAATATTTGCCATTTAAATTAAAGCCTTCACAATTTAATTTCATTGTCATGAAAACAATAGGACGGCAATTTAATTTGGCAGTACTCCGATTCGACTTTTGTATCACTATATGAGCAAAAATCAGCTAGAAGAGATACATATTAAGTCATTAATTTTTTTTCATGGCTGCTTCGCTGCCGATTTTAAGCACGAAGCCCCTTAACACGTTTTTTGTATAAACTGAAAATGTTCTCGTATACTGCCATAATCTCATCTAAATATCAAAGAGAAGTGAGAAAACGAAAACAAAAACAAAACCAAATTATAGAGAATTAGTAACAATAAAAGAATCATAAAAATTACAAAACCCAAACAAAGACACATTGCGAATGGTTCAGTCCAACTCAAGCCATTTACATACATTTGTAAGTTTTGTGGTGCTTGTGCACCGTTTTATGTTGCAACAACAGCAGCAATTGTTCCTACATATTATTACCTTATTTATCGTTGGTTTTCGCATCCTTCGCTTAGCTATTGTCGCATCGCGATATCGCACTCTGCTGCAAATCATCATTAAATTCATTTGTTTGCAACGCGATTTTATTGCTAGTGTGCTTGAGCATTGAATGCGCGGATTCCAGTAACACTTCGAAAGCATTCAGAAAGACAGTTGAAGTTATTAAGATATCAGTTCGACTCTTCTTCGACTATTATGCTTCTTGCGCCTCGTTGCACTATTTCTATTTCTATATTAAAAGGCTGTACGAAAATGTTGTTGGATGTTTTCTTAGTGTGATGCTTTTGACGTTGAAGTTGCCATTGCCATATGACTAAATTTATAAAGCGTATATTATTGGATTGGTTTATGCTGCGATTAGACGTATGTGGATGTTTTGCAAAAGTTCCACTATCCAAATATAACGGTCGTGTTTTATCTATAAGCAACTGATGTATACAAAAAAATCCACAAAATATTCGCACTTGCAAATAGGTGCAAGGGATTGATGCAGCGTGAGTGTGTTGCAAGTTAAGTATGTCATTTGCAGCATGTTGCACGTTCCACGTTTAATGTATTTTTATGCTGATTATGCTTATTGCAATGGCTTAGCCGAATGCATGGCATCAGTAACGATCCAAGTAAGCTTTGCTTTGTTACACAATTGACATTTTTCTTTTTCCGTCTTCTTCTTCTCTTCCTACATAGATACGCCGTTCCTCTATTATGCCACATGACAAGTTTTCTCTGCACCTTCTTCAATCCCTCATTCATTCATATTTCGCTTGTAAATTTTTGCTCTACAAACAAATCTGTCTTATTGAACTATTGAACCAAATCCATTTGGGCGTGCTGGTGTATAAATAAATCCGCATACTCGTATCCAGCCACAAACTAAGGTGTCAAGTGTTGCAATCGTTCGAGTGTGATGCGAGTTTCCGTTTTTTTTTTAAATTTTTCATTTACCTGTGAGCAGAGCTGGGCGATAAGGATTACGATTACAAGATGATTACGATTACAGTAATCGTAATCTTAGAAATTTTGAAATTACGATTACTGTAATCGTAATCGTCGTTACAAAAATTACGATTACTGTAATCGTAATCGTAAAAAACTTGAAATTACGATTACTGTTCTCGTTTTCTGGGATTACAATGTGTAAAAACAGTGATATACTTGCCCAACATAATTTTCCAAGAAATAATAATAATTTTTTCATACATGCATACATATGTGTTTATTTCTCACACATTAAGTAAAAAGGTAAAACTGGGATGTGTATTAAGAAGAGAGAAAATTAGCGGAAATAATAAAGATACAAAATTAAGACTGCTGTTTGGATAATTTACATTCAATAATATTCAATATTAGACTTAAGCAGAACTAATTTTTTCAAAAGAAACAAAGTGCATGGCGTCGAGGACTGTTTATAATGCCCGCCAACGAAAATAGCCTTTCCACAGGTGCTGACGATGTAAGCGGGGTGCTGAATCTTAAAGATGCTTTCTTTATCAGAGGATATCTTTTAAAACAGCCATGGCTACTATCAGCATCGTTCAAATATTTAAAAAATTATTCTCCTATAATGTTTGAGCCACTACCACTTCAGGTAAATCAGTGTTTTCTAAAGGTATTTTGAGTTTTAGATAAAATATATATTAAGTTTTTAGCACTTCTTTCAGAGCCAAGCATTTTTCCTCCCTACACCGTTTAGTATCAAAAAGCAATTTTAATAATTTTTTACATGTAATTCTTAAATTTTGTAATTTAAGATTACAGAAAATAAGGATTACTGTAATCGTAATCGTCAAAAACTTGAAATTACAATTACTGTAATCGTAATCGTCGTTACAAAAATTACGATTACTGTAATCGTAATCGTCAAAAACTTGAAATTACAATTACTGTAATCGTAATCGTCGTTACAAAAATTACGATTACTGTAATCGTAATCGTCAAAAACTTGAAATTACAATTACTGTAATCGTAATCCTATGTGTAATCGATTGCACATGTAATCCTTATCGCCCAGCTCTGCCTGTGAGGAATATTTCGCGCTGCTACAGCGATTGGTTTTAGATTGATTCAAACGAAAGTGTTTACTTCTCTTTTGGGGTTTGCTCTTAATTGCTTCCTCGAAGGCTAAGGAAAAGGGGAATGCTATAAAGTCTCAACAGATGGTGCTGCAGCATGAACCCCAAATTATCTTCTACATATGCACTAAGATAGAAAGATATCTAATAAAATTAAAGTCTCACAAACCGCAGATCCTCTTTTTTTTTTTTTTGCTTCATTAATTGACACTCTACAGGGTGCTCATCGTCCAGTCCACATGTACAGCGCAGAAGCATGGACAATGACAAAATCATATGAGGTAGCAGTTGGAGTATTCGAGAGAAAAGTCCTCCGGAAGATTTATAGGTAAAACATTTACATCCGACTTCAGCAAGCGTACCAATATTTCTGCTCAATTGTTGAATCGATTTTTCAATCTGTTTTTTCTTCTCCTCTGCCTCTTCTGAACGCCTGCTGTTCGCCATTAAAAGCTTTACTTACCTTCCGTTCCATATGCAATAAACTATGAACATCAATTAAGGAGTGAACTAGAAAGTGCAGAACCCTTGTTGCATTTTACTTTTAATCACATGAGTTGGCAGTGCCGCTCAGCAAAGCATTGCACATTGGCACATTAATTGCCACCGTTGTCACCAACCCAACGAACAATTAAGTGTCCCACTCTCTAGGTACCTACCCACATACGCACATAGTTGTATGTATGACTTATTTCAGTCATGCCATGCTGTGGCGCAGCAACAACAACAACAATATACACATTCCACCCAAGTGACAGACAACGACGACTTATCAAACGCATTCAACGTTTCACCTTGCAGCGTCAACACTCTTATATAAATATGTATGTATGCATGTATGTGCGTACTGCGAGTATTATGACATAGCGAGAAATGATTTTTCTCGAGTCCATCTCGATCTCGAAACGAGTCCGAGAAATTATATTCTCCTTCTCGAATTCATCTAGAGTTCGTGTTCATCTCCTGTTATAGAACAGAAGCAAGAAACTGTTAGTTACTTGTTTTTGTTGTGCTCATTATTTTTGGAATTCTCCTAAAAACATCTATTAGTGACTTTAATCCATTTTTTCCTATCTTGTTCCTTAGTACTTTAAAATAAACAAAAATATAACCAAGTAACTTTAAATGTACTGATGGGTTAAAATGAGTCCACGACAAAACCAAGTAACTCTTCTATGATAGAACAGAAACATATATCTTTTGCTTTTACATTACAACAAGTTACATACATTCTTTTTTCTAACACAGAAAAAAATATGTACTTGTGTAAAGAAATACAAATATTCTGACACGTATTAGCCGTTGCGAAAAACTTTTCATATAATACCAATACTAAAAGAATTTGATTCGTCATTTTCGTTATTCTCATCATTTAAAAAGGATGCAGTGATATCGTCTAATAGTGATATATTGGAACTGCATTTTTAAGTTGATTATATTTGACGAAGATAAGAACAGCTACGCAAATCCTTAATTTCCTACGAATTAAAAAAAACTGGTTACTTGCTTCTTTTCTATAACAGGAGTTATTGGGAAGGAATGTTGAAAGACTTCCATTTTGCTTTAATAAACAACTTCTCCATGGGGTGTCGATATATCCCGCTCGTGCTCTGCGAGGAGGTAGAGTTGTGAAAATTTAAAACAGATCCACAAATGGAGCGGGAAACTTGTTTGCCTTCACGGCCTTTTGTAAAAAAGCTCCAAACCTATTTTCCTTTATTGTCACTCATTTTAACAAAAAAAAAAACAAAACGCAAACAATATATTTTTCCAACATTTTTGCTGGGTTCAAAAATCGATTATTCGATTTTAACAAGTTATTCGAATAATCGTGGAGCTGCGATTATTCGAATAATCGGAAGAAGTCAACTATTCGAATAATGAAATTCGATTGGCAATCGTACAAAAATTGAAAATCGAATATTCGAATAATCGATTAATCGAATTATTCGAATAGATTTGAGAGCTCTAATAAATATGTATGTATGCATGCATGTGTGTACTGCGAGTATTATCCCTGCAGGGAACTCAATAACTAGTGAGCCAAATTTCTAGTTCCGAACTAGCGAAAAGGTGTCAAAAGGGAACTAGATCAATTGTAGTTAGATCCTCACCAGTTCAGAAGGAGTGAATTGAGTGACTATTATAAGACACACTTTGATTTGTATGCAATTTGGAAATGACAAAAATTCTATGAAAAATTTTCGTTCGTTCAATTGCCGTCGGCTTTGCACATTTCTGCAATTCTCAGATGTTTAGTGAAGCATTTTATATAAAGAGTTTTCTATTTCCATCTTGTATGAAATGAAATGTTCCCCTAATTATGCTTTTCCGATCCCTCAGGCTTATTTTTAATTTTTTTTTTTTATTTTATTACTTTTTAAATATTATTGCAATTTTTTATTAAACAAATAAATAAAAAATATTAGTTAAAGAAAAAAATTTAAAAAAAAAAAATATCATCCACATTGACACCGACAGGATTCGAACCCGCGCCCCTAAGACTGAAAGGCACATGCGTTACCCAGTCGGCCATCGCGCCACTTGCATGAAGTGTGTCAAATGCTGCACTTAAGCGACAGATGTAAAACTGTAGAATTTATAGGTACTTTTAGCTAGTTCAGAACTATCGAAATTGTGCCAATAAACGAACTAGTGTAAACTGTAGAATTTGGTACTTGTTCGGAACTATCGAAAATGTAGTGCAGAGAGTGACAATTGACACCGCCTAGGACATCGCCCGTGTCGAAAAATGCACTAGAAGCGACCTAGTTCGGAACTAGAGATTTTCCCTACAGGGATGTCATAGCGTATGTACACATAGACTAAGCTACTCACTCACTAACGTTGCAGTTTATCATTTTTATCTATTTGCTTTGTAATTTAATGTTAGTTTGTCGTCAAGCAGAGCAGTTGCACGTAAATTGCATAGACTTGGTGCTCGTATGTGGTATGTCTGTGTGATGTGTGATGTGTGAGTGGGTGACTTCAAACTTTCCTTTTACTGTTTTGAACAATTTGCAAATGTTTCATGTCGTATTTGCAACCTTTCGCAACGTTTTGCATGCGTGCGAAGGTAATTTCTTTTTTACGACAGAACGAGAGACAGACTGACACATCAGCTGCATGGAAAGATGCTGTATTTAGGATATGAGGAAAGAGAAAGAGTGTATTTTTTATTTAAGTTCGCGACAAGAAAAACTTCATTCTGTCAGCACGTTAATGCGACATATTATCTTTCGTGCCACTCAACGCCAACCTCGTTGATACTTGCCACCTAACTGGCTCTGGCCGCATGTTGCATTCACCGTCGTGCCATAGTTAGATCGGTTGCCTCTTCTTCGTATGCGCAGTAGCATAAATTAACGCTGCATTGAAATTTCTTCATTATTTGTTGCTGAGCGCTTCAGGCTTGGCTTTGGAAATGTGATGATGATGACGACGGCGGCGGAGATGTTGACGTGTTTGTTTGTTGCACGTTGGTGCAGTTGCTGCTTCAGCTTGTCTTTGCTATTGACATAACGGCAAATTGTTCATTAGCTGGAGACAGTCTTAAGTACTTTATCGCAAACACACACACGCACAGACATGTGTCATCATTATTGACTTCTTTTCAGCGCTTGTCTAAGCCTGCCTGGGTTGGGCTGGGCTTGGGGCTTAGTCGTACGGGGCCCACGCGCTTCACTCAAATTCAAGTCAAGTCTCTGCTGTTGTTTATTCTTTGCAACGCAAATTGCCAAGTTAGCGCAATCGTAACTCAGCATGCAAATACTAAGAACACTTTAATGTGTTGCAGTGCTGCTATATAATATGTAAGTGTTGACAATTTTCATGCGATATATTATTTTTTTTTTTGTATTCATGTATGCAAATTGGTATATTTTTATACTCAGCTGTACTAGTACACAGAGTATTATAGTTTTAATCACATAACGGTGGATTGTAACAGAATGAAATAATCGAGATAGATATAGACTTATATATATCAAAATGATCAGGGTGAAAAGAGAAATCGATTGAGCCATGTCCGTCCGTCCGTCCGTCCGTCCGTCCGTCCGTCCGTCCGTCTGTCCGTCCGTCCGTCCGTCCGTCCGTCTGTAAACACTCTAACTCGCGCAAAAATTGAGATATTTTGATGAAATTTGGAACGCAAGTTGGTATCGAGACTGGGACGGTTGGTATTGAAAATGGGCGAAATCGGACCATGACCACGCCCACTTTTCCTATATAGAAAAAATCGGAAATTTGGTATCTCAGCCACTAATATAGCTAGAGTTTTAAAATTTTACCCACGTATTGAGCTCGGGCCCTTATGAAGAAATTTGATGAAGTTTTGGAAAATGGGCGGTGCCACGCCCACTTATTAAGGGTCAAACATTGAAAGTTTTATATGTCATAACTCAGAAACCGTTGAAGATATATCGATGAAATTTGGTACGCGTAATTTGCTTACATAGACAAATGTTTTGACGAAAAATTATCAAAATCGGTTTACGGCCACGCCCACTTTTATATATGTGTATTATAAAGTGACCTAATAAAACCATTTTAAGCGATATCTCTGTCAAATATAAAGATCTATCATTGAAATTTTGTCGCATGAGTCCAACTATGGACATAAAACAAAAAACACAAAAATTTTGGAATATGGGTGGTGCCACGCCCACTTATTAAGGGGCAGACATTGAAAGTTTTATGAGTCATAACTCAGAAACCGTTGAAGATATATCGATGAAATTCGGTACGCGTAATATAATTACTTAGTCAAATGTTTTGGCGAAAAATTATCAAAATCGGTTGACGGCCACGCCCACTTTTATATATAGGAAATATAAGGGGGCCTAATAAAAACATTTTAAGCGATATCTCTGTCAAATATAAAGATCAATCACTGAGATTTTGTGGCAGGAGTCCAACTATGGACATAAAACAAAAACTACAAAAATTTTGGAAAATGGGCGGTGCCACGCCCACTTATTAAGGAGCGAATATTGAAAGTTTAATAAGCCATAACTCAGAAACCGTTAAAGATATATCGATGAAATCTGGTACGCGTGATATATTTACTTAGCCAAATGTGTGGACGAAAAATTACCAAAATCGGTTGACGACCGCGCCCACTTTTATATATGTGTATTATAAAGTGACCTAATAAAACCATTTTAAGCGATATCTATGTGAAATATAAAGATAATTCATTGAAATTTTGTGACATGAGTTTTACAATAGACCGGAAACAAAAAATAAAAAAGTTTGGAAAATGGGCGTGGCACCGCCTCTTTTTAGACAAAGGGATATATGAGATTTCTTAGCCTTTAACTCGACAAATAATTGAGATATTATGACGAAACTTGGTTTATACACTTTTATAACATGTGTTAATAGACACGCAAAAATGTATTGAAATCGGTTTATGACCACGCCTACTTTTTAACAAAGATATTTCTGGAACACCCTTTTGGAATTTGTAACGTGAAGTCTTTGTAACTAAAAGTCATAGAGGGATGAAATTTTGCACTAACAATAATATTTGTATGCTTATTTGGATGATTGATATAAATTTTGAAAATGGGCGTGGCTGCGCCCTGTTTATGCAGCACTCGTTTCATATAAAATACACCCTATATCGAACAAACGCAAACAAACAATGAAAGCATACAGCTGAGTATCTAATGTTCGATTGCACTCGAACTTAGGCTTCCTTACTTGTTCTCTAACAATTTCTACTAATGCTTGTGACATTCAGCATAAAGTTGGCGCAAATTACTGCTGCCGTTGCGCAGCTAATAGGCGAATTTATCAACGTGGCGCGTTGCTCGCTGGAGCTGTCACTGTCGCCGTAGCTGTGGCTGTGGCAGGCAAATAAGTTATTTTGTGGCATGTTTATTTGTTGTGCGAATGCCACCACCAGCAGCATCCACCATTTGTGAGCTCATGGAAGACGTTGGCCTGCATAAATTTCGAGTTGCCACTTAGCGCAGAGAGCTTAAGCTGCTCACACATTTGTTGCATGGCATGAATGTAAATTTCTTTTTTAGAGGAACACAAACGCGTTTGGCTAGCTTTTTCTTCAAACAGTAAATGCTATTGTGTTTTTTACTTGAAGATGATTTTTTATGCCCGAGCAAAAGGCTTAAGTTAAGTGAAACATCTATGCCAGCAAATTAATGTAAACATACGTAGTACATATACTCGTATTGATGGCAAGGTCCAAGTGAGTGACCCATTTGCCTCTGGCTACCATTGCGCAAACCTGCATTGACTGCCTCCGCTCTAACAGGCAGCTCGGTGCCTGCACGACATATGCGGTGTCACGTGTCCGCCATTATCAGCGACAATTATTACTATTTATGACTGTATTTGGTAGCTTCCTAACTCTCAGTCTTGGTAAATTATGTATTCTGTTTAAACTTTTTTGAGTCTTTTGACAATTTATTAGGACAAGACTTAGCGCTACTCAGAGAGATTTTATTATTAAGGATTTTGCATGCCCCAACTGTTCAATTCAGGACATGACTTAATTAGAAATGCTGAAGGAAAGTAAGTGAAATGGGTTACCAACACTAACATGCATAAGTAGCTAATTTGTCAGGCTTGAAGTGGTTTCACGGTTGTGCATTCTGCGAACTAATTTGTCATCATTAGAATAAAATTATTTAACAGTTCCCGCTTGTTGAATTAGTTATTTCATGTGCACAATTGGATTTCCAAAACATTCAAAATCGCTATGGACTTAATTAAAACACTAATTTCCCTGCAGTAAATTTGTGTCACTGCTGAAGGATCAGTGATGATTCTTTGTTGAATATTCATCACTGTCGTCATAGCTCAGTATATTTTTATTTGTTTTTATTTTTTTTTCTGAGGAAAGCAAACCATTTATATGAAAAATTCAGCAGTCTTTATATGAAAATATTCACTGATGCCTCCTCGTCATAAGTGAATTACATCAGTGATTGATTAAGGATTCATTGCGGATTTTTACTGCAGGGTTGGTAGCATCAGCCGAAACTTTCCGCAACAAATTTGTGCTGTACTTACTCTAAATATTTTAGCAACCTTTATGTATTGATTCCGTAGGTTAGGTTACCCTGACATAGACCACATATGGGCCTTAGTGTTGCCAACAGCGCATTGGAGGCGTTATGTTAAACTGGGAATGCAAGACATTACAAGTTTTAATATCTTGTGTAGTTCCTGATGCGCAATGCCTTCAAGAAACGAGATGTGTGCACAGTGGCGGATTAAAGGTCCAGAGCGCCCTAGGCAGCCACTTTCTCGGCGCCCCTGTACCGACCATAAATGGCCATCATAATACAAATTTTATTAGCAAGCAATGTGTTTTGTTCAACTAACGAAACACGATTTTTACGCGCTCTAGCGTATGTTGTATGATAAGTACACCTTTTAAAAACGGAGGAAAATTTCCCGATCTGGTTTTTTTTTTAAATATATAAGAGAAAAATACTAATCGGTGTTCTAGAGAGAAACCTTAAGTATTTAAATTGGAGTTGCCAGAAAGCTTACTTTGATTGTGACGCGTATGTATATATGTGTAAGTTTTTGCTTTTCATAATTTATGGCATGTTGTTGAAAGTTTATCGTCGCAAAAAGATTAGGAAAGTCAAGTAATTGTTAACAAAGATATTTAACCTTTAAGTGACGAGGTGAAATTTTGTGACATAGTTTACGACGTGGTGGTAAATTTTTTTCTACGCATTTTACTTAAAACTCTCAATAAAAAAAAAATTTTTTTTATAATAATTTTTGCATTGGAAAGAGGCCAGTCCTTTTTCAAATGAAATTAATAAAAAAGTTAATTAAATTTTTTAAATCAACAAAGTTTTTACTATAATTCACAAGGCCTTGTTCTTTCAAAATAGCGAAAACATCACATGAGAACCTTATAGATAAAAGGTAAAACAAAAACTTTCTTTAAACTTTAGAGACGGTTTTTCATAAAAAAATATATATTTTTAAATATATAATAGGAATTTTATTTAAAAAAATTTTTTTGTAGAAAATGCTGGCCAGTCTTTTTGAAGTTTTTTTCATAATAACGTGAGCGTATAAAATGAATCACGAAACGATTTTTTTAATTTTTCTTCCAATAATCATTTGAAGAAGTGGTAAAATTAATAATCCATGTTAATCAAATTGCCAGTGAGAGAAGTTTTAAATGAAAATAAATTATTTTTGAAGAAAAAGTTACGTAAACGTCGAGGTGTGGTAATTTTTACCCCGATATCATAATTTATCCGTTATTGGAGATCTTCCACCATAGAAACTATACTGATCGATAAATATGATGACATGAATAGATTCTAAACGCATCAAAATGCTGCAGAGAAGCGAGAAGTGGTAAATTTCCAAAAATTGCATTCGAAGAAAAACTAACGTTACCCTAGACGTGGGGTAATTTTTACCCCACCATCATCATTTCTCGTCAAATGTTACACCTTCCTCCATAAAAACAAAACGGGTCAATAATTATAACGAGATGGGAAGATACTAAGAGAGTAAACTTGCAGGATGGTAAGTTAAAAGAGATATTCAAAGAAACTGTAAGTCGGTGTAAAAATTACCACCACGTCGTATGTTAAAGGTTAATAATAAAAATTTCTGAATAAATGATGGCTCACTTTCACTGTGACTCACAGTATTCCCATCAAAACAAATTTCAACCATGGGAATTGTTGTTGCAAAAAGTGACAGGCACATTATGTGTCAATGGGAGATTGGGAAACTAAATAAACCAAATATGAAGAAGAATCGACCACAGTGTTGTATTCAAACGTAGCAAAATCTTCACAAGAAAATTGCCAAAATTCCTAATAAAATCAATTAAAACTCAAAAATATGTTAATTTTTTGTTATTATTGCTACAAATATAGCATTACAAATTCAATTCACCCAATATTTTTAAAGATTTAACGATTTCAAAATTCATTTCAATTTTTTTTTTTGTAACTTTTGCACAGCACTAGATGGTGACAGGCACAACATGCCAAACGATCAGCTGAGAGTGTCGCAACTTATAGATATAAACTATGCTGCTAACTAGAGTGCTATTGTTTTTGATCACTTGTGATTGGAGTAAAAGAGACAAACCTATTTTGAATAGATAGCCAAAGTACATAAGAGAGAAGGTGATGCAAGATCACACGTACGCAAAGCCAGGCATCACTTTTCTCACAAGGCCCTTAAGACAGTGCTGTCGACGATGCACAAAACATATGTCAGCGATGAACAGCACGTGCGGTGTCAGCTGAAGCTCACTGTCCCGTAGGGTGTCAACGTTGTACAGACCGTCGTATCGTGGATAGGCGAGTGTGCAGACCAAAATTTTGGTTTGCACTCAAGTGTGCAGAAAATGGTTGCCATAGTATGTAGTATATATTTATTTTCTCAATAGATCTCTACATATCGTAAGATTTATTGGCAAAGTGGAGATAATGGGTCGTATTAATAAACAATAAGCAATTGCTATTTTTCAAATTTTTTGTAATTTGACAAAAATTTGTATGAAGAAACATTCAAAATTTGAGAAAAAGGCTTGAAAAAGTAATTGCTTTTTTATTAATATAATCTAATATTTTGATAATCGCCAAAAAAGTCGCCATCGCCAATTTTCATAAATTGGTCGCCAAAGTTTGTAAAAAATCGCCAATTTGGCGACAAATCGCCAGTACTGGCAAGCCTGACGACGCAACAAACGCGCAATATTGCACAATATATCGATGCTTGTGCAATATAATAATAATAATAATAATACCCAACGGTTTACCCTCCATATCCCGCCCGACCGACGCGAGGGGCGCCAATCCTCATGACGCACGGATATGTTTTTTTTTGTTTTTTTTTTTTTTTTTGTGCCGAGTCGTACAGGAAGGGGTTTGTTAGGTGTCGAGATCTAAAACTATTCAGCTACAGAACAAAATTCATCAGCTGATTGTATATCATTTATTAAGTGAGGCTAGAACTATTTTTTTTATAATAAAAAGCGAGTCTGAAGTGTCAAACGTGCTGGAGTGATTATTAAAGTCATGGCATAAGCGGCGGAATGGTTCATTTAATTCGAAATTTGTTTTGCAAGGTTTCACAAATAGTGGCTTGAAATGCCTCGATACTCTACATGGAACGTTAAAATATAACTCACTTAGAAGGCATGGGCTATTTATAAGTCCAGTGATTAATTTAACCATAAAAACTATACCAAGCATCTCTCTACGACTAGAAAGTGAAGGCAAATTAATGAGTTTTAAACGAGAAGTGTAAGGTGGAAGAATGTAATCTGAGTCCCAACGAAAGTTCCGCAAAGCAAAAAGCAGGAACTGCTTTTGGACAGATTCTATTTTATCTGAAAAACACTGGTAGTGGGGATTCCAAATAATAGATGCGTATTCCAAGATAGGTCTAACTAAGCTTGTAAATAGAGCTTTTGTGACGTAAGGATCATTGAACTCCTTAGACCATCGCTTTATAAATGCAAAGACAGCTTTAGCTTTGTTGACAGTGGAGTTTATATGGAGGTTAAAGGTGAGTTTGGAGTCCATTGTGACGCCAAGATCGATAAAATTAGTTACCTGATCTAGATTATGCTGTGATATTTTATAAGAAGCTGGTTGTACTGTTCTACGAGAAAAGCACATAACTTTACATTTTTTTAAGTTTAGCGGCATGTAGTTTGCTTTACACCAATGAACAAGGTTGTTAAGATCTGCTTGTAAGAAAGATCTATCTTCTATAGAGGAAAATGATTTAAATAGTTTTACATCATCAGCATATAATAAGATCTTAGAATGTTTTATTACAGACGAAATATCATCAATGAATAGCAGGAACAGAATTGGCCCAAGGTGGCTTCCTTGGGGAACGCCCGAAGGAAAGAAAATGACATCGGAAGAACAATTTTTGAAAATAACTTTTTGAGTTCTACCATGTAGGTATGAAGATATCCATCGAATAAAACTGGGTTGAATAATCGATTTATCTATTATCGATCTAATATAGATCAGCTTTAATTCTTAATCGTCGATATGTTATTTTCTTTATTTGTTTAAAAATTCTGAGCTCGCGCGCCCCTTGTAACTACGCGCCCCTAGGCAAGTGCCTAGTTTGCCTTAGGGATAATCCGCCTCTGTGTGTGCAGAACCAAGGCAGCTAAGTCGGAGACTGCCAAAGGCTGCATGGCGGCGTTTGCCACTGAGAATCGCTTTGCCTGATCTATTTGAGCTTTGTAGTCTGAGCTGCCGTTTAGTCTACGCATGTTGCTGTCTGCAAATGGCCGTTGGCTGAATTGTGATGTTACTCTAAGCCGTAGCGCTTGCTCATCCAGATACTTCCATTTGTTTTAAAGTGTGCCGTTTTTCGCTTCTAATACCTCTAATATGAAATGGGCTAAAACAAGGCTTGGCCAGGTACAGCTACATACATAGTTGCCTAATCAATAAAGTCTGCGAAAAAGAAAAAAGTACAGAATAATTTGTTGTGTTATTTTTCATGCGTTATACAACCAATATCAAAAAATAAACTTAGTTTAGCGCAAACAAAAGAAGTGGAGGAGGCTGGTGTGATGATTTATTTGAAATTTGAAACAAAGATCATATACGAGGGCAGTTTGTAAAGTCTGCAACTTTCTCAATTTGGCATGCAGTGTCTTTAAATATACTTATGATGAATTTCATACCAAACCCAATATGCGTTGAATCCGACCCCTTCAGAATTTGATGAAATTTTGCATAGAGGTACATTTTACCTACCCAAACACAACCTCATTTTTAGAAATTGCATTTTCGAAAAATTGTGGGCGTGGCAAGGTATCGAAAATTTTTTTAAAAAGAAAAGAAAAAACAACGCCATTCTTCTTTTTAGATATGTTATATATATTAAATAGACCTTTCTAAACAAAATTTTTTTTTTAAATCGCTTGGTCTTTGAAGTGTTTTCTCAGTTGAAAAAAAAGTTTGAAAATTTTTGTTCAGTGTAATATGTAATATAGATTTTTTACAGTGTATGTTTTCAAAAGGTGATTTTAATACCTTTCTAGCGGTATAAAAATTTTTGAAATCGCTTGATTAGTTTACGCGTGATATCAAAATATAAGAAAGGCAAGAGATGCATTTACTAGATTTAAAAAAAAAAATAAAAAAAGGCCATTTTAGTTTCCACATATGTTATATATATTAAATAGACCTTTCTAAAAAAATTCTTATTTTTCAAAATCGCCTGATCTTTGAAGTGTTTTTTCAGTTTCAAATTTTATTTTGCAAAACCTTTTTTTTCAGTGTACTTAAAAGCTAATTTCAATACCTTTCTAATGGTATGAAGATCTTTGAAATCGGTGAAGCCATTCCCTAGTAATCACACTTTAAAAGTACCTATTATCGTAATTTTTCGAATATTTTCGAAGATTTCGATACCTTGCCACGCCCACAATTTTTCGAAAATGCAATTTCTAAAAATGAGGCTGTGTTTGGGTAGGTAACATGTACCCCTGTGCAAAATTTTATCAAATTCTGGGAGGGTCGGGTTCAAAATGTTCGTTTTTTCAGCCTTTGATATGAAATTCACACACTTAAGCCTATATGACACTACATTTTTTCCCTGGTTTTTTTGGTTTGGAAAACCCACCGAAAGTCAAAAAACAAAAACAATTCTTCCACAGGTTGGAAAGAGACAAATACTCCCTCAAAAACAATTTTATTGACATTTAACTTCAAACTAAATGAAAATAATATTTATTTCAAAAATTATGTTTTTTGGAAATTTGAATTTAAATTACTGAAATAAAAAAGTTATGAAACCCAAAGGGCAGGATAGCTGTGCATTCCATGTTATAAAGGGAAGCCAGTACGCAATATAATTTTTCTTCCGGACTTCTTCTTTACCCTTACGGCCAAAGCAAAAGCTTATAAGAGGCCAATTTAAAACTTGTATTTCCATATATTTTTATTTTAAATATAATTTATTTTCTAGTTGTCAAATTGAAACAATTGTCAGAAAAAATGACCGAATGCCAAAAAACCCACCGAAATACAAGCTAGCTCGTTGGTTTTTAATCGCCTAGATGGTATTTTGTTTGGTTTTTTTCAATATAGCTTGCTCGCTTGCACCAACGCAAAACTGTATTTGACCATCTCCTTCACACAAAAAACCTGGTAGAATACCAGAAAAAAAAATGTAGTGTCATATGGGCTTTAGTTGCTCGAAAAGTTTAAAATTTTCATATATTTAATACATAGTCATATATCCTTGTTTTTACTTTTTTCACATTTTTTTTTTATGCTTTCACAGGTTTCATATAGATAAACGCTGCCAGCATCGATGTTCCTGGAAATGTTTGAGTATCGCCTTAATACTAGTAACAGTCGTCCTAAGCGCCATGTTGACCTACTTTGCAGGTGAGTTCTTTGTCTAAAAAATGGCGTTAAATACCAGAAAGTGTGTGTATGTGATTGGAAGTGTGTTTTGAAATGTTTTTGTTTAAGAGGGGAGAAAGGGTAGATGAGGAGCTGAATGTTGAGTATTTACGTATTGAACTGTAAGTAAAATTAAGAGTTGTGCACTCACGTGTGTGTGCGTTTGCTTGTTTTGTGCAGAGACATAAATGTTATAAGAAATATTAAAAAAAATTGCCTCATAACAATTAAAAAATTCAAAAATCTTTTTCTTTCATTTCTTAAGAGTTATTTCAAACCGAAAAAAAAATATTTTTCAGTCGTAACTATTATGTTTGAAAAATATTTTTTTCTGTTGATCATAACGATTATGTTCAGATTTTTATTTTTTCAATTGCCTCATAACTGTTATTCATGAGAAAAAATTTTTTCCGTTGCTCGTAACTTTTATTTTAAAATTTTTATTTTTTCCGTTGCCTCATAACTTCTACATTTCAAATTTTTTAATTTTTTCGTATATTGTGAGTATTATTTTGCAGAATGTGTTTATTTTTTTTGGTTATATTTATTTTTCGGTTAATAATATGAGATACATATGTACGTGAATGTACGATTAGATGGCTTAGTGTGGTAGGAATTTGTCGTCCATGCTAAAGGTCTTGGGTTGTGATTTTTAAAAACAGCGTTTACTCCTCGCAAATAATTTTTAGATAAGCGTTCGAGTAAATCATATTTGGTACACAGAAAAGTCCCCCTACTTTCATTCCCCTTCAGGAGAAGTCCTTAAAATCCTTATAATTCGGAGTCTATTTGCATAGATCAATGATATTTGGTATATGGGCCACTGCATCGAGCTTAGACAACTTTGGAAAAGTGTGCGTTGTCACCCATCCTTCTTAGCCCATCTGGCTTTTTAGCTAAGGAAAGTGAAAAAAGATTGAGATAGGGATAGGGATAGTTAAAGATTGAGGGGGGAGAGAGAGGGGATAGGAAAGGGAAAGAGAGAGAAAGAGGGAGAATTGAAACTTGGTGGAAGATGGAAGATCATAAATTAATTCGATTTTAATTTCGGTTTCGAATGGATTTCGCTTGGATTTTTACTTTGGTGTAATGCCAATTTTACTTTAAATAACTATTTTTTAATTAAAAACAAAACTATTGAATTTTCTTCCGCGGAATACTTCGCGGGTATGGATTAGTCAATAAATATAATAGAACGTTATATGTGTGTACAATAGAGTGCGTTTAATTTGTATGAAAAAAATAAAAGTTCATAAAAAGACTGTATCGCCCCTCAATCTGTAGTAGCATGGTCAAAGATATCACACATAAATTTATGTCCCGATTGATGACGGTTTAGTGGAGTGCCACAGGGGTAAAAAAATGTAAGTTCTATGGCCATCTGAAATTTGACCCCCGTGAAAGACCACTAAACCGTCATCAATTGGGACCAAAATTTATATTTGTTATCCTTGGGTATAGAAGTATTGATTTTGGGTATTAGATAATTTACAAAAATATTTTGGTTTTTTTAACCTTCATAGATTTTTCACCACATGCACCGCGCCTTAACCGCCACCAATCTGGACCAAAATTTGTCCGAGATTTCTTTAACCATATTGAGGGGGCGATAGAGTAAAATATCGTTAATTTGAATTTTAAACGCACTCTAATGTACATACATATCGACGCTTCCGGACAATATCGTGCCAAGTCTGACTACCACAGTGATTTGTTTTCTTATTGCTGTCGATTCTTATCACGAGATCAATTATTTTATTTTCGAAAAATCGTTTCCGCGGAAAAAAATCCTACGGATTATTCTAAGTAACTTTGCATATAAAACCATGGGCCTAAAACGATATCTAATCAGCATTTTTTAATTTAGTTATGATATATTTACAGCTAGTACCAATTGAAACATTCTAGCTTCGGGTTTGGGAATAAAATAAATATACTGTATTACATAGCACAATCCAATTACATACACTAGATACCGAAAGATGAAGTCCTATGAGCAAAAAAAGGAACCAATTCCACAAAATAATACTCACAATAAAACGTAAAAATCAAAAATCTGAAATAGAAATTAGCTATAAGTAACAGAAAAAATTTATTTTCATGAATAACTGTTATGAGGGAACGGAAAAAATAAAAATTTCAAAATAAACGTTACGAGCAACGGAAAAAATTTTTTCTTATGAATAACAGTTATGAGGCAATTGAAAAAATAAAAATCTGAATATAATCGTTATGAGCAACAGAAAAATTTTTCTTTCCCATAATAACTAGAGCTCGGATAATAGGTGAAAATCAAACGCCTAAAATTATGTTACGTAATGTTTCTGAGCACATCCAGTGGCAAGTTTAACGGTCTGGTAAATCGGGTCTAAGCCCTCCGTGAATGCAATTGAATTTTTTGGTTACTAGGAAGCCAGAAAAATAAATTATTAAGATTCTTAACTTTTTTCGATCAGCTTGATTAAATATATAGTTTACAAGTAGGCTGGTCTGATCTATTTACTTATTTGGTGCAAATAAAACTATTCACCTATTTTACCCAACGTTTCGCTGGTAATTTCCAGCATCTTCAGGGGTGGCACTGTTTATTTTATGTAATGAAAAACAACAAAAAACGACATGATTACAAACAGGGAGAAGCAAAGGAAGGTGTATATACATATACATATTTATATATATATACATGTGTACATACAAACATTAGAAATTGCGACTCACAAATTACTCACTGTAAGTTAACCTGATGTTGCAACAGGTGAAAAAAATATAAAATTTAAAAATTTACATTAAACAAACAAAAAAATCAAACAATATGTAAAAATTTTTTTAATCCGTACCACTTTCGGTGGTAGTTTTGTCATAACTAACAAAGATGACAAAGATGACTTGATACGAAACTCTTTTTTACTCTCTCACTTTTACGATTTTCCCACGGGTCTAATGTGGCTTTGTTGCCAGCATCAACACAACATAAAACCCGGCCGATCAGCTGTTTGTGCAAATTGCAGGTGCCAGAAAGGAAAACGCGCCAAAATAAATTGTCACTTTCGGTGGATTTTAATGTTTTGTTTTATGTGCCCAATTTTGTTGAAATAATAAAGAATTATAAAAATACAGAGGTAAATGTATTGCTTGTGTGTAATATTCAGTGAAGTTTATTGTTTTAAGTGGAAAAAATTGTGTTTCAGTTAAAATTATAAAAAATATGTTAATGAGATGGAACGCGGGCAGCGTTCTTCAGTAGATTTATATATATATCCTGTTAAAAATTATTATATTTCAATTCTAATATATTCACATTTTAATAGAATTGCAAAATAGAGTAAAATATTTCTTAAAAAATACCACCCAACTACATGTATTATCGTTCACCACTTTTTGTGCGTTATTCTTAATTTGTCTGAGATTGGGTTTCGAACATGAATATTCGGCATGTGGGAAAATCATACTATCCTGTGTATCACTTTTGTGGTTATATCCTTATCTTAATTTGGTATAAACAAAATTTTATTATTGCTATAGTCTTCAATAACATAAGGAAGCCGAAAAACTCCCAGAAATAATATGTAAAATACCCATTTTCAGTTTTCGAACAGAGTGGCACCAATGAAAAATGTTATAAAAAATGCGCATTTTGACAGCGCTCTCACGAAATGAAGAGTTTCGTATCTAGTTATCTATGAAAGATGACTTGATACGAAACTCTTTTTTACTCTCTCACTTTTATGATTTTCCCACGGGTTTTCTGTGGCTTTGTTGCCAGCATCAACACAACAGAAAACCCGGCCGATCAGCTGTTTGTGCAAATTGCAGGTGCCAGAAGGGAAAACGCGCCAAAATAAATTGTCACTTTCGGTGGATTTTGATGTTTTGTTTTATGTGCCCAATTTTGTTGAAATAATAAGGAATTATAAAAAATACAGAGGTAATTGTATTGCTTGTGTGTAATATGCAGTGAAGTTTACTGTTTCAACTGGAAAAAATTGTGTTTCAGTTAAAATTATAAAAAATATGTTAATGAGATGGAACGCGGGCAGCGATTCTTCTGTAGTTTTATATATATATCCGGTTAAAAATTATTATATTTCAGTTCTAATATATTCACATTTTAATAGAATTGCAAAATAGAGTAAAATATTTCTTAAAAAATAATTTTTCCACTTAAAACAATAAACTTCACTGAATATTACACACAAGCAATACATTTACCTCTGTATTTTTATAATTCTTTATTATTTCAACAAAATTGGGCACATAAAACAAAACATTAAAATCCACCGAAAGTGACAATTTATTTTGGCGCGTTTTCCTTTCTGGCACCTGCAATTTGCACAAACAGCTGATCGGCCGGGTTTTATGTTGTGTTGATGCTGGCAACAAAGCCACATTAGACCCGTGGGAAAATCGTAAAAGTGAGAGAGTAAAAAAGAGTTTCGTATCAAGTCATCTTTGTCATCTTTGTTAGTTATGACAAAACTACCACCGAAAGTGGTACGGATTAAAAAAATTTTTACATATTGTTTGATTTTTTTGTTTGTTTAATGTAAATTTTTAAATTTTATATTTTTTTCACCTGTTGCAACATCAGGTTAACTTACAGTGAGTAATTTGTGAGTCGCAATTTCTAATGTTTGTATGTACACATGTATATATATATAAATATGTATATGTATATACACCTTCCTTTGCTTCTCCCTGTTTGTAATCATGTCGTTTTTTGTTGTTTTTCATTACATAAAATAAACAGTGCCACCCCTGAAGATGCTGGAAATTACCAGCGAAACGTTGGGTAAAATAGGTGAATAGTTTTATTTGCACCAAATAAGTAAATAGATCAGACCAGCCTACTTGTAAACTATATATAAATTATTAAGGTTTTTATGGGTTGCACGTGAAATATTGCAAAGAAAGCTACAATAAATAAATATAATAATAAAGAATAACAATAAATAAAGTATAATAAATAAATTTATTTTACGAATAAAATCACTTTCTATTCTGGCTTTATTTCATCACACACCACTGTATGTTTATTTAAACTGAAAATTTGTGTAACATGTTAAGAACTTTTCTAATAAAATCTTCACCCACCATACCAGTATGTTACCCCTTTATATTTAAATTGTAATCCCGCCACTGAAAATACAATGGTAAACTGGGGCAAAAGTAGCATATTTTGAGGCGCTTGATTTCACCTATTTTTCCGAGCTCTAATAATAACTTTTAAATTTAAGGGAAAAATTTTTTCATTGAAATGTGCCCAACGTTTTGATTTCAAAAAATTCAATAAGAGTTATTTTTCTTCTCTGGTTTTGTGCCATTAAGTACCCATACAAAAGTACCATTTTCGTCATCTCAGCTGCTGCTCTGTGGGGCAAAATGTCGAAAGAAAGTGAATATAGCTAGTATGTAGGTACATATGTACATATTTTGTGTTGGGAGCACTGGCGAGACGATTTGAATAATATGATTTGGTATTGGAAACAATCAGTAGATACGTAGCAACAACAACAACAAAAATTACGAACAACAAACAACAAGAAAAAAAAAACAAAAACAGCTTTGTCGAAGTACCGGAAAGATCAATATTCTGTCAATAGCTCCTGAACTCCTTCGAAATTCTGATGAGCTTTTGCTCTTGCCAAACAACAACAATGCAAACGAAAAAGCTCTCGTCAAAGCTTGCCGCATTATTATCAAACTGCTTCAGCTTCGGAGTAATATGGAAAAAAATTACATATGAAAACTAGTCCAGTTCTAGTCTACAATTAGTATTGAAAACAGCTGATTTCATTGTAACGGAAGTTCCAATTCATAGCCTTCTTATTATTTTGGCAACAAGTGACTACAAAAATGTTGTACGTACCTGCAATGATGTATAGTTGAATACACATCTTTTGATAGTTTTGCTTGATCGTTCATTCATATTTCTTTTTTTTTTATTCTATAAAATTTTGAAGTGAATATTCAAACTTATTAACTGCATTAAAGCTTATATATAATACATATGTATATATACATATATGTACATACTTATATAGAACATCATTAATTACATACTTACACACAAATATTTATGAATCAAAATACAAGTCATTAGCCGCTGCTGCTGTGCTTTTATGCGCATCGTGGGCGCTGTGACATTGCGACAAAACTCTAGGGAGGGGGTGACGGTGTGGCGTATGTAGGTGAGCGCATAATGACTGTCATTGTTGAACCTCTTCACACAACCTTTTGTTACATTAATTAAGCGAAAAGGGAATTAATGGCATAAACAAACACGCAGACACTTAAGATACGTACGTACATACATATGTATGTATGTATATACTTTGAATAGATACCCTTCAAAAATTTGAGGACCAGGTAGTCCAATGGGACGGGGCTTTAAAGTAGGTCTGAAATGACGTGGTTACGGACTTGGCTACATGTTATACTGCATCGGACCACATCGAATGTAAATTGTCGTTCGCCGCCAACTAATTCGTGGTTGGTCGGCAATTTGGCTTGGTCTAGGGTATTGGGATGTAGTTTAAAACGTGGTCCATTGTAAGCAGACTAGTCTATGGCCCAAATGGGGTGGTTTTTTATATAGTCCTTTGTTATGCAGAGGTGAAGCAGGGGTGGTCATGTCCAATGACATCGCAATGTTAATGTAACCATATTTTTTCATATATTTGTACCACCTCTGTAACTAGGAACTGCCACAACGTAACCTGGCCCTGTACTAGCATATTACGTGGTCCCAATTTTTGCAGGGTACTTTACCCATATACATGTATATATGTAGGTATCAGTGGCGGCCCTGGATAAGTTTTCTGGACAAGCCATTTACTTGTGAAGCCATTTACTTGTGTAATTTTCTGTGCTGTATTATCTAAATGTCGGATTGCCGTTCCGTCATTGACTTTGAAGATGATGAAGAATAATTACGTTTCGATATACAATGGAAAATATGAAGATATATAAGTATATGACTTTTATCGTTTTAGCTGTACTTTTGGCCAGCACATCAACATGCATGGCGCAGTTGCAAGTAAATTCAAGTTCTTAACCATTAGAACGTGTATTATGTACAAAACCTGAGGAGAAGTATTTATTAGAATCATTTGAGAAGAATTCAACTGAATTTATTAATAACTCAAACCTATAGATAAATTTCCAAATCTCACACGCAAGCGCAGAGGTATTTTTAATGGGCGCTTTAGTTTAACTTTTAAGCAGTGTTTGAAAAACTGAAGTCGAATTGACAAAAGTCGTGAAATGTTTGATTTCTTAGATTTTGGTTTTCTTCGCTGTGATTGGTTGTACAAACAAAATACTCGTGAATGTTGTTAGTGGGCTAACACGTCATGCGAACTTAAGTAGTAAACACATTGAAGAACTTAAATAGTAAACACATTTCAAGCGTAAAGTAACCAGATTTTAACCCTAGTTAGATAATCATATTTTTACATACGTTAAAGATAATCATGCGCAAAATTGACGCATGATGGGTTTTCCAGCTATATCTTCACAGTTTATTGACAATATTCTGACGAACGAAAGTCATCCTTGTCCTTATGCAATACGTGAGAAATGCTTCCTGAAAGTCACGGTAAAGATAATCATACGTAATTTTGACTCACTGACCCCTCATATTGGGAAGTTTACAAAACTTATCACAGAAAATTATGTGTCACGTGAGAGATATACAGTACAACTGAAATATATATAACTTTTAGCGACGTATTCACATTATTGAGGGAGTTAGAACAATAATTCGAAAGGGGATGCGGAATTTTGACGCAGATTATCTTTTTAGGGTTAAAGAAATACGTATTCATCATTTCAGAAAATATTTAGGCAAGCAGGGCTTTTCGGCTTGTATGCAGCACCCGCCACTGGTATGTATGTCATACATAATACTTTCTAATACCGGAACTGAGTAAATTCTGTTTTATGTTGCGTTAAATAGAGAGTCAATTCGTTTAGATGCAAGCATGTGCTGTCCATGTTTTTGTGTATTGTCTACCCATACATAAACCGGCAACATTTTAGGCTAATGTAATGCAAACACTTCATATAAGGTGTGCCGTTAGTGTTGTCTCTTAGCGCCCGCTCATCTGCTCCTCAACATGTTGTATTTGCGCTAAACAAACTTTGACGGCGACGCCAACGTACAGCCACTTGCAACTACTTGATTTACATACATATATACAGGTACACTAAGTAAATAAATCTAACTACATGTATATATGTAAATGCAAATATACTTTACGTTAAATTTATAAAAGTCGCCTTTTTTGCCTGAGTTCATTTTGTTTTGTTCCTTTTGGGGTTGTGCTCTTCATAAAACGAAAGTTTAGGGTTCCTTTGTATGCCAAGAGTTGCCATTTCCGTGTACTTTTTTCCGGTTCCTGTCTGAGCGCACAGAGTAAGATAGTGTAGATAGTTGATAGTTCTTTTATGTGCATTAAGTGGGTGTCAAATAATGAGAGCGCCTTTGCTGAATTCTAGGCAAGTATAAATGTACCTAAACTTATATGGAGTGACTGCCTTTGTTTATTGTTGTTGTGTGGCTCATCAATGGTGGTCGAGAGGAGAATGAATGTTTGAACAAGCGCAAGGAATTCATTAACTTTAATATTAGATGAGCAATAATGGTCAAACAATACACGCAGACAATGCTAGTAAAAGAGCTTGTGTATGCACAGGAAATATAAAGAGGGGAGAGGTGAACGTACATAACTAGAATAAGGAAAATGAGAGAGAATATAATAGAACAAATAAAGACGAGTAGGAAACATAACAGGAAGATGAAGATTGAAAAAAATGGCAAGAAGAATAAAGGATAAGTAAAAGAAAAAGAAGTAGAAGAGTGATAGAAGGAATTTACCACGTCTCCTTCCTGCTAGCAAGGGTGCAATCCCCACCGGCTGATAATTCATTAGAGTTATATCCCCAGTGGCCGCTGTGGTGCAGTGGGTAGGGTGCTCGCCTGCTACGCCAGAGGTCTCGGGTTCAAACCACGGTCCGAGCAAAACACCAAAACAATTTTTCTAATTAGTAAAAATCCAATTATTGGGTTTTTTAAGAGCAGCGGTCACCTCTCGGCAGTGGATGGCATACCCTCCGAGTGTATTTCTGCCATGAAAAAGCTTCTCACAAAAAATGCATTCGCCGTTCGGAGCCGGCATAAAACTGTAGGTCCACCCAATTAGTAGGAAAAAAAGGAGCACACCTCGAATTGGGAGAGAAGCTCGGCCATAAAACTCGTCAGAGTTATAATAGCGCCATTGTATTATTATTATATTATAACCCCAACAGTGTATTACATTATTTTATTTTTATCCATGTTTGCCAAATTTCTACTTCTTTTTCTATTTCAACATCTTCCATTACGAATTTCTTCTCCCTTCTTTTGATGCTCTTTTTTCATTTTCTTCGCCCTTTTTTCTGGTTATTTCGGTACAAGTCAAATGTAAAGATTTCTTTGACTCCCATCAATTATGTTACGGTCGCTCTCTTACCAATTCTATGTTAAGCAAATGTGCAAATCGTAAATAAGTTGTTGTGTTGTGGCAACTAGATAATACGAGTACATAGAGTATAATATGCATAGTAAATATGGTAAAAGAGATAATAAATTGCAAACACAAACCACAAATAACTGGCACAGATTGGAGCAAAACGAAGCATTTTGGGTTGGGTGAGTTAGTGGTAAGGCGAGTTGTAGTACAGACGCGGCTAAAAGCAAAATTTTTCCATCGAGACATGTAGCGATAGGTGTTCAGTGGATGGCGATGAGGAGCACATTGACTGCTAAATTACATGCACGGAAAATATATGACATACATATGTTTGTATGTATGTATGTATGTGGATACTTACCCAACAAACACTGTAACGAGTAATAATAAAAGATAGATAGATTCGATTTCCAATCGCTTTCGAATTATACTAGTATGTCTACATGAGATGGAATTGGCTCCACAAATAATTCGATATATGTCTCTTTATTTGAGCCGTCGGAACGGTCATTTGTTGGAGTGGAATGGAATTGTGGTAGGCTGGAAAAAACTCTGTCTTTCTCAAGCACTCAGGCCTGCTTGCCCATTGTATTTAAGGCCTTTAGAAATTACTAGGATGTAGGGAGAAATTGGGATAGTGGAATCAGAATTCCTCTGCAAACTTTCCGATTTCTTTTATAAATCTGAGAAATTTGTCGGATGGTAGAGAATGTGTATGCGCCTTTCTCAATACATCCGACCCGAGAATGCACAATCTTAGTCTTTACGAAGGCCGGACAGGTGCAGAGAAAATGCCTTGTGCTATCGTCGTCTTTCTCCAGACAAGATAGGCATAATAAGCTCTCGATGATGCCTATGGTGGCCATGTGCTGTCCCCATGGTTGGTATACTGTAATCAATCCCACAATGGCCTCAAGCTCCATCCTTCTCTGCTTCAGGATTAATTTTGTTACCTCCCTGTTAGGCTCATCCAGAAAGCACTTTGTAATTTTATAGGAATCTGTAGAGTTCCGGCGTCTCGCGTGAGTTTCTCTGATAGAGTTCCTGATGTACTTCACAGTGCTCACTATACTTGGTCCTATTATTGGCTGTGGTCCAGTTGGTTGTTCTGCTGATCCGCAATTTACCAATTCATCGTCCAGTTCGCTTTCTTGAACATGGTAATGTCTGGGTACCCACATAAGCTGAAGTTTATTCCACTTTGCTACGGAGCCAAGCTTCAACTTACATTCGTGAACAATTTTTGAAGAGTTTTGCGCAGTTTCCAGTGCAAATTTGGTGTCCACGCCACCTTTCAGCAATTACCAATTCTGCTGCCTTTAGTATGGCATAAATATCTGATTGAAAAACCGTCGCCATTGAACCTAAAGCAGATCTGCCTACAGGTGCCAGCCGGATCCAGTACCATACTCTGTTTGCGATCCGTCTGTGTAGATGATTTTCTTCGATCTTCCCAGTACAATTTCTAGATCTTTGGCCATTGATTTCTTGTGGGCAACTCGACAGTGTATAGTCTACCAAATGCAACTCAGGGTACCAGTTTGGCATTTGGGGCCAGAAACAAAGGGTACTTGTCATTTGTTACTCAGATTGTCAGCTTTAATTTCGTTCTTTGTCAATAATTATTGCCTATCATGACAATAATGAGAGCGCGTTTTAACTCTTGTAGTAGGAAGTTATGTTATTAACGAAGCCTTTTGTTTACTTGGGATAAACTATTTGTTATGTAACATTATGTAACAGTGGAATATTGTTGGGTGGCGATGAAGTTTTGCTGCCACACCACACTACACATATTGCTTGTGCGTAATGACAGTAAATGTACAATTTAATGGTACCACGTTAAATGGGCGCAAGCTTAGCAAGTCACACAGCAACACCACACAACATCACCGCTGTTGAGTGTAGATACAAGTGCAAAACGTCCCTGCAGGGAACTCAAAAACGAGTGAGCACAATTTCTAGTTCCGAACTAGCGAAAAGTTGTCGAAAAGCGACTATCGCAATTGTGGTTAGACTCGCACCAGTTAAGAAGGTGTGAATTAAGTTACCACTAAAAGCACAATTTGATTTGTATGCAATTTCGAAGTGATCAAAATTCTATGAAAATTTTTCGTTTGTCCAATTTGCGTCGGCTTTTTATATTTCTGCAATTTTCAGATGGTTAATTTGTGATTTTATATAAAAAGTATTATATTCGCATCTACACTTGTCTGAAATGAAATTGCTGCATTTAAGTGGCAGATGTAAAACTATAGAATTTGTTGGCATTTTTAACTAGTTCAGAACTATCGAAATTGTGTTAATAAACGAACTAGTGCACACTATAGAATTTAGTACTAGTTCGGACCTATCGAAAATGTAGTTCAGAGGGTGACAATTGACATCGCCGTGTTTAATTCGCCAGTCGATAACATGCAAAAGGGATTTAGTTCGAGGTTTGCGAAAAATGCTCTAGTAGCGACTAGTTCGGAATTTGAGATTTTCCCTATAGGGAAGTGCAAAACGTACGCATGTGTTTGTGCGTGTGCGTGGGGTTCAAATGCAAAGCATAAATTTTCCTAAAGTGCTTTTGCTAATGCATATGTTGTTGTTGTTGTTGCTGCCGTTTTCGTTGTTGCTGTCATTATTATTATTATTGTTGTTGTTGTCTTGCTTTTTTCGTGTATGTCGTGTGTGCTGCTTTTAAGTGCATGACATTCACAAAGCACAAAATATGCGATACAGACATGCGGGACAGCACAACGCAACAACAACAACAACAACAACAAAAACAACAACAACAACAACAACAACAATAACAACAACAACAACAATAACAACAACAGTAGCATCCACTCAGTTGTACCCAAAAATTCGCCAGAACATTTTCCACTACATGAAGCGCTCTCATATTCCTACGGAATACGAATATTTGCGTGGCTCTTACATGTTCATCGTTAATGTGTGTGTGGCCCTTTGTTGCACTTTTAATGCGTGCGTGGGTAAAAGTATATACTACTACTCATATGCCACCACGAGCGGGATCCTTAATTTTGCCAAAAACAAAAACAAAAAAGAAGATAAAGCGAAACTTAAAAGGACAACAACAAAATAAGCTGGAAAATCCGGTGAACATTTTCCGCCGAGTTCACAAATTGATTAAAACTTCTATATATGTAAGAGTGCCAGTATAAGCACATAAGTTGTTTCGTATGCACTCGTATATACTATTGCAGGCCGTTTTATCTTCTGTATCTATTCCTCTGCTGTACGTTTTACTCGTTATTACATTTTTTTCGTGTGTGCGTCGGTTTTCTCGAAATGTATTTTTGTTGGCCATTAGCAAATGGACGCTGCATCATTTACAAAAACTCATTTTCTCTGGCATACTTTCTGCGTTGTGCTAGAGTTCGACGAAATGGTTTCCTATCATAAAAAAACACTTGGCAAAACCCACTTCCCTGCACATTTGGCATATCTACATAAGTAACCGACATTCTCTTAGATTATAAAAGCTCCGAAAGGTGGCACATTAGCATATTAATGATTAGATGCCTTTAAATAGCTAGGAATGTAATTGGTATTAGTTATTTTAATTTTTATTTTACATCGAACCTTGAGAGTTTGATGAAATAGTGGCACCAACAGAGGACTGGTTGATTCGTTGAGTAGCGCTGATGCACCGTTTTGATATCACACTTCGTGACTAAACCAGTGAATAGAAAAAGTAGAAGAGAATGAGCAGTTCGGAAACCAGGACAGGCCGCGCACATTTAAATATTTAAACAGCCTCTCAGGCCTGATGTCCTTGAGTTCCGAGAGGCTGTCGAAGAAAGTTCTGCCAAGGAACCTCATTTTGCCTTGTCAGTGCGAAGGACACTCGCATAACAGGTGCTCAACCGTCTCCTCCGTCCCAAGAAGACTACAGTTGTACCACGTGGTGTTATGGTTAAATCCCAATCAGGTCGTGTGTGTACCAATGGTCCAATGTCCTATTATTACCGCAGTTAACCAGAAAATGTCCCTTCTGTCCATCTTTAGAATGGCTGAGGATCTCACGCAGACAGAGGAAGGCCACAGACTTCTGAAGATCCTTCAGTATCGCAACCGCCTCTATGTGGTTTCAGCCTCCTTGATCCAGTGTCGAGAGATTCGGCGCTTGTTGTAGCCCAGATGCGCATGAATCTCATCCAACTCTGCAACACCATGAGCCAATCCCTGCCTGGCCAGCTGATCAGCTTTTTCGTTGCCTTGGATATCGCGGTTGCCCGGCAACCAGTTCTGCGACACGATATGTCGACTTGTCAAGCCCAAAACCCACTCTCTGCACTGCCTGAGCAGGCCTGATGACACAGTTGCAAACCCAAGAGTTCTCAGAGCCGCCTGAATATCCGAGAAAATTCCTATACTATTTCCACAATCGGCACTTCCCGTTGCAAGTAAAGCCTTGCAGGCCTTCTATATGACTCAAACATCCGATTGAAAGACGCTCGCCGTGTCCGGTAACCTGATTGATCTGGAAGCGTCCGGCTGAGTTGCGTAGATATACTCTCCCACTCCGCATATGCCATCTTTGACCAGTATGTGAAAACTGAAACTTCGAATCTATGAGCAAGTTTACAGTGTCCCCCGTCCGTGAGCAAGTTTACCATCTCCCCAGTCCTCCCTAGCTGGAAAAGTAATCTCATAGTTTGTATCGAAGACTGTTTTAGCATAGATGCAATTTGTCGTTGTATTGATTAGGAGTCAGTAACTTGAAGCTAAATGCGACCGCGGACTTAGATTTTGATATCATGTGAAACTCTGTTTCTGATGGGAATAATTGTGATGCCTGTTACGCACTCTCCGAGCCATCAGCTTCGAAAAGAGCTAAAATAATATTTATTTATGTGCACATATTGCATATTTCAAGGCGAAATATTTGTTGCATACATCGAGGGATATTTTCTAAATTATTTATTGTATTGTTTTGCGTTATTTTTATAAAAATTTAGTCTTGGGATATTCTTAGTGAAATTTTATGACGTACAATTTTTTAGAATATATTAATTTTCTATTTGATATTTTATTAAAAATTCGCAAAATCTGTGTAAAAAATTTTAAAGTTCGATCCTCGGTGAGGCCACCTAGTAAAAAGTAGTCTGATGAGGAGTTGTGGTTATCTGCGAAATGTATCCATAACTTCTAGCGAAAAATTTGTTTTAAATTTTTCTTAAATAAAACTAGCTCTATGGTCATGGAAAACAATTATGAAAGCCTTTTAACAATGACTTTTGGTGTTAAGAATTGCATTCTACAAGCACGATCCCTTTTAATCTTTCAACTAGCCTTTGGCCAACAACTCATGCCCGAATTTTGTCGCCTTCTATGTGTTAAATGCTCTTCTTTCTCTTATCTTTTCTTATCATTTCTTCTTTTTTAACTTTTTACTCATTCTTAAAATGCACTAACTTTTAATTTTCGTCTTAGCCTTAGTGCCATCTGCACCCTCATTTGTTTTTGTTGTTTATTGCTGCTGCTCTCAGCAAACTGCAGAACCGAACCGACCAGACCAAAGCAGTGCAAAGTGTTGTTGAGCAATGTCCTGCTGCACTAATAAAATTATTTCACCATAAATCACATTACCCAACATAATTCGCACAAAATTTACGCACGACGATGAAAGTTTTGTGGCCCGTTGGCAACGTAACGCAACGCAAAGCCGCTCCCCACCCGCCAACCGTAGCTTACTTTGTGACGCAGATTGTTGTCGCTATTTGTTCGCCTGTTGCCAGGGAATACCAAGCAATGTTATTGTTGTTGCTGCTGCTGTTGTGTTTTTTATTTTCACAATTTGTGCACTCTGACATTATCTGTGAAAGTTTATAAAACCCAAGGTAAAAGCAAAAGCAAAGTAAAGAGAAAAAGCGTTGCGTAATGAAAGTTTTACACCCGAGCATAAATACGAGTATCACACCCAGCCGCTCATCTGCTCAGCTTCCTTTCATTCTTTAACTCTTTCTGCCGCGGCATGTCGGTTTACCCTGCAAAAAGTGGGACCACGTAATATGGTAGTACAGGACCAGGTTACGTTGTGACAGTTCCTAGTTACAGAGGTAGTCCAAATATATGAAAAAAATATGGTTACATTAACATTGCGATGTCATTGGACATGACCACCCCTGCTTCTCCGCTGCATAACAAAGGACTATATAAAACACCACCCCATTTGGGCCATATACTAATCTGCTTACAGTGGACCACGTTTTAAACTACATCCCAATACCCTAGACCGAGCCAAATTGCCGACCAACCGCGAATTAGTTGGCGGCGAACGACAATTTACATTCGATGTGGTCCGATGCAGCATAACATGTAACCATGTCTGTAACTAGGTCGCTTCACGCGTGGTACTATGCAGCATAACATGTAACCAAGTCCGTAACCACGTCCCTTCAGACCTACTTTAAAGCCCCGTCCCATTGGACTACCTGGTCCTCAAATTTTTGAAGGGTATTGTTCGATGTTTGCACACATGTACAGAGGTATATATGTACTAGGGATTCCAATCCCGGGATCCCGGGATCCCGCCCTTTCTGACACCACGAAAATCCCGAGATAGCTAGAATTTTATCCCGGGATTTTCGGGATAAGATAAAGAGAGAATATTCCGCTATTATACAAAGAAAAGTTATATTTTATATAATTTTTATTGGTCTCAGATATGTATACTAACAGCATTTCCTATTCTGAATGAAAATGTTGCATTATTACATTGCAGCATTATCAACATGTGTCCTGTGTCCTATTAAAGAGTTCATTTTTCATGTGATGAATGAAACAAAAATAATGCAACCTTATACTTGTGCTAAAAGCAGAAAATGTTGCCCGTAGTCGGGCCAGTTTTATATTTTGTCAATAGAACAAACATCCCTAAAAAAGTGTTGAGTCTGTGTGGAAGAGAACAAAAAAATGTGACAGCCGGAAGAAAGTGCGACATTTTTGCTAGAATGAAAAAGTCCATTAGTCAAAGTAAGGATTAAAATTTTTGATTTTTTTTTTAATAATTAAATTTTTTGTGTTGAAGTACGCGTTGTAAGGAAACGTACGTTAGGTATTTTTAAAGCTTTTAGCTTGTGGCAAAATTCATTTGATAATTCCTATTTCCTGATTTTTGGTCATTTATTTCTCAAATGTTTTTTTGGATTTTCCCACACGGAAAGTAAATAATGGAAGAAAATGGAAACAAAATTTTAATTAGACTCGATAGTCTTACAACACTCTACTAAAATTAAATACGCAGCTGCATACTCGGAATTCATATCAAAATTTTGCCTCCGATATTTATCTATTCAGAAGTTGCATTAATTTTCTGAATTTTTCGGCAAGCTTGGAAATATTCGCTTAAACAAAGTGCGTCGTTAAATTCTAAAAAAAATTCTATTGGAAATTATCAAATGATTGCAAGCCTTTTTAATAAAAAAAAAAAAAGTTTTTATTAATATCCTAAAAGTACCAACTGCAAAGGCAAATGTTTTGTTCACCAAATGTATGTAATTTTCGTTGTTGGTTGTGCTTTTTAAAGTAACTCTTAGGTATTATTAATAATACGCATGATTTTACATTCCTATTTTATTTTGTTACTAATGAAATAATAAAAAATGGCAATAAAAATCTATTTTTTCTTTGCATTTTAAAGTTGTAGCGTTTTATGGTTGCTTGTTTTTCCGACAGGGTAGGAATATGATATATTGTGGAACGATCCTCCGTCATCCCTTGTCAAGTTTGGTTTGGAGACAAACCGGTTTCGGCTAATATGCGCCATCTTCAGTGTCTTTTTTCGTTCTGAGTTATTTTGTGTAAGTTCGATAGTACTTATAGTAACTGACTTCCATCGTTTGGTCACGTACTTCGTGTTCGTGTGATGTGTTCGTGTGTTCGTGCATTCGTGCGTTCGGGCGACGTGCATACGTGCGTGCGTGCGAGTCTGTGCGTTTAGGTATGTAAATCTATTTTTTGTATCCTCATTAAACAGGCAGGTAAAAGTCCGTTATTGTCCTCTTGTGTGTTGTTTTGTTTATGTCGGTTTTAGGTTTTCTGTCCTCTTTTCGGTATAATAGCTTAAGCGGTTCAAATAATGTATCTGATGCGGTGTTTATTTGTTCATTTATTATTTTACCTACGAATGTCTTCTGTTTGTATATCTCCATATTTTCTAATACGTTAAGCCGTTTTCCCTTATGTTGTATGTGGAGAATTTTAGCTGTTTTTCCTATTTTCATTGGTGTACATTTGTTTTCTGCCATGTGGTTGGCGAAATTTGATTCCACTGTCGTTGATGATTTCCTTATTTTCTTATTGTAATCTCTTACGTGTTCTCGATATCTCGTCTTGACTTGGCGTCCTGTTTGTCCTATATAACTGTTTTGGCATTCGCAAGTCAATTTGTATACGCCTTGTTTGTCAAAGAGGTCTTCCTTGTTAATGTTGTTTCGTAGAAGTTTTTCCATGCTGTTCCTCGTTTTAAATGCTGCATTAATGTTATAATTTTGGAAAACTTTAGCCAACTTGTAAGATGTTGCTCCGGTATATGATAAGACTGCCCATTTCTTCTCTACCTTTTCTTTGTTTTCCGATTTCTTTGAGGTTATGTTTTTCTGTATTTTCTTCACCAAACTTTTTTGATATCCGTTGTTCTCCGCGATTGTGTATATTGTGCTGAGTTCCTTGTTGTAAGCTTCCTTTTCTAACGGGGTCCGTTCAAGTCTTGTTAATAAATGTCTGAAAGCGGCGTTCTTGTGTTGTTGAGGATGGCTAGATTTATTGTGTATTACTGTATCCGTTGCTGTGGGTTTTCTGTATATTTCGTAAGTAAATTTGTTAGTCTCTTTGTTTATTTTAATTGTGAGGTCTAAGTAGTTGATTTTTCCATTTTTCTCTGCATCCATGGTGAATTTTATATTTTTTGTGTTGGCCGTTGAGGTATTCCAAAATTTTTTCTTCTTTATTTTCCGTTATGAGGCAGATGATGTCGTCTACATACCTGGCATAAAAGTTTACTCCCAGATTTTTCGCCAGTTCTTCCATATAACTTTCCTCCAAATGTTGCATAAATACTTCCATAAGGATGGCTGATGTGGGGTTACCCATTCCCAGTCCGTGAGTTTGTCTGTATATTTTATTGTCAAATTTGAAATAATTCTGGTCCAGGGTTACTTTCAGTGTGTTTACGATCTCTGTTGCAATGTCTCTGTTCGTTTTTTCTGTCAATATTTTAGTTAGAGTTTTTAGTGTTTCTGTCAGTGGTATCGAAGGGTATAGGTCTTTCACGTCAAACGATACCAGTTTCGAGTCCTTAGGTACGTTCAGGTTGTTCAGTTTTTCGACTAGTTCCGTCGTGTTTTTGATTGTGTATTTATTGGACAGGTCCAGTGTCTCGGTTAGTAGCTTATTTAGATGTTTTGATAGTCTATATCCTGGTGCCGATTTATGGTTTACTATTGGTCGCATAGGTGTTCCTGCTTTGTGGATTTTAGGTAGTGCGATCAGTGACGGGGCCGATGGATTCATTGCCGTGAGAGTGTAGGCTATCTTGTTGTCTACTATATTTTTTGCCTGTTTTATTGCACGCTTTATTGCCATTTGGTATTCATCCGTTGGGTCCTTCCTCATCACTCGGCAGCCCATTTCTTTGATGAGTTGGCCTGTTTTTGTGGTGTATACCTCTTCGCTGAGCTGATGGGAATCATTCCAGTCAGTTCCCTTCTGGAAACGTTAGATGCAATAAAGGAAGAGATCAAAGGAGCCATGGAAAACAAGTATAAAAAACTCAACAAAAAACTGGACGACCTTGACACAAAACAAAACAACAACAAAAAAGGCCCACAGCAGGAAAAAACACCTTTCCATCCAAGATTTGTTAACTTAACAAATCTTCCAATCAACGCCAAGGAAACACAGCTACTACAAAAAGGTTTGAAATACAACATCGAAAGCTACGATAGGAAAAAAGACGTGGAGAACACCATTGCGGACACGGAGGTGGCCATATCACTAATACCAAACGAGGAACAGGAGCACGCAAGGCATTTATGCAGACGCATAATCGAAAAGAGCATAAAAGCTGATGAAAAGAAAATGGTAGAAAATGAATATAAAACGGTAAAAGAATTGAGGAAAAAACTAAGAGAGAATAAAATAATAGCAACAAAAGCAGACAAAGGAAATACAACGGTGCTAATGGACGAAGAGGTATACACCACAAAAACAGGCCAACTCATCAAAGAAATGGGCTGCCGAGTGATGAGGAAGGACCCAACGGATGAATACCAAATGGCAATAAAGCGTGCAATAAAACAGGCAAAAAATATAGTAGACAACAAGATAGCCTACACTCTCACGGCAATGAATCCATCGGCCCCGTCACTGATCGCACTACCTAAAATCCACAAAGCAGGAACACCTATGCGACCAATAGTAAACCATAAATCGGCACCAGGATATAGACTATCAAAACATCTAAATAAGCTACTAACCGAGACACTGGACCTGTCCAATAAATACACAATCAAAAACACGACGGAACTAGTCGAAAAACTGAACAACCTGAACGTACCTAAGGACTCGAAACTGGTATCGTTTGACGTGAAAGACCTATACCCTTCGATACCACTGACAGAAACACTAAAAACTCTAACTAAAATATTGACAGAAAAAACGAACAGAGACATTGCAACAGAGATCGTAAACACACTGAAAGTAACCCTGGACCAGAATTATTTCAAATTTGACAATAAAATATACAGACAAACTCACGGACTGGGAATGGGTAACCCCACATCAGCCATCCTTATGGAAGTATTTATGCAACATTTGGAGGAAAGTTATATGGAAGAACTGGCGAAAAATCTGGGAGTAAACTTTTATGCCAGGTATGTAGACGACATCATCTGCCTCATAACGGAAAATAAAGAAGAAAAAATTTTGGAATACCTCAACGGCCAACACAAAAATATAAAATTCACCATGGATGCAGAGAAAAATGGAAAAATCAACTACTTAGACCTCACAATTAAAATAAACAAAGAGACTAACAAATTTACTTACGAAATATACAGAAAACCCACAGCAACGGATACAGTAATACACAATAAATCTAGCCATCCTCAACAACACAAGAACGCCGCTTTCAGACATTTATTAACAAGACTTGAACGGACCCCGTTAGAAAAGGAAGCTTACAACAAGGAACTCAGCACAATATACACAATCGCGGAGAACAACGGATATCAAAAAAGTTTGGTGAAGAAAATACAGAAAAACATAACCTCAAAGAAATCGGAAAACAAAGAAAAGGTAGAGAAGAAATGGGCAGTCTTATCATATACCGGAGCAACATCTTACAAGTTGGCTAAAGTTTTCCAAAATTATAACATTAATGCAGCATTTAAAACGAGGAACAGCATGGAAAAACTTCTACGAAACAACATTAACAAGGAAGACCTCTTTGACAAACAAGGCGTATACAAATTGACTTGCGAATGCCAAAACAGTTATATAGGACAAACAGGACGCCAAGTCAAGACGAGATATCGAGAACACGTAAGAGATTACAATAAGAAAATAAGGAAATCATCAACGACAGTGGAATCAAATTTCGCCAACCACATGGCAGAAAACAAATGTACACCAATGAAAATAGGAAAAACAGCTAAAATTCTCCACATACAACATAAGGGAAAACGACTTAACGTATTAGAAAATATGGAGATATACAAACAGAAGACATTCGTAGGTAAAATAATAAATGAACAAATAAACACCGCATCAGATACATTATTTGAACCGCTTAAGCTATTATACCGAAAAGAGGACAGAAAACCTAAAACCGACATAAACAAAACAACACACAAGAGGACAATAACGGACTTTTACCTGCCTGTTTAATGAGGATACAAAAAATAGATTTACATACCTAAACGCACAGACTCGCACGCACGCACGTCGCCCGAACGCACGAATGCACGAACACACGAACACATCACACGAACACGAAGTACGTGACCAAACGATGGAAGTCAGTTACTATAAGTACTATCGAACTTACACAAAATAACTCAGAACGAAAAAAGACACTGAAGATGGCGCATATTAGCCGAAACCGGTTTGTCTCCAAACCAAACTTGACAAGGGATGACGGAGGATCGTTCCACAATATATTGTAGCGTTTCTCTAAAAATGTATTTACTTTTTTCAACCCCAAATGTGGGAAAATAATACTGGTCGAAAAATTTTTGTAACAGAAATAAAATTCCACGTTTCAAAAGGATTTCGGTGTAGTTTTTGAGATATTCATGTCCAAAGAGGCGAAAAACGCAGTTTGTGGCCATATTCACTCCTCAATATTTTTAAAATTACTGACTTTCATTAAAAACTGATTACATCTATTGGAAGCACGATCATTTCTTTTGAAGACAACGTAGATATCTGAATAAGATACCCGAAAAAGCAAAGCGCTGTTTTCAAGAGAAATGATCGTTCTTTCAATAGCTGCAATCATCTTTTAATGAAAGTAAGTAATTTAACAGATTGAGCAGTGAATATAGCAAAAAATCGCATTTTTCGCCTCTTTGGACATGAATATCTCAAAACCTACACATATTACCGAAAATCCGACTTCAGATTCAGAATCAGCGCACCGAAATCCTTTAGAAAAGTAGAATTTTATTTGAGTTAGAACATTTTTTGGAAAATTTTTCGGCCTATGTAATTAAAGTCCAAATCCCGGGATAAATCCCGGGATTATAAAATAAAATCTCGAAAATACCGGGATCGTAAAAATCGGAAAAATTGGAATCCCTAATATGTACGTATATACATATGTATGGTGGTGTGAATGAGCCTGTTGGCAAGAGTTCCTTTTACCTTAAACCGGTTAAAATATTTATTTTCGGCGCCCTGTTAACGCTGCCAGCCGGAGGCAATAAACAAAGAAGTTAAGCATTTTAATGGAAAATAATGTTTACTGCTCACACACACACACTCACACATATTCTTAAATACTTGCCAACTACATTTCAGAAAAAGGGTTACAGGAGCAGCAGCACCCATGTGGCGCGCTTTCTGAATTGCTCTTAAGTACATGACGCCACACTCTGACGCAAATAGATATTATTCATACGCAAACGCAGAATTATTGTTGTTTATGCTTTTTGTTAATTGCAGTTTTGTTGTTATTGTGTTGCCATTTCTTTTTTATTTGACACGAAAATGTGGTTTGTATGAGAAAAACCACAATGTCGCCACCACAAAACACACACAAACAACTCGTTAATTAGTTAAAATGTGGTCTTAGGTGAGGTAGTGCTGGTGGCCCAAGAGCTTCCGGCCCCAGGTTTTTCCAGAATGCGCGAGTTACGCCGGAAAATATGTATGTATACATATAAACTTGCTGCAGAAGAAAAGAAGTCAAAAGAATAGAAAGCATTACAACAAAGAACTCGCTTTTATTTGCAAAACTGCGCGCTGCAAAGAAAAGGAAAAGATTTCGCGAAACAAAAGCAAGTTAGCGGCTTGTTGCAACCGATTGCGTGCAATGGAAGAGATTAAACAATAGCAATATTTTTGCTTAAACCAAGACAATTTATTGTATTTTCTTCTCTTGGCATTGCTGAGCTGTTCACATATATTATTTCTAACAGAAAGGCAGAATTGTCCACTGTACTCTTCACAAAGTTAGTAGGTATGCTTTTGAAAATGAATAGATTTTTGATCTGTTTAGGCGTTTGCCAGTTTGGTTTGCTTTTTGGTATCCCTTGAAATTTTTATTATTATTGATTTTTAGACCTTTTTTTGTAAGGGAAGTTTTGAAAACTTGAATGCAGGAATTTAGCACGCTTAACCCCATGTTGACGTTTCTACCAAACCGAGGAGCTCCGCTTTTTTATGTGTCTACTTCTGCAAGAGGAATGTATGCAGACGTTGACAGGAATTCTTACAGACATGTCTGGGGAATGTCTGGGTTTTCACCGACGATTCTGACAGATATCTAACGGAGTTTTGAACGAAAAAAAAAAATGTTTAAGAAAAGATAAAATATTTTGGCACGTCCGCTCGAAATCGTTCAGATAAGATTTTATCGGATTGGAAAAATGTAAAATTACTTAGACAATTCTGATAGAAATCTATAAAAAATCTATAAGATATGTCTACATAGACCTCAGATTTTTTTCAGAATTTTCTGAATCAGAAATTTTCTGGCAAAATTGTTAGCAGGGTATATAGTAGAAAAAATAAAAAATAAATTTGTATTTGAATTTTTCTTTTCATCTTCTTTCCTTATTCACCTTCAGTGCAGTGCTCTTTATTTCATATTCTCCTCCTGTTTCGAACCATGACATCAACCTGAAATTCTATCTAACGGCATCATATAGAGGAACATTCAACATTATATTTAATTTTAGTGATGCTTTTATACTTCTCTTTTCCCAGAAAAATAATCTATGAATTATATGAAGCATATTAAAACCAAAATTAAATAAAAAAAAAATTACAGCAAGCTTAATAAATAAGTTATTATAAATAGTAGTTTTTCAAGCTTTCATCCAAGTGTAAATTAAGCTTATTGCAATATTGTTCTCAAACTTTTTAACATAAGCAGTATTGAGAAAGGCTTATACAAATTAAGTGTTTCTCAAGTTTTACAATCATGCTTGGGAATAAGCTTACAAATAAGCTTATAAGAACTTTTATTGCAATAAGCTTAAAATGGACAATTGTTATAAGCTTGTTCTCAAGTTCTATTACATTTCGCCTACTTCCTGGTCTGTTGGGTAACACTGGTCGACAAATTTTTGTTACAGAAATAAAATTTTACTTTTCTAAATGATTTCCGTGCGCTGAATCCGAATCCGAAAAATTTAAACGTTGTCATCAAGAGAAATGACTGAGCTTTCAATAGCTGTAATGAATTTTTAAAATAAGTAAGTAATTTAAAAGATATTGAGGAGTGAATATAGCCGTAAAACGCGTTTTTCGCCTCTTTGGGCATGAATATCTCAAAAACTGTACGTATAACCGAAAATCTGACTTCAGATTCGGATTCAACGCACCGAAATCCTTTAGATAAGTAGAATTTTATTTCTGTAACAAAAATTTGTTGAAATTTTGTCGACCAGTGTAATTTTTCAGAGCTTAAATTTCCTACAGTGCGCTGTAGTGGTAAACCAATTCGCTTAAAACTTTCCTTGAACTTATGAGAACCTCCAATTCTATGCTAGTCCTAACGTTCAACAATCGGTAGCAATGATGCATTTGTCAATTAGTTTATTTGCAGATATTACAGAGGTGTATTATTCTAAATTATTGGTGCTTGGCGCTCTAGAGTTGGAACTACAAATTTCTACTTCATCTTGTCTTTTAGTAAAGTGTATCTATGCATATGCGAGTTTGTGTGTCATCAAATCACTAGCAACAACCATTTATTCTGTTTAAGTATCGCTGAATCCATTCTGTTAAAGAGATTAAAGACACGCTTCCAAGTTCGCAAGGCAAAAAGAAGAAAAAAACCAAAGAGAAAACATCATTTACTCAAAATTATTCCCCCACTCAGCCGTTCCTGTGTTCTTTAGAAAACTTTATTGGTATAATAATACTAATTTGTCACCACGGTTGTTATTGCTGATGTTTTTTAAGAAGATAAAGAATATTTTCATTTGGCTAACAAATTCTTTGGCTATCACCATAGCTACTAAGACATTTGGCAATCTATACAGCTCGCCGTTTGCTGCACTACCGCCTCTTTGACGTAAATTTTTGTTCTTTGATCCTTATTGGCGCTCCAATTCAAATAAATTATAATTGTATACCATTTCTATCTCATTATATTTTAATTGAAGCTTTTACAGCAGTGACGCTTATTATTTCCATTGCCTGTTAAATATCATATTTAAACTCGTATACATAATTATCTTGGAACATTCATTATGCGGCTTAATAATAATGCTAAAATTTTAAATATATGTATTAGGGATTCCAATTTTTCCGATTTTTACGATCCCGGGATTAAAGTGCACAGAAAAAATTGATTTTTATTGCCATTTCTATTATTTCATTAGTAACAAAATAAACAAGTAAGGAAGCCTAAGTTCGACTGGAATCGAACATTAGATACTCAGCTGTATGATTTCATTGTTTGTTTGCGTTTGATGGAAACACGGTGTACTTTATATAAAGCGAGTGCTGCATAAATTGGGCGTAGCCACGCCCATTTTCTAAATTTTTATCAGTCATCCAACTAAGCATATGAATATTATTCTTTGTGCAAAATTTCATCCCTTTATGACTTTTAGTTACAAAGATGTCACGTTAAAAATTCCCAAAGGGTGTTCCAGAAATATCTTTGTTAAAAAGTAGGCGTGGTCATAAACCGATTTCAATAAATTTTTGCGTGTCTGTTAACACAAGTTATAAAAGTGTATAAACCAAGTTTCGTCATAATATCTCAATTATTTGTCGAGTTATAGGCTAAGAAATCTCGTATATTCCTTTGTCTAAAAAGAGGCGGTGCCACGCCCATTCTCCAAAATTTGTCTATTTTTTGTTTCCGGTCTATTGTGGAACTCTTGCCACAAAATTTCAATGAATTATCTTTATATTTGACAAAGATATCGCTTAAAATGGTTTTATTAGGCCATTTTATAATACCCATATATAAAAGTGGGCGTGGCCGTCAACCGATTTTGACAATTTTTCGTCCAAACATTTGCCTAAGTAAGTATATCACGCGTACCAAATTTCATCGATATATCTTCAACAGTTTCTGAGTTATGACTCATAAAGCTTTCAATGTTTGCTCCTTAATAAGTGGGCGTGGCACCGCCCATTTTCCAGAATTCTATCAAATTTCTTCTTAGGGGCCTGAGCTCAACACGTGGTTAAAATTTCATCACTCTAGCTATATTAGTGGCTGAGATACCAAATTTCCGGTTTTTCTATATAGGAAAAGTGGGCGTGGTCATGGTCCGATTTCGCCCATTTTCAATACCAACCGTCCCAGTGTCGATACCAACTTGCATTTCAAATTTCATCAAAATATCTCAATTTTTGCGCGAGTTAGAGTGTTTACAGACGGACGGACGGACATGGTTCAATCGATTTCTCTTTTCACCCTGATCATTTTGATATATATAAGTCTATATCTATCTCGATTATTTCATTCTGTTACAATCCACCGTTATGTGATTAAAACTATAATACTCTGTGTACTAGTACAGCTGAGTATAACTAGGAACGTAAAATCATGCGTATTATTTAATAATAAGAGTTACTTTAAAAAACCAATTAACAAAGAAAATTACATACATTTGGTGAACAAAACATTTGCCTTTATAGTTGGTACTTTTAAGATATTAATAATAAAGCTTGTGATCATTTGATAATCTCCAATAAAAATTTGTAGAATTTAACGACGTACTTCGCAAATATGATGAACCTTCTCAGCCTTGGTCCTCAAAAGAATTAAGAGCTTTAAAAAATAAGAAATCTCGTCTCTTCAAATATTATAAGAGAACAGGCTCTCATAATGACTATTTAAAGTATGCTTGTGCGCGTCACAGGTATTTTGACTTAAATAAGAAATGTTACAGAATGTACGTTAAAACAAGTAAGGAAGCCTAAGTTCGAGTGGAATCGAACATTAGATACTCAGCTCTAGGCTTTCATTGTTTGTTTGCGTTTGATAGAAACACGGTGTACTTTATATAAAGCGAGTGCTGCATAAAGTGGGCGTAGCCACGCCCATTTTCAACATTTTTATCAGTCATCCAACTAAGCATATGAATATTATTATTTGTGCAAGATTTCATTTCTTTATGACTTCTAGTTATAAAGATGTCACGTTACAAATTCCTAAAGGGTGTTCCAGAAATATCTTTGTTAAAAAGTAGGCGTGGTCATAAACCGATTTCAATAAATTTCTGCGTGTCTATTAACACAAGTTATAAAGGTATATAAACCAAGTTTCGTCATAATATCTCAATTATTTGTCGAGTTATAGGCTAAGAAATCTCGTATATTCCTTTGTCTAAAAGGAGGCGGTGCCACGCCCATTTTCCAAAATTTTTCTATTTTTTTGTTTACGGTCTATTGTAGAACTCATGTCACAAAATTTCAATGAATTATCTTTATATTTGACGGAGATATCGCTTAAAATGTTTTTATTAGGCCACTTTATAGTTCTCATATATAAAAGTGGGCGTGGTCGTCAACCGATTTCGCTAAAATTTTGAACATGTATTACCACAAGTAATAATAGTGTACGCACCAAGTTTCGTCATAATATCTCAATTATTTGTCGAGTTATAGGCTAAGAAATCTCGCATATTCCTGCTTCTAAAAAGAGGCGGTGCCACGCCCATTTTCCAAAATTTTTGTGTTTTTCGTTTTATGTTCACAGTTGGACTCCTATCATAAAATTTCAATGATATATCTTTATATTTGACAGAGATATGGCTTAAAATGTTTTTAAAAGGTCACTTTATAATACACATATATAAAAGTGGGCGTGGCCGTAAACCGATTTTAACTATTTTCTGTCCAAACGTTTGCCTAAGTAAGTAAATCACGCGTACCAAATTTCATCAACATATCTTCAATGGGTTCTGAGTTATGACATATAAAACTTTCAAGGTTTGACCCTTAATAAGTGGGCGTGGCACCGCCCATTTTCCAAAATTTCATCAAATTTCTTCCTAGGGGCCTGAGCTCAACACGTGGGTGAAATTTGATCGCTCCAGCTATATTAGTGACTGAGATACCAAATTTCCGATTTTTTCTATATAGGAAAAGTGGGCGTGGTCATGGTCCGATTTCGCCCATTTTCAATACCAACCGTCCCAGTCACCATACCAACTTGCATTTCAAATTTCATCAAAATATCTCAATTTTTGCGCGAGTTAGAGTGTTTACAGACGGACGGACGGACGGACGGACGGACGGACGGACGGACATGACTCAATCGATTTCTCTTTTCACCCTGATCATTTTGATATATATAAGTCTATATCTATCTCGATTATTTCATTCTGTTACAATCCACCGTTATGTGATTAAAACTATAATACTCTGTGTACTAGTACAGCTGAGTATAAAAATGAAACGCAATATTATTTGTAACCCGAAATCGTTTTATGGCTTTGTGAACTCTAAGCGGAGGGTGAAAGGTTTTCCTTCTGCTTTAAGGTTTAATGACTATATTTCAAGCGAATCAAAAGAAATAGCTAACTTCTTCGCAAAATTTTTCATGTCTAATTACTCTTCTAATACCGCAGTTGGTTTGTCTAAATAGCCGTTTCCTATTTCTTCTGGTTACCCCGTTTTTGTCCCAACAATATCCCCTGAGGATGTGTTGTTTTCTTTGTTATTTATACAGATTTTAGTAAGGCGTTTGACAAAGTTTGTCACCATTTACTCATTCAAAAGCTGGATATGCTCGGTTTTCAGCCTGGCCTACTTCGTTGGATTACCTCCTACCTTGTATGTAGAACACAAAGGGTGATTTTTAAAAATACTTTCTCCGAAGTGATCAATGTTTCGTCAGGTGTGCCACAGGGTAGCCATCTTGGACCGATTCTGTTTTTGCTTTTTATTAATGATATTTCAACTGTAATAAAAACCTCAAAAATTCTTATGTACGCGGATGATATAAAACTTTTCAAGTCATTCTCATCAATCGAAGATAGATTTTTGCTTCAAGAAGATTTAAACAGCTTAGTAACTTGGTGTGACGTAAATAAGATGCCACTTAATTTGAATAAATGTAAATGTATGTCTTTTTCGCGTAAAACCATTCAACCTTCTTATAATGTTCTTAACTACTGTCTTGAGCAGGTCGACGATTTCTCGGATTTGGGTATTACAATGGATTGCAAACTTAACTTCAATCTTCACATCAATATTACTGTAAATAAAGCTAGAGGTATTTTTGCGTTTGTTAAGAGATGGTCGAAGGAATTCAATGACCCTTACGTGACAAAAACTCTTTTTACAACGTTAGTTCGGCCTATTTTAGAATACGGCTCCATAATATGGAACCCTCAGTACAAAATTCATGCAGACCGTATTGAATCCGTACAAAAGCAGTTTTTACTTTTTGCTTTAAGACATTTTCGGTGGGACGATCATTTTAATCTGCCATCTTATACTAGTCGTTTAAAACTCATCAATCTTCCCACACTAGCTAGTCGTAGGGAGATGTTGGGAGTGATATTTATTACTAAACTATTAAGAGGTTCAATTTCAAGCCCGTATCTTCTTGCAGAAATTAATTTTAACATCCCATCTCGAACATCAAGACATTACAAACCGCTGTTTTTAAAACATTGTAGAACTAACTTTCAATTAAATGAGTCTCTAAGATGTCCATGTAATAATTACAACTCTCACTATAATTCGTTTGATAATTCCGATTCCCTCTACACTATAAGGAATGTTATCCTATCCTCCCTGAATAACTGATAACTAACTCTGTAACTATCTTTCTTTTCTATTTACTCAGCTGATGATTTTATTCTGTAGCTGAGCAGTTTTAGATCTCGACGCTTAAAAACTTAAAAACTCCTGCCTTTCAACACGGGTCGGCAAAAAAAAAAAAAAAAAAAAATCCGCACGTCATGCGGATGCGCCCCTCGTGCGGTAGGGCGGGTGGAGGGCAAACGTTGGGGTTATTATTATTATTATAAGCAATTATTTCCAAGCTTGCGAAAAATACTGAAAATTAATGCAAAATTCGGAAAAAATTAAAAATCGGATGCACAAATTTTGAGATGAATTCCGAGTATACAGCTGCGTATTTTATTTTAGTACGTAATGCGAAATTCTCAAATAAAATTCAACTTTTTCCTGGTTTTTGCTTATTTTATTTTCTGAATATTGTTTGCATTTTCTTCCATTATTTACTTTTCATGGGAGGAAATTGCAAAAACCTTTGAAAAATAAATGACCAAAAATCAGGAAATAGAAATTATCAAATGAATTTTACCACAAGAATTCTAAAGATTTTAAAAATACCTAACGTACGTTTCCTTACAACGCGTACTTCGCAAAAAGAAAAATTTAATTAGACTGGGTTAAGCCTAGTACTGAGTTCACTGCCGTGCAATTTCGCCAGCAACATGCATTTATTTTGCCGTGAAATGTTTCAAAAAAAGTTTTTGTTGTCAATTGAGAATAAATGCCAAAACGAAGACTGAGCAAATGTAAAAAGAAAAAATTTGGAGCATCGCCTCAGAATCAACTTTCAAATTTTGACCAATAAAAAAATTTTATACAAAATATAAATTTCAATTTCAACAAATGTCAGTTTTCACTAGAAAATAAATAGCATTGTATATTTTAATTGTCGTGAAAAAATGTTGCTGGCATGATGTTGTTAGCATGTTGCGCAACATTTTCACGGCAGGAACTCAGTACAACTTTGGCGTGAAATATCTGTGAAATTTGACAAATGTTTCACAACCAGTTTTTTGTATGGATTTTGACAGCAGTTTCACGTGAAACTCGAACTCAGTACTATGCTTTACAGCCAAAAAATATCAGGTATGGGGGAGGATAGGATAGGAATGCTGAGCTCGGAACTATTTTTTTAATGTGTTGTATTGTTAGGGTTTTGAAATAACCGTAATTTGTTATTTTTTTGGTTATCACTTCACTCAAAAATTATTTTCGGAAATCACAAATGCGATAACTGCGACAATTAAGCAGGCTAATTTTTAAAAGAATAAAACTTTCCTGAATTTTACAACTTCCTACAAAAAACTTAATTTTAAAATTTTTTCAAAAATCGCAAGTAATTAACAAAATTTTGATTTTGACCAGCTTTCACTCAACGAGGTTATGTCCAATTACTATAAGTTGTACATCGACAATTTTAGTTGTCTTTCGAACGAGGTACTGTACTGCTTGTGATTATTCCATTTGTGACTCCCGCGAAAGTAATTTTTCAATGAAGTGATAACCAAAAAAACCTAACCATACTAAAAATTAAAAAAAAATAGTTCCGAGCTCAGCAGGCCCATATCTATTCTCCCCCAAACCTGAATTTCTTGGTATTTTTTTTTAATTATTTGTAGCCTAGTGATATTAAATCAAAAATATTAATCCTTACTTTGCCTTTTTTTATTCTGGCAAAAATGTCAAACTTATTCTGCATTTTCTTCGGACTGTCAAATTTTTTTATTCCCTTCCACAAAGATTCCACATATTTTTTATGGCTGTTTGTTCTATTGACAAAATGTAAAACTGGCCCGACTAAGGGCAACATTTTCTGTTCTTAGCACAAGTAAAGGGTTGCATTATTTTTGTTTCATTTATCACATGAAAAATGTATCATCATTTTCATAGGGCACAGGGCACATGTTGATAATGCTTCCATGTAATAATGCAACATTTTCGTTCAGAATAGGAAGCGCTATTAGTATACAGATCTGAGACCAAAAAAAATTATATATAATACAATTTTTCTTTGCTATAATAGGGGAATATTCTCTCTTTATTTTATCCCGAAAATCCCGGGATGAAATTCTAGCAATCCCGGGATCCCGGGATTGGAATCCCTAATATGTATTTATGTAGTTAGAATGCTAAGAAGATTTGCGAAAAAGAAATTAAAAAATTGAAGAAGATTTGAGTGCGGAATTGAGTGCCTTCTAATTTAGTGTGATGGAAATGGTCTACCGACTTAAATTCGTAAGCAAAGCAAAGCATTAAGCATATAAGGTGCTAGAAATATTTCTTTTTTATTTGTTTTTGTAACATGTTAGGAATGTCATGTATCTTGAAACAATTTTTTGTCATCCCTTGTCAAATTTGCTTTGGTCGCAAACCGGTTTCGGCGATGTGCCATCTTCAGTATCTCGTTTCGTTCCTGGAACGGAAAATCTTTCCACAATACATCAGCTAGAAATCTATATATATTAAGATCTAGTTCAAGTATCTCAACTACTTCCCGATATAGAGGCCAATATATGTATGAACGCAGATGTCCCCGAATTATTTTTGAGTTTTATTGGTATCAAATTAAAGCTTTCAATCAGAGCTTCAATATAGAGTTCATGTCATTTGAACTTTGCAGTCGGTTCTCTAGATTGAGACCAAAACGTGGGACCCGGTTGAACAAAACAGGAGAAGTGGAGAGAGTAGTATAAGAGGAAAAAGAGATACCGCGAACGCAAAGTGCTGAGTGGGCGTGGTGGCGTAGTGTGATTTGTCGCAGTGACGGGTATTTGCTAGTATATTTAGGTACGTAGGTATAATCGAAATATAAGAAATGCATATAAAAACTTACACAGTTTGCACTCTAAGCTAGCGATATAGGTATTCCTCGGAATGTTGAAAGTGCTTTATTTCGAGTGCATATAAAAACTGTTGCATATTTTAAGGCGTCAAATTTGTTTTTGTTTCCTGTGGTATTTCACGTTCTTGCTAGGTACTTATGCAAATTTATTCTGAGTATACCTCTATTGAAATTTTACGGCGAACAATTTTTTTGAACATTTTAGCCCTCTAACCCCGAAAAATGCTTGGAAAATCCACGTGAAAATTCCTTATGATATGTTTCATTCAGAATAAATAAAGAAATATTTCTTTAATATACAATTTTTATGTACCTGCAGTGCTTATTGTACCTTGGTGCATCTAAAGTGAAAATTTCAAAAAAAATTACGTTTTTTTATGGTGATATTTTAAGTTCTAATATTTTGCTAGTTTATGTAAATATTTTAATCTAATGATCCAATTCTCATTCTTACATATTTATACGTTAATATTAAAAAGAAGTAGTGCTGAAATACGCGATAGCTGTGCACGGTGCGCGGTAAGCACGTGGAATTAACATTTTAGGAGTTATACGCAGTGGTTATCCTTTAGGTCCTATTCACATTGGATTTTTCCACTACAGATGTCCTGTTTCCTTTTTAATGCCTTGTGTTGTATCCTTTAGCTACCAGATAATGTACTGAAATCGGAAAAATTTGGACTTTGGCGAATTTTCGATTTCGTCAATATTTGATCCTTTCGAAAAAAAAAAAACAAAAAATGTGGATATCCTTGAAAAAGGAGCAGCTCAGATTTTAATTTCAACGGATGTTTCATCTATAAACATCACATAACACAACCGCACTTTCCTTTTTTGGCGACATTTTCATGCAACCTATCGTCGCTTCCTGCCCACCGTGTGTAAAGGAGCTAATACAATAGATTAAAATATTTTACAAAATTAATCCTCGTATAATTATAGAATTATCATCTGGACATTGTATTTAAGTGCGATTTGAATTTTGACACTTTTCGCCATTTTTTCTTTAATTTTAACTTGCTTAAACATTTTTCGAAAAAAATTAAAAAAGTATTAAAAAAATATGCATTATTTGCAAAACTCGTAGATATCACTTTTAATTAATACCTACACAACTGTAAGTAGATACATTCATACATATCCGCATAAGCTTAACTATGCGCTTGATTAACATGAAAGTTTGCGGGAATATTCCTTTTTGTTCACTTCAGCAATTTTTGATGGATTCGCACACGCAAATTTTAAAAAATTTCACAAATAACTCATTTACATATGAATAGTTGTTATACATACATATACACGTAATTTATTATTAAACACATTTTAGTTAATGCGGTTTTCAACAAGTTACATAAATTCAATGCATATTTAGTATGCAAAACGTGCGTTAATTAAGCGAAAATTCGCCGATATTGTTACATAAATTTGCTTGTGTATGTGTGTTTGGGTGAATGTGACCGCAAATACATCACAAGCCAGCCACATTTCGCTCATTAGTTGCCAGAATCCTTGGCAACACTTTTATCTACTAAACATTCAACTGCGTGTGTGTGTCTCTCTAATGCACATAATTATATTTGCATTAACCTGCATTAGGACACCACAAAATCAATAAATTTTATATAAAATGAAATGAAGTGCAGAATTCTAATACAAAAGCCTTGCATGTACATATCTACATGGTGGGCGGTGGTGAGTGGTGGGTGTTGGGTGATGGGACTGCGTGGGACATTACTGTCATATTCCTTGGTGTGCACAATGATGGCGCATTTGGCGCACTTCCAATGGAAAGCTGCATATTTTGAATTTTATATGGTGGCCATATGACCGCGCCCACAAAGCGTGTCACGACTGGCGCTGCGGCTGGCGTTCAGCTATAGCTGTATGGACGGGGCTATCACAGCAATTCTGCCGATGTCATATCATATGAATGGAATAATCGATTAGTTCGTTGTTCAGTTTGCCGTATTGCATATTTTTTCCTGAAAAGTAGCTGCCACCGCTGAAGCACTGCTGGCAACAAGGCCGGACAATAAACCCAATAATAAACGACCTAAAAATTGTTTGAGTGTTGTTGTTGTTATATTTGTAGCTACAGCTGTCCGTTGCTGTAGTTTGCAGTGTTAACTTCGCAAGGCTAGCAACTGCCGGAGAGATTTTCATGGCAAATGTTGCATGCAAATGTGTCACATTTATCGGGGAACGGGCGGTAGCGGCAGCGACAGCGGCAAAAGCATTAGGCAATGGCAAGCATTATCATCCATAATCAGGCACTTGCAATATATCCGTGCCGCATGTCAATTATGTCATTCTGGCCATTCATTTATACCCTTCTTGCCATCTCCATCGCACCAAAAACACTCGAAATCAGCCAACCATCCACCTCGTATTTCATTTGGGCGCAATATTTCAAACAATTTCGGTCGACCACGCCACGTTTGTTTTGTTATTGTGCTCTTACATAGTTGGTTTTGTTGTTGCCTTTGTTGCTGTTGCTTTTACTGGTGTTAATTTTGCTGCCTTTGCCCGTCTGTTGACCAGATGGATATCTGCTGCTGCTACGCCGCATTGCAGTGTTCATATAGGAAATGGGTTAATCGATTTTTAAGCTGATCGCTTCTTTGCTTTGAAAAGCTCATTCGTACACGTTTCGCTCGTGCTTTTCGCTTCTGCTTTGTTTTTGTTTTTGTGTGTGTTTATTTTGTAGTTTGTATTCAACCTTGGCGTTATCATTTTGCTTAGCTGTGCGCGTTATTTCTCTGCCTTTTCTTTTAGATTTGGTTTCTGTTCTCATTTGTCAGCCGTTTATTTCGTAGCTAGACCAGTGTTGAACGAAGGTACCCTGACATAATCCCAAGGGGCATAATCCCAAATTTTTTATTTGGGATTATGTCACTCCCCCTAGGGTGACATAATCCCAACTTTTTTACTTGGGCTTATGTCACCCTAGGCGTAGTGCCATAATCCCAATTGGGATAATGTCATTTTCAAGCTCAAAAAAAACATTTCAGATTTTTTCTAAGATTTTATTACATTAAGCAAAAAAATTAAAGCTGACAATAAAGTTAATGTTGTTATACAATAATACATTGAGTATATGTATAAGATGAAATATGTATGTACTTAAATACACATGTTCTCAAAAAATTACTTTACAACTAAAAATTACATTAAAATTAAATATATTTACATATATACAGATTTTTTCAATAAAACGATAGGTATATAAATATTTGTGTACACTGTATATATGTCTATAAAAAGATGAAAATTTGGAAGAAAAAATCGCGCGATTAATAGATCGATAGGTGTATACATATGTCTATAAAAAGACATGCGGCGCTTTTTTTCTAATAGATCGATAGGTATATACATATGTCTGTAAAAAGATGAAAATTTGGAAGAAAAAATCGCGCGATTTTTGAATCCAAATTTTCGCCTGCGGCGCTTTTTTTTTAAATAGATCGATCGGTATATATATACGTCTATAAAAAGATGAAAATTTGGAAGAAAAAATCGCGCGATTTTTGATTCCAAATTTTCGCCTGCGGCGCTTTTTTTTAATAGATCGATAGGTATATACATACGTCTATAAAAAGATGAAAATTTGGAAGAAAAAATCGCGCGATTTTTGATTCCAAATTTTCGCCTGCGGCGCTTTTTTTTTAATAGATCGATAGGTATATACATACGTCTATAAAAAGGTGAAAATTTGGAAGAAAAAATCGCGCGATTTTTGATTCCAAATTTTCGCCTGCGGCGCTTTTTTTTATTTTAGATCGATAGGTATATACATATGTATATAAAAAGATGAAAATATATATAAATATGTACATATGTCTATAAAAATTAAAATTTGGAAGCACAAATCGCGATTTTTCTTCGCACTAGTACCTACTCGAGTGATTTGGTATTCTGGCTCCCTTTCATTTGGGATTATGTCACTCCCACATAGGTGACATAATCCCAAGTAAAAAAATTGGGATTATGTCACACCATGGTGAGTGACATAATCCCAAATTTTAAAATTGGGGTTATGCCACTTGGGATTAAATCACGGCACCTTGAACGAAAGAGCAATACGGAGCAAAACGGAGCTGCTCGGCTACACATACGAGTCGTGTGTGTGCTGCTAGCAAGCAATTGCGACGCCTACAACCAATTAGTCTAGCCATGGGTAATGGCGCAATTTTTTTGGCGCTGATACAATAACTCCAGCGCCAATCGTGGCGCCAACTCACGGTACTGGCGCAATAACACCTTTAGCGCAATTGTCATAGAATATTCGATAAATAACATTTTTTCGCTTGTTACTGTTTACCATCCCCGTTTTATTTATTTTGGCGCAATTCTGCTTACATATACGAGGGCACAATTAATTTTAATTTTCATAATCATTTGGAAAATATTCCGTATATATGTGAAAATATGCTGAAAATTAGAGTCACTTAGATCACTATCAAGCACACATAATTGTGACGTTGTCATACGTATACATATACTATGGTGCTATTATTGGCGTTGTGGTTGCGCCATTTTACACTAGCGCTATATTGGAGCTGGTGTTAGCGCACGAAAGTGAGTCGGTTTTATATTACAAAATTGAGTTGGCGCAATATTGAGTTGGCGCTATATTGGGTTGGTGCTATATTGAGTTGGCGCTATATTGAGTTGGCGCATATCCCAAATCGGAGTTAGCGCAATAACGCCAGGGTTGGTGTTAGCGCAATTACGCCGCGGCGCAGCGTAGTGTTACCCATGCCTAAATTAGTCTTCGCTTGAATTTCGTGCTGTGTGCATCGATCGCGCAAAGAATTTTTTTCTTTTTTCTGAGCAATAGGTATGCGACAACAAAATGACCAAATTAGAATTAAAAGTTCAATGGGAATTGAAATATTTTTTTTATTTGAACCCTTCTTATGAGCCTCAATGCATAATTTGCATAATTTTAAACGCCGCTATGAAAATCACCACAGCGAAATTCTTGTAGTGCTCTGCTTATACGCACACACTAATGCAAAAATATATTGCGCTTGTGTAAGTAGCGCAGTCGGCGGTGTGCATCACTGAGCTTGACAAACGATTGGGTTTAAAGGCCAATTTGTGTGTATCCCCATTTTCCTTGTTGATTGCTTATGAGAAAGTTAATCATAAAGGCAAAAACACTTAATATTCTAAACGCGTACATGATAACTCATCAACTAAAATGGGATTTAAGATGACTTTCTTGTTAAAGAGCTGATGGGCTTGATTGTGATGTATCCAAGCAGTCATTGCCTTAGAGATTCTTTCATTTTATTTTCTTATACAAAAGGGAGCTATGTAGGTATTTTGAATGTTTTATGACTATAAGATACTGTCAGCATTAAACATAGTTGAAAACTAAAAATAAAAGACCCTTTACTGTCTATCGACGGCTGAGAGTAAGATCATCCCATTTCAGATTTTGCTTCAAAAACGCCCTATTTCAGAATTTGTTCAATAACGTCCTATTTCAGACAATTATTCAAAAACGCCCTATTTCAGAGAAATGTATATGGAATTTTCTCCGAAATAGGGCATTTTTGAAGCAAAATCTGAAATAGGACGTTATTGAAAAAATTTTTCAAATAGGGCGTTTTTGACGAATATTCTGTAAGCCAGAAACAAACTATTACTGCGATGGATTCCTGCACTCAGGGAAAAAAATTATAAAAACATATCGCACACTAAATCAAAAAGCGTTACAACTCAAAATTCAAAAATTTTCAGGAGGCAAAAAACTTTTTAATTTTTATATGCAATGATATGGGAAAAGGCTACGTATAATAGTTATTTCTCAGTTAAAAAAGACTCTGATGGAAAAGATTTTTTGGCAGCCGCTAGAGATATGTTCTGTGTACCAATTTATGGAAGAAACCCGATTTCGAAAAATTTTGAGTTGTAACGCTTTTTGATTTAGTGTGCGATATGATAACGTGCTTAAAATGCGTAAAAACGTATTTAAGAGTGATGTAAATACCAACATTCTTATTTTAAATATGTTCATTGTAAAATTTTTAAATCAAGAAAAAACATTTTAAATTTAAAAAGGTTTATTTTTATTTTAAGCACTATGAGAAAAAAAAACGCTGCAGTGTTCTCTATATCATTTTCTCTTCCGGATTCGAAATTGTATCCAACGGCATTCTCTTCATCTCCTCTCAATCCGAGTCCCAATCACAAAAATATAACCTCCGCTTGTTCTCCTCTTCTTTTCTTCTTCGCCTTAAATGTTTGCTATCTTTATTTCTTATTCTCCTTTTTCTTCTTTATTATTCAATCCAACGCCATCACATAGTGGAACATTAAATATTATATTGAATTGTAGTAACCTATTTATACTTCTCTTTTCCTAAAAAAGAATCGATGAATTATATGAATCATTGTAAAAACAAAATTAAAAACAAATCGATTCTCATTATTGTTTTTGTTGGGTTTCTCACAAAAAATATTTTGTCACAAAAAAATTTTGAGCAAAGAGCGAGTTTTGAATCAACATTCATTTTCGTTTTTAATTTAAGTATGTTTCTTTTTAAATCCAAAATGCACTTTCACTTCACAAATTTCATTCTTAATTCAAAAATTTAATTTTTAATTTAAAAATTATCATTGTTAAAATAAAAATGGTTTGGTTTAAAACGTGCATTATGAAAACAAAAATTTTATTTTTGATTTTAAAATGCTGTTTTTCTCTGAGTGTGGTCACGAACAAAGTGCAAATTGAGCATTCCATGGCCCAGAAGCCTTTTGTGGGCTAACCAAGGCAATGGAGTGATACCAAAGTGGTAGAGATTATGTGTCTAAAATTATCTGAAAAACATCTATACAAGTAGACTGGGTACAGGCGCCATCTCAAGAGTCCATCCTTTATTTTGCGGCTTAATTTAGTAAATGCTTGAGCAACGGCATAATTATCTAAACAATATTTTCTTCCGAGTAATTGAATCCTTAAAATGTTACGAGTATTACTGAAATTTTAATTCACTTTCGCAGCCAATTGAATTGTCGTTTTCAGCTTCAATTTTCTCTAACATTTTAAGCTTTTAATGTGCCAAAATTGCTTTATGAGCGCATTTTGTTTGCTACTTCCCCTTTTTTCTCCTTCCTTAGTTTGTCATCTGTCGCGAATTTGCACTTATCTTGTTTGTCGGCAACGGAACTGGAACTTTAACTCAACAGGCAACGGGCAGTAAACTTCGAGTACTCATAGCGATAACAACACGCACACACAACAACAAAAAAACCAACAACAAGCAAACGAAAATGAGTTGGTAAATGAGAAAGCTTTGAATGTGAATCAAATTGCTGGCTTTCAGTGCGATGCAAAACTCCTTTCAGCACTTCAACAATTCGTGGGTGTGTGTTTTTTTTGTGCTCGACACGGCGCAGCAACGTCGCCGCGGCTATAGCAAAGTCGGTACGTTATTGCCATGGAATGTACATACATATGTATGTATATGTTTACATATGTATGTAGGAATGTATTTGTTGTGATAGCGTAATAACGGTACATCAGCAAAATGTGGCAAAATGCGGTTTTCTGGAGTGCAACGATGCGTGAACCGCGTTAATTCGTCTTTTGTTGCCAACAGCCACATTGTTGCATGCATACAGCCACCCGCATACACATCCACACACAGAGATACACAAAATAATTTTATTCACAAATCGTTTGGTTTTAAAATTTTTTTTTTTTTAATGGCAAATGTGTGATGCTGACAAGGATAGAATGGAATAGAATATGAAAGGATAGGATATGATAATAATAACGGTGTCTAGCGTTTCTGTTAGAAGGAAAGTGAGAAGAGGCGAGGCGACAATAACAGCATTAATGCAAAGTGGCAACAGTGTCAAAGCACAAATGCGCAAATGAGTGAGCGAGTGGAAGAGTGTGAGTGTGGCGGGAGAGCGAAACCGAAAATTTCATGTTTCATAAGGCTGAATGGCCATATAAGAGGAAAACGTAGACAGAAAAAAAAAATGTTGTTGAAACTGCAATTTAAATCAACGACGAACAGAGAATTAGAAAACACACCAACAAAAAAACAGCAAAAGAATAGATGAATATGCAAACATGTATGGAAGCTTAAAATGCCAGAGCAACAACAACCAAAGCTGATATCAACTCCGCTAAGTTGGATAGCATTTTTTGTTTTCGTTTTTTTTTCTTTGTGTAGATGAGCTTCATGTACGCCCAGCAGAAAATTTGTCAAAGACTAACAGTTTTAAAGTTGTTACAGAATGGCTTCTCAGCAAGAGAAATGTACATCACCGCAACGCTCCACATGCAGCCCTGCTGCCTATGCTTTTTGTGCTGATAAGAGTGAGTTGGCTACGCATTAAGCAACTGTTCAAAGTGCTTGATTTCAACATGCTCTAGTGGCTCTCTAGAGACTGGCGATGAGCTGCTGCAAGTGCTGCTTAAACCATCCCTTTTTTCACTGGGTGTAGGTATACATGTATAAGTATGCCTGTGTGTTAGTATATGCGTACTTTTTCTGTGTCTGTCTCTTAGTCAGCTGGCACTGAAAGCTCATGGGCAATCTTCCTGCCCGGATGTTTGAAGCATAATAGCTGAAGGTTATTGCTGAATGCATTTGCATGGCGTTGCCAACTACTCTTTCATTCGTTGCTGATGCTTTTTTTTTTTTTTTTTTTTTTTTTTGTCTAGTTTTTCGCATTTGCATACATATGCAGTTGTTTGTATGCAAATATGCTTGGAATCCTGCGGTTACCATATCCAAAGAATTTTTACTGCAAATACTTCTTCCTTTTCTTGCTGTCTGCTTCCTTCTCTTCAAATTTCAATCGCAATCCGCATGACAGTTGTCGGCAACAGCAGTGGCAACATATAAAAAAAATGAAACTACAACTAGAACAATATGAATAACCACAACACAAACAACAGAAACAACATAAGAATATTAGAAACAAGTAAATGAAGATTTTGGCAGTAAAAAAACACAAACACATACAGTTAAAACCTTTTGTTGCTGCTTTCTGTTAGCATTTTCTCCCACTTCTCACATGTTTTACAATTATTATTTTTATTGTTTTTTTTTTTTTTTTTTTAGCTGAGCGTCCAGATAAGCTTAGAATTTAGCTATGCTTAAGAGCTGTATAAAAATCTATCTTACGGTTCATAGTGTTGCAGCAACGACAACAACACGAGTGCCTTTAAACTGAGTGGGCGAAGTTGTTGCATAACTTTTACTTATAAACTAACTTACTTTTGTGTATGCATGAGTCTAACAATGTATATGTATAAATGTGCGCGGATAAAGGAAAAACAAATTTGCGTACCTTCTTCAGACAAAACTTGTTGCACCAAAAATGGCCTGAATGTAGGCAACTGCTTTTATTGTATTATGCAACACATACCGTTTCAATTCATTTCGCAAAAGCCATTGCTTTTGTTTTTCAATTACATATAGCAGTACCCAATAAACATTTGGCTTGGTAAGCAATTTGATCGAATGATTCTAAAACGAACCTCTTTCGCAAGCAACGCTAATGAACGTGAATAACAGTTTCGATTCGAGATCTCAGTCATTCTCCAGCAAAATGGAACACTGAATATCAAATTTTTTCTACATTCGATATCCAAGCCATTCGCAAATGGATACATGAATGACTCTCTCTTTTTTCTCTCATTTTTTCGCACCCATTGCAAGTGTATGTATATCAAATATACTACGCATGTTGGTGAAATAAGTTCGGCTATAACTTCAAGCTCAGTTCGATTATCACGTTGCATATTGAGTGTGTTTTCGAAGGTTCGAGCAGTGCTTATTGGGTACCTAGTACGTGCATTAGTATGTTTGTGTGTATGTTTAGGATGTGTGTAAAATATATACATAAATGCTAAAATTGCATTGGGAATTGGGAGTGGAAATTTAAAAGAAAATTGTCGGCATACAATTGTCACGTGTGGCAGACGTTGATGCATTTGCAATGCATTTAGTTTGTTAGAGTAATTTAGAGTTTTCCATTTATTTACTGACTGTGGTACCTGTAATACATACCCCTTCAAGTCTAAAACTCATAATAATAATAATACAATGGCGCTATTATAACTCTGACGAGTTTTATGGCCGAGCTTCTCTCCCAATTCGAGGTGTGCTCCTTAGTGATGGGCGAGTCCGAGATGTTTAGACAATCGAGAGAATCGCCATCGTTGCAAAATCACAATCGAGTCAAAAGTTGACTCGCTCCTCGACTACACAATCGAGACGTTTTTGCGATTGTTCCGCGTCGGCGAGTCGGAGGTTGTTTCGATGATATCTCGACTACACAAGCGAGATGTTTTTGCGATTGTTCCGAGTCGGCGGGCCGGCTGTTGTTTTGATGATATGTTTTAGTTGATAAAATAAACTGAATGGGGTTTGTTGATAAAGAAAGTAGGATTATTAATGGAAGTGAGGCAAATACATAAATAAATTAACCAAATTGAAAAATATGCTATACATAGACGCTGCATTATTGCAATCACAACTAAACAGTGTCGTGCATAAAAATAATAATTAATTATTTAAACATTGATAAATTTTCTGAAGTGAGACGCTTATGAAACAAATGAATTTTACGAGTAGCAACAACGGCAATAGATTTGTACCACTCTGTATGTTTTGTAAAGCAATTTTAATATTCAAGCGGCAACAACAATTATTATGTATTTTTTGCAGCGAGTCCGAAATGTTGTAGAGTTGCTTTGAAAACGAGAGGAATCTTTGGCGAGTCCGAGATGTTTTAGCGATTGTTTCGACTGACGGCCATTTACGACTTGACTCGAATACGAATTAAAACCATCGAGAGCATTCGAGATGTTTCAACAATCGAGAGAATCGAATAAAACATCTCGGACTCGCCCATCACTAGTGCTCCTTTTGTATTTTCCTACTAATTGGGTGGACCTACAGTTTTATGCCGGCTCCGAACGGCGAATGCATTTTTTGTGAGAAGCTTATTCATGGCAGAAATACACTCGGAGGGTATGACGCCCACTGCCGAGAAGGGGATTACCTGTCCCCCAATAAAAAAATTTCATTCTTAATTAAAAAATTTAGTTTTTAATTTAAAAATTTTCATTGTTAAAATAAAAATGGTTTGGTTTAAAACGTGCATTATGAAAACAAAAATTTTATTTTTGATTTTAAAATGCTGTTTTTCCCTGAGTGTAATGATTTTTGACGACGTTTAACATGCCGGCAAAAAAACAACAACAACAATATATCCAAAAAATATATATAAATACTCCACAAGGATTAGCCCGACGAAATTTGGAATTTTTAAGGGCTTGAAATTGTACATTTATTGTCACAACCTCCATATGTTTTTGCTTACCTAAACTTTGGTATTCTACATTTCATAATTGAGGACATATTGCGAGTTTTTTATATTTAGTAAAGAGAAGCAGCTACTTGAAGCGGTGTACTCAATTGGGGACAGTGGGCGGTAATGGGTTAAGGTGGTATAAACTAGGTACTCGGTGATAGTGATCCCAATTGCGCACGTAGGGCTAATAAGATTATATACGAAATCTTCCTCTATTACCATAAATACGATATGAAAATAATGTGCTTGGGCGACATCTAGCGGCGTCCAAAAAAAGAAATACATTTTTTTTGCGGAAATGTTTTTCAAAAAGACATCATAAGGGCGGAAGGGGGTGTGTGGCCTTTTTTGGCGGTCCCTATACGGTGAGACGACCTAATGTACATACATACATACTAGTGTTAAAGAATTTCATTTCATTTGACCACAAAGAAAATTGTTAAAAAGTTTACTGAGAATGGCATGGAAATCTAATTCCAACTGATTGTCGATGATAGTATTTTTTTTTTGCTTTTTTTTCATTTAATACCATGTCTCCACATAACGTGTTTCGCTCTTTTTTTCTGCATTTTCTCTCTCAATCTTGTTTCGACACGGAAACCAGTGCCAAAAATCGCCAATTTCCATACAAATTTCTGAGAGCGAGTGCAGATTGAAACACTGTTTCATTCTGAATCATCTTGCCAACCTCGATGATATCGATGTCTTCTCTAATTTTGTATCGAAAATCTATCGAAATCTCACACAGACCAAAACAAAGACGCAAAAACAAGCAAACATACAAACATTTAAGAAGAACAAGAAAGAGAAATGTCAAACTGAATCACGATTAGCCACGTGGAGACAGGTTATTGAGCGAGATGTTTTCCTACATGTTTCTCTGGTGAATCAAGTTATGTGGAGACGAGCTTTAACAGCACAATGGAATTTCTGTAGCTTCCATTCGCATTTGTCGCCGTTGCTTGGTTTGTGTTCTGTAATCAACTAAACTTGCATGTGTGTTTGTGTACATGTGTGTGGACCAATGTGCGTTTGCATGCCATGCATTGCATTGTTCATGCTGGCCAACAGGCTATATTGGTGGTATTACTGTGTTATAGTGCTATGAATGTGATCACATGTTGATTATTTCCTTACGCTCCGTTCTAGCCAAAGTTTTCCAGTAAAGTAAAACCGCAAAAGAATGCAATTTTAGCAACATTCAATGCGCAACTTACATACAAAGCTGTGAGCTGTTGAATTCCTTGTCGGCACCTCGCCATGTAACACCCTCACTTCAGCCTTCTAACCTAGCATTGGCTCATCTGCCCCATCAGCCACATAAGCCACATACACCAATGAACCAATCGGCCCTGACAAAAGCCAATCTTTTATTAATCGCCTTTACTGTCTCCCCCACTGCCCCTCTAACGTCAATTCTGGCTTCAATGTGGCTTTATTTCTGTTTTTTCTTTTTTGTTTTTTTTTTTATGAACAATCGAAATGCAATTGTGCGTGCGGCATTCCAGACAAAAAGTCAGAGAATTTAAAGTGGGGTTTTGGCTGCCCCTGGCGTTGGATATGCATTGCCGTGGTCCCTCCTGTGTTTCAGCTGTCTTTACTTTGCTGATTTTTGGTGAATGGCAGAATTGTGGCATGTCGTGCTTGCGTTTGTTATGAGTGTGTGCGATTGATTTAACGCAGGGCTTCTTCACATTCTTCCTTTTCGCATTCGATTTCTGTATGTTGAGCAAACTTTTTCGTGGTTGAACAAATTTAAATCGAGTCATGTCTTTCTTTAATCAATTTTGTGTAAAAAAACACACGCACAGGCGTCATAAATAAAAAAACAAAAACAAAAATAGTTAGTTACCATTGTTTGAAATGTTAAAACATTTATTATTATCAATTCGTCAGAGTTTTCGGCAGAACTTCGCATGTGACGTTGGTGGCGACGGCGAAGTCACAATTTTGGTTTGCTCTTGCTGTTGTTGCTTTACAATTTATATTCAATTAAAAGTTTGTCGTTTGTCACAAACAACATTACCATGAACAGCAACAACAACAATAATAAAAACAATAATAGCAACAGCAATTGTGTTGCAAAATTGTTGTCTCTTGGCGCGTCGCAGCGAAGTATAAAATAAATCGTGCGATTGCATCACGCAGCAGCGCCCCAAGGGAGGCGAAACAATGACAAAATTTGCAGTTAGTTACTTAATTAGAAATGAAGTGGCGATGATGCAACACGCGACGCAACGCACAACGACGAAAATTTCAGTTTCGAAAGGGGTGGGGCGGCAGAAGGCGTTTGGTACCCCCCTCGTTCGCGCCACAACTCCTGCAACTAACAACCGGAGAGTAGATTTTGTGGCAAGTCGGCGTTAATGCAACATGCGGCAGTAAGACTCATAAAATCACAAACGAACACATACATACACTCATACACAAACCCAGCAAAAAACCTACGCCTTAGTTAAGAATTATTACAGAAGATTTAAAGGCATACGAAATAAGGCCTAAAATTTCTAAGGGAAGCTAACGCTAGCCACACAAGACGGCAAAAAACCCGATTCACTTGTGCAAAAAGCGCGCTTCAGTTTTCTGTGAAGGCCACACATGGCCGGCGTTTTTTTTTGCGAAAAACACTCGCTTTTTCAGTTCATCAATTTGATGTTCTTTAAAATCGGCAAAAATCATTAAAAATACATTTAAATTATCATTTACTGACATTGTCATGGTATTTAATTTAATTTTATTTGACTTTATTTATTTTATCTTCTTTATTTATTTTACTTTATTTTATTTTAATTTATTTTATTTTATTTATTTAATTTATATTATTTTATTTTATTTTAATTCATTTTATTTATTCATTTTAATTTATTTTATTTTTGTTTGTTTTTACATGGTCACTTATGAATTCCTAATAACACTGCTCTACAGCCAAAAAATACTCTGAACGCGACCATCCTATCTACATATATGTAAAATCGGTCGCTGATTCCGAAAATCGGGTTCATTTTTAATTCTATGTGAAGGTTTTTGAGATATCGTCAATTTACCGTTATTTGGCCAATGGCTCCACTTAATCCTGAATGTCTCTTTTATGAATAAGCGAGTATTCTTTTCATGCTTGGGTACGACAGAAATGCGCCTTATATTATTTTATTTTGTTAATTTTTTTTATTTTATTTTTTTCTTTATGTTATTTTATTTTATCTTATTTATTTCATTATATTTTATTTTATTTCATTTAATTTCATTTATTTTTCACGCCGCGTTTTTAAAGGGACAGCGTTTATTTTGCAGAAACGCTCGCTGGAAAAAAAGCGCGCGTCTTAATGTGTGCACATTGCCCGAAATACAAGTAAATCGAGGCTCTTTATAAACGCGCGCTTTCTCAATGCCCAAGTGAAGCGCGTTTTCTGCCGTCATGTGTGGCTGGTCTAAGTTGTAAGACAAAGGCTTAAAATAACGCTGATTTTCCTGTGTTAGAGCCCGTGCACAATTGACTTCTACCTCGCTTCGCTTCAAAGTTTTGCTTTGACAGTTTCGTTCAGCATGTGCTTTTCAAAGGGATATGTTCACAATTGAGGTGAAGCGAGGTAAGCAAGGTATAAAGTTAGCCATGTTTCAACTTTTTTACACTTTGACAAACATCTCCCCTTGTGTGTGTGTGTGTATGTTTGTACATCTACACTTATTTTAGCGATTTCGCGCAATTTCGTGAGAAGTGAACAGAGAAAAGTAAAAAATAACCTTCGAATAAGCAGAAAAAAGCATATTCCCTAAATATTTTACCAAAAATCAGGTTTATAAATTAAAGCAAAGAAGTGAAGTGGAAATTGTCAAAGTGTTAATTCTAGCAAGCATCTGGAATTTCGCTTTGTTATAAGGTTTTTTCTATCAAAGTTGGAGCAGACAAAGCCAATTGTGCACGGGCTCTTAATGTCATCAGGCCATAAGGAATACTCTCTCCCTCTCTCTCTCTCTCTCTTCCTGAGAGCACATCTTAATCCATAGGCTTATCCGCAATGCGAAATAATGCTTATTTAAGGCCTTATTATGGCCTGATAACCAAGCATTATGTGGTGTATTTATACCTTAGTAATGCCTTATTAATAAACTAAATGAGTGCATTCGTCAACAATAAGCATAGCCTTTTTTGCAGGGAACATAAAAACACTCTGCAATAGCCAGTCAGCAGGTACATAGAAAATGGTAGAAGTAAGAAGCACTCACAAAAGCTCTTCTCCGGCGTCTATGTAGAAGACTTTCGTAAATTATTTATTTGCATGAAACGTGTCAAATTTTAGCACCTTGTCTTCTCGCTTCCGAAGGAATAGCTTATAATAGGAGAAGATATTTCAAGCATAGCTTTTGATAGTTTATTTGCTTAACACCTTGCCAACTTGATTCTCCGCTATTACCTGTCGGGCATGACAGAAGGCCTTGCCATCTGACGAGTTCATCACTTCTTTCACGCATTGCCAGTAATGCAGAGTGGAATGAGCTTCCATTACCCATTCCACGTAATGCAAAGTGGAATGGAGCGCGAAAAATGAACTGAAATAAATAGCGTTATTTTCAGTGGAAATTTCTATCATGTCTTACAATTTTGCCTTCTTTCTCTGCTTCCCTGTAAGGTATTCTTTATTTGATTCGCTAGAATCCTTGCGGTATTGCGTGATTTATTCGTTCGGCGGTAATGCAGTGGGCAAGACCTTCCCTCCAATGACAAGTGCATGCTAATGTCAGGCATTCTGTCAACGAATGTGAAAGCGATTGCCAGGGTTTTTCTGGATTACCCTCTAAATTCCATTGTCATCGAGTTTTTTGATGGGTTCATGTGAAGTGCTGCGTAGGTGAGCATTGTGCTTGGTTAGCAGCTACTCTGCAGGAAGGAAAGTGCTTGAAAACTTGTCTACTGCGTAACCACACAAAAGGGAGAAAAGGATTTGGAAATCCGTCGGCCGATTTTGCATTTTACCAACGAACATTCGTCACTTGTGCGTGTACGTGTGCGCGCGACAAATGAATGCTTAAGTGAAAACATAATTGAAGCTGGAATTTATTATGAAACAGAATTGTTAAGTGCAGCAGCCTCAAAAATGCAAAAACAGCAATATGAATGTTCCTTTTGGGAGTAGTAGTAGCAGGAGCTCGTTAGACGTATTCGCAAATCAAGTGAGGTTTCCGACGCGCTGCCGCTCCCGCTTTACAGCTTTTGACTTAACTACTTTTTTGTTTTAATTTTTTTGTTTTCATTTTCATACATACATTTTCTGCCATTGTTTTGCTAAGGCAGAGTTGGGGCGGGCTGGGCTAAAGTTTCGTCTACTGCATCTGAGATTCAACACACACACGGCCTTAATTTAGTTTGGGAGTGCGCTCTGAAGATAAATAGAGAATTTAATTTAGCGAACAAAATCTCCAGTGTGCAAAAGCGAAATGATGCGAATGAAATTAATTTCTCTTATTTAACATTTGAACCAAAGAAAAAAAAAAATAATATAAGGAGGAGGCGAATGAGACTAAGAGCAGCAGGAGAAGTAGCAGGAGCTTTCTATTTACTTTGCAAATACTTCAAGAGCGTAAGTATTTTCAGCAGCTGAATGAAAGTTGAATTTAAAGATAAATACTTGCATATTTCGTTGGTTGGTTGGCTAGTTGGTTGAGCCGAGGCAGGCAGGAATAAAGCGCCAGAAATTATGCTTTAGATTTTATTATTTTGTATTTTTCTCATCTGCGCATAACTGCGGCCTCCAGCATCAACGTACAACTATGACAAAGATAAATAGACAACTTTTGGGCTATGGGCCACACACCAAATACATACATATTTCTAGTGATCTTACCCAATAAACACTTGGGTTGGTTCACAATTCGAAAGCGATTAGAAAATTAATCTAATTTTCAAGGCTCACTTTCATTATGTATGAATGTCGGAAAGGTTGCTATTCGATTCGACAACTGCATCATGTTATAATTTTTATGATCCAAACCATCCGAGAAGAGAAATTTCATTGAGAAAGAGTCAGTTTTGAATGTTACCAACAATGTTTATTGGATTAAATAGCGCACGCGCGCGCTGCTTAAGGACTCGCCGGAGATTTATTATTCATCAAAGGCTATGCGCGCACAAGTGTGTGTGTACGTATTTTTAAACGGTTTTATTTAGCTCACCCCGTTTGTTTTTAAACGGTTTTATTTAGCTCACCCCGTTTGTTTTATTATTTATTCTTTATTCTTGGGTCAAATTTAGTAATTCAAATTTCACCCTCTTCCTGTCAACCGATTAATCTGAAATTTTGCACGCATGTATAACCCCGATGACAATGCAATATTATGAAAAAAAAATTCCGCTAGGTGGCGCGTGGGTCGCTATATTTACAAAAATCGCATTTATGGTCCGATTTGGCTGAAATTCGGAACATGTATTACTACCTTGAAAAGAAATATTTTCTTAAAAAAAAAATTCCGCTAGGTGGCGCGTGGGTCGCTATATTTACAAAAATCGCATTTATGGTCCGATTTGGCTGAAATTCGGAACATGTATTACTACCTTGAAAAGAAATATTTTCTTAAAAAAAAAATTCCGCTAGGTGGCGCGTGGGTCGCTATATTTACAAAAATCGCATTTATGGTCCGATTTGGCTGAAATTCGGAACATGTATTACTACCTTGAAAAGAAATATTTTCTTAAAAAAAATTCCGCTAGGTGGCGCGTGGGTCGCTATATTTACAAAAATCGCATTTATGGTCCGATTTGGCTGAAATTCGAAACATGTATTACTACCTTGAAAGGAAATATTTTCCTAAAAAAAACTTCCGATAGGTGGCGCGTGGGTCGCTATAGAGGCGTTGGACTGCAATAAACTAACGGGCAAGAAACCTTGCAATAATGAAGCACTAAATGAATTAAACAGAATGCGAAATAAAAACTAAAAACTAGAAAATAAAAATAGGTAAAAAAACTTTTTAAGTTAAACGGTTTTATGTTATACATACATTGCAATGTTTAAGATAAATGTACTAAAAACCAAAAAATAATAAAATAGATACAGTCGTGGGAATTATAAACATTTGCATAGACTAGACTAAAATAAAACCGGGGGCACGTCAATTGTCTACAAATTATCGACTTAATGTGCGATAGAAGAATCGTTTAATTCGTCGTTAGGCAGTTGGCCCGCAGACGGTGAGGAAAATACTTACTATTTTCTTGCTCATGGAAATTCCAATAGTTATACACTCCATGTTAATAAAAGAGATGTTTCAACTAGTTTATCGTTGGACATTCACACGAGGAATCGTTTCACTGCTCGTAGTTTGTCTTTAATCGACAAAACATATGATAAAAGTACTACTCGCTCACCACTATGAAACCCTAAAACTCGCTTATAATCGAGCTTGCTAGCTTTTTTCCACATTCTAGCCCTACTTATCACACGTCCATCGTTGTCGGTTGAACAACTGCCTAATTATAGTGTAACATTACAAAACAAACATTTTAATCAACGATTGTAGACAATTGACGTGCCCCACGGCTTTATTTTAGTCTAGTCTATGCAAATGTTTATAATTCCCACGACTGTATCTATTTTATTATTTTTTGGTTTTTAGTACATTTATCTTAAACATTGCAATGTATGTATAACATAAAACCGTTTAACTTAAAAAGTTTTTTTACCTATTTTTATTTTATTTTTTATTTATCATAAACAGCAGCGAAAAGCGCAGACATTTGAATAACAAAGAGTTTCGTCGAACCGTCGAATTTCGGAATGCATGAATATTTCACATCATGCAATTCAGTGCTGCCCTCCCTTGAATGTTCACTTTGTGCAAAACTTTTGCAGTTTCAAAAAACAAATAAAACAATTTGGTGCAGAAATAGTTTAACTTATTTAAATTATCTTTACGCGCAGTTAAGTTATTTAAAGTTTTGCATTGTGCTCAATGCAAGGAGAGGATGGAAGCGCAGCAACAATGCGCTGGGCCAATGAAATATGAAGTTGTGCAACAAGAACAACGACTAAAATAATAACATATCGATTGCAGTAAGTTGTAGCTGGAGATTGTTGCTGTTGTTTTTGTTTTAGTTCATTCCAATAACACAAACAATTTACCATTATTGCTTCCGGCTTTGGCTTCAGCTTCAGCTTCGGCTTCGGCTAATGCAATTAATTCCAATGTAGACAGCAAAGCGGCAGCAGCAACAGCGACAACAACAAAGTACAGCAATAAAAGCGCAAATGCATGCAGATGAGTGTGTGCCCTTACTTATGCCCTGCAAAAGGGTTGCTAAGCAATGCGGAATACGCTGGCAGCAAAAAGGCATACAGCCGGCAGCGCTGCTTGTTGTTATATGCTCATCCGCTATGCTCCAAACATTTTAGTGCTTAATTTTGTGAAATACATACATATGTATGTAGCTTAACAAAAGTTATTATCCCTTATTATAAGGAATTTAAACACCACATAAGGCCTTATTATAAGAAAATATTCATGGTTTATTTCACATCGAGAATAGGCCTTATTATAAGATATAAAGACATCACATAAGGCCTTTTTATAAGGAATTATCTAGACCTTGTTCGCATGGCCGATAAGCCCTGTTAATAAGGTTTCCTCTCGGAGAGGGGGAGTAGTCCTTACAGCCTGATGGCATCAATAGCGGAAGACCAATCTTATCTTTATATATATATTACGCTCAAGGATGGGCATTTTTCAACTACCACTCATTTTCAACTACCACTCAAATTGATGCTGAGTTCACTCAAAATTAGTTGAATCATGCCCAACCCTGATTACGCTAAGTGATTTTTTGTACGCACCATAACTTTTACACCTTTATACCGATTTTCGAAAATGGGGTGTCACATGAAATGGCTTGACCTGTAAATGTGCAGGAAGGTTTAATATTTCTGAAAAGGGTTGCCACCTGTTCAAAATTTCAGTGTTACGCTATAGTATGTTTGATTTTTAAATTTCAGGTACCATATGAAAAGGCTTGAAATGAGTAATTTATTAAAATTTTTACAAAAAGGGTTGCCACCTGTTCAAACATTCAGTTCTAAGCTATAGTTCGTTTGATTTTTAAATTTGAGGTGTCATATGAAAGGAAACTAGAAAGAGAAAGAGGACTGCGACAACAGTGGCTTAGTAACGGGGGGGGGTTTTGGGGACAAACCCCCCCCCCCCCCGACAGATTCGTTTTGACCATAAAACCATCTTTGACTTTATTAGCATACATTTCTTTTTCAGGAAAAAATCAATGAGAATAGTAATTTTTCGAAATTGGTAATTCGAAATTTAGCGCTTTTTCACGAAGTATTACTTATAATTCTAGCGTTTGTTGAGCCGTAGGAAAGTGCAAGAACCGCAGGAATTTTACCACAATTTACATTCTTTGTACTTATATTCGCTCTTTTGTGGTAAAATTCCTGCGGTTCCTGCACTTCCCTACGGCTCAACAAACGCTACAATTATTATACGGTATTGCTGTTATTAACATGCTAATAACAGAAAAGTAACGCCAATTATTTAAATTTCAAGTTTTCTTTCAATTACTTATCATCTTAATCAAATAATATTAGTATAAACTACAATGGGAATAAATATGCAATGTATAAGTTTGTTTGTTTATTTGTTTATTACCCGCATGTTTGTACGGGCATTTGAACAATTCGGGTATTTTGAAGTTTGTTTTTTTCTTTTTTTTATTATTATTTTTTTTCTTTATATGTAGTTTTTTTTTATTTTTGTTTTTCCGATACACATTTTTTTTGTTTGTAAGCTCGAATTCTCGAATGTTTGTACGGGCATTTGAACAACAAACGGGCTTCAAACAAAAACGATCAGATCGAATTGCTCGATACCCGGGTATCTAGGGCTCTAGTTAAAAGTCGATTTTATTGAAAAATATATACAGTGGTTCAAAAAAAAATCATACACCAGAGTTTTTAAATTTATTTCAAACAGTTCTGTCGAAAATTTGACTCTCTTATTTTCGTTTAAAAATGTAAAAAAATTTTCAATAAAAATCGCCTTAAGCAGGATTTCTAAGCTTATGGAAAAATCCGAAAAATCGTAGAAATTTCTAAAAGTGGATTAAAAATTTCAAAGCGCGGCCAGAATTTATAGAAGATTTTGAGGAGATTTCTAAGTGTACTGTTATGTAGCCAACCAATTTTAGTGTAAAAAGTGCTATTCTCAATGCTGTAAAACTTTCCGTCGATTTTAGTAATTTTTTTCTGTAGGGTGTTTGCGTTATATGTGAGACCGTTCCAATTAAAATTTCCGAAAAGCCAATGAAATTTTTCAAAAAGTTGAATGTTGCATATTATTATATTACAATTGAATGAGCTGCAAAATTGCATACTCAAAAATCTTCTAAAAAATGTAGCTTTATAATTCTTAGCCCCTTTTTATGATAAGTACTTCCTTAACTTTGAAAAATTGGAAATACTAAAAATACTGCCTAAAAAGTTAACAATAATCGCTGCTAAATATCTGGGTTACTTTCGAGCATCACCTACATTAACCAAGATATGCGTTAGAAATATAAACATTAAAATTAAATATAAAGCACAAAAAGAAAATTATTGTAGGTACATATGAAAAACCCTGTATCTAGTAGTGAAGTGCAGCTTTGTGCGACGTAATTTTTTGTCGGCTAACTACTAATTGTACTAGATATCATGTCCGAGGGTTAGTTTGACTGAATCTGACAGAGCAACATAACAAAACCAATTTTTAACATGAAAAAGAGTGATATTTTTTTTTAAATATCCTAACTTTAAAAGCTTAAAACTATAAACTTAGAATTATTGGAAACCAAGGATATTATTGAAAAGTGTTAATAATTACTTGAACCTTTAGGATTCATCACGATTACTTAAATGAAATGCTTTAAATAATAAATATTCAAGTTGAAACTAGCACTTAAAAATATGTAAGAAAAAAACAAAAAAATTAACTTCAGATATGCTAAGTTACGACCATCTGGGGCAAGTGCAGAGTTTGGGGTCGGGAAAAAAGCGATGAATTATTGTTCCCCATTCTATTTCCAATATGTGGGTATGTTTTTTTTTCTGTAATTGTAACAATTTTACAAAATTCAATTTTGGGCGCATAAAACTTGAAAATCTACCTATGCGCGTAGATTTCCAGAAGAGAATATGAGACTTACTTTTGAGGTATAGTTAAAGGCCCTTGGCAACTGACAATCTGGCACGTCAAGCAGTGTGTATGTGTGAGTTTTTTTGTGTGTGTTAGTGCAATCGGCAGTCGTCGTGTTACACGTTCTTGTTCGGGCTCGCGTTGATGAGAATCAAATCTTTTAGATATTTGCGTCAATCACCCGACACTCACACATTTGTATACACTTCTTAACATTCCAGATTTTAAGTGGCCAAGGGCCTTAAGAGTTTGATATATCGCACACTAAATCAAAAAGCGTTACAACTCAAAATTCAAAAATTTTCAGGAGAGGCAAAAAACTTTTTAATTTTTATATGCAATGATATGGGAAAAGGCTACGTATAATAGTTATTTCTCAGTTAAAAAAGACTCTGATGGAAAAGATTTTTTGGCAGCCGCTAGAGATATATGATGTGTACCAATTTATGGAAGAAACCCGATTTCGAAAAATTTTGAGTTGTGACGCTTTTTGATTTAGTGTGCGATATGTATTATAAGTAGGCTGACCATAAATATGAATCGAAAATGAGGGACAAAATTTCAAATGATATAAATGCGAACATATATTTATGAAACTTGAAATCGTAAAAAATATTTTTTCATCAAATAATAGGCTTACAAACATATGTAATTCACATTCTCTTCAGACTTTTTGTTTTAACAAAAATAAACAAATTTGCAAGTTTAATTATAGGTATCTACAATAAAGCAAGCATAATGCTACGATCAAAAAGAATTTGGTACCTTAATTTAATGTCCACAAATCAATTTTAATACGATTTACCAATTTCTTTCAAATTAATTTGCCACACAGCAGCCACAAAAATTTCATTCCAACAAACATATAGTCAATGAGGATGGTAGTTATTATCGATAACTACTTAAATTCTGATGAGAAAAAGGGCTGCCACCTCAACCTTTTTAATATAAAACAGATTTTAAACAAAAAGGGGATTATTCATAGTCAAAATAAAATATTGATTTTAACTAATGGCGTTTTCTTTTCTGCAAAAAAATGCTGCCCTTCTATATCCCAATTATCGAATTGCGTAACCTAACTTTCTATAAAATGGCTAAATTTGTAGATAATGGTGCCCTCTTGCTTACTTAGAGCTCAATATTCGGTAAAATTACCATACAAGCCTACAAAATAGCTAAGAAAATCAAAAAGGGCAACATTTTTTCGAGAAAAGAAAACGGCATAACTTAATATCAGCTTTTATCAAGACTATGAATATGCCCCAAAATAAATAAATGAGGGACAAATGAGGGACACTAGGAAAAAAACAGAACATTTTGAGGTTTTCCGAAAAAACAAAAATACGAGGGACAGACTTCTGAAAAACAGAACGGTCCCTCAAAAAACAGAACGGATGGTCAGCCTAATTATAAGCGATATTTGTGTACTAAAATGTTAAATTATAGTCTGAAAAAATTACATTTCGCTAGCTCAGAGTGCAAACTGTGTAAGTCCACTTTTATGAAAAAGTGTATTTTTATGTAGAACGCTAGAAAAATCAAATACGCACCGCGCTAAACAAGTCTGAGATACTTGTCATATTTCTACTCGTTGTTATTCAGTGATACGCAAATTGTGTAAGTCCAAAAAGCGAAAAAAATTGTGTAAGTCCAAAATATTTATATGAACAGAAATTTTTTTTCATTTCGAATTTTTTTTTCTTTTTTGTTTTTTGTCTCTCCTAAAAAGTTTTAAACAAGGACTTACACAATTTGCATTCTAAGCTAGCGATATTTATCATTTATAAAAAAAATTGTAGTTTTTTTTGGTAATTTTAATTTTGGTAAATTTTTTACATTGGCTGTGACCCCCCCCCCCGAAAAATTCTCTAGCTACGCCACTGTGCGACAAATAGCTTTTTGGAGATCGATTTAAAGTTAACATATTCTAGAAAATTATTCGGCATAAAACTTCACTATGGGGCTCCTCGCAGAAAATGTTTGTATAAAAAATCTAGGCTTAATTATATATTTTATTAATAAGATTCTATGGGCTTACAGCCCATTCATATTCTGCCAATTTTAAGGAGAAGTCAAATTTAAAATGACAATCAAAAAAATTGTCAAATGTGGCAATATGTGGTCTTCCACCCTCAAATTGTCTCACACTGTAATCGAAAGCCAGAGCATCGCGTGGCAGGGTTTACTAGTTATAAGTATTTGCCGATAGGTACAACTTTTGGTCGCTTAGAATTTTCAGGTATTATTTCTTAAGCCTTTATAACTTCTCGAATAAGCCTTAAATAAGGTGTAGATTTTGTGGAGGGTTCCAAGTCATGTATGTCTATGTGTGTGTTTGGGTTTGAATGCATCGATCATTTAAAGTTTTGCGTGAACGAGTGCAAACCGCAATTACAATATCGCAACAACATGCACAAACATGTCAGCCCCCGATCGAATTAAAAAAACTAACCAATCAACCGCACACGCCCAACACCTACGCCTTGCAAACAAACACACACGCACATACTCATAAATACCCTGCAAAAAATTCGAGTACTTACTCCACAAGGCGTGTATAGAGTACTCGCTGTGGATTATACGAGTACTCCAGAATTTACCACATAGAATAAAAATTTAATTAAACATGACGATGTCCTAGGCACGAATCACATACTCCGATTTCCGCATTACACCAGGGTAATCCAAGGAGTAGCTACTTTGAATTGAGATGGAGTACCTAGGGTGGATTATTTGATGGAGTACCAACGGTGGATTAATTCATGGAGTACTAAAATTAAAAAAAATATTAATAATTGTGTCAAAAAGGTTTCTACGACTGCCAATTCATTTGGTTATTAGTACTATACTTTTTTTAATGTGTTGTATTACGTTTCAATGTCTCTTTATTACTAAATCGTGCATGTTCAAACACGTATATATGCATATGTACATACATGCTCCTCGTTGTCATCACGATAAACATTTGGTTATCGTTAGCATATTCGGCAAACTACGAACCGATGCTAATACATGAATCGGTCCTTTAGGGCTTTGCTAATAATCACTTTGTAAGTACTCTAACCTGTCACAAAGGGACCATATAATCCAACGATATTTTGCAGGGTATTTCTTGCCAGCGGAATTGTGACCGTGCATGTACATATGTATGTGCAGCTGCATGGACAAACTTCTGAAATTGCAAATTTCTCAAGACATTTTCCAATCATTTAAATTATGGCCAAACAGTAATAATTCGTGTAAAGATGTGTGTGCTTATGTGCACCAAGCAATGTATGCCGAATGACTCTTACCGCCAGGCTCTTCCGCAATGCCTTTCAACAGACGGAAACAGCCGCAGAGTACACTTTAAAAAATAACTCAAGCATTGACTGTGTGCATTTCAGAAACGAGGCGTACAATTCAAATCGGACTTATAAACAATGTTCAGATGATAATTTTAAATTGCAATGGTGATTAATTTTGAAGAATACTCCCATCCATTATCTGCCTCAGGAAGTGCTCATGCTTTTTTGAGATGTTCGTATAAAAAATTATTTGTGTGGTCGCTGGAAGAATAAATTGTTCTAGAATATTTCTTGCAGGCATTGACGTTTTATTTCAGTGTGGCATTTAAATTGTTATTTTTCTATATACATACATATGAGTATGTGCAAACATATCTATGTATTTAAGTGTAAAATACACACAGTCTAAACGATTTTGCCTGCTGCCAATTACAATAGCCAAGTTAATACTTTCTTTGGGTGCACGTAGACGTAGCAACATTTATATGTATGTATCTATATACACCAACAGCCGCCGTAAAGCGCAAATATCTATTGGCAGAAAATGAGCGCCTCTACTTTTACATGCACATTAGGCCGGAGCAATTTGTGTGGAGGGAAATTAGTGGATATCGTGCCATCCAAATTGGAATGCCTCTACTTAATTTTTCCGAGTAGAAAACTCTTCCACGACATTTTTCTAATATTAATTTTTATATTCCGGAATTTTTTTTCTATGAACCAAGCAGACCTGTTATTTAATGATTAAAAATTTTAATGATTATTAATTAAAGCATGTGTTGTTGTTGTAACTCTTTAATGATTAATTACGATTATTTTCACCTTTTTAATGATTAACAGTTAATTAGATTATATAAAAAAAATAATTAATCGATTAATTATTTTTAATTGCATGATTATTTAGATTATTTTCAATTATTTTTAATTGCATGATTAACACAATTACTTGATTATTTTCAATTATTTTAGATTGTTTTTTAATTGCATGATTAATACAATTATTTGATTATTTCAAATTATCTATGATTTTTTTAATTGCATGATTAATTAATTAATCGATTAATTATTTTTAATTTTTTGGTTTTTTTTTTCAAATTTGCTTGTGAACAAAACATACATACATATGCACATCCATACATACATGTGCTGAGAGTATGCTGTGCGTTTATACCCGTATCGGATGAGGGCGCACTAGTAATTGCCAGTTATAGACTATAGACATACTACTTAGACATACTACTCGCGTTCCGTCGCGAGAGAGCCAAGCATGCATAGCTGGCAGCTTAGATGGGGTAACTCGACGAAGGGACGCTGGACCCATAGATGTATACCAGATTTGAGATGCTGGTTGGAACGAGCACACGGCGAAGTCGATTTTTCTACCTGACGCAGTTCCTATCTCGACACGGTTGTTTCAAGGCCAATCTCTTTTGCTTTAAGCACGAGTCGAACCCAACGTGCGATCACTGCGGGAGGCAAGCAATAGACGATGCATACCACGTATTCTTTGAGTGTGCAAGATTTTACGAATCTAGAAACAAGCTCCTTAGAATATTTGGAGGATACTATATACCTGAGACCTTCGTGAAGCATATGCTAGCAAGCAAGGCAAAATGACCACCTCAAGTGGAACGGATACGTACAGGAGCTCGGCTTCCTGCATGCATCATTGCGCGTGGTACGGAGCTTTGGCCTCCACAGACCACCTAACATTGACCAATTTTATAAAAAATAAATGGGTGAAACATTTTAAGGCAGACTGAAGGCAATAACGCGACTATTACGGACTATCGAGCCTAGTGCTCAACCCACCTCAAACGGTAGCCTGACGGTAGTACCGCGGGGTTCGGTACGATGACAGTAGGAGGTTTAGTACGGTTAGAGTCCCGCACTGACGTGGTAAAGGCTTTCTATGCTTCCTCCTTGTTAAAAAAAAAAACAAAAAAAAACATACATCTATACACATATTCACGCACACATACAACACATATACATGCATATATATATGAACATATCTACACATACCTATTTTCAAAAATAATTTAAAATAATCATATCAAAAGAAATAATCGCACAATTAAAAATAATCGAGCAATTAAAAATAATCATACAATTAAAAATAATTGAACAATTAAAAATAATCATACAATTAAAAATAATTGGGCAATTAAAAATAATCACGCGATTAAAAAAAATTTTGTGATTATATGATTATTTCCGATTATTTTTTTAATGGTTAGTAATCATGATTTTTTTTACAATTTTTTTAATTTAATCGATTATTAATTGTCCGGTTAATGTAAGACAATTAAAATAATCATTAAAATTAAAAAATCCAAAAAAATTAATCATTATTCATTTTAATCGGAATTTAACAGGTCTGGAACCAAGACGGATTTTTGAAAATAAAAAAATGGATAAAAATTGCCAAAAAATTAACCAGGCCAATATGCACATCAAATTGAATCAAAATTTTATGGTGAATCCATATCTACAATCAGAATTCAAATCGGATGAGTATTTTTCGAGCCTGATTTGCGGATTTGGAGGCTGAATGCCCAAAATCGCATATTTTCGCAACTATCTCTTGCTGTGCATAATATATCTTGAAAATTGCTTAAAGATAAGTAAGCTGAATATATGTGTGTAATTTCCCGTATAGGAGAACTACACTGAGAGAAAAAAAATATATGGAGGGGTCAAAGAAATTGTTTACCTATTTTGAACACTACTTTCTTTGTTTTGAGTAAATTTTCCTTAAAACATGTTAAAAGGTTTATAAAATATTGTTGTTACATGCGTTACCATGGTTTCATATACTTGTTTTGAAAAAATTCATACATTAAAATAATGAAAAATTCTTTAAGCGCCATTCCATTCCCAACTTTCTTTGTTTTGATGACTTGATTTCTTTAATTTTGAGAAATTAAATTCCCATACAAATTCCCATGGCAACGAATTTGTTTGAATATTTTTTTTTTTTTGTTTTTTCCACATTTTTGAGAAAATTTACACAAAACAAAGAAAATTTTGTATTGGGACGCGTGTTCAAAATAAGGAAAATTATGTCTTTGATCGAGAGAAATTTTTTTTTTTGAGTGTAGCGTGCTCCTTTTTTCCTGTAGTCCAAAATCATGCTATAAGTAGTCATCCAATAATGATGATCTTCGCTGGCAGCGCTTTGTGTACTTTGTGTAAATGCTGCAAAAACAAATTCAAATTTTAGAGTTTTAGCTGCATAGATAGAAGATTTACATATTTCAAAACAAAGACTTGTGCTGCTTGAAATTTTTTTTTGCTGTCAGTAGTACCTTCAATAAATAAAGTAAAAAACAAATTTTAAATACCAGAAGTCCATATTTTGGGTATAAAACGCCCCGGCCTAATGTGCATACATACATAGCACTATGTATGTAAATATTTTTTGATTATAAGTATATGTACCCTGCAAAAAATGCGATTAATCCGCGACGTGTCCGGGATCAATCGCAAGGAAGCATACGACTAATATAATTTTACATCCCTTTATATGGAGCGAATTGATCGCATTTGTTCGGGCATGTCCTATGAAGAGACTAATTGTTCAATTTGTATACTCGAACGGGTACAAATGTAGATTAATCACTAACATACCGAACGGTTACAAATTTAGATTAATCACTAACATACCGAACGGGTACAAATGTAGGTCAATCGCTTTTATATAAAACGGGTACAAATGGAGATTAATCGCTTTCATCCAAAGTTGTAAGCCAACGCTACTTTTTATGAAAATGTCTAAAAACTATAAATTGTTATATATATTAGAAGAACGTTTATTCGATTAGCTTTCATCTTGTAGTGAAATCTTTAAAAAAATTAAGTATTTTCTCCAAATATTTTAAGTTTTGAGAATGCATTATGCGAGTGTAAAGGATATGTAAGGAATTTTTCGAAGTTGTTAGCAACGACCTTTAAAAATTATAAATGTTCATGCTTATTTAAATAAAGATTATGCAATAAGTGTTACTTTTGTAAAAAAATCTATTTAATAAATTAAATTTTTTTAAATAAATTGTCAGTTTTGAGTGTGCATTATGTCTACATTTATACCCGTGCGGGAACAAACAGGGACTAATTGTTGACCGATTGTTCCCGAAAGAGATCAATCCGGGACAAATCTCTTTCGGGATTAATCGCACATTTTTTTGCAGGGTATGGTTACATTTGTGTATACTTATATACATATACATTTGTATGTATGTTTAACACTAAGTCAGATTCGTTTTATTATTGATATTTACATATGTACATACATACATACATCTGTGGTTGTCGTTGTTGTTTTATGTTTCAAAGTTTGTGCGCCAAGAAATGCATGTCGCTTCGATAATTTGTTCTCTGGGTTGTTAATTTAACTGGTGCTTTGTCGTTGTCATTGTGCTTGCCAGCGTTGTTGTTGTTGTTTTCATTGTCGTTGTCCTTTCCGACGTTCTAGTCGTCGTCGTCGTCGTCGTCGTCGTGTCCCTGTGGGGGAATCATTCAGGGAAGTGCAATTAAGAAAATGCTTCATAAATTTCCTTAGAGTTGGTCCCTTGAATTGTGTAACCAATGTAATATATACATATATGTTTATACCTACTACATACCTATATATTTCTCTCAGCAACTTTATTAATATTGGTTGAGTTTCTAAGACAAAGCTTCTCCGCAACTGTTGAGCTCAATTATTTTTATATTATTATTATATTATTATATTGGCTTTACACAACATGTTGTGCTCAAGTAGCGAAGAAAATTTGTGATGGAAAAAATGGCGAAAAGTTGCCAACTGTTGAGCTGAGCGGAACTACTCAACAGTGCATTCCTAAGACAAACACTCAACAGTTGCACAACAGCTCTGTCTTAGAAACTCACTCATTCTTGTGTTTTCTGCCCTTAAAAGCAGTGCCATTTAAACACATACATATTTCTTAGAAATATACATATTTATATGTAAGTCGTATTGGTATATTCTAAAGCACAGGAGAAACGGTCAAGCCCATAATAAAATTTAATAAAGGATTAGATATAGGGAAATATTTTATGGCTTGTCAAATTCATACAAATTAATTGGTTTAAAAACAAATAAGGCCACGGCTGTCTACGGTCGGATTTAAAATTGCAAACCTCTAATAGTATTGACAGAGGGCAACCATAATCCGGAATATCTAGCTAATTCGGAGTTAATTTGAGAATTAACTGAAGGTAATCTCGAATATCTCTTGAGTTATTCCTCAAAATTTTAGCGGATTAGGATCTTTTGTAATAACATCGCTGGCTAAATATGACGTGATGACTTGTGTATACAAGGATTTGTTATGCAGCAAAATGTCTATATCGACAAAATCGGTTGTATGGGAGCTATATATGTCTTATTTCTATCCGATTTGGTAGATAGCAAGCTTTTTGCGAATATTTTCATCAGTTAACGCCAAAACCAAACTGAGAGTAGTTAGCTTTGAAACATGTGGAGAGAACGATAGACTGACAGACATGGCTTAATATACTCAATCTACGCTTTTGATCATCTTGTTATACATGTATTTTGGGACGGTCTATTTCATCTACTTCTACTGCTTCTCAACAATAGTGTTTTGCGCCAAAGTTATAATACAATTTTCCGCTCACGAAAGGTATACCTACAAATGGTTAGCTCGGCATTGGGTTCACTGAATTTTCTTCTTTTTATGTTTTAAAACAATTTGTACGACTCTGTCTTAGATTTTGTTGATAGTCTCGCTTTTATTGATTCACTTTATGTATTTCCTACATACATACTATATATATTATTTATTTATTTTACTTTCAAATTTGTTTACTTTCAAAAAGTTTGCTCGCTCTTTTCCTTTCTACTTGTATTTCCTTTTATTTTTATAACTTCTTCAACTCGTTCACGCAATCCGCCTTATTCGATTTCATATATCAAAACTTTCTCATCGAGTATTAAATCTTTTTGCAAAATGTTAAAGTTTTCATTCCCTTTTGGCTTCTGAAAGCGCAACTTTACACGCATGGTTGTTGTTGTTGCTGTAAAACAATGTAAGCTCTGTTCGGATAGCCGTTACATTACAAAAAGGATGAGCCTCATAATAATAATAATAACAACAACAATAAATATGTAGTAAGTGCTAACCCTAAACGGCGTTAACGGCCAATATTAGTGCTTCTGTTGTTTTTTCTTATTTTTATTTTTATTACTATTACTGTATTTGTTGTTGCTTTTGTTTGCTTATTTTGGCATCGTGCGGCATTAGCCAGCGCGCATTTAATATCCTCTAAGCTAAGCAGAGGGAGCACAAAAAGTTTATGGCGTTGTTTAGTAGTTCTGAAGTAGTTTTCAATAAAAATGTCAGCGGAAACTATAAAATATCCGTTTCGGGCGCGAAAATGTGATTAATATGTAACGCTTGCGTTTGGCTATGTGCTCTTACTCTCTTCTTGTCTTTGGTGCGCTCTTTCGCACTCTTTCTCACTCTCTCTCGCTCGCTCTTTCCGCTCGTCATTTGCTATTGGTCCACTGGGGCGTATGAGCAACTTATAAACAAAATATGCCAAAGTTTTGCGTATTCAAATATTAAAAGGCTATTAAAAAAGCATAAAAAATAACAAAATGCGAGAAGAAAATATTTTAGGTACCTAGATGAATTAAAGTGAGCGCTAATCCGAATTTCGTATCATAAAATATGTTGCAGAAGGCGGCACTGGCACTTTTCACTTTAGTCTTTAGCAGCTGATAAGTATTGTAGCTAGTTTAACTTGTAGAAAATCGCACTATATCTATTTTCTTTAAACGGCCTCTCATCTTCAAGCTTGAATAACACAAATGCGCAAACTTAATTATTAGAACGAACTCCAAATGAACTTCAAAAGCAAAACAAATTTTTTATTGTCTTTGAAATTGCAACTTTGAACACTCCGCCGGCATTCTCGTTGCTTAAACTCTATTTGCATATAAGACTATATACATATTTACATATATATCAATGCATGTATATATGTATATAGGTATGTAAATGAGCCTTCGCCTCCGCGTTGATACCAACATACAAATTACGGTTATATAAACTTTCTGACACCTAACACAGCCGGCTAGTTGGCTGACTAGGTGGCAGACCGCGGCCGTTTGGATGGCTGGCCCTCTATGTAAGGATGGTTTGTGGCCGGCCGTTGTCTGAGTAACCGCCAGCTGCAGTCCTTCTCATTCGCACTCACACTGACAAATAGTTTTGTTCTTCCACACTTTGATTTTCTTCATTCAAATGAAATGAACAAATTGGCAAGTGCGGTAGTGAAATGCAGTGGGCGGTGCAGCAACGCTGAACTAAAAAGTGCTATCTAATAAGTAGAGACATTTAATGTAATTATATTTCCACTTTTTTACAACACAAACTTTGAAAAACTTCGTCGTCTACACAAAAAGGCGGTGTTCGTTTCACGCCTCATATCATTATTCTCAAGCAACTTTTCCATTTTACGTTTTGTGTGTGAGTGTGTAGCGTTTTCCTTTCTAAGTACCTCGCTGAGCTCGCGGAAATCTTAGAGTAAAAATGGGCACAGAGAGAGTTGGAATCATTAAGTATGCGCACAATTAAAAATTTTGAAATTTCCTTCATGCATACATACATACATTCATGGGTACATTGCTCTGCCTAGATATCTGTACGTGCTGTGACATCCTTTTTACTTGCTTCGCTCTTGCTCATCATCGTCTATGGACACAAGACACCAATTAACTTCCTATCTGCTCTCCTTTCCTTTTTTCTTTTGGTGCCGTAACTCGCCCAGAGCTTTGCATATTTTAAATGCACGAATATAAATTTATTTCAAAAATGTAATAAATGACTTAGTTTTAATTCGTAGTTTTGTTTCTTTATCAAATTGCAACAGAATCACTTGCAGCAAATTTAAGTCTCGAAGCGCAATTAAATGCAGTGGATGCATATTTTACGATCGCCAAGATTATATGTGCATACATTGTACATATGTACATATATACGTAAAGAGTTATGCATGAACTTAATAGATGTGCTAGTGAAATTCTTGATTATTTGCCAAAATAAACTAATAGTTTGCAATAAAGACTATTTAGTATTGGGAGGGAGAGTGAGATGCTTCTTTTGCGGCGTATCGAGCCTGTAATGTCTATAGTATGGTTCAAATACTAAAATAGTACTACCGTGTAAAATAACCGAAGCTATTTGCGAGTGAAAAGTTATTTAGCGGCAGTGGATTTGAGAATCGATTAAAGCGAAATTTAACAACAATCATATTAGCAATAATTTCACACCTAAAAGTATGCAGAGTAACTACAACATTTTTAAAACCTATGGACCCGCGTGCATCCATCGCCTTCCAAACTGTTGCGTTTTCTGCAAACTGTTTGGCGCCAAACTGCTTTTTATATAATAACTCCAACTTTTTTTTTAACTTAAAACCTTAAACTTAGGGGGTCAATGTTCACATTGCCATAGAAGACTTACATTTTTAGTGTCGCATACACCCAGAAAAAAAATAGTGTGAAATCAACCAAAAAACAACAAATTTTGTGGTTAATTTTTTTCAACACGATGCTTAATGTATGCCATCATGTAATCGTGCAAATTTAACACTACTGTCAAGTGTTAGTTTAACAGGATGAGAACTGTAGAACTAACACTAAAAAGTATTGAGTCTTCCTGTTGATTTTATAATTTTTACCAGTTAATGTTACAATTTAAGCTGGTTAAATTAACACGAAATGATCCTGTTGAATTAACAATAACATCTTTTTGATTTTACCTTAAATTTATTGTTAAATTAACTAGAAAGTCTTGTTGATTTTACAATTTATTTTTATTTAATAAAAAACATATAAAACATAAATATAGAATCATCAGATCAATAAAGCATATTCGAGTACATCACCCGCACAACCGACCAAATTGAAAGCGTCCTTCTCATACGAATAGTTTATATATGGGCGATAGTACTTACCATCACTGGCACCGAGTAATGTTTGGCCGCTAATGCAACGGTATATGCACCACATGCAGCGTGAAAGACTCCATTCGCTAAACATCCCTTCGTGTAAAAATTGCAAACTATGAAGAGGAAAAAGAAAATATTGAACATTAGAAACTTTTAGAAACAAAAATGCAATCCACTTTTAACTTACCTGCGAAATAAAAATATAAATGGAAAAACCACACACTGCCAATGATGCTAAACTCCCATCATTGCCACGGCACAAAATTTTCTTTTTATTAAAACAAAATAATATTAGTTTGTGTTTTGCACGAACAGCAGAACTTCAAAAGTTGAAAAAATTGTGTATGTTTCAAAATAGTTTTGACGTTCTTTTTAACACTTTTTTGGATTATATTGACACTATCATCGTGTTGAATAAACCAAAATTCCAAATGACGTTTATCTTTGAACATTGTTTCGTGTTATATCAACCAACTTTTATCAAACATGGTGTAATTTGAAAAGTTGTTGCTGTTCTATGTGTAAAGATCGATCGTGTTAATTTTATATGAATCGTGTTGATGATTTTTTTTCTGAGTGTATGGTAATCTGAACTTTGACCCCCTTGAAACACCAGTAAACCGTCATCAATCGGGACCAAAATTTATATTTGTTATCCTTGGGTATAGAAGTATTAATTTTGGGTATAATATAATTAAAAAAAATATTTTGATTTTTTGACCCTTCATAGAGTTTTCTGAACTTTGACCTCAATGCGCCACGCCTTAACCGCCACCAATCGGGACCAAAATTTATGTGTGATATCCTTGACCATGTTACTACTGATTGAGGGGGCGATACAGTCTTTTTATGAACTTTTAAATTTTTCATACAAATTAAAAGCACCCTAATGTACATGCATGTTTACATACATACCGAGCAAAAAATCTACGCCTTAGTTAAGAATTATTACAGAAGATTTAAAGGCTTATGAAATAATGCCTGAAAATTCGAAGGGAAGCACAGTTGTATGGACAAAGGCTTAAAATAAAGCTGATTTTCCTGTGTTAATGTCATCAGACGTAAGAACTACTTTCTCTCTCTCTATCTCTCTCTCTCTCTCTGAGAGTAAACCTTATTCCAAAGGCCGATCCGCCATGGAGATAAAGCTTAGTTAAAGATCAGCTATATAGGCTCAATTCACGCTGCCTAAGCCATCCATAGCAACACTTCTTTAATACAAAGTTCATACAGTTTTATTCTTATTGTTACGGTAGACAAGCGTGAAGAGGAAGTACGATTTTTTTTCTTCTTCAGCTGCCTTCTAAGAAAAGTATATACACATACATACGTGGCATAAAAGGAAGGAGACAAGGTGTGAGAATAATAAGAAACACAAAGTGTGTGTTTATTTACATTGAAAACCACATTCATATGCATACATATCTACAGCTGTTTGGAAAGGACTTCAAGCCTGCTGCTCAACCCAACTCCCGACGGTAGCTTGATGGTAGTACCGGGACAGTAGGAGGTTTAGTGCGGTTAGAGTCCCAAACTGACGGGATAAAGGCTGTCAATGCTTCGTCCTTTAAAAAAAAAGAAGAGAAAAAAACACCTGTTTGGCACCTCGCCCAAGTTAAAAAAATTTATTCAAAAAGGACCCAGTTGAAAATTTTTTGAAGAACGCCTTTGTTCGCAGTTTTTTCAACAAACCCGCAGTTCAGAAAAAAATTTTATGAACTGGTGTATTTTTAAAACAAACAACATATTTTTTGAACTAGTGTGATCTTAAATCAAATTTGTAACTGCGGCGTTTTTGAAAAATATTCGGAGCTGGGGCGATCCTTCAGTCAAATGTTGATGTGTACATACTTACACCACCCGTATATTAACGCTAGACAGAGCATTTGTTGTGGTTACTTTGTTTCAATTTTGCTTTGTCGTTGTTGTTGGTTTTAGATTTATCAACCTTTTTGACACAATATTTACTTTACTTTGCTCTACTTTTATTTTTCTACTTTTTTAGCCTTTCACTCTCACAAGCTTGCATACAAACACACGTATGTACACAGACAGGTATTTTGCTAGAGTCTTTTGCTGAACACCCACACCAAAATAAATAAATAAATAAGGGCGATGCAGAAACAAAAACAAAAAAAAAAACAAAAAAAAAACACTTGACTGAAAAGTTCCTCTATTACTTTGAATTGTTGTGGCAAGAAAGTTGCCATATGTTGCGCCCCGCAACCTCCATTGCCACCACCTGCGCCTTGCCTAAGTATTTCCTATTTCCCTTTTTTTTCTCTACTCACATTTGTTTATGCGCGTTCAAGCGTCTCAGTTTATTTGTCGCCTTCAAGTGCCCTTTCATTATTTTCTTGTCGGTTTAAGGTGTACACCTTTTTTGAAATGCTGGTCGGAGTGTTAGCATAAGGGGAATAGGTGGCGAGAGGATTTGATTTTTATAGTTTGGTTATAATAGTTGATATATATACAAAAGGATTCCTTTTTTTTAAATATTATAATCCATTGGCTTCATCAGGAAGTGGTGCTTTAGACCCCTTTTCTGAAGAGCCCGAATAGCACGCGCATTTAGTAGGTCGCTGGAGGGTTAAAATGTTTAAGGAAACTGTTTGCTGGAAAATTTCATTAGACTAAATCTTTGTGCAAAGAACATGGAAGGCCACAGGAAACAAAAAACATATATGGCGCCTGGAAGTATGCAACATATATTTTTATACCTTTCATGAGAATGAAATTGTATTATAACTTAGTGCCAAAAAATTTTTGTCGAAAGTACCAGAAGGAAGCGTGGGGGACCCACCAAAATATATACCGATATGGTCAGAATCACGAGCTGAGTCGATTAAGCCATGCCCGTCTGTCCGTCTGTCCGCCTGTCCGTCTGCCCGTCTGTCTGTCTGTCCGTCCGTCCGTCTGTGTGAACGCAAACTAGTCCCTCAGTTTTTGAGATATCTGAATGAAATTCGGAATACAGGTATGTTGTTATATGCAGCTGATCATTTGTCGGAACCGGCCGAATCGGACCACTATAACATATAGAAAACAACCGATTATTCAGATATACATGAAATTTTTGGATTCAATTTGTGCATAACTTCCCAATTTAAACAGCTAAGGACGTGAAACTTTGAAGTAGACGTGCCCATTTTGGCCCAAACGGGGTTACCGAAAATTTTCAAGATCGGACCCCTATAACATATAGCTCCCCTACAACCGATTGTTCAGATAAGGACATTTTGGTGTAAAACTCCTCCATTTTAACAGCTAACGGCGTGAAACTTTGAAGTATTTGTACCCATATTGACCAAAACGGGGCTACCGAAAATTGTCAAGATCGGACAACTATAACATATAGCTCCCATACAACCGATTGTTCAGATATGGACATTTTGGTGTGTAGCTCCTCCATTTAAATAGCCAAGACACCATTTTTTCTAATAAATCTTTCCATAAATAACCCACAGAATTAAAATTATAAATTAAACTTAATCAGGCTATGTACATATATAGGTAACTTTTCTTTTCCCCACTCATGAAAGGTATGAAGTCTTCGGTACGGCCGAAGACAGCCGCGCTTTTACTTGTTTTTTTTTTTAACGAATTGAGCTTTTTTCGAGCATGAAAGTGCCAACTGCAACAGCAACATTTCAGCAATTGCGTATGGTGGCCAATTCACTAAAGTTCTCAATTAACTTTTGATCATCACTTACTTCCCCTCTAGCATCTTTTTGCTTTCATTCTCTGAGAACTTAACTATAAAGCAACACTTTAGAAACCGGTCATTATAAGTTTTGCTATTACAGGTCGAAATGTGGCAATATCCAATTTACGCTGAAACAACAAAGTCTGTATGTAGCCCACATTTAGTCCCGTTTGGCTCTTCTTCATTGCATTTGCGCTCTTTGCGCTTTTCTTACTAAATATATACTTTAATGTATTTTACAAAATTACAAAAACTAAGTACTACAACAGCACGGCAGCGCCTTTGTTGTTATTTGAATTTTACATAAGATATTTCCCCCTCTCGCCTTTTTATTGATGAGAAGCGTAACGAACCGCTTTATCTTGGTAAATATAATTTTGTGTACTCTATGTATCTTTATACATATGTACATATGTCTAGTTATACGAGCAAATTTATATAAACTTTCGTATGTATGCATTCGATTTTAGTGTCATTTGGTTTGCTGGTATATAGTGTTGTTGTAAATATGTATATTTTGTCAGCTTTACTATTTTTTATTATTTTCTGTTGTTTTTTTCTTACAATTTATAGATCGTTTTTAAGCACTTTGCAGCGCAGGCGATATCGCCATCATACAGTTTCCTTTAGAAACTTTATGAAAGTGTACCACTTTTCGCTTTCCGCTCTTACGCAAATACCAACCATGCACTTTACTTTGTACTTAACCTTTGCATAAAATGTGCTCTTCCAAAATGTGTTGGAAACGAATAAAATTTTATGTTTTGCTTGTCAGTTTTTATGATTATTTTTATTATGGAATATTTGGGTTCACACTCGATTTGGATGATGATGATGATGGTGTGTGTTTAATGTGCTTATCACCTCGCGCAGTTTTTACTTGCACTCCACCGCCACCTAATCTTCACGATACTCAGTTAAAAATGCTTAGCATTAAGTGTGCTTCTTTGCGTAGAAGCAACAACGCATAGCAGGTACAAAGTGTTCCCTAAGCTGAGAATAATTTAATTCAATTTAATATTTTGTAAGCGAAAGTTTAGGAGAATTCGAAAGTCAAGTGGTAAAGAAGATATACTCGTATATTTAGGACATACAAAAACAAAAAAGCAGTCTTGTGGTCCTACCTGAGCTGTTGAGGGGAAAAAGAAGGGCCAGCATTAGAAACACATCTCGGTATCATGTGTGACTCATGTGAGTTCATGTGAAAGCGATGATTGTGATACCTGTAGCACAATAGCAAAAATATGTTTAAGCAGAGTATTTTAAAAAAGCACATACAATTTGTTGCGTAATATTTGGAGGTTTACAATACTGTTCTTGTACTGTATTGACAACACTGCGTTGGTTGCAATTATAATTAATTGCAATTTTATACACATTATACTATTAAAATAGAATTTGATTGCACTTTTTGCTATTATACCAATGAGCTTAATGCGACTCTCAGCAACAAACACCAAATGGAAAACGTATGCATATGCCCAGCAAAAAGATTCATAAGCCTAAGCTGTCAAAACGGAATACGCTAACAGCGCTGCTTGCTGTTATGTGCTCTGCTCCAAACGTTTTAATACGTAGCGTAATACCATGTCTCCATATAACGTGTTTCGCTCCTTTTTTTCTGCATTCGCTCTCTCAATCTTGGTTCGACACGGAAACTCGTCCCGAAACTCGCTAATATCCATAAAAATTTCTGAGAGCGAGTAAAGAATGAAACACTTGTCTCGTTCTCAATCCTCTTGCCAAACCGATGATATCGATGCCTTCTCTAATTTTGTATCGAAAATTTATCGAAATCTGTTCTGTGATACAACTCTTCAAAATTAGCAAATACAAATATATATTTTTATTAAACGCTTAAATTGTGCAAAAAATGTGAATTATGCGGCTAGACAAAAAAGTATTTTTATTATCACTAACTATAAGGTATTAAAACTCCGTATATAATCTCTTGCTATAAGAAATGATTCAGGAATTATTTCCTATGGAGAATAAACCTTATTGTAAGCTATATATGTAAATACCTCATAAGGATGTATTGTGGAACGATCCTCCGTCATCCCTTGTCAAGTTTGGTTTGGAGACAAACCGGTTTCGGCTAATATGCGCCATCGTCAGTGTCTTTTTTCGTTCTGCAGCAGAAGGGATGACGGAGGATCGTTCCACAATACATCATATTCCTACCCTGTCGGAAAAACAAACAACCAAAAAGTACCTCATAAGGACTTATTATTATCTAAGCCTTATTCCCATGGCGTATAAGGCTAAGAACTAAAGTTTCCTCTCAGAGAGAGTGAGTATAGCCTGATGATATCAGCACAGGAAAATCAGCCTTATTATAAGCCTTTGCCCATACAACCTATGATCGCTTAGAATTTTCCGGCGTTAATTCCTAAGCCTTTAAATAAACCGCCAATAAGGCGTAGATTTTTCGGAGGGTATGTACATTCTACATAAGCATACATATATGCGCTCTAATATGGATTAAATGTCACATGCGTATTTACGTGACAAAATCAAAGTAAATTCATTAGCGTGAAAATGCAAAAAAAAAACAGAATGTGATTAATTGGAAATAATTCTATATTTTATATAATTGTAAAAACTAAAATGCTCTTTAATTCATATTTGTTGTATATTTTGGTTTTTTTTTTTATCTATTTGCATAGAGTGAGTGCATGTGGGATTTCTGTAAACCAAAAAAAGTGCGCTTGCACAATAAATTGGATGTCATAAATATTTTTCATATAGTTTTTTAGTGTTTTTGCATTCTAGTGCCTATTATTTAATTTATTTTCAAATGGTAGTATCACATACATACACATTTTTTTATGTTTTATATGAAAATTTTTTGAATACTAATTTTTTACAGTGCTTTCATTTTTTGAATTTTTTTTTTCATTACACATTTGTTATTGTAAATTTCGATTTCGTACGGCAGTGCTCGAGCTCCTATAGAAAAGTGCTTTTGCTCTGCACATTCAATATGAATCATAGGCACATACATATAAAATTTTTTTATATCTCAGTGCTTATGGCAGTGCAAAGAAAATTCTATTTTCATATTTGAAGTGAAAATATGTATCTGTGCCTATGATTCGGTACAAAACAAAAACAATTGTGCTTTGAGTGCCTATGAGGTGAGCAGCCCTGTTCTAAAATAATATTTTATTGGAATTCATAAAAAAATTTAAATGAGCAAAAAAAATTTTCAGTGCATATACAAAATTTGTAGATGTATTGAGTTTTGTACTTTCAATACAAGAGCGTTGAGCAGCCCTGCTATAATGTAATTGCGTAATAAACAATGGCGTTAATAAACTAATAAAGTAACGCTTTACAGTCAAATTTTCAATAAATGTAATTAAAATGACATACACAAATTTCTACACACGCATATAATGAACGCTAGTTTACTGTATTACTGACATAACTCAAAAAATTGAGGTTTAACAATTGGGTCGGTCAAACTTTTCCATCGCCATATACTGCACTTGTGAGATTAGTTTATTTTCTTTAAGCTCGAGCCGTAGAAATTTAAGCAAAAATTTGTTACACTATATTTAATTGTAGATTATGTACACATATGTAGAAGCATACTTAACTCGAAAGTCATATGTTTGGAGTTATGACACTCTTCGATTTGAACAAAAGTTATGTGCATTTCCATTTATGGCGAAATTTATTTTTATTTTCTGGAATTCACAAATCATCACTTTTTTCTCTGTGATTTATTAAGCTGCAAACATAAGTACATATGTATGTACTAGTCCATATATAGACGCATGTGCTTCATTCATCCGCGTTTTTTTTTCTATTATACCCAAGGTTTAAGTTAAGGGAATTTCTGGAAACATAATGATTTAAATTTCGAATATAAACCCCATTAAAACAAAGGCTGAAATTCAAATCGAACCTAAATTTTACTATAAGTTGATAATAATAATAATGAAATTCAACAGGGATATATATTGTAGAATATTTTGATTTGTTTTTTTTTTTTGTGGTCCCTAGAAAGTTGAAATTTTCTAGAAAATAATTCAACGGAAAATATTACTAGAGCTATTCTCAGACTAAATTGTCATATGCTTACTGATCCTTGTTAATCGGTATGTGGCTGATGGGGATAAGGTACAGGCATAAGAATCGTCGCTATCATCAGAATCCCAGTCATAAAATAGTCAGAAAGGAATCCTAGATCACACTCATTATGAGCTCATTTTGCAGTCTGAAATGTATGTATTTCTGTTCTTAAGCTGGTCGCCCGATATGAGCCTAATTCATACATCATATGAGCTTGTAAAAGAGTCATAAAATACTTCTATTTTACTCATTGTTATGACTCTTTTTCTCCACTTTTGTGACTAGTAAAACCAAAAAAATAGTTTTATTTTTGCACTTTCCTTTTCCTGAAGCAGTTCTCCTCATCCTCTATCCATTCAACGCCGCTTATTCTCCTCTCATTGTGGAAACTTCCTCAACTGCACTGCTTGCTTTATAGTGTTGTCCATTTTGTATTATCCTCTCAAGTTCAATGCAACGCCATCAGAAAGTGGGACATTAAACATTATATTGAACTTTAATTTAATTACAATTATCATTTTAAAAAACAAAAAAAATTATAAGCGCATATTTCAAACATATTTCGGATTCATATCGGAATCCAAAATTCTGAGGCTCATGTTTCACGCATTTACTTTCAAACTAATATTGGGTTCCAAAATTATGAGGGCTGGGAGCTGAGCCATATGTGACTCTTTCTGCTTCTACTGCCTGCTGTTGAACTGCTTCAATTTAAAATTTTTCAAATCTACAATTATTCAACCTTGATATTTATTTTAACCGTCTCTCTCCTTAGTTGATCATGTTAATGTAGTTCTTGGTATAGATCAAATTATGTGAGCTCGGCACCTCCATCAATCTCCTTACTCTCTTTCTGATTCAGAAGAATGCATTAGAGATAATGCCTCACTGAGCTCTCCTTCTCTCAGTATAGCTTTATCTAATTTCAGATTTTAATTATTTTCTAAATTTATTATTCGGCTTATAAAATAATTTCATGATTTTTAATAAAGGCGAACATGTTTTTGTTTTAATATAATATAATACAATGGCGCTATTATAACTCTGACGAGTTTTATGGCCGAGCTTCTCTCCCAATTCGAGGTGTGCTCCTTTTTGTTTTTCCTACTAATTGGGTGGACCTACAGTTTTATGCCGGCTCCGAACGGCGAATGCATTTTTTGTGAGAAGCTTTTTCATGGCAGAAATACACTCGAAGGGCATGCCGCCCACTGCCGAGAGGTGACCGCTGCTCTTAAAAAACCCAATAATTGGATTTTTACTAATTAGAAAAATTATTTTGGTATTTGGCTCGGACCGTGGTTTGAACCCGAGACCTCTGGCATAGCAGGCGAGCACTCTACCCACTGCACCACAGCGGTGCAGATATTGTCACTGCTGATTAAATAATAAATCTTCATAATGAGATTATATAGATTGTGTACAAAAATGTCAATTTTGTCAACTGTGTGTGTATGTGAATGTAGGTATGCATGTGCGCTATTTTGTACATTTTCAATTTCCCAATGCATTTGATTTTCATAATTTGCCAATGACAACGTGAATTAATGGGAAATGGACATTAAATTACTCTTGCCAAAAAGCCTCTGATTTTATAATATGTAAAATGTACATACATACTATGTATTTAGATACATTCTTTTACAGTTTTGTACCTGCATACATTTAGACAACGTTTTGTCCAGAACTGCCTTATTCTCACCCTTCTATTTAGCACGTTTAGTTTAACATTTTCTTTGTGGGTGCGATAATAAATCTAGATATTTATAATAATAGACTTTGCTTTCATTGGTCAAAACACGCAAGTGCAAACACCAGAATGTATTTGTAGGTAAACAAGTACGTCTATGTTTGCATGTCTATAGCAAAAAACCACCCAAAAATATGAGGTCAATCTAATCGAATGTACCACAAATTGTGCGCTCACCAGGAAATTCAATAGCCATCATCGTTAAGAAATTAAAAGCATTGAACCATTAAGCTAACAAGCTTTCAATTATCTAAAGTAAAAACCATTTTACTTACCCCTGAAGTACAGTGTACAGTGGCGTGGTGAGTAAGATTAGTATTGGGTGATTTCTTAAGGCAGAATGGATAGAAAAAGATTCAAAGATTCTCCAGAAAAAAAACGAGTTAAAATTTCAGTGCATTCTCGAAGAGAAATTTTAGTGCCTATCATAAAAAAAGTACCTACATTTTTCTCTTGTTACTGTAGTAATACACGATTCTAATTTTTGCTCTAGTGCTTTTCCCGTATGCTATGAACTAAAGCTGGTCACAAGTTCGTTCTCAGTTCTATTTTCATTTTAGACATTGGAACCCATTCTCGTACATTTGCACCAAAGTTAAATAAGAATGCAAAGATAATCTAAAAACAATTGTTGTATGTTCGGATTTGAAATACATACATATGTATGTACCTAAATAGTGCTGATTTTAGCAACACAATCGACCTAATTCCTTTCAAAAATAACAAACAGAATACACATTTTTTCTTTAAATATCTCTTTTAACTTACCGCCCAGCAAGTTTACTCTCTTAGTATCTTCCCATCTCGTTGTAAATATTGACCCGTTTTGTTTTTATGGAGGAAAGTGTAACATTTGACGAGAAATGATGATGGTGGTGTAAAAATTACCCCACGTCTAGGGTAACGTCAGTTTTTCTTCAAATGCAATTTTTTGAAATTTACCACTTCTCGCTTCTCTGCAGCATTTTGATGCTTTTAGAATCTACTCATGTCATCATAATTATCGATCAGGTCAGGAAGGTCACAAATAACGGATAAATTATGATATCGGTGTAAAAATTACCACACCTCGACGTTAACGTAACTTTTTCTTCAAAAATAATTTATTTCCATTTATAACTTCTCTCACTGGCGATTTGACTAACATGGATTATTAATTTTACCACTTCTTCAAATGATTATTGGAAGAAAAATTAAAAAATTCGTTTCATGGTTCATTTTATACGCTCACGTTATATAAAAAATTCGTTTCATGGTTCATTTTATACGCTCACGTTATTATGAAAAAAACTTCAAAAAGACTGGCCAGCATTTTCTACAAAAAAAAATTTTTTTATAAAAGTATATATTTTTTTATGAAAAACCGTCTCTGAAGTTTAAAGAAAGTTTTTGTTTTACCTTTTATCTATAAGGTTCTCACGTGATGTTTTCGCTATTTTGAAAGAACAAGGCCTTGTGAATTATAGTAAAAACTTTGTTGATTTAAAAAATTTAATTAACTTTTTTTTATCAATTTCATTTGAAAAAGGACTGGCCTCTTTCCAATGCAAAAATTATTATAAAAAAAATTTATTTTTTATTGAGAGTTTTAAGTAAAATGCGTAGAAAAAAATTTACCACCACGTCGTAAACTATGTCACAAAATTTCACCTCGTCACTTAAAGGTTAAAAAAATCTGTTATCTGTAAAAAAAAGCATCTTTTAATGCACAAAAATTACAGAAAGAAATAATATTTTTCCCTTGGATGCCATGAACCCCACAGCCCCCATTAAAATGTTAAGTCACTGACCGAATTTTTGCGCCGAAAGCTATACTATACTTATGCACGCAAAAGTATGTACATATATCGTTCATCGATAAATAAGTACCTAATTGTAATGTGTAAGTAAATATGTACCCCTGCTAGAATTGTGTGACCGAAAGTACTAACACTATTACAAAAATATAATTTTACCAACACATTTGCACTCGTGTATATAGCCTCGAATTCAAACCAATCATGCGCTACATATTAACGCTTGTAATTATGTACTTTATATGTCTATCTGTACGCACAACTGTAGTTGCCATTGTAGGAGTATTTGAAAAGGTTTCTTTTGACAACCCAGCAGTATTCGAGGTAAGGATTTGCATATTCAGTAGAATATTCAGTATGAAAAATACCCTGAAACTGAGTTCAAAAATCATTGCCTGAAAAAATAACTGAACACGCAGTGAAGACATTAGGTGTACTGAAATATATGCTATGGAAATTCTCACTGCGTATTCAGGGCTTTTTTCATACACTCTTCCTTCTCGTTCGGCAGTTTTTGGGTTGTTGATTTTCAACGCCACTTCTATATAAAAATGAAAGGGAAAGTTCAGCTTTAAGAACTACGTCTCTACTGAATATTCAGTAGGAAATGTGTGCTGTTTTCCAGCTGATCAATACTGCTGGGAATTTTTGTGCCGTTCACTGAATTGCTATATATGTATATGTATATAGGTAAATATATGCATTTGTATATTTATACCTATTGACATTGTTGTGAGCTGTCAATTAAAATTGATTATATTTAGTTGTTTGTATCGAGTTACTTTTTAAGGCGTCACTTATTTAATTTTCCACCACACACACTCACTCACACAATCAACAATAACAAAAAGTACTCCATCTCCGTTCATTCTGGGGAGTGTGAGGAAGCCTTTTCAATGCTCCATATTTTTGAAAGCATTTATCAGTGCGCAATGACGCTCCTTATTTTCCACTTACTCGGTTATCATCAACATCTACATACATTTTTATATATGTACATACATATGTACAATGTACATATCTCATTAATTTGGCGCATTCAATATCTACTTCCCTGCGCCGCAACGCTTGACCAGTTCAAGGAGTTGATTTAGCTTGCGCTGCCGCCCACCCAGTTGAAGTAAAGGAAGCACACGACACGGTTGTTATGTTTTTGTTATGGCCACTGCTGCTGTTATTATTTATTACTGTTGTTCTTCTGATTGTTGTTGTGTCTTTCATTGTTGTTTCTCTTCTTATTATTATCTCTGCAGCAAATATAAATCGAAATTATATACCAAAGGCAAATTCAACTCTTCGAGGCCTCATTAAAATATCTAATGTTGAATGTTGGCTTCCATTAATTTGACATGTAAACATGAATAAGCATACAAACTAAAATAGAGCAAAAAAGCACTCACAGTAGAAAAAGGGCGGGGTATCTATGTATGTATGTAGATGCGTAATACGCACTCAGAGAAGCTCTCCTTCAACTCGCCTTTTTCGAAAAATTAGCACTCAGAAGAAGCGCAATTGTAGTTAGACTCTCACCAGTTCAGAATGAGCGATCATTACGAAACACACTTTGCAATTTGGAAGTGAGAAAAATTTTATGAAAATTTTTCATTCGTGCAATTGCAGTCGGATTTGTATATTTCAGCAATTCCCAGATGGTTAGTGAAGCATTTTATATAGACAGTATTCTATTTGCAACTTCAGGAATATTTTTCTTATTTGTTTAATTTAAAAAAAAAATTTTTTATTTAATAAAAGTATCGCAAACTATATAATTTAGTACCAGTTCGGAACTATCGAAAATGTGGTGCAGAGGGTGACAATTGACACCGCCTAGGACATCCCATGTTAAACTCGACAGCTGATAACATGCAAACGGAACTTAGCTCGCACTAGTTGTTGCGAAAAATGCACTAGCAACAAACTGGAGATTTTTTCTACAGGGCAGGCTTCTAGTTTGAGCATATCTAATTACATTTGCTATCTATTATATCAAATACCCACTAAAACAATCTGTGCCCATTCCTATTTGATGTATTTATTTTTGTGTATGAGTGCATGAGTGAATGTGTGTGCATATATATATATATATATATATATAGGAAAATATGTAATTGTGTGCATACTTATTTGCAATTCATCTGAAAGTCGTACTGTACTAATAAGGATGGATTTCAAGTATTCGTTGTACTTAAACGCACAGAAATTGAGCCCCAAAGTGCTTGCTTACATGTAAATATGAACGCTGGTGGCTGGGCATGCCATTGGCAAAATGGCTTAATGCAGTTAATATTGACTTGGTCCAATTAATGGCAAATGACATGCATATGTATATATACATATGCGAAAATTCCGTGTATGTGTGCTTTTGTGTGATGCGAAGAAATCAGGGACGTAGCGGTTATAAGAGAAATGGGATAAAAGTCATATTTAACCATTATCATGAGAAAAAATTTTTTTGGTCCTTAATAACCATTATAAAAACCAAAAAACCGTTTTGGGCCTGAATAACCGTTATTCAGATTTTTATTTTTTTTGGTCAGCTATAAAAATCAAGCCTATTTATTTGTCAATATTTCTGGACGATATTGGTATCAAATGAAAGGTCTTTAGCAGGGATTGTAGCTCTGATTACCTCTTTTCATTTTATACCAATATTACTTAAAACGTTCCAGGGCACCGGGTCCACTTTTTCACCCATAACTGGGAACCCGACCTATGAATCTTAACAAATACACCTCTATGTAAAAGCCCTGCTCAACACCTTTCATTTGATACCAATATCGTCCAGAAATATTGACAAATAAATAGGCTTGATTTTTATAGCTGACCAAAATAAAATAAAAATCTGAATAACGGTTATTCAGGCCCAAAACAGTTTTTTGATTGCCATAACGGTTATTCAAGACCAAAACACTTTTTTGGTTGCCATAACGGTTATTCAGGCCCAAAACGGTTTTTTGGTTTTTATAATGGTTATTAAGGACCAAAAGAAGATAAAGGTTATTTTTTCGTAACCTTTTCACCACAGTAAAGAAAAATAACCGTTATTTTCGGTCACTGGAAGAAATCTTTTGTTACTCGCCTTTTGTTTTTGATTAGTGAAAGTTGTGTTGACTTGTAATTATTGAAACAGAAAGGCAAGTGAATTTGCGAAGGAGAATTGAAGATGAGCAAGAATTTAGTTAGTGAACAAATGGGCACTTGGTTTCGCTTGGCGCTTTTTGCGTACAACAAGAAATCATCTAAATCCAATTTAATTTGCTGTCATGAAAGAGAATGTGAAATCTGTGCATTAGATTCGTCGTCGTCGCAGCTGCAGCAATGACTTCCCGCAATGAAAAAATCATTAAAGAAACATTTCTAAATCTCAATTGGTAATTGCAAACCAACACGTATAAGAGCCAATCGAGCAACACATGCGACCACGCGGAACTGACAAGCTTGCAGCATGAATTTCGAGAGAGAGAGAGACATTTGTGGTTAGAAGAAAGTGAAAGCAGTGTTAGGATATTCAAGTGTTTGAAAATTATAAAAAAGTGAAAATTTAATATTGAAAAGAAAGATGGAAAAATTTTGTGGGCTTCAACGCTGTTACTTCTGCTCTGCCACTTGTTTGAACGTACTATATAGTATTGTTGAGGTATTTTTTTTTTCTTAAAATTTTTTACACCTAGAACACAGTGCCTTTAAAACAACTCACTAAGAGTGTCTAATAAACATTCAATGGCTTAAAAACTATCTATCAAAATTATATTTCCGTTTTCTTTTATTTTTTATCGTTTATTGCTGTTCTGAATTGTTGAATAACTTAAGCCCTAGAGGCAATGTCAGTAGTTGGAAATATTTATTGTTTGCCAATTCAGAGTAAACACACTGGAACTGTGGCAGTGGCACAAAGGCACACGCACACGTACAGAACGACCCCCCGCCCCTCCCCCCAGTCCAATGAGCTTGATAGATAACCCACATACAGACATACATACATATATACATATTTAAATATGCGCCAAAAGATATAAGTACTAAGAAAAGAATGAAACAAAAATCAAAGTAAGCCATTTCACAGACGAATGCACATGGGAAAAATATTGATTGCAACGAGATTTGCTACGAAATGGCAAACTTTCTTTTTATAGCTACACAAATTTAAAGTTTTTCAAAAGAAAATTTTCAGCACATAAATTAAGCAATAATATTTAATAAATCGTCAGAGTTGTCGTCGACGTGCAGTATGTACATATGTAGCTCAAAACGCGTAGCGCCTGCCTGTGCGCCATAAAGTATGCAAAGCAAAGCGAAAACTGGTTGAAACAAGTACAAGGAAACTGAGCGGAAGCTAAACTAACAAAAAAGGAAAAAAAAATAACCTAATAATAAAAGTTAAAAAGAAAAAAGCCAAAAAGAAAAGCAACAAAAAGGCATAAAAAAAATTGCAAAGCAGCAGCAGCAGCAAGGTAACGCAAATGTTTGCGCGCTGCGAAATTTGTGATTTACGAGCGCAAACGACAGACACGTGGAGCCCGACCGGAGATTTGTCTGCAAAATACGATTCAAAAGCATACATATGTACACTGAGGGAAAAAAATTATAAAAACATATGAAAACGTGCTTTAAATGGTCAGTATTTAAAAGTGATGTAAATACCAACATTTTTATTTTAAAAATGTTCATTGTAAAATTTTTAAATCTAGAAAAACATTTTAAGTTTAAAAATGTTTATTTGTATTTTGAGCACTATGAGAAAAAAAACGCTGCTTCACTGCAGTGTTCTCTATTCCTTATTCTCTTCCGTATACGAAATTGTATCCAACGGCATTCTCTCCATCTTCTCTTAATCCGAGTCCCAACTACAAAAATATAGCCCCCGCTTGTTCTCCTCTTCTTTTCTACATCGCCTTAACTGTTTGCTATCTTTATTTCTTAATTAAAAATTTCATTCTTAATTCAAAAATTTCTTTTTTAATTTAAAAATGTTCATTGTTAAAATAAAAATAGTTTGGTTTAAAACGTGCATTATGAAAACGAAAATCTTATTTTTGAATTTGTTTTGTCGCCTACTGGTGTAGACAGATTTTAAAATGCTGTTTTTCCCTGAGTGTATGTATCAAGTTATACATACTTATCTTTGTATGCATTTGTGTTGAACGTGTCCATTTTTTCATTTTTCAAATCAATATGTCCATAAAAATGTATGTATGTATAGATATTCTTATGTAAGCAAGCCATCTGCGTAACTTCAGCATGCCAGCAAACGAGCCAAACGAACAGCCCGAGTATCTAAAAAGAATTGCCATAATTTTAGAGTCACTAACCAATAATTTATGCTTAAGTAATCGATTTTCTTCGAAAACTTGCACATACGCACACACGCTCGTATATAAATGATAGCCGCAACACAAACCATGCACGACTCCAGCGTTTTATCTAAGACATCCTTTGACTCCTTTGCCCGCCTGCTTTAGTTCGCTGCTTGAAGGTATTCCAGCTTTTTGTATGCAGATGTAGAAGGCAGTGGGCCATAAATTCGTTTTGTGCAAACCTAAAAGACATTTCAACACTTTGTGGCTGCCATTCCAACAAGTTCTCCAACAACATCACCAAGAACAGCAACAACAAGCGATTTGCTTTGTGGGTTTTTTGGTTGGGTTCTTTGGTTGCGATGATCGAAGGCAGCAATAAAGTATGTGCAATAAGTAATGTGCACAAAACGCTTGCCGTCTGCCATATGAAAAATCAGTGTTTGTTGGCGGACGGCATTTGGTTTTTGCGTGTGCATTTTATTAGCGAAAATGGCATATTTTTTGGGTGCACATTTTCCCTATGCGGACATGAGTTGCATTTCTTTATTTAAGGTTTTTTTTTGTGTGCTGCTCCAAATGTGGCAATGGCAGTGCTGCGACAGATTCCTCTACAACACGCGCCGCTCATTCTCTCTCTCTCTCACTATCACCCTCTCGATACAGTGGTGGGCAGATAAATGTTGCGAATAATTCTATTATCCTACCAATGTTATAAATATAATAGTTTTAATTTCTGTCAGTGTATTCCTTAGAACGACATAGACTATAGGCTGTTAATACTAACAATCCGTTAGATTTAGACTTATCATTGAATTCTCACTAAATTGTATGCGCATATATATTGTGGTTACTAATCTCACAAAAGTTATCCAGTGAGCTTTTGAAATGCAAACATTTAAATATGGAATTTAGCTTTCCTTCAGCATATCGCGCTAGTTCCAAGCTGGTTTAAAAAGATACAGTGTTGGTTCTCGTTCTATCCCAACAGAATGCTTTCAACTGTGAGTGAGTTTTTGAAATGCAAAAATTTAAATATGAAATTTAGCTTTCCTTCAGCTTATCGCGGCAGTTTTAAGCTAGAGAATAACTGGTTCAAAATGATACAGTTCTGGTTCTCATTCCATCCCAACAGCGCTGTGACATTAATCCCCCTCTGCAGAAGTTTGGAAGGCATCCTAAACTACTTCCTATATGGACAGTCCTGCAATAGGTCAAAAATCACTAGTTCAGTTTTAGTTCAAAAGGAAGTAGTTCAGTATTAGTTCCAAAAGGGTCAGTCTTTATCCGCGCTTTACAAAATTATTCCTCAGTCGGCAGAACTGTTAACATACAGAAAATAAATGCGTCATTATATTATAAAGTACCAAGTTTTTGAGACTTAACCATACAAAAGGTGGAATTATCCCCATTCAACTAAAAATGCCAGGTAATATTACTGCGGTTATATGTACGTCGTGGCCGCTGTGGTGCAGTGGGTAGAGTGCTCGCCTGCTATGCCAGAGGTCTCGGGTTCAAACCACGGTCCGAACAAAACACCAAAAAATTTTTCTAATTAGTAAAAATCCAATTATTGGATTTTTTAAGAGCAGCGGTCACCTCTCGGCAGTGGGCGGCATACCCTCCGAGTGTATTTCTCCCATGAAAAAGCTTCTCACAAAAAATGCATTCGCCGTTCGGAGCCGGCATAAAACTGTAGGTCCACCCAATTAGTAGGAAAAACAAAAAGGAGCACACCTCGAATTGGGAGAGAAGCTCGGCCATAAAACTCGTCAGAGTTATAATAGCGCCATTGTATTATATTATTATTATTATATGTACGTCCTTTTAACCAAGTTCCCGTTTAGTACTACCTAGTAAAATGCAGCAAAAAAGGACATTATTGTAAACCGCAACATTGGTTGTTGCCCAACTTTAAAGTAATAGCTGTAAACATAAATTCTTCATGAAGTCACAATAATAAACCGCTCCGCTATGCATCGCTTTAGAACCAGTTCTGAGCTAGTTGTGAACTCCCTAGTTCTAGACTGTCGTTTTTCGGGACTGTCGTATTTCAGCACTGCCGTTTTACAGGACTGAAATATGTAATTTCAATAAAAATTTCTCTGAATGAAAAAAACTATTTTCAAAAAAAAAGTCGAACATGGCAGTTGCAGCTCGGGTTAATGCTTTGATCTCCTCAACGCTCTTCTTGCAGCCATCATTAAGCGAGCTAGAATTACTGCCACATTTCACTGAGCGGAATTACAATCTCATTACTCACTATTATTATTCGCATTTTTTGTTAAACGAAAACATTTATCTGACCACCACTGTGTGTGCGCCTCATGTAAGAGGGAGGGGCAAACTGACTCTCACCAAAGCTCCATTTATAACTGGCAAATTTACATGGCATGCAGCAATGCTTTGGTTGCTATGGCTGCTCACGTGTGCGTGCGGACATTTATGGGTTTGTTTTCGGCACGGTCTACAGCTCCTTTGTGCTGTTGCGGCGATTTTATATGAGTTTTTGATTGCATACTTTCCGGCGCACCACATACTTTTTGTGTGTGGACAGCAAAAACCTGCAAATTATCGTTACGACTGCAATGCGTCAACTTTTAGAAGAGCATACACACAAAGCGCAAACAGAAAACGCTTGCTGAGTGGCTTATGTGCAGCGATATTTGGGGTTTGGGGAAATGTGTCAGCGCTAGCAGTAGATTTAGGAGCACAGGTGTCATTATATATTTAAAATTATATATTGCTATTTCAATTGTACTATTTTACGCCAAATTCTAATCATTCTAATAATTTTTCTTCTTCCCCTATCTCTTTCTATCTCCTTCTCTTACACAGCGGTTAGCTCGATGAAACCGAATATAGACACAACAAATTGTATCCTTGTGCAAGATGTCAAATCCCAGCCGCACGATCTGCATGGTAACAACAAGGCGAGTGGCGGCGTTGGCGGTGCAAATGGCGGTCTCTTGCCTACCGCCTTCCCCACAGAGGAGTCAATACCGACGAGCACATCGGATCACAGTGGTACCAGCATTGGATATGCCGGTGGCGTTGGCATGCAAAATTCAGCGCCGTCGCTGCAATTGCAACAACAACAACAGCAATTACTGTTGCAACAACAACAACCACAACACACATTGGCTGGCATAGCGCAGGATGCCAATTCCCACCATCTCCAAGATCAATCGTATACGGCGCAATCCGCTCAACAACAACAGCAGCAACATCAGCTGCCGAAGTGGCCGCAGGTGGTGGAGCTGAAGGACTTCAACGAATACTATCACGCCAACATACCGCCCTACCAATTTTGGAATTTGGAGTTTCGCAATAAGCATCCGGCCTTCATACGCTTCAATTTGACGTTGCCGTGGGGCGCCAGTTTTGCGGTCTATTCGCGCCGCAATGTGGCACCGTCTGTGACGCAACACGATTTCGTTGAATTCATACGCGGTGGTCGGCTGGATAGTCATTTAAGGCATAGACGCTCAGCGCAGTGGCGCAATGCAAGCAGAAATGGCTTTAAAGATTTCGACACCTCAATGGAATGGCTGGATGGTGATGGTGAAAATGAACTGCGCGAACCTAAGGGTGTTTATGCTGGTGCTGGTGTCTTCGATGACGACGATTCGTCAGAAATTGGTGGTTATGATGGTGATGACAATGATGAGAATGGTGATGATGATGACGATGACTACGATATAGAAACGCCCTTGGATACAGCCAAAAATTTCGCTCAACGTCATAAGCTCTACAAGCGTTCAGCGGCAGGTGGCATGGCCGGTGATGGTGGGGCTGGTGGTGGATTGCCAGCCATCGATTTGGACACAATGATGGTGAATGTATCGCTATTGCAATACCTGGACACGGGCTTGTGGTTCATCGCTGTCTACAATGACGAATTGATTGCACATTCAGTAACGTTGGTGGCCGAAGAGGCGGAGGGCGTGAGCACCACATGCCCGAATGATTGTTCGGGACGCGGCAGTTGCTATCTGGGCAAATGTGATTGCATCGATGGTTATCAGGGCACGGATTGTTCGAAAAGTGAGTAGAAGGCAGTCAATAAATGCAAAGAAATGCTTATTTGTTTATGCTCGTTAATCGCACAAGTTCACATACGTAGTATGTGTGTATGTACAAACTTTTCTTGAGTCTCCATTTTTTTGCGTTTTCTTTTTGCCATTCACACCAGGTGTTTGCCCAGTACTTTGTTCCGCACATGGCCATTACGGTGGTGGCGTCTGCCATTGCGAGGAGGGCTGGAAGGGTTCCGAGTGCGACATTCCGGTTGGCGAATGTGAGGTTCCGAATTGCTCAAGCCATGGACGTTGCATTGAAGGCGAGTGCAAATGCGAAAGAGGCTGGAAGGGACCGTTCTGTGATCAACGTAAGTAACTAGCCGCTTGTTAACATGCTATGCATAATAAAACCGCCTTCTGCTAACGCGACTACTTAATTATTCACTCCACTACCAGTAGTTACTATGTCGAGAAGTAGGTATATATGTATTTGCTTGTAGTTGCCAGGTTCGATGGCCTTGATACTTGCCAAGTTCCCCAAAAGCAAACAAATCAATGAACGAGCAAACAAGCAGTCCAAACAGTGGTCAGTGAACAGAGACGGACAAACGGCCAGACTAAAAGGTCTACACTCAAAAAAAAAATAATTACTCAGATTATGGAAAAGTGGGATGATTCGGCGCTAAAGACAATTTTCATTTTTTTGATGTACAATTTTCTTTAAAACGTGGTTTTATTCCTTGATTTGAAGAAAATTGTACATCAAAACAATGAAAATTGGCTTTAGCTCCGAATCATTCCCACTTTTCCATAATCTCAGTAATTTTTTTTTTTGAGTGTACAGACTACCAAAATACACGTTCTACTCTACATACATTCATACCTAGTTACTCTGTCTGCAACACGCAAAAAGATGTGTTAGAAAAGGCGATTTTAGTATTTTTTTTTAGGTTTATTTCAGGTTAATTAAATTATCTTTGGTAGTTTAGGTTCCCTGTACAAAGATTTTGTCTGAGGAGATGCCTAGTGGAATTTTTGGTGAATAATTTTCTAGAATATTTTCATTGATTGGGAACTCTCAGCATGGTTTCTGTAGGGGTAAATCAACCTTCACTAACCTTCTGGAATTTACAACAAGTGTTTATAATGGGTTTAGGGAAAGTGCTAAAACGGATGTTATTTATACTGACTTTAGTAAAGCCTTTGACAAGGTTAATCACAATTATTTATCCACAAGCTTCAACTACTGGGTTTTCAACCTATCCTCCTAAACTGGATCTCTTCTTACATTTCTAACAGAACATAAAGGGTTGTTTTTAAGAATGCCTATTCATTTAGTATTGATGTGTCCTCTGGGGTTCCACAGGGCAGCCATCTCGGACCGACTCTGTTCTTGTTGTTCATTAATGACATCTCATGTGCTATAAATTATTCTAAAGTTTTAATGTACGCAGATGATGTGAAACTTTTCAAGTCCTACACCTCACCGGAGGAAAGATCGCTCCTTTAAAATGATTTAAACGGTTTGGTTACGTGGTGCAATATAAATCTTATGCCACTAAATCTAAATAAATGTAAATTTATGTGCTTTTCGCGGTGTAATGTCGAACCTATAGCTTACGCCATTAATAATCATGATCTGGAGCGAGTCTATGAGTTTGTCGACTTAGGTGTAAGATTCGATTATAAACTTAATTTCAACCTTCACATCAACGTCATGATAAATAAAGCTAAAAGTGTTCTAGCGTTTGTAAAACGTTGGTCTAAGGAATTTAGTGACCCCTACGTAACTAAAGCACTTTTGACAACTTTAATAAGACCGACACTAGAATATGCATCTATAATCTGGAATCCGAGTTACAAAATTCATTCTGATCGACTTGAATCAATTCAAAAACAATTTTAACTTTTTGCATTAAGAAATTTGAATTGGAAACCTCATTGCAATCTTCCCTCGTATACTAGTCGCTTAAAGCTTATTAACCTTCCAACCTTAGCTAGTCGTAGGGAAACTCTGGGTGTAATATTCGTAACGAAACTGCTGAAGGGATCAATAAATAGCCCATTTCTTCTTTCTGAAATAAGCTTAAACATTCTTGCCCGTCCATCAAGACATTACCAGCCCAACAATGTAAAACTATTTTTGAATTAAATGAGCCATTCCGGTATCTATTCAAAAGTTTTAACACATACTCTACTAATTTAGGATAATATGTATTTTATTGTTAACTAAGTACTAATTGCTTCTAAGTGTATATATAAACTTATGTATGTGTAATCAGCTGATGAATTTCTATTCTTTAGCTGAGAAGCATAAGAACTCGACGTTTAACAAACTCCAGCCACTCAACACCTTGGCAAAATTAAAAAAAATATATCCGTGCGTCATGCGGATTGCGCCCCTCGCGTCGGTCGGGCGGGAAATGGAGGGTAAGCCGTTGTGTATTATTATCCTCTAGCGACCTTCAAAATACTATTTTTTCGAACTTTATAAAAAGGGGTCAAAATGACTTCTTCATGGAGGTGTCAAAGGGTTAAAGCCTTGTACGAAATTAAAGCTCGTGCAATTTTATTATATGTTTTCTAAAAACATATGTGTGTATTTCTCTACGATATGTATTTTAACCCTTTTTATCTTTTATTTAAAAAATCACCCACACACAATTTCGCAAATTTAAAATGACAATAAAAAAAATTGAGCTCAGAGTGCAAAATTGCTTTGGTGTTTTACTATATGGATAGCGATATTTCGCTCTGGGTGGAAATCATTCCGCCCACAAAAGTGCTGTTGCACAGTGTTATTAACCCATATCGTCCTAAGCAAATTTTTTTGAAGCATATCTTGATGAAATTTTCACCTTTAAGTAGTTTTGGGCCTCTGAATCTCAAATTAAAATTATTAAAATTTTAGTTTTTGAGATATCATGTGTTCGATAAATCGAACGCTCGGCCTATCTGTATACATTTTTTTTGGGGTTTTCTTCCTGTGAACAAAAGAAAACGTATGTTCCTTTTTTTGTTCATATTTTATTTTTTGATAAGTGAAATAGAAAAATAAGATATTTATGTCAAAATTAATTTACTGTTGGTTTTTTAAATGATACTTATGACTCAAAACAATGGGTATAAAGTTAAAAATGGCATCTCTTGCACAAAAAGGAACTTGGTTTGTCTTACAATTTGTATCTCCGTTTCTTATTATTTTCGATTTTGACCACGAGATATTGTCCCTTGATTCGCTGCAGATTTCTCGGATGAGCATCCTTTGAAAATCCAGGTCAATCATTACGTCCCTTTTGTCGCCTTCCGCGACCTCCATATCCTCAGAGTCCTTGGATTCGTCATTCGCTGCCATTAGCAGAGAATGTGCAATATCCACCTCAAAATCTTGTTGGGGGAGAATATTTATTTTAAATAACGGCGAATGCTAAATTGAAAGTCGAAATCCATAAAGGCCAATACCGGATCGCATTGAAATATGATAATTCTGTGCTTCATTATCGTTCAGATCTACTGCGCCAATCCCTATATTGTAATTCTTTATTAGCTGGGGCTGGTTATAGTTCACATAACGGCCGGGCTTAAGAGTTTTCACTTCATTGTTGGTTTTCTGTTTCTTCCATTCTTTCACAGACACCATTGGCAGGATCTGCTCGAAATAGGTGTCAAGTGCAACCCCGCTATTATCCTGCCAACGACAAATCAAAATACTGTTCTGGGTATCAAAACAGAAGTCATTATTTCATGTTTCGAGTTTTCTTCCAGATTTTAATTATGCACCACCAATACCGTTTGATCGTACAGTGCCTATGGTCCTCAGAAAAAAAAAACCACTGAGTAACGCCCAGCGTTCGATAAATCGAACAGCTAACTTTAAATATATGAGCTGTTCGTTTCATTGACTTTGCAAATAAAATTCAAATTAAAACTTTAATTTTATTTTCTTTCCAAATGAGATGTATAATAAATTTTATTTAATATTGGTATTTTTTATATATTTTCGCAATTTCAAAATCATATTAAAATTAAGGGTTTTTCTTAAACGCCCCGTTCAGAGAAAGCTGGGGGCTTAAAATTAAATATTTATTTTCAATTACAGTAAATATTCCACAGTATTAAACTACATCAAAATTTTGGGTTTAGGTTCTGAAAAACAGATCAGAAAAAAATAATAAAAAATGTTGAAATTTTCCGTTCGATTTATCGAACATTAGGACGATATGTGTTAAATAAATCATTAGTGTTAAAAGAGAAAAGAGAAGCAAATTTACTTGTGGCCAATTATCTCATATACTTACATACGTAAATTAATAAAATGCATATTGAATAACAATAGAGCAAAAGCTTGCGCAATTCGCTTTAAAGTGCCCGGAATTCTTTCATTATTTCTTGCAAATAAAAATACAACAACAACAATGTATGTACATAGACAAATAAATATAAAAACCAATAACGTTCAATTTCTACTTCACACTCCTTTTGCCATCACATGCAGCCGCCACATGCATACATATTTGCTTTTAGTGTTCGATTCTGCTTCATATGCACTTTAGAGTAATTGCTTTTTTTGTGTTTTATTCTGAACAATTTGCGCAACAATAAATAAATTCTAAAAACCAATTATTCTTTTGCTAAAGTAAGCAAAAAAAAAACTGTTCTGTTTGCAATGCAAGACTTCATTTGCCAGCTCGTTTTATTGTGTTTGTAAGCTAATGGAGAAATTTGGTGCGTTGCAGGAAAATAAAACAAATAAGCATTCTGTTTATAGGAAATGCATACATAAATAAATGATGCCAATGAAATTCGATATAAAACCCAAAAGGAATTGTTTGAGGCAAAGCGATATTATATTGGCATGCAATCGTCTGTGGCCGCTGTGGTGCAGTGGGTAGAGTGCTCGCCTGCTATGCCAGAGGTCTCGGGTTCAAACCACGGTCCGAGCCAAACACCTAAACAATTTTTCTAATTAGTAAAAATCCAATTATTGGGTTTTTTAAGAGCAGCGGTCACCTCTCGGCAGTGGGGGGCATACCCTCCGAGAGTATTTCTGCCATGAAAAAGGTTCTCGCAAAAAATGCATTCGCCGTTCGGAGCCGGCATAAAACTGTAGGTCCACCCAATTAGTAGGAAAAACAAAAAGGAGCACACCTCGAATTGGGAGAGAAGCTCGGCCATAAAACTCGTCAGAGTTACAATAGCGCCATTGTATTATTATTATTATATGCAATCGTCTCGCGCTCTCTGCTTATGTTAGCCCTTCGGTGTTAACACCCAATTCTGTGCATTGCTCCAACAAACAGTTGCTAAAAAATATGGGTAAAAACAATAAATAGAGAAAGGATACACACCAGCACATACATATGTGCGTCTATAGGTATTAATGGAAGTTACAGCAGCAAGAACATAAAGTAAAATTTTGCTGGAAAACAAAACCATAGAATAACCATATTTCCTCCATTTACCAGGAGCACTCGACTGCATCACTGTGACCAGCACACTACCAATTATTTGAAAAAGTGTTTAACACTATGCATAAAGATACATTTTCGACGAACTAAAAACCACAGAGACTAGCAATCGACAACTGAGACACCGCCCAACCAACCAAACAACCAACCAACCAACTGACCAACCAACTGCGCTGCTTTGCCTTTAACGTTCGTTTCATTGCAACAACTCCAATTCCTCCATTTAATAATCACCATTTTTTACATGTATCTATAACTGTTGCTAATTGTTCCTTGTATTTTATCATCCTTCCTTTCCTTTCATTTCACGTTACGCGCCCTTACAAAAACACACATACACACCTACGCCAATGTATGTGCGTCACGCTCGGTCCGGCCCTTTATTGTTGCTAATGTATGTTGCTAACTCACCAACAACATCTAACCAACAACAACTCATCAAATGCAAACACACACACGCGCGGCATACGCAGATGATTGCCTCGATCCGTTGTGTTCGGGTCACGGCACTTGCGTGGCTGGTCAATGCTATTGCAAGGCCGGTTGGCAGGGCGAGGACTGCGGCACCATCGATCAGCAAGTTTATCAGTGTTTGCCCGGTTGCTCGGAGCATGGCACGTACGATCTGGAAACGGGCCAGTGTGTGTGTGAACGGCATTGGACAGGACCGGATTGTTCGCAAGGTAAGTGTGTCTAGCAAGTAAATTTAGTGCTTAGATATGTATTAGATTTGTATTTATTTTAAGCTTCTACGAGTATGTGCGTTAGCGTAGCGATGTATTTGTGTGTAGCGAAATATAAAAAGCACAAAACGCTTGTAGCTACTTGTGGGTATCACATGTTTGTATGAAAATTTGGTTGAGAATACCTGTAGTGAAATTTTGCCTCTACATCGGAATAAATTTTCTAAAAATTTTAACCAGGGACTGTAACGGTTATGAGTTATATCCAAAAAGTTGATTTTTAATCATCATTTGCTGAGTTTTATTTTCTGCTCACAAAATAAAAGTTAATTCTTGAGTTTTATTTTTCCCTCAGAAAATAAAAGTTATTTCTTGAGTTTTATTTTTCCATAAGAAAATAAAAGTTATTTTTTGAGTTTTATTATTCGATCAGAAAATAAAAGTTATTTCTTGAGTTTTATTTTTCCCTCAGAAAATAAAAGTTTTTCAGTTTAATTTTGCCTGCAATTGTAGATTTTGCCATATAAATAAAGTAGATAAATAAATATTTAATTTTTTTTTAATTATAAACTTTACCTACCTGTTAATGTGGCAAAATCGACAGCTGCAGCTAAAATTAAACTGAAGAAACTTTTGATCTCTGAGCAAAAAGATAAAACTCAGAAAATAACTTTTATTTTCTGATCGAAAAATAAAAATCAAAAAATAACTTTTATTTTCTGAGGGAAAAATAAAACTCAGAAAATAAGGGAAAAATAAAACTCGATAAATAAAACTCAAAAAATAACTTTTATTTTCTGATGAAAAAATAAAACTCAAGAAATAACTTTTATTTTCTGATCGAAAAATAAAACTCAGAAAATAACTTTTATTGTCTGAGGGAAAAATAAAACTCAAGAAATAACTTTTATTGTCCGAGGGAAAAATAACACTCAGAAAATAACTTTTATTTTCTGATCGATAAATAAAACTTAAAAAATAACTTTTATTTTCTGATCGATAAATAAAACTCAAAAAATAACTTTAATTTTCTGATGAAAAAATAAAACTCAAGAAATAACTTTTATTTTTTGAGCAGAAAATAAAACTCAGAAAATAATAATTAAAAATCAATTTTTTTATAAAAATCGAAAAAATAAAAGTTAATGCACCTAGAGATAGTCTGCGTTACGGTGATTACATCTGTGTACTTCTTTTGCGTTTAGCATTTCCCCTTCAGTATGATTTTTTTAGTCAAAATTAAAAAAATAACGATTATTTGCAATCCCTGATTTTATATCCCATTATCGACCACAAAAACGCATTTTCTTTATTTTATTTTTTGAAATTACCACAAATTTAATCAAAAGTACACTTTAAGAAAGGAGATAATGGTTTAAAGCATTATACGAAATCAATACTCGCATTGAATTTTAATATTTTCGAATAATTATATTTAGCTGCGATTTTAATTTTAACACTTTTTCCACTTTTCGTAAAAGCACTCAATTAAATATTTGCTGGTTTGAAGATGTTGGTCTGAGTAAAAAAAAAACAAACAACAAAATATATATACATATGTACATATATATGTATTGTATATGTATAAGCATGCATGCATCTACATATGTACATATTTTACCTTTCTGTTTAATAAAGTGTCATGAAAATAAATCTTTGAATGCAATAAAATTCTTTAGTGCCAAACAAAAGGCAAGAAAATTGAAAACGTTTAAACCAGAAAGATATACAAAATTCATAAGCATACACTTTAGAAATGCAAAGTGAAGCAATAAATAACACAATAACAACAAACTTGATTGATTATTTTTATAAAAAACATTTGAGTTTTCAGATAGAACACAACAAGGCAACAGCATCACATTAATATGCATGAAATAATCATGTGAAATCTTGACAGGTGTCGTTATGCATATATCTGCATATATGTGTATTAGGGATTCCAAGCCAAATTAGGGATCCCGGGATCCCGCCCTTTTTGACTCCGCGGAAATCCCGGGATTACTAGAATTTTATCCCGGGATTTTCGGGATAAAATAAAGAGAGAATATTCCCCTATTATAGCAAAGAAAAATTGTATTTTATATAATTTTTATTGGTCTCAGATCTGTATACTAATAGCGTTTCCTATTCTGAACGAAAATGTTGCATTATTACATGGCAGCATTATCTGCAGGTGCCCTGTGCCCTATGAAAATGGTGCATTTTTCAGGTGATAAATGAAACAAAAATAATGCAACCCTTCTGTGCTAAGAACAGAAAATCTTGCCCCTTAGTCGGGCCAGTTTTACATTTTGGAAGAGAATAAAAAAACTTGACAGTCCGAAGAAAATGCAGAATAAGTTTGACATTTTTGCCAGAATAAAAAAAGCAAAGTAAGGATTAATATTTTTGATTTAATAACACTACAAATAATTAAAAAAAAAATACCAAGAAATTCAGGTTTGGGGTAGAATAGATATGGGCCTGCTGAGCTCGGAACTATTTTTTTTTTTTTTTTTAATTTTTTGTATGGTTAGGTTTTTTTGGTTATCACTTCATTGAAAAATTATTTTCGCGGGAGTCACAAATGGAATAATCACAAGCAGTACAGTACCTCGTTCGAAAGACAATTAAAATTGTCGATGTACAACTTGTAGTAATTGGACATTACCTCGCTGAGTGACAGCTGGTCGAAATCAAAATGTTATTAACTACTTGCGATTTTTGAAAAAAATTTGATTTTAAAATTAAGTTTTTGTAGGAAGTTGTAAAATTCAGGAAAGTTTTATTCTTTTAAAAATTAGCCTGCTTAATTGTGGTTATCGCATTTGTGATTTCCGAAAATAATTTTTGAGTGAAGTGATAACCAAAGAAACACCAAATTACCGTTATCTCAAAAACCTAACCATACAAAACATAAAAAAAAAATAGTTCTGAGCTCAGCAGTCCCATACCTATCCTCCCCCATACCTGAATTTTTAGATATTTTTTGGCTATAAACTAGTGCAGTTAAATTTTTTTTGTTGTGAAATACGCGTTGTAAGGAAACTTACGTTAGGTATTTTTTAAATCGTTAGAATTCTTGTGGTAAAATTCATTTGATAATTTCTATTTCCTGATTTTTGGCCATTTATTTCTCAAAGGTTTTTGCAATTTCCTCCCAAGAAAAGTAAATAATGGAAGAAAATGCAAAAAAAATTTCAAAAATAAAATTAGTAAAAACCAGGAAAAAGTTTAATTTTATTTGAGAATTTCACATTATAATAATATAATACAATGGCGCTATTATAACTCTGACGAGTTTTATGGCCGAGCTTCTCTCCCAATTCGAGGTGTACTCCTTTTTGTTTTTCCTACTAATTGGGTGGACCTACAGTTTTATGCCGGCTCCGAACGGCGAATGCATTTTTTGTGAGAAGCTTTTTCATGGCAGAAATACTCTCGGAGGGTATGCCGCCCACTGCCGAAAGGTGACCGCTGCTCTTAAAAAACCCAATAATTGGATTTTTACTAATTAGAAAAATTTGTTTGGCTCGGACCGTGGTTTGAATCCGAGACCTCTGGCATAGCAGGCGAGCACTCTACCCACTGCACCACAGCGACCACAATTTCACATTACGTACTAAAATAAAATACGCAGTTGTATACACGGAATTCATCTCAAAATTTCTGCATCTGATTTTTAATTTTTTTCCGAATGTTGTATTAATTTTCAGTATTTTTCGGCAAGCTTGGAAATATTCGCTTAAACGAAGTACGTCATTAAATTCTAAAAATTTGTATTGGAAATTATCAAATGATCACAAGCTTTATTATAAATATCCTAAAAGTACCAACTGTAAAGGCAAATGTTTTGTATGTCATTTTCTTTGTTGGTTGCGTTTTTTAAAGTAACTCTTATTATTAAATAATACGCATGATTTTACGTTCCTATTTTATTTTGTTACTAATGAAATAATAGAGATGGCAATAAAAATAAATTTTTTCTTTACACTTTAAAGTTGTAGCGTTCCTCGAAATATATATTTACTTTTTTCAACCCCAAAATGTGGGAAAATAATTAAGGTCCAAATCCCGGGACAAATCCCGGGATCCCGGGATTATAAAAACAAATCTCGAAAATCCCGGGATCGTAAAAATCGGAAAAATTGGAATCCCTAATGTGTATAAATATATACATATATGTACATTAGAGCGTATCACGGTGTAAGGAGGAAAAAAAAGTTGAAAATGTTCCCCCCCAGTTTGAACACTTACCTTATGGGGTTTTCAAAAAAAAATTTTTAATTTTTTTTTCACACTGTAAAAACAGCGAAATTGGTTTTTTGTCTATAATTTCTATATTTTACGTTCGATTTTCAAAAGTGATACATTTTTGGAAAGGTATTCACCAAGGCAATATTTCATCCATAGAAACGTTTAGCCCATCATGCCAAGTTCAGGTTTTATTCTATTTTTACTAAAACCAACACCCTGTATTTGAAAAAAAAAAATTGTTTCCTGAAAGCTAAGAAAAACAAGTAAGAGCGCGGCTGCCTTCGGACGTACCAAAGACTTCATACTTTTCATGAATGGGGAAATGAAAAGTTACATAGTCTAATATTGTTTAATTTATACTTTCAATTCTGTGGGTAATTTATACAAAGATTCCGTAGAAAAAGAAGTGTCATGATTTAGGTGGAGAAGTTATACCCCAAAATGTCCATATCTGAACAATCGGTTGTATGGCAACTATATGTTATAGTGGTCCGATTTGGCCGATTCCGACAAATGATAAGCTTCTCCTAAAATACACTCACATACCGAATTTCATGCAGATATCTCAAAAACTGAGGAACTAGTTTGCGATTAAACAGACAGTCAGACAGACGGACATGGCTTAATCGAGTCAGCTCATGATCCTGATCATATTGGTATATATTTTGGTAGGTCTGCAACGACTCCTTCTGGTACTTTCACCATTCGTGTTTCGGTACAAAGTTATAATACCATTTCATTCCCATGAAAGGTATAAAAAGAATATTTACCTGCATATAATGAGGAAATAAATGTAGTGCATTTATGCTAAATCTTTCCTTGACTTTAATTTGCTGTAACGTTCTCGGCTACTTAGTTTAGCGAATATATAACGTAGGCGTTCCTCGTCGGCAACTTCTGTACAAGAATCACTTACTACCTGAACAAATCGCTCAGTATTTTGAGAATGGCATAGAAAATCTAAGTAAATTAGGTTATAATTAGTATAATTAGTATTAATCACTGCTGTTTGGAAATATTAACCAGGTATTTTTATAACATCATTAGAATTTTGTAGTTCCTGCAAGTCCGTATCACAATAAAATTGCAAGCATGGTGGCTCTGTAATTTTAAATGAGCTCCAATCGATCATTTGAGTGTACGATGTACTTCTATAGACGAAATATAACATGGATTAACTCCTGTTCAACAATATATTGCTCTTTGAAGTCAAAGGTCAAATATAAAATCTATAAGGCAATTACTTCCGTATTTATGTCATTAATAAGTAATAATCTTTTTTACTCATATAATGATGTCAAGACTATATTTACTTTACTCAAAAAAATTTTTTTTTTAATACAGAGTGTTGGTTTTAAATTAATTTTAATAAAAGCTAAAGTTGGTGTCGCAGGTTAATTATATGGACGAAATATGACACGGGTTAACCCCTTTACAACAATATATTGCTCGTTGAAATCAAAGACCAAATAGAAAAGTTATAAGCAAAAAACGAATTTCGCTGTTTTTACAGGGTGCCGAAAAAAAATTTTTTTCCATTTTTGAAATCTCCAACAGGTAAACATTCGAACCAGGGGGGAACATTTTAAACTTTTTTTGGTGATACGCTCTAATGTACATACATTTTCATATTCAATCGCCTTCATGTTGTGCATAAGAAATGCATTTGCTTGTAAGGTACACCATTGCGTATGAGTAACATATTTATTAAACGCCTTTCAATTCATCAACTTTTAAATAAATAAATAAATCATGCAGCGTAAGTGAATACACTTGCAGGCATTAAATATATTAGTATATGTATGTATGTATGTATGTATGTATGTATGTATGTACACATGTTGTATAAAATGAAAATGCTTAAATCCATAGGGATGGCTTGTGTATATTAAATATTGTATAGAATTATTATTTAAGTATCTACATGACGAGAATACAAGAAATCAAATCAATTGGGCAGTATTTTACATATTTCCTTGTTTCAGCATTTTTCTCTCTCATCGCAGCTACGGATATGTATATGCAGTCGAAATCTGAAAACTGCCTCTTTACAAATTGAAGGATTAAGTTCTATCGCTTGCAAGAAATTTTTGGTTTTATAGAGGCTTTTGTTATCTATTAAAATTTGCTATCACACACACACACACACAAACACGCACACACATTCAATTCATACATACTAGGGATTCCAATTTTTCCGATTTTTACGATCCCGGGATTTTCGAGATTTTATTTTATAATCCCGGGATCCCGGGATTTATCCCGGGATTTGGACTTTGATCACACAGGCCGAAAAAATTTTCAAAAAATTTTCTAACTCAAATAAAATTCTACTTTTCTAAAGGATTTCGGTGCGCTGATTCTGAATCTGAAGTCGGATTTTCGGTAATATGTATAAATGAACAAGTAAGGAAGCCTAAGTTCGAGTGGAATCGAACATTAGATACTCAGCTGTATGCTTTCATTGTTTGTTTGCGTTTGATGGAAACACGGTGCACTTAATATAAAGCGAGTGCTGCATAAAGTGGGCGTAGTCACGCCCATTTTCTAAATTTTTATCAGTCATCCAACTAAGCATATCAATATTATACTTTGTGCAAAATTTCATTCCTTTATGACTTCTAGTTACAAAGATGTCATGTTACAAATTCCCAAAGGGTGTTCCAGAAATATCTTTCTTAAAAAGTAGGCGTGGTCATAAACCGATTTCAATAAATTTTTGCGTGTCTATTAACACAAGTTATAAAAGTGTATAAACCAAGTTTAGTTATAATATCTCAATTATTTGTCGAGTTATAGGCTAAGAAATCTCGTATATCCCTTTGTGTAAAAAGAGGCGGTGCCACGCCCATTTTCCAAAATTTTTCTATTTGTTGTTTCCGGTCTATTGTGGAAGTCATGCCACAAAATTTCAATGACAGATCTTTATATTTGACAGAGATATCGGTTAAAATATTTTTATTAGGCCCCTTTATAGTTCTCATATATAAAAGTGGGCGTGGTCGTCAACCGATTTCGCTAAAATTTTGAGCGTGTATTACCACAAGTAATGAAAGTGTACACACCAAGTTTCGTCATTATATATAAATTATTTGTTGAGTTATGGGCTCAGAAATCTCGTATATTCCTGTTTATAAAAAGAGGCGGTGCCACGCCCATTTTCCAAAATTTTTGTGTTTTTCGTTTTATATCCGCAGTTCGACTCCTGCTATAAAATTTCAATGATATATCTTTATATTTGACAGAGATATCGCTTAAAATGCTTTTATTAGGTCACTTTATAAGACCCATATATAAAAGTGGGCGTGGCCCTAAACCGATTTCGGAAATTTTTCGTCAAAATATTTGACTAAGTAAGTATATCACGCGTACCAAATTTCATCGATATATCTTCAACGGTTTCTGATTTATGACTCATAAAACTTTCAATGTTTGCCCCTTAATAAGTGGGCGTGGCACCGCCCATTTTCCAAAATTTTTGTGTTTTTCGTTTTATGTCCGCAGTTGGACTTACGCGACAAAATTTCAATGATAGATCTTTATATTTGACAGAGATATCGCTTAAAATGTTTTTATTAGGTCACTTTGTAATATACATATATAAAAGTGGGCGTGGCCGTCAACCGATTTTAACTATTTTCCGTCCAAACGTATGCCTAAGTAAGTAAATCACGCGTACCAAATTTTGTCGATATATCTTTAATGGTTTCTGAGTTATGACATATAAAACTTTCAAGGTTTGACCCTTAATAAGTGGGCGTGGCACCGCCCATTTTCCAAAATTTCATCAAACTTCTTCATAGGGGCCTGAGCTCAACTCGTGGGTAAAATTTCATCGCTCTAGCTATATTAGTGGCTGAGATACCAAATTTCCGATTTTTTCTATATAGGAAAAGTGGGCGTGGTCATGGTCCGATTTCGCCCATTTTCAATACCAACCGTCCCAGTCTCGATACCAACTTGCATTTCAAATTTCATCAAAATATTTCAATTTTTGCGCGAGTTAGAGTGTTTACAGACGGACGGACAGACGGACGGACGGACAGACGGACGGACGGACGGACGGACGGACGGACGGACGGACGGACGGACATGGCTAAATCGATTTCTCTTTTCACCCTGATCATTTTGATATACATAAGTCTATATCTATCTCGATTATTTCACTCTGTTACAATCCACCGTTATGTGATTAAAACTATAATACTCTGTGTACTAGTACAGCTGAGTATAAAAATGCGATTTTTTGCGATATTCACTGCTCAATCTGTTAAATTACTTACTTTCATTAAAAGATGATTGCAGCTATTGAAAGAACGATCATTTCTCTTGAAAACAGCGCTTTGCTTTTTCGGGTATCTTATTCAGATATCTACGTTGTCTTCAAAAGAAATGATCGTGCTTCCAATAGATGTAATCAGTTTTTAATGAATGTCAGTAATTTTAAAAATATTGAGGAGTGAATATGGCCACAAACTGCGTTTTTCGCCTCTTTGGACATGAATATCTCAAAAACTACACCGAAATCCTTTTGAAACGTAGAATTTTATTTCTGTTACAAAAATTTTTCGACCAGTATTATTTTCCCACATTTGGGGTTGAAAAAAGTAAATAAAAGTAAAAGTAAATATGAAAAAGTGTATTTTTATGTAGAATGCTAGAAAAATAAAAAAACACCATGATAAACAAGTCTGCGATACTTGTCTTATTTCTACTCGTTTTTATTCAGCGATACGCAAATTGTATAAGTCCAAAAAGCGAAGAAAATTGTGTAAGTCCAAAATATTTACATGAACACAAAATTTTTTTTTCATTTAGAAATTTTTTTATTTTTTGTTTTTTGTCTCTCCTACAAAGTTTGAAAAAAGGACTTACACAATTTGCATTCTAAGCTAGCGAAATACATTTTTAGAGAAACGCTACAACTTTAAAATGCAAAGAAAAAATAGATTTTTATTGCCATTTTTATTATTTCATTAGTAACAAAATAAAATAGGAATGTAAAATCATTCGTATTATTTAATAATACCTAAGAGTTACTTTAAAAAGCACAACCAACAACGAAAATTACAAACATTTGGTGAACAAAACATTTGCCTTTGCAGTTGGTAGATACTTTTAGGATATTAATAAAAAGGCTTGCAATCATTTGATAATTTCCAATAGAAATTTTTTTAGAATTTAACGACGAACTTTGTTTAAGCGAATATTTCCAAGCTTGCCGAAAAATTCAGAAAATTAATGCAACTTCTGAATAGATAAATATCGGAGGCAAAATTTTGATATGCATTCCGAGTATGCAGCTGCGTATTTAATTTTAGTAGAGTGTTGTAAGACTATCAAGTCTAATTAAAATTTTGTTTCCATTTTCTTCCATTATTTACTTTCCGTGTGGGAAAATTACAAAAAACATTTGAGAAATAAATGACCAAAAATCAGGAAATAGAAATTATCAAATGAATTTTGCCACAAGCTAAAAGCTTTAAAAATACCTAACGTACGTTTCCCTACAACGCGTACTTCAACACAAAAAATTTAATTATTAAAAAAAAATCAAAAATTGTAATCCTTACTTTGACTAATGGACTTTTTTATTCTAGCAAAAATGTCGCACTTTCTTCCGGCTGTCACATTTTTTTGTTCTCTTCCACACAGACTGAACACTTTTTTAGGGATGTTTGTTCTATTGACAAAATATAAAACTGGCCCGACTACGGGCAACATTTTCTGCTCTTAGCACAAGTAAAAGGTTGCATTATTTTTGTTTCATTCATCACATGAAAAATGCAACACTTTGATAGGACACAGGACACATGTTGATAATGCTGCAATGTAATAATGCAACATTTTCATTCAGAATAGGAAATGCTGTTAGTATACAGATCTGAGACCAATAAAAATTATATAAAATATAACTTTTCTTTGCTATAATAGCGGAATATTCTCTCTTTATCTTATCCCGAAAATCCCGGGATAAAATTCTAGCTATCCCGGGATTTTCGGGGAGTCAGAAAGGGATCCCGGGATTGGATTCCCTAATACATACATATGTATATGATTATTTTTCATGAATATTTTAGAAGACAATTTTTAATTTGTAAAATTTTATTGGAATTCGTACTGCAATAGCAAATTATTTCAAGTGCATAAAACTCAAATGTACATATACATACATTAGGGTTATGCTTAAAATCAAATGAACATTTTATTCAGGGATTGCAAATAATCGTTATTTTTTAAATTTTGACTAAAAAAATCATACTGAAGGAGAAATGCTAAACGCAAAAGAAGTACACAGATGTAATTGTGGTAACGCAGACTATCTCTAGGTGCATTAACTTTTATTTTTTCGATTTTTATAAAAAAAAATTGATATTTAGTCATTATTTTCTGAGTTTTATTTTCTGCTCAAGAAAAATAAAACTCAAGAAATAACTTGTATTTTCTGAGGGAAAAATAAAACTCAAGAAATAACTTTTATTTTGTGAGCAGAAAATAAAACTCAGCAAATAATGGTTATAAGTCAACTTTTTGGATATAACTCATAACCGTTACAGTCCCTGATTTTATTCAGTCCCGATCGGAGATGGTTAAGCGATGTCGCAGAGGAGTAAGTGCCATATGGAACCCCTGTGCGTCACTTCTAAATGGTCTCCAATCGGATCAAAATTTATATTTGTTTTTAATTGAGTACAGAACAAATGATTTTGGTATTAGATATTTAAAAAAATTAAACTTAATTTTTTGAGTCTCCGTACTTTTCTGAAACTCAACCTTTGGCCGTCTTCGATCGGAACAAAAATTTAAATGTGATATCTTCCTAGCGGTTGAGGTTTAGCAAATATACACCATAGATTTGAGGACCACGCTAATGTACATACATACATACATATTTAGATATATATCTTGTAAGCTTATTGTTACTAAAACTTTTATATTCATACACATGCTTGCTTGTTTTATAAAGAGAATTTGACAAACTAAAAAAAATCTTACATAAATTTTAGCACAAAACATTGTCTTTTGGCATTATTGTCACTTAAATAAAAACCGAAAATATTTTTCCATCTTTGTTGCAAGCACTGCAATTTCATAGAAACATGCATAATAAATTGTTTCGTGTGAACTGCAGTTACGTAGGTATGAAACTGTGTTCGTTTTGAAAAAAAAAAATACCAAAATTATTTGGTATGACACTGTTTGTTTTGAAAAAAAAAAAAAAAAAAATACCAAAATTATTTTCTTAAGCAATTAAATTTTTTTATTACAAGCTTTTATTTAACTTCACTTTTTGTATGTATGTATGTATGTATGGGTGTATGTCGTGGAAGTTTGCAACGAATATTTAAGATACTTCTAGTTAAGCTAGGTACTTGAAACTTGGAGCATAGTTCAGGACCCGAAGACAATGCAATGAGAAATAAAAAAATCCGATAGATGGCGCTGGTGTCGAGATATTTGTAAAATTCGTATTTACCGACCGAATTTGTTCATATTCGGTATATATATTGCCTATGAGAAAGTAAATACATCTGTGGAAAAAAATCGCCGCTAGGTGGCGCTGGTGTCAAGATATTTGTAAAATTCGTATTTACCGACCGAATTTGTTCATATTCGGTATATATATTGCCTATGAGAAAGTAAATACATCTGTGGAAAAAAATCGCCGCTAGGTGGCGCTGGTGTCAAGTTATTTGTAAAATTCGTATTTACCGACCGAATTTGTTCATATTCGGTATATATATTGCCTATGAGAAAGTAAATATATCCATGGAAATAAAGCGCCGCTAGGTAGCGCTAGTGTAAAGATATTTAGAAAATTAGTATTTATGAACCAATTTTGTTCCTATTTTGAACACGCATTATCTACAAAAAATAGAGAAAATCCGTAATAAAATTTTGCCGATAAATGACGCAGGTGTCGACATATTGATGTAAGTTTTATGAATAACGGAACAGTAGCAGAAAAAACTATAAACACGGAAAAATGCCGACAATCTTGAAACATTGGAAGCGTTAGCAATAAACAAAGTTATAAGGATACATATACAGAAATGCTTTGAAGAAATACGTTAAATATATGATTAGATTGAAATTAATATCCAAATGAACTAAGGACTAATATAAATCTTGTTCAAAAATATAAAAAATTTCTTTTTTTCCTTTTTAGTAAATTTTTATATTAATATTAAATAAAAGCTGTTTAAAAAATTTTTTTTACTTTGTTTTTTTTTATCATATAGAGTGGAAAATTGGAAGATTTTGTTTGCAAAGATTTCATTGACATAACTCCTATTTCGTAGCTTGTCTCATAGTCTTTTTAAAAATTCTTCACTTTTGTAGGAACTTCATCAGAAAATTCACGAATTTTCGCTCTTTGCGATTTCTGCGCTTTGAGGGTGGTATATTTGTGAGAAGATATGTAATTAAAAGAATACTATCATCTACACTATTCTGCTATTTTCTCACACAAAATAAGAATTTCTTTTTAATGCAACTGCGTCATTTAATGTCAATTTCCAAACTTGCAAAAGTTTGCTCTCTAAAGTAAAACTGCCCTGCAAGGTCGGTCTTTTTGCTTTATGCATACATACACACATATAAACATTGTATTTCCTACAATTTCCAATTGCACTCTTTACTGCACAGCCACACTCACGTTAACAGCTGAGCCTGCGTGCTGCTACCTGTGCGCTGTCACTCTCACTGGTCGTACCTACAGCTTTGAAAAGTTTTATGAAGAGCACCTTTGCGCTGCGGCAAGACATTTCAACTCTTAATGGAGACATGAAACAAATAAGAGAAAAGTGCTTGGAGTGGGCTGTACGGGGCGAAAAGTGCGGAGCCGGTTGCAAGACGCTGCTGCATCCTTGACCTCATTTTTATTATATTTTTTTTCTGCTCAATTCGCAATTTATTCACTTATCCTGCTCTGCTCTTCTTTGTTGAGTTCTGTGACAAATGGACGCATTTTCTCTGTGTGCATGTGTGTGGGTGTGCATGCACAAATATACTTATACACAAGTAATTGGATTGAGTAAAATAAGAAGAAAATGTGAGTGATATTTTATGCAATATTGTGCAATATTGTATTGGCATATTGACTTATAATACATGTGATTGGCTGTCTTTCATGTGAACCATAAAGAGTTTTATTGCATTATTTGACATTATTTTGATTTAAAATATATGAAAGAATGTGCTATGTATGGGCATGATGAGTTTGCTTGGTTTCCAGTTATTTTGATAATAATACAATGGCACTATTATAACTCTGACGAGTTTTATGGCCGAGCTTCTCTCCCAAGTCGAGTTGTGCTCCTTTTGTTTTTCCTACTAATTGGATGGATCTACAGTTTTATGCCGGCTCGGAACGGCGAATGCATTTTTTTGTGAGAAACTTTTTCATGGCAGAAATAAACTCGGAGGGTATGTCGCCCACTGCCGAGAGGTGACCGCTGCTCTTAAAAAACCCAATAATGGGATTTTTACTAATTAGCAAAATTTTAAAGAAATATGATGCAAAATTGTTCTCCATACATTTCGGGAAAATCGTAATGTACATGGATATACCTATGAGCTTCCGGACGTATCGATTTATATTTATAGTTAGATCTTCTGCGCTGCAATTTGATCAAAGTTTTGCTCTTCAGACAAAGGAAATTATTATAAATTATTATTCTCATTATTGTTTAATGCTCATTATTCTGTCATATTTATTCAATTTATATCCCATACTTGTAAACGTAGTACTCTTTGAAATTCTCATTTTTATTTACTTGAATTTTTCATCTTCATTTTATACACGTACATAAATTTTGCCATCAACACGAAACCGCGCTTAGTTGAATGCGAAGCAAAGAAAGAAAATATGGCAAATTTTCCAGCATTACTTGCCATTTCGGTGGCGGTTTTCATGCTGCCGTTTTTTAAGTTCATGCCGCGAACTCCTACCGATTCGACTTAAATGCACATCATTTCACATTTAAAGCTTCAGCTCAAATGCATTAAACATCCATATGCGTACAAATGTATGTATATATTTAAGTGTGTATGCATGTACGTAAACACCTCTATTTTGCGATATAATCTATGAATATCTGACGCTAAAATGCGCCTTACCGGCATATCCTTTCATTCATTTAAGCGAGTGAGCGAGTGGCATAAGTAGCTCATCATGGGCATTCGCTCTTACGCTGCATGCAGCGGCTAACGCCGCCATCATCGAACAAAAATGCACTACTTGCACAGCTTACGTGTGCTTTCCTCTTTCCCTTTCTTTTACAATTTCCATTTTTTACATCCACCATTCGCTCGCTGGCTGTCAGCCAGTCTGTCTAAATGGCTTCTTTATCATCTGCAGTCAGCAACTCATCGCAATTCTCTTGCAAATTGTGTGGCTTTGGGACCCCCGGAGTAGATATTTGCTTGGCGCACTTGACAACTTATAACAGATGTATGTATGTATGTAGGTATGAATACAGTCAGAAAACCCGCTTACTTGCCTGCGGGTGAAACTCAACTAACAAGGCGCGGCGCTGAAGCTCAATCATTGATTCACAAAGTAAAAAAATGTCTAGTTGCCAGAATATCGTGTAAAATACCTAGAGGAATATGGAAAGGAAACTACATAGTAGAGAGAAAGCGCAATGCAAAAAAGAATATTTTATAATCACATGCATATACATAAATGCATATGTATAAATGTATGTACGTACCCTGCAGGGAACTCAATAACTAGTGAGCAAAATTTCTAGTTCCGAACTAGGGAAAAGGTGTCAAAAATGAACTAGATCAATTGTAGTTAGATCCTCACCAGTTCAGAAGGAGTGAATTGAGTGACCATTATAAGACACACTTTGATTTGTATGTAATTTCGAAGTGACAAAAATTCTATGAAAATTTTTCGTTCGTTCAATTGTCGTCGGCTTTGTATATTTCTGCAATTCCCAGTTGGTTAGTGAAGCATTTTATATAAAGAGTTTTCTATTTGCATCTTTTTTTTTTTTTAAGTAGGGGGAAGCATCAAAAGCCGACAAGTGCGAGACTTCAACCCGCTAAGCCTAACCTAATCCCGCCCCAGACAATACTGCCACGGAACCACCGGACAAGGTATTACTTCCTGGGAGTGGGGATTAGACGTTTAAGTCTCCAGAATTTAATTGCGGACTGACCGACGCCTACGTTGATCTATTAAACGCAGTTGGTTCATAATTGAGGCTGAGATCTCGCTAACTATATCCCATATAGCAGAGGACTGGCACATCAGTGCAGTCAAATTTTCCACCGTGACAACTGTTCCTGATATACCCTGTATTCGCCTACGTTCTGCTAAGAATCGAGGACATTCAAAAAACACATGTTCTGCACTTTCTACCTTCCCTGGACATTCAGGACAAAAGGGACTCTCATCTAACATGAACCTATTTGCATCTTAACTTGTATGAAATGAAATGTTTCCTAATTATGCTTTTCTGATCCCTGAGGCTTATTTTGAATGTTTTTTATTTTATTACTTTTTAAATATTTTTGTAAATTTTTATTAAATAAATAAATAATATTAGTTAAAAAAAAAGAACAAAAAAAAATTATCATCCTCCTCGACACCGACAGGATTTGAACCAGCTCTCGCCAGATTGATTGTCACACGCATTAGCCAGTCGGCCATCGCGCCACTTGCATGAAGTGTGTCAAATGCTGCACTTAAGCGGCAGATATAAATCTGTAGAATTTGTTGGTACTTGTAGCTAGTTCAGAAGTATCGAAATTGTGGCAAAAAACGAACTAGTGAAAACTGTAGAATTTAGTACTAGTTCGGAACTATCGAAAATGTAGTGCAGAGAGTGACAATTGACACCGCCTAGGACATCGCCGTGTTAAATTCGCCAGTTGATAACATGCAAAAGAGATTTAGCTCGACTAGTAGTGTCGAAAAATGCACTAGAAGCGACCTAGTTCGGAACTAGAGATTTTCCCTACAGGGTATGTACAAATATGTTAGTGTGTATGTGTTCATGCGCATGTAAACGACATAACCGCCTGACAGCCTTTTGGGATGGAGAGCGAGTCAAAGCTAAAGCCAAAGCCGAATGAAATGAACGTGCAAGCAATCGATTGCCATGGCGTATACGTAACATCAAATGTAATGGATTTCCATATTGTACAATGCACACACTTACATACAGTCATGCACACATGCACAGTAACTGCGGTAGGTTAATGTCCTTTTCAGTATGAAAGCAGCAAATTGGCTGCGGTGCAAACAAGTTTACATACACATACGAGTATATTCATGCATTTATAACGATTTCCATTTGAATGTACCTATGTACAATGTACATACATACTTATGTACGGGTGTATATAGATGTATGTAGCATATGTTTCGCGCATTTACATGCATACTGTGCATATATCCATCACTCTTTGCTCAACAAGCAAATAGTTGACGGTTGGATAAATGAAAATAAATGAAGAAAAGATGTCAACCGAAAGGATAAACCTTCGCTATTGTAACACTTCTATTTTCTTATTGTGTAGCGCATTCAACGAAAAAAACACACACCCACCTAAATTTTAAATGAAATGTGTTTACAAAGTCTTGAAGTGCGAGAATATACATAGTTACCTTTTTGTTTAGTAGCTTGCTTGCTACTACATAGTTATTTGAAAGCATTCGAGTGCATATCTTTCAGTATGTAACTCTGCCACAATGTTTTCCACGAATAACATTTCATTTGTGCTGAATGAGTGAACTTTGATGCTTTCTCAATATTCCAACGTTTTCTTTTCACAATGTTAAATAGCTGCGATGAGTTTATTAACTATATTTATGCCTCCTTTTATAAGGGGGCAATAATTTCAAAGGCTACTGAACTAAATAAGCGTTTGCTAATACCCGTATAGAAAACCACAACTTTAAAACTGGTGCTCTACTCTGCAAAAAAATGTGCGATTAATCCCGAAAGAGATTTGTCCCGAATTGATCTCTTTCGAGAACAATCGGTCCACAATTAGTTGCCGATTGTTCCCGAATGTAGATTAATCGCTTTCATTCCGAACGGGTACAAATCTAGATTCCTTAAATGTAGATATTTTACAAAAAATGCAATGTATTTAAAAAATTGTAGAACAACCGGTAAAACGAATTGAACACCCTTTCTTTTAATAATAATGATGAAAAATAATTTTAACAAAATTTTGCCTAAAATATCCTATGAAAAACTCCTTTACAATTTTTTTTATTTATTTATTTATTTTTTTTTTTTCTCGGATATAGTTTTTATTGTATCATTCTTAAAGAATATGACAATTTTTATAAAATCTTAACCTAGTATACAATGACGTTATTCGTTGCCACTGCTTCAAATAACATTTGGATGAAAAGCAATTTTATTTGACATAAAAGAAATACTTATGAATTCATTTATTATGTGTATCGGAATATTTTTGTTTTTGTTAGAATATGTTCATATGTAGTATGTATGTATGTAATTTTATTTCATATTCGTTCATTATGTTATTCATTTTCATTATTTATTTATTTTTGCCGTCGGAATGCAATGGAATTCCAAGCAGCTGATTGTATAGTATTAAAAGTTCGTACGGCCTGACAGGACAGGCTTATCGATGACACAATCGTGTGTTGCATTAGTAAGTGCTGTGGCAGCTTTCGGAATGGAAGGAATTCCAATAAGCTGCGTGTATGAACTTAGGAACTTTTACGTCCTAATGGGATAGGCTCGTCCGGAACACAATCATACATATGTTATACATGGGTATTAGTAAATGCTGTTGTAGCTTTCTGAATGGAAGGAATTTCAGTAAGCTGCTTTTTATAATTTATTATTATTATTATTACTAGCTGTACCCGGCCAAGCTTTGCTTTGGGCCACTTCCTATTATAGGTACTTGAAGCGAAAAACGGCACACTTTAAAATATTTTGGAAGTATTTAGAAACCGAAATTACCTCGGGCTGCAGAGCTCAGCACAATTCAGATAAGTTTAAAAAAGTGAAGGAAAAAATTGATGTTTTCAAAGGTTTGCCCTCTTCATGTTCTTATCCCATTTTTCTTCGTATTACTCTCCAACTGCCTTTCCCTCTACTTTTCTCTTTCTCTTTCCCTTTCCCATCACATTTCCGCTTCCCTTTCTCTACCGCTCTCTCTTACCTCTCCCTTTCTGTCTTTCTCCTCTTTATTCCCCTCTTATTCCTTCTCTAATTCCCTGTCTTACTGTCTCTCTCCCCATCCTCTTCATTCCATTTTTATTATATTCTCCCTCTCCTTTTCCGTCCCTTTGCCTTTGCCTTTCCCAGTCTCATTACTCTTCCCCTTTCCCTAGGGAACTGGGTTTTAGCATAACATACCCTGCATTCCACTTCTCATTTGATACCATCATTGCTTAAAAATATTCCGTGGCATCCGAATCGTCTCTTTTACCCATAACTAGGTATCGGGACTAAGAATCACTATGAAAATATCTCTATATAGCAGACCCGGTCAACACATTCATTTTATATCAGTATTGCTCAGAAGCATCCCGAGCTCATCCTGGTCCACTTATTGACCCACATCTGGGAACTTGACCTAGGAACCATAATGGGTACGGTATCTGGAGACTTGGCCAAGAAATCGTAATGGGTACGGCCCTACACGAGAGTCCGCTCAATACCTTTCATTTGGTATCAATATCCCTAAGATCCGGTGTTATCCGGGTCCACATATTGACCCGTACCTTGGGATCCCACCCAGCAATCGTCATGCGCCGTGATTAAATAACAATATCGCTGAGAAATTATCCGGGGCCATCAGGATCCACATTTTGACCCACATCTGGGGACCTGACCTAGGAATCATAATGATTTCATCTCTATGTAAAAGCCCTGCCTTTCAGTTGACACCAATATCGTTCAGAAATTTTCCGCGGCCATCCCGGTCCACGTTTTCACCCACATTTAGGGACCAGACCTAGGAATCATAATCAGTTCATCTCTGTGTAAAGGCCCTGCTCACCACTTTTCATTTGGTACCAATATGCCTGAGAAATATCCCGGTGTTATCCGGGTCCGCGTGTTGACCCACACTTTGGGACCCGACCTAGGGGTCGTAATGAGTTCATTTCTATGTAAAATCCCTGCTCAAAACCCTTCATTTGATACCAATATCACTGAGAAATTTTCCGGGGTCATCCGGGTCCAAGTTTTGACCCATATTTGGGGACCCGTCCTAGGCATCACAAATAAAATAGTTCTATGTTGAAGTCCTCATCAAGACCTTTCATTTGATACCAATATCGCTCAGAAACATTAGAGTGACCCTGTCCACGTTTTGACCCATATCTCCAGACCCGATCTAGGAATCACAATGAGTACTATTCTATGTAAATTCTCTGCTCAATACCTTTCATTTGATACCAATATCGCTCAGAAACATTAGAGGGTCATCCGGGTCCACGTTTGACCAATATCTGGAGACCCGATCTAGGAATCACAATGAGTACTATTCTATGTAAATTTTCCGCTCAATGCCTTTCATTTGATACCAATATCGCTCAGAAACATTCGAGGGTCATCCGCGTCCACGTTTGACCCATATCTGGAGACCTGATCTAGGAATCACAATGAGTACTATTCTATGTAAATTATCTGCTCAATACCTTTCATTTGATACCAATATCGCTCAGAAACATTCGAGGGTCATCCGGGTCCACGTTTTGACCCATATCTGGAGACCCGACCTAGGAATCACAATGAGTACTATTCTATGTAAATTCTCTTCTCAATACCTTTCATTTGATACCAATATCACTCAGAAACATTCGAGGGTCATCCGGGTCCACGTTTTGACCCATATCTGGAGACCCGACCTAGGAATCGCAATGAGTACTATTCTATGTAAATTCTCTACTCAATACCTTTCATTTGATACCAATATCGTCCAAAAATGTTCAGGGGAAAGCCGGATCCACGTTTTGACCTTTTGACCTATATCTCGGGAACCGACTTCCGGATTTGAAAAAAATATGTATATAAACCATCTAGGGCAAGGTACTAAGCTCGTGTGTAAATTTGGTCAAAATCCCTCGACGCGTTTGGGCGAAAGCCGGCGACAAAGAAATGGGCTTGATTTTTATATATATATAGATTATAATCTATATTATTATTATTATTATTATTATTATTATTATTATTATTATTATTATTATTATTATTATTATTATTATTATTATTATTATTATTATTATTATTATTATTATTATTATTATTCAGCGACGTTCATAATTTTTTAAAGTTACTCTCGAGATATTGGTCTAACAGAATATGACCTTATGCACAATTGAGTTTTACATCCTTTCTCTTTAACCGCCTAGGATAGCTTTGCTTTAGGAGACTTTTTGCTAATGAATTAGGATGGTTGGCTAATCTTTTCGCATAATTTGCTTGCATTTTCTCTATCTCTTCGGCCACCGTATTTATCTTTAGGTTACTATGTATAATTGTATTTTTTACATACCAAGGCGCTTTGCATATTGTTCTTAATATCTTGGACTGTAGCCTTTGAATTCTTTCTACGCTAGATTTCGATGCTGAGCCCCATAGTTGAATTCCATATATCCAAATTGGTTTTAAAACCATATTAAATATTAATATCTTATTATCTAAGCCCAGTCTAGAACTTGGACCAACTAACCATTGCAGCTGGCTTATTTTCAACTTGGATTTCATAATCTTTTTGTCAATGTGATTTTTCCAAGTCATTCTTCTATCCAGTGTGACTCCAAGGTACGTAACGAAGTCTTTCTGAGTTATTATTTTCCCATTTATTGAGACTGGTGGGCATGTGTCTTTTTTCAGGCTAAAGGTTACTTGCACACATTTAGATTCGTTGACCTTAATTCTCCACGTAGTAAGCCATTCTTCTAAAGTTTTTATATGTCTCTGCAATTGGATAGTAGCAGTTATGGGATTTGCGTGCACACTCAGTATAGCCGTATCATCTGCGAAGGTAGACATGACAAGGCTCGCGTTGGTTGGCAGATCGCTTGTGTAAATTAAGTATAGTACAGGCCCTAGAACGCTACCTTGTGGAACTCCAGCAGAAAGTGGATGACTTTCGGTTGTAAAACTTTTGTGCCTTACTCGAAATTTTCTACCTGTTAAAAAGCTTTCTAGGATCCCGCAGAGATTATAAGGAAGTGTTTGTTTTATTTTATGCAATAGCCCTTCTAGCCATACTTTATCGAAAGCTTGTGCCACATCTAGGAATAGGGCAGTGCAATATCGTTTGGTTTCAAAAGTTGACCTTATTTCTGAAACAATTCTATGCACTTGTTCTATCGTGCCGTGCTGCTCTCTAAATCCGAACTGGTGGCTTGGTATGGTTTCGTGCAGTTCTAAGATGGGCTGAATCTTTCTCAGCAATAATTTTTCGAATAGTTTGGAAAAGATAGAGATTAAGCTTATTGGTCTGTAGGAGCTTACTATTGTCGGGTCTTTGCCTGGTTTTGGGATCATAATAATTTCAGATAGTTTCCATGGATTAGGAAAGTGACATAATCGGAGGATACTATTGAAGATGTATAGTAGTTGCTTAATAGCTACTATGGGAAGCGCTTTTAACATTTCACCCGTTATTCTGTCATACCCTGGTGCTTTCTTATTCTCTATGTCATTGGATATAGTTTTATTCAAGTCGTCTAGTTTAAAACCAAGTGGTATTGCTGGTAATTGTGGAGTATTTTCTTGGAGAACATTTTGGCCTTCATTTGGAGTAAATACATTTGAAAGGTGGGTTGCAAATGCTACTCCTTTTTCGTGGTCACTTCGAGCAAATTCACCATTTTGCATTCGTATTGGAGGATCCTGCTGAACCGGCCGTTTTAGATATTTGAGAGAGCGCCACAAAGAATAATCTGTACAGGATGTGGCCGTGAGGGACTTAATTCTATTTTGAAATTTTGTTTCCCTTTTCTCCTCTAGGAGCATTTGGAGCTCTTTCGTACATTTTTTTAGCTCTTTTTCAGGGTTGGAGATCGCAACCTTTGCCAGTCTCTCCTAAGTTGCCTTTTCTTGGAAACTAGCCCAATGATATCGTTTTCATTGAAAGGACTAAAGCTTTGCTGCTGGGTTGTGTTAGGACGTAATGGCGTTGAAACCTTTGCTGCCACTTGCAGTAAGTTTGTGAAGTCAATTATCGCATATTCCACTTCGGCGGCTGATTTAAGGCTCACATTTGGATTAATATGCGAACTTATAAATTTTCTGTACTTCAGCCAATTCGTAAATCTATTAGTTAAGCTTGGGTTCAGTTCGTTTAAAGTTGGAAGGGTTTTAATAGATATGACGCAAGGAGAGTGATCAGACGATAGGTCAAAAAGAGATTCTATCTGAAGTATATCCCGATCGAGGCCGCGAGTTACCCCAAAATCTATGAGGTCGGGAGTTTTGCTCCTATCAGTGGGCCAATATGTTGGCTGCCCTGTTGATATAATATCAAGACCATTGCTTTGGATTGCTTTGAACAGGTTTCTTCCCTTTGGTGTTATTAACCTAGATCCCCAAAAAGTATGCTTAGCATTGTAATCACCTGCTGCCAAATATCTCGTGCCTAACTTGGAAAAGAATTCAGTAAATTGGTACTCTGTTATATTAAAACGGGGAGGGCAGTATATTGCAGATACAGTTAAGCCGCCAGAACTATCATCTACGTACACTGATGTTGAGTGTATATACTCTTTGCAATATTCTTCTAAAACGTGCTGCTTAATCCTCTTTCTTATAAGTATACCGGTTCCACCTCTAGCTTTTCCTTCAGGGTGCTTAGTATTATAGAACATATACCCATCAATATTAAAATTATTAAACACAGTCAGATGGGTTTATTTATTGAGATTTTTTTTACAAAAGTAAAACATTATATAATCTTTATTTAAATATGCATGAACATTTACAATTTTTGAAAGATTGTTATTAAAAATTGCCTTGTCTAACAACTTGGAAAAATCTACATTTGTACCCGTTGGGGATGAAAGCGATTAATCTACATTTGTACCCGTTCGGAATGTGAGCGATTGACCTAGATTTGTACCCGTTGGGGATGAAAGCGGTTAATCTACATTGGTACCCGTTCGGGTATCCAAGTTCAACAATTAGTCTCTTCATAGGACATGCTCGAACAAATGCGATCAATTCACTCCATATAAAGGGATGTAAAATTGTATTAGTCGCATGCTCCCTTGCGATTGATCCCGGACACGTCCCGGATTAATCGCATTTTTTGCAGGGTAACTGTTCAATATTCATACACATACGCTCCTAGCAGCTCATACCCTGCAGGGAACTCAATAACTAGTGAGCAAAATTTCTAGTTCCGAACTAGCGAAAAGGTGTCAAAAAGGAACTAGATCAATTGTAGTTAGACCCTCACAAGTTCAGAAGGAGTGAATTGAGTGACCATTATAAGACACACTTTGATTTGTATGCAATTTCGAAGTGACAAAAATTCTATGAAAATTTTTCGTTCGTTCAATTGCCGTCGGCTTTGTATATTTCTGCAATTCTCAGATGTTTAGTGAAGCATTTTATATAAAGAGTTTTCTATTTCCATCTTGTATGAAATGAAATGTTCCCCTAATTATGCTTTTCCGATCCCTCAGGCTTATTTTTAATTTTTTTTATTTTATTACTTTTTAAATATTATTGTAAATTTTTATTAAATAAATAAATAAAAAAAAATTAGTTAAAAAAAAATTAAAAAAAAATAAAAAAAAAAAAAACAAGTAAGAGCGCAGCTGTCTTCGGCCGTACCGAAGACGTCATACCTTTCATGAGTGGAGAAATGAAAAGCTACCTATGTATGTATGTACATTGTACATAGCCTGATTTAGTATAATTTATAATTTCAATTTTGTGGGTTATTTATGGAACGATGGTGTCTGGGCTATTTAAATGGATGAGTTATACGGCAAAATGTGTATATCTGAACAATCGGTTGTATGGGAGATATATGTTATAGTGATCCGATCTTAACAATTTTCGGTGACCTTGTTTAACCCAAAATGTGTACAAATACTTCAAAATTTCATGTCCTTAGCTGTTTAAATGGGGAAGTTATAGCCCAAAATGTGTATATCTGAACAATCGGTTGTATGGGAGCTATATGTTATAGTGGTCCGATTTGGCCAATTCCGACAAGTGATCGATTAAGCATCAAAACTCACCCGTGTTCCAAATTTCAATCAAATATCTCAAAAACTGAGGGACTAGTTTGCGTTCACACAGACGGACGGACGGACATGGCTTAAACGACTCAGCTCATGAATCTGATTATATCGGTATATATATTGATGGGTCTGTCACGCCTCCTTCTAGTACTTTCAAGATTTTATTTTCGGCACAAAGTTATAATACCATTTCATTCTCATGAAAGGTATAAATATCATCCACCTTGACACCGACAGGATTCGAACCCGCGCCCCTCAGATTGAAAGGCACATGCGTTAGCCAGTCGGCCATCGCGCCACTTGCATGAAGTATGTCAAAGGCTGCATTTAAGCGACAGATGTTAAACTGTAGAATTTGTAGGTACTTGTAGCTAGTTCAGAACTATCGAAATGGTGCCAATAAACGAACTAGTGTAAACTGTAGAATTTAGTACTAGTTCTGAACTATAGAAAATGTAGTGCAGAGAGTGACAATTCACACCGCCTAGGACATCGCCGTGTTAAATTCGCCAGTTGATAACATGCAAAAGAGATTTAGCTCGACTAGTAGTGTCGAAAAATGCACTAGAAGCGACCTAGTTCGGAACTAGAGATTTTCCCTACAGGGTATACATACATACATATGTACATACGTATCTAATACATCTATCATGAGACGTTATAATTGAATTTACGAAAATCAGATTTTAGTCTAGTCCCCACATTTGCCATGCAGACGTGCGAGTATATGAAATGAAGTTTCATTTATTTGAATTTTATATACTTCGTCAGCCCATCTACACTGCGCTTATTCGTCGCCATATTTTTTTTCTTCTTTTTGTGCCAACTCACAGTCCATCAATTGTGCTTTATGCGCAACACATAACTCAACCCGTCGATTTTGTATGGCTACATCATTTGTCATTTTATAAAACGAAGCAAACTTGTTTTGTTTTGTGCTTTAACCCTCATCAATGCCAAAAATTCTCGCTCGAACCATTGATTTCATTTTGTCTTGCCACTTTTGAGGTAGCAAGCATATTCAGTGCATCGTTGGTACATACAATCAGCATCATCGTCCGTCGCACATATCGATTCTGGAGCGAAATCATGTACATTTTTGCCTTCAGCTAACCGGCTGGCTGACGGTGTTGGGCCTTTAGTCAATCACTTAATTCTCAGTTATATTGAATGGGGGAACATATTTAGTTATTTATTTATTGCTTTATAAACAGAAAAAAGAGCAAATTATATGAAAAAAATGCACTTCAGGTTGATAAGGGAATTGTTCGACTTTATTAGAAAGAATTGCTTTATTAATTCTTATTTTTAAACAGATATTTTTTTATCAGAATATTTAAGAAGTCGGAAATTCTGGCATTGAATATATCGCACACTAAATCAAAAAGCGTTACAACTCAAAATTCAAACATTTTCAGGAGAGGCAAAAAACTTTTTAATTTTTATAGGCAATGATATGGGAAAAGGCTACGTATAATAGTTATTTCTCAGTTAAAAAAGACTCTGATGGAAAAGATTTTTTGGCATCCGCTAGAGATATATTCTGTGTACCAATTTATGGAAGAAACCCGATTTCGAAAAATTTTGAGTTGTGACGCTTTTTGATTTAGTGTGCGATATGTAGTAAGGAGGAAGCTGTAGAATAAGAACTGGGGTTAGTTATTTTAATTTTTGCCAAACAGGGCGCGTTGGGCCTTCAAAGTGATCAGCAAAATCTCGAGCTTAAAATACCTACGATATAGCTATATATACACTGCAGCTAATATAAGGGACAGTCCGAAAAACAACAGTCTTGAACTAGAGAGTTCACTAACTAGCTCAGAACTGGTTCTAAAGTGATGCATAGCGGGACAGTTTATTGTTGTGACTTCGTGAAAAATTTATGTTTACAGCTAATAATTTAAAGTTGAGCAACAACAAATTTTGAGCTTTAAAATAATGTCCCTTTTTGATGTCTTAGTTGGTTAAAAAGACATAAGTATAACCACAGTAATATCATGTATTGTGGAACGATCTTCCGTCATCCCTTGTCAAGTTTGATTTGGAGACAAACCGGTTTCGGCTAATATGCGCCATCTTCAGTGTCTTGACAAGGGATGACGGAAGATCGTTCCACAATACATCATATTCCTACCCTGTCGGAAAAACAAGCAACCAAAAAGTATTTACAGTAATATCACTTGGCATTTGTAAGTGAAGGAGGGTAATTCCAACTTTTTTAGGTTTAAGTTTCAAAAACTTCCTTCTTTCAGTATTATTTGCAATTATTTAAGTACTAAGAACTCTGCCGACTGAGGATGTTTTTGTAAGCGCGGCCAATTGTCGATCATTTTTGAACTAGTCCTGAAGTGCTTCATTTTAAGTTAACTCCGAACTATTGATTTTTGAAGTATCACTAGACTGCCAATTAAGGTCGCAGTTTAGAACGCATTCCAAAATTCTGCATAGCGTGATAATTGCCGCTTCGTGGGAAAGCGTCCTCTTAAAAAGGCCAGCTGAAAACTTTGCGTTGCGATAGAATGAGAACCAAATCTGTCTCTTGTTGAACTAGTTCTTCATTAGGCTGGAACTAGCGCGATTTATGAGCAAACTATATATATAAAGATAGTATATAACATATATCGTTAGCTTGGAGTGCAACTTGTGTAAGTCCTTTTTTTTTCAAACTTTGTGGGAGAGACAAAAACCAAAAAAATAAAAAAATTTCGAAACGAAGAAAAAATTTTTTGTTCATGTAAATATTTTGGACTTATGTACACAATTTTCTTCGCTTTTTGGACTTACACAAGTTGCGTATTACAGAATAACAACGAGTAGAAATATGACAAGTATCACAGACTTGTTTAGCGTGGTGCGTATTTGATTTTTCTAACGTTCTACATAAAAATACACTTTTTCATAAAAGTGGACTTAAACAGTTTGCACTCTGAGCTAGCGATATTGCATATTTCAAAGGAACAATTTTGTTGCATAATTCCAGGCTTCATATTTGCTTTTTATTGGATGTGATGCTTTATGATCTTTTATGCAAATCTATTCTGAGGATAGCCCTAGTGAAATTTTCCGACGCGTAATATTCTAGAACACTGTAACTTTAGATCTGAAATACGTTAAATATTTGAAGTATAGATATATGTAGATATCTAATGCTAGAGACACACATCGTAGTATAGTAGAAATATTGCGATCTATACCACATATCTGTCTTTCTCATATTTTAATTTAATTGAAAATTTTCATAGTAAAGCCAAATCATAGTATTGATATTATAATATTCATACCACATGTGTGTCTGAGGTATAAATGACAGTAGACTAAAAAGTTTGATCTTAGAAAAGTATAAAAAGATTTGGAGATGCATGAAGCTGATTCCACATAGAACTTTGTGTTGCGCTACGTGACACTTTCTGCGTGACAGCTGAGATTAAAATACATGTATCTATATGAGGTTTCTCACATAACAAAAAGTAACGCAACGCCGAAGTTACGTAAAGCACAAAGTTGCCCAAATCTCAACTTTTGGGGGCGTTGAAATTTTTTTCAGTTTGACTTTAATTCAAATGTAAATAAACAAATTTAAATTTCACACAATTGAAAAATAATTTAATAGATTTTTATTTTCTTATTTACTTTTTTGTAAATAAAACGGAGGATGAAAGATTTTTCAGAAAACAAATATTTTTTGAGTGATGTTGCAGCGTTCATTGTGGCATAGTTTTTCAGTTTTGCGTTGTTTGACATAGAAAGCGGCGTAACGCAAAGCGGAAAAAGTTTTATGTGGAATCAGCTTGAGTCTTGCCATCAACGTTGGCATAATTCACCGAATGAAAATAAAAAAATCCAAAATTTCTGAATTAAGCCAATCTCATAGATAAGCATTTCGGCGCGTCGCCGTCCACGCACGTGCTTAAGGGTTCAATTAGTTATGCGTTAACTTTATTTTCATAAAAGTAACAGTATCGGTATTAATTTGGTCGATTATTGGTGCAGTAACAGTAAACAGCTGAACAGTGATCATAGCCCAATAAAGGTCGTCATGCAATAGAGTCGCTCTTCTTCTTTTGGTTTTTTAGGTTGCGAAATTATCATATTTTGTATTACCGCTAATTGCGTTTTCTCTTTTGATTGCTACGACCATATTATTATTGGGTCATGAAAGTGAACAACTGAAACAAACAATCGATCAGCTGGTTAGCGTTACGGCTGAAAACCAAAATTCATTTGGTTGTTACCGATAGCGTTACCGACTAGCGAATCACTAATCAAATACATTGTTTCCCATAATGTTGGTTGATCAGCTGTTTTATAACGATACTGTTACTGCATAACTAATTTGAGCTTAATTTACGTATGTATGTAGTTGAACAGTCAAATATACAAATATCTAATTATGTACATATGTACGTATTTGTAAGTCCATTATCTAACTAATCGCATTTCCATTTGCCATTTTCTGATCGCCTCTCCTTGCCCTCTTATACATTTGCAGCTGTTTGCAGTTTGGACTGTGGCCCGAATGGCGTTTGCGAATCGAGCAAATGTCGCTGTAATCCCGGCTGGACTGGTAATCTGTGTGATCAGCTACCGTGTGATGCCAGATGTTCGGAGCATGGACAATGCAAAAATGGTACCTGTGTTTGTTCGCAAGGCTGGAATGGGCGCCATTGTACGCTGCGTAAGTATACATATATGTATAGGTTTAATGCTATAATACGGACACACAAATGCACACACACATACATATACATACATATACATCCATATGCATATATATCAAAGTCAGTTGCATTGTTGCACGATTAACAGCACACAAAGCCAACGAAAGTCAATGCAACGAGAATTGTGCGAGTTTTGCTTCATCATTTGTGTGTACGGTGGAGTTATGGATGGAGAGAATAGGTTAGTATAGGTATGAGGTTGATTCCGCGTTGGCGAATAGCGCGGTTTAATTGTTTGAAAGTTTCGTAGTTGTGGGGTTTGTATGTATTTCCTCCGCTCACATTGAAAGGAAATAATGAGTTAAATGCCAACGTGTGATGCGCGGCAGAGTTGCGTTCACATATAAAAATGTATATATGTATATGCGGCAGTAATTAACGTTCATTAAAACATATTTGGAGAAATATGTGCCAAAGCCCACAAATAGGACTAAGAAAGTAGAAAAGTTGACAATTTCTTCCCTTCATAAGGTGCTAGAGAACAGCTATTAAGCAAGAGCAATGGAGTATTTCCTGTGCTTCTTTCTCGGGAAGAGAGTTGGAAAGATGTTAAGCAAATAAATTTACTTGACATCAAGCTTTTCTTCGAAAGTGAAAAAGCCACCTCTTGCAATTTGGCTGGTTTGATAAACAAATATTTAACAAATGGTCACACCGAATGACAAGGCCCTCTAGACATTAGATTACAGCTTCTGTAAGTGCTTCTTACTGTTTACTTTGCCATTGGGAAACTATTTATGTGAATAGAAGGATTTAAATAAATGGTCAAGCAAGTAGAAAGCATCTCCGTTCCATCAAATTTGTAAATTCGATTTGCCATTGCATTTAAAATGTTTTTGTGCGCATAAGTATGGTATGCTTTCGGCATGCCTATTTGCATAAGCATTATGCGTTATATTGATAATATGCGTTGCGGTTAATGCAAAGCAATAAAAGCAGCATCCCAATTAACCAAAAGGCTTGAGAATAATATTATAACAAGCTTACAAGTATAAGCGTTAAGCTTGAGAAATATTTGTGTAAACTATTGAAAAAGACTTAAGAACAATTGTAGAAAAATCAAAACGGCACCCTTTTATAAGCCTACAAATGTAATTGTAGAAAAATATTACTTGTGAAAGCTTGTTGTAAGCTTATACATAAATACAATTGTATGCATAAATAGTAGAAAAAAGAAAAAAATAAATTTTCATTTGCATTTTCTCTTCATTTTCTCTCCTTCTTCACCTTTACTGCAATGTTCTTTATTTTATATTCTCCTCCTGTTTCGGACCATAACATCAACCTGAAATTCAATCCAACGGTATCATATAGTGAGACATTCAACATTATATTGAATTTTGTTGAGGCTCTTATACTTCCCTTTTACGAAAAAGAACCAATGAATTATGAATATGAATCATTGTAAAACCAAAATTTAAAAAAATTTTACAGCAAGCTTAAAACAATCTTATTATTAATAGTTTTTCAAACTTTCATTTCAAGTGTAAAGTAAGCTTATTGTAATATTGTTTTCAAGCTTTTTAACATAAGGAGTATTGAGAAAGGCTTACATAAAGTAAGTGTTCCTCAATTATTACAATCATGCTTGTGAATAAGCTTACAATGAAGCTTATGAAAACTGTATTGCTATAAGCTTACAATGGACAATTGTTATAAGCTTTTTCTCAAGTCCTATTACATTTCGCTTACTTCCTGGTCTGTTGGGATGATAATCAGCAATCAGATATAAAATGCTGTTCTCTGCCACTTAACTTTTAATTGTATACGTAAAGTGTCTTGATTTAAATAAATAACCGCAGGACGCAATGAGGCGTAAATTTTGATTACTAAATGGTGTTAAGAAAAATGTACATATGTATTTGTATGGTTTAACTGGAAGTGAAACATATTTTTGGTTTAGTATGCTTAGCTTAATCAATATATTATCAATGTAAAGAAATTACTTACAGGTGTAAATACGTACATACAAATGTACATACATACATTTAATTTTTTAGTTACGAACATGTGTATTGAATTACAAAAAATACACTAAAAACGATGCCAAAGTTGCATAATATTGCTCTCGTTATTGGCGGCAGCAGTTTTCGTATCGGTGTTAGTTACGCGAAATGAAATGTATTTGTCTCCTTAGCCAGCGATACAACCAACGCAGCACATCGTAGGCAACCAAAACGGCAATATACAATGCACACAGCAAAATAACAGCAAAAAGGCAATACATTAACATCTCGTTGAAACGCGCACAAATGAAGCAGTTCAAACTTTTCGTCTTCAATTTCACTCATACACAAAATGCACACGCGTGTTCAGCTTTTAAACGAATTTTAAAAGTACTGAGCTTTCTTTTTTATGTGTAGCTAATTTAAATTTTTTTTTTGTTACAAATTAATTCATGCGCTGAAAGTGATTTCATGGCAAGCTTATGGACTTTTTATACTCAGCTGTACTAGTACACAGAGTATTATAGTTTTGACTTCCTAACGGTGGATTGTAACAGAATGAAATAATCGAGATAGATATAGACTTATATATATCAAAATGATCAGGGTGAAAAGAGAAATCGATTGAGCATTGTCCGTCCGTCTGTCCTTCTGTGAGCACGATAACTCGCGCAAAAATTGAGATATTTTGATGAAATTTGAAATGTAAGTTGGTATCAAGACAGGAACGGATGGTATTGAAAATGGGCGAAATCGGACCATGACCACGCCCACCTCCCCTATATAGTAAAAATCGGAAATTTTGTATCTCAGTCACTAATAGAGCTAGAGTGATAAAATTTTACACACGTATTGAGCTCAGGCCCTTATGAAGAAATATGGTGAAATTTTGGAAAATGGGCGGTGCCACGCCCACTTATTAAGGGGCAAACATTGAAAGTTTTATGAGTCATAACTGAGAAACCGTTGAAGATATATCGATGAAATTTGGTAGGCGTGATATACTTACTTCGGCAAATGTTTGGACGAAAAATTGCCAAAATCGGTTGACGACCACGCCCACTTTTATATATGGGTATTATAAAGTGACCTAATAAAAAGATTTTAAGCGATATCTCTGTCAAATATAAAGATATATCATTGAAATTTTATGGAAGGTGTCCAACTATGGACGTAAAACAAAAAATACAAAAATTTTGGAAAATGGGCGTGGCACCGCCTCCTTTTAGAAGCAGGAATATACGAGATTTCTGAGCCCATAACTCGACAAATAATCGATATATTATGACGAAACTTGGTCTATACACTTTCACTACTTGTAGTAATACATGTTCAAAATTTTAGCGAAATCGGTTGACGACCACGCCCACTTTTATATATGGGAACTATAAAGTGGCCTAATAAAAACATTTTAAGCGATATCTTTGTCAAATATAAAGATAATTCATTGAAATTTTGTGGCATGAGTTCTACAATAGACCGGAAAGAAAAAATAAAAAAAGTTTGGAAAATGGGCGTGGCACCGCCCCTTTTTATACAAAGGAATCTACGAGCCTATTATTCGACAAATAACTGAGATATTATGACGAAACTTGGTTTATACACTTTTATAACATGTGTTAATAGACACGCAAAAATTTATTGAAATCGGTTTATGACCACGCCTACTTTTTAACAAAGATATTTCTGGAACACCCTTTGGGAATTTGTAACAAGACTTCTTTGTAACTAGAAGTCATAAAGGAATAAAATTTTGCACAAAGAATAATATTCATATGCTTAGTTGGATGACTGATAAAAATGTTGAAAACGGGCGTGGCTACGCCCACTTTATGCGGCACTCGCTTTATATAAAATACACCCTATATCGAACAAACGCAAACAAACAATGAAAGCATACAGCTGAGTATCTAATGTTCGATTCCACTCGAACTTAGGCTTCCTTACTTGTTTTATATTAAAATTGATATGAAGTTACATGGATATTATGCAACAAATTATCGCAGAGTAAGTAATATGAGGGTCATTGCAAAACTTCGCGGAAAATTTAATGCAAAACACAAAATACGTTATGTAAATCACTTTATTGCTTCTCGAATAATTCTCCTTTTACCCCTTCGAATGTATCTAGCATTTCCTTGTTGCACCGACTGGTACGTACCTGTTTTTTTCTTCTTTCAAATTAAGAGGGATCCAACGTCTGCAAGGCGTCCTGGCATGCAAATGATCGTGAAAAATCGGCCCGCCGACACGGAACAATCGCAAACACATCTCTGTTGTGTAGTCGAGATATCATCGAAACAACCTCCGACTCGCCGACTCTAAACAACCGCAAAAACATCTTATAAAAAAATAAAAGTGCAAAACCATATATCTGAGCAATCAGTTGTATGGGAGCTACTATATGTTATAGTGACCCGATCTTAACAATTTTCGGGGAATAGATTAAGGTCAATACGGGTACAAATGTTGCAAAGTTTGATGTACATAGCTGTTTAAATAGCGATGTTATGCGCCAAAATGTCCATATCTGAACAATCGGTTGTATAGCAGCTATATGTTAAGTCACCCGATTTAAATTATTTTCAGTAAAAGTTAAGGTAATGCTAAAATATGCTCATATGCAAAGTCTTGTCAATTTATCTAATAAACTGACTAAGTTATTAACAAAAAAGTCCAAATTTATGATTATTTTTAAATACCGTCATCTCATAAACCGAAGCCAGTTTCGAAAAATTAATGATGGCATTGAATTTAGAATACCCCAATTAAATAAGAACAACCGTCAAAGTCTGTACGCGGGAAAAGGGTTCAAAACTTAAGTAAAGTTTATAGACGGAAAAAAATTACCTTCAGAGCGCTGAAACTTCTTTCCCAAATTTCTCGAAAACAGGAGCTAATTTTGACTTTCTGAAAACGCCATCGTATTCTACAGCTAAAAAATCTTCTCGGTAATCTAATACACAATTTTTCAAGTTCTTTAATAGAATTAAGCTAAAACACATCTAAAAGGTTAAGCGAATTTCCTATACAAATAGATTGCGGGTATATGCAGAGCAGAGTTTGGTAATGGTTCCATGGCTTCGTGGTCATTTGTTATCCTTTTCGCGAATTTTTTATATAGTACATACGTATATTTTTTTCTTATTTACATACCTGCGCATATTTGCATACATAATTACATATATATTCGTCAATGACTTTGCAAAACCACTCATCGCACACTTACAAAACCGCCTATTTGACATTGATGACAAAAATGAGATTTGAAAGCTCTGAACCCCAGACATCGATGACAACAGATACAAATCGTAATAACGTGTTATTTGAGTAAGAAGTTTCTAAAATAACGGTTAGTGAAAAGCCAACTAGCCCAATATCTCTACGGCAAAGCAACCACACATTTGCGCTATCTTCTAAAATTTTGGGTTTGATACATATGTAAATGGGCGGTTTAGCAATTTTTCGATGGGCGGTTCAGCAAAGGCATCAACGATATGTATTAATATTTGTATGTATGTATGTTTATATATGCACATATTATCGCCATTCGCTCGTCATTCACAATATTCGCTTTGCTATTTTCTATCTATTCTGTCTCTTGCCATACAATTTGTTTGTCCTGTCGCTTTATAAACTTAAATGACACCACTTACGTTATTCCACAAGAAGGGAATACTTTGCGGTGGAGACGGGAGGTTGAAAAGAAATTTTGGCATTTGATGGAATCGAAGTCTATTTACATACACACATATAGGTTTGTCTACAAAGTTCAAATTCGATTTCTCTTTACAAATAAGTTTTTGGTGGGTAGATGATAGAAAGACAGAAGGCTAAAAAGGTATTTGCGTCAAAATAATGTATTTTTTGTCGCTGTAGCGCTTGTGGGTAGTTGTAGAAGATGGCAAGGGAATGTTTTTTCAATAGACTCAACTGTAAATGACAGTTAGTTGGAGTTGTTTGTCTGGAAAGTCAAAGTTTTATCTACTCCACAGAGTGGCTCAGAGTGAAATTGGCTTTTTAAGTTTTATTGAAGTGTATTTTGAATCACTTTGAGTAGTCGAAGTTTGATATGTGCCGATGTGAGAAAGAGACTAAATGTAGATTTGGGTTTGGTTTTGGTGAAAATAAAAAAAAAAGTATTAAAAAAAAAAAATAAATAAAATTAGATTTTGAATTAAAGTTTTTTTTTGTTCATCACCAACACATCAACATAATAATATATTGCATCACTTGAATACAAACAAAAATTTACTAAATTGTCATAATTTAATAATATCTAATATTTTATATATGATTTCAGCTGGCTGTGAGAATGGCTGTTCTCGACATGGTCAATGTACATTGGAGAATGGCGAATATCGCTGCGACTGCATTGAAGGCTGGGCTGGCTCTGATTGTTCGATTGCATTGGAAATGAATTGCAAGGATAATATAGATAACGATGGTGGTAAGTAATGGATATCTAATCGATATGAATATCACACAATAAATTGTAAAGATCTAAAAATTACAGTTCTTTACATTTGTACTAACTTCTGAATATGTATTAGTCAAGCTTGAAAAGTGTCGACTCAACCTCGCACAAATATTCTCGAACACGAGCAATTGCATAATCCTTTTCGAATTTCAAAAGCTACATACATACATAGGTATGTACAATGTATGTATGCATGTATGTATTTATATGTATAAGCTTGCATTGCATTACAAAGTAATAAAATAGTCCTCGAAAATTTTGGAAAATTCATAAAATGTTAAATAAATACATTTTAACTCAATTGCACTTGCAATTTTAGTCCAACAAAGTAACAACAAATTAATCCAAAACTTTTAAATTAATTAAAATTTCATATAAAACTATACCAACAGTAGACACGTACTTACATACCTTCATACATACATATGTACATGGGTATATATAATGTAAATATATTGTACATAAAGCAACAATGTTAGGTTGGTCGTAAGGACTAGCAAACATACATGCAGGTATCTACATATCCATATGGGTATGTTTGAACATACGCACATATATATATATATATATACATACATATGTATGTATGTATGTATGTATATGCATGCTTGTATCAGCATATTGGCAATTCCCAAGTGCGTAAAGTAAACTTTCGCCAACAATAAATCAATAAAGTAAAACATTTAAAAAGCTAGCGACAATAAGATACACTTGTACATTCATAAATACTTTCGTATATACATTTGGCCGTCTCACCTTATATGGACCAAAAAATTCCTTTTGGAAAAAATTTCCGGAAAAAATGTTTATATATTTTATTTATAATTTCAAACAAGCTTGTCTCGTGGAGGCTAGTGGGGGGACATGTTCCTCCTCTAGGAGCTTAAAAATGTTAACAACTTTGGATTGCTCCTTCTTCTTACACGATATATAGACACCTTAATCGGACACTGCTACTTTCTATAGACAGGGTATCTACCTGCATATAGACGTTGTAAGATTGTTTTCCAAGGTGTTGAGGAAAACTTAAAATTCATCAATCAATTTCATTTTAATTGAATAAATAAATAAGTGTGCATACATATGTATATCAGTGATGCCAAGTGTAGGGAAAAGAGGCTACATGTAGGGAAATTCGTTCTTAAATTTGCAGTGTAGGGAAAAAAGGACAGATTTTCAAAAATTAGTTAAATGTAGGGAATTTTTGAAGTCAAGAATTTTCTTCGTTAATTTTTTCTAACCTAAAATTTTTTAATAACTACAAACAAAATGTTTCTTTGTGCCTGTATGCAATAGTTCAAAATTGTACTTTGTTCTGATCTGGCAATGTATTCTTCGTCCTGCTTACAGGGCCTCGGAGAAAAAGTTTTTTTCGCTCCTGGTCCGCTCCTAAAATTTTTTTGCTTTAGCTCTGGATCCGATCTTAGCACCAAATTTCGCTTCCATTTTTTTGTTGTGGTGGTCAGAGATGCGTTTGTGGGCTTTTCTTACTAAACCAGTATTGAAAGCCGTTAATACATCAAATTTATTTGGAGTCAACTAAAATATTTTATAAGCTGGCTCAAAATTTTATTTAAAAAAAAAAACTAAATAAGGATTGATTATAACGTTAGGTCACCTCAGGTAACATTGCCAGCTGATGATATACATATATATATTGGATCTGAATATCTCGAGCTTCTAAATACTCTTCCGAAATCAGCTTCAGAATAAGATTATATTGCCTATCTTCTTATATCAATGCTTTGGAAGAAATACAACAAAGATTGCCACTACAGAGTAAAAGTGCAGACATTGGTGACTTATCTGTAACCTTATAAACAGCTGATTCAACCAACCTTACGACAAGCTGTGTTACTAGTCACTGGTGCCTTATCGTAATTCTGTAGCTGTATCGTTAACTCATTAAACTATTGGATTTTGGTTAGCAACCCTAAATCAGTAAACAGCTGACACTTGTGGAAGCAGATATAGGAAGCTAGGCGCATAGGCGAATTCAGAAACTTCTTTTTAATTCACAAAGGTAGATTATAATATCAAAATCAAAGCGAATTCACATCATGGCCAATAGTAATGGGCGAGTCCCAAGCGAATTCAGATTTTAACAAGGAGAAATATTATTTTGACATTACAATCTACCAATTACAATAACAAAATACATGGGAAATTTCTGAATTCGCCTATGCGCCTACCTTCCAAGATCTGCCTCGACAAGTGTCAGCTGATTACAGATTTACGGCACCACTAACAGCTCACATGGATAGCGATAGAGATACTATAAGGTTAACGATACTTATAAGTCACCAATGTCTGAACCTTAACTCCTATGTCAAAGACATATGCTTTCTTAATCCCAAGATTGTACTGGGGGACATACTGAATTCGACAGGAGTATTATTAAGAATTTAATTTGTGAGTAATTTAAATTTAATAGAAATGACTTGCTGATTGAGTGGAGTTTTATTGAATATCATTTCCTTGAACATAAAAAGAAAGTTCTTGAAAATATAGATGTTGAAAAATGTTGGCTTAATATTTAAAACCTTCTAAATTTTAACGACAAACTAATGTTTCCCAATTTATCAAAATGAGCTAAATATTGTTTAGTATTGCCTCTCGCTAATGCAGACGCAGAACGAATTTTTAAAAAAGGAATAAATTCAGTCACGATAGCCTCAGTTCAATATGCATAATTCGGCCTTTTCTACAAGCGAAAAATCAAAATTGCTTTTCTTTTAGATTTAACGAATACGATTTCAAAAATATGAAACCTATAGAGGTGTATATGATAATTTTCAATGGGAAATATAAGTTTTATATGAAAATATCTCCATAAATACATGTATACATTCTTTATTTAAAAATGTTCATTTATAATAAAAAAAAAAGTTACAATTATAATTTTTTATGAAAGATGTACAATGTTATTAAGAAAAACTAAATTTCATTTATATAGTTATAAATATATATATTTATATTATATAAACATAAATAAACATAAAAATTTATGTGTATTCATACGTGGCTTTTTGAACAAAAACTTTATTTTGCATCAATTTTGTGTGTGTTGTTTTTAATATAGAGAAAATACGGCGTAGGGAAATTTGTAGGGAAAAATTTTGTTAGCGTAGGGAAAAGTAGGGATTTTTTTGGCATGCCGTAGGGAATTTTGGTCCAAGAATATTGGCATCACTGATGTATATACATACATAAATAAAACCCAAGACCGAAGACTTCATAGTATGAAGTTCATACCTTTCATGAGTGGGGAAATGAAAAGTTACCTATGTATACATAGCCTGATTTAGTATAATTTATAATTTCAATTCTGTTGGTTATTTATGGAAGGATTTATTAGAAAAAATGGTGTCTGGGCTATTTAAATGGAGAAGTTATACCCCAAAATGTCCATATCTGAACAATCGGTTGTAGGGGAGCTACATGTTATAGTGGTTCGATCTTGACAATTTTCGCTAATCTTGTTTGGGCCAATATGGGTACAAACACTTCAAAATTTCACGCTTTTAGCTGTACGCGTAGGTACGTATCCCGCAGAAAGGGGAACTAATCGTTACATGCATGTATAAACCAGTCGTTTGTGGCAATAAAGTGGTCCCTAAACTGCCACATTTCATATAACAAAATTGGTCCAATTAACATTGCGATGTCCTAAGCAGGACCACATAACAAACTGCTAATTGTTTCACATTTAAATATGCCTTAAATTACTAATTTCTCTTAGATATACAAACATATGTACGTATGAAAGGCATTAAAAGAATGGCTTTAAATAAGTATTACAAAATTAAATTAAGTAAAAATTAAATAATTCAACAATAAGAAAATTACTTTTTTGCATATGCTGCAGAGGTGGTTTATTAATTGCTTTGCTGTAGCTGGCTTATAAACTAGTTTGATGCGATCGAATGACGGATTACACTTATCATGTTTATAGTTTATAAACTAACTTGCCGTGGCTACTCTTAGCTGTTATATGGACATGGTGGGACTATGTAGTCCTCTCCTATGATATCGCAATGTTAATTGGACCAATTTCTATATATGAAGTGTTTCTGGTTTTGGGCTAGTCTGTTGTGCGATCGTCAAAACGAGCAATAATCGTGAAAGAACGAGCAATGATCGTAACAAAATTCGATAGTGTAGAAGCATGGCACTAGCCCAATGACTAACTACATGTAACAAGCTTATCGCTAGTTGACTGTGCCACAAATGTACCAAGTACCGAGTCCAATAACTTTTGCAGAGTACTTATGTACATACATACATATACAGATATGTGTGCTATTCGATGCTACTTGCACTTTCACGAGCTAGTTAAGCTTGCCATTTACATTTAATATTCATTAGAAAAAGCACTAAAGTAAAACACATGTTTGGAATTATCCAGAAGTGCGTTTTATATTTACCTAATTCAATTCAATGGATTTTCCTGCGAAATTCACATTTCCATAGACAAGAAAAATATGATGTACACACACCTTCGCCTGTTTGCTTCTAATAGCAGCTTAAGTTTCAAGTGCAGAATTCTTTTATAAACATATTTTGAGTAAGAAAACACCAACAAAAAATATACACATGTATATGCATTAGACAACAATAACAACAACAATCAAAAATGTGCACAAAGGTAAAAACCAGGAAAGCGCCAAAGAAATCAATTGAACAAAAAAATTAAAAGCAATGCAGCACAATCAGAAGGAAAAGAAGGAAGTGAGGAGAGGAGAGGGTAAGAGGGTAAGAAGGAAAGACGGAAGGAAGGAAGTGAGCTTGAAGTGTCCTTACAGCACATTACCGATTTCTACATTAAGAATAAACAAAGGCGAAGAAATTCAAATAATGAACTGAATTGCTCAAATGTAATCGGTTTGGAGCAGCAGCAGCTGACGATGGCGAAGAAGAAAAAAACAAAAAAAAGCTTGTAAAAAGAATGAAAACAAGAAGTAAACGGATATTGAAATCAAGTTGAAAGCGTGCAGCTACTTAACATACACATATTGTTATTGTTACTCTAGGTATGCTTTTACTGTCAATGCTGAATATTTTGTATGACGCGAACGAGAAAGTATTGACAAAGAATTGCTTATTCGCAAAAAAGCAAAAAATGTGAGAAAGCTGTTTGAGAGCCACTTGAAGAAAATGTTGCAATATTTACATACATATGTATGTTTACAATTTGAGAAATCTTTGAAGCATTTAGATACTACACAGTGACACACACGCGCTGTTTTCAAGAAAACCCATTTACAATTTGTAGGGGTAGCAAGTGAGTCGTAACGTTGTACATATCAGACTTGTGCACCCTCAATTACATTTTGTAATTGATTACACTTTCAATTACAATTATATATTTATGTATACGATGGATTTTTTTATTCTTGTTTTTGTTTTTGCATCATAAAAATGTGGATAAAAGTTTTGAAGATGCTATTTCTGATGGTGGACACCATTTTAGTCGACCTTTAAATTTCTTGAAAGTCTTTTTATACTAAAACCCTTCATTGCTGCCCAAAAAGAACCGAAATTTCATAAAACTCAACCGAATGTTTTGACGATGCTCTTTCTGATGGTGGACACCATTTTAGTCTATCTTTAAATTTCTTGAAAGTCTTTTTACACTAAAACCCCAAAATCGCAATCAGAATTCGGAAAATGTCAATTACCAATTAATGTAATTGTAATTGAAAAAAAAATGTAATTGAGGATGCCCAGTAGGCATATAACTATTTACAATTTTTGCAAATACGAAAAACGGCATACCATAGTCGAATAGAGTATAAAAAAGTATGAACCCCATTATTTTTTTTTTTTTTTGCGAAATTGCAAAAAAGTTTCCGCGCAAAACGAAATTACTTTTTATCAGAACTGCTGAAAAAACAAAACAGTTTTGTACAGTGTACACGTTTTTCTTCATAATAATAGATATTTACCTTAAGGTCTATTAAAAGAAATGTGGAAATCATCACATACTTTAAACTTAAAACTTATTTCATATAACAATTGACAAAAATGTAAAAATAAAAATATTAAAAAAAAATCTGACTTTTTTTAGAAATCCATTTTTGCGCGGAACGTTTTTGAACCGAAATCACATAAAAAAGTGATATTCATTACTTGTACAATATTTGCCACCACGTGGTGGTATGTCAAATTTTTCGTCAAAATTTGTTATATGCCTAATGGACATACATGCATTTAATGTGGCTAAAATTGATTAAATTGATAGGTCTCTATAACTATTTCAAAATTGTTCAAAACAATATGAACCTCGAATGTGTGCAAAATGGGATTATATGAAAAATAAGACAACCATCGCTTGCGTTGTCGAAAAGCTAATTCTATAACTATGTAATAGCGATAATTCTCGCCTAAGGTTTTTATCAACAATTGTCGGAAAAAAGTTGAATATCTTTACAGCTCCAGCAGCCTCGGCGATAAAAAAAATGTATGGAATTATTAATTTTAAGAATATGTATTTCTGTCGTAAAATCTTACAATTATGTATTTTTAACGGACGCTCAAAGAAATAACACAGTGCAACAAGATTCCACGTAAAGTTTAGTAAGAAACCTACGTCAGTCTACATAGTCACTACACCCTGCAAACACAAGGCGCCAACTTGCCCTGCAATTAGTTCTTCCCATCATCACTTATTCTGAAGTGGTATACAGTAAGCTGGGTAGTCTCCCTGTGCACAAATTCGAGGTTATGTTTAATAACGTCACGCGTTAGGTTTACGCATATATATAGTACTTCTATATTGATAGTATTCTATCTGTGCAATGTGTATGAATTCATCCAAAAATTTTGTGCCACTGGCATTTCTGCGCATTACATTTAATGTCATCTGTGAATATGTGTGACAAATACATTCAATTGAGTTCAGAGGCGTTTGAAAAAAAAAAATTGAAAGGCATCTTTGTGTTCTAGGGGACTTATACCCCTTTGATTTTAGTTTTTGAATTTGTTTATAATTAATATAAGAAATTTGCCACATTTATTTTGAGATGCAAATTTTGTGAATTTTTTAATGAAAATTAGTGGAAATGTTCTAGAAAAATCTATTTTCTATGCACTCATATTTTTATGAATCGCGGCGGAAAGCGTTCCATGTTAAAATACTGTGGTCCGATCCATGGGAATTATATCAAAAAGTAGAATTTTGCCGTTTGAGGCTATGTTTGTAAAGTATGTACGTTCGAAGGCCGCCAGCACGGTGATCTAAGAAAAAGTACTGCGAATTTCTAAACTGAATAACAGGACAATTTAGACAACGAACTTTTGGACACAGCAACATATGAGGACCAAAGTTCAGACTACGTTACTCTCCAAACCGACCTCAACAGGGGACTACAGGTAATAGTATAACAAGACGGATGAAAGAAAGACTACGAACCAATCGCTATATGTTCCACATATTTACAGCGGATAAAAGGTGGACGGGTGGGAGCTGCAGTGTTTTTTCCTGGAGCAGACTGGCGGTCACATACTAACAGGGCACTGTCATCCCATCTCAAGATCGGACTGGTGCAAAGTCAGGCGTACACGGCATGCATCGAACCCGATGCTGACTATAAAGCCAAAAATACCAGCAAGCTAAAATACTAGAATTAAAATTTGATTTTTATTATTATATGATTTTTAAAAGTATATATGTATACATACATATTTATGTAAGAAATCTATCTATCTATCTATTGCGTATGTAAAGATATTTTATTTATTTTATCCCTTTTATTGTCACAAATATAGCACCGCTTCGACATTTTTTAATTTTTTAATACGAGAATCAAATAATAAATATGTAAATTCCCTATAATTTTTTTTATGTGCCGTCACTGCGGTTTATTTTGAATTCATATGTCATTTTTCAAATTTGATTGCTCGGTTTTCTCTTTTTTTTTTATATGTCTGTACTGTAATGTTGGCTGATGGAACACGTAGGTATTACGAATATAGGAGTACTATATACATGGGCAGTGTTGCCAGAATATTTTGAAGCTTATAGCTAAATTAAATAAAAAAAATTGCTAAAAATAGCTAAATAATTTTTTTCATAGCTAAAATAAATAGCCAAATTTTTTTTTTTTCAAAAATAGCCAAATAATGATTTATTTAAAAAGACGTGACATAAAACAACTTCACATATATTAAAATTTATATATACATATATTATATATTGTAGCCATACATATATTTGTTTGTATGTACTTATATATGTACGTCGCATAATAAGATTATTACAATGAAAAAAATCAATTCATTACATATGTATGCATGTATGTATGTACATTCAATTGCAGTATTAAAATAAATTATAATAGCGACTAGTTAATATTTAAACTTTAGTTAAAAATTTGATTCAATAACATTTCAAAAATCATATCTTCTTCATTTAATTCACAGGTTGTATTATTATTAATTTAAGTCATTGCTTTAATAATATCGTTAGGAATTTTAAAGTTATTACAACATTTTTCAAGCCTTTTTATACCATACCTAACAGTCAATAGAGAGTTTAACATAAATAATTGCATTCTATTTCTCTGCTTTGTTTTTATTACGTTCATAACAGAAAATCTACGTTCTATTTCTGTATTACTAAGCGGTAGGATTAGAAAATTAAACACAAAAGATTGTAGTTCTTCAAACGGATTTGCGTTAAGAGCATTTCTAAGCTTTCTTACGTCTACCCAAAACATTATTGTAGAGGTAGTTCCCTTCCATGGGTACGCGTGTAGTTTTTCCATTGCATTTCTAAAATAGTGATTTCCTCCGTGTTAAAGTGATCCTTTTCATCCTTGAAGGTGTCAAATATTTTTGGCTTATTTACAGAAAAAAATTCAATATTTTTTAAAGATTGAATATTCTGCGGTAAGCGTTGGCGGAGTTGCTCAATTAACTTGATAATAAGGTTCTGAAAAATTTTACGAATACACCGTGAAAACGACGTGAAGTAAAATATTAGCCGTGTTTTTATTCAAGCGCATATACATCTGCGCTTAAATTTTGTATGGACAACTAAGCGCGGATAGAGATGTGCGCTTAGAAATCCGTACAAAATTTAAGCGCAGATGTATATGCGGTTGAATAAAAACAGGGCTATTGTGAACCTCAGAGCGAGAAAAATATCGCAATATTCACATTGAACGTACAGCACTAGTTTGCGATTCATCAAACCGATTCAAATATCGCGATACATATTGACAGTGTAGCGTATGCCAATGGTCATTTGTGAATTCAGATAGTAAAATGGGCAACAACAAAATGTATGGCAGTTGCTTTTGCGCACTGCGAAAACCTTATTGCATCCAAGGCAGATCTAGGAAGGTAGGCTCGGTGGCGAATTCAGAAACTACTTTTTTATTTACAAAGGTAGAGTGTAATGTCAAAATCAAAGCGAATTCACATCATGACCAATAGGAATGGGCGAGTCTCAAGCGAATTCAGATTTTAACCAAGGCGAATTATCATTTTAACATTACACTCTACCAATTACAATAACAAAATACATGGGAAATTTCTGAATTCGCCACCGAGCCTACCTTCCTAGATCTGCCTTGATTGCATCAACCTTGCATATGAATGCACCAATAATCGATAAAATAAGGAAGGCATGCCAGACTATCAACTTTTGTATAGTTTGATAATCATAAGGATAAGTATACACTTTCAAGTTTTCATAAACTCGCAGATGACTCATTAGCTTAAAATGATAAACTGATGTGCAAAATAAAGAAATTAAGAAAAATAGCTAAAAATAGCTAAGCTATTAAAAAAAAAAGCTAACAAAAATAGCTAATAGCTAAACGCAAATATCTGTAGCTAAACGCCAAAAGTTATAGCTAAATCTAGCTACAAAATAGCTAAAGTGGCAACACTGTACATGGGTTTACGGCTTGTCATATTTCTCTGTGGAAGCATCGCCTGTTAGGTTGTGGCATTACGGATTATTCAAAAGCAAGGAATTTTATATCTATATCTTTATAAACTCATTATTTCTAGAGACGTGGTTACCTTCAAAGAAAAATTAATTTTTACCAAGTCCTCGCGATTACCTGACTTAATAATTTCCCATTTCAGCACGTTGTTTACCAAAAAAAAATATATATCCGTGTGTATGTATTACGTTTTTGTACACATTCATATCAAAACATGCTTACTAGCCGCACAGTAGGCCTAAAGATCTACAAATCATTAACACTTTCCTCATTACATTTCCTTTAGGGAAGATAACAACTTCCATGACTATGCCCCATGACTATCGCACGGCGATGGCCGCTTTCGCATGAATGAAATTGTAGAGTAGCGGGTTTTTCAACAAGGATGCTACAAAAGTAGAGCGACAGGGCCAACAAACGATGCCATATTTCTTGGCGCTCTTTTGACATTTCTCTTCAGTAAGGTTTGCCATTTCACAATGGGATGATATTCCAGCCAACAACGAGTCGAAATTGTTAAAATTTATGACCGTAATTCGGAGTCAGAGCCCTCAACGTTAAGAGCGTTACGTCCAATATATCGTCTTCAGCGATGAGGCTCATTTCTGGCTGAATGGCTTGGTCAATAAACAAAATATGCATTATTGGTCAGGCAGCAATACACACGTACTCCATTAATCATCATTGCATCCCGAAAAAATTACGGTTTGGTGTGGTTTAAGGGCCGGCAGCGTCATTGGGCAAGTTACTGTGAAAGTGGGAATCACTACCGTTAAATGATAACCGAATATTTTTGGCCCCAATTGGATGATATTAACTTGGAGGACATGTGTTAAAAAAGGCAATGAAGCGAAAGCTTCGGGCTTTCATTACAAAGTGCATGCTTTCTTCATATGGTCGTTATTATATTCTTGTTAGGTATTCAGCATGTTAGGTATTCAGCATTACCTCACAAATGGGCCTAGTGGGCAATGAATATCTACATACATTTATTAGTGGATTTTTACAGTGAACATCACTCCACAAACACTTAACCCTCAATTCAACCAGGTACACACACACCACTTTTCGATTTTGAAACAATGTTGATAATTTGTTGACGTTGTCGCTGCATTCGCAAACTGAATTCGTTTCTGTATATCGCGACTTCGTCTATTTAATGAGTAGGTACTACGTACATATATGGAGTGCTGTCGAACATTCACTGCCACGCCGTCATAACCAAGCAAACGGTGTAGGCTAGGCCATGGAGCCGAAAGCAATTTTGGAATCGAATCGGTTTAGTTATGTATGTATATGCCGATCAAGCATAAATTGGCTTATATTTGGTCATGCTTTTCCGCTTGGGCAGATGGCAGGTGGTGAGGTGACGATTTACAGCCTCCCTCCATGGTGGTCACAGAAATTCCACTCGGTCATGTCACTGTCATTTCTGTTCCGCGTTACGGTCGCAGCCTGCCGCGCTCTTATAGCCCAACCACTGACCGACGGCGTCATATCTCTCAGTTACCTCACGCAATAGTTCAAAATCGACACCATTCACGCACGTAAACGCACGCATACCCAACGCAAGAATCAGTTGTTTTCCTTTGTTTACATTCTGCATTGTTTTTGGTTTGTTTGGAATGAGTTGAATAACAGCGTTACCATTGTACAGCAAAGTATACATGCAGTTTTTGATTTCGTAGTAACTTGTGCTTGGTTTCGTAGTAATTTTTCTTGAAAATCGTATTATTCATAGAATTTATTAATAAATAAATTTTTAAATTGAAAATGTTGTATCATGATAATTTAAAACCAAATATTAATTGCAGTTTTGTTTACTTCTGACTCCGTGCTTCTACATTTTCTACTATTGTTTCTTAAAGGCTTTTAAGAATATGTACATATGTATGTATGGGCACTAAGAAACCTAATTTTTTAAATTAATAAAATGCAGCAATTGTATACAAATACTATTTTTGTTTTAATTTTTAGTAATAATATTCACCGCGGTTATTTTTTAATTTATGTATTGCATATGTACGTATTTCGGTCTTTTTGTTGTTTATGCTTGTTGTCAAATTCACGAGTCTTGCCGGCCCACCAAATATTATTCACCTGACAGCTTTTAAAAATTTGCTATCCGGGGTAATTTTGCTAAATTGAACAGCCAAAAATATCCACAATAGTCAAATTTAGTAAAGAAAACACAGCAGAAAAAAATTCATTTTTTCTATTTAAATTTTTATCTCCATATAAAAACAAATACAAACGATTGATACAATATGTAGTACAATTTAGTAAAAAAAAAAAACGCCAGAAAAAAAAAATTGTTAACAATTGACAAAACTGTAAAAATAAAAATATTAAAAAAAATTAAAAAAAAATCTGCTTTTTTTAGAAATCTATTTTTGCGCGGAACGTTTTTGAACCGAAATCACCAAAAAAAGTGATATTCATTACTTGTACAATATTTGCCACCACGTGGTGGTATGCCAAATTTTTCGTCAAAATTTGTTAGGTATATGCCTAATGCCCAGGTCTGGTACATATATATGTATGTACATTAGGCCGTCTCGCCAAATATGGATAAAAAAAAGTCTACCGTATGCACACGCATAAGATGTATTATTGGAAAAAAATTTGTTTTAAAAATTTTCGCAAAAAACTTGCATTCTCTTTTTGGACGCCGCTAGATGTTACTATCATATCTTCGGTATTTATATCCCGTTCTCTAAGCTTAATACAGCAAAGTCTTTGGTCTCAGAGGAAGGTTTCGATTGTGTAAACGTATTAACTCTATGTGCACTATTGGGGTCAGTACCACCCAATACTTGGTTTATACCACCTTAATGTAATTTTTTTGCCTGCATGTTAAACGCCATCAGAAACTATTAATCTTTTGCAAAGGCGGTATTTCGATCAATTCAGCAGAACCCCAAATTAAACACATTAAAGATTCCGAGGAATATATATTTTTCACCTACTGTGGTGTTTTAGGTTAATTTTACAAAAAATTTTTCTGAGGAGACCACCGTTAAAAATTTTTGGCGAATAGTTTTCTTGAACATTTTAACCCTCTAGCGACCTTAAAAATAAAATTTTTTTTTGCTTTCTAAAAAGTGGTTAAGATAACCCTTTTGTGTGGGTGCTAGAGGTTTAAAATATTATAAAAATTTAGTCGCCATAAAATTTCACTAGGGGTCTGCACAAAAAACTCTTGCTTAAGTGAAACCAAATAATCACAAGACTATAAAACCGAAGATAAGAAAAAATGTATTTAGCGTTATCAAGCAGCGCCCAAAAAAACTGAAAACATTTTTTCGGAAATGTTTGCCAGAAAGACATCATACAGTCTAATGTTTTTTTTTTATAGTAGGGGCATCCAAAGCCTAAGAGTGCGAGACTTTAACCCGCTAAACCTAACCTACTCCCGCCCAAAGCCACCCCTATGGAACCACCGGAGAAGTATTAATTCGCAGGAGGGCTGAGAAAGGAGGGCAATGAAAAAATACATGTTCTGCGTCCCCTACAACGTCGGGACACAGAGGACAGAAAGTACTATCATTTCGCTTGAACCTGTAAAGATATGCCCTAAAGCACCCATGTCCGCTAAGGAACTGAGTATGGTGGAAATTGAGGTCGCCCTGCTTTCTATCTGCCCAACTGTTTATATTAGGAATTAGCCTATAAGTCCACCTACCTTTAAGCGAGGTTTGCCAGCGTTCCTGTCACAATAGGCGACTTTTCTTCCTTTCTTCGGTTCTGAGTGAGATTAGCACCGATTTCGTTGTACTGTATATTTTGCTAGTTGAATGTGAAGCGGCGGCATGTTTGCTAAAACTTCAGCGGCATCACCAGAATCTGACAGCGGCTATGTGGTGTACGGCGTGCAGCTCCTTTGCATATGACTTGCAGCTGAGAGCATCGGCCCAGATCGGTGCAGCGTATAAAATGACAGAGTTTATAGCCCTGGCTAAGAAATGTCGACGCGTAGAGCGCACACAACCGTTATTCGTCATCATCCTCGAAAGGCCGCTACAAATTTTTGCGCCTTTTCTGCGGCGTAGTTTATGTGCTCCTTGAAGCTCAGCCTGAAATCTGGTACCACACACAGATACAGTGATGGCTGGGAACTTATCTCGTACTCCCCCACCGTAATGCACATATTTTCGCGTACTATCCTTGTGCTTACAAGCAGTACCTCAGTTTTTTGTTCTGCGAGCTTCAGGTCCATAGTCGAAAACCAACGTCGCACTCGGCTGATTGCATCATTGCAGATACGCCGGACATTTTCTAGGTGCTTTGCAACTTCTATTATAATGAGGTCCTCTGCGTAGGCAATAACTTCCACAGATTTTGGTTGTTCCATCTCGAGGACACAATTGTACATATCATTCCACAGGAGAGGGCCTTGGACACGGATCCTTGTGGTACTACGCTCGTAATCGCATAGGTCTTGGCTCCATCATCAGAGTTATAGACTAGGACTGGCGCTCAAACTAACTTAAATTTATGTTTGTCAGTTACTGGGGGCTTGAAAGCGGTGTAATGACTCAATAATTTTCGACCTACTCGCGGAGTTGAAAGCATTTTTACATCCAGTATATACAGTCTAATGTTCATACATATGTATGTATATTTCATACCTGACGCTGGATTGCTTGGCAAGTGCTAGGAATCGACAATCCATGGACTAGGTTCACCGCCACACCTTCGAATGGCTTGAGTATGTGTTTTTGTTTTTGTTGTTGTTTTTACTTTTATTGCTGTTGTTGCTGATTGATTGTTGGAACGTGAGTTGGCAAGAAACAAATGAAACAATGAAAAGGCAAACTAAAGGCAACAAATTCTGTTATTTAGTTATGACTGAACACTTGTTTTAAACATGGAATACCCAGTAGGCCCAAAGGTACTAAATCATCAATACCTTCCACCTTACATTTCCTTTAGGGAAGATAACAACTTCTATGACTATGCCGCCTTCGCATGAATGACTTTGTATAGTAAAAAAGCAATGAAGCGAAAGCTTCGGACTTTCATTCCAAACCGATTTTTTTTTTTTTTTGATATGGTCGTTATTATATTCTTGTTAGGTATTCAGCATGAATGGTAGCAGTATTGTAGTGCTGAATATACGGCTGCCAACCATCTAACTTTGTTATGTACTTCATTCGTATAATTTTTTCTGTTTCGGTTCACTCTTCTTAACGCCTACTTTAGTCAGTGAAGAAATGATCTGTGCTCAATTTGTACGTGCTGTTGAACATACTTTAGCATGAATAAAAATCCTATCACTTTACAAATGGGCCTAGTGGGTATATATACATAAGTATGTAGTTGTTAATGTTTGTATGTATTTACGTGTATACAAGTATATACTTATGAAATGCAAAGCAAACACTCATAGTGTCGCAGCAGTGTCGAGGAGGAAATGTGTGTTAAAAGGGTTAAGATGCAATTTCTTTGAAGAAGAAATGAAAATGAAAATGAAAAACAAAAATCAAAATAAAAATAAAAATAAAAAGTAAGCGAATAACGCTAAAAGGAGCTCTTATGACACATGTGTAACATAAAAGTGATTGTTGTGCAAATAAACTGAAGTGCAAGCAAATTTATTGAGAACACTTGTTTGTATTATGCTAATTTGCACCTGTGTTGAAGCATTATATACTCACGAGTAATCTCAGGAAAATAGGCCTGCAGAGAGGATATTTATTTTTACTGGTCGCCCTCTAGTAAGTGTAATTATACCCAGTAAACATTTGGTTTAGTTAGCAATTCGCGCAAATAACTGAGAATTATATTATATTAGTGTGGCCGCTGTGGTGCAGTGGGTAGAGTGCTCGCCTGCTATGCCAGAGGTCTCGGGTTCAAACCACGGTCCGATCAAAACACCGAAAAATTTTTCTAATTAGTAAAAATCCAATTATTGGGTTTTTTAAGAGCAGCGGTCACCTCTCGGCAGTGGACGGCATACCCTCCGAGTGTATTTCTGCCATGAAAAAGCTTCTCACAAAAAATGCATTCGCCGTTCGGAGCCGGCATAAAACTGTAGGTCCACCCAATTAGTAGGAGAAACAAAAAGGAGCACACCTCGAATTGGGAGAGAAGCTCGGCCCTAAAACTCGTCAGAGTTATAATAGCGCCATTGTATTATTATTATTATATTATACTAATTAGTGTGTTTATCTAAACGAGAGCGGTGTAAGAAAATTACATTAGAATTCGATTGTAGAATTACGCATTTGATTGACAACACTGTAGTTATCCACTGCGACTCGAGTAGCCCTCCATTGCAGAAAGACTCAAGAATTATCTCTTTTCTCAAATTTATAATTTCGTCTTTGTTGGGCTCTCAACTGCGATAAAAAATGTGGAAAATGTTTTAGTTCTATTCCAGAGCTTGGCTCTTGCAAAAACGGAACCTTCGTTATCCGATGTATTTTTCCTTTGTTATGAATTTACAGCTCATTCGCTTAAAATGTGCTACCTTTTCTCTTATTGTAACAGTAAGCTATGTTTCTGGATTTTTTTCGAAACCATTACGAGTGTATAGTAGAGCGTATCGCGAAAAAAAAAGTTCGCCGTACGCCCTCCCAAATGATTTCCTTTTCGAAAACAGTTCTCGAAAAATTTTTTTTTTTTTTTTTTGGACACCGCTAGATGTCGCTAAAATTCGTTTTTTCATATCTTCGGTATTTATTGTCCGATCCTTAAGTTTGATACACCAATCTCTTTGGCTTGAGAGGACGGTTTATAATTCATAATTGTATTGACCCTATGTACGCCATTGGGGTCACTTCCACCCAGTACTTAGTTTATACCACCTTAATGTAACTTTTTTTTACCGGCATGTTAAACGTCGTCAAAAAATATTAATCTTTTGCGAAAGAAGTAATTCGATGGATTCAGTAGAACGGGAAATAAAACAAATTTAACATTCCGAGGAATATAAGTTTTTCGCTTCCTGTGGTCTTTTAGGTTCATTTTACAAAGATTTTTTCTGAAGAGACTCCTACTGAAATTTTAGCGCCGAATAATTTTCTAGAACATTTTAACCATCTAGCACCCCTGAAAAAGGGTTATTTTGACCCCTTTTTATACAGTCAGGAAATAGAGTACAGTCAGGAAATAGTATTTTTAAGGTCGCTAGAGGGCTAAAATGTTCTAGAAAATTATCCGCCATAAAATTTCAGTAGGAGTCTCTTCAGACAAAATCTTTGTAAAATGAACCTAAAAGACCACAGGAAGCGAAAAACTTTTACTCCTCGGAATGTTAAATGTGATTTATTTCCTGTTCTACTGAACCGATCGAAATACTTCTTTGGCAAAAGATTAATGCTTTTTAACGACGTTTAACATTCCGGAAAAAAAAGTTACATTAAGGTGGTATACACTAAGTACTGGGTACAAGTGACCCCTATGGCGCACGTAGGGTTAAAGCAATTAGAAAGTGAAAACCCTCCTCTCACGCCAAAGAGATTGGTGTACCAAACTTAGGCATCTGACCATAAATACCGTAGATATGAAAGAAATGAAATTTAGCGACATCTAGCGGCGTCCAAAAAAAAAATAAAAAATTTTTCCAGAAATATTTTCGAAAGGGAAATCATATGGGGGCGTACGGCGGACTTTTTTTTTTGGTCCATATAAGGCGAGACGGCCTAGTGTATAGCTAATATACTAGGAACATTGGAAAACTAAATTTGGTTATAAGTTTCTTCTGCGTTCATTATTCATATACGATAATAAGTCACCTTTGAACGTTCGTCATAACGTTAGTTGGGTTGCATTTTTTTTTTTATCAGTGAAAGCTGCTCCATCGCTTGTGTGTCTACATATATTTATTTCCATTTTTCCTAAGCATTCGTCAATCATTCACTAGAATTTTCGCTAATTTCTCTTATCCACACTTTCCCCATTAATTTTGTGTTTTTTGTTTTTGCAGATGGTATGACTGATTGCTCAGACAGCGAATGTTGTTCACATCCCGCTTGTGCTGAACACATCATGTGTCTCTCTTCCAACGATCCAGTTGAGGTATTGCTGCGCAAGCAACCACCATCGGTTACGGCATCCTTCTATCAACGTGTCAAATTTCTGATCGAGGAGAATTCGGTGCAATCGTATGCACACATGGATGAATACAGCGAAAAGTGAGTACTAACGTTTAAACGAATAAGAATTAAATTTTAAATTTCTGTTAGGTATAGTACATGCTAAAATATGTACACTTTTTAATTTCACCCAATTTAAATTATGTAGTTAAGCTCTAGACTTTTTTTATTGTATAAAAATTTTTTTTTTATTTAACTCGCTTAGCTTTTAAGCGTCGTTGTAGCCGGGGAATGAAGCATATGAAGGTTATATTTTAACTTGTTTTTTTTTTTTTCTTTTTTTAATAACTTTTCTTCATTATAAAATAATTTTTTTTTACTAATAATTTGATGATTAATGATTGCATCAAAAACATAAAAAAAAGAAAAATCATAAACAAAAATTTTGTTAAAAAACAAATTAAAATAAGAATCATATTCATCAAGTTGCGTGAGCACTTTTAGATTATGTGCTTTTAAGTTGGAAATATTTATTTAGCAGTTTTGTAAAAATTATCTGTGCTACGGTGCAAGGAGGAGAAAAAGCTCAAATGAAATTTAGAAAATATTTATTATTTAAAAAAAAATATTCATATTTCTATTAAGAGTTTCATCTTAGTGTATATTTGCATATATATATAAAAAAATCATTTTATTTATTATTCATTTATCATTATTTTAACTTTTATTTATTTGTTAAATTCATATTTATACCATATTTTGTGAGGTAGCCTATAGTTCATGAAGCAAAGTGAAAGAAAGGCGAACTTGCAAACATATTAAGTTTTTTTAAACTTTTTTGTTCAAAACACTTTTTACAAAAAAAAAAAATCTAGTATAAATATATATTCAAAACCCTAATTCACATTCCCACAATCCTCCACCCCCTGAACTCCCCTCAATGAGTCTATCATTTTATGCGTTGGAAATGCAAAACAAAAAAAAAAAAAATAATGAGCAAAATATTTATTTATTTTATCCAAGATATTTATTCTTTATTTTACTTTATTGTTATTTTGCTCAAAATGTTTTTATTATAATTTTTTGTTTACTATTTTATATACCTAAAGGCTAAATGTTAAAAAAACGGCTTTAAAAAAGCAGCAAAAAATGTAAATGTAAGCTTTTATTTGAGCTTTTTCTTTTCTTGCCTATTGTAGGGTTACCAAAAATCAAAAAAAAAAAACACAAAAAACTTTTACTTCTAAATTTTTGTTTAGCTTTTATTTTAACTTTAAATTCAATTCGCAAACTTTCTTTCGTTTTTTACAATTATTTCTTTCTTTTTTTTTGTTTTTTTTTTTTTTTCAAAGTTAGCAGTATTACAAAAAAAAAAAAAGAAAGAAAAAAAGCTTAAAATCCAAAGCGAAATAATGATAGCACTTCATTGAGTATGTGTGTTGTCTAGTGTATTACCTCCTTTGTGTTCGTCTAACCCCATCACGAAAAACAACGAAATATAAAATATGAAATAAAAAAAAAAACAAACAAAAAATTTATGATAAATACATTGAGTCATATTAATAAAAGCCAAGCATTTGCTTTTGCTCAAGATTTCAGACCTTTTACTCAAATTTTGAAATTTGGTTCACAAAAATTAATATCAAATTTCTGAAATTTTGAGTAAAAGCATTTGCTTGGATTTTATTAATATGGCCCATTGTCTACTAGATTAAATAATTTTAAATTAGGCACCAATTTCAAACTATTTTCTCGGTAGTAAGCGGATAAAGCAGTGCATTGCCAAGAAAAATTAATCAACGTTCGAATGATTTTTTTTAACATCATCATCTCCCACTCAAAGGGCCTAAAAGCTGTGGCATAAATTTAAGCTTATAATAAGTACATAACTAAAGCAGCGTATGTATATTTAACCAAATATGCTCAACATTAAGTTAACGGTCAAAAACGGGAATTTCGAATGGTTATTTGCCTGATTGGTTAACTTTAATACGGTAACCTATTCATACGAGTACCTTAAAATCATACCTTGAAGTACTTAGTTCCAGTTTCACGCGCAACTGCTGTCAAAATACATCCGAATTGTGTGAAATATCAGTGAAATTTTGCGTGTATCTACTGGCAAAGTGCTACCTACTCAGTTCAAGCCGTGAACGCACAGCATGCAACTAGCCAGCAACATGTTGAGTTCAAAGGAAAATGTTGCCCAGTGTTTGCTGCCTGCAACATTTCACACAACGAGCCAACTGTGCTGCTGGAAAAATTACATGGCAGTGCAGTTAGTGATATGCTTAAATTTTTTAAATAAATTTAAAGTACGATTTTTTTTTTGTTAAATAGAAATGTTGAAAAAAAATACTAATATATAAGTTCTGCTTTATACAGTAATGTTCCAAAATCACTGAAAATATTTTATTCCCAAGCACACGAATAAATGGCAGCGCCGATTTTCTAGCGTTTTGAAAATTAATCTGCTGCCTGAAAATTACTTTAGAGACAATATATTTACATGCTTATAATTTAAAACAGTTATATGTATATGTACATACATATATCGCTTATGTTGTGCATTAAACTATTATCTACGAACAGTTGCATTTATATATATGGAAACAAAAATTTAAAAGCAATAAACGTTATTTAATTTTAATTTGCTTTTAACTAAGTTCACATTTTTTTGGTTTTTTTTTTCTTTTTTAATTTAAAGCATTTTTCTTTCTTAAGAAATTAACTTAATAAGCGCTAATTTTTTAATTTATTTATTTGTAATTTAAATATTTGCCAAGCAAAAGTAGACAACAGAATAAAGCTCTCTATAACTATCTATCTGTTTGTCGAAAGAGTGTACTTTTTTGTTGTTGTAGTTGTTTATTTATGTTTCGTTTCATATCATTTTCCCGAATATACATATAAAATACCTACATCTGATCTTTAGTAGCTGTAAAATGCGCAAACTTATAGCAGAAGAAAAGCCATTGAAAAAATATGCATAACGTCGGTCCCTACAATGAAACGCACGGCTCAATATTCGCGCCGAAGACTAGCAGCTTTCAGATGCTTGCGGCAAAGTTTAGTTAGTCTTCGTTGCGAGAATCTGCTATACATATCTTCGTTTAAACTTCATAAACGCCTAAGTGAAACTTTTATGACCGCCTATGCCAAGATTGGGATTTGTCAAACTTTAACTCCTGGCGCCCAGATCTAGCGATGCATATCATAAATTTGGTCTTTGGAAAGCTGGCAAGCTCTATATTTCCTTCTAATGCCCTATTTAGATCTGACGTCGTAGAGTTGGGCGTCAGGAATTTAATAAAATGTCGGTTAGCCGGTTATGAAATCTAAATGGCGATATGTTAGTTCTACACCATTTCTAGGTGGATTGTAGAAAGCGTCAACTGGATTTTAGAAAGAGTCAATTGGATTTTGGAAAATTTGAATTGTATTTCTAATCTACTTTTCTAAAATCCAATTTTCACTTTCTAAAATCCAGTTGACGCTTTTTAAAATCCATCTGAAAATGGTGTAGACAAAAGTTGCGCTGCTTGCTTTCGCTCTAATTTAACGTTGCTCTTCAACGTAGCGAGCGACGGTATATAGTTTAATACCCCACTCTGCTAATGTGCTAAGCACAAACCAATGTGATCCTTTAGGTATAGCTAACGTAATGTACAAGTAAAAAAAGCGAGAAATTATTGCTAAAAAGAGAAATAGATTAAAAACAAAGAAATTAGTAAGAAAAAATATTTAAATTTGAAATGTTATGATTTGAAATCAGCGCCCGGATTCTAGAAAGCGGTAACGCTAATCTTCATCGCTATATTTCTCTAAGTTCATATTCTCCAAATTCAAATTCAACTCTCTCCAAATTCATACTAAACGCGCCTAACCGTATGCACATTAGGGCGGAGTGAAATGGGGCTTTTTTTGAAATCATTATAGCTCTACCAGCAGAAAGTTGCCTTTCTAGTACAGAAGTAAGACTGCAAATTGTTATTGGCCTAGTCCTCTATTTGGAGGTGCCCTAATTCCAATGAAGAATGGACAAAATGCTTCAGATGCATAAAATTCATTTGCTAGATAAAATTAAGTTGCGAATTTCTCCTAAAAATATACGTAATTTTCCGATGAAAAATGTTTAAATCAGTGTCTCCAAGCTTATACAAAAATTCTGAAAATTCGAGAAAATTTTTTTTTAAATTTTGGAAATATCACTTTTATTTAATTATATCATCTCAAGCTGCAGCGTGATCTGCCAGTTTTGTTTGTCACACATTTTACGGCATGTTGCATATTTTTAGGCGGCTCTGATATAATTTTAGAAATTTTTGGCAATATTTTTTAGCGTTAGCGAGTTCTAGAATCTGTGTGCAGTATTGAGTCTTCCTTTATTGCCTAAGCCACTTTGCATTATTAATATTAGAAAAGCTAGAGTCTGTCTTTTAAGTTTTTTTATTCTTTAATTTAATTGTTTTTATTCTCATTTATTTAAATGTGCGCGTCCGTATTATGAGTTCTTAAGTCTCTTATTTAAAATTCTTATTTCTATACGAATTTTATGTCTGTATGTAAGCGTCCCTTTTTTGTTTTCTTTTGTTTCGGTTTGTGTTTGGTATACAAAAGGTATAATTATTAACATATTACTAACCGATTAACTATGTATGTATGGTTATTTATGTATTCAAATACATATGTACGTATTCCGTCAAAGCGACAGTGCCGAACTAACATATGTAACATATGTATTGCGTGCCAATGTGACCGTCAGCCCAAATGTGCCCTTATGTACTGCCTACGTGATGAATAAAAAAATATATATATATAAATATGTATAATTGTCAAATGTCAAATTTTTGATTTTAGTTTAATTTAAAAAAAAAACTAGGACAATTTTTATGTTAATTGTTTGTTTGTCGCGTATTTAAATTTAACTAGAAATCAACTAATACATTTGTATTTATCTCTTTGTCTCTCTTTTTTTGTTTTTTATACAATATATTTGTTCGTCCTGCCTTCATTTCAATGTGTGTACATGTCTGTGTACCCTTTTGTCGCTTTACGGCTGCTTGGCACAATTAACAAAAAAAAAACAAAAAAAAAATAATATAAAAAAATGAAAATGAAAAAATAAAATCAAATAAAAATACTAACTAAACGTTGTTCCAACGAAAAAGTCTCTTCTGGAGCTCATTTACACCTTGGTAAGTTTATATAATTAACTGCGCGCTCTGAGCGAGTTAACGGCACTCTGAAGAAAATTTAGTTTTTCCACAGGAGTCGTAAAAACAAAAATTAAACAACATTTTTGTTCGCATCTTTTTTTTTTTATAGATATTCGTACTTTTCTGTTTTGCATTGACCAAACGTGTCCCCCACTCCCCACATATTTTTTGAACTTGCTTGCCTAATCTTAATAATTAACAACAACAACAAAAATTCCAAACACCTAAATTATCTAAAGAAATTGCGATTTAAGTTACTTGTTAGCGCTTTTCTTTTCAAATTTATCTAATTCAAAGCCAATTGACGCAAAATAATTTAGACAAAAAAAGCTATAATAAAGCAAGAAAAAATTTTAATAAAAAAAATTGTACATAGTTTTTAAAAATATGTAGGTATGTATTTTTTTATTCCTTTATATGTTTTATGCGCGTACGAATGCCGTCCACTACATTCCTTTTTTTCATGCATATATATATAAATAAAACTAATATTACAATTATTATCTATCTACTCTTATTAAATAATAATAATGTATTATTATATCGATTAGACTTGTATGTATGTATGTATGTTTGTTGTATGTGTTTGTCTATGTCTATGTGTATTCTGTTCATTAAACTTTAAATTTGAACATACAATATTCTAATTTTCATTATTATTTACTTTTTGTGTATGTGTATTTGTATAATATACATATATTATAATTTAATAATAATCGTGAAGCATCGCTAACATTAATTAACAACATACATGTATTTTTTTTTTTTATAAAAAGTAACTCATTTGACAACCATTAATTATGCATATGCCGAAGCTGCTTTGGAGAGTGTGCGTAAGTAGTGTAGTTGAAAGCTCTGAAAGCTCGAAAAAAGTGTTGCCACCGCATTGAAACTCCAATGCTGCTTTACATGGTTTAATTTTTGTTTTTGTTTTTTTTTTCGTGTCATTCACTCTTTTTCCAATTTATAAACCAATTTGTGCAATGAAACTACTCTACCTATCATGCTAATATAATGTAAATAGTTAAAAATTACAACAACAAAAAAGTTCACAAAATTATTTCAACTCACGTTTCGTCCAATTCGTAATTGGTTTTTTGTTTTGTGTTTATTTTTGTGTTTTCAGTTCCATTTACCAGAACTTCCTTGTATTTTAGTAAACAAATAAATGAAAACGAAACCAGTAGCAGTTAGTGACATGCTTCTTCAGCATTTTTACACAAAATTCATACTAAGAATTTTAGTTTTCGAATATTTTCAATCAAAATAAATTTTCTTTTTTAAAACTTTCAATTTTTGTGTTTGCTTTTTACCGCCTAAAACTACAGAAAAGAAATCAAACACCTTCCAAATTTTTTAATATGTTTTATATACTTATTTTTGCCGATTTATGTATCTAGATATATATATATATGTATGTAATTATACATACATACATACATATATGTGTATAAGGATGAATGAATACCTTAAAAAATATATATTTTTTTTAAAGCGTGTAAATCTTAGGCAAGTTGAAATTACTAAAAAAGACAAACAACATTGAGATTATCACAGAAATATTAATAAAAAAAAAACTCAAAATGAGAGAAAGAAAAACTATTCAAACACCTTAAATGTGCCACAGCCCCTTCCCAAAAAAAAAAAAACAACAACAACAACAAAAATCCCCTACATGTTTCAATAAAAATCAAATTAGCTTAAAATAAAATTGAAGATAACATAATAAAAATATAGTTAAATAATTGCTTGTAAATATGTATATATAAACCATGGCAAATGAAGCAACAATTTAATGTTAAAGCAACATATATAACTGAAAATAAAACCAATCCCGCTCTACTCCCTTGTCTGCGTCTAATACCACTTGTTTACCCAACAAACCCAAAAACACGCACAAAGACACACCATCATTTACAATTTCACCTTCACACACATCCAAGTTCCACCAAATAAGAAGAAAACATAAAAATGGTAGACATTTAAAAAATATGTGAAAAAAAATTACAAAAAAATGAAGTTTTCAAAGTTTGAGTTAGTTTTATTTCTTTTTGTTTAAGAAGTACGCATTTTTATTTTCAAGCATTTTCACTATTTTTGTTTATATAAACCAAAGATATTACAAATTTAATTATTTTTAACTTAAAAAAAGAAAAAAAAGTTTCTTCATGAGAGCTCAAAAATGAAGTAATTATGTTAATAATTTTTATTTTTGTATTTATATCTATACAAGTACGATAAATTTCATGTTGAAAATTATCCTGTCTTTAGGCATCTTATAAGTGCCTGCGATTAAAATTTACTTATGTATATGTATAACATTTGTATATGTATATAATTATAATAGTTAATATACATTATATTTTAGCAAACTCAATAGCATTTGAAAGGCTAAAGCTCACACTTTAATGAATGAGAGAAAGGTTGGAATTAGTTTAGGTTAGCACAACGCAGAAACTAGAGTCAATTTAAATATTTGGATATCGTATAATGTTTCAGCGCATAATGAACTGTGAAATTACATTTTAGCAAATGACGATAGTTCCAGGCTAGCGCGGAACTAGTAAGTGGCAGGTTTGGTTCTCGTTCGGTCCCATCGCGATGGTTTCAAATGTCTTACGAAGTGATAATTACCCTCTTCTACAGTAAATAGTATAGAGCAAGCCAGCTGTAAAATATTACTTTAAGGAATTTTTGGACTTAAATGACATTACTTAAGCATATTATGCACATTTTAAACAATGTAAGTGGTCAGAACTTATTATCTATGAGCATTGCAACACTCGCGTATTGTATGAAAATTTCAAAGAATGTCATTATATAGCTCCGCGCGCTTCTTATTAGGGTAAAAAATAAGGTATCCATAAAAAAAACGGATTTCTGTTGTGGGAAAATCTCAGTTCCAAGGACTAAAAGGGTACAATTCGACCAAAAAAAATTACTTATATTTATTTGTTTATAACTCCGAAAATAGCCATTCTGCGTGAAAAAGTAACATAACAACTTTAATTGAGGATGAATAGACAAAGAGGTTTCTCATATAAAATATCGACGCATCTTCATCACTTAATGCATTTTTGTGCAACTAAAGCGTAATTTTACCATATACATTTTTTGAGGCCACATATCACATACATATCTACATATATCGTCTTAAGTGAATTAGATGAGCTAATATCACCTTGTTATTCCAAAAATACAATATTTATTGTACAAAAGGTTATACAGCATATTGATTTGCAATTACTTTTTAGATATCGAGTGGGAACATGCTAGAAAAAAAGTAAAAACAAATACTTGCACCCATTTTGCAGATGCATATTCATGCATTTATTTAGGAGATCTGGCATCAACGCAATAAATATATATGTATACATTTTAGGCCGGAAGCAAATGGGTTATTATTGTTTTTGCTCTAAGAAATGCAACTATTAAAATAAAAAAAATAATTTCAGATTTCGGCGTTTATTCCAAAGCAAAGCAAAGCGACAAATGAAGATGAGTTTATAATTAATAAATAGTACTTTCTGTTGAAGCCAAAAGCCTTCAAGATTGGGAACCACCTGTAAATTTCCTACATAGCATTCGCTGCTAATTTTGACCGTACTGGAAATTTACTGTTGGTCCTCTTTCGAAGTTAGGTTCGTTGATTGCTCTGCTTGTCCGGCTTCGTCAGTCTATTTTTCGACTCCTTCGCAGCCAGATCAGCAGCAGCAACAGCGATCGCGATTTCGACGTAAGTATTCTTCATCCCCATTTGTATATATGTATACACATTCATACTTACATATCGATATACATACATATATACATATATGGTGAGCTATTCTTTCAGCTTCCATATATAAGTACATATATACCCTACATTGAAAATAAAGCTTTCTTTTATCAAAATTCTAATTGCCCCTTTTTTCTTTCTTTTGCTTGATCTCTGAAATTCGAACCGAGCTTCTCTGATTTTTGGCTATCGTGCCCAAACACTTTCTCTTCTCTATAATATCCATTAAGAATTAAAGGGAAATATTACAACGTAAAGAAATTATTTGCAGACTCCAAGAAAGCAAAATTTCCAGCTACAAACAAGTTTTTTTAGATTATTAATTAATTACTTCAACTCAAACAAATTTCAAGCAAAAATTGTATCTGAATCGTGATATTGGGAGTAGTTATTGGCTGTCATCCACAGTCAGAGAATGCGCATTGAGAGGCAAATAAGTTTTTTTATACAATGTACATGCAGATAATTCTAAGGGTATACATGTTGTTCTAAAACGATGTATTGCGAACGATTTTCCGCCATCCCTTGCGAAGTTTGGTCTGGAGACAAAGTGGTTTCGGCTTACGAACGCAAAAATACACTGAAGGTGGCGCATATTACCCGAAACCGATTTGTGTCCAAACCAAACTTGACAAGGAATGACGGAAAATCGTTCCACTATACATCATATTCCTACCCCGTCGGAAGGAGAAAATAACACTGCTCTACTGCCAAAAAATACTCTAAACGCGACCATCCTATCTATATGTAAAATCGGTCGCTGATTCCGAAAATCTTATTTATTTATTTTTTATTTTAATTCTATGGGAAGGTTTTTGAGATATCGGTAATTTACCGTTATTTGGCCAATGGCTCCACTTAATCCTTTATACCTCTTTATCACAGTGGGGAGACACCAAACGAAAGAAAATTAAATTTCCTTTTCATGGCTCCTATAACAGTTTTCTCTAACTCTTATAGTTTCTGAATTATTGACGATTCAATTTGAATTTTTTCGATTTTTTGCGATTTTTTTAAGAAAAAATTGACTTTCCCAGGCAATATCTTTAAAACCAATGTTTACACCTTCGGTTTTACTCCTTTGCGTCCCAAGGAAAATAGCTCACTGTGCTAAAGAGATATAAGGGATTAAGTGGAGCCATTGGCCAAATAACGGTAAATTACCGATATCTCAAAAACCTTTACATATTTTACATATAGATAGGATAGTCACGTCTAAAGTACAGACAAAAAATTTCATTTTGTGATCCAGTGTAAAACCGTTATCATCAAGGGATAGCCGCTCATAGTTTACTAATATACAAATGTGTAAATTAAGCTTTATTTGGCGCCGTTTACCACAAAACTGTAAAACTGCTGTTTTACCGATAAAATCGCAATTGAAAACACTCACGAAAATGTCATTTGAATATTTGAAAACGCGGTTGCATCTATATAAATACATAAAAAAATATCTATATACCATCAATGCAAATAAACAAGCACAATTTATTTGCTATCCAGCCCAACAACTGACACCATAAAATGCAACGCCGCACCTTTTGCTGTCAAATCTAACGTTTATGGTATGTTGGTTTTGGAGAATATGCATACACACAAATTCTTTTATAATGTTTGTTTCTATTTCTGTTACAAAATATGGCAATAGTTGCATTAGTTGAAGGATAAAAAGACTTTAAAATTGGAACGCCGCTAATATCTCATAATATCTGTCGTAAATTTCCTAAAGTATGTAGGAAGAGTGTATCCAATCCAATAAGGGCGATGGAGTTTGAAGTTGTCTTCTATTCTAATATGAAACTAAATTGCATATTCTTAAGTTTTCAGGATACAGTTAACATTAGGTTAGATTACGTTGGCCGAGATACAGTGATCCCTCGCATATATCAACAACGTGTATTGAAGGCGTTATATTAAATTTGAAATACAAGATTCTAATCCGCAATAGCTTCTAGAGATGAGAAGTGTGCGGAAACAAGGCAACTAAATCGGAGTCTGTTAAAAGCTGGACATTGACAGAGAAGATGTTTCAGAGTTCCAGCAGCATGGCATTCGTTGCATACCATTGAATCTGCACCAATCCCATTTTGAGCGCATGAGATGCTGTGAAACAGTGCCCTGTTAGCATGCCAAACGCCAATCTGCAGTCTGCTCTAGGAAGTGTGAGTAGGTAATTTGTGGTTTTCTTATCGTATGATGATTTTGACCAGCCTGCAAGATAGCAGGGTTTTCCACTGGGAATACTGCCTTTGCCTATAAGTGCCTGATCTATTTGAGCTTTGTGGTAATTTAGAGAGGCGAAAATATTTTCTACATTCACTTGTGCTAGCGATGCCCCGGCATTGGCTCATTTCCCTCGAGTCTCTGGCTACCCAGTAGATCGTAACTCGTCTGTTCGCGCAGAGTTAACAGATATAACTTGTCGTGCATTTATTTACGCACATAGATGTGGTCGCCGCTGCCGTGGTCGCCTTGATTGCGGCTTGGCTGTCAATGAAAATTCTTACACGAGACTGTGAGGATGTTAGTTCAGTGGAAATGAAAGTTTCGCCGATTCTGGGGCTGCGTAAAGCTCAGCCTGAAAGATACTGCAATTGTCCGGCACTCTAAAGAATTGTTGTATTCCAAGCTCCGTACGAAACACTGCAGCTGCTACCCTTGCGTCCATATTTGATACGTCTGTTAGTAGTCCTTTCTTCCATTCATCCTGTTCTATTATTACACGTCGCCCTCTTTTGAGTTCGGTTTTGGGAGTAACTTAGTCTGAGCTACCGTTTAGTTCCCGCATGTTGCTGTGCTCGAACAAACGTTGGCAAAACTGTGCTGCCAGCATTAAAAATGACAATACAAATTTTAAAATGACTCTTTTACTGAATTGTTATCAATAGACTGCGGATCTTTATGCAAAAAATTTAAAATGATTTATTAAGAGTTATATTGATTCAAAACTATATATTCACATTCCAAAGCGAACTTTCTTGCTCTGTTTTGGATATGCAAAATATATGCAACTTATATGCAGGTTATATGCAAGTTATATGCAAATTAAAACTACACCTTTTTTACATCAGATATGGAATTTTAAGTGATATACACAATAAGTAAAGTATAGTTGAATGCAAAAATCATATGTTCTATGCTGAATCTTTTGTTCTATGCAAATATAAAACCCATTAACACCCAAAAACAATCTGCAAATGGGAACTAATTTTTATTATAATAATTTTTAATGTAAAGAGGTAATTTTAGTTGTAGTTAAGACCACAATATACTACAAGTGTTTTCTCCACATTTTCAATGGAAACAATGTGACGCTTATCGGTTATCATCCGTTTATATGCTGAAAATGAACGCTCAACATCACAAGATGTAACCGGAGCATACTTAAATTCGCTCCAAAACTGACTGGGAATCTGTATTCCTGTTTCTAATATTTTGTTGTCACCTGAAAGTATTTTGGCTACTATTTTGGCTTTTGGAGTCAGCAGGTTCTTTTTTTAAATAGCTTCAATTTTGACCAAAACTATTTGCCCACATGATCCTGACGTAGCGTCAAGTCCTTCAAAAGCTTCTGTTATTAGGGCCATTGAAGCCATTAGGGGAACTCCGCGAGACTCTAACTTGCGGATTAAAACTGCTAAACCTCAATTATTATGCAAATATGCAAGTTATATGCAAATATGCAAGTTATATGCAATATGCAAAATATGCAGAAATAAATATGAAAATTTAGAATATTTTGTTAATAACTTTCATTTTTCTCTTTGGAACCATATCGCTATCTCTTTTCCTTAAAAATATGCAATTGCATAAAGATCCGCAGTCTAGTTATCAATTATGTCAATTTATGTCGTTTTATTTAAAATGTTATCTGGCCAAATTTTTATAAAAATATACTGCTAATACAATTCACTGCATGAAATGTATGTACATACATATCTTCTATTATATAAAAATAAGTCGCATTTTCCTCCCTGATGATTTAACTCCAGAACAGCTGGACTGAATTAAATGAAATTTTGCACGTAGTTTTCGATTGAGCCCGACATGGTTTATGGCCAAAAAAAGTATAAGAATCCGGGAGATATTCCACAAAATGTGGACCAGGGTAACCCTATAACGGGATCGTACGATATGGGTATCAAATGAAAGGTGTTGACGAGTGCTTGAACATGGTGTAGTTATTGGTCCCATATAAGACCCCGTATTCGAGGTATTTCCTGAAATATGAACCAGGTGTGACCCCAAACGGGTTTTCTACAAAATGGGTATCAAATAAAAGGTGTTGGTGAGTATTTAAAAAAGAGGTGATTTTCAAGACCCTATGCGACCCGTTTTCCGAGATATCGACCAAAATGTGGACCAGGGGTAACCCTAGAAAGTCTGGAGGGATAGAATAGGCATAGGGATAGGGCTAGAGATATGGATAGGGATAAGGATAGGGATAGGGATAGGGATAGGGATAGGGATAGGGATAGGGATAGGGATAGGGATAGGGATAGGGATAGGGATAGGGATAGGGATAGGGATAGGGATTAGCGATTAGGGATTAGGGATCAGGTATTCGGGATTAGGGATAGGGATTAAGGATTAGGAATTAGGGATTAGGGATTAGGGATTAGGGATTAGGGATTAGGGATTAGGGATTAGGGATAGGGATAGAGATAGGGATAGGGATAGGGATAAGGATAGGGATAGGGATAGGGATAGGGATAGGGATAGAGATAGAGATAGAGATAGAGATAGAGATAGAGATAGAGATAGAGATAGAGATAGAGATAAAAATAGAGATAGAGATAGAGATAGGGATAGGAATAGGGATAGGAATAGGGATAGGGATAGGGATAGGGATAGGGATAGGGGTAGGGATAGGGTTAGCGATAGGAATAGGAATAGGGATAGGGATAGGTATAAGGATAGGGATAGGGATAGGGATTAGAGATTAGGGATAGGGATACGGCAACACGGTAATCTAGGAATTTTCCCTAAGGGTTTATAGGAATAAATTTTAGGCAGAACAACGTCTGGCGGGTCAGCTAGTGTATATATATATTCTGCATTATATATTTATGTGCAAGGATTTACAAGCGAACACAATAACAATTGCAACTATAAATTATTGAAATAAAAATTAATGGCTTTTAAAGCAATTGCAGTCGAGTCTGGCCGGCGCGTCGGTGTTAAAACTGTATAAAAGTAACGATATACAACAATAATTTTGCCATGCGAGCTGTAATGGACAGCTGTTATATGCAAACATACATACATATGTGTTTGTGTGTATATATGCCATCTATACATGCATATGTGTCTGTGCATTCAGTGCATTTCAGAGTTTTAGCGGCAGCTTTATCACATAATTTCCAGTTTACATTTCTGTGTCAGCAATAATCCATTTCGAAGATAGTAATCTCTCCGGCAGTTTTATTACTGCTAAATCCAAGCGTAGTAAAAACTTGTTATTCCAACGATTCATACATGCATACATAATTATATCTGTACATTAGGGTGGCCCTCAAAAAAATCTATTTAGCGATTTTCTGCGGTCCCACTCCCTACATCGACAACAGCGTAATCAAAGATGTCACTTATAAATTTTGTTCCCAATCGGAGATGGCTAAGGTGTGTCGGATTGGAGTTAAAGTTTAGAAAACTCTATGAGGATTCAAAAAATTAAATAACTTTTTGTTTGTATATCTAATACCCGAAATCAATAGTCCTGCACACAAAGATTTTAAATATAAAGTTTTGTGCCGATCGAAGACATGGTAATACCGTCTCCGATCGGAACCAAAATTTGTATTTGGTATCCTTGTATGCAGGACTATCGATTTTGGGCATTAGTTATACAAAAAAATTAATTAAATTTTTTGGATCAAAAAAAAAAATATATATAATAGAGTTTTCTGAACTTTGAGCCCCATTTGACACCCCTTAACCCTAATCCTCTAAAGTGAGCCTCTCAGTCTCACTTTAAAGTTTAAAGGCGAATTATTCCTAAACCAAAAAAGCTTTTTGCCTGAAATTTTGGGTATTCCTCCATTTGTGTTCATAAATTATGAAATAATTTTGATCTTCGGGCTATTTATTTATTTTAACCATTTTTTTGCAATCGTATAAAATTGTAACGAAAAACCGAAAGTGAGCCTCAAAGACTCACCTTAAGTATCTTTGTCGTAATAAGCTTACATTTCTAGAATTCAACTAAATTTTGAATCCGTTGTTTACGAGGTTTATCCAGTGAGGTTTTTCATTGTGAACTCACCATACTACCTCCGGATTTTGGTGAATTCGTCGTATTTGACCATAGATCTTTAGATCATATGATGTCATAAAATTATAGAGAACGGTAAAGTCAGCAATTTCAAAACCATTAAAATCTTATCATTTTCTGTTTACTGAGATTCTAAATTACGGAAAAGATGCGTTCAGATAGAGAAACGAACGATCGTCTGCTTTTATGCGTAAGTAATTTCACCACTAACGTCGCGTTTTAAAACTTTTAAATTTGATCGCGGAAAATATATATTAGGGGTGATCATATGAAAAATTTATTCATATTCATTTGATTCATAGTTTTTCTCATTGTGTGCACAAAAAGAAATTTATAAGAGATGTAATAAAACCATTTGTAATGAACATTCAACAAATACAAAAATGTGTTTTATCTTTATATACTAAAAAAAATAAACTATTATAAGAATGTATAAAAATGCTTCTGCTTTCATTACTGCATAAATAAAAGTAAAAAACAAATACCAAAATAGTGTGTTTCAAAATTTCCCCATAGCTGAGCCTCAGAGTCTCACTCTCGGTTTTACGTAACTTTTCAAAATTCGGTGATTAGTGTTAACCGTCACCGATCGGGACAAAAATTTATATATATTACCTTCGATTATATTAGCTTCGACCTAGTGGATGAAGTTGCAGAAATATGATATAAAATTTGATTCCATACATTTGGGGACCACCCTAATGTCCACGCATGCACACTATGGATGTGCATATTATTCTGTTGTTGCGTGCGCCATGTCGTATGAGTGATACTCGTAAAAAATGCAACGGCACGTACTAGTCTAGTAGATATCCAACTAAGTATTTTAAAATTGTTTCACATTCACTAATAGCGCGAATCGTAAATAAATGTGTAGATAAATTTATAATCCTACATACATGCATTTGCATTTTACTGCATTTATTTGCAGCATATCTTAATCTCTCAAATTATGTACTATAAAGCTTTAATGACTAAATCGCCTAAAATTGTGCCAATCATTTTTTTGTTCTTCCTTTTTTTCAATCATTCACAAACAAAAAATTAATAAATAAAAAAATAAACTATGCTATGCTTGCTTTTATTTATCAGCTTCCTTTTGGTTTTCCGCTGCCATCGCTTAGAACAAAGCAAAGCCGTTGCACAGCACAGGTAAAAGTCTTTTTCGGAACACCCACGGCGCTGCTGTATGGCTGAAGAAAGAAAAGAAAGCCATTCGCACAAAGAAACTTAACAAAAGAATTGCAAAAAAATATGCTACACATGCAATATAGCATATTTAAAAATAGAATAAATAGTGTATGTAAAATAACAACAGCACAATAGCAAATGTACCGCCCTAAAGGCGCTGAATAGCAAAGCAAGTATGTAAGTGTGTAGAACACAACTACAGTAAATGGTGAAGAACAAAGCAACATTATTATTTTATTGCTATTCTACTTACTTGCTTACTTACTTTCTTTGAGTTGTAGTAGTCGCTTTCAATCAGAAATAAACTTATTTACGTAGAGCAAACCGACTCACTTCCTGTTGGCTGGTCCGCGCTCATTCACATGCAGCCGCACTTCCCTCGACGTTCAGGCATATTTCGTCGCTCACACGCTGCGCCACATTTTCAGCCGCTGTAGCAATTGGCGCAGCAGTCGCTGATTACCTGCCATTTACTACTAAAGGGACTGACAGCGGCGGAGGTGGAGGCGAAGGCAGCACGCGGTGATGGGCCTCTTTTGTTTCCATCGCGAACGAATTTAATTCCTAGCTTTTGTATTACTTTTGTTGTTGTTGTTATTTTAAAAAAGTTTTTTTTTTGATAAAGCTTTGTTTCCTCTTCTTCTTCCTCTGTGCTTTCTTCGTCTTTTTCTTTTGTCTACGTTTTCTTCTTGCGGTTGGTCGCACTTCTTTGCATTCCGTACCCTCCTTCGCGATCACAAAACCATTCCAACGTGTTTTCTCTGCTGCAACAACAAAAACAATAACACACACTAGCTTAAAAAGGCAGTTAAGCATAGGGTAAGCAATGTGGAAGTAGTGGCACAGTGCACGAATAAAGCAAAAATCGAAAATTATAATTTGTTGCATATTTTCAGGCGTCAGGTGAGTCTTTTATTTCTTGCGGCCTGCGTGTTTTATGTTTCTTTTATGAAGACTTTGCATGAGTATACCCCTACTGAAATTTTACATTTTAACACGCTAGTGACCTTTTAACTTTTCTCTTTTGTTCATATTACCCAAAATATGATCGAAAAGTCCACTGCAACACTTTATACAGATTCGATGGGAATTTTACTTTATTTTTTCTGAAAAACTCTCCAAAAACCCATTTAATTTGAAATTAGTTCGGTAGTTTTTAGTAACAAAGTTTTCACAACTTCCGACCATTTTTGCTTTTGTTTTTTGTTCATTGTTTCTACGTTTACGCTTCACTATGTCGCGCTGCGGAGCAAATAAATTGGGCGGGCGACAGCAAACTGAAGAAAACTAGAAAAGTGAACAATGGAAAAATTGAAAAATAGTTGCATGAATAGGAAGAAGCAGAAAAAAGAAAAAGAAAGAGCAAAAAAAAAATTGGCAAAAAAATTCAAATTGAAACTATAACAATGCAGCACAGCGAGCACTTGCTATTGTGTTGTCAGCGTTATCGCGTGGCCAGGCAGAACCATGAAAACGAATTTGGTTGCTCGCATACCCCACCAAAGACTTCGTCGCACATAAAACTTAACTGAAATGAACTCCGCCAACGAGAACGCCAACGTCAACGCTCGCTGGCAAATAATGGCGCTGGAGAATCTTGCTTCCTGTTTTTCATCAATTTTATTATTTTTGCAAAGTAGGCATTGAATATATGTACATACATACGTACATACATATCGTTACCTTAATTCACAAAGGCCCTAACTGACAAAATAATTTTTTTACAGTAGAGCCAAAAAACGTGTTAAAATGAAAATAAAAGATTTTTGTGAGTTTGTAAAAATGCAGTTTCTGCACAAACAAGGCCCTGAAGTAGATCTTGAAAAAAAATTTAGATACATTGGATTTTGGCAATTTTGTGTCAGATAGGGTTTTTTACACTACGAATTTAGAAAAAAAACTGTAGTTAGGGCTTTTTGTGGTTTGAATATTTATTCAAATTTTCAGCTGCAATTGATTCCAATAACTTCAAAGCGCATTATAAATAACATTTCAGACTGTAAATATATATGTACATCATATATCGTAAAATTAATATATTAATTTCAATACACATATGTACATACATACCTAATATAGGAAAATTTCATTAATTTTTAAAGGACAAGATTTCATAAAAAGAATGGTAATCTTTAGGTAATAATATTTTTAGATCCTATAGATTTTCCCATTTCTTTTTAGGGATTGGAAGTTGTTGATTATGTAATAAGCTGGGCTTTACTATTTCAAATCTTTTGCTGGCTCTCTGAGGTAGAGGCTGGTACTCACATGTTATATTAGTTTTATAAAATATTTTTCCCGAAGGATCATATCCTAAGGCACGAAGCATGTTGACTGTGGAGTCTCCTGACATTATTCCTGAAAAGGAAACACCATAATATAATTTTAGATGTTTAACGCACTAGGAATATACATATTACATACCAGGTCGAATCGTTGAGTACATTTTCGGAATATTTTCAAAATTCAAAAAAAAGCTATGCTCTAGGTGGTGAACTTGAAGTGGACTAGGATTTTTTCGAGCCTCGCGGATAAGTTGTACAAGTTGAGATGGTAAGTTTATTTGTTTTTTAGAAATTTTTCTTTCAATAAGAGAATGTGTAGCCTCGCATTCCATTTGTGTATGTCCTTTTACTAAATATTTATGTTCTATAGTTACATTATTTTCCATACAAAAGTTTAGCAAAGCATTTGATAACACAGTGTTACGATTTTGGTAAAAACAACCATCTAAGCATGCATGGAGTCCAAAATGTATAACTCAAAGTCTGCCAAACACTTTCACCTTGTACTACTGCATATTGTAGCAAATGTAGTTAGGGCCCTTTAATTTATAGATTTTCAGCATATGCAGATAGGGCTTTTTAAAAAGTGGTATAACTTCGTTACTTTTGTAACTATCGCTATCAAATTTTGTGGGAAGGTGTATTTTAATATATCCTACTACAATCTGCGAAAAACGCAGTTTCGAAAAAAGTGTCAATTAGGGCCTTTGTGAATTAAGGTAACGATATGTATGTATGCATATTAAGCATAAAGCAAAATGGTCGCACAAAAGTAAAATAGAATTTAACGCTCGCAGCAAGAAATGCACATACACACACACACACACACGCACACGAACGCACATGCCAAGACGCTCCACTCAGTTTGTGATGCAAAATAGTTAGTGTAGTTCATTGTTCTAGAAGGAGGCAATAAAACGAAAGTGACTCGCACACAAAACAAACTGAAAGGCAGACAATGAAGTCGGTGAATGCACTTTTTATTTTGTGCGAGGAAACTAGGTGAAGTGTTTTGCTTTGCCAGTGTATAAAGTCCTTATAAGCCATACATATGCACCTACATACATATCTACATGTCGCATTATACCAGTACGCCAATTGTGGCTGCTGTCATAAAGAGAGACTGGCAGCAGCAGAGGAGTGTCAGCTAGCGGCATTTGAGCGGGACAAGCAAAAGTGTTTCTAAAAAAATTAAAAATTAAATTTATGCATGAACAAAGAATATTTCCAATTTGAAATTTTGGTGCAACAAAATTATGCATAAAGTTAATCAGACAATAGCTTAGCTTGCTGTGGTAATATTTGCAGATAAGAGAATTAGCAAAAATAAAACATTCGCAAGCTACACGAGGTTGTCTTCCATACGTGAGAACTAGAGCTCGGATAATAGGTGAAAATCAAATGCCTAAAATTATGCTACATAGTGTTTGTGAGCACATCCAGTGGCAAGTTTAAGGGTGGGGCGCATACGGGTCTAAGCCCCCCGTGAATGCAATTGGATTTGTTGCTTACTAGGATGCCAGAAAAATAAATTATTAAGGTTTTTTATGGGTTGCACGTCAAACATTGCAAAGAAAGCTTCAATAAATAAATATAATAATAAAGAATAATAATAAATAAAGTATAATAAATAAATATATAATAATAAAGAATAAAGAAAAAAATTAAAAATTTGTAGTGACTCGCTTAAATTTGAGACAAAATCTTCGCACGTGAAGGAAAAACTATTAGAGTTTCAAACCAAATATATTTTGAATAAAAATGAGGCAAGTGCATATTAGTAAATGGAGTATATAATACAGTTTTTTCTCTCGTGGTAAAACCGCTTTGCATTTTTTTCATGAGAATTTACAAGTCTGAAAAAACTGCGTACAAGAAAATAATATAAAATTTCTACTCAAAAAGTTACAAATTTTCCAGAATTTTGCACAAACTTTTTAACTTTAATATATTTCGTTTCTGTCATAGATTTTTTTATATAACAAATTAAAATTATTAAAAACACATAAATAATAAAATCTTCACCCACATTCCAATATTCCACCCCTTTATATTTAATTTGTAATCCCGCCACTGAAAACAAACAAAATTTACAAAATGTAGCATATTTTGAGGCGCTTTATTTCACCTATTTTTCCAAGTCTAATGGGAACACACCAAAAAAAAAAAAATTACACTGTGACACAAATTTAGCGTTGCTATCTCGGGACGGAATAATTCCCACACAGAACGAAAAGCCCCTATTCATATATGTAGCACAACTCCCCAACCGTTTTGTTCCCTAAGGTCCGTTCGAAAAATTTTGTTTAAAGGTATTTTAAATTTGCAAAATTTCGTCTAAGAGTTTTTTTCTAAAAAGTTATTCGCTATACAATTTTATTAAAGGTCTTATCAGACAAAATCTTTATACAACGAAGCTAAAAGACCACAGAAAACAAAATCATGTGTTTCCTAAAAACATATTTCTAGACGAGTGCTGTTTTGGTCCATTGTCAAAATATGCGCTAAACAAAGATAACAAGAAGGAGAAGGAAGAGGTCTTACGGCGACGTAAGTGGTTAATTTCGAAATAGATCAACAACTTTCAAACTACATTTTCTCCAAAAATAAAAAAATTAGGAAAGGACTATTTCGGTATCTATCAGATGACGATTTTACATTATCGATTGCTGCTTGCACGACAATCTTTTCCGAACGGCCTCCACACTTGTTGACCTACAAGAATTCATGGAAGCGTTAGAGCTCTGGTAACCAGCACTCCAAAACGGAGCTTCAATGCCAAAGATCAAAGTAAATTGAGTCTGTCTCTGTAATTCACCTGCCCGAAATCATGAAATCCACTTCCATGCGCCAAAATACTGATTTTAGGCCATTGAATAACAATTTTCGAAATTATTTGATACTATTTCCAAAACTAGATGATTTCACTTTGGTTTTCTGGCCTGTGTGTTAACAGTTGGAATGGTTTAAAATTTAAACTTTAAACACATCTTAAAATAGAAATAGCGAAGTTAGTTCAATTCACACGCTTACTTGTCGCTTGTAATTAAGAAATGCGCTGTGACTGAGTCTATAAGCCAATTTTGCACATGACATTCCATAATAATTCCTGATCCAGCTTTTTTTCAGTCAGGCTACAGTTACCCGGTTGAGAGTCTTCATTATTCATTTCCAAATAACTGAAGCTTCTTGTGGTGTATTGGGTTTTGCACTTATGTAACTTAATACCGTCTCATCTGCCCATTAATGGTCTTTCTAAACAAAAAATATTTAATGAGTTTTAATTGACATAAAATTACCTTAAAGGCCACGAAGTGGTTATACTTATGTTTATTATTCAACTCTTCCGCTTACACTCCTTAAAGCCAAAATAAACAAACTCACTTTGCTTCGTTGGTTGTGTGACGTTTCTGTAATAGCAACTCTGTCTGCGCTGCGGCGCACACTGGGTGATAGCGGCCAAAAATAAAATCGAAATTAAAGTATTAGCAAATCAAATTTTTTTGAAAGTGATTGACAGATATAACAATTTGTAAAAAAAAAGCTTATATAAAATTTTTTGAGTCTCGTTTTGTTTAGCCGTACAGGGTGTTAAAAACTGAGCAAAAAATAGGTCCTTTTATTTCTCAACAATTACACCTTATACAAAATGCTGTAACTCATTCAATTATTAACGCATGTAATCGAGTGATACATCATTACATAGATATTGATTTGGCCTTTTAGAAACAATAAGCCTTTTGTAACCAGCGGTAACTCTTAGATTTATATGAACTTTCAAATATTGACAAAAAAAGTCGTAAAAAAAAAATTTTGCTCAACTTTAAACAAAAAAATAAAAAAAATAAAAAATATGACCTCCCCAATTTTTTCATATGTTTTGAAATGATATATTTTTAATCAAACTGCATTTTAATTCTTGAAATCCACCTGCGCTTTTCGCTTAAATAATATTGACAAAAAAAGTCGTAAAAAAAAAATTTTGCTCAACTTTAAACAAAAAAATAAAAAAAATAAAAAATATGACCTCCCCAATTTTTTCATATGTTTTGAAATGATATATTTTTAATCAAACTGCATTTTAATTCTTGAAATCGACTAAAAGTGCCTTTTTCAAAACGCAATAATTAGGCTACTTTTGACATTATGAAAAATCTTATTCTTAGGCGACTAATCGAATAGTTTGTTCACCGTGTTGTAGGCAATGGTTCACACTTTCAAATTATGAAAGAATTTTTTTATCAGCGTTATCATTATTTTTTTGCAGCCTTTTTCTTTTCGAACAGAAAAAAAAAATTGTGTAAAAATTGGAAAATTTCAACATGAAATAAAAAAAAATACAAAATATGACCTCTCCAAATTTTTAATATTTGGTGCTAGTGAACGTGCTTTATAAACAGGTGAAGAAATCTTAAAAATTCGTTTGCGCTTTTTTGTTTTATGAACTTTTTTATGGAGTGAGTTTTTCTAAGTTTTCATACATTTTTCCCATACAAAATCCCCAAAAGTATGCTTCAAAAAGTATTAATAATTTTGTATGGGGAAAATTTGCCAAGTTAATGAAACTTAAACAACAATTTCTCCAATTCTAATAAAGATATCTGAAAAATTTAAACGCCATATTCAGGGGGATTGTTTATGCTTTCTAACGGTGTATTTGATTTTGAATAAAAAAATATTACATACAAGATATTAAGCAGGGAATATAGTCAAAAACGTGTTTTTTTGCCTAATTGGACATGAATATCTCAAAAACTAGAACCAATTTGAAAATTCTGACTTCAGATTCAGCACACTGAAATCCTTTAGAAAAGTATAGTTTCATTTGTGGTATAAAAATTTTTTTAAATGTGATTTTTTTGAAGGAAAATTTTATGATGAATGCTTGTAAAATGCTCAAAAGTGCATATATTTTTAATTTGAAAACCATGGAATACTTTGCGCTTTTTCCAAAATGATTACTGTACATTATTTATATTTAAAAAATGTGTGCTCTTATTAAAATTGAGCATTTTAGCTATAATAGTTAACAAAATATTGAAATTTCAAAAATACCGTTATATGGGAGGGGGGTGTATTTGTGGGCCGATTTTGTTCAAATTTTCACAGTTTACTATCTTCAATCAAGAAAGCTTAAGTTCCGAGTTTAAAGTTTCTAGCTCAATTATTACTATTTTTGGCCGCGTTTGTATGGAGGTGCCCCCACTGTGCGGCGCATTGCCCACTGCAGCGTTGGGCTCCACCCAGCAACGGGGCCAATTGAAATGTAAAACTAATAAACAACTTGTAATTTCGGTTCGAATTACAAAATATTTACTTCCGTTTTATGGTTTTATTTAGCAAACAGTACGAATGAAAAAAATAATTACCACAACAGCAACAATAAAAACGACAAAAACGATAGCATTTGGTTAGAAAAAAAAAAAGAAATACTTTATTACCTATAGCACCATTGACTGGAAATGGTTGGGGCGTAACCTAAAGGGTAAATATACCAAAATGAGTCAGAGTTGTCAGTCCATCAGTCAGTAAAATAAATTGCACTAAGTCGATTTTGCAATATCAAAAAATAAATAGAGAGGATACACACCTAGTAAAGATATATAGTTCGCTAAACACAACCGTGTAATTTACTTGTCCATGTTAGCACTTGTTCATGAGATATTTTCCTTTAAAGTTTCTGCTTTCTGTCCTTCCATACTTCTATCGTTATACGGGTGTATTCTTGTTTAAAACTGATAATTTTTCGTAACCGGGCAAGTCAGACTACTAAAAAGATAAGGTTCCCATACGACCGATTGTTCAGATATAGACATTTGGAAATATAACTTCTACCCTTAAAGAGCTAAAGCTATGAAATTATTGTGGTACTCCTATTGACCTTTAATAATGTTACTGCGCATTGCCAAGATCTTATCAGTAGAAGTTCTACTAATTGTAATGGAATTGATTTTATCCAGCTATGAGTAGAACATATAGATTGTTCATATATAGACGCATTCCCCGAGCCATCAAAATCGAAAAGAGTTAAACGTGTATATAGAAACAAACATATAGAATCCAAAGATATAATTTGTTGCATACTTCATGGCGCCACTTATATTACATTGTGACACAAATTGAGGGTTGTTGTGGGGGCGGAATAATTCCCACACAGAATGAGTGACCACTATCCATATGGTAAAAATTCCCAAAGCTTTTGTTTCAGGAGGCTTTTTTTATTGCCCTTTTAATTTGTGAAATTTTGTCTGAGTGATTAAACAAATAAAAAAGGGTTAATATCAGGGCCGTATAGAAATATCTGTGGCCACAAGCAATAACCGCTTAAGTCGACTTAGGAAGATTTTGAGTTACATATACCACATTATTCTCTTTTTATGACTATATATTTCTGTAAAACCCCCATTCTTATAACCTAATTTAATAAAAAGATATAAATAAAAACATGTAGGCTTATCTTACAATAGAGTATATTAAACTTGCTATAACAGCCAAAGTAGATGTATATGCTTAATCAAATTTTTTCATGACTGATTTTGCGTCCATAGTTTTTAATCGATTTTTATGATTTGTTAACAAACGCCTTCGAATATAAAAATCAACTTATCTCGAAATCATATTTTTCGGCTTAAGCGATTATTTAAAATTGCCACAGATATGTTGTTGGTAGTAAAATTGCTTAAGCTTTAATTTCGTACGATATTTTAACCCTCTAACACCATCACGAAGAGCTCATTTTGACCCCTTTTTTGAATATACGAAAAAAAACTATGTTTTGAAAGCCGCTGCAGGGTTAAGATGTTCTATAAAATTATTCACCATAAAATGTCACTAGGGGTCTTCTCAGAAAATATCTTTGTATAAAGAACCTAAAAGACCACAGAAAGCAAAAAACTTATATTCCTCGGATAATCAAACAAATGTAATGCTTTCTCTATGCATGTGCATTGCTCATACATATGTACATATATGTACAATGAATGTACATATAAAAATTGTTGCATATTTTATGGCGTACTGTTTGAATAATATGTCATGTGGTCTATTTTTTCCCGAGTTCTTTCATGTTCTCTGTACCCATAAAAAATTAGTCTGCAGATACCCATAGTGAAATTTTTCGTTGACCAATTTCTTAGAACATTTTAACCTCTATCTATAAGAGGCCAAAAGGATACCTTCTCGAGAAATTCAATCGACTACATGAACATCATCATTAGCTCTTATTAGAATGTTAAACCTCATTTTGGCCCCTTTGGAATTACTTACATACATATATAGTTTGCGCTCAAGTAAATGAACAGGCACATGGACAGACCAAGAGACGTGTCTTTAATGACTCTGCCGATACACAGAGCTTTTAATTTTCTTTTTATCGTATTGGTTTATATTTTGACGGGTGTGTAACTTCTTCTGTTACAAACACCAAAAAGTTATAAGCGATACAATTTATATATACATTAAAAAAAAAGCAAATACAAATACATGAGAAAATTTTACTTCTTCACTTTCTGAAAGTGCTTTCTAACGTCGTCTGGCTGTACCTTAACTTTGTTAAATAATAAAGCATAGATAATTTTTAAAGCCAAAGTGGCATTAAATTAAACTTTTAAGGTGGCGTGGCTGTCATTGGCTTTTTTATCCCTTGCCCCGGCTTTTCGAAACTTTATCTAAATGCCGGTACATTTTCATTTTGTGTCATAGAGTCAAATCGTTGCTATGTGCCGTTTACCATTTACCATTTGCCTTATACTATTCCCTTTGTATATTTGTTTGTAGATACATTCACATATTCGTGACTGTGCCGTTTGTTTTCGTTTTTTGTTTTCTTTTTTTTTGTGACACTTTGGCGTGTAATTTTTTACTTGTCGGCATTTAAAATGAATTGTGTCAAATAACGTACTAGACAAAAATGTGTCTACATGCCGCAAAATTGTTTTTGCGCTGCACAATTCCAACGCGCGCACAGACCAACCAAAAAGGAAAGCTTGCTCTCCACGTCCGCCACCCGCTGGTACAGCACTGTAACAAGCTAACAAATTTGGCAAAAAATATTTCGTACTCGTAGGCTGGCTGGAACAAACAGCGATCGCTTTGCTTCTGAACAACTTTCAACTTGACGCACAACTTACATACATACATACATAACTTCCACTACTACTCGTCGTCAACTGCCGCTGCTTTTATTATTATTATTATTTATTCTGCTGTTATATTCACAGTCGTTTGTAGTTTCTCCTTTTTCACATTTCTCATTTCGCTTCCTGTTCGTTTTTGCTGCTGCTTTCTGATGACTTTGGTAGAAAGAAAAAAAGTAACCGCTAACTTTTGTTAGTTTATCATGATTTTTCATGGAATTTGTACCATGTAATTCTTGGCACAAACAATTTTTCCGCACTTCAACTACTTTTCATTACTTAAATATGCAGGTACATACAATCGAGTCGGGATATAGTGAACTACTTAAGTTAAGTAAAGCCTGATCAGGCACACTAAGCAGTCTCTTCGCTACTTTAAAAAGTGCACTTTTTGCTCTAAGTTCTAGTTAAAAATGTGTTCTAAACCATTTGCTTTCGAAAATCATGCTTTGAAAAGCCTTTTCACACCAATTTAAATAACTTAGAGTCAGCACCTTTATACTGCCAAAATCGTAAATATTTGTGCTCTATTTAAAACGAAGTTCGCTATAGCGCGAGTTCACTATATCCAGAACTTACATCACTTCCCTTTGGTGTACAAGAAAGCATTTCACGCTGACTCGCTGCATTCTACAAATGCCTAAATGTTCAAGTTATCTTTTGTTTCTTTTACATTTTATTTATTTTTTTTTGTTTGATTTTGTTTCTGTTTTTATTCGTACTCGTATTTTTCCATTTTGAGAATGTGCTTATACAACAACAACTTTGGGCATTATTCTGCTGTACCTTGAAATGCATCCTTGTTATCTGCTGGCGCATATAAACGGACAAAAAAGCCTTCGAGCTCTTCCATTTATAAGGCTTTACAGAAAATCGTCTAAGTTAGAGAAACGCACTTCTCCGCAGCGCTCAATATGGAGTGTTTCCTTTGCGCCTTTCTCGAGCAGCGAGTTAACAAGGTGTTAAGCAAATAAACTGATAAAAGCTTTTTCAAGTGCTTGAAAAAAACTTCTTCTATAAGCGATTCCTTCGTAAGCGAGCAATTAAGGCCGGGAAATTTGGCCACTTTCACATAAAAAGCAATAAACGATATACTTTAGCGACTGGAGAAGACTTCCTGTAAGTGGCTTCTGCTCATTCCATTTTCCATACGAAGGTTTATTGTCTTGTAAACGTTAAGAGTAAATGCGAGTTGTCTCCGCGATCACTCTCAAAGAACTACGCGACCAGACTAGCTGGCCCGTTGCCATACCAAAATGAAATCAAGCGAGCTTTGGGTTAAAATGTTCTAGAAATTTATTCGCCATAAAATTTCAGTAGGGATCACCTCAGAAGAAATCTTTGTAATATGAAGCTAAAAGATCACAGGAAGCGAAAAACATTGGTATATTCCTCGGAATATTGGGCCTAATGAATAAACATCAAGCAAATGCTTTTCTGGACCTTTTGCTTAAATTTCTATGAATAAAAATTGAAGCAAATGCTTTTTTCACTAGCAATTGCTTTTGCTACAAGCATTTGCTTTTTTATTTCAGCATTTGCTGAAATCTGTAAGCAATTGCTGAATTCCGTATGAATAAAATTAGCATTTGCTATTTTTTATAAGCAAAAGGTAATGATTTTTTAAGCATGCCCTACCCCATGCTAAATTTTTCAGAAATTAGTTTTCGTTCGATTTATTTTCTAAGTACATGCAATTATGGAACCTTCAAACGTTTTTTCAACTGTTATGGCAATTTGACGAAATGAACGAAGGTAAAAACTTAATAGAATTCATAACGTCCTACCAACAGGAAAAACTCCTACTAGCTTTGGTAAGAAATGCGCAGAAATGGAATTTCTCTCACCTCTTTGCACAACGATGTTGTTGTAAAGTTTATGACGTTGTTGTTGTTTGCACCAAACCAGAGATGCGTGATTTTGATTTGGCTGAATCACGAATCAAAAATATTTTCTGATTCCTGATTAAAGTATTTTCAAATAAAAGATAATTTTTATTTGTGATTCGTTAAAAAAATCAAAAATACCCTTTGATTCTTGATTCAAACTATTTTCAAATAAATGTTAAATTTTTTGATTCTTGATTCAAACTTGATTTCAAATCAAGATTATTTTAAATCAAAAATATTTTTTTAATCTTGATCAAATTTTTTATTCGAATCAAATATACATATATTTTGAATCAAGAATTAAAATATATATTTGATTCTAAATAAGTTTTTGATTCTTTTGAGAAATGAATCAGAAATAAAATTTACCTTTGATTTGAAAATCGCTTTAATCACGAATCAAAGGGTTTTTTTCAATTCTTTTGTGAAATGAATCACAAATAAAAATTATCTTTTTTGATTTGAAATCAAAATTGATTCGAAATCACGCAACCATGTGCCAAACATTTTCGTGATGAAATTCTTATTTTTGTAACACCGGTAAGGAAGTTGTTGTAATTTTTATTGACTTTGTTTTTGTATAGCTCCGTTAGTCATATTTTGTTATGTTTTAACATTTGGTCTCTTTCTAGTAAAAGCTTAAAATTTGTAGCAAAAGCAGCAATGAATAAAATATTATTCATATAATAAATTAGCAAATGCTTATTCTTTTCAGTAAAAGATTTTTAAGCAATTGCTTTTGCTAATAAGCAAATGCTTACTAGCAATTACTTTTTTTATTCATTAGGCCCATTGAACGTGTTTCATTTCGGGTTGTGCTGAAGCGATCGAAACACTTATTTTGCAAAGGATTAATAATTTTTTGCCACATTTAACATGCAGCCATAAAAAATACTACATTGGGGTGGTATAAACTATGTAGGTACTGGGTGTTAGTGACACCAATGACGCAAATTCAGTTAATAATATTTCATATGTAGTGTAAACCGTCCTTTCCAAATATATTGGTGTATTAAGCTTGGAAGTTGGACAATAAATATCAAAGATATGAAAAAAATTTATCTGGCCAACATCCAGCGGCGTCAATAAAAAAATAAAAAAATTTCCGGCAGTGTTTCCAAAAAAGACATCATTTGGAAAGGTGGAATTTTTTTAGGTCCCTATAAGGCGAGATGGCCTAATGTACATATGAGTGGATGCATGTAGGCAAGTTCACGTGACTCTGCGAGCACAGTCTTGTATGTGTTTTCTATGCATTCTTGTTGCTCGCCAGTATACACATCCTTCGTTGCGGTCAAGCTAGTTGCCACGACTCCTCGCATTACCTTGTTTTTCGCTGCCTAGCGGGCGCGTCGTGACAGACGGAAAGAGCTGCTTCTTTTTTGCTCATCAACTTTTTGCTTTTGCCAGTTGCCATTTGTTATTTTTTGCGACTTTTGTTGACGGTAGTTATCTAGTAGAGTTTTATATATCTGTGTGTATGAATACTCTGCTTTTTTATGAGCCATTCATTCCCGTCGCTCAATGCATTCCGTTGCCTGACTCTCCTTGCCTCAACTCGACTCGCCTGGCCTCGACCCTACATCGCACACAACACATTTTTGGGCTTTTGCGGTTTTATGATTTGCGGAAACGTTAGCTATTTCCAGGTAATCAATTTCTATGGCAACTTGGCAACTTTGCGCGATTGAAAGTGATAACTTTAACGCTCTTCTCAAGGGGTCTTTTTGCCTCCTCTTTGCCTCTTCTTTTGGCGAGTGTGAATCAAATAGCATATAGCAGCTCGTTGGAGAGAGTTAAATTGTATTAGAAAATCACTGAGGATATGCTCAGACTTAATTTTAATGAACGCACGTACAAGCCTATGGCCTTAAAAAAAAACACAAAAAATATGAAACGTTGACGCAACAATTTGCATATGCTTTATATATCTTTTGCTTATAGATACTGTTTAAATACTTTTTGGTTGCTTGTTTTTCCGACAGGGTAGGCGCATATTAGCCGAAACCGGTTTGTCTCTAAACCAAACTTGACAAGGGGTGACGGAAGATCGTTCCACAATACATCAGATATTGTTTAAGCTCTTTCCAGGTTCATGTTTATCATCGAACCTTTATTATCATCGAACTCTGAGTCACACATCATAGCCGCAGAAACGGCGCAATATCAGACCATATAGCATGTCACTTCAATAAACGCTACCTTTCAGCTTCGCTTTTCAGTAAAAATTCGCCCGAATCTGCAGCAATTTTGCTTGTTTTTTATTAGAATTAACTTCCCTATACTTTAGAGTGGCAAATGTTGTTCTTATGCAATATTGTTATCCTACCTTTTATGCTAAAAAATGGCTGCCCACTTCCCCCGCTTCTCTTTCTTCTTTCAACTTGCTTCGCTAGCTAAGTTCCTTGTAGCAAAATAAAAAATGCAATATTCCAAACTCTTTACTGTGTTGTAGGTATATCGGTCGGTGCTCCATTTATTATTTATAGTATTTTTCCTTCTTTTTCCTTCTTTTACATTCCTTTTTTCACTCTTCCCTGTGCTTGTGTCGTGTTGTTCGGCTCCATTTAGAAATGCTTTGTGCAAATGTTTTCCATTACATGCAACCGTCGTTATAATTACATGTGACAGCCTTCCAAAGCATTTCAATCAAATTTCCCGGCTTCTTTGCCCCGCTGCGCCTTAGCTACTGCTTGGCACTCCCTCGTGGCTTTGGACATTTTTTTTTTGTTTTTACTTTTTTTTACTACTTGCAATTGAAGTAATTAACTTTAAATGTTACAAAAAGGCTTATTTCGCCTACAACAAAAGCAACTATCCGAAGACTCTACACAAACGCGTTTAACACAAATCGGACTTTGCCCCGCGTGTGCCAACTATTTCCGGTAATAAAGTGCCCAGCGCACAGTGGGCTGAAATTGGTCGGTAGTGGACATAGAGACATGAAATAAAAGCTAGTTAATAATAAAAAACTAATTATGGAGTTCGATTCTAAACCTTATTACTTGAGGTTTTTGTATTTGAATAACTTTCCATAAAGTCTCTAATTTAAAAGTTATAGCAAATTTAAAAAAAAAAAATGTATGGAAAAATTCAGAATTTTGCCCTTAACTCAATTTCCTCACATTTCCTCAAAATTAATTTTATATATTTATATATAAGGTCTAATTTACTATATATTTTACTAGTCCTCGTGGTTCGGAAAAGCTCGGAAAAGTTTACAATTTCAGTCATAGTTCCATTAATGACTAGGTCTTATGGCAATATTATTATTTTCGCTGAAGAGAAAAATGCGACAACCCCAAGCAGTACCTCGTTCGGTAGATGATTAAAATACGCTTCTAATGACATACAACAATGTAGTGATTGAACCAACCCTGGTTGAGTGACAGCTGGTCAAAGTTAAAAATTTTTTCATTTTTTCGATTTTTTGTTTGCCGTTAACTCTGATTCCTCGCGTTTCCCCATAATTAATTTAATTTATTTATACATAAGGTCTAACGTACTATCTATTTTATTAATTTTCGTGGTTCGTATAAATTAAAAATTCCATTACTAACTGGGTCATATGCCAGTATTACGCATCAGTTTTCATTGCTGGGTATAATGTGAAAACCAAAAATATTTTAGGACTTCAGTGTGAAGTCATTTTGCCGTGTCAACCATTTCGCCATATGCATATAAGCCTAAAATTAGAGTCAAATGTCGCTGCTATTCTTTAAAATATTCTGGTATGCCTTATTATACCCCACTTTGCTTCACTTAAACTTCAAGAGCTCATCCAAATATTGTTAGATTTTTAATCTGAATGTATTTTTGAAACCTGCATTAAATTACACAGCCCCATGTGTAATTGAATTAAAAAAAATTTTCAGCTATCAGGAAGAATATAGGACATGAAGTTGAAGAGTCGTGAGAAAGAAAACAAAATGTTCACTTTAGGCCGCGATATTACCTTCCCTGAGTAGTGTACCAAAAAACTGAATACGCCATTCGTTTAAGCGGTTAATTTTACGTACGACTAGATAACAATTTCTTATCTTGTGCAAAATCTCAACTTATTTCATACATAAAATTAAACATACCTTAAAATTCTTGAAAATTGCGCGATTTTTAGTGTAGCTCCATCTAGTTTTTAGAAAAGTAATTTTTTTTTTTCATTTTATTTACTATAAACAACCTATTTTCATATTCTGGCGCCGGAGGGAGGATCTGAGAAGGTTTAAACAATGGCATACAAATAAACGCATCTAATGTAAATCTATTACTAAAAGCCTGATAACTTCTTAAAACAAGGTTTTACGAAAAAGAGTTATATAACTAAAAATTATGGCAAAATATCATAGAATATGAAAATATACAATTGAAGTCTTATGTCCCTACTTGTCAATTTCAGCCCACTGTGCAGCGGTGAGGAATGAGTAGAGGCTGTTGCATTAAAATCCGTAAAGGCTGTTATTAGGCTAAGAAGATGTATGAAAGTAAAACATAAAATTGCTTCTGAGTAGGTTTGTTTCCATTTATGCGAATTTCTTTTACTATTTTTGTATGTTCTGAGGCATTCAATGAAAAAATTAAAAAATGAAAATATTGGAATAATTCCAAGAAGCCGTGCGCAATTCACATTAATTAAATTCCTCTTTGGAATGCGAATAAAGTGGTTAACGAGGAAATATGTATGTAAATATCTAAGAGTCTAAGAATGTGCAAATCGGTTCTTACTCGATTAGGTGACTAAGGCATTCCCCCGTACAATGTCACCTTCTTTATCCGCTTTATTCGTCATTCGAATAAATTAGAAGTTCAGCCCGAATCCCGAAGGAAAGTTTTGTTGAGCGAGTTTGTTTGCCTTAAAGTACATCACTTTTTCTCTTCTTTGTATGTTGACACCAGGTTTTAATATTTTCTCGAACCCAATTTTGATGAGCTCTCCCTTAAATTATGCACGTTGGAAAATTATGGTTGATTATGCCAAAGCTTTTTCTCAGTTCTACGTGTTCCAAATCACAACAGATTTGGGTTTCTGTGAGTCTACCTAGATCATCAAACAACTGGGGGTTTCCTTTTGGGCATGAATATGCAAAAAAAAGCAATTAATGTGCTAACAACAAAAACATAACAACCCACAAACATATGTACACACAAGTTCATATGTTTGTATGTTGCACAAGTGTAATAAAAAATTACTGCCATTATATTCGACACAATGTGACAGAGTTGAATGTGTGTACCGCAAGTACTTACTACTTGTACAGGCCAATGGGCGGGCAAAACAAACGACAACCGACAACCGACCCACAGAATGTGACGGCCCATTGAATCATTTTTGTACGTGAACGTGTTGAGTGCACGACACGAATGAAATTGAATGAAGATTGAATTTACTACACAGCCATTCATGAAAGGTTTAACAAACAACGAGAAATTTAAAACTTATATATGTATTTAAATGACACCTTTTGTGTAGAAAATAACAACAACAACAACAAAAATAGCCAACATTTTTGTATTTACTCGTATGTGATTAAATCAGAAAAGGAAAAAAACAATAATAGTAGAGTAGATACTTGTATATACTGATGTGAACATATTGCAGAAAATGACATATACATATATGGAAGTATGTCGTATATATAAGGGAAAATATACATTTAAATATGTATGACTAATTTTCTTTTCTGTCAGTCTAAAGCTGACCCCGGCATTTGAACTCATGTGAGTAAAGGAGAAACATCACACACATCTTTATATATATCTTTATATATATTACGCTAAGCGATTTTTTGTACGCACCATAACTCTTACACCTTTATACCGATTTTCGAGAATGGGATGTCACATGAAAGAGCTTGACCTGTAGATGTGCAGGAAGGTTTAATATTTCTGAAAAAGGTTGCCACCTGTTTAAAAATTTAATTCTCCTGTATAGTTTGATTGATTTTTAAATTTCAGGTACCATATGAAAGGGCTTGAAATGAAAATGAGAAATTTATTATAATTTTTAAAAAAAGGGTTGCCACCTGTTCAAAATTTCATTTTTATGATATAGTTTGTTTGATTTTTAAATTTCAGGTACCATATGAAAGGACTTGAGCTGTAAATGAGTAATTTATTAAAATTTTTACAAAAAGTTTTGCCACCTGTCCAAAAATTCAGTTTTACGCTATAGTTTGTTTGATTTTTAAATATGAGGTGTCATATGAAAGGGCTTTGCTTGAAAATTAGTAATTTATTATTATTTTTACAAAAAGGGTTGCCATATTTTCAAAAATTCAAAAATTCAGTTTTACGCTATAGTCTGTTTGATTTTTAAATTTGAGATGTCATACGAAAGAAAACTAGAAAGAGAAAGAGGACTGCGACAAATGGCCTTTTGGAGGTCGCTTTAAGGTTAACATATTCTAGAAAATTATTCGGCATAAAACTTCACTATCGGGCTCCTCGGACAAAATCTTTGTATAAAAAATCTAGGTCCACAGAAAATAAAAATAACCAGTAACTATCTAAGTACATATATGCTTCATTTTATATTTTATTAATAAGATTCTATGGGCTTACAGCCCACTCATATTCTGTGAATTTTAAGGGGAAGCCAAATTTAAAATGCCAATCAAAAAAATTGTCAAATGTGGCAATAAGTGGTCTTCCACCCTCAAATTGTCTCACAGTGTAATCGAAAGCCACAGCATCGCGTGGCAGGGTTTACTAGTTTTAACTAATGTAGCACAATACATTCTGCTCTCTCACAATTTTGCCGAGATCTGGTCTAAAGTAATGCATAATTCTAAAACCATATTGAACCGACTGTCGTCTCGTCACGATGTCTTCTCGTTATATTTTCGTCATTGGCTCGCCTCGTTACGATCCTGTCTTGGCTTCAGTGAGCTATTTTTTGTATTTTTTTCGACGATACGTTTAAGGATTCACGCAAAAAGGATGCTTTAAAAAACAAATTAATAAATAGAATATGGATCAGAGATCATATGTTATTATACCCCGTTAAATAACCCAAAAAATAATACGGTTCTGGTGGAACACAATATTATGGTCTAAGATTTGTTCAAAACATGCTCGTATGCAGTTAATAAATTTACACATGGAATAAAATATTTTTTTATCATATTATTGTCTATAATACAGTGCAAAAGCATGTTTGGGTTCTGCTTTATCGGAGGGTACGAAAAAGATAGTATTTACAAGGTCGCCAGAGGGTTGGTTGATTGCTTGGATTGAGTGGCGAGTTCTACAGACTCCAATTAGCGTCAAAATTCCGCTTTGTTACCACGACACGTAACTACAGAATCAGAACCAGATGAATAGAGTAATGCAGAATATCAGCTCGTAAACCAGGGCAGTTCCTACGCTCTATATCAATCTTGTTTAGTTTAGGTGTCTATGAGCCCATAGGCCTAACGTCCTTGAGTTCCGAGAGATTATCGAAAAAGGGCTTGCCAAGGACTTTTATTCTGCCTAGGCAGTGCAAAGGACACTCGCATAGCAGGTGCTCCACCATCTACTCCGCTCCAGCAAGATTACAGCTGAGACACAGAGTGTTATGGTCCAATCTCAATCGGGTCGCGTGAGTACCAATAGCCCAATGTCCTATGAATATCGCAGTTAAGCGGAAAATTTCGCTCCTGTCCATCTTAATTATGGCTGCGGATCGCAACTCATTGTATGAAGTCCACAGATTTCTGCACACCCTGCAGTTTTGCACCGCTTCCATCTAGCCTCTGTTTAGCCTCCTCGAACTAGTGCCGAGAAATTTGGCCCTTGATGAATCCCATGGGCGCAAGAACCTCCCACGTCTCTGCGATATCAAGAGCCGAGCTATGCCTGGCTAGCTCATCAGCCCTTAGATTTCCTTGGAACGGCACTCAGATCAGAGATACGTTATGTTGACGTGCTAAGCCCACGACACACTCCCTGCACTGCCTGACTAGGGTTGATAAAACCGTTGCAGATACCACAGCCTTTAGAGCCGCCTGATTATCCGAAAAATTTCCTATCCTGTTTCATACACAGGCACTTTCCGTTGCAAGTAGAACTTTGCACTGTATGGCGAAAACTTCAGATTGAAAAACGCCATGTCATGTCATGTCCGAGAGCCTGATTTATATGAAAGTGCTCGTCTGAATTGTGAAGATACCCGCTACCACTTGGCATGTCATCTTTGAAACAGCGAATCTCTGAGCGAGTTTAACATCTCCCCTGACCTTCCTGGATGGAAAGACAATCTCATAATTTGTATCGAAGACCGTTATAGGACAGATATTACCTGTTTTCACATTGATATCGGAGTCGGTAACGTTGAGCAGAATACGACAATGCCCGTATCTGCGCTCCTTCCAGAATGCTAGTGTTTAATTTAATTTAATTTGATAAAATGTTTTTTTTTATTACAACAATTATTACAATAATATGCTTAATTAATACAAATAAGTAGCTTGAAAGTAAATAAAAAACGTAAAGAAGATAGAGAACTGCGGAGAAAAAACTAAAATAAATGGAAAAGCGAAAGGAAAATAACAATAGACTTAATTATAGAGAGCACATCTATCCAGATTATAGAAAGAGCGAGTCGAGCTGTGAACGTCGAATCGTTATAAAATCGAAATGCCTTTAAACTTTACATTGCAGACTTGGCGCGTATATTTGTGCAGATACATACATATATATTCTTTTGCGCATATATATAGGTACGATTGTGCTTTCTGTGCAATACTTTAACATGTGTCACTGATCAATAAATAAAAATTGCTAAATACCCCTTTCACATTGACCAAGTGGAGCTTAACGAATAAATTGCCTGCCAAGAAAAAGTGACACTTTTTCCACAACAACCGAACAACTAAGCAACTGAGACAATTTCAATTTGTTTTCCAATCAATTGGTGAACATGTGACACAAGCGAAACTATTCCTCAATGTTTTCATGTACAGCAATAACAGCAAGTTTCGTGTATGTACGAGCGTGAAGCAACAATACAAAAAGCCACAAAGCTTCGCCTAAAAAGCTCGGTGCCAAAGCGCGATTTTCTTTTCATCCTTTGATAAAATGTTGCCACGACTTTGGCTCCTCTCACAGCAGCAGCTCTCTCTGTACGTAGCTTATGGCCATTTACCAACAAGATGAAACGACAGCAAAGCAACTCACGACGACCACTCACTCATGCGGGACACTTAAGCCGGCACTGCCACTTGAACATTCTTTATGTTTTTACTATTACAACTTTTTACAAGCATCTTTCTTTTACATTTAAGTACAAAGAAAACAATAACAACAACAAAAGCAAATGTAGAGTGGATTTAAACACTCATGTTAGTTATATTAAATTGAAATATTCATAATTGAATTCCACACAATGGTATTTTGCATTTGTTTGAGTGCATAGAGGGCGAGGAAGAGGAAGAGAAGGTTCGTTCGTTCGCTACATTAACTGTGTGAAAGTCACTTGAGCGCGAGCGAAGGATAAGTGCCCATTTGCGTTGGCGTGCGCAAATGCTTATATGTATACACACTTACATACATACATACGTGCTTATGCATATGTGTGCATGTGCGTTGTAAAAGTTGTAAACATTAGACGTTAAGTACACTCAGAAAAAAAAAACATCAACACGATTCATGTAAAATTATCACGATCGATCTTTACACATAGAACAGCAACAATTTTTTCAAATTACACGATGTTTGATACATGAATTTGGTTTTGTAACTGTCATTTGAAAATTTGGTAAATTCAACCAAATTTTATTGTTGATACAACATGAAGAAATTTTAAAATATACAAGATGATTCAAATATAAAATTTTATTCCTAAATGTCATTTGGAATTTGGTTTATTTAACATGATGATAATGTCAATATAAACTAAAAAAATGTTAGAAAAATGACGTCCCAATTTTAGTGTTAATACAACATGAAAACAAATGTTAAAACAAAAAGAACCACAATTAACAATAAAAGTTGGTTGATATAACACGAAACAATGTTCAAACATAAACGTCATTTGGAATTTTGGTTTATTCAACACGATGATAGTGTCAATATAATCCAAAAAAGTGTTAAAAAGAACGTCAAAACTATTTTGAAACATACACAATTTTTTCAACGTTTGAAGTTCTGCTGTTCGTGCAAAACACAAACTAATATTATTTTGTTTTAATCAAAAGAAAATTTTGTGCCGTGGCAATGATGGGAGTTTAGCATCATTGGCAGTGTGTGGTTTTTCCATTTATATTTTTATTTCGCAGGTAAGTTAAAAGTGGATTGCATTTTTGTTTCTAAAAGTTTCTAATGTTCAATATTTTCTTTTTCCTCTTCATAGTTTGCAATTTTTACACGAAGAGATGTTTAGCGAATGGAGTCTTTCACGCTGCATGCGGTGCATATACCGTTGCATTAGCGGCCAAACATTACTCGGTGCCAGTGATAGTAAGTACTATCGCCCATATATAAACTATTCGTATGAGAAGGACGCTTTCAATTTGGTCGGTTGTGCGGGTGATGTACTCGAATATGCTTTATTGATCTGATGATTATATATTTTATATTTTTTCTATGTTTTTTTATTTAAAAAAAATAAATTGTAAAATCAACAAGACTTTCTAGTTAATTTAACAATAAATCAATATGGTAAAATCAAAAAGATGATATTGTTAATTCAACAGGAACATTTCGTGTTAATTTAACCAGCTTTTATTGTAACATTAACTAGTTAAAATTGTAAAATCAACAGGCAGACTCAATACTTTTTAGTGTTAATTCTACAGTTGTCATCCTGTTAAACTAACACTTGACAGTAGTGTTAAATTTACACGATTACATGATGACATACATTAAGCATCGTGTTGAAAAAAATTAACCACAAAATTTGTTGATTTTTGGTTGATTTCACACTATTTTTTTTCTGGGTGTAGCAAGTGGCATATATGTAGCATGTGGCGGTATGCTGCATGTGGCATGTGGCAAGTGGCAAGTATGTAATTGGTGACGCCATCTTTTCTGTTAGCTGTTTTCTGTTCTATTTTTAAGCGGCTCGAAAATGCGACTTCGCAGAAAATTGCAGCACTCAACGACAGCTTTTTTCAAAAGTCAATTTTGCATAACGCATTATACAGTTTCCACTACACACACGTACATATGTACATATACATATATGTACATTTCCACACAAAGATGAGTTGGTATCTATGCACCCTGCAGGGAATTTTATATTTAGTTAAACCAATTTCGGTTTCAGATCTAAAGCATAGTACCTACTGAGTTTGAGTTTCACGTGAAACTGCTGTCAAAATCCATACAAAAAAACTGGTTGTGAAACATTTGTGAAATTTCACAGATATTTCACGCCAAAGTTGTACTGAGTTCCTGCCGTGAAAATGTTGCGCAACATGCTAGCAATGTCATGCCAGCAACATTTTTTCACGCCAAATTAAATGTACAATGCCATTTATTTTCGAATGAAAAGTGACATTTGTTGAAATTGAAATTTATATTTTGTATAAAATTTTTTTATTGGTCAAAATTTTAAAGTTGGTTCTGAGGCGATGCTCCAAATTTTTTCTTTTTACATTTGCTTAGTTTTCGTTTTGGCATTTATTCTCATTTGACAAAAAATTTTTCTTGAAACAGTTCACGGCAAAATAAATGCATGTTGCTGGCGAAATTTTTCACGGCGGTGAACTCAGTACTAGGCCTAATATGAAAATCCCAAAAGGAACCTGGTCCACTTTAAATAAGAAAGTAGAGTAAGTGCGGGTAATGTGGTATAGGCGGCTAATGTGGTACACCTGCTTTTCTCGGAAAGTATGAACGTGAAAATAATGGGACCTATCCAAAGAGATCGGCGTTCGCAGAAAAATAGTAAAGCAGGATTTAACTTGTTCTTTGTACGCGATACTGTGAGTCAGTTGTAATAAAACTGCGCGGTATTGCTATTGACTTTTTTTTTTGCTCAGACAAACCGATTTTTTGCAGAAATACCAATAATTTTAAACTACATTTATTACTTGTAAGGTAATAAGTGATTATTGTTTCTGTGAACTGCATATCCAATATTTTGTGCACATTTGTGTATAATTAGTTATTTAAGAATAATGGGATAAAACTCCATGTCGGCTATTGTGGTATAGGTAAATGCGGGTAAAGTGGTATAGTATACTAAATAACTATTTCAATTAAAAACATGCCGAAAAAAGGTGAAATACGAAAATGGAGAGCAGAGGATATGAAAAACCTATACAAACAGTAAGGAGACGGGAAATGGGTATTCTATTGGCTTTCAAAAAGTCTGTGTCCCTCGTACTACGCTGCAGCGTATGACAAGGAGTGAGAAACCAACCGTCAAACTATTCGAAACTAAACTGGGACGACCTCTAATTTTCGAAATACTTGAAAAAAATATAATTTCTAACCAACTCATATTTGGAACGTGGACGGAACCAGAAATCAGTAGTGCCTTCGCAATAACCCCAAATATTCTCTAGAAAAGGAAAAACCAAATTGGAATAATGACTTCAGCTGAACGAGAATCACTTGTAACCATTATGACTTGCACGAGCGCAGGAGGCAGATTCGTTCCTCCGGTTTTATATTTCCGCGTAATAACCACCATCATATTCTCATGAAGAATGCTCTACCTGGCTCGGACTAGACTTGGCATTTGTCAGTTAGTTCAGATTTCCATCTTCACAGAATGGTTAAGCTATTTTTTAAGGGTTACAAAACCATCTGCATGTGTACCTGTGCTGCTTATATTAGACGGACAGTATAGCCATTCTCGCAATACAGAAGCTTTTGATCCGTGGTATACTATACCACATTACCCGACATGGTATACCACATTACCCGCCAATTTTTTCAATAGGTTGTTTATAACTTTTAAGATATTTTCTTAAATATCTCTGAAACTCTCAGCTGTAAGACTACTGCTTTATGCTTCCTTTGTTCGTAAAACTTCAAGTACCTTATTAGTAAATTTTCTTTGAAATTGCATGCAGATTCATGATTTTACAGAGGAAAATAAAATGGGTATTCCACATTACCCGCACTTACTCTATAAATTGTGTAAATATTTCAGGGAATATATGTATGTATCTCTATATGTTGTTAGGAAACATATAGTAAAATTGCTTTAATTGCCTAGAATACTTTAACCCGCTAACACCTCTGCGAAGAGGTCGTTTGACTCCTCTTTTAGAAATTCCGAAAAAAAAAGTATTTGAAAGGTCGATAGAGCATTTAAATGTTCTAGGAAATTATTCGTCTCAAAATTTCACTAGGGGTCACATCAGACAAAATATTCATACAAGGAATCTAAAAGACAATTTAAAATGGCAATAAAAAAAGTGACGTTAACGAGTAACACGGTTTGAGCGTTTTACTATATGGATAGTGGTCTTTCGTTCTGTGTGTGGAATTTTTTATGTTGTTCTTCGATTTTATCTCGAATCAAACTTTCGCACAATTCACCACCTTCGTTATCTTATGTATTTTCCCGTCGTTATGAATTCGAAATTCATACGAGAGAGAGGTTGTCTTAAAACAAATGACTTTCACTTGCTACAATAACGACACATGGTTTTACATTTCTTCGACCCCTTTCTTGCAGTAGTAGATATTGGAATATTCCTAGAGGATACTCACGCCACTAAATGCATTTCATATTCTTAAGCATTTAATTTTTTTCATAGAAATGTCATAGCTGCACTCAACTGCTTTGCACTAAATTAATGTGTACATCTACATACATATGTGTGTATGTACATAAGTTTATGGCTTTTATACTTAGAATATGTACATAGACAACATTTTGAAATGCATTTGAAATAAATGTCGAATGAAAAAGTCGACACTCTGCAAACACAAATGAACAAATTATGCGCTGCAAAGCGTTACTTTTGTGCGAATAAAACTTGAAAATTTCATTCAAAGAAATAAAGAAAAACTGTTTCTATCACCATAAAGAATGAAGCAAAAGATTGTTGGGTGTGTAAAGGGCAGCACAGCATAGAGTGGTACATAAAGAAATGACACAACGAAAAGGCAATTGAATAGCGTAAAATATAGAAAAGAAAATTTTCTCATCGAAAACTAAAACTCAGAAAATTATTATTAACAAGTAAAAGCGCGGCTGTCTTCGGCCGTACCGAAGACTTCATACCTTTCATGAGTGGGGAAATGAAAAGTTACCTATGTATGTACATGGCCGGATTAAGTTTAATTTATAATTTTAATTCTGTGGGTTATCTATGAAAAGATTTATTAGAAAAAATGGTGTCTTGGCTATTTAAATGGAGGAGTTATACACCAAAATGTCCATATCATCTGAACAATCGGTTGTATGGGAGCTATATGTTATAATGGTCCGATCTCGACAATTTTCGGTAACCCCGTTTGGGCCCATATGGGTACAAATACTTAAAAATTTCACGCCGTTAGCTGTTAAAATCGGGAGTTATACACCAAACTGTCCATATCTGAACAATCGGTTGTAGGGGAGCTATATGTTATAATGGTCCGATCTTGACAATTTTCGGTAACCCCGTTTGGGCCCATATGGGTACAAATACTTAAAAATTTCACGCCGTTAGCTGTTAAAATGGAGGAGTTATACACCAAACTGTCCATATCTGAACAATCGGTTGTAGGGGAGCTATATGTTATAATGGTCCGATCTTGACAATTTTCGGTAACCCCGTTTGGGCCCATATGGGTACAAATACTCAAAAATTTCACGCCGTTAGCTGTTAAAATGGAGGAGTTATACACCAAAATGTCCCTACCTGAACAATCGGTTGTAGGGGAGCTATATGTTATAATGGTCCGATCTTGACAATTTTCGGTAACCCCGTTTGGGCCCATATGGGTACAAATACTTAAAAATTTCACGCCGTTAGCTGTTAAAATGGAGGAGTTATACACCAAAATGTCCCTACCTGAACAATCGGTTGTATGGGAGCTATATGTTATAATGGTCCGATCTTGACAATTTTCGGTAACCCCGTTTGGGCCCATATGGGTACAAATACTTAAAAATTTCACGCCGTTAGCTGTTAAAATGGAGGAGTTATACACCAAACTGTCCATATCTGAACAATCGGTTGTATGGGAGCTATATGTTATAATGGTCCGATCTTGACAATTTTCGGTAACCCCGTTTGGGCCCATATGGGTACAAATACTTAAAAATTTCACGCCGTTAGCTGTTAAAATGGAGGAGTTATACACCAAAATGTCCCTACCTGAACAATCGGTTGTAGGGGAGCTATATGTTATAGTGGTCCGATCTTGACAATTTTCGGTAACCCTGTTTGGGCCCATATGGGTACAAATACTTAAAAATTTCACGCCGTTAGCTGTTAAAATGGAGGAGTTATACACCAAACTGTCCATATCTGAACAATCGGTTGTGGGGGAGCTATAGGTTATAGTGGTCCGATCTTAACAATTTTCGGTAATCCCGTTTCGGCCCATATGGGTACAAATACTTCAAAATTTCAGGCCGTTAGCTGTTAAAATGGAGGAGTTATACACCAAAATGTGTATATCTGAATAATCGGATGTTGTGGAACTATATGTTATAGTCGTCCGATCTTGACAATTTTCGGTAACCTTGTTTGGGCCAAAATGGGCACGTCTACTTCAAAGTTTCATGTCCTTAGCTGTTTAAATGGGGAAGTTATGCACAAATTACATCTAAAAATTTCATGTATATCTGAATAATCGGTTGTTTTCTATATGTTATAGTGGTCCGATTCGGCCGGTTCCGACAAATGATCAGCTGCATATAACAACATACCTGTATTTAGAATTTCTCTTTCAGCATGATGTTTTTAGTAAAAATTTGATAAATAATTAGTATTTGTAATCCCTGGTTAAAAACATATCATTTAGAAATATGTTGTTCTAAGAAAAACATATAGTAAAATTGCCGAGCTTTAATTTAATAGAATACTTTAACACCCCGAAGAAGAGGTTGTTTTGATTGTCCGAAAAAATATTATTTTTAAGTTAGATAGAGGTTTAAAAAGTTCTAGAAAATTATTCGCCATAAACTTTTACTAAGGGTGTGTTAGCAAAATTTGTTTTCGTTAACACTGGAGGGGGAGAAAATGTAGGGATATATACTTTAGTATATAATACCTTATGTTTAAAATATTTTATTTGTTTAAATGATTTTGTTTATTTGTAACTTGAAATATCAAAAATTTTCTTTGGGGATTTCATTAGAATTTTATCTATCAAAATATGTACATAAGTTAAATAAATTTTAACAAAATAAATTAATTATTTTATATAAAATAATAACTACTATAAAGGGTACCCTCAGACAATATCTTTGTACAAAGAACCTACAAGACCTACCTATATACAGTTTTATGCCGGCTACGAATATCGAATGTATTTTTCTAAGAAGCTTTTTCATGGCGAAAGTACACACGGAAGGTTTGTCGTCCGTAGGGTGACAATTATTATACATTTTTTTTAACCTAATAATTGCGCTCTTTAAGATATTAATTTGAGGCCATTAAATTTTTTGCCGTGGTGAACTAGGTTTTCGAAAAAAAATAAATTAATTAATTTCAGCTTTCACTGCATAGACGGGAATGTGTTCCATTGAATTTTCTAGTCTTCAAGTTCATCCAAGTTTCTAAATCTCTTCCATAATTTGTTTCTATGTGACAATCATATTACCGAAGAGGCAGAAAAATGCAGATTCTTGACCAAACTAAAGCCACCAAGGCTAGTACGAGTCTTATATACATATTTGGCTACAAATACTGAACTTTCTTCATCTAGCTCTTAAATATTTGTGTTGAAAGCTCTTTAGTATGAGCTGGGTAATAGCCAGAAAGTTCACAAATAAGCTCGTCTGTAACTTGTCTAACCACTAAAACAGTTACATTTTGTTAATCCTTATTTCCGAATGCTCTACATAATAACGGTTTAAAATAAATTAAACTACTTTTCTGCAATATTCCCACTTATTTCCGGTTTATGAGTGCGCCCGTTTGTTGTTTCCTGTACTGTTTCGCGATCAATATTTTGCACTATGTAAGCCTGTATGTATTTTTTGGACTGATATCGCGTTTAAAGTTGCACCCGAACTTTTATAACAAGCAGCAGCAGCATTAAAGTGCATCAATTACACACATACACGTACACAGCATAAACAACGACAACAACAAAAGCATCACTTGAAATATCGAATTCATTCGTAATATCGAATTCGTATATGGTAACGAGCAGCAGCAAAGCATATCTAGAGTCCAGGGGGGTACCAGTGGCGTAGTAAGAGAATTTTTCGTGGGGGGGGTCACAGCCAAAAATTTACCAAAATTAAAAGAAAAATTACCAAAAAACTACAATTTTTTTACAAATAATAAAAATGGAATTTTTTGGGACTATAATTTAACATTTTAGTACACAAATATCGCTTATTATACATATATCAAATCTTAACGCCCTTGGCCACTTAAAATCTGGACTGTCAAACAGTGTATATGTGTGAGTGTCGATGATTGACGCAAATATCTAAAAGTTTTGATTCTCATCAACGCGAGACTTAAAGACTTTCAATAAAAATAGGTAAATATAAAGAATGGTACATCCGATTATTGTACAATTAGCCTTAAAATGTTCACAATCAAATTCTCTATAGGAGAAGCGGGCTAACTTTTTCGCCCCCATACAATATTTCTGATTTTAAGACAGTCAAATCTGAAATTTCTGGAAAAAAATTCGATTTCTTTTTTCAAACTTTTTTCATTATTTTTGCCATTGTAACCAAACTACTTGACCAATTTTTGAGTGTCAAGGCAAAAAATGTTTGTGGAAGCTCTCTCTACCAGCTCTTCATAGAAGTCAAATCGCCATGATGTTTGATGCACTTATGTGATGCAATGTCTTGCATATATGGCTTTTTCCACATTTCTACCAATATCTCAAACACTGAGTCTGCCACAAAAAATCGAGATGATATTCGGAATCAGCGTAAAATTTCGCTTTAGAAAAATATTATTTAATTTTTGGTGGTTAAAGTTGATCAAAATTTGTAGAGTAGCATAATTGTAGCGTTTGTTAAGCCATAGGAAAGTGCAGGATCCGTAGGAATTTTACCACAAAAGAGCGATAATGAGTACAAAGAATGTAAATTGTGGTAAAATTCCTACGGTTCTTGCACTTTCCTACGGCACAACAAATGCTACAATTATAAATAATACTTCGTGAAAAGCGCTAAATTTCGAATTTTCGAATTTGTCCCCAAAACCCCCCGTTACTACGCCACTGGGGGCTACTCTCTATTGCGATGCGAAAGGTAATGCGATGCGTAAGTCAAATGCGATGCGATAAGCAAATGGCACTATGTATTACGTTCGCATTGCTAACAATGTTGCTTACTTTACTTGATGGGTCTTTTCCCTCCGGCGTTGGCATCACTGCCGCAAAATGTCAAAGAATGTAGGAGCAAAACAAAGAAAGAATGATAATAGGGCTGTTTCTCTACCCACTAACTAGTGATAATTATCAACTATTAAGTAGATTTTATAGATAATTCGTGTTTATTTACTTTTTCTTAGTTAAATTTGCTAGTAAAGAACCTAATTATTGGTAGCTAATTTGCTGTGCGTAAAGATTTTATAAAGAAATACATAAATATTGTAATAAAATATTTCATTTTATACAAGGTAGATGATCCTACAAATATTGTCATTGAGCGAAATGAGGCTTCAAGTGCGAATGTCGATCCGAAAGCGGAAATATTTCAAATATAGCGAAAAACATTAGGGAACAAATAAAAAATAATATGGTTAATTCTAGAAACTCAAATTAAATGTATTTCGTAGTTTACATCAAACAAATACACATACATATGTATATACATACATATACATGTACCATAAATTAAAATCAATATAAAACATAAATAAATTAAATAAAATTCACATAAAGTAGGCTTAAATTCACATATTTACGTATATATATGTATACTCATATTAAACAAAGTAATAAATGAATACAAACTTAAATAAATTAAATTAAATTCACAGTTGGGTTTAAATGCACATGCATATATGCATATATTTATATAATTAATATTAAATAAAGCGTATTAACTTTTGAATTCATTTTCATTTTTAATATCACATTTGTTTGGTGTTGGTATAATATATATGCTTTTATATACTAAATAGGTACAGTCTTTCTATATTATATATGTATATACCTACATATATATGCATATATATAATACTTCTATATGAAGGCGGGTCAGAATGGCCCATATAAAAATACATAGCGACAAGTATTACATATATATACATATCTATTGCCTTTTGGTAGAGACCAAATTATTCGTTTTTAGCTCAATATCGAGAACGTTCTTTTGCAACTCCAATTTGTTTAGCTTTAGCTTAATTTTTTGGTGGTCCACTTTTTGCTGATAAAGGAATTTTTCCTCTTCCAGTTTTAATCTACGTTTTTGTATGTTACAAATATTTATCAAGTTGCAATTAATATCATTTAGGACTTTTGTGGAACTCTTGTGAAACTTAATTCGATTTTCAACTTGATGCTCAAGAAGACTTTGCTTTTTGCGCGGAGTATTTGTGGTATTGGAACATGTGGGAAGATCGTTTTCTTCGCTGTTTTCTGAAGCTATCTCTTCACCGTGTTCACTGGGTTCTGACCCTGAATTTCCTGACTCTTCTGAACTCTCCCGTCGCATCGCCGGACTCTCCTGTCGCACCACCGGACTCTCGTGTCGCACCACCGGACTATCCCGTCGCATCGCCTGACTCTCCTGTCGCACCACCGGACCCGCACCAAACCGTACTGCGTTACTAATTCCACTTATACTTTGTTCGACACCCAATAAATTGCTAACCTCCTCTTCCAACTTTGATAGCGGTACAAACACAGACGGACCACCACCAGTTCCGGAAACGCTTTGTTTATTACGACGCATTTTTGCCCTAAGATGCGTTTTGTAGTCACTCCAAACCTAAAATATATTGCATTTAACTATGCACATAAATAGCTACAGTGCTTATGTGGAACTTACTTTTTTCCAACCTGCAACGTCGCGCATTGGTGGACCAGTTGCACTTAGCTGCGAAGACAACTTTTTCCATAGATTTGTTGCTGTATTACGTCCATTTGCTGTCTTTACTACACCTTTTGATAAGTTGGAATGCGCTTTCATGAAATCAACAAGTATTTCAAATTGCCTTTGTTTAGTATGCTTCATTTTGGACATTTCCCTGAAACATTAACAATATTTGTTATTAGGAGTATGTGTAAACATAAACCATAATTACAATATAAAATGTTTGGAAAAACTTGCATTTTTTGGCGGTGCGACTGCTTTTTGTTGTAGCAAGGAAAACTCGTATTTACAAAGCATCTGACATTCGCTTCCGAAATACAGAGTGATCGCAATTCGAAAGGGAAAAATTGAATGCGAAAGGGATAAATTGAATGCGAAAGGGAAAAGGCAAATGCGAAAATGTCAATTTCAGTCGAGTTACAGAGTGTCGTTGAAGCAAATGCGCAAAATTTTTCTTTCGCATCGCAATACAGAGTAGCCCCCCAGTCCTCCTCTAACGCTCCATCAACCCACTTTTTGCTGCGCTGATATTTGTTGTTAATATATGTACATATGTAGGTGTGTACCAAAATGCCAGTGACCATGTACATACCCAGCAAAAATCTGGTCATCGCTATTACCTGTCAGGCATGATAGAAGGCCTTGCCATGGAACATCTGGCGAGTTCATCACTTCTTTCACGCATTGCCAATAATGCAGAGTGGAATGAGCTTCCATTACCTATTCCATGTAATGCAAAGTAGAATGGAGCGCGAAAAATGAATTGGAATAAATACCCCTGGAAATTTCGATCATGCCTTACATTTATCGCCTTCTTTCTATGCTTACCTGTAAGGTTTTCTTTATTTGATTCACTAGAATGCTTGCGGTATTGCGTGATTTATTCGTTCGGCGGTAATGCATAGGGGAAGTCCTTCCCTCCAATGACAAGCCCATGCTAATGTCAGGCATTATGTCAACGAATGTGGAAGCGATTGCCAGGGTTTTCTGGATTACCCTCTTAATTCCACGGTCATCGAGTTTTTTGGTGGGTATCTACATATGTACATTTTGTTTGTATTATTTACTTTTAAAAGAGCGGACATACATACATACATATGTATATTTGCCAAGTACTCGTATATAATGTTGTTATTGCTATAGCAGTCCAAAATAGTATTGGGGCATACATACACACGTTTGCATTGCAGAAAGTTCGATACTCATACCGCTCGAGTACTCCACAATTCTTCTTCTTGATTGGCGCTTAACCGTCTAGACGATTCTGGCCGAGTCCAACAGAGCGCGCCAATTGCTTCTGTTTCGTGCAGCATGGCGCCACTTGGGAACACCTAGGGAGGCAGCATCGCTGTCCACCTGATTTTCCCAACGCAGAGGAGGTCTCCCTTTTCTTTTGCGTTCAGCGGGTTTCGATAGAAATGCTTTCTTGGCCGGAGCGCCTTCGTCCATTCTCACGACATGACCTGCCCAACGCAGCCGCTGGATCTTTATTCGCTGAACAATGTCGATGTCTGTGTAAAGCTCGTACAGCTCATCGTTAAATCTCCGTCGATACTCACCCACGCCAACGCGCAAAGGTCCATAAATCTTACGAAGAACTTTTCTCTCGAATACTCCAAGTGCCATCTCATCTGATTTTGAAATTGTCCATGCTTCTGCGCCGTACATGAGGACTGGAATGATGAGCGTCCTGTAGAGTGTGATTTTTGTTTGTCGAGAGAGGACTTTACTTTTCAGTTGCCTACTTAGTCCGAAGTAGCATTTATTGGCAAGCGTGATTCTTCGTTGGATCTCCGTGCTGACATCATTCTTGGTGTTAATGCTGGTTCCCAGATAGACGAAGTCCTTAACAGTTTCGAATTTGTAGCTATCAACATTGGCGTGGCTGCCAAGGCGTGCTGTTTCTTTGTGTGATGACAGGAGGTACTTCGTCTTGTCCTCGTTGACCGCCAAACCCATTTTCTTAGCCTCTTTATCCAGCTTGGAGAAGGCAGAACATACGGCGCGCGTGTTAGTGCCAATGATGTCGATGTCATCGGCGTACGCCAGCAGTTGCACACTCTTGTGATATAAGATGCTTCCTGTATGGTTAAGTTCTGCAGTTCGTATTATCTTTTCCAGTATCAAATTGAAGAAGTCGCACGAAAGAGAGTCACCTTGTCTGAAACCTCGTTTGGTCTCGAACGGCTCGGATAGGTCCTTCCCAATTCTGACGGAGCTGGTGGTGTTAGTCAACGTCATTTGGCATAGCCGTATAAGTTTAGCAGGGAAACCAAATTCAGACATTGCGGCATACAGGCAATTCCTATTCGTGCTATCAAAAGCGGCTTTAAAATCGACAAAGAGATGGTGTGTGTCGGATCCTTTTTCATGGGTTTTTTCCAGTATTTGTCGTATTGTGTACTCCACAATTGGTCCAATTAAAATTTCAATGTCATAGGATTGGACCATATATCTACTCCACACATGTACATATACACCATGCCCATATAAAGTATATGATTTTTAATGTAGTAACTGCATGGTCCAGTCCTCTGGCATCGCCATTTAATTACATCACCCTTTTTATGTGCAATGTCGCCCATTGTGTAGTATCCAAAGTTTTTTTTGCAGTGTAGTTGAACACACATACATGCATTTTCATAAAAATGTGCTTAATAAACTACAAATTGATTGCTGCTCTCCCTCAGTATCGCCCTCCTTCTCAGCTTTCTCTGCTCTCATTTCTCTACATCCCTGCTTTGTATGTAATTTCATACTGCAACAAGCAACTTTAAATTAAATTCTGAAAAAAAAAACAGTAAAACAGTATTTATGTAGTTCTGGGAAAAATAAAACCATAATTTAATTTCTTTCCCAGAACATAAGCAAATTCTGCAAGTGGTGCTGTTGCAAGTATTTAGATAATTTCGCAAAGTGGTTAGCAAGAGTAATAAGTTTCAGGAAGAATCTTTGCAATTTTTTAGCGGAAACTGGTGAGGTTTGAATTAGTAACTAACATCTGACTTTCTACCATCTATTCTATTTAGAGCTTTAAACTTTAAATTGCAGTTCCAATAACTCTATATATAACTCTGCATATAATAATAATGTTATCCCAGAGGCTATCAGCAACGCCTTAAACCACTTAGGGGTTGACGTCTCTCTGATTGGGTTGATTGATCAACTTTTGAGGGGAAGGATTGTATTTTCAACAATGGGTGAGGTCAAAACTACACGCTATGTCACAAGAGGCACGCCCCAGGGTGGTGTCATCTCCCCACTGTTATGGAACCTTACTGTCAACTCACTTCTAAGAGAGACAGTGTGGGGCGGCGGGAAGGTCGTGGCATATGCGGATGACCTTGCTATATCATACAGAGGGAAGTTTCCACAGACATTATGTGATCTGATGCAGGAAGCACTACGAGAGGTCTCATCGTGGTCCTCTCGCTGTGGGCTCAGTGTCAATTCAAATAAGGTGGAACTTATCCTCTTCACCAGGCGGTATAAAATACTACCATTAAATCTACCAGAGCTAAATGGCGTTCGCCTGAGCCTAGCTGACAAGGCTAAGTTCCTAGGGGTAGTTCTGGACAAAAAGCTGAACTGGAAGGACAACATTATTCAGCGACAAAGCAAAGCATACTTTGCCTTATATACATCCAAAAGAGCCATAGGCAAAAAGTGGGGACTTAGTCCCAGCATCTGCAGATGGATTTACACTGCGATCGTTCGACCTATTCTGTTATATGGAGTCGTAGTATGGTGGCCTGCGTTGAGTAAGGCGTCCAACCTTAAGGTTCTGAGCCGGGTCCACAGTTCTAGCATGATCAGCATAAGTGGCGCACTCAGGACGACGCCTAGCGAAGCTCTTCAGGCCATTCTAGATATCCTGCCACTAGATTTAGCAGGTTTTCAGATGGGGGCTACATCAGCCCTACGTCTAAGAGAGTCATCCGGCTGGCACACAAAAGCCACAGGACACTCTAGCATTCTCAGCGATTTTAGTTTTCTACCCGGTGTTACGGACCGCTGTACTACTACTATGGTTGCAGACAGCAACTTCGAAACAATGATCCCGAATAGGGATGATTGTGGAGAGCCAAAGCGGGTTTACCCAACCCCAGGTAGCGTTTCTATCTATACCGATGGCTCGAAACTGGACAACAAAGTTGGCGGCGGAGTCTTTTCACAGGACTTGAATATACAGCTAGCCTTTAGGCTGCCCGACCACTGCAGCGTTTACCAGGCTGAAGTGTCAGATATAAGGGAGGCTGTTAACCACATGAGGCCTGAACCTATCCACAAGGATTTATTCATCTTCAGCGACAGCCAAGCAGCAATTAAGACTCTTGGCTCCTACTCGTTCAATTCTGAACTAACACTAGACTGTCGCCGATCTCTACAGGAGATGGCCAAACAGACCCGTCTGCACCTCGTGTGGGTCCCGGGACATAGGGATATCGATGGCAATTGTAGGGCAGATGAACTTGCGAGGCAAGGCACTACCGAGCAGGTTCTTCTTGACAAAGAACGCGTAGGTATGCCGTTTGCCACATGTAAGATAATGCTTAAACAGCACATCTATGAACTGGCAAGCGATAGATGGCAACAGAACCCAGTTTGTCGAACGTCAAGACAAACCTGGCCAAAATGGGATCACAAGCGATCTCGTCAAATATGCACTCTAAGGAGAGAGAAGATCTCGAACCTTGTGGGGGTGCTTACAGGTCATTGCCTCATCGGGAAACACGCAGAGAGGCTGGGTGCACCCTACCGCAGATGCTGCAGAAGCTGCAAAAACGACGAGGAAGAGGAGACAATCGAACACCTCATTTGCCACTGCCCGGCTCTTAACGGCGTCAGGCGACGCTGTTTTGGGACACCTTTCCTGGATAGCCTATGCAAAGTCGCGGATATCGACATAAAGGACCTGGTGAAATTCATCAGGTTTTCAAACTGGTTCAAAAAGGAGGAGTAATCTGTTTTCTTCTTGTGGTATCACAAAGGGCCTCTGTACTGGCCTAAGTGTGCCCCTAAGGCAGCCACTTCAACCTAACCTAACCTTCCAAACATTTACTCATTTTTTCTCAGTTTTTTCGTGAGTCACACCGGGGATTTGAAGCCAGTTCCGCTCCATAGACTCAAGGTTTTTCTAGCCTCAGCTCCGCCTTCATGGTTTAGGTCAAATGGATGTATCAGCAGCTGTTATTCTGGCTGGGTCGTCTGTTTTTTATTTCCTTCTATTCCTCAGTGCCCTGCAGTTATATATTTCCTGCTTCTAGGCTGCCTATGGTTTCTGGTTAAACTGGGACAATGGAAGATTTAAGAGATAAATCTTTACTCTCACTTATTTAATATAGTAATGTTCTCTACCAAGAAGTGTCTTTGATGATCTAGTTTTACACACTAAACAATGGTGAATACCTCCCCCTAAAAAGTTTTCGACCCATTTTTGATGAATATAAGGCTATACGGCCTAATGTGCATACGGCCTATTGTGCCTGTTCAGTAACATTTTCAAGATCCTCAAACAACTTCTTAGCACAAATTTTTTACAAACTCCCAAATTTTTTTATCCTACTAGAAATACGCCCCTAAAAACATTCAAATTATTATAGTATTTTTATTCCGCATACATAAATTCCTTTACCAACCGTATTCGCATTTCGTATGTGTGTATGTATTTTGGCGTAATCCTCTTTAAAATTACGAGAAGTACTTTTAAAGAGGCGCAGGTCGCACAGCAAGTTTTACTTTACATAATTTATACACATGCCTATGCATGTATGTATGCATGTAAGTACATTTTATTCATAATAAAGTAACTTTAAGTCGCGCGGCTTTAGTCGTCGGTAGTACCACAAGTGGCTGCACAATTTTTTTTTGCTTTGGTGGCAAAGTAGGTTAGTGGGCGCGCGCGCGCTATATATGAGAGGCCATCCGAGCTGAGTTCGGGTGAGGAGTTGAATTAAATAAGGAGCAATAGGTAGTACTAAGTACTCAAAATTGCGGGTCGCAGTGAAGAGAAGCCCTAAAGTTAGTTATGCAATAAAAAAAGCCTACATTCCTGTGTTTAATGTTATGTTCAGATACAACCTTAATTGAACATTAAGAGCCTTCATTCAATTTTCAATCCCAATGATTCTCAATTTACCATACAAAAATTGACCAAGTTAATGCTTCATTAGAAATTAATGAGTTGTTAATGAAGAACAATTCTGCATGCAACCCTGTTAAAAGGCTTGTTTCATAAGTAAAATGAAATGTCATGAAAAGAGAAATGTGATTAGCGTCAGTGTCCACTAAACAGGTTGGTTCGTCAGATCAGCTGCATTCTTGTTCTTCTTCATCACCTATCAAATTTGTTTTTATTTCTGCTTATTTTATACATGCATTCGTGTTTACGATTGGTAAAAATTGTGAGATGAATGTCAAATTATTTCGTCCTCCTTGCAATTTTGACATTTAGGTCACGAGAGTTTGATATTCAGCTCACGGCGTGTATGTGTGTATGTATCTTGAGCCGACCTGTTAAATGGGCCAAGTAAATTAAATATGTCTGAACACCAAATCTAAAGATGTTCAATCAACCCCAATTGACTTAATTAATTTTTATGTCTGAACATGATGTAAGTTCGTATATACATACATACATATTTACATATTTGTGATAGCATTTGAGTGTTTGTTTTTATACTCAGGGTATTATAGATAGTTTTAATCACATAGCGGTGGATTGTAGCAGAATGAAATAATCGAGATAGATATAGACATATATATCAAAATGATCAGGGTGAAAAGAGAAATCTATTAAGCCATGTCCGTCCGTCCGTCTGTCCGTCTGTCTGTAAACACGCAAAAATTGAAAAATCTGGTAAAATTTGGAATGCAAGTTGGTATCCAGACTGGGACGGTTGGTATTAAAAATAGGCGAAATCGCACCATGAAAATGGGTGTGGCTACGTCCACTTTATGCGGCACTTGTTTCATATAAAATACACGGTGCTTCCATCAAACGCAAACAAACTATGAAAACATACATAATGTTCGATTCCACTCGAACTTAGGCTTCTTTACTGCTTCGATGGTTTTTGACGTGACTGGGTGGTTTGTTGCTGTGCTTCCCGGCTTTAGCCAAGCCCAATTAGGACACCAGGCGCCATTTTGATGCACGTACTCATGGTCCAAATAGTCCCTGCCGTCACGGTTCACCATCAGTGCGAACCCGTTTTTGGTTCCCTCGGTAAACCTTCTGAGATCGGTTGTTGTTATTGTGGTTAATCATCTTTTACGAACCATTTAGTTGCTTCGACGAAGCTGTTAAGGTCGGCTGGGGAGCAAGCGAATAAGTCCTTTAGGCTTTGGAATCCAAAGCTTCCAAGGGATTTATATCTGATATTAGACAGTGCAGGACATTCGCACAAGAAGTGTGTGATCGACTCCTCACTGCCATCTTGGTTGCAACTTCTGCATCTAGCGTTGAAAGGGATTGCCATTCGTTCGACTTGTTTACCGAATGGCCAGGGTCCCGTGATAGTGGCTGTAATTCTGAAGATTCCTTTTCTTGATCTACTAAGAAGTTCCCTAGTTCTTGTTATGTTATAACCTGACCAAGTCTGTTTCGTGATCTTGCATGTTGCTGTAGATTTCCATCGAAGTGTGGCCAGTTCCTTAGGGCACAGCCAGACGACGCAAGAAAGTATTTTCAGAAAGAGAAAAATTCAAATTTTTGTATTTGTTGCTTTTAAAAAAACAAATACAAAAATTTGAATTTTTCACTTTCTGAAAGTAATTTCTTGCGTCGTCTGGCTGTGCCCTTATGTTTGTTATGAATGTCTCTTTTAATGGCTGATAGGAAGCGTCTTCCGCCGCTATTGCTTGAACATCATTTTTGCAGCTTCGGACTGTTTTGGATGTTGTTATGGGAGAGTTGAGCGCCATAAGCGCCGCTTGACTGTCTGTATATATGTATACCTCGCGTCCCCTGACTGTGCTTTCCAGCAAGAACTCGCAGGCCCGCACTATGCCTTGCAACTCCGCTTGGAATATGCTGGCTGAGTTTGGCAGACGGAAAGAGAGTGAGATATTTTGTTGCTCAGAGAAAACTCCTGACTCCACACCTGTGTCCATTTTGGACCCGTCTGTGTAGATCAAGATTGTTTCCTTCTTCCGCACGATATCCCTCCTCCATTCCCTTCTTGAGGGGAACCTCACCTTAAAGTTCCTGCTAAAGTCCAGTGTGGGTGGGAGGTAGTCTGATATTTTCTGTAATCCGGGAAGCATGTTTAGGATATTACCGTAACCATATTGCCTGTCAGTCTAGCAGCCCGACTCAACGAATCGTATTGCCAAACTCGTTGCAGTTTCACGAATGTGAAGGTCAATTGGTAATTGACGCAGGATTATATTTAGTGCGTCAGTTGGACACGACTTCAATGCTCCTGTCACTCCAGCACATGCCGTCGACTTGACTACTTCTTTTGAGCGACCTGAACGTTGGCATCACTTGTGCTATGACCACAACATAATTCAGTAAATCACCTTTTAAACCTTGGAAATGATGGAGTATTTATCAAGCCCTTCCTTGAGTTCCTCCATGGATTTTTTGCGATAAAAAGAGCGCTTAATCAGCACCCGAAATTAATTTTTTAAATTTTTATTAAAATACACGAGGCACACTACATTGCGTAGGTTGCTCAAATTTTCACAGTATCAGAGATGGTAATTGAAGTGAGCAGTGTTGAATTTAAAATTACTGATGGTCAAGTTTAAAAGATCACGGACTTATCAAGCCACCCTCTTATGTACGTATAAAATTTGTTGCATATTTCACGGCGTGATTTGTGATTATTTTATGCTGTGGTATTTTAGTTTCCCGGTACGAAGAATTTGTGTGAGAACAACCTTATTGAAATTTTCTGGCGTAATTTTCTAGAACACTTTAAACTCTAACGACCTTTAAGATGCTCTCTTTTTCGGAATTAAGAAAATTAGATAAAACGGCCTCTTTTTGGAGGTGTTAGAGGGTTAAAGTATTCTACGAAATTAAAGTTCGTGCAATTTGACTACATATGTGACAACAATATTCAATTTCGGTCCCAGAGTAATAAGCCAATTAAATATGATTTCAGTTAGGACTTTCCTGTGTGAAATAAGATGGTCAAATACATGCACATGAGCACTATATTCCTTTGTTAGTCTTAATATTTGTATATACCCTGCAAAAATTCCGAGTACTCCATTCGCTAATCCATGGAGTGCTCGCTATGGACCAACAGATTACTCCATAACATGCCACATTTCATACAAAAAATATGGTCCATTTAACATTGCATGTCATTGCAATGGAGTATATACTCCAGTCCCGCATAACAATCAAATTAATCCATGGAGTACCTACATTGGATTAATTGATGGAGTACCTAACAGTTAGCCGAACATAACAACAAAAACCGCATGTTTATCGCGACGACGACGAATGAGGTGTATACATTCAAACATATGTATGTATGTAGTTATGTATGTATAAACATATCGTCGTCGTCGCCATAAACATTTGGTTTTTGTTATGTTCGGCTAACTACGAACCGATGCAGATACACGAATCGGTCGTTTGGGCTATGTTAGTGGTCACTTTGAAAGTACTCCAACCTACCACAAATGGAGCATATAATCCAATGATTTTTACAGGGTACGTCAGTGTGCTTGCATACACTTCAGAAAAATACCAGCTGTTTGTATATACATACATATGAATGTTGCAACGCAATCAGATCGGCCCTGTATTATGTATACATACACATGTGCGTACGTTTGTATACACATATAACTGGGATGAACAGGCGCTCAACCACTGAAATACGGCGCAGTGTTGCTGTTTTTAGGTCAATATAAATGTGAATGATTTGCAATAGCAGTACCACAAACCAAAACAATGACACCAACACCAATTTAGAAAAGGCAACTCTTCCTTCTAATAAATATATACATGCATACATATATACATATGTGTATCAGTGGTGCCAGATTGAGGGAAATTTCCCTTTTTGAGGCATATTTCACTGCAAAATTTTTAAAGAGGGAAAAAAGGGACATTTTTTTCTCGTCCATATAAAAAAAGGGATTTTTTGGTTGCAGAACTGTTTACATACCTACATATGTATAATTTATAGTATAAATTAAAATAAGCACATCTCACACTGAAAAACTCCCATTCAGTGTATGAATACAGACGCTTTCGCGTTATGCAATGCAAAAAGGAGTCGGTTACATACACACATGCGTACAAATAAACATACAGCGAACTACACTGCGTATACGTAACTTGTTTACATAAATACATACATGCAGGTGAAACTAATAAAAGCGTGTTAATAATCGCCACTCTTAGGTAATTTATTTTTCATTGTGCACATTCGTACTGTATTTTTAATAATCGAAAGAATTTTGGAGAATTGGGAGCCACTTAAAAGCTATTTTCGCCTGGCCTCATTTAAAGATAAGCGTAAAAAAGCAGAAACGATTTATGAAGAATTGGAAAGAATTCAAAACAAGGCTTATTTAAGATTTTTGAAGTACGTTCTTAACTTTTTCAATGAATTTAACGCAATCCAAAGCCGAAATGTACTTATACACCGACTAGGGCAAGGAGATAAGACACTTGTGTTGAAAATCGCAAGAAATTTCTTAAAACCCGACTTTTTTACAATTCCGTCGGAATTGCAGCTAAAAGTTGTGGAACTTCCAACTCCATATATACTTGATGTGTATAACGTTTACGTTGGTTATGAATGCGAAGATATTTTGTCAAATTTAAATTTGGAGGAAATGATTGTATTCAAAAAAAAGTGATTGCGCTTTTATGAAGCTTCTATTTTTCAGATAATATCACGTTTTCCATTTGACGGTGTTTTCGAAAAATTGCAGTTTTTAGATCCCGATAGGGTCAGAATTTTTCAAATCAGCACAAAAAATTTTTTTTCTTAGATTTTTATGATTCGCGTCTTAATTGATAGCTCTCCGTGTCAAGAATTAGTCCCCGAAATATTTTTGCAAAATTAACATTTTTGCAATAGTTATTCGCCAAAAAAGTTTTACATCAACTTTTTTAAAAAAATTTATTGTTAATCGACGGTACAATTAAATTTAACGCGAACTACGCCACATGTTAGGTAATTATGTATATTTTAATATAGTTTTTGAAATAAATTAAAAAAAAATTTTTTCTGTATCCTTTTTAAGGATAATTGTTGTTATCAATGTTCTCCGCCTAGGAAAAATTCGAAAAAAATATTGTAGATGTAATGATGTATCGTAAGCTGAATTCCGAAGAAAAAAAGATGGGGACTCTTACCGTTTAAATGCAAAATGTGATTGAGCGATTCCCCACTTCAGCTTAGTAACATTACACTGCTCTAAAATTATTAATTTGAAATAATTCCAAAAACTTCAGGTATAGGGGAGTTGGTCCGGTCTTCCTGATCTCAAAAATTGTTTTCTTTATATTTTGTATGGTTAGTTTTCGAGATAACGGTAAATTTTTGCAGTTTTGGGTATCACTACATTCAAAACTATTTTTCGCTAAGGTTGCAAGTGCGATAACCGCAAGCAGTACCTCGTTCGAAAGGAAATTAAAATACGCTTTCAATGACATACAACTTGTAGCGGTTGAACAAAACCTCGCTGAGCGATAGATAGCCAAAAATTTGTTTATTTCTTGAGATTTTTTTTAATTGTTTTACTAATTTTTGTTCCGAGTCCCAAGATATAGGTCAAATCGTGGACCCGGATGACACCGGAATTTTTTTTGAGCAATATTGATATATAAAGAAAGGCTTTGAGCAGGGATTTTACATGGAGCTATACTCATTATGATTCCTAGGTCGGGTCCCCAGATATGGGTCAAAATGTGGACCCGGATGACCGCGGAACGTTTCTGACCATAGTTGGAACCCGATCGTACCACTCGTTCATACCAAGCGTTGCCAAAACTTTGGAATGTAGAGACGTTTCAGAATCTACTGTGTATACTGTGCATAATCCTTTTTATAAAAACGATAAATATTTGAATAAAAAAATGAGTCGCAAAAACCAACAAAATTCTGACTTTGACGAGCAAGGGTTTGTTCAATCACTGTAAGTTGCATGTCGTTAGAAGCGTATTTTAATTATGTTTCTAACAAGGTACTGCTTGCGGTTATCGCACTTGCAACCTTAGCGTAAAATAGTTTTGAATGTAGTGATACCCAAAAACTGCAAAAATTTACCGTTATCTCGAAAACTAACCATACAAAATATAAAGAAAACCATTTTTGAGATCAGGAAGACCGGACCAACTCCCCTATACCTGAAGTTTTTGGAATTATTTCAAATTAATAATTTTAGAGTAGTGTAATGTTACTAAGCTTAAGAGGGGAATCGCTCAATCACATTTTGCATTTAAACGGTGAGAGTCCCCATCTTTTTTTCTTCGGAATTCAGCTTACGATACATCATTACATCTACAATATTTTTTTCGATTTTTTCCTAGGCGGAGAACATTGATAACAACAATTATCCTTAAAAAGGATACAGAAAAAATTTTTTTTTAATTTATTTCAAAAACTATATTAAAATATACATAATTACCTAACATGTGGCGTAGTTCGCGTTAAATTTAATTGTACCGTCGATTAACAATAAATTTTTTTAAAAAAGTTGATGTAAAACTTTTTTGGCGAATAACTATTGCAAAAATGTTAATTTTGCAAAAATATTTCGGGGACTAATTCTTGACACGGAGAGCTATCGATTAAGACGCGAATCATAAAAATCTAAGAAAAAAAAATTTTTTGTGCTGATTTGAAAAATTCTGACCCGATATTGTTTTTGATTTCTCCAAAAACAATCGTATCACACTTCTTGCTCTATCTAAAAATTAAATCTTAATCCAGATCCCACAGAATCCGAATACAAAAGTATTTGTATAGTTTTAACCAGGGACTTGTAACGCGTTTCGGTTTCGGTTTCTGTTACACAGCTAAGTAACGAAACAGAAACAGAAACAAAACTCCTTTGTAACAAAAGTCGTAACAAAACTCCGAAACGTTTCCAGCAGAAACAAAACCTGTAACGAAACTAAATTAATTTTGTTCCTTGTAACAAAATCCGTAACGAAACTAAATTAATTTTGTTTCTCAATATCAGAAACAAAATTAATTTTGTTCCTTGCAACAAAAACAAAGCCAGAAACAAAATTAATTTTGTTCCTTGCAACAAAAACAAAACCAGAAACAAAAATAATTTTGTTTCTCAGTAGAAAAACTATATTTGCAGAACATTAGGATGGACTTGTTATTTTTAGGTATATAATATACATACATATATATGTATGTCTGTGGCAACCAACTAAAGTATGGAATAAGACACTTCTCTTTTTTAAATATTATCGTAAGGGACATTTATTCAAATACGCTCATAAAACATTGAGAGCGAAATTATCGTAAGGGACAAAATTATGATTTTTTCGCAAACTGCAAATTTTTTCAAGAAAAAGGATATCAGGTTCAATATATTAATTAACCATCTAAACGCGTGTTCAATTTCATTTAAAGATACCAGTAAAAAACAGTGAAAAAAACAAAAAAAAAATTCTCTCCTGTAAAATTTGCTTTTGTCCCTTACGATAAAGTCGCACAAAGGGGTCGATATGAAGAAAAATATAACTGGGTGACTATTAGGGTTGTCTTTTTTAATTTTTTTATATGATATATAAAAACGCTTCATATGCATAGAACAACGTATTGTGAAAAGTATACATTAATTGTTATCAAGAAATATTTAATTTTCTAATAATAGCTCATTCAGACTACTTTGTAGTGCAATTTCTTCATCATCATGATTTTTATAAGACGTCGAAGCAGTACAGGATGCTTTGGCGGGTGTAATATCGTTTCGTATGGATAATGGGATATCCGAATTGCGTTTTTTTTGTGTATTTGCTTAATTAATCAAGCTTTATTACATTTCTGTCAATTTATCATTTCTCGCAGCCAATTATAGTCCGAAACAAGTTTCTAATAGGTATTAGTCAATAAAGCAAATTATAAGGGTTTTTTTTAATTTCAACTTAGTAAATTTTCTATTATTTTCCTAACTCCAGTTGAGTTAAAAAAAAAAGGAAACGTGAGTAAGGAGTACTCATGAACATTGATGTGTAATCAGTTTCGAAATAGGACTTTTATTCCCTTTCCCTTATTCAGTTTTTCACTGGTTTTCTATCGATTAAAATGCGAGTATCGTTTTTATAATTTTTTGTTACCATTGTCACTGCTACATTTTGGTGTTTTTGTTTGTTTTGTTTGTTTCAGTGTTTGGTTTTTGATTTTTAATTTTTGATTTTTGATTTTTGATTTTGATTTGTTTTGTTTTGCTCAGAAACATACAAGGTCATTCGGATCCACGTTTGACCCATATCTCGTTTGACCATATCTCCGTGTAGAAGTCCTACTCAAAACCTTTCATTTGATCCCAACATTGCTCAGAAATATTCAGGGATCATCTGGATCCTCATTTTAACCCATATGTGGAGACCCGGTCTAGAATAGAGCTCTATACGAAACCCCGCTCAACACCTTTTATTTGATACCAATATTGTAGAAGGCCAGCTCAAAACCTTTCATTAGATACCAATATTACTCAGAAACACACAAGATCATCCGGGTCCTCGTGTTGACCCATATCTCGCTTCCCGACCTAGGAATCATAAAGAATAGGGCTCCCTGTAGAAGCCCTGCCCAAAACTTTTCATTAGATACGCGTAAACGTATTGTTTCTGAGAAACAAAATTAATTTAGTTTCGTTACGGATTTTGTTACAAGGAACAAAATTAATTTAGTTTCGTTACAGGTTTTGTTTCTGCTGGAACGTTTCGGAGTTTTGTTACGACTTTTGTTACAAAGGAGTTTTGTTTCTGTTTCTGTTTCTGTTACAAGGAACAAAATTAATTTAGTTTCGTTACAGGTTTTGTTACTTATTGAAACGTTACAATCTTTTGGTTTTGAATTTAGTTTCTATCCTTTAATGTTTCTTGGAACAGAAACGCCAGAAACGAGAGTTTCGTTTCGTTACGAATTTTGTTACAAGTCCCTGGTTTTAACTGAAACACAAAAAGACGATTTAAAAAAATTACCTATTGGCGTAATGTGGAGGAAAATAATAAACTTTAAAAACTATAATGACAATTTTTTGTTTCATAATCGTAAGCAAGTGGTTGAAATTGTACTCACGTTACCCCATTTAAACGCTGAATCAGAAAGAATATTTTCAATTGTAACGGATGTTAAATGTAAAAAGCGAAACAAACTATCTAGTGATATGTTAAATGGTATAAGTATAGTAAGAGTTCCCTTTCAATCCAAAAATATCAATTGCTTCAACTTTAAAATCAACAAAAATCATGTCCACTTGCACAATGCAAATAATTTGTACAACTGATACTTTTAACTATTAAAAAGCTGTATTTGCCTGTTATATATTCTTGTATTACTGAAATAAATGCTTTAAATTCGGTGGGAATTTTGTGGGATTTTTTTTATTTAAAATGTGGGAAATTAGGGATTTTTTTCCAATTTCTGTGGGAATTTTAGCGGAGATTATCTGGCATCACTGATGTGTATGATTATGTACACAATTTTAACAACAATAATAACAACAGCTGTGCCACGCTATGTAGGTCACAAGTGCTTACAACGCTCACGCATACAAACATGTATATGTATGTATATACTCGTAGATGCACAGCAGGGTTGCGTGATTTCGAATCAATTTTGATTTCAAATCAACTTTCAAATAAAGAATCAACTCGATTCGTGATTCAAAATACTTTAAAATAAAAGATAATTTTTATTTGTGATTCATTTCACAAAAGAATCAAAACTATTTTCGACTCTTGATTCAAAATATATGTATTTATATTTGATTCCAATCAAATTTTTGACGACCACGCCTACTTTTATATATGGGTATTATAAAGGCGCCTAATATAAATATTTTAAGCGATATCTTTGTCAAATATAAAGATAATTCATTAAAACTTTGTGGAATGAGTCGCACAATAGACCGGAAGCAAAAAACAGAAAAATTTTGGGAAGAATGGCGTGGCATCGCCTCTTTTTAGACAAAGAAATCTACGAGATTTCGGAGCCTATTACTTGAGATATTATGGCGAAGATTTGTGTATAAACTTTTATCACTTGTTGTAATAGACGTGCACAAATTTCGGGAAATTGGTTTATGAACACGCCCACTTTTTAACAAAGATTTTTCTGGAACAACCTTTGGGAATTTGTAACAGGACATCTTTGTAACTAGAAGTCATAAAGGGATACAATTTTGTACTAACAATAATATTTATATACTTATTTCGGTAATTGATATAAATTTTGAAAATGAGCGAGCCTATGCCCACTTTATGCGGCGCTCGCTTTATGTAAAATACACCGTGTTTCGATCAAACGCAAACAAACAATGAAAGCATACAGCTGAGTATCTAAAGTTCGATTCCAGTCGAACCTAGGCTTACTTACTTGTTTTTGATTTGAAAATATTTTGAATCATTACCCTCCAGTAAATATGGGGACAGGTGTCACCAAGGCATTATGCATTCCAGAACGACAATTGCACTAGTTGAAATGTCGACAAATTTAGAAGAAAAAAATTTTTATAGACATTGGCTCGTTGGGAGTTCTTCATATTAGATACGGATACAAAATCTTCCTACACCTGAGAAAGATTCATTTCTTGGTCCAGGATAAGGACAGAGGAAAGGCGAATAAAAATCCCCAATTAATCCAGATTCAGGAACCATGGGATATGTCGTGAACGCGTCTGTGGTCTGGAGGGATTTCTTGAGTCAACATCACGTACTTTATAGGGACAGAAATTCCGCGGGCTTCTATCATTGTTCAGCGATCAGTAGAATGCATGATGTTTAGAGATTTTGTTTACAGGAAATGAAAAATATGCGTTTGTGTATCCAAATATGTTTAGTTAGAGATAATTCACTCATTTTCACTAAAAATTAATGTTATATGTATATTCTTTAGTATTTATAAAAATTAAAAATGAATAAGCTAATACAAGAATTATACATATACATATACCTTCATTTTTATTAGAAAACAGCTCAATATGGTATAGAGAATCTATGGTCCCATTGCCTCCGTATGGCCCCAAAAGAGGTACTTTGTCAATACTTCGTCAATACCTCTGTGGAAATGCAATGAAAACTACATGTTAAATGTCCTGGTGACTAAGTATGTATATAGCGAATCAATACCATTAGACCTTTAGTGCAGGGAAATCAAAGGGTATTTTTGATTCTGTTATGAAACGAATCACAAATAAAAATTATATTTTATTTGAAAATATTTTAAATCAAGAATCAGAAAATATGCAGTTTTGATTCGTGATTCAGTCAAATCAAAATCACGCAACCCTGATGCACAGTTAGGAGTGCACTTTCATAGATATGTATGTGCATATGTATACATAAATAAGGACAGTGCAAATATTATACGAGCCACTCACATTGAGAATCATCGCCGTATTTCATCGTCCTTATTGTCAACTTCGTCATCATCAAACACACACATTCATTTACATACGTACGTATGTATGTATGTATGTACTCTGGTTACTTTCGCTAGCTACCATCGGCGCTGTAGTGCGTTATCCTGGAAAATTGCATAACAGTCACGTTCACATTCAAGCTTGTGCATGTACAAGCACTTGCCCATACCCTGCACGAATATTAATGATGCACTATGAAGCAAACGATTAACACTTGTCGTCCGATTTTCGAAATACTGTTAATTTTTGGTGGAAAATATATGTACATTTAATAACTTAGCCTGAACTCTATTAAAATGTATTGACTTAACAAACTTTAATTTAACAAAACTTAACTTGACTTGACAAAAAAAGCTAAATATATGTAAATTAGTATATTTGACTTTCGAAATTACACTGGAATCGGTCTCTTCTCTAAATTTGATCGATTATAATCGAAAACATGTTTACCCATCGCTGATATTTCACATTAGCTGTGTTTTATTTTAGCGAATATACATCTGCGCTAAACTAAAAACACGGCTATTAAATTTGTTCTCGATGGTTTCTGAGACATATTCTCATCGTATATTGCATTAGCGATTCTTTAATTATAAAAAATTTAATTTGGTGGGAGTATTTTATTAATGATATTTTCATTTAAGTTGACCATGTAAAAATTTTTATTTGGCGCAAGAACAGCGTAACTGAAACACAACTAAATGAAATTACTCAAAAATGTGTGTGAATATGCGTGATTTCGGAAAGTAATTTCGGCTAATAAACTTAATTTCAAATGCAATCTGCAGAGGCTATTACTTTCATATGTATTTTAAAAAATTTCCAGCAAAAACGTTGCTAAGCTGTCAAAACGGAATACGCTGGCAGTGCTTCTTGCTGTTATGCGCTCGTTCGCTCTGCTCGAAACGTTTTAATACTTAATTTTCGTTTATGCGCTCATACATATCTCAAATAGAGAGAGAGGGGAATTGAGTTCTATGAGCAAACATGGGCAAAGAGGGAACGATGTGCGGTATGCCTCTTGTCAAAGAAAAGATTGCCGCTTAGAAAAAATACTTAGGTACATATGTACTCACTTTTTTTTATATGAGTCGATACACATCAAAGTCGCCTAAATCCACGAACCGAATTTTTTCAGATTTTTCATGTAATGCACTTAGACTGAACGCTTTAATAATTTAGGCAAGTCAGTACGCCTAATAAACGTCAATGAGCGTAGTAAAACGCATTTAAATGCATTTGTTTTCCATACAGGTCTATGGAAAAAATAAAAAGAAACTCACTTTTCTCGAAATAGTTTTTGATGAACTTAGACGACTTTGATATGTACCGACTCATATGTATACATATTAGACATATACGCCGACAGTGATTCCGGCGGCGGCGGCGCCATTCCAAAATAATTTCGGCGACGCCGGCGTGCCTTTTCGCGCCGGCGCGCCTTCCCCAAATCTACAAATCACAATCCTCATTCAAATTAATTTTATTTAGTTACCTTAATTGCGCTGGCTGAATGGAATAAATAATCTAATTTCCACCTTAAATTGTTGAAACTTTTTTATTTACAGCAAGAAACAATTGTTACATAAACTAAAATTTAAAATAACGAAAATAAATATTAAAGAATATACACAAATCCATATGTAAGGGTAAATTTAAATTCATTTGCTTATTTTGTATGATAATAAACATGCATACATATATGTATTTACATACATATTTATATATATATAAGGCACTTTAAAATAAATATATGTATATACAGTGTTGGAAAAAATAATAGGGACAAAATTTTGCAATTCTCCATTTATTTCAAGACCAAATAATAATTACCATATATTGATGCTTACACGGAGAGGACATGCTTCAATGACTCTGGGGTGGTTTTTGTATAATAATTTAATTTTTATAAATAAAAATAATGAAATGTACAATTTAAGTTGGAAATAATAATAGGGACAAACTTTAAATTCGATAGTTTTTTCAAATAAACTACAATATTACTGCTGCAGCTGGATTTATTTTTTATAACTTCCTTACTTCTTCGTGGCATAGGGTTGACCAAATCAGCGCAATTTGCAACTGGTATTAAGTACCCAGATTCTTTAATTTTTTTCCATAACTCTTGCTTATTTTTCCATTTTTGATCCCCCATCGTCTTCTTTAATATTCGCTATAGGGCTGAGGTTCGACAACTGTGACGGTTACTCCAAAACAGCAACTTTCTTACGTTCAAACCATGAGTTTTCGATTCTGGAGGCATGTTTGGGATCATTTGCATGCATAAATCGCCATCTAATGATATCAAGGAGGGTTTAAATTATTCAATTTTGAGTAGAACAATTAGCAACAGACCTGAAGAAGTAGGAATAAATGGAAGAGGTCCCAGAAAAGTTCCGTATCTGAGAAAAAATTATGTAACATGTTTTTGTTAATAACTTTTAACGGGAAAAAAATAAAACATTTCCGCTTTCAGGTTCGTGTTCCTGAGGTCAAAACACGTCGATTGGTTCCTTTTTTTTTTTTTTTTTTAATTTTGAAGAATTTTAGCAGTTAGCAAAACTAGGAAAATATGTACACATCTCGCTCCATACGGGTATGGCGCGCCAGCGCACGCCGCCGCGCCGATACGCCGATTTCACGGATTATGGCGGCGGCGGCCGATTATGAAGGTAATCGGCGCGGCGGCGGCGGCGTCAATCGGCGGCGTATATGTTTAATACATATACATATGTATGTATATGTATATAAATATATAAATATATGAATAATAGCGATTTGAGAGAGTAGTCCTTACAGCCTGTTGACATCAACATAAAATAATAAGCCTTATTATAAGTTTTTGTTCAAGTATTATTTCTTTAAGACTTTGAACCTTCTGGAATAAACCTTAAATAAGGTGTAGATTTTTTGGAGGGCTTAGGGGTTAATTTATTTATTTTTAAAAAAATGTGTTGCATACTTTCAGGACGCAAATACTTTAAACTCCATGAAAGATAGTCAATTGCTTCGCCAATCCCCCCTTTTAAGTAAACAACATGCAGCACTATATTAAACATTGTAAAACACACACACACCGCAGCAAATATTGAGGACAGTCACGCAAAGCGATAGACTTACTCTGAACTGGTACTAATGGGATGCGCTGTGGGGCAGTTGGATCGCACATGGTGTTTACTTATGCTATTTAATTTTGTTGTTTGCTCACTAAATGCGGCTGTGAAGATATCGGGAATTATCAGCCTATTTATTAATCGTTCAAGCTATTTAGTACATGTGTTTTAGCAACTGCAACAAGTAAGATTGCGGCTGTATTCGGCCGTACCGAAGACTTTTACACCTTTTATGAATGGATACCTAAATATACTATTTTGCGTTCACACAGACAGAGATGGCTTAGGGTCGGCTTTCCATTAAGGAATCACGCCCCGAGAAAAATCAGTTGCTCAGGAGTGTAGAGGGGCTCTCACAGATCTCAAAATTGAAATCCAAACTTGCCGGAGGTTTATAGTTTACGAGATATTTGTTTTTAAATTTGGATGGGTCCATAAATATTGACCCAGGAAGATAAATCTGCCAGCTGAGGACTATTTTTATAAAGCGCGGCCGAAGGCCACCAACGCAAAAACGGTGTTCTAAACACATTTACGTGTGCATATTTGTGCGTTCTTAAATGTGATTCTCCTCGGTAATAGGGGGATATTATCTATGTACCCAACCAACTTTAACAACAAATATCTGTTCTGACATATGTGAGAGTTCTTGTACCCCCCCTGAAAAAGTTATTTTTTTCGGAGCGTGCTTCCTTAATGGAAATTTTTCCCCATGGCTTAAACGACTCAGCTCACGATTCTGATCATATCGGTTTATATATTGATGGGTCTGTCACGCCTCCTTCTGGTACTATCAAGATTTGAGTTTCGGCACAAAGTTGTAATACCAAATAATTTTCATGAAAGGTATAAAAACAGTTGAAAGTATTGCGCTTGGATAGTTCGAGAACTAGTAGCATCGATAACAAGTTCTGCGCTAGCATTGAACTAGTAGCGCAATTTTATGCAGGGTTTGTATGTAATTATGTACACAACCATTCTTGGTTTGGCATACTTTTACCACTCTGGCGTTTCCATGTGTGTGACTATGGCCAACTTCGCATTTTATTATCTTCCTTTCGGCCCTACCTCTCTTTATTGCTCTCCCAACCCGTTCGTTCCCTTCTTGCTGCCTCATCGTCAAGCAATATTCAACTAAGTTTCAATTTCAAACACTTCCCCACTGCCACCGCCTGCCTTAATTTTCCGCGTTGTGCTATTTCCTGCTTGTCCTTCTCTTTCTCATCCTCGTCCTCATGCCCGTCCCCATTGTGCTGCATAACATAAAATATTATACATTTCAAGTATTAGACGTTACGCAATAAATTGACTCACTTGCATTTATGAGCATTTCATTGGAATTAGTCGTATTGTTGGTTTCCCGCTTGGCCAACTTGTCGAGATCGGCCGGCAAACTATGTTAGTGTGTTATGGCTCTGGCATTCGGATGGCTGTCTGCCTGGTTGACTGTTAGCCAGAATGAATTCCGTATATAACGGGCAGTGTAAAGGCGGAGCTTCATGCACTACGTGATTCCATATGTGGTCAGCCCTTCGGTCGGTCTTTCGGGCGGTGTGTCGTTTTGTCGCTCGGCTTGCCGCTTGTCGCTTGGTTTGTTGGTGTGTCGTCGGTCTTGGCTTTCGTTTGGTTAGCTGGTCCGAACTTATGGTCTGCACGTACATACTTATGAGCGAGTATATATATATTGTATATGTGAATGCAAGCAAACTTCATGTTGCATTTTCCTATACTGTGCTCTGCGCTCGCTGCATTCTAGTGCTGTTTTCCGTTTAAATTGTTGGCGCTAAAAGCTGCACTCTCTCTACCTTGCAGCAGCCCCTCGGCCTTGTTGCCACATTCCCAGTCTTTTTCTTAATTAATATGCCAATAGAAAGTAATTATTTTTTTCCACAACTATTTTCATTCTCATGCTTACTTACTTACTGGTTTTTCTACTCTGAATACATGGTATGTATGTATGTACGTTAAGGTGGAGTGAAAACATATGGAGATTTTTTGTTGTTCTTTTTTTTAACGTACCAGCCTTTGCACGAGTTAATGAACCCCACAAAATTTTATGGCGATAGGATGACGTTTTGAACTGCCCCCAGCCCCGCAAAATTGAGAGCAATAAGCACGATCTGGTACAAATATGAAATTTTCAAAATTATAAAATCAAAAAACGAAGTATGAGGATTGATACAAATGGCTAAGCTGAGTATAAAAGTGAATTTAAAGTTATTAAAGGTCAAAGTTTATATTATGCATTTTTTAAATTGCAATTACTTAAAAACTACTGAACCGATTTCGAATGTTTTTAAACCGTTCAATAGGTATTCTGATCCCCTTTAATTTGATATACATTTTATATATAAAAAGTAAGGGGGTAAAAGGGGGGTTGACGCCCGCAGGGGGGGTGTTATGGAATCCACATTAAATGTATATCAAATTAAAGTTAATCAAAATACCTATCGAATGGCATACAAATATTTGAAATCGGTTCAGTAGTTTTGAAGTAATTGCAATTTAAATAAAAATGTATATTATAAACTTTGACATTTAATAACTTTTGTTGTTGTTGTTTCCAAAAAATATAAATTCACTATAATACTAAGCTTAGCCATCTTTATCAATCCTCATACTTCGTTTTTTGATTTTATAATTTTAGAAATTTTACATTTGTACCAGATCGTGCTATTTTTTTCAACTTTGTGGGGCTGGGGGCACCTCTAAACATGCGAGTAGGTCAATAAAATTTTACAGGCTTATTCTAGGCAGAGCTGGGCGATAAGGATTACATGTGCAATCGATTACACATAGGATTACGATTACATTAATCGTAATTTCAAGTTTTTTACGATTACGATTACAGTAATCGTAATTTTTGTAAAGACGATTACGATTACAGTAATTGTAATTTCAAGTTTTTTACGATTACGATTACAGTAATCCTTATTTTTGTAACGACGATTACGATTACAGTAATTGTAATTTCAAGTTTTTGACGATTACGATTACAGTAATCCTTATTTTCTGTAATCTTAAATTACAAAATTTAAGAATTACATGTAAAAAATTATTAAAATTGCTTTTTGATACTAAACGGTGTAGGGAGGAAAATATGCTTGGCTCTGAAAGAAGTGCTAAAACCTACAAATAATTATGTAAAGCTTGCAATTTCACACATATTATATACATTTTGAAATATTTACGGTTGAGATAGCAGCTTTTAGTGGGCTGGAGACAATGGCCTCATGCATAAAAATCGAGCTGTAGCTCACACTCATTTTCTTCGTAAAATGTGGATTTTGCATGTATAAAAAATATGTATTACAATTGCTAAATTTTACTAAACAAATTCCTTAGGTTTATCTCATAACAAAATTAAAAAGTAATAAAACTCCACTGCAAATTTTGAAGATGTAAATGACCATAACTATGAAAAGCCAATATTAGATGAAGATTTTTTTGACTTCGGCGGTAAATACCTAACTACATATCTATATAACAACTTAATATACATATATTTTATTTAAAACTCAATATACCTTTAGAAAACACTGATTTACCTGAAGTGCTTCCTGGTAGTGGCTCAAACATTATAGGAGAAGAATTTTTTAAATATTTGAACAATGCTGATAGTAGCCATGGCTGTTTTAAAAGATATCCTCTGATAAAGAAAGCATCTTTAAGATTCAGCACCCCGCTTACATCGTCAGCACCTGTGGAAAGGCTATTTTCATTGGCGGGCATTATAAACAGTCCTCGATGCCATGCACTTTACGATGTTTCTTTTGAAAAATTAGTTCTGCTTAAGGCTAATATTGGATATTATTGAAAGTAAATTATCCAAACTGCAGTCTTAATTTTGTATCTTTATTATTTCCGCTAATTTTCTCTCTTCTTAATACACATCCCAGTTTTAATTGTTTACTTAATGTGTGAGAAATAAACACATATCGCACGTTTTATGCAATAGGGATTTAACTCAAAAAAATTTTTTTTTGGGAAAACGCAAATAAAGTTTTATAATTTCAAATAGTTTCCTTCTACGGCTAACTACAAAATCACTTTTATTTCCACCATTTTTATCTTTTTGAGTATTTTATAAGACTAGACTCAAAGGCACTACCCAGTTATTGAACTATATGGCAAAATCCCAGAAATCGAAAATTTCGAGTTAAATCCCTATTGCATAAAACGGGCGATATGTATGTATGTATGTAAAAATTATTAATATTTCTTGGAAAACGATGTTGGGTAAGTATATCACTGTTTTTTACACATTGTAATCCCAGAAAACGAGAACAGTAATCGTAATTTCAAGTTTCTTACGATTACGATTACAGTAATTCTTATTTTTTTAACGACGATTACGATTACAGTAATCGTAATTTCAAGTTTCTTACGATTACGATTACAGTAATCGTAATTTTTGTAACGACGATTACGATTACAGTAATTGTAATTTCAAGTTTTTTACGATTACGATTACAGTAATCGTAATTTGTGTAACGACGATTACGATTACAGTAATCGTAATTTCAAAATTTCTAAGATTACGATTAATGTAATCGTAATCATCTTGTAATCGTAATCCTTATCGCTCAGCTCTGTTTCTAGGCTACAAAGGTGCCGTTCTGGCTTTGGAACAAACTGAATTTCCAAAAAAAAAATTTTCACTCCACCTTAATGTACGTATATTAGCGCGCGTTGAGTTAGGCGTTAGGGTTTAATAAAAAGCGAACTTTTTTTCTTTTGGCTTTTCTTTAAGCACATAAATATGAATTCTCCGGGGAAGCCGTGTTACTCGTACAAGGGCAAAATAAATTAGTTGTAATAATTTAAGCGTTGTTTCATTCCGTTTTCTTGCTTCTTCATCACATCTGAGTACTAATTAACAAATGATGCAGAGTTTCCTTCACACTAAGGATTTTAGTAGGTATATTTAATTTTACTTTGCATTGAAGTAAGAGGCAGTTACTTGAAAAAATTTAAAACGACTTGGCAGCAATACTTTAAGATTGTGATGAAATTCAACTTAGAATACTTAATTAGCTGAACTAAGTAGATTGTGGAAAGGGAGCCCCAGACAATTTGCATCTTCTGAGGGACTCCTTCATAAAGACATAGCCATTAAGTGAATGGGCCTCAAAGGTTCCTCCAGTGATGACATGGGCTCTTCGTGGCAGTTCCTTCTACTCAATTGCTATATGTGTATGTTGGTAGCAATGCAAAGGTGGGAAAAAATGTAAACACAGTTAGCAGTCGATCGGTTGCTTAATGCATATATTTTCCGAGCCTATTTTTGATGTTAATAAGATGGCTGCTGACTTATTGGTGTTATTGTATTAGCAGTACTAAGCCCCGCCTAGGCTAAATACATTTGTGACAAACTATCGTCAATCTAATCTAACAGGAGACCCATAAATGGGACAGCTTCTTTGGCGTTTGTCCACAGGGACATTGGTGTGAGATGAGTTGGTTTTGTTGGGCATGTGAAGAGGGGCTGGTTGTCGTCTGGTGACTCTACACATGCTGGGCATACGATTGATATGTTGGAATCAATTCGGGACGTGTAAGAGTTTCTGTAAGAGTTCAGTCTACTGCAGTATCCAGAGCGGAGTGCAACTTGTGTTTCACGCGGTAGTTCTTTTTCTCCTTCTGCTGCTGGTGGTGTTTTCTTATCAATAGTTATGCCGGACGGCCGGACACGTAACTGTCAACCATGTCTTTATGGATGTTGTTGAGGGCTTGCCTGTAGGTGGTCGGGTTGAGCGGCTGATTTATATATTTTAGATAAAGGAGATGACTCCGCGCATGGTGAGGAGGTGTTTCGGGCTAGATCAGATGAATGTGCCTGACTGGGTGGCCTCTGCGATAGCATCCCAGTAAGAATTGCTTATCACTCAGATAATGATATGGATAGGGTTAGGGATGTGGTTAGGGATACTTTAGTTCGCAAATAAACAAAATGTGCTTCTAGATATGAGCAATACGCCCTACACGAAAATGGGACTAACTATTTTTGTTCTTATCTCTATAATGTACATAAATGTATAAATTTTTATACCTTTCATGAGAATGAAATGGTATTATAACTTAGTGCCAAAAAATTTTTGTCGAAAGTACCAGAAAAAAGCGTTGGGGACCCACCAAAATATATACCGATATGATCAGAATCACGAGCTTAGTCGATTAAGCCATGTCCGTCTGTCCGTCGGTCCGTCTGTCCGTCTGTCCGTCCGTCCGTCTCTGTGAACGCAAACTAGTCCCCCAGTTTTTGAGATATCTGAATGAAATTCGGAATACGGTATGTTGTTATATGCAGCTGATCATTTGTCGGAACTGGCCGAATCGGACCACTATAACATATAGAAAACAACCGATTATTCAGATATACATGAAATTTTTGGATGTAATTTGTGCATAACTTCCCCATTTAAACAGCTAAGGACATGAAACTTTGAAGTAGACGTGCCCATTTCGACCCAAACAAGGTTACCGAAAATTGTCAAGATCGGACCACTATACCATATAGTTCCACAACATCCGATTATTCAGATATACACATTTTGGTGTATAACTCCTCCATTTTAACAGCTAACGGCCTGAAATTTTGAAGTATTTGTACCCATATGGACCCAAACAGGATTGCAGAAAATTGTTAAGATCGGACCACTATAACCTATAGCTCCCCTACAACGGATTGTTCAGATATACACATTTTGGTGTATAACTCCTCCAGTTTAACAGCTAACGTCGTGAAATTTTGAAGTATTTGTACCCATATGGGCTCCAACAGGGTTACCGAAAATTGTCAAGATCGGACCACTATAACATATAGCTCCCCTACAACCGATTGTTCAGATATGGACACTTTGGTGTATACCTCCTCCATTTTAACAGCTAACGGCGTGAAATTTTGCAGTATTTGTACCCATATGGGCCCAAACGGGGTTACCGAAAATTGTCAAGATCGGACCATTATAACATATAGCTCCCATACAACCGATTGTTCAGATATGGACATTTTGGTGTATAACTCCTCCATTTAAATAGCCAAGACACCATTTTTTCTAATAAATCTTTCCATAAATAACCCACAGAATTAAAATTATAAATTAAACTTAATCCGGCTATGTACATATATACGTAACTTTTCATTTCCCCACTCGTGAAAGGTATGAAGTCTTCGGTACGGCCGAAGACAGCCGCGCTTTTACTTGTTTATATTGCAAATCGCCTACTTTTTCACTGCCCGTTTACTAACTCTGAAACAAATTATAAGTAGCCATCATTTTTAGTATAAACATTTTCTTATGCTCATATAATCTAAGTGCATACGGATATTGTAACAAACACACAACGACTTAACTGCCGTAATAAAGCAAAAATATATATATAATCGTATGTATTTAAATATGTACATATATAAAAAGCTCCTTAAACTACCCCACTAAAAGCATGTTTATGTACGCGGCGAGCTTATGCTAAATTTTTCCAATAAATGAAAATCTCATTTTTACGACACAAACAGCTAAAGATTACATATTATATACATAAGTAGATATGTGTGTGTGTATGTACACAATTTCCTGTCCAATCTCAAGCAAACTAAGCTAAGCTAATGCCTTTTTTAATAAAAGTGTTGTAGCAAGTTATAAAAACTGATTGTAACAAAGTCCTTTGTCGATTTGATGTGCGAACAAGTTTATGTACATATGTATGTATGTATGCAAGTATATTTACAATGTAAATATGTACTGGTACATATGTACGTATGTATGTATATTCCGTGACCATCTCTCTTTCTACCAGCATCTCATATAACATACTCGTATTTGTAGCATATGTTAAGGCGTATTACGTACACATTTTTAATGCAGTCAAGCGTTAGCGCTGTAATAACTATTTAAGTGTACTAGTGCATGAAAATAAGCAAGCAAGTAAGTAAGCAAGTGAGCTTTTATTACAAAAAGAATACACGGCCATAAATACATGTGTAACAAACACACACACACACGCGCGTACGTCTCAATATTTCTTAAAAGGCATTTGAAGCAGCGCCAGTGAAGTGATTGTCTGGCACGTATCGCAGCAACAGGACATACACAAGGACGCACGGACACACAAAGTGGATGAAAGTGAATTGTAGAAGAAGATCTTTGAAGTGTTTCGTTCTTTTTTCTTTGGTTTTCACTTTACAAGAGACAAGTGGCAAAAAAAAAAACAAAAAATGCTGCTCAGCTGAATAACCCGAAACGCCTTGAAATGAAATTATCCTGAAAAGACGACATGATTAAGCTTGAGTGAGCGCTGAATGTGATTTGATCAAAGCAAAATAAGAAGAGTTGGCTTTTGTCCTCAACTACTATAAAAACAGACAGACACAAGCAAACAACCACAGACACAGATATTTAACCGATATGTACTTACCCTGCAGGGAACTCAATAACTACTCTGAAAAAAATACCCGTAGTTAAACCAACAACTTTCGGCTGTTGAATCTCCATCTTTGATTCCACAGCAAAAGTATTTGTTTTTACAGCAAAGTTTTTGATCCAACAATTTATTCAAAAACGGGCGTTGTTGATTCAAAAACTTGCTTGCCTTTAAACAATTTTTTGTGAGAAAATACATTTTTGTGAGAAAACCAACAAAAAAATAATGATGGAGAGAAGGTGAAGAGAAAAAACAAAAAAAAAAAGTTTATTTTTAGCAAAAATTTTCTCCCCGTTGTTGATTTAAAGGCAAAAGTATTTGACCCAACAGTTTCCGTTGTAAACAAATTTTTTTTTTTAATTTTGTTTTTACAATGATTCAAATAATTCATGGATTCCTTTTTAGGAAATGGAAGTATAAATAGGTTACTACAATTCAATATAATGTTGAATGTTTCACTATGTGATGATTGGATAGAATTTCCGGTTGATGTCATGGTTCGAATCCGGAAGAGAATATAAAATAAAGAAGAAAAATCAGAATAAGAAATAAAGATAGCAACCAGTGAATGATAAGATGGAGAGAAGAATAGGAGAAAAAGCGGAGGCTACATATTTGCAGTTGGGACCCGGGCGGAGAGAAGAAGAAGAGCAAAATGCAAACAAAAATTTATTTTTAGGTGAATTTTTTCCAACAATCTCCGTTATTGACTTAAATCAACAACGCTCGCACCTTTGAAACAACAACGGAGCGTTGTTGGGCACATTTCAACTGCGGAAAGTAGTTGATTTAACAGCGAAAGTCTTTAGATTTACAACGTTTTTTTTTTCAGAGTAGTGAGCAAAATTTCTAGTTCCGAACTAGCGAAAAGGTGTCAAAAAGGAACTAGATAAATTGTAGTTCGACCCTCACCAATTCAGGAGGAGTGAATTGAGTGACCATTATAAGACACACTTTGATTTGTATGCAATTTCGAAGTGACGAAAATTCTATGAAAATTTTTCGTTCGTTCTATTGCCGTCGGCTTTGTATATTTCTGCAATTCTCAGATGTTTAGTGAAGCATTTTATATAAAGAGTTTTCTATTTGCCTCTTGTATGAAATGAAATGCTCCCCTAATTATGCTTTTCCGATCCCTCAGGCTAATTTTTAATTTTTTTTTTTTATTTTATTACGTTTTAAATATCATTGTAAATTTTTAATAAATAAATAAATAGAAAAATATTGGTTAAAAAAAATTAAAAAAAAAAATTATCATCCACCTTTACACCGACAGGATTCGAACCCGCGCCCCTCAGATTGAAAGGCACATGCGTTAGCCAGTCGGCCATCGCGCCACTTGCATGAAGTATGTCAAAGGCTGCACTTAAGCGGCAGATGTAAAACTGTAGAATTTGTAGGTACTCGTAGTTAGTTCAGAACTATCGAAATTGTGCCAATAAACGAACTAGTGTAAACTGTAGAATTTAGTACTAGTTCGGAACTATCGAAAATGTAGTGCAGAGCGTGACAATTGACACCACCTAGGACATCGCCGTGTTAAATTCACCAGTTGATAACATGCAAAAGAGATTTAGCTCGCACTAGTAGTGTCGAAAAATGCACTAGAAGCGACCTATTTCGGAACTAGAGATTTTCCCTACAGGGTATGTATGTAGATATGTATGTATAACAATAGTCTTTACTAGGACTCAAGGACGCACAAAACGACAAAGACATGAACTGGCGTTGCTTATAAAGGAAAGTAAATGTTAGCAGGGAACGAAAACGGGAAGCAATTTCACAACAACAATAACAACAATTGCCATAAACATGGTTTTGAAGAAAACCTTTGGGGCGAAAATTGCTATGTGAAGCATCGCCGCGCCACACAGTGCTTCGATCGTGGAGCTTTTGGTATCAAATGAAAGCTAGATTTCCAACTAAGAAGAATTATTAAACTATTTTGTAATAAAATATACCCTCGGCCCTACGATAAGTAGGTATGCTTATATTAGCTTCATATGAAAATGTAAGCTCATTTTGTATGGAAAATAACAAATATTAATTGAAAAAAAGTTGTAAAAGATTAACGAGATTTCTGTAGGAACAAAAGTTACACTTTTTAAGACTAAAATTGAATAAGTTAAAAAACTGCATAATCAGAGAATTTATAGAAATTTCAGATGAAATACAGTGATGCCTTATTTTTTTCAAAAATAGGCAAAAACAATAGCCATCGGAAAATAGTTTTCAAAAATGAACGCTATTTTCAGGAACGATAAAAGTTGCACTTTGTTAAATTAGAATTTAATAGGCTACAACACTGCGTACTCAGAAAGTTTGCAAAATTTATAAATAAAATATGGGCATGTTTTCCTTTACCATACAAAAAAGTGAAAAAAATGTTTTTTTACAGAACTGGTAAACGGTACGGAAAACCCGAATTTATTTTTTAATTCAGCGCACATAGGTAGATTTTACGAATTTATGCGGCCAAAATTGAAAATTTTAAAATTGGTGCAAATACAAAATTCAAAATCGCTCTACATTTATAATAGACCGGGCTATAATAAACCGGTCCTCTCGGCTTTTATAGACAACCGGGGTGCCCCTGCCGCTAGTCGAAAATTATCATTCTCCCACTTTTTCGATTTTTTATTTTTTACGTATTTTAAGTAACCCATTTTTAAACGTCAATATTTTTAGTTTTGAGACAGTTATCAAAGTAAACAACACGGATTCGAGTACTTCAGGTAAATATCATTGTTTATTGAAGAAATCGTCAACCTAGCATAATAAAAGACCCACCATTTTGAAGCTTTTAAGCACATCGCGTTTTCTTGAAAAAATATTGTTCATTTTTTAATTCAAAAGCATTTTAGTTATATTATCGCCTTCGATCGCCTCAAAATTTTTATGCATTTTAATAGTGGGTAGTCTTTTCCTATGGTTCTGATGAAAATCAGCTACGTCTGTCCGCGTCTGGGGTAAAAAAAGATACATTGAAAAAATGTCCAAACAAATTTTTTTTTTTTTAATTTTCATCGAAGATTCTCCTGGTTCATTTGGAAAAAAAAAAAATAGTTACCGTCAATTTCTCTACGGAAAAATGCAAAGCCAGAAATTACCAACAATGGATGAAAAATTGGCCTATTTGGAAAATTACCTGCTTTCGTATTTTTAGTATTTCCAATTTTTCAAAGTCAAGGAAATACTTATCATAAAAAGGGGCTAAGAATCCTAAAGCTACATTTTTTAGAAGAGTTTCGAGTATGCAATTTTGCAGCTGATTCAATTTAAATATAATAATATACAACATTCAACTTTTTGAAAATTTTCATTGGCTTTTCGGAAATGTTAATTGAAACGGTCTCACGTACATATAAGGCAAACACCCTACAGAAAAAATTCTAAAATCGCCGGAATTTTTCACAGCATTGAGAATTTCACTTTTTACACTAAAATTGCACCGCTGTGGTGCAGTGGGTAGAGTGCTCGCCTGCTGTGCCAGAGGTCTCGGGTTCAAACCACGGTCCGAGCAAAACACCAAAACAATTTTTCTAATTAGTAAAAATCCAATTATTGGGTTTTTAAGAGCAGCGGTCACCTCTCGCACACCTCGAATTGGGAGAGAAGCTCGGCCATAAAACTCGTCAGAGTTATAATAGCGCCATTGTATTATGTATTACATAACAGTACACTTAGAAATCTCCTCAAAATCTTCTATAAATTGTGGCCTTGCTTTGAAGTTTTTAATCCACTTTCAGAAATTTCTAAGATTTTTCGGATTTTTTCCATAAGCTCAGAAATCCTGCTTAAAACGGTTTTTATTGGGAAATTGTCTATATTTTTAAACTAAAATAAGAAAGTGAAATTTTCGACAGAACTCTTCGAAATAAATTTAAAAACTCTGGCGTATGATTTTTTTTTTGAGTCACTGTATATATTTTTCAATAAAATCGACTTTTAACACAAATTATTAAAATTTTGCATTAAACAAGCAATTTGGAATAGATGTAGACAATAAAATATGTTTGGCCGCATAAAACTTGAAAATCTGCCTATGTGCAGCGTGATGTAATCCTTTACGGAGTCAAGTTTCACGAATTTCTGACCAGTCCTTCTATTTGTATCCATTGTTCGTATGGGATCGAAGCATTGTGTGCCGTAAACAATTTCCTATTTGGATAGTTCTGGAATAGTTCAAAAATCAATAGTTCTGAGTTAGTTCAAAAGGAAGCACTTCGGGACTAGTGCAAAAAAGGTCGGTCTTTGGCCACGCTTTACAAAAATAATCTTCAGCCGGCAGAACTCCTAACATACTGAAAATAAATGCGGAATTATATTATAAATTACCAAGTTTTTGAGACTTAACCATACAAAAGGTGGAATTACCTCCATTTACCTAGAAATGCGAATTAATATTACTTTGGTTATATATACGTCCTTTTAAACAAGTTCCATGTGGTCATACCCAGCAAAAGACAGAAAAAGGGGGCATTATTGTAAAGTGCGACATTTGTTGATACATATGTACATAACTCTGTAATGCGTGTACCTATCACAGTTATGGAACAAACAAAAAAAAAATAAAAATTAGAATAATGTTTATTCTTTACCAAAAAAATTTTCTCACTTAATGGTTATTCTAGACAAATTTTGTTTTTTTGTTTTTATAATGCTTATTTGTAACCAATATTTGTATTCTTCAAGTTAAATGCGACCATTACGTCATTTCTTTTATAACCGTTACGTCCCTGGCTACTAGATTCCGCAATATGCGCTTGATTGTCTATTTTTGCGAAGAAATTTGAAAAAATAGTCCGCCGCTGTAGGAACAAAACGGGTCAAATCGGTCTACATACATGATCCCCAGAGGCAGCCATTTTCAACCTAACCAAAACTCCTTACCTTTCTAGTGTACATGTTCTAGAAGCCAATTAGGGTTTTTTTTTGTAATATCATATTATCTGTCATATGTTCGAGCTAAAGGTGCATCCCTACTCTGAAAAAAAAAACGTTGTAAATATAAAAACTTTCGCTGTTAAATCAACTACTTTCCGCAGTTGAAATGTGCCCAACAACGCCCGTTCAATCCCCGGGGCATCCACTTCCGAAAAGAGTGCTGATGATCGAAAATGGTTTTTCGTGAAATAGCTATACACTCAACCTTCGCTGTAAATAGTTGTTGAATTTTTTCCACTTACCCCAACAATAAAATGATTTATTTATTAAAAAGTGAGTAATGAACGCGTCCCTTTGGCTAAAAAGAAAAGCTGCTTCTTAAAATTTGCTATGACTGTGCAATGGGGTGCTCTCGATGTGTAGCATATTTTGGTCTAGGATATTTGCAATCCGTGCTATCTTGCTATCTTGCTAGGGATAGCGAATACCCCTAATAAGACGTATCTAGACAACAGCTAACGTACAGAGTAGTACCATTTTAGCCGTTTAATTAGTTGAATTAGTGATAGAGTGAGCGCAGAAATTTCATTTGAAGGCGGTTTTACACATGAATTGTTATAAAACATTAATCAGATTTTCGACTGAACTTTTAAAGCTTTAACTACTAGCCAAATTATTCATATAGATCAGAGGTGGGATGGAGTTTTAAGTGAGATTATATTAGTGAGTGCACAGCGATTGCCTTAAATTGGAAAAAAGTGTGTGTAATGAATTAATTGACTCGTATAAATCAAAATACCTAGAAAGAACGCGCAAGACATGAAACATGAAATTTATCGTACAAAAAAATGTGTAAAAATTTAGTTAATAATAATAATATATCTATGTACATTATTTTTTTTTACTCAATAATGCATGTTTTTTTCGTTAAACCACCATTTTATTTTATTACGAAATTTTTTTCAGTGTGCCATTAGTAAGCTGGTTTGCAATAAAAAAAATTGTAAGCAAGTAAAATTAATGGCACACACGCCTTGTATCTAAAAAAAATTCCACCAGCCAATCACACTTTTTTATTACTATTACTATTACTTTATTTATTTATTATTTTTTTTTTTTTCTCAAAAAGGAATCCACTTTAGCATCCAATGAGTAGTTAAAAATTTTTCTTGTATACAAAACATTTTTTTTTTTCAATTCTTCTTAGCACTTTAAAAATTGTATTAATATAATCATAGTCACCTTAATATATACAAGATAAATTTTTTACATATTTATATGTAGGTATATAACTATATACTATTATCAGAGATTTATGTGAGCTAAAGTAATCAAGCTCATGAATCGAAAAAAATTTAAATAAATATACATATATGTACATATGTATGTAAACATACTTTTATTTAAAAAACAAACTAGCATCCTATACAGAAATATACATGCATATTTACATATATAATACATACATAATATGTATGCATACAAAATGCATCAAATACCATAAAATTCCATAGCATTCAGCTTTTAGTTAGTCACTCACTCCCTTTTGAATCAACAAATAGCAATTAAATACGTAATTATTATTGATTTTCCATATTTTTTTGGTTTGGTTAAAACACTCAACTATTTTATCATCCAATTAAATTATTTTTTTTTGTCTTCTTGTTTTTGTAATTTATCTAACTAAGCGTTTTCTTTTTTATTTTTGCAATCCACTCTACTCGATACTCGCTACCCGCTATTCGCTACACACTCGTCGTGTTCGCTCACATCATCATCGCTGTAGTCGAGTGTCGGTAATGCGTGGGCAGGTCATTACGCCGCAAGGATTGGGCATTGTTGGTATACGCGTCTCGGTGGATCGGGATTCGCGTTTTGGATTTACGTTAACGCGACAAGGCGGATGGTAAGTTGATGGATTTTTAATAACTAGATACATAAATATGTATGGACAAAATAAATGGCAATAAATTCGTTAGCTAATTTTGTATCCAAATACCGATGCGGTCTACATATTAAATGATATAAAGATTACGTATACGCAACGTCGCCCATTTGGCATAATTTATTGATTTCTCAAACTGGGTTGGCGGTACAAATACAGATAAGTGTATACGCGTAGCATTGCGCAGTTTATGTTTGTTGTCATAGTAATTTTCGTTGGTATTTGTTTTCAAGCTTTTTTTACAAGAAAAATTCAACTTAAACTCAGTTTCGTAGTGGAAAAGGCAAACCGCAGCTGTCGTCTGCCGTTCCAAGACTTCATTCCTTTCATGATCAAAGCACATAAATTGTCACATGGTGTGGCTATCGTTATTTTGTAGTGTCGTCTTCGGTGGGATAGGTGTACAGAAATCTGAACAGTCGGTGGAATTAAAGGAGCTGTATAGCTTATATTTAGTAGTGCAATCCGATCGATTCCAACAACTAATCAATTGTACATACATAAAAAATACATGCGCATACTCAATTTTAAGCAAATATCTCAAAACCAGAGGGACTATTTAGTTTGCGATCAAACAAATTGGCAGAGGGACGGAAACATTGAGAGCGAAATTGTCGTAAGGGACAAAATTATAATATTTTCGCAAAATGCTAATTTTTTCAAGAATTATTAACTATCTCATCGCGTATTCAATTTCATTTCAATATACCAATAAAAAGCAGTATAAAAAAAAAATAGGTTTGTTTCTTATTAAACTAGCAGCTAGCTGTCAAGTGAGCAAAACGGAAAGAATTGCTCTCGTAAAGAGCGAAACGAAAAGAAACTCAAGAAACGGAATAATAGTAAAAATTAACGATTAGTAATTTGAATGCTATTTTTGACTGTTAATGGTTATTTTTTCTAAAAAAAACATTTAATTTTCTTTATTTCTATTTCAACAATTCAGAAAATTTCAAAAGTAATAAAATCAAAAGTATTCGTTTGTTTATTTTTTCAACAGCTGTTTCTTACTTTGGCAACAAATAATTTCAGGTAGGGAAAATTTTACTAGCTGAAATTTGGAGCTGTCAATGGCTCTCTTCTGCTATTTTTTTGACTCAAGAAACGATTTGCAGCCGAAACTTGGCTAACTATTCATAACTAGCTAATAATAAACGGACCTAATGTTCTGTAAATTTTGATTTTGTGCCTTACGATAAAGTCGCACAAAGTGGTCGATATACTTAGCATACAATTGAACTTTCATATCGAATTTAAATATTGACAGCTTCCACTGCAAAACACAGTTTTTAGACTTAGTAGAGTATTACACGGAAGCGTCGATATTAAGAAAATGGTACTTACAAATGTATAAAAGCGTGTCATGGGCACTTTGATTCAAAAGCACACGCCTTCACGGAAAAGTAATTAAATTAAATTTGCAACGCTTGAACAATTTTCAATTTCAAATTTCGAATGAAATGCCACTGTTTTGGTCAGTAACAAAGACAGCCACAGAAAGTGCTGCTAATTAAGTCGGTTAAAGAGCTCGCGTGAGATTAATACCATGTCTCCACATAACGTGTTTCGCTCTTTTTTTCTGCATTTTCTCTCTCAATCTTGTTTCGACACGGAAACCAGTGCCGAAACTCGCCAATTTCCATACAAATTTTTGAGAGCGAGTGAAGATTGAAACACTGTTTCATTCTGAATCATCTTGCCAACCTCGATGATATCGATGTCTTCTCTAATTTTGTATCGAAAATCTATCGAAATCTCACACAGACCAAAACAAAGACTCAAAAATAAGCAAACATACAAACATTTAAGAAGAACAAGAAAGAGAAATGTCAAACTGAATCACGATTAGCCACGTGGAGACGGGTTATTGAGCGAGATGTTTTGCTACATGTTTCTCTGGTGAATCAAGTTATGTGGAGACGGGCTTTAAGAAAGTTTGAGTGTTGAGACTCGATAATTGATCTTTTTTCTTTTTACTGTGCATAAACATAAATTCTAATCAATAACGAAATTGTTATTATTTCATTTCATGTATGTTCATACAAGTATTTCATGTTAGCATTAATTTGAGATTATCACAGATATAAAGCTTTTCTTAGAACATTCTTATTAACAAAAAAAAAAAAAGAAAACAAAAAATATATAATTATATTACATTAAAGCCTTTTTACGCTTAATTAAGCAGCCGCTGTGGTGCAGTGGGTAGAGTGCTCGCCAGCTATGCTTCAAACCCCAGTCCGAGCAAACACCAAAAAAAATTTTCCAATTATTGGATTTTTAAGAGCAGTGGTCACCTCTCGGCAGTGGACGGCATCCCTGCCGAGTGTATTTCTGCCGTGAAAAAGCTTCTCACAAAAAAAGCATTCGCCGTTCGGAGCCGGCATAAAACTGTAGGTCCACCCAATTAGCAGGAAAAACAAAAAGGAGCACACCTCGAATTGTGAGAGAAGCTCGGCCATAAAACACGTCAGAGTTATAATAGCGCCATTGTATTTTTATTATTATTAAGCGACTTTAAGCATGATGTGTAAGTTCATGCGCCAGCACTCTTCGACCATCCACTTCCCTCTTGCCAACCGGAGCAGGTGACCGCAGGCCGTTTCGCTGTTACTTATTATTATTTATTCCCCTTTTTTTCTTTGCCCTTTGTTGTGGTGCTGCGATGCTCTGCTAATTGCATTATAATTCTTCATTAGCTGAGTGCCTTAATTCCTCACGTCCATTGCTTTGCCGTGTTGTTGGTGTTTATTTTCTTTATTATTTATTTATGCTGTGAGCATATCCAAGCGCAATAGCAAAATACATAGATTCTACTTTGTTCATGTGTTTTATCTTCTACTATTATTGTTATTCTTATTGTTATTATTACTTCCGGTGATGTGCGTGTTTGTGTGTGTAGTTTTGGTCTCTGGCACTCTGTTGCTACTTGTTGCTGTTAACTATTCTTATTGTTGGCTTTTGTGGCCAAGCTGCTGCCGCCGTTGTAATTTTGTTGTCTTGGAATTAAAACGGAAGGTAAGTTCCTTTTTTCCAAGTTTTTTTTTTTTTTTTAATGTATTAATGTACTTATAAATTGTGAGCGTACTAGGGTACCTGCAAAAGTTTGCGTAATCAAACACTTCCTGTATTAGCAGCGTTCTGCGATCATCATATTCGTAAAATTTTACGTTTCTAACTATAATTCAGTTGACAGTTAGATTGCAAACTGCTCGGTTTCGTTTCAAATGGCAATTTCGAATCAGAAAGGAACAACATAAACTGCGGAATTATTGTTCATCATTATTCATGACAATTCATGCGCTCACACAGCACGATGAACTGTGGAGTTTGTGACCAGTGACAACATCCAATTAATGACCCATTGCCCATATTTGGCGGATTAATCACACAGTGGCTTGTTCATATTTTCATATATCAAAAAATAAAATGCGTAGCAAGCAGTTTTCAAAGCCTGAAGGCGCTGCTAAAGCATTTAAATCACTTATTTTGGAGATACCTCGTTCAGAGTGGCAAAATTGTTTGAAGATTAGTTTCGCCGTAGGAAAAATTGTTAGCTGTTAAAGAAAATTAACTTGAGAATCAATAAAGCGATTTATATAACGTAGCTTGCCTTTTGCTTTAGATTTCCCGCTTACTTTTGCTGTGATCCTCGTATAACCCAATAACCATTTAAAATATAGAAATCATAATTTTCACATTATGTAATGTTGGCTACACGGCGAAAAAGAATATTAAAAATTACGTCTTAAGTGTGTTTTATATGCGCATCATGTAATAGATATGTATTTCTTTTCATCTTATATCAACTGTATCTTTAATTATAGTCGCACATAGGATGAATTTCATATCAAACCCAATATGCGTTGAACTCGACCCCCTCAGAATTTGATGAAATTTTGCACAGAGGTACATCTTACCTACCAAAACACAACCTCATTTTCAGAAATTGCATTTTCGAAAAATTGTGGGCGTGGCAAGGTATCGAAATATTCAAAAATATTCGAAAATAATCGAAAAATGACGATAATAGGTACTTTTAAAGTGTGATTACTAGGGAACGGCTTTACCGATTTCAAAGATCTTTACACCATTAGAAAGGTATTGAAATTAGCTTTCAAAAAAATACACTGTAAAAATTTTTTTTGTTTTAGTACACTGAAAAAAAAATGTTTTCCAAAATAAAATTTGAAACTGAAAAAACACTTCAAAGATCAAGCGATTTTGAAAAATACAAATTTTGTTTAGAAAGGTCTATTTAATATATATAACATATCTGAAAACTAAAATGGCCTTTTTCTTTATTTATTTTTTTTAATTTATTTAAGTAAATGCATCTCTTGGCTTTCTTATATTTTGATAACACGCGTAAACTAATCAACCGATTTCAAAAATTTTTATACCGTTAGAAAGGTATTAAAATCACCTTTTGAAAACATACACTGTAAAAATTCTATATTACATAATACACATAAAAAAAAATTTTCAAAATTTTACAGTGTATTTTTTTGAAAGCTAATTTCAATACCTTTCTAATGGTGTAAAGATCTTTGAAACCGGTAAAGCCGTTCCCTAGTAATCACACTTTAAAAGTACCTATTATCGTCATTTTTCGATTATTTTCGGGTATTTTCGAATATTTCGATACCTTGCCACGCCCACAATATTTCGAAAATGCAATTTCTAAAAATGAGGTTGTGTTTGAGTAGGTAAGATGTACCTCTATGCAAAATTTCATCAAATTCTGAGGGGGTCGGGTTCAAAATGATCGTTTTTTTCAGCCTTTGATATGAAATTCATCATAGGTAGATTTTCAAGTTTTATGCGGCCAAAATTGAATTTTGTGAAGTTGTTAAAACATACCCACATATTGGAAATAGACTGGGGAACAATAATTCATCGCTTTTTTCCCGACACCATACTCTGCACTTGCTCCCAGATGGTCGAAACTTAGCACATCTAAAGTTTATATTTTAATTTTTTTTTTACATATTTTTAAATGCTAGTTTCAACGTGAATATTTATTTTTGAAATCATTTCATTTAAGTAATCGTGATGGATCTTAAATCTTCAAGTAAGTATTAACAATTTTCAATAATATCCTTAATTTCCAATAATTCTAAGTTTATAGTTTTAAGCTTTTAAAGTTGGGATATTTTAAAAAAAATTTTCACTCTTTTTCGTGTTCAAAATTGATTTTGTTATGTTGCTCTGTCAGACTCAGTCAAATTAACCCTCGGACATGATATCTAGTACAATTAGTATTTTTCCGGCAAAAAATTACGTCGCACAAAGCCGCACTTCACTACTAGATACAGGGTTTTTCATATGTACCTACAATAATTTTCTTTTTTGTGTTTTATATTTGATTTTAATGTTTATATTTCTAACGCATATCTTGGTTAATGCAGGTGATGCTCGAAAGCAACCGAGATATTTATCACCGATTATTGTTAACTTTTTAGGCAGTATTTTAAGTATTTTTAATTTTTCAAAGTCAAGGAAATACTTATCTTAAAAAGGGGCTAAGAATTCTAAAGCTATATTTTTTAGAAGCCTTTTGAGGATGCAATTTTGTAGCTCCTTCAATTTTAATATAATAATATGCAACATTCACCTTTTTGAAAATTTTCATTGGCTTTTCGGAAAATTTCATTAGAACGGTCTCACGTACATATAAGGAAACACCCTACAGAACAAAATTTCTAAAATCGACGGAATTTTTCACAGCAGTGAGAATTGCACTTTATACACTAAAATTGGTTGGCTACATAACAGTAAACTTAGAAATCTCCTCAAAATCTTCTATAAATTCTGGCCTCGCTTTGAAATTTTTAATCCACTTTTAGAAATTTCGACGATTTTTCGGATTTTTTCCATAAGCTTAGAAATCCTGCTTAAAACGATTTTTATTGAAAAATTGTCTATGTCTTTAAACCAAAATAAGAAAGTAAAATTTTCGACAGAACTCTTTGAAATAAATTTAAAAACTCTCGCGTATGATTTTTTTTTTTTTGAGTCACTGTATATATTTTTCAATAAAATCGACTTTTAACACAAATTATTAAAATTTTGCATTAAACAAGCAATTTGGAATAGATGTTGACAATAAAATATTTTTGGCCGCATAAAACTTTGAAAATCTTGAAAATCTAGTATATGCCAAATAATGGGAAAAAAGTTGTTACAACTCATTTTTCTGTTGATTGGAGTTAGAGTTAGGTATAAATTTATCAAATTTAAGGCAGAGTTCTTCTAAAATTTCCTGTACTAAAAACGTTTAAAACCCATAAAAATTGCACGCAGAACTCACGAACCACTGCAGAGACTCTAAGTAAAATTTTTTTATTATTAACCAAGACCAGAGGCTCGAACTCGGAATCGCTTTTATGTTTAGACGTGCATCGTTCACCACTAAATCAAATCCTTCATCCATTTTACTTAAAAACATATACATACATACATATTTACATACATACATATTTGATCCAATATCATGAAACCACCACAACATTTCACAGGCATGCTTGTTTAAAACAAAAAATCCCATTATATTCGTATATTCGCCCTTAAATCTTTAAACTTCGCCGCGTTTATATGTATTTGTAATAAAATGGCTACTTGCATCATTATAACAGCTTATACTACATAACAATAACAATTTATATTATACAATATGAACTCATTTTGTTGTTGTAACGGTTTATTGTTGCGCTTTTGTGTGATGTCTTTTATTTATCGTTCGTAATTTTGCGCTGCTCAACACACATCCAAATACATACGGACATACCCAGCAGGGCTTTTTCTTACATGTAATGGGTAAAATCATCGAGAAATCTTGATTCATCGCTTACACTTTCGAATACGGATTGCATTACTTTAACACAGGCATGTCATTGGCGGTATTGTCTTACAATATGGTAGACAATAATGCATTATAAAGTCGCTACTAATATTGAGAAAAGTAAGTTGTTACAAGTAATAAGTTCTTTCACTGGTATAAGTAATTGCATATTTCACACAATCCAGTATAGTAATCTATAATGCATTATAATGAAAACTGGCAAAATAAACGAGAATGAGCGTTAATTGCTTCACAAAATTGCTATTTACAAAAATGTAAATCAATGTAGGCTTTGCAAAATATATCGGCAGTGGCCCAAATCTTTCCGCTTGTTTTATGCAATACCGGTAAGCGAAAAAATAATTTTAAAACTAAGAGTAAGCAATTTATGCCGAAAACAAATAGCAAACAGAATGAATAAAAAATCAATTCTTTGCAAAATGTGTTTTAAAAAAAAGCACTATTTGAATAATAATTATTACACTATGTATTTGCACAGCTATTGGCTTATTTAAAAATATTTTAACGATGGAATAACACGACTAACCACGACAGTTTTATAATGAAAACTGGCAAAATAAACGAGAATGAGGGTAATTTGCTTTACAAAACTGCTATTTAGAAAAATTAAAATCAAAGCAAAGCGTTTGCAAAAAAATAACGGCAGTACTCCAAACCTTTTCGATTATTTTCTGCATTACCAGTAAGCGAAAAAATAATAATTTTAAAACTGTCGCATTACAAGTAATGAGCAAAGTAAGCGAAGGAGTGTTTATTAGCTATTTGTAATGCGTTCTTTCATTGAATACAAGTTCAAGCCATTACCAAAATATGGAAAAACCCTGCTGGGTATTTGTATGTTGTTGTATTTACAATCGCAATTGCAGTGGCAATTTATGTTTATACCCTGTAGGGAAAATCTCTAGTTCCGAACTAGGTCGCTTCTAGTGCATTTTTCGACACTACTAGTGCGAGCTAAATCTCTTTTGTATGTTATCAACTGACGAATTTAACACGGCGATGTCCTAGGCGGTGTCAATTGTCACTCTCTGCACTACATTTTCGATAGTTTCGAACTAGTACTAAATTCTACAGTTTACACTAGTTCGTTTATTGGCACAATTTCGATAGTTCTGAACTAGCTACAAGTACCTACAAATTCTACAGTTTTACATCTGCCGCTTAAGTGCAGGATTTGACACACTTCATGCAAGTGGCGCGATGGCCGACTGGCTAACGCATGTGTCTTTCAATCTAAGGGGCTCGGGTTCGAATCCTGTCGGTGTCAAGCTGGATGATAATTTTTTTTTTTAATTTTTTTAACTAATATTTTTTATTTATTTATTTAATAAAAATTTACAATAATATTTAAAAAGCAATAAAGTAAAAAAAAAAATAAAAATAAGCCTGAGGGATCGGAAAAGCATAATTAGGGGAACATTTCATTTCATACAAGATGCAAATAGAAAACTCTTTATATAAAATGTTTCACTAAACATCTGAGAATTGCGGAAATATCAAAGACGACGGCAATTGAACGAACGAAAAATTTTCACAGAATTTTTGTCGCTTCGAAATTGTATACAAATCAAAGTGTGTCTTATAATGGTCACTCAATTCTCTCCTTCTGAACTGGTGAGGGTCTAACTACAATTGATCTAGTTCCCTTTTGACACCTTTTCGCTGGTTCGGAACTAGAAATTTTGCTCACTAGTTATTGAGTTCCCTGCAGGGTATGTTTATATATGTATGCATGTGTGTATAGCAATAATGTGATGCAGTGGGGATTATTCTAAATTATACTTTGTTTGATTTTATTAACTTTTATTGGGCATTTGGTAAATCCAACCTTAATTTATAAATGCAAAGCTCTCGGAGCGCAATCCGTCCAAATCGCGTTTGTGCGTAAATAATTGAGAATTATTTCTAGTTCATATATGTATGTATGTATGTGTGTATGTATGTATATATATATATATATATTAATGTGAAAGAAAATACAAAAGCAAAAATGCAAATGTAAATAAAATATTGCTAATTCAGAGATTTGAATTTCAAAAATAAACGTAAATTAAACCGATTACTTTTATGGATTTTGCAATGGACGTTATTCGGAATTCCTTTTGTTATATGCATACATATGTAAATCTTTTTGAATTTTTGGGTGTGTTTACATACAAATATACATATGTATTTATGTATGGACATACACTGATTTTGAGACCATCTAAATATTTGAAAACGTTCAGAGAATGAATTTTTTCTGTAAGCGTAAAAACTGCTAGAATTTTTAAAACTAAAAATTTAAAAAAATTTAGCTTAATAAAAATCAGCAGGAATTTTAAAAACTGTAAGAATTTTTAGCACAAACATTTTTGGAAATTTCAACAAATTAAAAATCTGCAGGAATTTTAAAAACCACAAGAATTTTAAAACTAAAAATTTTATTAAATTAAAAATCTACAGGAATTTTAAAAACTGCATGAATATTTAGAACTGAAAGAATTTTAAAAATGTCAGTAAATTTTAAATTTAAAAGCTACATACTTATATTCATTTTAAACTACAAGAACTTAAAAAAATTGAAAAAATTTTAAACCAAAGAAAAATTTTAAAACCAAAGAAAAATTTTAAAACTAAGTATTTAATGACGGAAAATCGTTCCACACATCATATTCCTACCCTGTCGGAAAAACAAGCAACCAAAAAGTATTTTAAAAAACTTCAGTGAATTTCAAAACGACAAGAATTTTAAAACTGAAAATTTCAGAAAAATTCTAAAAACTAGAAGAATTTTAGAAACTGCCAGAATTTTAAAAACCACAAGAATTTCTAAAGCTGTAAAATTTTTTTAAATTTCAATTAATTAAAAAAATTACAGTAGATAATTTTAAAAGCCATGCGAATCTTAAATCTACAAGAATTGGCGTGGAGTATTTCTATGGCCACAAGCAATAAACGCTTAAGTCGACTTAGGAAGATTTTGAGTTACATATACCATATTATTTTCTTTTTATAACCCTATATTTCTGTAAAACCCCCATTCTTATAACTTAATTCAATAAAAAAATATAAAGAAAAGCATGTAGACTTAACAATAGAGATATATTAAACTGGCTATAGCAGCCAAAGTAGACTTATTTACTTAATAAAATTTCTTCATGACACTTTGTTTTATTTACAAAATTTGATCGTAATATTGTGTATGGCTCACTGATTTTGCGTCCATAGTTTTTAATCGACTTTTATGATTTGTTAAGAAACGCCCTCGAATATAAAAATCAATTCATCTCGAAATCATATTTTTCGACTTAAGCGATTATTGCAAATTGCCACAAATTTAACGCCGTTTACGAAATTTCGCCAGATTTTACATTTGTATATTGCATTGATTCCCAAATAATTGCATATGAATATGTATATTAATTTGATATACGGTTATATTTCGTTTTAAATGTTGATAACCAGCACTCAATACGATCGACCTTTTGATAACTCATTCGAGTAACTTTAACTATGAAAGTAATACAATAATATTGTTTGATATAGACAAAAAGAGCAGGAAATCGATTTACCAAATTATTCTGGTTTGCCTTAAACAAAGTAAAATCCATTTGATATTGACAAAATGTTTGCCTTTGCTTTAATATTGTTATTCTTTACTGGAAATGACGTTATTTCCGCAGATATTTGTTAGAAGCCTGCCATCTGCGCTCCCACTTACCTACATCATGTAAGCTAGTTACATGTATACTCATATACCATACATAGAGTAGTTATGCTGTTGCTTGAACAAGCAAAATTTTATGAGGAAAATAATACAAATACACCTCCAACCGCAGACCACCTAAAACACTGTACAGTAAAAAAAAAACTTTTGCAAAACCAATAGATAATAGGTAGACCAAAAATCAAATCAAGTTTCGATTGGCGCTGTTCTTGCATCGCATTTAAAATGTGCAAGAGGCAGAAAAGTTGGAGAATGTTCGAAGGATTTTCTTTTGACAATGAAAGTGGATTTTACAGAAAATGTGCGAACACGTGCAAGCATTGTGGTTAAGGCTTATTGTACATACATACATACAAATAGCAAGTAATATTATGAAAGCAGAAAAATCACAACTGTGACAATGAGTCTTTCGCTTCTATGGCGTTGCAACATATACGAGAGTTGTTCAATAAGTTCGTGACATTTTGAACTTGGCGGCCGTTAATTTTGAAGTCAACACTGCTCACGTCAATTACCATCTTTAAAACACTACTGTCAAATTTTGAGCAATCTGCGCATTTTAGTTTGCGTTTGAGAGCTATTTAAAGCCGAAAGCCTCGCGTGTTGTAACAAAAATAGAAAAAAGTGAATTTCGTGTGCTGATTAAGCATTATTTTTTTCGTAAAAAATCCACGAAGGAAACTAAGCAAAGGCCAGATAAGTTTTAAGGGGACTATGCTTCATCATTTTCAATGGGTAAAAATTGGTTTACGAAATTACGCTGTGTTGATAATAGCACAAGTGATGCCGAACGTTCAGGTCGCCCAAAAGAAGTAGTCACATCAGAAGTCGTCGACAAAATCCATGCAGTGATATTGTACGATTGGATAATGGTAGTGCGTGAAATTAAAATAGCTAAGACCACATGGATCTCAACTGACCGAATACATCACATCTTACATGAATATGTTGATATGAAAATGCTATCCGTGCGATGTGTGTCGATATTGTTTACACGCGATAATAAGCTTAATCGTGTGACAACTTCAAAGGAGTATTTTGCGACTTTTTGTTACCGTAGTTGAAATTTGGATCCAGCACAGCACACCAGAGACCAAATAATCGTGGGTTTCTCCGGCTGAAAGTGCACCAAGCAAGGTCAGAGTGGGTCTGCCAACCAGTAATATTATAGTAACAGTTGTTCGGGATGCACCCGGTGTCATTCACATCGATTATCTTGAAAAGGTTAAAACAATTACGGGCGAATATTACTCAGAGAGAAAAGATTCGATCTTGATTTGAAGCAAAAACTACCGGATTTGGCAAGACAATATTTCTGTTTCATCATTACAATGCACGGCCGCATACGTGTGTAGTAACCATAGCAAAAGTTCATAAATTGGGTTACGAATTGCTACCTCGCAGCCCATATTCTTCTCCAGATTTAGCACCTCAAGATTATTACCTGTTTCCATATGGCTGGGTGGTAAGAGATTTTGGTCAAATGAAGAGGTCATCACAATGAAAAATTCCTATTTTGAGAGCCTTGAAAAATCCAATTTTTTGGAAGGAATAAAAAAATAGAAAAAACGCTGGACTAAGTTTATCGAGCTTGTTGCAATCTGTTGAAAAATAAAACGTAAAATATTTCTTAGTCAAAATGTCACTGACTTATCAAACAACCCTCGTGACATAAGCATAACGTTTGAGCTTAACAATTTTTCTTCCGTGTTTACATATATATGTTTACTTATATATCGCTAGCTTAGAGTGCAAATTGTGTAAGTCCTTTTTTCAAACTTTGTAGGAGAGACAAAAACTAAAAATGAAAAAAATTCAAAATGAAAAAAAAATTTCTGTTCATGTAATTATTTTGGACTTACACAATTTTCTTCATTTTTTGGACTTACACAATTTGCGTATCACTGAATAACAACGAGTAGAAATATGACAAGTATCACAGACTTGTTTAGCGTGGTGCGTATTTGGGTTTTCTAGCGTGCTACATAAAAATACGCCTTTTCATAAAATTGGACTTACACAGTTTGCACTCTAAGCTAGCGATATACATAACTCTGCGAGTATTTAAGTAGATACAACGATATTTAGAGATTTTGTGAGAGTTTTTATTATTTTAAAATATTTTTTATACTCGTACATCAAAACTTGTATTATTCCATATTAGTATTACTTCGTTTTCGTCGAAATTCATTACTTCAGCGCTATTCGTGTACAAAACAAGTAGTTGATATTATGAGCTTTCACGTCCAAACTTCATAAAATTGTTCTGTTTTATTTTTGATTCTTACACTACAGCAAACTCTTTTAATTAAGACGCACAAAGTATTTTCTCAAGTAATTCTTACATTCCAATTCAATGCACGCATTTCTCTTGCAACAAACACTTGGAACTTTGACTTTGGCAGCGCATTATTTGCTTCACTGAATCAATAATTTTTGCGCTACGGTCGTTGTTATTAATAGCATCATCATCAATTCCGTGCATTTTGCGCTAAAACAAAGGTAACTAACGGCATTGTTATTTGCGCGTAACGATAATTATTTTCTCAATTTTGCCAGAAAAAATTAAAAAAAAAAAACAAAAGTGGAATCAAGAAATGCCAAGAGAAAATGAAAAAAAAACAGCAAAAAATAAAAAAAAAATTATTATAAAAGTTTTTCAGAGTTTTGCACAGTTTTATGTTTTTGCAGCGATCTCTTCCAAAGGCCTAGGAAAGCGGAATCGTGGAAACTTATTGTTTAAACATCAAACTACTGGACTATTTAACAAGAGTAATAATAATTGCAGGCTGAAGCAAGAAAAGCCCTTTAATTATACAATTGCGTTATGTATGTACATTCAAGCTACAACTAAATGCAGCTTTGCTTTAGGATAATCACTCCATCTCAACATTTATCTTAATCAACCATGAGTTCCTTCGCCTTCTTTCAGCCAAATATATAATAATTGCCGCATGAACGAATAAATTTGTAAATATGTAGTGCATACCAGTGGCGGACGCTTCATACAGGCAGAGAAGCCAGGCTTGCCTAATTATTTCCTTTCATTTCATTTTACGAATTTCTATAAAATCTGTCCACTTTACGCTTGAAATGTGTTTACTATTTAAGTGATTCAATATATATACTACTTTCTAAAGGCGCGTTAGCACACCAACAGCATTGACGTGTGAGGTTTTATGAGGCTTTCGAAACAGAATAAAAGCCAGTCTCCACATAACTTGATTTGCCAGCGAAACATGTAGCGAAACATCTCGCGAAATAACCCGTCTCCACGTAGCTGATCGTTACTAAGTTTGACATTTCTCATTCTCGTTCTTCTTAAATGTTTGTATGCTTGCTTATTTTGGCGTTTTTGTTTTGGCCTGTGTGAGATTTCGTTAGATTTTCGATACAAAATTAGAGCAGGCATCGATATTTTTGGGGTTGGCGAGAGGATCGAGAACGAATCAAGTGTTTCATTCTTCATTCGATCTCAGAAATTTTTATGGGTTTCGGCACTGGTTTCGAGACCGAACGAATATTGAGAGTGCGAATGCAGATAAAAAGAGCGAAACACGTTATGTGGAGACATGGTATAATATAGCTTGTTTTCTCGCTTTCTATAAGGAGAATTCAATTGCTTATTTTCAGAGTTAAGTTGAAAAAAAAGGTAGTAAACCACTTTTATAGATAGATAAAACAACAAAGAAAATTATACAAATGGCTAATGGATGTGCTTCATACAAAGGCTTGCCCAGCCACGTTATGCTAGGGCCGCCACTGGTAGATAGGTAAAAACATACATATTTATGTGTGTCTGCAAACAGCTAAAATAGAAATTAGGTTTTGTATTACATGCTTCATAATTTTAATTAAAGCTTCCTGACAAACTCAAATGCGCGCATAAATTAATCCATTCATTAGCCATTAAAAGAGAGTATCGGGTGGTGGTGGTGGCGGTGGCGTATACGTAATCTAAATGTATGTATTTATGAATATTGATTTTATTTGCTTGCGAAGTGTTAGCTTACACGCTGCTGCCTTGTAATTTTACTACATCGAACTTGATGCTAATTAATATGCTTAATTGATTTTATTCTCATGTCATTTCTTCTGCTCGTCTCTCCACCGTTTCGTACAAACTCTTACACAAACAGGTTCGATGTGCTGGTCAATGGCGGTGGCGCAGTAACTTTACAATTCCAGCGTTCACCCTTCAGACCCCTAACACGCACCGTATTTGTGCCATGGAATCGGATTGTGGTGTTGCCGCCCGTGCAAATGCAGCTGAGCGATGACGACGAAAGCCATGGTCGCAATATAAAGTAAGTTATTATACTCAGTTGTACTAGTACACAGAGTATTATAGTTTTGATTTCCTAACAGTGGATTGTAACAGAATGAAATAATCGAGATATATATAGACTTATATATATCAAAATGATCAGGGTGAAAAGAGAAATCGATTGAGCCATGTCCGTCCGTCTGTCCGTCTGTCCGTCTGTGAGCACGATAACTCGCGCAAAAATTGAGATATTTTGATGAAATTTGAAATGTAAGTTGGTATCAAGACAGAAACGGATGGTATTGAAAATGGGCGAAATCGGACCATGACCACGCCCACCTCTCCTATATGGTAAAAATCGGAAATTTTGTATCTCAGTCACTAATAGAGCTAGAGTGATAAAATTTTACACACGTATTGAGCTCAGGCCCTTATGAAGAAATATGGTGAAATTTTGGAAAATGGGCGGTGCCACGCCCACTTATTAAGGGGCAAACATTGAAAGTTTTATGAGTCATAACTCAGAAACCGTTGAAGATATATCGATGAAATTTGGTAGGCGTGATATACTTACTTACTTAGGCAAATGTTTGGACGAAAAATTGCCAAAATCGGTTGACGACCACGCCCACTTTTATATATGGGTATTATAAAGTGACCTAATAAAAGCATTTTAAGCGATATCTCTGTCAAATATAAAGATATATCATTGAAATTTTATGGAAGGTGTCCAACTATGGACGTAAAACAAAAAATACAAAAATTTTGGAAAATGGGCGTGGCACCCCCTCCTTTTAGAAGCAGGAATATAAGAGATTTCTGAGCCCATAACTCGACAAATAATCGATATATTATGACAAAACTTGGTCTATACACTTTCACTACTTGTAGTAATACATGTTCAAAATTTTAGCGAAATCGGTTGACGACCACGCCCACTTTTATATATGGGTATCATAAAGTGGCCTAATAAAAACATTTTAAGCGATATCTTTGTCAAATATAAAGATAATTCATTGAAATTTTGTGGCATGAAAAATTCATGGAAAAATTTCGGAAAATGGGCGTGGCACCGCCTCTTTTCAGACAAAGGAATCAACGAGATTTCGGAGCGCATACCTCGACAAATAATTGAGATATTATGACGAAACTTGGTTTATACACTTTTATAACTTGTGTTAATAGACACGCAAAAATTTATTGAAATCGGTTTATGACCACGCCTACTTTTTAACAAAGATATTTCTGGAACACCCTTTGGGAATTTGTAACAAGACTTCTTTGTAACTAGAAGTCATAAAGGAATGAAATTTTGCACAAAGAATAATATTCATATGCTTAGTTGGATGACTGATAAAAATGTTGAAAATGGGCGTGGCTACGCCCACTTTATGCGGCACTCGCTTTATATAAAATACACCCTATATCGAACAAACGCAAACAAACAATGAAAGCATACAGCTGAGTATCTAATGTTCGATTCCACTCGAACTTAGGCTTCCTTACTTGTTAAAGTTGCAAAATTGCATTGCATTGGTTGTGTTGTTATTGTTGTTGTTTGTTTTTGTTTCGTTTTTATCATGTAAAAGACTTACGTTTCAAGCTTAAATAGACTTTTAAAATTATCTCTCTATATTTTCAATTTTATTCTTATTCTTTATTCAACAGAGTGGCCCCTATGAATCCAGCGCTGACCTTCCTCAACTCCATACTCTATCATTTCGCTGATGAGCAGCAATCGGATGTGAATAAAATATGCATTGAACATGATCATGAAGAGCTCAAACCGCAATTAATTAGCACTTGGATGCCGAATGGAGTGGGCGCCATGCCTGGCAAGCGTGTCATATTCGCCGAGACACAGGTGAGTAAACATAAAAAAGAACGCTTAGCAACTAAGTGCAGCACTCAAGACAGTAGACGGTTTCTCGGTTGTTTCCTCGCCAACAATCGTGCATCTTCACCTCCAACTTCAAACTCAACCTGACCTCAACTAACTGAAATGGTAGCTTATCCAAGGCCAATTTAAATAAAATTCCCTGCTTGCTAACTTAATTAGTTCGTCGCCGTGCTCGTTGCTGCTATTGCACTCTCCCGTTGCAGGTTGCATGCACACAAGCGTGCTGATACTTTGCCACACAGTTAGTGCATACATATATTTGTTCATGCCATAACCCCACCTCACTCAAACGGTCTAAGCTTCGTGGTTTCGTTTCTCGGCCATCGCCATTAGCCCCAGAATACCGCAGAATTTTGTTGTGTATATTCATAATCCTGCTTAGCTTGCATTACTTATAGTTTCAGTTAGTTGGAGTGTACTTCATTATTATTGTTGCTGTTGTTGCATCTCTAAGCTAATGCTGCTCTCGATTACTTTCTAAGCTCTCTCTATGTATGTAGCAGTGTACGCTTTAGCTCACGTGCTTTGGCTGGCTGGCTATTTTCCTTAGCGATTGCAAAGAAGAAATAGTATGAACCAGGGATTGGCATTATTCAAAATTTGAATAATTCAATAACGAAAAAATAAAAATAAATTTTTATTCTTCATTTTGGTGCCCTTGAATAAAAAATAAATTTTTATTCTTCATTCTGATGCCCTTGAATAAAGAATAATTTTTTATTCTTCATCCAAAATTGGTTGAATAAAAAATAAAATTTTATTTTTCATTCAGATAACTTTGAATAAAGAATAAATTTTTATTCACGTTATTCAAATTATTCTTGCAGGTCACACAGGTAAATGATTTTGCGAATATTTTTCGGAATAAGAAACAAGTATTTTCCCGAATCCGAACCGAATATTTTCCCAAATCCGAAACTGAATACTTTCCCGATTCCGAACCGAATACCTTTCCGAGTCTGATCCGAATACTTCTCCGGGTTCGAACCGAATACTTTTCCGAGTGAGAACCGAATCCATTTCCGAGTCCGAACCGATTACTTTACCCAGTCCGAACCGATTACCCGCTGTAATTAACGAAGTTATGGTAAAAATTAAAATGCAAACGAAGCTATGTACATACATATTTACATATATACATACATACATACATACATACACACATACATATGTATGTATAAGCAAAAGAAGTACATATGTACATATGTAGGTTGTTGTTTTCATTATGTTCTGATCATCGGTTTTTAATGGAATTTGGCGCCGTTCTATTCAAATACAAGGACATTTTCATTTTTACCATAACTTCGTTAATTACAGAGCCAGCGGGTCCCAGACTCGGTAAGTAATCGGTTCGGACTCGAAAAAGTATTCGGTTCGGTTTTGGAAAAATATTCGGTTCGGACCCGGAAAAGTATTCGGTTCAGACTCTGGAAAATATTTGTTTCGGAATCGGGAAAGTATTCGGTTTCGGATTTGGGAAAATATTCGGTTCGGATTCGGAAAAATATTCGCAAAATCATTTACTTGTGTAACCTGCAAGAATAATTTGAATAACGTGAATAAAAATGTAGATATTCTTTATTCAAAATTATCTGAATGAAAAATAAAATTTTATTTTTTATTCAACCAATTTTGGATGAAGAATAAAAAATTATTTTTTATTCAAGGGCATCAGAATGAAGAATAAAAATTTATTTTTTATTCAAGGGTATCAAAATGAAGAATAAAAAATTATTTTTTATTCAAGGGCATCAGAATGAAGAATAAAAATTCACTTTTTATTTGAATAAAAATTTATTCAAAACCGCCCATCCCTGGTATGAACATTATATGTATTTAGTTACATCAGCGCAATGTGGCAAAGGTGACTGCGAGACGGCGAGATGTAGAGCAGTACGGCGCAGTGCAACAACAACAAAGCAAAGTGCAAGCAAGGAGCAATGTTTCAACGTTTCAGCGCTCGCTCTTTGAATTATTTATGATGAACTTTTGTATCTAAGCAAAGGTTGCTAAAGTTCAGGCGCGTACACACACACACACACACACACACAGGAACACAGCAGGTGCTGCCTTCTAATGGCAAAACAATGGTTACACCCACAATATGCTGCAACTGCAGTGCAGCTGCACGACCTCGTCGTCCTGCTCGTGCTGCTCATCCTGATGCTGCGTGTGTTTGGCTCTGGTGGCTCTCATGGCTCATGGTGGCATTGACATCAGCTGCCTCTGCCTGATCCGGCGAGCATTTTAATTAAATTAAAATAAACCCCCAACTCCGGAGCGCATAACCAAGAAGCTTTGCGGAAAATTGTTTGTTGTGCTTTGTTTTTTTGTTTGTTTTTTTTTTTTTTTTGTTTTGTTTTTTGTTACTTTTTAAGTGACGACAAGGGAGCACTTGACCGAATTGCTTTAGGTACGAGCGGCGCTTCTACGTCACTTTAATTCAATTCATTTAACTTTAACGCAAACGATTTAAATACTTTGGTAGAGCGTCATTTTAAATGTATTCTATGTGCTTCATTTTCTCATTATTGCATTTCATTAATTTCTTTTTTTCTTATTTTCCTTCTTCTTCTTCCAGATCGTTCAAGAATCCATACAAATACCCGGTTCCGATTTGCATCTCACATATCAATCGTCGCAAGCTTCTGGCTATTTAAGCATCGTACGCATGCGCCTAACAGCTGAGAAGATATCCAAGACCCTGACGCATGTGCATGTTGGTGTGGAGATTGAGGGCGCACTGCATGTGAAAACGTACGAGGCCGATCCCAATTTGGTGCACACATTCGCCTGGAATAAGCGTAATGTCTATCGCCAGAAAGTCTATGGCGTCACAATTGCACGCATCTCTGTGGGCTATCAGCACTCCACCTGCCAAATGCCCGTTTGGATTACGCAAACCGCTAAATTGCAGGGCTATGATGTCGATATCTCTGATATTGGTGGTTGGGGTTTGGATATACATCATCACTACAATTTCCATGAGGGCATTTTGCAAAAGGGCGATGGCAGCACATTGCACATGAAAGAGTATCCGCGCACTGTGAAGGTTGTCATGGGTACGGGGCTGCAACGGCCGCTCAATTGCCCCGACCACTGTAATGGCATCGCAAAGGACGCCAAGCTGTTGACACCCATCGCACTGGCATCCGGTCCCGATGGCAGTTTGTATGTGGGCGATTTCAATTTGGTGCGCCGCATCACACCCGATGGCCGTGTTTACACCATACTGCAGCTGAGCGCCACACAAGTCTCTTATCAGTATTATTTGGCTGTTTCGCCGGCAGATGGCCACCTTTATATATCCGATCCGGAGCGTCATCAAATTCTGCGTTTGTTGCGTTTGGAGAAGGTGAAAGATCCCAGCATAAATAGTGAACCGATTGTGGGCAGTGGCCAGCGTTGCATTCCCGGCGATGAGGGCAATTGTGGTGATGGTGGGCCGGCGCTGCAGGCTCGCCTCTCCCATCCCAAAGGCCTGGCCATTGCGGCCGACCGCACCATGTACATCGCAGATGGCACCAATATACGCGCCGTCGACGCGAAAGGCATTATACATACGCTAATTGGCCATCATGGTCATCACAATCACTGGAGTCCAGCACCTTGCACCGGCACTCTAATGGCAAATCAAGCGCAACTGCAATGGCCCACCGGTTTGGCGCTCAGTCCGCTTGACGGTTCGCTGCATTTCATCGACGACCGTCTGGTGTTGCGTCTAACTTCGGACATGAAGATACGCGTTGTCGCTGGCACGCCGCTGCATTGCAACAATGGCCTGGATAAGACGAATAAGACATCGGATAATGTGTTGGGCACGGTGCTGGCAATGGCTTTTTCACCGTTCGGAGATTTGTATATTGCGGATAGTGACTCGCGGCGCGTCAATTCGATTCGCGTAGTTGATACGGCGGGAAATATGCGTTATTTCGCGGGGAAACAAGAGAATTTGGGGTAAGTGGATTTGAGTGGAATGAAAACGCAAAACAAAATGAAAATATCGGATAGACCCAATAAACATTACCTAGTCTTACTGAGCAATTCGAAGACGATTGGAAACACTATCTCTCTTTTAAGTCATATCTTTAAATCATGTATGTATGTGAAAAAGATTGTTATTCGATTCGAGAACTAACACATTCTCCAGCAAAATGGATTCACCGTTATCACGTTGTCTTCATTATGAATTGGAAAACCAGCCCATTTGGGTAGCAAACTTAAATGAGTGAGAGGGACTCTCTTAAATAAATCACTTTTTCTCTTGTTGTCATAGTAACACATTGGTTGTAGTGCAGTGTACGGCAGAATTCTGAGAGAATTTGTGTCGGAGAGCGCAGATCGATTTGGGAATACTTTGGTTAAAATATGTGTGATGTTTTTCATTTGCCTGTGATACTTTGGCCGGTCTATCTTGTAGTGTGTTGACAATATGTCAAGAACGTTGGACAAATAAGTTTGGTTAGTAGTTCGATATTCACATTTTATAATAATGGTCGGCAAAGTTGTGAGAGAGATTGTGTCGCAGAGCGCAGAGTGATTTCCTCTAAATCGGTTCGCATTTATGTGTGAGTCGACTCCGCACAAAAGTGCTATGGCCTGCCTATATCTGTTTGATAATGCAGCTCTTGCTTTGCTTTGAAAATCAATCGCTATGAGTTATTCAGCAAATGCCATTGACCTTAAGTAACAGACACAAATGTTTAAACTTGAAATAGGTATACATATATGTACAAAGTAATAAATAGCGCGCTTTCCACAGAAAAATTCATTACGCCATCATCATGGTTGGCTTTGGTTTTGGTATTTTATTTTCACTTCTCTTACGGCGCGAAGCTTTTGCCAGCTCAGCGTTATTTCCACTAGTTGGTAGCATTATATCATACAGCATTGTGACTACGATATACCCTATATCATATACATAGCTATTTGCATACATAGATAGGCACATACAGACATATCGCACCCTAATTAAAAAAATGGCACAACTCAAAATTTTTCGAAATCGAGTTTTTTTTCATTACCGGGTATACGGAACATATCTCTAGCGATTGCCAAAAAAAAACCTTTGAATAACTGTCTCTTTCGACCAAAAAGTAACCATTATACCTGGCCCTTTGCCATACCATGGCTTGTAATAAAAAACAGTTTTTTGGCTCTCCTGAAAATTTTTGAATTTTGAGTTGTGCCAATTTATGATTTAGGGTGCGATATAATATACATTAAGGTGGAGTGAATTTTGTTTTTTGGAAATTCAATTTGTTCCAAAGTCAGAACGGCAGCTTTCTAGCCCAGAAATAAGCCTGTAAAATTTTATTGACCTACTCGCATATTTAGAGGTGCCCCCAGCCCCACAAAGTTGAAAAAAATAGCACGATCTGGTACAAATGTAAAATTTCTAAAATTACAAAATCAAAAAACGAAGTATGAGGATTGATAAACTTGGCTAAGTTGAGTATTAAAGAGAATTTTTTTTTTGGAAACAACAACAACAAAAGTTAATAAGCTTTCAACTTTGTGGGACTGGGGGCAGTTCAAAACGTTATCCTATCACCATAAAATTTTGTGGGGTTCATTAACTCGTATAGAGGCAACTTCTCATTGCTGGTACGTTCAAAAACAGAACAAAAAAAATCTCCATATGTTTTCACTCCACCTTAATATACATATTTAGTACATTTCATAGCTAGGATTGTGCGAGCGCGATGAGCGAATGACATAAGCAGCTAGTCAGCTCATATATTAGTTGGCTCGTTCATTAGTTCGTTAATTCGCTGTTGAAACTCGCTATGTTTGCCTAACTGTATTGTCGAGCTGTTAATTTTTCATTTCATACTGTATGGCTATTCATCCAAAACACGTTTTTCTTCGTTTTTTTTTTGTCTCTGTGTTGCGATGAAATAAATCCACAGACTTCTTTAAAAGCTTTAACATTTGCATGAAATTAACGCTAGCTTCTAGCTCTGAGATCTCAACATTTGCAGCTCTGAGTTCATGTGCGCCATGTTTTTTTTTTTTTTTGTTTTCGTTTACAACTCTTTTTCTACAAATCGTTTTTCTTTTATTCAAGAGTTCAAATATCGTTTGCCTTTCGTTAACCATTTTTGCTGTTAACTGCCTTTGTGTACCGCACAATTCATTAAGTTGCGCTTGATTTAATAGACTCTCCGCTCATTCCTGGGTCACTTTTGGTCGTAGTTACTGTGAACTGTGTCAAATATCAAGTTTTGTCGCATCTGCAAAAGCTCATAACTAATTTAATGTTTGCTCTTCACACAAATTCGTATGCATACACACACAAACGCGCATATGGATATGTATGCATTTCCCATCGTTTCCGGTTTTTTTTTTGCTTTGGCGCTTGGGTTGGGAGTCACAGTGCACACAGCAAGTGATTGAGTGTGTTGCAACCGTATACAAACTGGTAATGGGAGACTGTGGCTCGTACATCACTGTCACTGTGACGGCTCATATTTCTCACTCACACACACACATAGCTACACTCTCACACATGCATGCATACAATTGCCCTGTAAAAAAGTGTGCGACGAGTCTCTAAAAAGATTTGTCCGGGAGCGCTCTCTTTCGGGTACAATTAGTCTACAATTGTACCCGAACGGGTACATATGTATACTAATTGTAGACGAATTGTACCCGAAAGGGTATCAAATGGGTACAATTAGTCGCACAAATGGATGTGTCGCATTTGCTACCTGTTCGGGTACAAAACGGGTATAATTGTGCGCTTTTGCTACCCGTTCGGGTACAAACTGGGTATAATTAGTCTCTTCATAGGACATGCTCAAACAAAAGAGAACACTTCAACCCATATAAAGAGATACAAATGGGTAGTAATCGCATGCTCCCTTGCGAGTTGTCCCGGATGTATCCCGGAGTGATCGCATTTTTTGCAGGGTGCGCACTTGTGTCTCACACTCATTCACACACACACACACACACACACGGAAGAAACCCCAAACACTCCATTACTCTGTCGACACCGCCTTCTTCAATTTTTGCATTCTGCTCTTCTCATTTGCAGTTCACTAACCTGCGACTGCTCGAATGCCGGCACAACCGTCAACGGTTCAACATCCGGTGGTCTGGCAGCGTCAGCAGCACTCGTATCGGGGACAGGAAGCGGCGGCAACAGCGCTTATACAACGACAATGAATCCAAAACGCGCCACCACACCAGCAACACCATTTGGCAGTAATGGCCTCGGCCATGGCACCAACGGAAAAGGAAAGGGCGCCGCCTATGGCAACAATAATGGCATCGGCGGCGGCGGCGGCGTATCGAGTGGAAATGGTCTGGGTGGCAGTTTGGGCGCGCCATGCATTTGCAATGGCGGCGGAGTGGGCGTTACCGTAGGCGCTCCCAGCGGACTGGCGGGCATGGTGGCTGGTGGTAGCCTAATGTCAACCGGTCCAACAACAACCACAACTATATTGCTCGGCGCAAAAACAACAGCTGCGGCAGCGAATGGATTGGGCGGCGGCGGTGGTGGAAGTTCTATGAATGATGATGGCACTTTGAGCAACGCGGAGACATTGTTATCGTCGAATGCTCGCTTCCAGGCGATTTCGGCCATTACGGTGGCACAGGATGGCGTCATTAATGTAGCAGATCAAGGTGAGTACTAGCATAATACTCGTATGTAGTAAAGAACAGAGAATATGATAAAACATAAATGTCAACGATGGCCATGAAGTTCAGGCGAAAAGGAAGTGCTAAAAGCTCTACAAAATAGCAAATTCATTGCGCTCGACTTACAAGATACCGCTTGACATTTTTGTGGCGCGATTTAATCGCTAACTAGATTGTGAAGGGCCGAAAGGAGGAAAAACTGTGAGCAAAAAAGAATTAGGTTGACACAAGCAAATGTTATTATGTAGATTGGGTTTCATAGAAAAAAAGAAATATGAAAGAGATATTGCGAAAGTCGCATTGAAATTTAAAATAAACATGTAAAGTTGAAATTGCAAGTGAAATTAAAATAAAATTTTGAGCTTAAAATTGAAATTGAAACTGAAATTTAAATTAAAATTGAAGTTGAAATTGAAATTGAAATCCAAATTGAAATTGAAATTGAAATTGAAATTAAAATTAAAATTCAAGTTGAAATTGGAATCCAAATTGAAATTGAAATTGAAATGAAAATTGAAATCGGAACTAAAATTGCAATTGAAATTGAAATTCAAATCGGAAATGAAATTGAAATATATTTGAAATCGAAATCGCAATTGAAATTTAAATTTAAATTGAAATTGAAATTGAAATTTATATTGAAATTGAAATTGAAATTGAAATTGAAACTGAAACTGAAATTGAAATTGAAGCTGAAACTGAAATTGAAATTGGAATTCAAATGGAAATTAAAATTGAAGTTGAAATTGAATTGAAATTGAAATTGAAATTGAAATTGAAATTAAAATTGAAATCGGAACTGAAATCGTAATCGGAATTGAAATTGAAATTGAAATAGAAATTAAAATTGAAATCGGAACTGAAATCGTAATCGGAATTGAAATTGAAATTGAAATTGTAATCGAAATTTAAATTGAAATTGAAATCGAAATTGAAATTCAAATTGAAATCGAAATTGAAATTGAAATTGAAACTGAAACTGAAATTGAAATTGAAACTGAAACTGAAATTGAAATTCAAATGGAAATTAAAATTGAAGTTGAAATTGAAGTTGAAATTGAATTGAAGTTGAAATTGAAATAGAAATTAAAATTGAAATCGGAACTGAAATCGTAATCGGAATTGAAATTGAAATGGAAATGGAAATTGAAATGGAAATTAAAATTGAAATCGGAACTGAAACCGTAATAGGAATTGAAATTGAAATTGAAATTGAAATGGAAGTGGAAATTGAAATAGAAACTCGAACTGAAACTGAAATTAAAATTGAAAACAATATTGAAATCGAAATTGAAATTCAAATGGAAATTTAAATTGTAGGTAGTCGAAATTTAAATTGAAATGGAAATTGAAATCGAAATTGAAATTGAAATTAAAATTAAAAAAAAAAAATCTAATTGTAATCGAAATTTAAATTGAAATCGTAATCAAAATTGAAAATGAAATTGAATTTCGTAGATACTTTTAAGGCCATGTAATCATATCTACGAGTATGAGACATAGTGCTTTCAAAATTTCTTATAAAGAATTTCTTCGTAAGAAGCTTTGAAAGTGCTAGTTTTCCTATTGGACGACAATATACGCAAACCTCTCCTATTGCTTTGTAGAAAGAAATTAATTTATTCCAGTTTCCAAGCTAAGCATTAATCGCCTTTCTATTTTTAAAGTGAACTTTATTCTCACCATATACATACATAAATCATACAAAGATGTTGTGCTTTCCTGCTAATCTGCCAATTTTCATACAAACTATCATCAAAATATTTACATATTTATTCGGTTACATGTGTTAAAATTTGCCAAGCTGTGTAAAAGTCCTTGAAACTAAATGAATAACATTCGTTTGTGTATGTACCCAAGGTGATGATTAATGTCCTGGCCATCAACTTTAGCTAGTTAATAAGATTGATTTCCATTACATATTTGCTTTCTCGCATATTCTGATCGAAATATATGTATACCATCAAGCCACACCAGCCGCCAGCACTTACACACCCGCAAAACTCACCATAGAAATTCCTGTACAAAGACCTTGAAGGCGAACCTACAATCCTATTCACTGCATAGCTTGTGCTCGAAGACTCAGCTGCCAAGTTGCTAAGCTGGTATGTTTAGCTATTTAACTATTTGGCTGCAGTGCCTTTGGGCTCGCTATTGTAACTTGATTAATTACCACTATTGATTTTTCTCGCCTGAATGTTCTGTTCTTGCGTCAACTGACCATCTCACACACAGCTCGAAGATATCGAAGGAAGTGCTTTGACTAAACGTTAGTGTTCACTGCTTTCTGCCATTTTCCTCTGCAACTTGTTTTGTCATTTCTACTTAACTACTGCGTAGTGGCTTTGGTTACATATGCGCTTTTGTTGTTTTCGATATGCTGTAAATATCTCTACCAGACATTTATTAATTATATTGGCGCTTACCTAATTAAGCCTTACTAATGCGCACAAATTTATACCTTGAAAAGTGTGTACTGTCACAGCGGTGCTGAAAGAAAAACAAGATACAAAACAAGGAAAAAAGTAACTAAATTAAAAAAAAAGAAAAAATCGAAAAACATTGAGCGCAGAAAAAAAAGCTAATTTTGTATACGTTCACCAGATGATGTAGACCATTTATCACTAGTGTTGTGAAGATGAAAGTTGGGAATGTGAAGAAGGGCAAACAAAGCGAAAAAATATTGATTTATTATGGTGAACGTGGCGCTTGCAGGCGAAGCTGGGTGGCTTGTGCCGATTGTAAGGTTCAGTTACGGGGGTATTAATTACCTGGTAATTAACTTAAGTTCACAAATACAGGCATGCATGCCTTAGTAAAGATATGTATGTACACACACATGCAAACTTTGCTCATACAAAAATTCCTAATACGAACACATGCTGTATACATACCCTGTACCTAGGGTTGCCAGGCTTACTGATTTTATAAGTACAATACTGATTTTTCGTACTGATGGTTTTAAAAACCTTAAGAAATAATGATTTTTGGATTTTGTACCGATTTGTACTGATTTTTAGCCGACACTAAAAAAATCATTTTTATCACCCTGCACTGCTTTTAATTTTCAAACTGTTTTCATTTGATGTTTGTAACCATGAGACAATTAGGACAATTGTGGCCGCTGTGGTGCAGTGGGTAGAGTGCTCGCCTGCTATGCCAGAGGTCTCGGGTTCAAACCACGGTCCGAGCCAAACACCAAAACAATTTTTCTAATTAGTAAAAATCCGATTATTGGGTTTTTTAAGAGCAGCGGTCACCTCTCGGCAGTGGGCGGCATACCCTCCGAGAGTATTTCTGCCATGAAAAAGGTTCTCGCAAAAAATGCATTCGCCGTTCGGAGCCGGCATAAAACTGTAGGTCCACCCAATTAGTAGGAAAAACAAAAAGGAGCACACCTCGAATTGGGAGAGAAGCTCGGCCATAAAACTCGTCAGAGTTATAATAGCGCCATTGTATTATTATTATTATTATAGACAATTAGGAAGGAGGCCCATAACGCAAACGATACATGTCATAAGGCGCATTTCTGTCGTACCCAAGCATGAAAAGAATACTCGCTTATTCATAAAATTACCTTCAAAGCAACAACACCAACTCGACTATTTTAAAAATAGTCGAGTTGGTGTTGTTGCTTTGAAGGTAATTTGATGCATAAGCGAGTATTCTTTTCATGCTTGGGTACGACAGAAATGCGCCTATAGAAACATAATTGACAGTTAACGATACGGAAACAAAAACAAAATGCAGTATTAAATACGATTTTTTCCGCATATATTGTTTTTTTTTTCTTTAGAAGGCAATGTACTGATTTTTTCGGGAAAGGTATCTGGCAACCCTACCTGTACCGTGTGCCTATATTTCTACTTATGTACTTATCCATATCGTCGCACCATACGAAAACTAACATCAGCTTTTTTCTGGCTGACGAAAAGTAAAAAGTTCAAGTTTTGGCCGACGAAAAGTAATAAAATCGAGTTTTGGCTGACGAAAAGTAATAAAATCCACTTTTGGCTGACGAAAACTATCAATTTCGTTTAAACAACAACAATTTTAATGTAAAAACAGTATATAATTACTGATATTTTTCGTCAGCCAAAAGTCGATTTTATTACTTTTCGTCAGCCAAAACTCGATTTTATTACTTTTCGTCGGCCAAAAGTCAAATGTTCTACTTTTCGTACAGAATTTTTTTATTGATAGCTTTCGCCAGAAATTTTAAATATGTTAGTTTTCGTATGGTACGACGATATATACTAGACATTCTCCCTCTACTCAATAGATACAAAATTACATTTTTTATGACAGCATGTGTATGGACTCCATTTCCGTTGATTCTCAATTCGAATGCCGGCTGCTACAAAGGAAATAACCAAAGGCACAAAAATAAAAAAGAAAATAGACATATGTATGTAGTTGTTTTTGGCGACAACTATATATATATAAAAAAGAACCCAGCAGTATTTATCAGCTGGAAAACAGCACATATTTCCTACTGAATATTCAGTAGAGATGTAGTTCTAAAATCTGAACTTTCCCTTTCGTTTTTATATAGAGGTGGCGTCGAAAATCAACTACCTAAAAAGTGCCGAACGAGAAGGGAGAGTTTCTGTATTAAAAAATACCTGAATACGCAGGGAGAACTTCTATACCATATATTTCAATACACCCGATGTCTTCACTGCATGTTCAGTTAGTTTTTCAGGCATGATTTTTGAACTCAGTGTCAGGGTATTTTTCATACTGAATATTTTACTGAATATACACGTCCTTACCTCGAGTACTGCTGGGAAATAAAGAAATTCATATGTATGTTTGTACACACATTCATAAGTTCATAACATTCAAAATTTGCCAGCATTGAATAGTGACAAAATGGTTTCGGAAGAAAATAACTAACTTCACATTCATAACATTCGGCAATATTTTCATTTTTTCTTTTGCCTTATTTTTTCACCTTTTTTTGCCGTAAGAATATTGAACGGAAGCTTTTCCCGAACGTAATGAGATATTGTGCTGCTTTTGCTATCTGCTACTCTTTTTCTGTTTGAATATTTATGATGCCAGAATTATTGCTAAAAACGATGAAAGCAACAAAAAGTAATAAAAACGATGATTTTGAAGACTTTATTTTAGTAGATAAAAAGATTCTTGGTAATAATAATTAAGCTAAAAAGAGGCAAGCTTATTTTAATTTTTAAGGACTCCGAAAACGCCCATGTAAGGAGCCCTAAAGGTGCCATTTTTTTCCTCCGTCGCATACGTTCCGTTTGGAGCCTCCTTAGGAGGGTTAGCGCATCGCTTAGGGAGTCCTAACGGAGCACCGAGCAGATTCCTCTGGTCGGCTGGGCACATATTTTGAGCTATTATGTGTACGTTACGAAAAATTTGACATGACACCTCAAAATATTAATGTCAAGGCGTGGAAGATTCATGTCTCGTTTATACTAATTGCACAAATTTGCTGTCAGAGTTATCATGCTATTAAAGCCTCTGAAAAAACCCACAGTGGACCCACATGTGGGTATCTTATTTAACACAAACCAGTCAAATAATCCCAAGTCACACTAGTTCACACTCTCATGCGAAATAGTCAATTGACGCTTTTCAAAGAAATAAAGTCAACAAAAATTGTGTAATAAATCGGTTAGATAACCTTACTTCCTAATTAAAATTTTTGGGGAAAAAGTTTTCTAGAACATTTTACTCTTGTAAAGACCTCCTAAATGCCATTTTCTTCGTACTTATCAAAAAAGAGGAGTTAGAAGCACCACTCATGAAGCATCTAATAAAATTATATTATAATCATCTGAACATAGCATAGGTATGTATCCAATTTGCATTTTAATGATTTTTTTTGTTTTTTCTAAAACGTACTCAGTCAGAATTTGGTAACTGAAGAACTTTTTAGACATGAGAATGCAAAAATGTTGTAGGTTCATCTTGCCCTGGAATTATTCAACCATAGCAGTACATGGGCTGGCATATACATTAAAAGCGTGCGTCCTTAATACTTCTCAGAGTTCACACTTGATCGCTTCAATAATATCTAAAAAAATTAACCAAAACCAAAAAAGTTACACTTGAACGCGTAAAAATACATATGCAAAATTTATATACATACATACCTATGTATCTCATGCTGTGCTGCAATTCGTGTCTGGGGATTCCTTTCGATTCCGTTTGATCCATTTCAATTGCTTAGACGAATGCCATGGAAGATAAGAATAAACAAAAATACATTCACATACCCAGCAAAAAATCTACGCTTTAGTTAAGAATTATTACAGTAGATTTAAAGGCTACCGAAATAAGGCCCGAAAATTATAAGGGAAGTAAAGTTGTATGGGCTAAGGCTCAAAATATGGCTGATTTTACTGTGTTGATGTCATCAGACCTTAAGCAATACTATCTCTCTCTCTCTCTGAGAGCACACCTTATTTCTAATTCTTATCCCACAGGAAAATAAGGCTTAATTAACGCTTTATGATGGTTGATATTCAGGCCATACGTGGTGTAGGAATAGCTTATAAATGTTTTAATAATAAGGTGTTTTTTGTTTAACTGCATAATTCACATTTTTTCCTCGATTTAAGCATTGCCGCTATTTAATAATAAAAAATATATTCTGCTACGGTTGAAACGTGATTATTCATGCATTTATGTGTATATGTACAGCATACACCAAAAAGTGTTTTCTTATAAGTAAAAATCCAATTATTGGGTTTTTTAAGAGCAGCGGTCACCTCTCGGCAGTGGGCGGCATACCCTACGAGTGTATTTCTGCCATGAAAAAGCTTCTCAAAAAATGCATTCGCCGTTCGGAGCCGGCATAAAACTGTAGGTCCACCCAATTAGTAGGAAAAACCAAAAGGAGCACACCTCGAATTGGGAGAGAAGCTCGGCCATAAAACTTGTCAGAGTTATAATAGCGCCACTGTATTATATTATTATTATCATTGCATATCAGTAGAAATTTTAAACTAAAACAAAAATCTACAATACGCAATTTTTACGTTGGTCACACATTGTACTCTCTTTCCTCATAGAAACTCAATTCCCTTGGAGCAGAGCAGAGAGAATGAGTGCAGAAAGCAGCGCTGCCAGCGTATATCTGTTTAACAACTTAGCTTTAGCTTAGGCTTACGAGTCTGTTTGCTGGGTATGTATGTACATATGTATGTAGATTTCGCAAATGAACTGTAATGCAAACAAACCGACTGTAATAAACTCATAAATGTTTATTCACGCATACACACCTTCGCATACATATGTATGTATATACCTACATATATTGTACAAATATGCATATTTTTACCCAGAAGAAAAGCGTTGCACTTCATAAGTTCTTATTAGAGCAAACCTTCTAAGCAAACACATCTTCGCCAGCGCTTTCCATAGAGTGCTTCCTGTGCTTGTTTTTGACATGTTCTCAAGCAAATAAGCTGATGGAAGCTATTCGAAGTGCTTCAAATCAACAACTCCTATAAACTATTCCTTTGTAAGCGAATAGAAAACAAGACCTTGCAATTTGTTTCGTTTCATATAAAAAATAATCACTAAAAATAATTACGAAGGCTTTGGAGAGGAGCTTCTGCCAGTGCTAGTTAATTCTTCCTTTGTCTATGTAATAGGCGATAGTGTACGTATGCCGTAGGAAAAAATTGCTAAATTAGTACGCTTCTAGTATAGTGAATAGCCACCAACACAAGCGCAAGCTTAAGCTATTTTTCATAGAAGAAACTTGCGAACTGCAGACAGTAGATAATGTTGTCGGAACTGGCAATTGTTTCTCACTGACTGCACTACTCTTCTTCTCTTGTAAGGGCCTAATCACAATTGAACTAGTTCAATTTTGATGCGTTAGTAATAGATTACCAATCATAATTTGGGTTCTACAGGACACAAAGTACGATTGTACACATCTGTGTGCGTATGTATGCATTACTTTTTTGCTTCCTTTTTTTTTGTGAAAATATTTGGTTTTGCATGTGTGCCGGGTCTTAAAATCAAATAAATTCAAATTGCAAATGCAAATATTATGCTCATTTGAATTGGATTAAATGGCAAGTGTAGCAGCAAATGAAATGCAGAGACAGATTTTATATGATTTTATTGGTAATAAATATGCATATATAAATGGACATGCGTACATCTACATATGTATATACATACATATATGTAATTGCTTTGATAAACTCTTATACATATAGTGGATAGATATGTACATATGTTGTATAAATAGTTATGAACATAAGCAAATTCTTTCAATATTTTAATATATTAAGTAACTTGCAAGTGTAAAGTAATGCTAAACCACATGTATGTATGTATGTATATATGTACATACATTTTCACATATCGATTGCTAGATATAAAGTTATTTCACCTTTTCATAATACATTGCCTGAAAAATGTATTCAACTGTGAATTTCAAATGATTTAAGAATTTTACTTGCAATAGACGAATTGATTATTCAATAAAATTTCTTTGTACTTTATTCATCAGCAGAGGTTTACACACACAAGCACGAATATTTTTTATAAAGAAAAAACGCCAGCAAACTGATGGTTTTTTAAATGTTTTTTTTTTTTTGCTTTCTTTATGCACTTTAATTTTAATCGACTGATTTTAATAAAATATAAAAGCTTACATTTTCACATTTTTGCTTCGCTGCATCACTTAATAATGTTTTACTGTTGTTATACTCAGCTATACTAGTACACAGAATATTATAGTTTTGATTTCCTAACGGTGGATTGTAACAGAATGAAATAATCGATAGATATAGACTTATATATATCAAAATGATCAGGGTTAAAAGAGAAATCGATTGAGCCATGTCCGTCCGTCTGTCCGTCTCTGCGCACGATAACTCGCGCAAAAATTGAGATATTTTGATGAAATTTGAAATGTAAGTTGGTATCGAGACAGGAACGGATGGTATTGAAAATGGGCGAAATCGGACCATGACCACGCCCACCTCCCCTATATAGTAAAAATCGGAAATTTTGTATCTCAGTCACTAATAGAGCTAGAGTGATAAAATTTCACACACGTATTGAGCTCAGGCCCTTATGAAGAAATATGGTGAAATTTTGGAAAATGGGCGGTGCCACGTCCACTTATTAAGGGGCAAACATTGAAAGTTTTATGAGTCATAACTCAGAAACCGTTAAAGATATATCGATGAATTTTGGTAGGCGTCATATACTTACTTAGGCAAATGTTTTGACGAAAAATTGCCAAAATCGGTTGACGACCACGCCCACTTTTATATATGGGTCTTATAAAGTGACCTAATAAAAACATTTTAAGCGATATCTCTGTCAAATATAAAGATATATCATTGAAATTTTATGGAAGGTGTCCAACTATGGACATATAACAAAAAGTACAAAAATTTTGGAAAATGGGCGTGGCACCGCCTCCTTTTAGAAGCAGGAATATACGAGATTTCTGAGCCCATAACTCGACAAATAATCGATATATTATGACGAAACTTGGTGTATACAGTTTCACTAATTGTAGTAATACATGTTCAAAATTTTAGCGAAATCGGTTGACGACCACGCCCACTTTTATATATGGGTATTATAAAGTGACTTAATAAAAACATTTTAAGCGATATCTTTGTCAAATATAAAGATAATTCATTGAAATTTTGTGGCATGAGTTCTACAATAGATCGGAAACAAAAAATAGAAAAATTTCGGAAAATGGGCGTGGCACCGCCTCTTTTCAGACAAAGGAATCAACGAGATTTCGGAGCCCATAACTCGACAAATAATTGAGATATTATGACGAAACTTGATTTATACACTTTTATAGCTTGTGTTAATAGACACGTAAAATTTATTGAAATCGGTTTATGACCACGCCTACTTTTTAACAAAGATATTTCTGGAACACCCTTTGGGATTTTGTAACGTGACATCTTTGTAACTCATAAAGGGATGCAATTTTGCACAAAGAATAATATTCATAAGCTTAGTTGGATGACTGATAAAAATTTAGAAAATGCGCGTGGTTACGCCCACTTTATGCAGCACTCGCTTTATATAAAATCCATCAAACGCAAACAAACAATGAAAGCATACAGCTGAGTATCTAATGTTCGATTCCACTCGAACTTAGGCTTCCTTACTTGTTTTCTTTTAACTTTGTTTAATAAAAATTTCGAAATTATTGCGTATCATTTTCCATAATAAATCTTTGGTTTATTATTTGTTGTTAAGTTCGAAAAATCGGCAATAAGCCGAACTTGTATTGTCTCAAAAAAAAAAAACTTGTAGAATATGACGCATAATTTCGAATACGTTCTCTTACATTTACACCTTCCAATTTTTCACACGAAATGCATAAAGAGCATACTTATAACATTTTTTGCATGTTTTAAGGCTTCGTATTTGTATTTCTGTCTTCCAAGAGTGTAAAATGCGGAAAAAATTGGTCGACATCGTTTGCATGAAAGTCCACTTTATAATGGAGATAAATTAAAACCCTATAGGGAAGAAATATTCGTGCATTTATTCTAATGAGCAAATTTACTTAAGAATCCCAAGAGTAAATGATCCAAAAATAATTAAAAATACGGGCGGGTAATTGCAGTTAGACACCCTTCTATCCATAAATACAATCCCCTTAGGCTACATTTCGCTAAACCCAATGGGTGTAATGTTTCTGCTGGAGTCCTTGGTAATAATTTACTGAATATGAACTGGAAAAGGTGTAGTCTTTATTTGAAAAACATTTTACTAAGAGCATTTTTCCTATAAAATTTTCTTTTCAAAAGTTTTCCGTGAGATTTTGGGTTTCCTTTTATTCAATAAATACTGTTAAATATTTTACCGTAGACGAATTTTAAATTATGACAATAATCTGTATTTATGCACATTATTTCCTACAAATATGGCACAATTTTATATTTTGATTATGGATTAGTTCCTGCTGCTAAGTAAAATGCATGAGATGATTCTCTAAAGTCCATTCGAGTTATTGAAATATAACGCCAGAAAAATTTCTGAGTTGCCCATCATTACACACATCTTTTCTTTTTGATTTTGAGAAGTTGGCTGTGCTCTAAACAGGTCGAAGGCTATATTGCCAGATCAGAACAAAGTACAATTTTGAAAGAATTGCATCAGTGAGTCTATTCTAGCGAACTTCACAACGCCATTTTTTCGAAATCCTCGAAAAAGTGTTCACAGTAAGCCCTTCGTGATGGAATTAGAGGGTACAAAATATTCTAAAAACTTAATCTTCGTTTAATTTTATTTTATAATAGATATGTATATGGGTCCTATGCTTTTCATCCAAGTTTGATTCCATTCCATTATTAGAAAAAGGCATAAAATAAATCAATCAACATACATATTTTTATACTCAGCTGTACTATTACATAGAGTATTATAATTTTTATTTCAAAACTGTGGTTTGTAACGCCATGAAATAATCGTGATAGATATGGACTTATACATATATATATGTGTATCAAAATGATTTGGAATATCCACACAAAGATAAAAACCTCTTTTTAAATAAGTAATAATACCATAACTTAGCTTTGCTATTTTTTCGCAGTAGTATTCGAAAAAGTAGATATGTATCTTGAATTTTGCCCCTCCGTGCTAGACACACTAATTAACATAAAAAAGTAGTATGGTATTTTTTAACAAAAGTTCATAGCTCTTTAATGTTATTTGCAAAGCCTGTTATTTTTTCGTGTTGCTTTAAAATGCTGTGTAAATAAAAAATTTTATGTACGTACATACATACATACATACATATGTACATATATATGAGTTGTTATAAGACAATGCAAAAAATGAGAACACTGAGTTTGTGTTCAGTTTTGTTGTGTACATAAAAGAGGAAGAGATTACCTTTACCAGGCCCTACGAGACAGTGGGGGGGGAGGGCTGAGGGCCCCAAAATTTCAAAATGATATCCAAGCTTTTTGCTTACAGAAAATAAACAAACAACATCTTTAATGCCCTTTCGAAGATAGCAATCATTTTAAATTTCAACAAATTTTATAAATCTCTTAATGTGTCTGCACCCCACATAAGGAATTGTTGGTTTTTGGAGTCGGCTTTGCAGCAAAATTTGAATTCATTTTCTGTTGCAACAGAAAAATTCGGTATGATGCAAATTCTTAAACAACGATATATGTACGTGTATGTATGTATGTAAACAGCGATACGCCGAAAGCAAACGAAGCTTGCGAAACTAAAATTTGCTTTGGTGCTTCGTACAGTTGAATTCGATTGCTGTTGCACTAAAGCGTTCAGCAGAAGAGTTGGATTTTGATACTAACTATAATAGGTAATTTTGCAGCTGCTAAGGCCAGAAAGGCTTACTTGTGTTAATTAAAGTCTTTTGATATACCAAATTACTACCAACCGCTGTGGTGCAGTAGGTAGAGTGCTCGCCTGCTATGCCAGAGGTCTCGCGTTCAAACCCGAATTCGATAAAACACCAAACAAAGCATTTTTCTAATTAGTAAAAATCCAATTATTGGATCTTTTAAGAACAGCGTTCACCTCTCGGCAGTGGGCGCCATACCCTGCGAATGTATTTCTGCCATGAAAAAGCTTCTCGCAAGAAATGCATTCGCTGTTCGGAGCCGGCATAAAAACTGTAGGTCCACCCAATTACTTAGTAGGAAACACAAAAGGAGCACAGCTCGAATTGGGAGAAAAGCTCGGCCATAAAGCTCGTCAGAGTTATAATAGCGCCATTGTATTATTTTATTATAAATAAACTAGCAAATACCCGTCCAACTTCCCTCCGACAAATAGATAACACTATACCACCCTCCATATCCCGTTCCCTGTCAAAAACAGTTAATGGCCATCCGGGTCCGTCTAGCGCGAACTGTATATAAAAACCTTTATCAACACCTTTAATTTGATACCAATATTGCACAAAATTATTTCGGGGCTATCTGGCTCCACCTTTTGGCCTCTATCCGAAGAGCCGAATTGAACGTTGGAATGAAATAAACTCTCTATTGAAGCTGTGGTTGAAATCTTTAGTTTGATATCAGTATTGCTTATAAACACTTTGGGGCTATTCGGATCCATGTTTCGGCCTCAACTGATTGAGATATACATATAGCGTGATATATTTCTGGAAACCTCATCTGCCACAGTAATTTTATAGCAATAATGCCATCCGGGCCTCTATCTTTATTTATAACTAGTAAACCCGGCCACGCGATGCTGTGGCTTTCAATTACACTGTGCGACAATTTGAGGGTGGAGGACCACTTATTGCTACATTTAACAATTTTTTTTATTGTCATTTTAAATTTGACTTCTCCTTAAAAATGGCAGAATATATATCGGCTTTAAGCCCATAGATTCTTAGTAATAAAATATAAAATTAAGCATATACATAATTACTGCACGGAGAAAACTATATTGATGTCACATCCATATTTATGGATAATCCTGTCTAATCCATAAGCTATGGATGTCATATCCATATATTACAAATAGTTTTTGGATATAACACCCATTATATAGATGTGACATCCATAGTTTATAGACCAGACAGAACTATCCATAAATATGGATGTGACATCAATATAGTTTTTTCCGTGTGGTTACTTTTATTTTCCGTCGACCTAGATTTTGTATACAAAGATTTTGTCCGAGAAGTCTCATATTAAAGTTTTAATGCGAATAATTACAATACAATATTTTATCCATATAGCTACCTCCAAAAGGTCATTTGTCGTACTTGTCTTTCTCTTCCCCTTTCCCTTTTATTTGCGCTTCCTCTTCCCTTTATCCTCTTCCCTTCCTTCGCCATTTCCGTTCCTTTCATTTTCCCCTTCCCTTTATTTTTATTACAGGGCAAGACCTTTCATCACACTTAAAATTTGAAAACCGGACAAACTGTAGAGTAAAAATAAATTTTGGAACAGGTGGCAAATCGTTTTGTAAAAATCGTAATAAATTACTCATTTTCAGGCCAAGCATTTTCATATGCCCGGAAAAGCCATTTCATATGACACTTTAAATTTAAAAAGCAACATTCTCCAAAAATACATTTTTGGAGAAAGTTGCAACCCTCTTTGAAAAATTATGATAAAAATTAAATTGTGAACAGGTAGCATCCCTCTTTATAAAAAGTATAATAAATTACTTATTTTCACGCAGGTTCCTTTCCATATGACACTTCAAATATAAAAATCAAACAAACTATAGCGTAAAACTGAATTCTTGAGCAGGTGGCAACCCTTTTTGTAAAATGTTTATTAAATTACTCAATATCAGGTCAAGCCTTTTCATATGGTACCAAAAATTTTAAAATCAAACAAACTATACAGGAAAATTAAATTTTCGAACACCTGGCAACCCTTTTCAGAAAAGTTAGACCTTCCTGTACATCTACTGGTTAAGCCCTTTCATTTGACACCACATTCTCGAAAATCGGTATAACGGTGTAAAAGTTATGGTGTTTACAAAAAATCGCTTAGCGTTATATATATAAAGATAGTAATTAATTACACAGCTTTTGAGAATCATATTCCATATACCATATATATACATACTTATATATGTACCTCCAAACTCAGTGTAGGATGTAAACATAACCGAAAACAATTAAATTTACAATACTATGTATGTACATTTTTATGTATACATACATATGTATGTACATATATATTAACGATGACTATATCTTAACAACGTCTACTTCTTGGAATGAGTTTATATCAGTCAGTAGACAACCTAAAATTTGTGGCGCAATTACACAAAACGGAAATCTGTCGTTAGAAATGAGCAACAGAACCGATTCTTGCCAGTTAACAAATAAAACAACAACAAAAATCATAGAAAAAAAGGAAAACAAAAACAAAGAGTATATAAAGAATAACAGCAATCATGCCGACAATAACAGTAACAGTAACAATAATAAGATACAAAAAACAACAGTAACAATAATAAGTTACAACAAAAACAACGCCCAAGCAACAATAATAGTAACAGTAAATGGGTGAAGCAATAAAGTAGACAATAAAAAATTTTCGGAGTCAACGTTCGCTGTCAGGATATTTTAATTTTGCTCAGACTGACTTTGATCCGGACGCAGTGCCCACCAACCAAACCCTCTCCACCCGCCCAGTGCCCGGGTAAGTACATACATAAATAGGTGTGGGTGCCTTGATTTGCTGCTCTAGCCTGCAAACGTCAGCAAATGGCATTAAATAACGGGGCAATTGTAAGCAAGAAAATTGAAAAAAAAAAAACAAATAAATAAAAATCAGCCAGAATGGTTAGCGGCGGCAATAGTTATTGCCATAATAGCAGCAAAATGCAACAAAAACTGTTTTAATAAAAAACAAGTAAGGAAGCCTAAGTTCGAGTGGAATCGAACATTAGATACTCAGCTGTATGTTTTCATTGTTTGTTTGCGTTTGATGGATTTTATATAAAGCGAGTGCTGCATAAAGTGGGCGTAGCCACGCCCATTTTCAAAATTTTTATCAGTCATCCAACTAAGCATTTGAATATTATTCTTTGTGCAAAATTTCATTCCTTTATGACTTCTAGTTACAAAGATGTCACGTTACAAATTTCCAAAGCGTGTTCCAGAAATATCTTTGCTAAAAAGTAGGCGTGGTCATAAACCCATTTCAATAAATTTTTGCGTGTCTGTTAATACAAGTTATAAAAGTGTATAAACCAAGTTTCATCATAATATCTCAATTATTTGTCGAGTTATGGGCTCCGAAATCTCGTAGGTTACTTTGTCTAAAAGGAGGCGGTGCCACGCCCATTTTCCAAAATTTTTCTATTTTTTGTTTCCGGTCTATTGTAGAAATCATACCACAAAATTTCAATGAATTATCTTTACATTTGACAAAGATATCGCTTAAAATGTTTTCATTAAGTCACTTTATAGTTCCCATATATAAAAGCGGGCGTGGCCGTCAACCGGTTTCTCTAAAATTTTGAACATGTATTACCACAAGTAACAAAAGTGTACACACCAAGTTTCGTCATTATATATAAATTATTTGTCGAGTTATGGGCTCAGAAATCTCGTATATTCCTTCTTCTAAAAGAGGCGGTGCCACGCCCATTTTCCAAAAATTTTACGGTATTTGTCTTATGTTCGTAGTTAGACTCCTGCCATAAAATTTTAATGATATATCTTTATATTTGACGGAGATATCGCTTAAAATGTTTTTATTAGGTCACTTTATAAGACCCATATATAAAAGTGGGCGTGGTCTTCAACCGATTTTGAAAATTTTTCGTCAACATATTTGCCTAAGTAAGTATATCACGCATACCAAATTTCATCGATACATCTTCAACGGTTTCTGAGTTATGACTCATAAAACTTTCAATGTTTGACCCTTAATAAGTGGGCGTGGCACCGCCCAAATTCACCAAATTTCTTCATAGGGGCCTGAGCTCAACACGTGGGTAAAATTTCATCGCTCCAGCTATATTAGGGACTGAGATACCAAATTTACGATTTTTTCTATATAGGAAAAGTGGGCGTGGTCATGGTCCGATTTCGCCCATTTTCAATACCAACCGTCCCAGTCTCGATACCAACTTGCATTCCAAATTTCATCAAAATATATCAATTTTTGCGCGAGTTAGAGTATTTACAGACGGACAGACGGACGGACAGACGGACGGACGGACGGACATGGCTCAATCGATTTCTCTTTTCACCCTGATCATTTTGATATATATAAGTCTATATCTATCTCGATTATTTCATTCTGTTACAATCCACCGTTATGTGATTAAAACTATAATACTCTGTGTACTAGTACAGCTGAGTATAAAAATAGCAAAAGGAAAGAAAAGCAATACAATACCAAATAAGAGAAAGGAAAGAAAGACAACAAACAACAGACAAAATGAGCCAAGCGGTCATGGCAACATGCCCAAGCAACCGGGGCCATAGCACCAAACCAACAACCAAACAGCCGCAAACCGCTGCACCAATACAAGCTAAAGCACCAACAACAAAAACAGCATATGAAATGAAATGGTGTATAATGAAGAATGATACATAAAAAGAAATTAAGAAAATAAAAAAGGAGTAAGAAGTTTGTGGTGAATAATCGCGCTGAAGGGAAGCGCAATCATCTTGGCTATTGTTGTTTATAATCACAAAAACAAAAAAGAAAAAAGAAATTGTAAGCTGCCTGTAGCTGCAAGTTTACATATAGAATTGAGTGTGGGGAATAAATAGGGAGAAACATTAAAATAGATAAACAGCAAAACACCAGAACAGAAGCCGAGCGAAGATCACATAGCAAAGGGTGAAACTAACTGCAAGCGCTGAAATTGTGCAAAAAACGCCAAGAAGCAACAACAACTGATTAAGAAAAAAGCACACTTAAAAACAATAGCTTTGACTAATAGCAAAAATAAACACATCACATGGGCAGAGAAGTGAAGTCGCGTGTCGCAAGCTACAGCTGCAGCGCGTCCAAGATAATGAAATTGCCAAGTATTACTACTACTTTCCGAAAAAAAAAGTTATCAACCTCTTCCGTAATAATATACAGAACAACTTTTAAGCAGGAGAAATGCACATTTTCGCAGCACTTCCCACGGAGTATTTCCGGTGCCTCTATTCTCCAGTAGCGACTTGGCAAGGTTGGATTAGGTAATTTTTCCTTAATTCCATAGAAGCTAGATTCCCTAGATCCATAAATTGGTAGGCTCGCTCCTAAATGCTTCAGTCGCCTTCTTCCTAGTAATGGACAATCGCACAGCAAGCGTTTTAGAGTATCGGGCTGCTCCGCGTCCCCAGAAGCCCTACATTAGCTGTAATATGGAGCAGTCATGCTTTCTGCATGCTTATCTAGCATTACGTGGTCTGTTATTTTACCTGTCATTTGTGCAAGCTCGGACCTTTCGAGTGCGAGTAGACTGTTTACGCTATGTTACAGTGTCCAGGTACCCATCATACAAGGTAAATGGCAGACTGCTCAGCCATCACATTGAAATATATTCGGCAATTTTCCACAGTTCTGGATTTACTTACATATGACAGCTGCAAGCGCTTTGAGGGCCGCCTGTATATTTATATATTATGTATTAGCATTTGCAATAAATAAAATTAAATATATATACATATCTATATATGTACATAAAGACTGTAGTTAACATAAAAGAACCGGCATATGATAGCATTTAAATTCGCAAAGGTCACACAGGAAGCCACAGAACTCACAGACAAGCATCAAGAACAACAACACCAAATGAAAAGAAGGCATTGCCATATGCACGCAAAAACGTAACCGGATGCCAGCAAAAGCTTCGGCAGCGTCTGCGAATATGACACAAATCTCTTTCAATTCATTCCATGCTATGTTATAGTTATCCAATATCGATGTTTTTCGCTGACAGCACTTTGTGTACAATAAAGGTTCCAAATACAAAATTTTAGAATTTCAGCTGCAAAAATGGAAGAGCTGTAGCCCAAAACGTCGACTTATGCTGCTTGAAAATTGTTTTTTTTTTGCTGCCAGTAATAGGTGCCCCATGGCGTATGAGTAACCTTGAGTTGCATAAAGTAGATGCATACAAATCGTATGTATGTACATACATACATACATACATACATATATTTCTTAAAGCATATAAGGTGAATAGAAATGTTAAAAAGCATGTCGGACACAATTTTTAAAACAATTCTTAAAAAATATTTCTTTTGTAGACATAAATATCGCTACAATTTTCGACCACGCAAATGCTATGTTTTTCGAACTTCCCAACCTCACGATTTGGCAATTAATGGATACAAATATTTTACAAAACAAGTTTTGATTCAATTTTTTTTTATCCTCGATATTTTATTTAGGTTTGATTTAATTTTTAACCCTTTTTCCATTTCATTTTAAAGGAAAAAATTAGCAAATTTAAAATAGCAATAAATGGTCGCACAGTTTTAGTAGTGCCTCCAATATTCATAAGTTGAGCTCTTAAAATAAAATAAAAACTATTTTTTTTTTTGGTGGAAATACATATACCACAACATGACTGTAACTGCCCACTCTATGGCCCGGTTTCACCAACGTGACTAAAGCCAAAACTATGTTTTGACTTAAGTTAGCCCAGAGTTGGGGCTAACTTACTTTTGGGTTTCACCAAATAGTCTAAGAAAATAGTTTTGCAACCAACCTTTTATGACAAATACTGGTTTTTTTGGTTGTTTTGGTTGCTGAATTTGCTCATTTTTGTGTCATATCCGGTCTTTTGGTTGTTGAATTTGCTAAAGCGACTCAAATTCTTAGTTTATTTTTAGTCAAGACAAAAGCTGACTAACTTGTGACTTAGCTCAGTTGCATGGTGAAACTGAAAACGTAAAAAAATCGGCTTAACTAAGTTGAGACCGGTTGGTGAAACCGGGCCTATGTACACTCAAAAAAAAATTTCTCTCGATCAAAGACATAATTTTCCTTATTTTGAACACGCGTCCCAATACAAAATTTTCTTTGTTTTGTGTAAATTTTCTCAAAAATGTGGAAAAAACATAAAAAAACATTCAAACAAATTCGTTGCCATGGGGATTTGTATGGGAATTTTATTTCTCAAAATTAAAGAAATCAAGTCTTCAAAACAAGGAAAGTTGGGAATGGAATGGCGCTTAAAGAATTTTTCATTATTTTAATGTATGAATTTTTTCAAAACAAGTATATGAAACCATGGTAACGCATGTAATAACAATATTTTATAAACCTTTTAACATGTTTTAAGGAAAATTTACTCAAAACAAAGAAAGTAGTGTTCAAAATAGGTAAACAATTTCTTTGACCCCTCCATATATTTTTTTCTCTCAGTGTATACGCAGCTAAACAATACAAAAATTTAGTTCCCTTGAAAACTTAAACTACTTAAAAGCGCTTTGAAAGAATAAAAATGTTCGCACTTTTCCGCTGAATTTTTAATTTGCTTTTGCAAAACTTTTTAGCCAAACTCGTAAATATTTTATATCGCATTTAACCACTTCGGCCTTCGGCGCCATGCACTGGACCACTATGCAGCCATGCTGCAGCGCCATGTGTCTCCCTAAAGCTGAGAACCCGACAAGCTGCGAAACGGCTAAACGGAGCTAAACTATAATGCTAGTAAAAAAATTAATTTATAAAAAACTAACAACAAAGCATTGGTCACTCAAACGCTGAACGATTCTGTTCGGCGTTTTTCAAGCTGTGGGTGTTGAAGAGAGGGGGGGGGGGGCGAGTGCAAAGCTTCAGCTGAAGGCAAACTTTTTCAGTTTTTTTTTTTTTGCTTTTGCTCTTTCAAATGAGAAATAATATTATTATTTTGCCTGCAATTTCACAATCGCCGTCAGCCGTGCGACGCGAGCCACCGCCATCGCGCCCCTTATCGTCTCGTCTCTGACATCGTCGCCGCCGCTCACATTATCCTTTTGTTAAACTCTTTGTTCGGCTCTATTATGTGCCGAGTTGCGTTGAGTTAAGTTCTCATTTCGTATTTTGCTATTTGCCTTTCTTGAATTTATTTAACGCAAGCAAATAGCCTGCCTACAATGAAGCGTTGAATGCGCCAAAACAAAAGAGTTAATCTCATATTTGTTTGAGGAGTAAATGGAACATAATGAGTAAGGAAAAATTGCAAAAAAACGGAAAAGAAATAAAATAAAATAAAACCAAACGCTTGTAGATTTATTAAAAAAGTTGCTGCTGGGTTATTTGCTGTTCAGGAAACAATCACAAACACGTGCATATATCGACGCTTCCAAAAAATACTGTAATAAGTCGACTTAGTACATTTTCCCGTTTTTAGCGTTTTAATTTAGATGCTGTCTAATATTGGTATGAATCGGACAATCCAATCAAAAGTTATAAGCCAAATTGTAGATATAATACAACTCGAGATTTTTACAGAATAAAAACTTTGAGAGCTTGCCATGAAAAACCACGTAGCAAATTTTTATTCTTTCTTACGGTTTTATATAAAGCGTACCGTGAATTTGATATTGTCGAGTTTTGGTGTTGATCGTTCAATCCAAACAGAAGTTATAAGTGAAAATATACTTAGCATACAACCGAAGTTTCATATCGAGTTTAAACTTTGAGAGCTTCTCCTGCAAAACACAGTTTTCAGACTTAGTACAGTTTTGTTTGGAAGCGTCGATATGCATATGTATACATATATTTACATACATATGTATGTATGTATGGCCCCCAACAACGTTGAAAGCTGCCAGCACATTCCTTGTATTGTTTCTGCTTGGTGCAATGACTTGTGCCGCACACGGCGCGCCGCTTTCTCTCCTCCCCCCACTATTTCTTCACAACGATTTTGACTTATTCTTGCCACATTTTTTCTCTGCATTTTGCTTTTCTTTGTGCTGCCGTGTCACTCATTTGGCATCGCGCATTTGGTAGCAAATTGCAACACGAACGTACATAAATATCTTCAATGGCGGCGGCAGCATCATCATCCATCCGCATCCGCCATGTGGCTCACGCCTCTGCACTCCACTTGCATAAGCCGATGTTGATCCGCACCAAATCTGGGCCACTTCTTCTGCTGCATCGACTCTGCATTTTCATTTTGACTTTCAACTCAATCTCACTTTGCTTCTTCTTACTTATTTATGCTCATTACTGGCTTTGTTTTTGTTTTACGTATTCATTTTTCCTTTTCTTTCTTATTTTCAATATTTATTTTACTCATTTTTCTTTATATTCCGTTCTGCAAATAGCCTGCCATTGGTTCGCTTGTTGTAAACGGTAAAGCGCTCTTTTGCAGTCTTTAGTTTAAGTAGGCTTAAGACTTAAAGGCATTTTATCCTTTGTATCGTTCGATTGCATCATTTAGTCGTCGTCGTCGTCGACGTCGTCTTCTTCTTCTTCTTCTTCTTCTTCTTCTTCTTTGTCCTCTTAATTCTCGTTATTCCCTGCAACAAATTGCGCACCTTATTAAATTACCTACTTTTCCTTCTGGTTTGTTGCACGAAATATGCTACTTTATGCGTCGCCTTCTCATTGCCTGCTTATAGGCGCACGTTGCGTTGCCTACTTATCGGTTTGCCTTTATCGCGCATTTTCATTAAATGTTCTTAATAGCATTGCTGTGAAAACGAACATTTTTGGGGATTATACAGCAATCGATCTCTGCTGAAGGCATCATCATCACTTCTGCACTTATGCAAACAAAGACATATACGAACTAAAATCCCAGCAAACATTTGGGGTCATAATCGTTTCAGAAAGTAATCCTAAAGCGGAGCGTTCACACTCATTATATGCTCACTTTGGAGTCCGAGATGTATGTATTTCTGTTTTTAAAAAGGTCTGCCGATATGAGCCTAATTTCATACATCATGTGCGCCTAAATAAGAGTCATAAAATACTCATATTGGACGTCTTCACAATTCTCCTACCTACATACTTCTTTCTTTCTATTTCTGCTCTGTTCTTTCCTCATTTTCTTTCCTACTTATTCTTTCTTACACTTCTTCTTACATGACTGTGTTTTTGTTGTAGTGCTTTTGCTATTTTTTTTATGTTTGCGCTTTTTTTAAACTACGCACCACTTCCAGCCAAACATGTTCACAATTGCATGGTAAGTTTGGTGAGCACCTACACACTCACCTATGCATTGCGCATTGACACAACTCTGTTGTATTCAAAAGCATGCAACAACAACCAAAGACAATTGTGGACGCATTTTCCAACCAATTTTAATGAAACTTGGCGCAGTTTTATTTGAGAGCAATACCTTTCTAATGTTGTTCTTAGTTTTAAAATCGGTTCAGTAGTTTCGAGGGAGAAGTTGGAATAAACTTTATGTTAGCGTATTAATAATATAGATTCCTCTAAGCAAGCAAAGTTGACAACTTTCATTTAGCAGTCCACCCATCATAATCCAATGCATTCGCAAAAACTATCATGATTGCAAAATGATAACTAATAACGTTGAATTGTCAATATAAATTTAAAAATTTCAAAATAAATTTTTTTGGTAAAACATATTAATAAAATTATACATGCTAATTAGTGAAATTTTACAAAAGTTCAAACTAACATAAAACTCCAAAATGTTTGTTGAAATTAAAAATACAATAGAAGAAAAAATCGCATAAATAAACGAAGCCAAAAATGCTTGCTCGCGTGTATGCTTCAATGAAGTACTAAGTTCATTCGCATTTTGCAGTTTGCACGAAAAACACAATTAAACAAATAGACAATAATAAACTTTCATTAAAAATCTAATAATTCACTCATAAATTTTATTGTGATGCTTGCACGCACGCACGAATGCATGAGTGCTCGTTGCATACTTACGGGCGCTCGTGTGCGTGCAAAGCCGTCTATGCGCTTTGAGCACAAATTTGGCTGTATGGGTCTGCATGTACCCTGCAAAAAAGCCGAGTACTCCATGCACGTGTGTATAGAGTACTCGCTGTGGACCAACCGAGTACTCCTCAACCTGTCACATTTCATATAAAAAATATGGTCCATTTAACATGGCGATGTCCTAGGCAGGGATCACATACTCCGATTTCCGCATGACACCCGAGTAATCCAAGGAGTAACTACATGGGATTAATCCATGGAGTACCTACATGGAATTAATCCATGGAGTAGGTACTAAAATTGATGAAATTTAATAATCGCTGAACAGATTTGAACGACTGCCAATTCAATTTGATTATTAGGATTACATACATATATAAGTAAGCTTTTCTTTAATAAAAATAAAATAATAGAATTTTTCTAGCGCAATCGCCAACATGTTGTATTGCGTTCAATGTCTATTTATTACTAGATCGTGCACGTTCAAACGAGCATGCATACATATGTACATACATACATACATACATACAAATGTACGCACTTGCTTCGTCGTTATCGCGATATACATACATTCGGTTTTTGTAGCAATGTTCGGCTAACTACGAGCCGATGCAGATAAACGAGTCGCTTGCTTGGGTCTATGTTTATGATCACTTTGAAAGTACTCCTACCTACCACAAAATGGATCATATAATCCTATGATTTTTACAGGGTAGTATCTAGTTTTCTCGGGCAATGTGCTAACTGCACTCTATTTCTAAATTATATACATATGTGTGTATGCACATATGTGGATTGAATTAGCGCATTGAAAGGGGCGTGGAAAGGCGAATGTTCATAAAAAGTGTTGCATTCGTGTTGCAGTGTGTCAAGGCTTACCGTGTGCTAGGTACCCTTTTTATGCCATCCCTGCGGACTCCATTTACACTTTACGCCCCCTCCTTTCTTTCTTCCCTTCTCCATTTGCAGCAATAGTCATCCAAATACAATTCCTATTTCAATATTCAACTGCCAACTACATCGCAGCTTTGATGTACTTGTATGTGCGTGTGCTTTTTCATTGTGGCCAATTTCATGATTCCAAAATTCGAAATCCAAAAATGGAAACAAAGAAAGAATGCACTCCGCACTTTATGTAAACAACGATGCATACGTATGTATGTAAAAAGCATTTCACTAGCGTTACAACTTTTCACATTCCAACTAACCGCAGCATTCCATTCACGTTTCTAAACTCAGCTATCATCTGTACATATATACAAGGATCGCTTCACACATATGCACACTATCGCACACATGCAAATGCATTTATGCATACTGGCACATCAGTGGCGGCCCTTAGTTAAATTGGCTGGCCAAGCCTATGTATGAAGCATAGCCGTTAGACATTTATGTAATTTTCCTTGCTCTTCTATATTATCTGAGAATCTGATTGCATTCAATCTTTGACTCTGATTTTAAACTCGGTTCGCATAGGTATTTGGTTTGTTCTTTATATTAATACCGTATGCAACTGATACGAAAAATAGCTGTGAGTTGAAAGCCTCATAAAAGCACATATGTGGAGCTGTTAACGCGTGCTCACTAACCTCTAAATTGTGCTGTGATTGCCTTTACCAACAAAATACAAGTTATGAGGTGGGTTGTTCGTGTATTTGCGCTATTTTCCTATGGGGCTTTTAGGCGCAACTTATCGGATGTTACAGTGGGAGATGTGAATTATGTTGATGAACTAACGCGCCATGAGAACTAAACACATTGAAGAACTTAAATAGTAAATACATTTCAAGCGTAGAATAATCAGATTTTAAAGAAATTTGTAAAATGACATGAACGAAAATATTTAGACAAGCCGGGCTTTTCGGCTTGAATGAAGCATCCGCCACTGCGGCGCATATGCTTCTTTTATTCTGATGGTATCTACATGTTGCTGCATATGAAAATTGACATTATAAGCAACTGTGTGGTTCCACATGGCAGCAATTGCATCACTGCATGTTTGTATGGATGTGTATACGAGGGAGGGTGTATACCCTGCAGGGAACTCAATAACCAGTGAGCATAACTTCTAGTTCCGAACCAGCGAAAAGGTGTCAAAAATGAACTAGATCAATTGTAGCTAGACCGTCACCAGTTCAGAAGGAGTGCATTGAGTGCCCGTTATAAGACAGACTTTGATTTGTATGCAATTTCGAAGTGACAAAAATTCTATGAAAATTTTTCGTTCGTTCAGTTGCCGTCGGCTTTGTATATTTCTGCAATTCTCAGATGTTTAGTGAAGCATTTTATAAAAAGAGTTTTCTATTTGCATCTTAACTTGTATGAAATGAATGTTCCGCTAATTATGCTTTTCCGATCCCTCAGGCTTATTTAGATTTTTTTTATTTTATTATTTTTTAAATATTTTTGTAAATTTTTATTAAATAAATAAATAAAAAAATATTAGTTAAAAAAATTAAAAAAAAAAATATCATCCGCCTCGACACCGACAGGATTCGAACCCGCGCTCGCCACATTCATTGTCACACGTGTTAGCCAATGGGCCATCACACCACTTACATGAAATGTGTCAAATGCTGCACTTAAGCGGCAGATGTAAAACTGTAGAATTTCTAGGTATTTGTAGCTAGTTCAGAACTATCGAAATTATGACAATAAACGAGCTAGTAAAAACTGTAGAATTTAGTACTAGTTCGGAACTGTCGAAAATGTAGTGCAGAGGGTGACAATTGACACCGCCTAGGACATCGCCGTGTTAAATTCGTCAGTTGATAACATGCAAAAGAGATTTAGCTCGCACTAGTAGTTGCGAAAAATGAACTAGAAGCGACCAAGTTCTGAACTAGAAATTTTCCCTACAGGGTACCTACGTGTGTTATGTGTGGCATAAGCGCAAACAATATTCGCCAGTATAAAACGGCTTTGAGTGATGTTGCAGCTACAGAGGCCACTCACTCCGTTTGTGTGTTTAAATAAAAACTGTATAAAAAGCAAGTAATTCCAAAGGAAAGGGGTGTAAAGGAGAATGTAGTGGAACAAAACACAATTTCATAAAATGCTGCAATATTTGGCTAATACGCCAATGTGTATAACACATACATACACACTGCTAAGTAAAGGATAAACTAAACTAAGCATTAAAAATAAATTTGAAAAGCAGTAAAGAGCTAGAAAAATGAAATCGAAATAGAAATTGGAAAATGGAAAATGAAAAATGGAAAATGCAAAAGGAAACCGCACTCGAAATTGGACTTGAAAATTAATTTAAAATTGAAACGAAATTTAAATCGAAATCGGTTTCGAAGTCGAAATTAACATCGAAAGCGATTTCGAAATGGAAATCGAAGTTCAAATCGAAAGCGCTAACATTTTAATTATAAAGTAATGGTCGGCAAAGTTGTGGGAGGGATTGTGTCGAAGAGCGCAGAGTGATTTCCGCTACATTGATTCGCCTATATGTGTGAATCGACTTCGCAAAATCGTGCCATGGCCAGCCTATATCTGTTATAAAGCTTAAAATCTATTTTTTTTTTTTAATTCCGCTAAAAGCAACTAACTACATACGTATGTAACTCAAATTATTTCCCATATTCAATTTCATTTCAGGCTCACTTCATGTCCTGGCTCTTGAACATTATTTGCCATCACACGATGAAAACGGCGAATTCCATATACCTTACCCGCCGTCAAGCGAAATCTATGTATTCAACCGTTATGGCCAACATGTGGCCACGAAAGATCTGACATCGGGCAAGACACGCTACAGTTTCCTTTACTCGAAGAATACCTCCTTCGGTAGGCTTTCCACGGTCACTGATGCCTCGGGAAATAAAATTCAATTCCTACGCGACTACAGCAATGTTGTCAGTTCCATTGAAAATACACAAGATCACAAGTCCGACATACAAATAAACGGCATCGGCATCATGACGAAGTTAAGCGAAAAAGGTCGCCAGGAAATCGAATTGGACTACGACAGTAACACCGGTCTGCTTATGTCGCGCTCATCCGGCGGCGAAACTTACATTTATCAGTACGATGAATTCGGGCGTGTAACGGGCACGATCTTGCCGAGCGGCGAAATCGTACGCATCACTTCACAGCTAGCCGACAATAAGGGCCTAACGGTATATGTGCACGCTTCGGTGGAGTCGCTGTTCTCGCGCGAACGCGGCGAAACAAATGAGCTGCTCGTGCTGGGTGGTGTGCGATCGACTTTCATGAAGAAGGGCCGCGAAAATGCCGACGCAGAAATCAAGCCGAACAATACGCTCGTCATACATAGTGCCAATGGTGTTGTGGTTGAGTCATCGGCTGTTGCTCGGCATCCCCTGTTGGAGGCTGCGCTCCCAGTGGAAGCCGAAATGTTGGCGATGTGGTCACATCAAAGCGTCACAATGGGCGATGGCCTCACGAATAACATGTACTCGGTGTACAATTTGGTAGGCGATGTGCGAAATCCACAGCAGACGCTGAATCGCGAGATTTGGGTGAATCAGTCGCGTGTTATTGGTGTCGAGTACGATCAGTTTACAAATCGTGAGACATTTTACGATACAAATCGAACGCCAATACTAATTGTGGCGTATGATCAGTCGGGTCTACCGAAATCTTACTATCCTACAAATGGTTATCCGGTAAATATCACCTACGATCGTTTCAATCGTGTGGATGGTTGGGCTTGGGGTCCAGCTGAACTCAAATACTCATACGATCGTCATGGTTTACTATCCGAGATAACATCTCAACAAGACGGTATCATATCATTTGTGTACAACGATTGGAATTTGGTGTCGGAGATTGGCTTGGCAAGTCAACGCAAATTTGTGTTGCAGTATGATGACGCCGGTGGTTTGCGGCACGTGCTAATGCCATCCGGTACGAAGCACTCTTTCAGCATGCAAACTTCGATCGGATTTATTCGCTGCACGTACACACCACCCGGCAGCACGCGCCCGTATCTTCAACACTATAGTCATTCGGGAGCTTTGTTGCAAACCATATTCCCAGGAGATGGCGCGCGCATAGTTTACCGTTATAATCCAGCAGGACAATTGGCGGAAATAGTTCATGGCGATGGCAAGAGCGAATTCTCGTACAATGATGCCACCGGTATGCCCAGCACCGTCTCGCACACAGAGCGCGAGCTCGAGTATCGTTGGGACTTTGAGTACACGGGTGGTTTGCTAAGCGAGGAACGCATCGACTATGTGGCCAAGACGGGTTTGAGTAATGCCAAGTTCACCTACGAATACGATACGGACTTTCGCGTCATTTCCATACAAGGACGCATTGGCGGCCAGAATTTGCCATCACAAAGTTTTGCTTACAACCAGCGAACGGGCCAGCCAAGTTTGATTGGACAATTCAAAATTATGCACCCCATGCTTAATCAGACGCAGGTGTACGACGGCACAGCGACCTTTACACGCACCGTCGATGGGCGATTCATGACTCAGAAGGTTACACTCTCGATACATCGGCTCGAAGTATTCCGCATGGAATTCTCGTTTGGCGTGCATGGACGCATCACCCAAACGCGCACATACACACGCAACATGGCCGTCAATACGTACACTAACGTGAAGAACTACACGTGGGACTGTGATGGTCAGTTGGTGGGTGTGGAGGCGCAAGAGCCGTGGGGCTTCCGCTATGATGACAACGGTAACCTCTTATCGCTGACTTATCGCGGCAATACGATTCCGATGGAGTACAATACCCAAGACCGCATTGTCAAATTTGGCGAGGGTCAATACAAATACGATACACGGGGACTTGTTGCGCAGAATGCGCGTGAGGAACGCTTCCACTATAACACCCAAGGATTGTTAGTGCGTGCGACGAAGCGCGGTCGCTTTGACGTGCGTTACTATTATGATCACATGAAACGTCTGACAACGCGCAAGGATAATTTCGGCAATGTCACACAATTCTTCTACAACAACCAACAGCGGCCATACGAAGTGTCGCAAATCTATTCGCCGCGCGATGGCAAGTTAATGTCGTTGACTTACGATGATGTCGGTCATCTCATCTACGCGCAGGTGTATCGTCACAAGTACTATGTGGCCACTGATCAAAGCGGCACGCCAATCATGATATTCAATCAATATGGCGAGGATATAAGGGAGATTATGCGTTCGCCCTTCGGTCACATCGTTTACGACTCCAATCCTTATCTATTTCTGCCGATCGATTTCTGTGGCGGCCTCTTGGATCCAGTTACAACTCTTGTTCACATGGGCGATGGCCGTGTCTATGATCCGTTGATCGGTCAGTGGATGTCGCCCAATTGGGAGCATGTATCGGAGCGCATCATCACACCAACAAAAATGCACTTGTATCGCTTCAATGGCAATGATCCCATCAATGTTGGTCACGATCGCAACTATCCAGCCGATTTTGCTTCCTGGATGAAAACGCTTGGTTTTAACATTAAGAATCTATTACCGCAATTAACCAGAAATCTATGGGAGCAGCCGTCATTGTGGGGTCGTGCACCGAATAATCCCATTGCATTGAATATGAAGCGGCCGATCGACAACATACCCACCATGGCAGTAGAGAGCGGTTTCTTGGCACACCTTAATGTGCGACGCATGTCCAATTTCGAGGAACTCTCCGCACCACCAAAGTCTGCCTTGAAGTTTGACGTCATGAATCCGAGCCCCCGTAACATGGGCTCCGACACTGAACCACCCTTCGGCAAGGGCATAGTCGTGTCGAGAACCAGCGATGGCCAAGCCATTGTATCTAGTGTGCCGGCAGCAAATGCGATCTATCGCGATGTCTACACATCCGTGTTTAATCGCTCGAAGCTGCTGCCTTTCACGTTTGTCGTGCACAATGCGCAGCAGGACTCGTTCTTCTTTGTTAAGGAGGAGGCGTGGCGCGCCAGCGAGGATCGCCAGCAGCTGAAACGGCTACAGGGTCAAGTGAATACCACTTTCCATGAGAACTCACGCGAAAATGGCAGCGGCAATAACTACTTGGATGTGAAGATACACGGTGAACATGCCATTATCAATCTGCGCTATGGCACTACGGTGGAAAAGGAGAAGCAGCGGCTGATGCATCACGCCAAGCTGACAGCGGTGCGCAAGGCGTGGCATCGTGAGAAGGAGGCATTGCGGAATGGACTTACAACCACAATCGAATGGAGTCAACAGGAGAGCGATGAAATATTGAAACAAAGCTACGCCAACAACTACGAGTGCGATTACATACACGATGTGGCGCTCTATCCGGAATTAGCCGAAGATCCTTACAACGTTAAATTCGTGAAGAAGAAAGGTGCAACGGGTGGTGCGGCGACGGGAGGCGCTGCAGCAAATACGCGTAAGCGGCGAAGAAGAGATGTGAGCGTTGGTGAAGAGGCGGAAGAGCACAGCGGAGTGGCGAAGACGACGCCCGAAAAGACGAAATCAAAGGCAAAAGTGAAGGCGCTGCTCAGTAAACGAAAGTCGCTAGCGCTGAAGAAACTGCAAACCAATGTTGATTGTCTGCCTGGCAGCAACAAAAATGGGAAAAAGGTATGTTAGCTACAGTTAGCAAAGGCTGAGAGAGCCAGTTATATAGAGTTAGAAGAGAGCATAAGAAAATAAATAATTTATGCTAATGGCAAATTGAAGAAAACGAAATTGAATAAAACAGGTCACATAATAGGAAATAATAAATTGAACTATTTAGATTATGTAGCTGGAAGGATAAAATGAAGCAAAACAAGAATGACTGCATAAAACACAGATGATAATGATAGAGATTGAGATAGATATAGAGAGAATGGGAGCATGCTAGAGGAGTAAGAGTAAGAGTAGAGTAGAAATGGCGCGCTTATATGAGACAGAGTATGAACTAATAATCTAGGAGCAAGGAACTAAAAGCCAGTTTGTGGCGCAAAATGGGAAGCACCTAAATAAATATGTTTTATATGTGTACAGTAGTGAATAAATAAATATATATATAACTGATATATAATTTGATAGAAATAGCAAAATAAACATAGAAATATATATGTATGTATATGTTTAGAAACATATATAATTATGAGTTAAGATAAATATATATACATATATATATGTAATTTATGTCATAACATTTAAGTAAAATTATGAACAAAATACCGCAAGGCGCAGATAAGCAAAATGAAAGGCGAAATCAAAAATGTAAAAGGAAAACAAGTAACAGATTAAAAAAAAATCTTTTCAAAAATTCGGCTTTATAACAACGTTCCAAATGCTGGCAGATGATGAAGGAGCAGAAGAAGAAGAAGAAGAGTCGATGTGTGTAGGAGCGCTCAAATATCAAAACTGTTACATATAAAAAACATACATACATATTCTATTATTTAACGGTTGTTGGCCAAAAATGAATATAATAAAGGGAAAATGCAGAAATACAAAATGCAACCGCTTGCTAAGGTACTCGAGCTTTTAGAGACTGGCATAGATTTTAGATATGCAACAAAATATACATACATACATTTTTACATACATTGAAGACCTCCTGACATACATACATACACACACCAGTAGGATACTTTGTGATTGAGGAGCTGCGAAAGAAATAAGAGATGCATAAATTTAGAGTGTATAATGTGCATACATACATACATATGTATATATGTACACATAAAGAACTAGATATTTATTCACAGATGAACTCAATGCAAATAATAGCAATAAAAATAAACAAACACAGTTTCCTTATTGAAAACAACAGGCCCCAGCACAGGCAGGAGGTAGTGCAGTGGTTAGAAGAGGGAGAAAAGCTCATATGCAGCGCGAAAGCTCATATGCAAAGGAAAATGTTCAAGTCATTACGCTTTTTTATTTTTTTTTAATTTTTTTATTTATTTATATATATATATATTTTTTTTTTCAATAAACGATATTTGTAAACATTAGTCTTATGTAGCTTTTAATTGTTAAATGTAAAAAAAACGCAAATATTGTAAAATAAAATAAAAATTAAGCACAAAATGAATGCGATTTAGTTGTGTAAGTCTTTTTTATTGTTGTCCAAATTAAAAGCGCATACAAAATGTGTACAAAAATAAATGAAAACTATACTACAATATTTAAGATGTGTGCATGTAAATATTAAACAAAAGAGAATTTATTATGCTTAAAATTTTATTAGCAAGAAACAGAAAATAATAAATAATAAATATATATAATAAATTATATGTAAAACACAAGCGTGTAAAGTTTAGGCGCGCACTTGTTTCAGCAACTTGCTGCAAGCGCTTTTTTGTTAATATTTCTTTTTTTTTTTAGTTATTTATTTAAGTATGCTTAATGCTAATTATATATTAAACTAAATTGCGAAATACTATAACGATAAATAAAACAACATGAAGCCAATAAAACAGTATTAAAAAATCTGCAATTTCTTTTTTTGTTTTTAATTTTTTCTTTTGTTTCGACTACATACGTATATTTATATATACATATTTACCAAAACTTTGTTTATCTAATTCCCTTTATTTATTTAATTGCTTGTTTTTCCGACAGGGTAGCAATAATACGTTCTGCAATACAACATAATATAAAAAAATTAAACCGTTGCCATTAATCATGCATACAACTTAAAGTTGGCCAAGGTTTAAAATTAGAGGCGATTTTATTGAGATCAAATATTTTTTCTTATAACCGTCCATATTTTTGTAGTGAAAAAAAGAAAAAACACATAATGCGAATTGCAGCACAATTATTCCCAGACTCAAAACATCAATCAATGAGGTTAAGATGAATTCTCTTATTCAATTTATACGCAATCGAGCAGAAATTTTCCTCGACTAAAAAAAAATTCGATACATAATTTCGTTCTAAATTTGTGCTAAAGTACCAGCGTAAGTCACATATCTACACGTACTCCAGAATGAAAACAAGTTAAGTAATGCTAAAAATGCTTTCACAGGTAAGAAGTTTTGATGTCTTTCAGACTGCGCCAACAGAGATGAACTCACGGTCAAGCGATTGCAGCACACAAAAACGTACAACATTTTATAAAACACATTAAAAGAGATTCGAAAACTCTTGATTTCATTACATGTTCTTTTGCGAATTGTGTTTTCTACTAATTAACAGTTTAAGCGCAAAACTTTCACTTTCAATAGCCACACACTTTCAAAACGAAGTCGAATGTTGTTTATTACTATTTTTTTTTTTTTTTGTCTTTGATACAAAGTTCAAGTTTCAAGTGAAATTTGCTGTCAAAATCAACACGAATTACATGAAATAAAGGCGAAGTATGAATTTTATATGAGCTATTGGCCAGTTTATAATTAAAAAAAATTGAAAAAATTTGTTGGTAGAAGTTACGGACCCATTTCGGAGACCACCATTATAAACTGACCAATAGCTCATATAAAATTCATATAAAATAATTATTAGAATTAAAACGGCCATGTAGAACCAAAAGCTAAGTAGTTTCAGCCTACATATATATCTACTCAATTGACTGCGTGAAAAGTGGGGATGCCAATTTTCTCGATTTTTATGATCCCGGGATTTTATGAACAGGGGATCCAGGGATTTATACCGGCATTTGGACATTATTTATTTTCCGACATTTTGGTTTGAAAAAAGTAAACATCGCTATATGTATACAACTTTTAAATATATATGTAAGAAAAAGAAATTGATTTTTAATGCCATTTTTTATTTAAAACAAAATTATTTCATTTCATTAGTAAAAAAAAATATATATGCATTAAGGTGGAGTGAAATTTGTTTTTTGGAAATTCAATTTGTTCGAAAGCCAGAACGGCACCTTCCTAGCCCAGTAATAAGCCTTTAAAATTTTATTGACCTACTCGCATGTTTAGAGGTGCCCCTAGCCCCACAAAGTTGAAAAAATAGCACGATCTGGTACAAATGTAAAATTTCTAAAATTATAAAATGAAAAAACAAAGTATGAGGATTGATAAAGATGGCTAAGCTGAGCCTTAAAGTGATTTTTTTTTTGGAAACAACAACAAAAGTTATTAAAGGTCAAAGTTTATATTATGCATTATTTAAATTGCAATTACTTAAAAACTACTGAACCGATGTCGAATATTTTTACACAATTCGATAGGTAATTTTGTTTGATTTGATATACATATTCATTTCTTTCAACTTTGTGGGGCTGGGGGCAGTTCAAAACGTCATCCAGCCATAAAATTTTTTGGGGTTCATTAACTCGTATAAAGGCAACTTTTCATTGCTGGTACGATCAAAAAAAGAACAAAAACAAAATCTCCATATGTTTTCACTCCAACTTAATATGCATGTATAAGGGTGATTCTCAACAAAAGTGTACATATCGGACATGGCACGAATTTTTAATTTTTTTTTTGTTTTTTGTATAGGTATATCATATGAAATCATTTACTAACGCGAAAATCTATGTAGAATACGGAACTGCTTTTAGGCCCCTAAAAAACTTTTCATTGTTCTTATTTTTTCAGTTTTGTTAAAAATTTCCCAAAATTGGAGCATTCCATGGAAAATGGTAAATTTGTCCCGTACAAACATTTCGATTTCTCACACATATACGAGTTTTTCAAATGCAAGCTTCTGCTTTTGTTTAGAAATTAGCTACACAATATTGATGTACTAGAAACTTTGTTTGATAACCTTTTGATTTGTCTGTAAGTTGTAAAGATTTATACCATTTGTCCCGTACAAACCATGTAAAAAATTACATTACAGCATTTTTAATTCTTTTGCAATAATCTTATTTCTAATATTTTTTAGCGTGAATAAACCCTGATATTAGCGCTACCACATTTACTTTTTTTATTTTTTTTAATACAATTAATTTGGCTAAAATTGCACCTGATTCGCATAAACCAAGGATCGTGATGGACCAGCCCTGTCCCGTACAAACACACAACTTTTTTAAGATTTTTCGCACGTACTGGAATATTTCAAAAGCAAGTTTCAGCTTTTAATAAGAGTAATAATGTAATAATGCACCAAATATTTTGTTGGTTAACATTTTGGTGTGCATCCGTCGGAAGTTTTTTATTAAAAATAATTTTTTATCCAATAACAAAAATAAAGCAACTTTTTCTTTCGCTCGGGTTGTAAGGGTTGCATTATTTTTGTTTCATTCATCACATGAAAAATGCAACATATTCATAGGGCACAGGGCACATGTCGCTGATTCTGCCATGTAATAATGCAACATTTTCTTTCAGATTAGGAAATGCTTTTTGTATACAGATCTGAGATCAATACAAACTCTATAAAACACAACTTTTCTTTGTTATAAAAGGTTATATTCTGTCCTTATTTTATCCCGAAAATACCGTTGTCAAATGCTAGCAATTCTGGGATTTTCAGGGCGTCAAAAAGGCCGGGATCGCGGGATTGGAATCCCGACACATGCTGCCGCCAGCAACACTCTTTGCGCCTATTCAAGTTGCGCAGCCCAGAATGAGCTATTCGAGTACATATGTATGTACATATATAGTTAGATATCTGGTATATATAATATCTGGTCAAAAACTAATAAGCTTGACGTTAGGGGCAGAATTTTAATAATGCCAGTCTTTGGCCGGATATCTTTAATTTCTCATAGATCTGTTCTGATATTTATACCAAATTACCGTGGATAAAGAAAGAATTAATTTAAAATATTAATGCTGAAATTATTGTGATAGATTAAAAAAAAATGATTATTGAATCGTTTGCTGATAAATTTAGATAAAAAAAAAAACATTAAATTAAACTTTAATGTTAGTATGTAAAAATGGGCGAAGAAAGATTCTATTTTTGCGATTTTTTTTTACTTTTTATAATTTATTTTTATTTTTGCTTTAAATGGTGTAAAACTTTGTATATAAATAAATGCATATCGTCGGCCTCCTGCCAGAAACACGAAAGTGAAACTTTTTTTAACTGCAATGTCTCCTCTTTATCGGGTATATATTGATGTAATAACAATTAATATTTGTATAAATGCTTGTGTAAACATACATACCTAATATGTACGTGTATGTACATAAGCATATATACAAATATTAATTGTTATTACATCAATATATACCCGATAAAGAGGAGACATCGCACTTAAAAAAATTTTCACATTCGTGTAAACATACATACCTAATATGTACGTGTATGTACATAAGCATATATACAAATATTAATTGTTATTACATCAATATATACCCGATAAAGAGGAGACATCGCACTTAAAAAAATTTTCACATTCGTGTTTCTGGCAGGAGGCCGACGATATGTATAAAAAATAAATTAAAACCGAAAATAAAAACGCTTAGATATATGTATATGTAAATGTTAATCAGATTTGAATAAAATTGTTTATGTAAATAAAAACTACACATATATACATATGTAGTTATGTAAATCTACATAATAAACATATAAAAATAAACATAAGAATTATATTAAAATTTATGTATAAACATATACATCTATGCATAATTAATTGTATGTTTGTATGTCTAACATATATGTATATATACACATACATATGTAACTATTTAGCTAATCACAAACTTGTTTCCTTAGCCGGTTCTTAACCTTTTTGTTTTCGCCTTTTTACAATTCGATATTAATTGGCAACCCGATCCAATATAATTGATAAAGAGCAGGAGTCAGTTACCTATAAATTTAATAAAGATGCAAAAAACTGAAAAAAGCAGCACAAGAAAACAATAACAAAAAAACAAAAAAACCAAAAACAATTTAAACCTAATGCATAAGCCAAAATTTGTAACAAAAGGCATATGTGCGGATATTATGCGAACATACATACATAGATGATGAAAATACACAAAAAAGTTACATATGTAAAGTGAATTATGTAAAAAACAAAAACAAAACACCACACTCAATGAATATTGAGTGCAACAACAGCAGTAAATGAAAACTACATAAATGAATAATTGTTTGATGTCACATGTTTGACTTAGAGCAGACAGAGAAAAGAGCAAAGGCAACTGCTGCTCGGGGTACGAAAACAACAGCAACAACACTATGACTGACACTACAGACAACAAGATATTGTAAATAGTATATAGTACATACATACATACATACAGGCGAATGTTCTTTAGCAAATCTCGTTCACACATATGGGTCTACAACACTATATAGATATATTTATGAATGTAAGTACATATGTAGGTAATTGGTAGTTTTAAATATTCATAAAAATTGTGGACTAAGCATACATATAAATTATGTAAAATTTTGGACTAACTAATATAGTTAAATAATAATAAAAAAAATTAAGAAACAGGGAATCAATTCATAATTAAAAATGTTCTAGAAACGATAACATACATTCATATACATACATATGTATAATAGGTACGTGTATGTGTGTATTGTAATTTCTGGTATTATATGTATGTATATACATATATGTGTGTATGTATAAGTGACTGAAAAACTAAACGTTGAGAATAACAAAAGTACCAAAATTTAACAGCAAAAAAAATTAATAACAAAAAATAGCAACAAAAAGAATTTATAAGCAAAAAAAAATAGAATTAATTAATAAAATAAGAGAAAAAAATTAACATACAAACATATGCGTGTGCATTAAAAAATAATAATAACAACAATTCAATAATTAAAAAAAAAATAATAATAATATATGTACATATGTATAACGTTGTCTGTATGGAAGACGAGGAGGAGCAAACATAAAAATGCATAAATAAATAATACCTAGACTACAATAATAATACAAGTAAATATACGTATGTATGTATGTACGTACGCTTCTAGGCATTTATTAAATTAAAACTGTAATAGCAACACTTTTCTTCACATCCCCGACCCCCTCCCATAGAAAACTGAACACTAATTAGCATGCATTTTCGTAAGGAAAGGTATTTCTATAAAATTAAAATAAATCCAAAGCTAAAAATTAGGTCGAAAAAAGAACAAAAAAAATAACCTTAAAGCATTAATTAGGGAGAAACTTTCTCTAAACCCCTCTCGCTCATCCCCTTTCGCGAAACATAAACTATATTCTTACGCACGCACATGCGAAATGCAAACACAAAAAGTGAATGCAAAATGCTACAACAACAAATACTTAATAAATAGTAAAAGAAATGAAATAAACAACAACTACAATTACAATTACAATTACAAATACAAAAATTATCAAGTATTTGTATGTATGTATATGTTTGTATGTATGAAATGAAAGCCCAACGTCTTACAGACAAAAAACTAAAAATAAAAACCAAAAACAACAAAAAAAAATAAAACTAAAACTAAAATAACACCCAAAAAAAAACAAACAAAAACTATAACAAAAACAAAAATAAAAACAAAAACAAACAAAAAATAAAAAATAAAACTAAAACAAAAGCAAACAAAAAAATTCCATTTGCGCAAGCAACATTTGCCATGAAATACAAAAAAAAATAAAAAAAAAATTATTATCATTAAGTTAGTAAACCATTAATTATAAGCTAATTATTAAATCTGTATTAACAACAAATGCAAAAACAACAACAAAAGGAACAGTAAATATTATTTAATTAATTAAATATGCTGCATTTTAAGTAAAGGCGAATATGAAAAGCAAAAAAACCATGAAAGATTACACTGAGGATATCAAGGGTCTATAAACGTAAATAAATGATATACATAATAAACGATAATTTTCAAAAAATAAAAATTAACAACAATAAAAAATAAATATAAATAAAAAAATATAAATCAATTATGTGAGCCTTTTATTTTTACAAGTGGAGAGAAGGCAAAGCCAACTGGCAAGTGGCATGGAGTTTGCTTTGTAGCATAGTAGAGGAGGTATCATCTATCCTTCTTCTTCTTCTAATAGGCGCGTAATCGCCTAGACGATTTTGGCCGAGTCCACTAAAAACGCGCCAGTCATTTCTGTTCCGTGCTGCCTAGCGCCAATTGGAAATATCATGGGCGGACCAGTCCGTCTTCACCTGATCTTTCCAACACAGTGCAAGCCTCTCTTTTCTGCTGCCCTTTAGCGGGGTTCGATAAAAATACTTTCTGCGCCCAAGCACGTTCATCCACTAACACGGCATGACCTGTCCAATGCAGCCGCTGGATTTTTATTCTCTGAACAATATCAATCTCTGCGTAAAGCTGGTACAGCTCATCAATAAATCTCCGTCGATACTCGCCCTCGCTAACGCACAAAGGTCCATACATCTTCCTCCGAACTTTTCTTTCGAATACTCCAAGTGCCAGCTCATCTGATTTTGACAACGTCCATGCTTCTGCGCCGTACATAATAATAATATATAATAATACAATGGCGCTATTATAACTCTGACGAGTTTTATGGCCGAGCTTCTCTCCCAATTCGAGGTGTGCTCCTTTTTGTTTTTCCTACTAATTGGGTGGACCTACAGTTTTATGCCGGCTCCGAACGGCGAATGCATTTTTTGTGAGAAGCTTTTTCATGGCAGAAATACTCTCGGAGGGTATGCCGCCCACTGCCGAGAGGTGACCGCTGCTCTTAAAAAACCCAATAATTGGATTTTTACTAATTAGAAAAATTTGTTTGGCTCGGACCGTGGTTTGAACCCGAGACCTCTGGCATAGCAGGCGAGCACTCTACCCACTGCACCACAGCGGCCACGACGCCGTACATAAAGACTGGAACGATGAGCGTCGTGTAGAGCGTGATTTTTGTTCGTCGAGCGAGGACTTTATTTTTTAAATTGCCTATTTAGACCAGCCACACATGACGGCAGAAAACGCGCAGAATTTGGTCAGAAAGCCATAAAAACGCACGTCTTTATGTGTGCACATTGGCAGAAATACAAGGAAATCGAGGGTTTTGGTAAACCAGCGTTTTCTGCCTGCCAAACTTCTGCGCGTTTTCTGCCGTCATGTGTGGCTGGTCTTAGTCCAAAGTAGCATTTATTGGTAAGAGCGATGCTTCGTTGAATTTCCACGTTGACATTATTGTTGGTGTTAATTCTGGTTTCCAAATAGACGAAGTCCTTAAGGGTTTCGAATTTGTAGATGCCAACCGTGACGTGGCTGCCAAGACGTGCTGTTTATTTGTGTGATGACAGGAGGTATTTTGTCTAGTACTTCATCTAGTCCCTGACGAAACGCCTAGTAAAACAAAATATAGGAATTCGACAGTATGGAATTTTTTCGATAAGTCTATGGACGGCAAATCTTATAAATTTTTAAAGTGTGAAAAATCGTACCAAACAAGTGGCAATATCACCTATTTGTTTGCTAATCTGAATTGAATACAACCTCTTTTCACAACACTATACTTTCTGTTTAGTAGGTACATTCTTTCAAACACTCTGCTGGCTACTAATACCTTCTTGCCTGATTTTGTTCTTCGTTTGATTTCAAAGTTAACACTATTTTCACTATATTTTACACTCTAAACTTCTCACTAGGCCCATTTGTGAGGTGATGTGATATTTATTCATGCCAAGATATTTGTTTTCGTTAGATGCACCGCAGGTACTCCGAAAGTAGATTGAACGGCACGTTCATATTAAGCACAGCTCATTTCTTCACTGACTAAAGTAGGAGCTAAGAAGAGTGAACCGAAACAGAAAAAATTTATAGGGCATGTTCAGAAACGCAGAATGAAACGCAACAGCGGCAGTAATTATTTTTTTGATGATTGTGATGAGCAACGCTTCATGCTAAATTAACGTTTATGAACGCTCTGCTTGTACTACAAAAGCAGGTTGCGCTTCAAACTGAGTTTCTATAACAAACTATATTGATGTCAAATACATATATATGGATAATCCTGTCTGATTCATGAACTATGGATGTCATATCCATATTTTTTATATATTAAAAATTTTTTTGAAGTTAACTGCTTAGGCGGCGATGCAGAGATTTTATGGAGAGTGAAATTTTAAAAAGGAAATTGCAGGAACACTTCCGTTGTACTGAAATAGTAAATAGGAAACAGCAAAAGGTCAAAGTGTTTACCCGACTTTCCCCAAAATATTTTGGGCGATATTGGTATCAAATAAAATGTATTAAACATGGCTTTTAAATAGAGATGTACTCATTATGATCCCCAGATCGGGTCCCCAGATATGGGTCAAAACATGGACCCGGATCACCCCGGAATATTTCTGAGCAATATTGGTATCAAATGAAAGGTGTTGCGCAGAGCTTTCACATACATAGATATGTACTGATGATGAGTTCTAGGACGGGTCCCCCGATATGGGTCATAATATGGACCCGGATAACCCCGTTATGTCGTCATGTCATGTGATGGCATGATATGATGTCATGATGTGATGTCATGACTTAAAAAATAAAGGTCAAATTTTCAAGAGTTACTTTTTGACTTTTTCCATAAAATCACATCGGATTGACTATCTGTGCCCACGATCATCACATTGGTGTATATAAATGTTAAACATATTAACTCTTTACTATTGACTTTTTGAGTTGAGGTTTCAAAAAATAGCTCTTAATATTAACTCTTTCCTATTGACTTGTTGAGTTGAGATTTCAAAAATAGCTCTTAGTTGTTGAGCAGGGCTTTTACATAGAGATTTTGTGATTATGATTTCTAGATCGGGTCTCCGGGTATGGGTCAAACCGTGGACCCGGATGACCCCGAAATACTGCTCAGCAATACTGGTATCGAATGAAAGGTGTTGACCAGGTCTGAAACCGAGAGCTCTTCTCAGTATTAATCTTAAATAGACCATTGACCTGGTTCATTCGTTGTTATTCTCACAACACAGAAATATGAGTGGTTTTTACTGAGGTAATGTAAGAAGTTAACTTCTATCACGTTTACTGTACTACACGCGGTTTTTTTTTATATGGTACCCATTATATGGACATGGATGCCATGTTTATGTTTATGGATCAGAGAGAATTATCCATATACATATATGGATGTGATATCAATATATTTTTCTCCGTGCATGGAAGTTGTTATCTTCCTTTGGGCCTACTGGGTTATGTACATATGTACATATTTGTATGTTGTATGTTTTTACACATATACATATATACTCATATGTTCTACTTTTGCTCTAGATTTGAAAAATATGTGGCCAAATGCCCAATGCAATCACAAATCACCCTAAAAGCCCACATGAAACCGTTATATACATATGTAAGTATTTGGCATACATACATAACACATACATACATAAATAATGACAAAGGAGAAAAGCAAAGGCTATTGACTTTATTCGTCGCCCATATAAGCCAATTCATTATAATAAAATTTACATTATCCAATAAAAATTCATAACAATTCCATAAAGACGCCAAACATTTTCATGCACATTTACTTACGTAGGCATATCCCTGAAAAAATCTTTGGATTATATGATCCATTTTGTGGTAGTTTGGAGTACTTTCAAAGTGATCATAAACATACATAGCTCCAATGGACGGACTCGTTTATCTGCATCGGCTCGAAGTTAGCCGAACATTGCTACGTAACCCGAATGTATATCGCGATAACGACGAAGCAAGTTCGTATATATGTATGTATGTATGTACATATGCATGCTCGTTTCAACTTGCATGGTTTAGTAATAAAGAGACATTGAAACGCAACCCAACATGTTGGTGAATGCGCTAGAAAAATTTTATTATTTTTTTATTAAAGAAAAGCATATCTAATGCCAATAATTATAATGAAATTGAATTGGCAGTCGTTCAAATCTTTTCAGAGATTATTAAATTCCCATGAATTAATCCAATGTATGTACTCCTTGGATTACTCGGGTGTCATGCGGAAATCGGAGTATGTGATCGCTGCCCAGGACATCGCCATGTAAAATGGGCCATATTTTTTATATGAAATGTGGCAAGTTATGGAGTACTCGGTTGGTCCACAGCGAGTACTCTATACACGCGTGCATGGAATACTCGGCTTTTTTGCAGGGTACATATACAATGGATATGTAGGTAAGTGTGCGTGGGGCGATGGTGTGTGTGCATCTGCGGTGGTGCTAAAATAACCATAAAAACTGCTTTTCTGTTACATAAATTAAATGACCAAAAAATTATATCTAACGACACATTTCGCCTGCCAATAAAAACAACAAGGCACACATATCTACACACAAAACAAAATGTTGTTGGTGATGATGGCAAGTGACACAAAGCAACTCTATTGTTGGTTGGTCTGCCCTCTCGCAATCAAGTCGAGTTGAGACGTAGAGTGTCCAAACGAAACGAAAAGCGTGCGCATGGATGACTTAAGAACGCATTAAATTCATATTTTAATAGAAGTTAAATAAAGTTTACGATTAAACGTTTGCACAGTTAAGTGAATTTCATATTATTTAGTTTATATATAAGCATATACCCGATAGAAAAAGCAAGGAGTAAGTTGCACGTCGAGAAGAACTTCGGCTAGAGGAGCACTCGTCCGGAGTTTTATTATCAGAGTCCTCACTCTGTAGTTCAATTCGAAAGCACAATCGTATTCTATAGAATATTTGGCATAGAACTCGAAAGCGAACGAATACCGGAATATGTTCGTATTCTTGTATACGAGTATACATATGAATATATGTATGTATATTTGTGTCTCTGAACATAAGTAAATTTCATCGTTTTTGCGACATGAGCACCACAACACATTGTTTATGGGCTCGTAAATCCACTTGATGCATTAAATTGTTACTGTCGCCATCGTCATTGTTGTTGTTGTTGTTGTAGCACAATGCAGCATTGCCCAGCAGCATCATCGTCACATCAACGCTGCTTGTTGCTGATGGTGAAGCTGTGAGCGACGTATTTTCTTAATGAAAAATTTTACCATCTATGTTTTTCTACTTTTCCTTCTCCTCCTCCACTTTCTCTTAACACGTTGGCTGCCAGTGTATCACCGGTGATCACATCAGAAAACCACCCCCAGGTGCCAGTGTATCACCGGTGATACACGCCTAGGCGCTTAAAATTTAAACAACATTTTAAAATAACAAGTAAGGAAGCCTAAGTTCGAGTGGAATCGAACATTAGATACTCAGCTGTATGCTTTCATTGTTTGTTTGCGTTTGATGGAAACACGGTGTATTTTATATGAATCGAGTGCCGCATAAAGTGGGCGCAGCCACGCCCATTTTCAAAATTTCTATGAGCCATCCAACTAAGCATATGTATATTATTCTTTGTACAAAATTTCATTCCTTTATGACTTCTAGTTAAAAAGATGCCACGTTACAAATTCCCAAAGGGTGTTCCAGAAATATCTTTGTTAAAAAGTAGGCGTGGTCATAAACCGATTTCAATAAATTTTTGCGTGTCTATTAACACAAGTTATAAAAGTGTATAAACCAAGTTTCTTCATAATATCTCAATTATTTGTCGAGTTATGGGCTCCGAAATCTCGTTGATTCCTTTGTCTGAAAAGAGGCGGTGCCACGCCCATTTTCCGAAATTTTTCTATTTTTTGTTTCCGATCTATTGTAGAACTCATGCCACAAAATTTCAATGAATTATCTTTATATTTGACAAAGATATCGCTTAAAATGTTTTTATTAGGCCACTTTATAATACCCATATATAAAAGTGGGCGTGGTCGTCAACCGATTTGGCTAAAATTTTCAACATGTATTACCATAAGTAATAAAAGTGTACACACCAAGTTTCATCATTATATATCAATTATTTGTCGAGTTATGGGCTCAGAAATCTCGTATATTCCAGCTTCTAAAAAGAGGCGGTGCCACGCCCATTTTCCAAAATTTTTGTGATTTTTGTTTTATGTCCGTAGTTAGACTCCTGCTATAAAATTTTAATGATATATCTTTATATTTGACAGAAATATCGCTTAAAATGTTTTTATTAGGCCCCTTTATAGTTCCCATATATAAAAGTGGGCGTGGCCGTCAACCGATTTTCACAATTTTCCGTCAAAACATTTGTCTAAATAAGTACATCAGGCATACCAAATTTCATCGCTATATCTTCAACGGTTTCTGAGTTATGACATATAAAACTTTCAATGTTTGACCCTTAATAAGTGGGCGTGGCACCGCCCATTTTCCAAAATTTCATCAAATTTCTTCCTAGGGGCGTGAGTTCAACACGTGGGTAAAATTTCATCGCTCCAGCTATATTAGTGACTGAGATACCAAATTTCCGATTTTTTCTATATAGGAAAAGTGGGCGTGGTCATGGTCCGATTTCGCCCATTTTCAATACCAACCGTCCCGGTCTCGATACCAACTTGCATTTCAAATTTCATCAAAATATCTCAATTTTTGCGCGAGTTAGAGTATTTACAGACGGACAGACGGACGGACAGACGGACAGACGGACGGACAGACGGACGGACGGACATGGCTCAATCGATTTCTCTTTTCACCCTGATCATTTTGATATATATAAGTCTATATCTGTCTCGATTATTTCATTCTGTTACAATCCACCGTTATGTGATTAAAACTATAATACTCTGTGTACTAGTACAGCTGAGTATAAAAAAAGCAGATGTTCGCGGGGTCATCACAGCTTAAAAGCATGTTCAGATGCGTAGCCAGCATGGCTTTTACTCTAGGTAAAAAATCCCGTTATAATACAAAAAAGCAAAAGTAATTTTGTTCCTGGCACCTGTGAGTGGTTTTTTGTTGTGATCACCGGTGATACACTGGCAGCCAACGTGTTAATATCGTACCCCATGCTTTATTCATCGCATCTGGAACATATGTATATCTACATACATAGTTACGCACCAAATCCATTGGAGCGCGATGAATTTTATGCTCACTCACGCCCATGGGCTCATCCATGTTGATAACGGTTGGGAGCAACGTACGCTACGTACATAACCAGCGGCGGGAACGATGGTGGAACAGTAAATATACCAATCTCGTTATGTACAATGTTCTTATGTACATATGTATGTATGTATGTATATATGTATACATGTATGAATGTTGTGCAAGAGAATTGGTGGCATATGACGCGACTATAACGGGACAATACCTAAACGCTGATCTAAAAGCTCCTGAGGGCGAGTGTAAGAGGAGAAGCGAAATTCGCACATGATCCCTTGTTCTATTGTATACATACACTGAGGTAAAAAACAACGTATATCCAACAAAAACGACGTCAACTCAACAAAAAACAGCCATGATAGTCAGCCTACCTTGAAAATTGTTGCATCGACTATAATAATCGTTATTTTCCCATTTTACAAATATTACAATGAAAACAACCGCATTTATATTTAATATGACTGTGACGATTGCCAATTTAACATATCATGTGAGTGGATAATGCATCAGGACATTGACAATTTAAACACATTCCATTATGAAAGAACAACTAAAATTTTAATTCAACGTTTTATTAGTCGCTGCAAAGTAGCTATCGTATTTATTTTAAAGTGAAGATTCTTTGAAATAAAATTGAATTGTCAATTTGAAATTGTTATAATGTTAGGTGAATGCTCTTTTATTGATGGGTTAACAAACGGCATTTTTGACTAGGTTAATATGAAATATAAATCTATTTTCAATTTAAAAACGCAGAGTGTTTGTTGTAGAATTCATTGCTTTTTTTATTTAGATAAACACAAATGTAGCGTACATTTTTGTTATTTTAATAGATTACACAGTCAACATATTTACAAAAATTTCACTCAATACGAACAAACCGATAGTAATACATAATACTTTGGTTCAGATTTCAATCAGGGCTGCACATTAACGTTATTTTTTATCAATAACCGAAAAAAATTTTTGTTATTCAACGAAACAAAATTTTTTTGTTAATTTTTATTTGATATTCACCAAAACAAAATTTTTTTGTTGATATCGTTGTGCAGCCTTGATTTCAATCTGCTTACCAAAAGGGTCGGCTTTACATTAAGGAACCACGGTTCGAGAAAAACAAAAGTCTTACCTGCCGGACGCTTATAGTTGAGCAGATATTCCTTGATAAACTAATTTATGTGTTGTAATTTTCCCTTTGGCGGCATTTGGCTGCGCTTTAAAAAATAACCCTCAGCCGGTAACTACCAACAAATTACCAAAAAATATCTCGTGAACTATAAGCCTCCAGCAAATTTTGATTTCGGGTTTTGATATCTGTGAGAGCTCCCTGATAAAGTCATTTTTCTCGGATGGTGGTTCTCTAATGAAAGGCCGACCCTTTTGTTAGGCCTTCTAGAATTCATTTAAAAAGCTCCACCAACGCATGCTCATTCACAGCAATCGCCAACACTTTAAATCCACCCAATAATATGCCACCAATCTGTATTGATATGCCTTTCAGTTTTCCTTTGGCATCCGCCGCATGATTCTCGACCTCACTCATTGCCGGAACAAGACAGAAAATCCGAGGAAACTTTGTTATTTTGTAGAATATATAACACATACGATATCGAAAGGAATTGATTAATTTTTTGTAAACAATCTAAATTCCACTGTCACGCAAAACAAAAATTGGGGATCGAGTTTGCTGTTTACGCACGCCGTTCAAATTGTATACACGTTTGCATTTGAAATTTGTCAGATCAACAATGCCCACTTTAAGTTGAAAATGTAGCCATATCGAATTAAAATTTTTCAACGTCAAAGCGAGAATGCCCACTTTAAGCTGACAATGTAGCCACACCAGAGTAAAAGTTCTGAACGTCAGATCAACAATGCCAACTTTAAGTTGACAATGTAGCCATGCCAAATTGGAAATGTTGATGTTGTAATGAAATTGCTTATATTGGCTACGTTCAGAAGGCGCAACAGTTGCGCAACTGTTGTGTTTTATCTTCTGAACGCAACGTTGAGTATTTCTGATCAACACAACATGTTGTGATTTTGGAGACTTTTTTCCATCATAAATTTTTTACGCTCACTTTACACAACATGTTGAGCTTACGATTTTGACATATGTACAAAAATATAAATAGTGTTTATGAATTTTGGAATGTAATAAATATGTTTCAAAGCAGCGAAATTATTGGCGATTACGTTGGAGATAATTAAAATACTAATTTGTTTATTTAATGTATCAGCTCGTTCAGAAGGCGAAAATTGTATCACTTTCCGATTACTGATATCTACACAACAGTTGTGCTCCACCGTTGCGCCTTCTGAATGTACCCATTGTTAGATTACACTGGATCACAAAATGAAATTTTTTGTCTGTACTTTGGACGTGACTATCCTATCTATATGTAAAATCGGTCTCTGATTCCGAAAATCGGGTTCATTTTTAATTCTATGGAAAGGTTTTTGAGATATCGGCAATTTACCGTTATTTGGCCAATGGGTCCACTTAATCCAGTATATCTCTTTAACACAGTGAGTTATCTTCTTTGGGGTGACACCAAACGAAAGAAAATTAAATTTCCTTTTTACGGTTCCTATAACATTTTTCTCTAACTCGTATAGTTTCTGAAATATTGACGATTAAATTTGAATTTTTTCGATTTTTTACGATTTTTTGAAGAAAAAATTGACTTTGTCAGACAATATCTTTAAAACCAATGTCTTCACCTTCGGTTTTACTCCATTCTATTGGGAAAAAGATAAGCTATCAACGAAGAAAATCCATGGTAAAATGGAAAAGTTATAGGCGATCAAGTAAATACAGCCAAGTCGCGCAGTGCCTCTGCACGGGTATATTCTATGCATATCGGAATCAGCGACCGATTTTACATATAGAAAGGGTGGTCGCGTTCAGAGTATTTTTTGGCTGTAGAGCAGTGTTATTTTTAACTACGAATTATTGCTAAATTGACTATTTTACATTTAAACTAACAGAAAAATATTTACTTTAACTATAAAAAAATTGTGATTCAACAAGAAATTAGTCGACATTGAAAAATGTAATATTGTCACCGTTGGGAGTTATTTTTACAATTGCCTTTTTCCCTCAGTGTAGATATATACATACATATGTATATATGTATGTAGGTATATGTATATATGGCCATATTATCATAGCATTTCTATTGCTTCAATTACTCTTTCTCAATTAATGATAATCTGCTGAAGAAATTGCAACTCACATCAAAATTAAAAACATTTTTACTTACTGCGCCCCCAATCAAGTTTCCTTCCGCACCCCATCCAATTCTAGGCATTATTAAAAACAAAAGATACCACCACATTGAGCAAAACAGAATTGGAATATTTGGGATTTTGGGAGGTTTGGGGTGGCGAGTATGTCAGTGTGGCGGCGTCACAGTGTGACAGTGACACAATCGGCCATGTGTGTCGAACATGACTTTGTCGTTAGATTCGGTATTATGCCGTTAATCGCGTCGCAAAATATCAATTTCACCACAACAAATAATTAATTTAATAGACTCCTAAATAATTTCTCATCAAAATGAGCAAATATGTACATACATAAAATAAATGAATTTATGAGTGAATATACATACATATATCTACGTATGCATGTATCTGCATGTACCCTGCACGGAAACGCCAAACTAGTCACAAAGAAACTAATAACTATACAACTAGAATTTCTTGTTGTTGTAATAGTTGTCAACATAAATTTTTCATGAAGTGACAACAATAAACTGTACCACTCTGAATCCCTTTAGAAGTAGTTCTGAGCCAGTTACGAACTCTCTAGTTTTATGGTGTAAAATTTCGGGACTGTCCCCATATTAGCTGCAAGGTACATATCGTCCCCTCAATATAACAATAGCGTATGTGCTCATACGCCATTATTTTTTTATTGCATATTTAGAATCTCCATCATTGATTCTATGTCTGGTCAAAATTTCGTCAAATTCTACTTCCACAAAGTGGGTCAAAATGTCATTGGAAAAAATGGTGTATAATTTCTTGTTCAAAAATTTAATAGATATCTGATTTGACAAAAACTTTAAACTCGATTTTCTCAAAACCCAAAAAAAATTATACGCTATTGTTATATTGAGGGGACGATATATACGTATGTTAGGGCGGGTCGATTTAAAAATCCCCCATTGCTCTGTGAAAATCGTATTCTAGGGATCAAAATAAGAAACATTGCCGAAGGAACCATACCTCTAAAACGAATTCTGATGTCCCCCAATTTGGGTCGAACTTTTGGGTAGGAAATTTGGTATCTCAGTCACTAATATAGCTGGAGCAATGAAATTTTACCCACGTGTTGAGCTCATGCCCCTAAGAAGAAATTTGATAACATTTTGGAAAATGGGCGGTGCCACGCCCACTTATTAAGGGTCAAACATTGTAAGTTTTATATGTCATAACTCAGAAACCATTAAAGATATACCGATGAAATTTGGTACGCGTGATTTACTTACTTAGGCAAACGTTTAGACGGAAAATAGTTAAAATCGGTTCACGAGATATGGCTTAAAATTTTTTTATTAGGTCACTTTATAATACACATATATAAAAGTGGGCGTGGCCGTGAACCGATTTTAACTATTTTCCGTCCAAACGTTTACCTAAATAAATAAATCACGCGTACCAAATTTCATCGATATATCTTTAATGGTTTCTGAGTTATGACATATAAAACTTTCAATCTTTGACCCTTAATAAGTGGGCGTGGCATCGCCCATTTTCCAAAATTTCATCAAATTTCTTCCCAGGGGCCTCAGCTCTACACGTGGGTAAAATTTCATCGCTTCAGCTATATTAGTGACTGAGATACCAAATTTCCTACCCAAAAGTTCGACCCAAATTGGGGGACATCAGAATTCATTTTAGAGGTATGGTTCCTTCGGCAAAGTTTCTTATTTTGATCCCTAGAATATGATTTTCACAGAGCCATGGGCGATTTTTTTGCCTCCCCATAAATCGACCCGCCCTAATGTATGTATGTGTTTTTTTTTACGAGGAGGAACCATCGAAAGCCTTTACCCCGTCAGTGTGGGACTCTAACCCGAACTAAACCTCCTACTGTCATCGTACCGAACACCCCGATACTACCGTCAAGCTACCGTCGGGTGGTGGGTTGAGCACCAGGCTCTAAGTCCGTAATGGTCGCGTTAATGCCCTAAGTGCGCCTTAAAAGGCTTCGCCCATTTATTTATTTATAAAATGATAACCATAGTTATTTTTTTTACCACTAACATTCACGGTCTGCGGATGGATATGTTACGCACCACATGATGATGGATGCAAGAGGCCGAGTTCCTGTACGAATCCGTTCTAAACGAAGTGATCAATTAGTCGAATTAGTCTATGATAAGTAGTTTCGCGCCACACGCCATGACGGATGCAGGAGGCTTAACCCCTGTACATATCCGTAACGGATGCAGGAGGACGAGCTCCTGGACGTATCCGTTCCATTCAAAGTGGTCAATGTTAGGTGGTCTGCGGAGGCCAAAGCTCCGCACCATTCACGTTGATGGATGCAGAAGGCTGAGGTCCTGTCCGTATCCGTAACGGATGCAGGAGGCCGAGCTCCTGTTCGTATCCTTTCCACTCGACTAATTGACGATTTAGTGTATGATTGGTGGTTTCGTACCACGAGCCATGACAGATGCAGGAGGCTGAACTCCTACATAAATATGTATGTATGTATATGTTTATCCTTTCAGACAAAAAGGTGTTAAGAGAAGAAGGTGGGCGCGCGAGGAAACGGAAGTTTTTAGGGTGTTACTTAGCTCGCAAATCCGAGTTCGAACACCCCACGTCTTAGAGGACATGGTTTCAATGGGAATTACGGTAAGTGATATAATCATGAAATGGAATAAAAATAGATCTTATTCTAGGATTTCGAAAGAACACAATTGTGCTTAGAGTCAAAGATGCGCACTTTGATTCAAACATACAAATCCGCTTGCGATAACAAGAGACGAATAGGAGCCAGTCCATTTTTTGCTTAATTTATGGAAAAAATATAAGAAATATTTGGGTAAATATCAAATACCCGCACGGTTCATTCTGGTTCCAGGCCAGTTGGTATAAAATCTTCATCGATCCCGCCACAATCATCGCCGCCCTCATCACATATGACATCTTTATCTCAAACATCATCGTCCTCATCACAATCGCCACTGTCATCATTACCATCACATCGTTCATCCGTCTCACAAAATCTATCCTCACGCAAAAGGCTTTCAACTCGAGAAAGGTATTACCAAGGAAATTTTGAAGGCTAAATTTTGGAAAATACTTCGAAATAGAAAAAAGAAAGCTAGATCTACTGGAGAAATTCGCACTTCTTTAATTTTTATTTGGAACGATTCTACCGACATTCATTAGTTATATAAATATAGTATGTACATAGAAATTTAAATAAATTTCAAAAACAAACCGCTTTTTTGTTTCCTTAATAGCCCTGTAAAAATTGTGTGATTAATCTCGAAAGAGATTTGTCCCGGACTCCTCTTTTTCGGGTACAATTACCCCTCAATTGTACCTGGAAGGGTGAAAATGTAGACAATTGTACTCAAAGGGTTATAAACGAACTTCGAAATATGCTTTTGTTCAGGTATAGTAGGGTACAACTTCCATTCGATATCCGTTTGGCATAATAGTGGAGTAAATAGTCTAACAATTAGTAGGAAAAACAAAAAGGAGCACACCCCGAATTGGGAGAGAAGCTCGGCCATAAAACTCGTCAGAGTTATAATAGCGCCATTGTATTATTATAAATAGTCTAACTTCGCACTCTTTCAGGTCTAAAAGGGTACAATTAGTCTCTACATAGGACATGCTCAAACAAAAGGGAAAACTTCATTCCATATAAAGAGACCATGAGTTGTATTAGTCTCATGCTCCCTTGCGAGTGATCACGGATACGTCCCGAATTAATTGAATTTTTTTCAGGGATAGTGTGAATGAAAAAAGTCAAATTATAAAAGCTCACAGTAGTGTTGTAAATGAATCACACTTTCAAAAATTCATCAACCATACCTCAATATAAGCTGGTAGTTCATTCTTTTGCAGGTTGCTTACAAAAGATTGCCACTAATTGTATAAATCTATTTTATTTTTTATGAATAACTCATTATTGTATTTTCTTTGAAGCACTTTTTTTCAATATATTTAAAATATACTCATTATATCGGCTGATTGTTGTCTTCATTTGTTTCGTTGATTACCATATGTGAAAAACACCATTTTATTTAAAAGACCCAATATTTTGTTCAAATATATCCTCCGCCAAACACTTTTGATTGGGCAATGCTATCCTAAATTTTGACTTAAAGTAAGACGTCAATAATCCATATTATAATCAAAAATGACAAAGTCAAAGTGACAATGGAACTACCTGGTTTCTTTGTATCATGGGTGCGATATGTAGTATGTTTATTTCAAACGAGCAAAAAATGCAAAACTGAAGAATATTTTTTTTTGAAATTGATAAAGAATTAAAATGACGCCAAATTTTTGACCATTCCCTTAGAACGTTTCAGCTTACATACATGTCTCTATTTACTGCGGCTAAAGTGAGCCTGTGTGTGTCTGGTTGTGTTTTGCAACGACGCTTTTCTCACATCACGCGAGAAAAAGTGACTGACAGAGTGGTTGTTTTGTCTCTTATTTAGCACAATAACTTTGGCAGCAACAAACAAGTCCCCGCACACAAAATCCTTATGAGCCCGTGCACAATTGGCTTTGTCTGCTCCAACTTTGATAGAAAAAACCTTAAAGCAAAGCGAAATTCCAGATGCTTGCTAGAATTAACACTTTGACAACTTCCACTTCACTTCTCTGCTTTAATTTATAAACCTGATTTTTGGTAAATTATTTGGGGAATTTGCTTTTTTCTGCTTATTCGAATGTTATTTTTTACTTTTCTCTGTTCACTTCTCACGAAATTGCGCAAAATCGCTGAAATAAGTGTAGATATACAAACATACACACACACACACAAGGGGAGATGTTTGTCAAAGTGTAAAAAAGTTGAGAGATGGCTAACTTTATACTTTGCTTTACTCGCTTCACCTCAATTGTGAACATGTCCCTTTGAAAAGCACATGCTGAACGAAACTGTCAAAGCAAAACTCTGAAGCAAAGCGAGGTAGAAGTCAATTGTGCACGGGCTCTATAAGTGAAGTTTAAGCAAGAACCAAATGAGCAAATGTGTAAGCAAAAAAGCGAAAAAAAAAACAAAAAAAAGTGCACACAAAAAATTACTTAGAGCAAAAAAGCAAATAAGTGTCAACCCTCCTCAGCTGTTGTTCAGCCTCCAACACTGGCTTTATTGGGTTACTTTCTCTTATCGCATCGCACACGTTTTCTCTTTGTTTGCTTTATTGTTTTTATACTCAGCTGTACTAGTACACAGAGTATTATAGTTTTGATTTCATAACGGTGGATTGTAACAGAATGAAATAATCGAGATAGATATAGACTTATATATATCAAAATGATCAGGGTGAAAAGAGAAATCGATTGAGCTATGTCCGTCCGTCCGTCCGTCCGACCGTCCGTCCGTACGCACTCTAACTCGCGAAAAAATTGATATATTTTGATGAAATTTGGAATGCAAGTTGGTATCGATACTACGACGGTTGGTATTGAAAATGGGCGAAATCGGACCATGACCACGCCCACTTTCCCTATATAGAAAAATCGGAAATTTGGTATCTCAGCCATTAATATAGCTGGAGCGATGAAATTTCACCCACGTATTGAGCTCAGGCCCCTAGGAAGAAATTTGGTGAAATTTTGGAAAATGGGCAGTGCCACGCCCACTTATTAAGGGTCAAAAATGGAAAGTTTTATATGTCATAACTCAGAAACCATTGAAGATATATCGATGAAATTTGGTATGCGTGATTTACTTACTTAGCCAAACATTTGGACGGAAAACAGTTAAAATCGGTTGACGGCCACGCCCACTTTTATATATGTATATTATAAAGTGACCTAATAAAAACATTTTACGCGATATCTCTGTCAAATATAAAGATATATCACTGAAATTTTGTGGCATGACTTCCACAATAGACCGGAAACAAAAAATAGAAAAATTTTGGAAAATGGGCGTGGCTCCGCCTCTTTTTAGACAAAGGAATCTACGAGATTTCGGAGCCCATAACTCGACAAATAACTGAGATATTATGACGAAACTTAGTTTATACACTATTATAACTTTTATTAATGGACACGCAAAAATTTACTGAAATCGGTTTATGACCACGCCTACTTTTTAACAAAGATATTTCTGGACCACCTTTTGGGAATTTGTAACGTGACATCTTTGTAACTCATAAAGGATGAAATTTTGCACAAAGAATAATATTCATAAGCTTAGTTGGATGACTGATAAAAATTTAGAAAATGGGCGTGGCTACGCCCACTTTACGCAGCACTCGATTTATATAAAGTACATACACCGTGTTTCCAGCAAACGCAAACAAAAAATGAAAGCATACAGCTGAGTATCTAATGTTCGATTCCGCTCGAACTTAGGCTTCCTTACTTGTTTTCTGTTTATTTTAGTGGCTTAGTGGCTTGACAAGCTCAAGCGCTTTTAAGCGCTACCCGGAAGTGAAAGGGTCAAAACAAAGCTGTTATTTTTTGTTTTTTTTTTTTTTGTTATTTTCTTTTTTTTTTTTTTTTATTCTTCAAAAAGTACCGAATTATGTGCCTGTTGAGTTTTGTCATTTGTCGCGCGATGTTCGTTCTTCTGCCCTTCTTCTCACTTAGTTTCCGACTTCATTTTTTGCTGCACTCAGCGCCAACAACAAAGCAACTTCCCAGCCAAATTGCCTTTTTTCGCTCCATTTTTTTCCTCTTTCTTTTTCTTTGACATTAATTAAAAGTTTCTCTTTCGCAATTATTCGCATTTTCTACGAAATTTATCAACGGATTAAACATTTGTCGCACACGCATAGATACAGAGACTTTGGAGAAGAGGATGAAGGATGTCGCGCATTGCTGGAGCTGATCTCTGCACGAGTATTTAAATTAACGCATATCATACATAAGCACACTGGTGACACCATGGTTGGAACGTATTTTCAGGGCTTGTATTCGGCTAAACCATGTTCGGAAGGACGGGTCGAAAATGGCGGGCAGAGTAGTAGGAGCGGATATCTTCGCAACTCAGCCAGACATTTACATATCAAACAGGCTCCCGGACACGGCGAGCGTGCTTCAATCTGAAGTTTTCGCCATACGGGAGGCTTGAAAGGCGGTGCAGTGTTATAAAGTCATAGAATGTGATAAATTCAAGAGATGCGATCTTCAGCCATTCTAGGGGGAGAGGAGGAACATTTCCCACTTAACTGCTGTACTCACAGGACTTGACATTAAATCCAACGGCATTCTCTTCATCTTCTCTCTCAATTACAAAAATGTAGCTACATCTTGTTCTCCTCTTCTTTCCTTTTATGCCTTCACTGAATTACGAATCAAATGGTATTTTTGATTCTATTTTGAAACGAATCACAAATAAAAATTATCTCTGATTTGAAAGTACTATGAATCACGAATCAAGCTGATTCTTTATTTGAAAGTTGATTTGAAATCAAAATTGTTTCGAAATCACGCAACCCTGAAGGAAACAGACCTAATATATAAAGAAGTCACTGCCAAACACTGCCAACGCTGTATTGTGTTTGTTCTGGAAGTCACTGCTCATATTAGCCGCATCAGCTGATTTTCAAAACCGTCACTGCTACTGCCACAGCGCTAATATAATTTGGGCTTAACCGACCACCCTGCAGTAACCGGACACTTTTATTTTTTTTCCCGCTTAAAATCAGGGATTGCAAATAATCGTTATTTTTTAAATTTTGACTAAAAAAATCATACTGAAGGAGAAATGCTAAACGCAAAAGAAGTACACAGATGTAATCACCGTAACGCAGACTATCTCTAGGTGCATTAACTTTTATTTTTTCGATTTTTATAAAAAAATTGATTTTTAATCATTATTTTCTGAGTTTTATTTTCTGCTCAGAAAATAAAAGTTATTTCTTGGGTTTTATTTTTCCCTCAGAAAATAAAAGTTATTTTTTGAGTTTTATTTTTTCATCAGAAAATAAAAGTTATTTTTTGAGTTTTATTTTTCGATCAGAAAATAAAAGTTATTTTTTGAGTTTTATTTTTTCATCAGAAAATAAAAGTTATTTCTTGAGTTTTATTTTTCCCTCAGAAAATAAAAGTTATTTTTTGAGTTTTATTTTTCGATCAGAAAATAAAAGTTATTTTTTGAGTTTTATTTTTCCCTCAGAAAATAAAAGTTATTTTGTGAGTGGTATCTCAGCCACTAATATAGCTAGAGTGATGAAACTTTACCCACGTGTTGAGCTCAGGCCCCTAAGAAGAAATTTGATAGAATTTTGGAAAATGGGCGGTGCCACGCCCACTTATTAAGGAGCAAACATTGAAAGTTTTATGAGTCATAACTCAGAAACCGTTGAAGATATATCGATGAAATTCGGTACGCGTGATATACTTACTTAGGCAAATATTTTGACGAAAAATTTTCAAAATCGGTTGACGACCACGCCCACTTTTATATATGGGTCTTATAAAGTGACCTAATAAAAACATTTTAAGCGATATCTCCGTCAAATATAAAGATATATCATTGAAATTTTATGCCAGGAGTCCACCTGCGGACATACAACGAAAAACACAAAAATTTTGGAAAATAGGCGTGGCACCACCTCTTTTTAGAAGCTGGAATATACGAGATTTCTGAGCCCATAACTCGACAAATAATTGATATATAATGACGAAACTTGGTGTGTACACTTTTATTACTTGTGGTAATACATGTTGAAAATTTTAGCGAAATCTGTTGACGACCACGCCCACTTTTATATATGGGTATTATAAAGTGGCCTAATAAAAACATTTAAGCGATATCTTTGTCAAATATAAAGGTAATTCATTGAAATTTTGTGGCAAGAGTTCCACAATAGACCGGAAACAAAAAATAGACAAATTTTTAGACAAAGGAATATACGAGATTTCTTAGCCCATAACTCGACAAATAATTGAGATATTATGACGAAACTTGGTTTATACACTTTTATAACTTGTGTTAATAGACACGCAAAAATGTATTGAAATCGGTTTATGACCACGCCTACTTTTTAACAAAGATATTTCTGGAACACCCTTTGGGAATTTGTAACGTGACATCTTTGTAACTAGAAGTCATAAAGGAATGAAATTTTGCACAAAGAATAATATTCATATGCTTAGTTGGATGGCTGATAAAAATTTTGAAAATGGGCGTGGCTACGCCCACTTTATTTAGCACTCCCTTTATATAAAATACACCGTGTTTCCATCAAACGCAAACAAACAATAAAAGCATACAGCTGAGTATCTAATGTTGCATTCCACTCGAACTTAGGCTTCCTTACTTGTTTTGTTATTAAATTTCCGCAACGCTAACCATATAAGGCCTGCTTACCAGGATATTGCTAAGCCTTATTTCCATGGCGGATAAGCCATTGGGATAACGTTTCCTCTCAGAGAGAGAGAGAGAGAGTACCCTTACTAGGGTGGGGTGATTTGTATGGAGGGAAATTAATCGATACCGCGCCATCGAAATTCGGATTCCTCTCATCTTTCTGAGTAGAAAACACCTCTACGACATTTTTCTAAAACTAATTTTGATGTTCCGGAATTTGGTTATTATTAACCAAGACGAATTTTTGAAAATAAAAACTGGGCAAAAATCGACAAAAAAATATTCAGGCCAATATGCACGTATAGCTGAAGCAGAATTTTATGCTGAATCCAGATATGAAATCGAAACTAAAATCGGATGATTCGTTTTCGATATATAGCCTGATTTCCGGTTATGGAGGCTGAATGCCAAAATCGCATATTTTCGCGATTATCTCTTGCTGTGTACAATATATCTTACATTTTTTTGCAAATTTCTTAAAGATAGGTCAATACAATATATGAGCAATATTTTGTAATATTAATTTATCTTCCTGTATAGGAAAACTAGAATGCACTCTTTTTTCCTTAGCCCAAAATCACGGTATGGGATCTCCCTGTTGTAGTCATCCGATACCGATGATTTTCTCCGACAGCGCTTTGTGTACAATAAATGTTCTAAATACAAAATTTCAGAATTGTAGCTGCGAAAATTGGGGAGTTATAACCCAAAACGTAGACGTATGCTGTTTGGACTTGTTTTTTTTTACTTTAGTCAACTCTAAAAAAAACTCAAGGTTACTCATACGCCATAGCGTACTATTGGAAGCAAAAAACAAATTTCAGAAGCCTTTGTCGATACAAATTTTGTTAGCTCAGAATTTGAAGGCCTTAATTCGTAAGACTTTAAATCTTCTGTAATAACTGCCCAGATGTGACCGTTGGTTTTAAAAAACTAAAGCAATATTTATTTAACTTTATGAAAGATTATCATTGCACACACGTACATACTAAACAAACACATTACTGTTCAACAATGCTATTAAAATTTATTCAAAAACTTTATTATTTTATTTGTTTCACATACAATTAATTATATTGAAAGAAAAAAATATATTTTATTTGTATTATTGTAAAATACAATTAATGCAGTCTAGAACTGAATGATCGTTCAGTCTATGAAAATAGTAGTATTTACGGCATTCTTAAAATATGATTAATTTGACTTTGAATTGATTGCTCGTTCAAGCAATGAAAATAGTATCGTCCATCACTTTTCTTGTAGAGCACTCCAAGAAGTTTGCCTTTATGAACACCGAATGCCACCTTAGTATCAAATGATTCTATATTTAAGTCTGCTGTTGTTAAGATTTTGCCATCGTTTTTATCGACTTCCAGAGGAGTTGACGCAGATTTCATTATAATATATTTCGATTTTTCTGCGACCCAACTATAACCGATCACGTACATTTCTGGGTGATCCTTCAAAGGACTTGTGAACGGGGCTATTGTTGAAGATGGTGGGGGAAAGAATATATGTGCCGCTAGTTGAGCAATTCCAATAGAGTGAAGTCCCACATTCACATGATGTTTCCCTACAACTTCGCGATGCGCTCCAAACTGAGGAGTCTTCAATTCATTATTAACACCGGCAAACACGGTGACGCCATTTTCATTCTCAAGTGGGCGCAAATCACCAGTAATTACATGATTTATAGTAACTAATGCACCTGCAGCGAAATACTTGTCTTTGTGATATACTGCCACCAAAAATGTGGCATCGCCTCTATAGACCGATTTATAAGAACACTCGCCCCTTAACATTGCCAACACAACAGTGGGCAGAATTGATAAAAGCGGAAAAATGCTACGCGTGTTCATTTTTTTATTAAAACTTCAGTGCTTATGAAGTATTAGGAAGAAATTTTCCCCTTTTTATACCAAAATTCTGCAAAGGTTTTGAGCAAATGCGTAAATTTTAACCTTGGAGAGACAACTGAACAAACAAATTCTTAATTTCATTTGATTAAGGTCCAATAAACTACGTACACGTATATGTACACATTTGCAGAGAATTGAACAAAAAACTGGTAAAACCGCGGCTGATTTCGGCCGCGCCGACGACTTCATACCTTTCATGAATGGAGAAATTAAACGTTAACACTACCCGACAAAAAAACAAGTAGGAGCGCGGCTGTCTTCGGCCGTACCGAAGACTTCATACCTTTCATGAACGGGTCTGATTTAGTTTAGCTTACCCATATTTTGACCTTCAAAGTTCATAGTAACGTCGTTTAGGTCCATATGGGTACGAACACAGCAAAGTTTCAAGTCCTTATCCGTTTAAATGGAGAAGTTACACCCAAAAATATCCACATCTGAACAATCGGTTGTATGAAAGCTATATATTATAATGGTACAATCTTGACAAATTTGAGTGTCACTATTTAGGTCCATATGAGTAAAAATACTTCAAAGTTTCATGTCCTTATCAGTTTAAATGGAGAAGTTATACCCAAAAATGTCCATATCTGAACAATCGGTTGTATGGGAGCCATATTTAATAGTGGTCCGATCTTGATAAATTTCGGAGACATTATTTAGGTCTATATGAGTACAAATACTTCAAAGTTTCATGTCCTTAGCTGTTTAAATGGAGAAGTTATACCCCAAAATTTCCATATCTGAACAATCGGTTGTATGGTAGCTATATGTTATAGTGGTCCGATCTTGTCAAATTTCGGAGACATTATTTAGGTCTATATGAGTACAAATACTTCAAAGTTTCATGTCCTTAGCTGTTTAAATGGAGAAGTTATACCCCAAAATTTCCATATCTGAACAATCGGTTGTATGGTAGCTATATGTTATAGTGGTCCGATCTTGATAAATTTCGGAGACATTATTTAGGTCTATATGAGTACAAATACTTCAAAGTTTCATGTCCTTATCAGTTTAAATGGAGAAGTTATACCCAAAAATGTCCATATCGGAACAATCGGTTGTATGGGAGCTATATGTTATAGTGGTCCGATTCGGCCGATTCCGACAAATGATCAGCTTCTCCCAAAAATACAGTAACATTTCAAATTTTATGCAGATATCTCGAAAACTGAGGGACTAGTTTGCGACCAAACAGACAGACAGACAGACAGACGGACATGGCTTAATCGACTCAGCTCATGATCCTGATCATATTGGTATATATTTTGGTAGGTCTGCCACGCCTCCTTCTGGTACTTTCACCATTCGTGTTTCGGCACAAAGTTATAATACCATTTCATTCCCATGAAAGGTATAAATATCCTCCACATTTCATACATGATTCCTATGTAGAATTTTCTGCTGATTCCCAACATATAATCAGATGGTTTAAAAGTAGAACAGTTTTCGAGATATTTTGAAATTTCAGTTTTTGAGCTAAGAAAAAAACTAGGTTAACTAATCTGTCAATATATCCGCCATTATCGTCTCCATTTTTATGTTATTTGATTTCGTTTGCCCTTTCCAACAAAGTAAAAGTAACTAAATTGACGAATAACAACAAAAGATTTTTTTAATGAAAATTTTCAGTTCTTTTGATATTCATGTTTTCGAATTTTTGTTTAAGGAATATTAAATATCCTCCTGGTTTCACATTTTGAGTCAATAGCGTATTTCTTAATGAACATTTTGGCACCTTCCGTCCATTTGCGAATACCCAGAGAGTCGACAACACTGTCCACCTGCTCTTCCCAACGCAGTGGAGGTCTCCCCTTTCTCCTGCGTTCAGCGGGTTTCTACAGAAATACTTTCTTGGCCGGAGCACCTTCATTCATTCTCGCGATATGACCTGCCCAGCGGAGCCGCTGGATCTGTATTCGCTGAGCAATGTCGATGTCTGCGTACAGCTCGTATAGCTCATTGTTAAATCTCCGTCGATACTCGCCCTCGCCAACGCGCAAAGGTCCGTAAATCTTCCGAAGAACTTTCCTCTCGAATACTCCAAGTGCCATCTCATCGGATTTTGACATTGTCCATGCTTCTGCGCCGTACATGAGGACTGGAACGATGAGCGTCCTGTATAGTGTGATTTTTTTTTTGTCGAGAGAGGACTTTACTTTTCAGTTGCCTAGTACTTAGTCCGAAGTAGCATTTATTGGCAAGAGTGATTCTTCGTTGGATCTCCGTGCTGACATCATTGTTGGTGTTAATGCTGGTTCCCAAATGGACGAAGTCCTCAACAGTTTCGAATTTGTAGCTGTCAACAGTGACGTGGCTGCCAAGGCGTGCTCTTTGTTTGTGTGATGATAGAAGGTACTTCGCCTTGCCGCTGCTGACCGCCAAACCCATTTTCTTAGCCTCTTTATCCAGCTTGGAGAAGGCAGAACATACGGCGCGAGTGTTAGTGGCAATGATGTCGATGTAATCGGCGTACGCCAGCAGTTGCACACTCTTGTGGTATAAGATGCTTCCTGCATGGTGGAGTTCTGCAGCTCGTATTATCTTTTCCAGCATCAAGTTGAAGAAGTCACACGAGAGGGATGCTTAGAATGTACCCGTGCAGTGGCATTGCGCGACTTGGTTGTATTTACATGACTATGACTATGACTTTTCCATTTTACCTTGGATTTTCTTCGTTGATAGCTTATCAGCTTATCTGTTAGCCAATAGAATGAACCTTCATGTAAAGGTGTACAACTAAAGGTAAAAACGTATCGTCGCTCCGGAAGAAGAAAGACGAATGTCAGTAATTTATCGACGAAAAAAGGCGCATTAAAAATATGTCGGGGAAGAAAGACGCTTTACAAAACATGTCGACGAAGATAGACGCATTGAAAAAATATTTCGACGAACAGAGACGCATTATAAAATATTTCGACGAAGAAAGACGCATTAGCATTAATATTGACAAAGAAAAATAAAAAATCGAATACGTCTTTCTTTCCTATAAAATATTTAAATGCGTCTTTCTTCGTTATCAAAAAAAATAAAGAGTCTTTCTTTCGAAAAATATTTTTAATGCGTCTTTCTTTGAAAGAAAAAAAGTTTGCGTCTTTCTTCCTCAACAAAACAGTTTGCGTCTTTTTTCTTCTATAGCGATGGTATGTTTTAAAGATCTTGCTTGAAAAAGTGAATTTCTTCAAACTTTTGTAAAAAATTGAAAATTGGATTTTTCCGCTTATCCCAAAGTATACAAAAATAAATTTAAATATTAAAATTGACTCATCTATATTGCTGAAACTACATATATATAAGACGTAGAGAAAAATTTTATATGAGCCATGTAAAGGAAATTTAAATTTATTTCGTTTGGCGTAACTTCAAGGCTCAATGTTTTAAAGATATATGCAGGATTAAGAGGAGCCATCGGCCAAATAACGGTAAATTGCCAATATCTCAAAAACCCTTCCAAAGCTTTAAAAATGAAACCGTGCCATTCAGAGTATTTTTTGGCTGTAGAGCAGTGTAATTTATAATACCTTAACCCGGATTTTCCCAGAACTTTTTTTGTTTCAGATTTTCATAAAAGTATGTACACCAATAAATTTCGATCTCCTGAGCATGAAAATGCAGTCCGTTTTCCAATACCTTGTCGCACTTTTCCGGAAAATGTGGAAAACTAGCGTTACCATATGGTAACCGTGGGTCGCCTAGGGTACAGGTTTTTGTTTAAAGGGTAAATGATATTTGGAAACATTTTTTTTAGTTTCACAAAAAAAAAAAAACACATTTTTAATTCATTTTATTGAGATTTAAGTAGGATTTAAGTAAAGTTATGCAAATAACATATTTTTTTTTAAATACTTCCATATGTAGGGTTGGCCTATTCTGGCCAATAGCATATACTGCACTTTGTACGCAAATGTGCTTAATAAATAATAACAATAATTAAAAAACTTCTCAAATTGAACATGACGGAGTATATTACGACAATCTTCGTATTCTCCAGTGGAAAAATTGGAAGAGGAAATGGTGCAATATTCTTCACCCATTCATCTTCTTGTACAAAATGGGGCAAAGTCGAGCTACCAGCCATTGCAACTTCTTAGTCGTCTTTTAGTTGGGCCGTACAAACATCATCTGGTTCCTCTTCAGTATTATCTTCTTCAAAAACGTTGTAATATTGATGAGGCTCCATGTATATTAGGGTGGGGCGATTTGTATGGAGGGAAATTAATCGATACCGCGCGATCGAAATTTGGATTCCTCTCGTTTTTCTGAGTAGAAAACTCCTCCACGACATTTGCCTAAAATTAATTTTGATGTTCCGGAATTTTGTTTTTATGAACCAAGAAGAATTTTTGAAAATAAAAATTTGGCAAAAATCGACAAAAAGATATCCAGGTCCATATGCACATCGAGTTGAAGCAGAATTTTATGCTGAATCCAGATATGAAATCGAAACTAAAATCGGATGATCCGTTTTCGAGATATGGCCTGATTTCCGGATATGGAGGCTGAATGCCGAAAATCGCATATTTTCGCGATTATCTCTTGCTGTGTACAATATATCTTAAATTTTTTTGCAAATTTCTTAAAGATAGGTCAATACAATATATGAGCAATATTTTAAAATATTAATTTATCTTCCTGTATAGGAAAACTAGAATGCACTCTTTTTTCCTTAGCCCAAAATCGCAGTATGGGATCTCCATGTTATAGTCATCCGATACCGATGATTTTCGCCGACAGCGCTTTGTGTACAATAAATGCTCTAAATACAAAATTTCAGAATTTTAGCTGCAAAAATTTAAGAGTTATTCCCTAAAACGTAGACTTATGCTTCTGAAATTTGTTTTTTGCTTCCAATAGTACGCTATGGCGTATGAGTAACCTTGAGTTTTTTTTAGAGTTGACTAAAGTAAAAAAACAAGTCCCAAACAGCATAAGTGTACGTTTTGGGTTTTAACTCCTCAATTTTTGCAGCTAAAATTCTGAAATTTTGTATTTAGAGCATTTATTGTACACAAAGCGCTGTCGGCGAAAATTATCGGTATCGGATGACTATAATATGGAGATTCCATACTGCGATTTTGGGCTAAGGAAAAAAGAGTGCATTCTAGTTTTCCTATACAGGAAGATAAATTAATATTTTAAAATATTGCTCATATATTGTATTGACCTATCTTTAAGAAATTTGCAAAAAAATTTAAGATATATTGTACACAGCAAGAGATAATCGCGAAAATATGCGATTTTCGGCATTCAGCCTCCATAACCGGAAATCAGACTATATCTCGAAAACGGATCATCCGATTTTAGTTTCGATTTCATGTTTGGATTCAGCATAAAATTCTGCTTCAACTCGATGTGCATATTGACCTGGATATTTTTTTGTCGATTTTTGCCCAATTTTTATTTTCAAAAATTCGTCTTGGTTCATAAAAACAAAAATCCGGAACATCAAAATTAATTTTAGGCAAATGTCGTGGAGGAGTTTTCTACTCAGAAAAATGAGAGGAATCCAAATTTCGTTAGCGCGATATAGGTTAGTAAATCGCCCCACCCTAATGTATATACCTAAATGACAGTTGGTATGTCATTTAGTCCACCTTCGTCGAATACCTCATGTTGATCTTGAATGAAATCAAGCATTTGTTGTAACGTTAAACCTCTAAAAGCAGAAAAATTATTAAATTCCAACAAATTAATAATATTACACTAGTTAAATTTACACAACGGCAGAGAAAATCACGCAAAGCCCAATAAAAAAAACCTGTACCCTAGGCGACCCACGGCTACCATATGGTAACGCCTTTAGAAAAATGTAAAAAAATGTTGGAAAGAAGAATTTTTTCTTTAAAAACTAATTTACATTAGATAGATAATTTCATTAGCTTTCAAAAGGTGTAATTATTTGAACAATTTATTCTAAAAGTTATACAATATACTTATATTTACCGACATGCCATATCCGAAAACCGGAATTTTCAGTACTAATTTTTGTCACTCCATTTTCACACGCCATAGCTTCGACATTTGAGTACAGAATAACACGATATTTACCTTTTTGCAAAGCTACATTAATTTTTTATTGCAAATCGGCATTTTTGTGGTGTTTTTTCTTTTCCTTTTGTTTATTTTCTTGTAATTGTAAGGGGATGTTTTGCGTTACCATATGGTGCTCGTGGGTTGATTCGGGTTAAGTGTCCTTCAACTCAAACCCACTAACATGCGCTGCTAATATTTACTTTTTAGTATCAAAACATTTTGTTTATTTGCATGGTTGAAAGTTCCCTATCTGTATTAAAGCTCTGAACGGCGCATGTATTATAAAGAAAACAAGTAAGGAAGCCTAAGTTCGAGTGGCATCGAACATTAGATACTCAGCTGTATGCTTTCATTCCTTGTTTGTGTTTGATGGAAACACGGTGTATTTTATATAAAACGAGTGCCGCATAAAATGGGCGGAGGCACGCCCATTTTCAAAATTTGTAGGTACCTATCATCAGACCAAGCACATACATAACTATTCCTGTTAATGCAAAACTTGATCCCAGTGTGACTTTTAATTACAGATATGTCACGTTACAAATTACCGAAGGGCATTCTACAAATTGCATTGTTAAAAGGTAGGCGTGATTATTAACCGATTTCGATAAAATTTTGCCAAAAAAGCTTACACCAAGTTTGCTCATAATATCTCAATTATTTTTTGAGTAATGGGCTCCGAAATACCCTTCGCGGTGCCACGCCCATTTTCCAAAATATAGCCAAAAAATCCATCATGCGTCAACTTTGCGCATTATTATCTTTAACGTATGTAAAAATATGATTATCTAAAATCATAAAGTGGGCGTGGCACCGCCCATTTTCCAAATTTCACCATATTTCTTTATAGGGCCTGAGACCATTACGTGGATAAAATTTTGTTACACGCACTATATTAGTGACAGAGATATCATATTTTCGTATATACTATATAGGGAAAGTGGGCATAGTCATTGTCCGATTTCGCCCATTTTCAATACGAACCGTCCCAGTCTTGATACGAACTTGCATTCCAAATCTCATAAAAATAAGTATTTAAATTTTTGCGTAAGCTAGCACTCTAGATGGACGGACTAGGCTCAATCGGTTTTTCTTTTCCCCCTCTAAGAAATATTTGTTTATTTTTACCTGTTAAATAGTAGATAGGTTATGTATTTTTGCCTGCATTATTAACCTTTAAGTGACGAGTTGAAATTTTGTGACATAGTTTACGACGTGATGGTAAATTTTTTTCTACGCATTTTACTTAAAACTCTCAATAAAAAATAAATTTTTGATGTGTAAACATCTTTGCTGTAACTACGAGTGATTTCGAAAAACAGTTTACGCGTAAACGTAAATGACCTTTGTGTTAGTGCACTGCTGCGTCCGTGTGAATCGCTTGGCACTGTCAGTGGTAGGTAGGTAGATAGACATGTACTTACAAATGCTTGCATGCATAGCCGAGCAAATGCAAATATCAACAACAACAGCAACGAAGCGAAGTGAAGTTGTTGTTGTTGTTGTTTTCTGCAACAATGCGACAAATAGGCAAAATAAAAAGGACCAACCTGTTTGAACATGTATGCAAATGTATGGATATGCATACCTACATCTACCTATCTAATTTTCTGTGCAATATTGGTATCAAATGAAAGGTTTTGAGCAGGACTTCGATATGAAGCTCTTTTCATTGTGACCCCTAGGCCGGGTCTCCATATATGGTTCAAAACGAGGACCCGGATGATCCTTGAATGTTTCTGAGCAATATTGGTATCGAATGAAAGGTTTTGAGCAGGACTTCGATATCAGGCTCTTTTCATTGTGACCCCTAGGCCGGGTCTCCAGATATGGGTCAAAAGGAGGACCCGGATGATCCTTGAATGTTTCTGAGCAATATTGGTATCAAATGAAAGGTTTTAAGCAGGACTTCGATATGAAGCTCTTTTCATTGTGACCCCTAGGTCGGGTCTCCAGATATGGGTCAAAAGGAGGACCCGGATGATCCTTGAATGTTTCTGAGCAATGTTGGTATCAAATGAAAGGTTTTGAGCAGGACTTCGATATGAAGCTATTTTCATTGTGACCCCTAGGCCGGGTCTCAAGATATGGGTCAAAAGGAGGACCCGGATGATCCTTGAATATTTCTGAGCAATATTGATATCAAATGAAAGGTTTTGAGCAGGACTTCGATATGAAGCTCTTTTGATTGTGACCCCTAGGCCGGGTCTCAAGATATGGGTCAAAAGGAGGACCCGGATGATCCTTGAATATTTCTGAGCAAAATTGGTATCAGATGAAAGATCTTGAGCAGGCCTTCCTCAGGGAGCTCTATTCTTCATGGTTCCTAGGTCGGGTCCGGAGATATGGGTCAAAACGAGGACCCGGATGATCTTGCATGTTTCTGAGCAAAAATGGTATCAAATGGAAGGTTTTGAGCAGGACTTCGATATGAAGCTCTTTTCATTGTGACCCCTAGACCGGGTCTCCAGATATAGTTCAAAACGAGGACCCGGATGATCCTTGAATGTTTCTGAGCAAAATTGGTATGAAATGAAAGGTTTTGAGGAAGGCTCCTACAGAGAGCTTTACTCTTTATGATTCCTAGGTCGGGTCCCGAGATATGGGTCAAAACGAGGACCCGGATGATCCTTGAATGTTTTTAAGCAATATTGGTATCAAATGAAAGGTTTTGATCAGGATTTCTACACGGAGCCCCGAGATATTGGTCGAGCGTGGACCCAAAAGATCTTGCATGTTTCTGAGCTAAACAAAACAAAACAAATCAAAATCAGAAATCAAAAATTAAAAATCAGAAATCAAAAACCAAACACCAAAACAAACAGAAACAACAAAATGTAGCAGTGACAATGACAAAAAAAATTATAAAAACGGCAGTCGCGTTGTAATCCATAGAAAACCAGGGAAAAAAGAATAAGGCAAAGGGAATAAAAATCCGATTTCGAAACTGTTTACACATCAATGTTCATGAGTACTCGTTACTCACGCTTTAATTTTTTTTATAATAATTTTTGCATTGGAAAGAGGTCAGTCCTTTTTCAAATGAAATTGATAAAAAAGTTAATTAAATTTTTTAAATCAACAAAGTTTTTACCATAATTCACAAGGCCTTGTTCTTTCAAAATATCGAAAACATCACATGAGAACCTTATAGATAAAAGGTAAAACAAAAACTTTCTTTAAACTTCAGAGACGGTCTTTCATAAAAAAATATATATTTTTAAATATATAATAGGAATTTTATTTAAAAAAATTTTTTTGTAGAAAATGCTGGCCAGTTTTTTTGAATTTTTTTTCATAATAACGTGAGCGTATAAAATGAACCACGAAACGAATTTTTTAAGTTTTCTTCCAATAATCATTTGAAGAAGTGGTCAAATTAATAATCCATGTTAGCCAAATGGCTAGTGGGAGAAGTTTTAAATGGAAATAAATTATTTTTGAAGAAAAAGTTACGTTAACGACGAGGTGTGGTAATTTTTACACCGATGTAATAATTTATCCGTTATTTGATATCTTCTAAGATAGAAACTATACTGATCGATAATTATGATGACATGAGTAGATTCTAAAAGCATCAAAATGCTGCAGAGAAGTGAGAAGTGGTAAATTTCAAAAAATTGCATTGGAAGAAAAACTAACGTTACCCTAGACGTGGGGTAATTTTCTCGTCAAATGTTACACCTTCCTCCATAAAAACAAAACGGGTCATTAATTAAAACGAGATGGGAAGATACTAAGAGAGTAAACTTGCTGGACGGTAATTTAAAAGAGATATTTAAAGAAACTGTAAGTCGGTATAAAAATTACTACCTGAAAATTTTGCGAGGTATTTGTTAATTGTTCGGTCAAAAATGTTTAAACATATGCAAATGTGCAACAAATTCTACTGCGTCATGTGTGTATGTTTACACCGAGAGTGTTTATTCTCAAATGCAATGTTTAATTTCGCCGATTAAAGCGTGTAAAAGGAATTTTTCCACATCAATATGAGTATATTAGAAAAATACATTAATTTCGTTGTAAATTTGCTAAGACCAAGTAAAAATAAACAAAAAGATATACACCTATGTATGTTAATTGTATTTTTAAACAAAATTTTTTAGAGTGCATATAAGTTCATATCTATCTCGATTATTTCATGGAGTTACAATCCACCGTTATGTGATTAAAACTACAATACTCTGCTTACTACGCACAGCTGAGTATAAAAATGTACATACAGTGGCTCACATAAGTATTTTCCACATCGTATTTGTTGAGAAAAAGTTGAAAATTGCTTGTTTTTCGAATTCTTTGAAAATTTTTTTAACCGCTTTTAGGTAATTTTTTGTTATTTTGAATAAATACTAAAAGTCAACTGTTTTATGTCGTGAAAAATATGTTAGCGAATCCTACTGTTGTCACTGCAAACATCATTGTTGTTAAGCTAACAACTCGATTTGCGTTGTCGTCTAATGTTACTGAGTTCAGCTACTAATCTTGTACGTTCATTGAACGACCGTGAAATTGCAAAGGAACGAATTGAACTGTTTTTAAAATTTTTTTTTTTTTAACTTTTCACCAGTATTGCCGTTTTGATCCAATCGTATCAAATGTGATACTTTTTTAAGCCCAAGATACGTAGATACTTTTTATTTTGAATTTTTTTTTAGAACAAATTTGATAACTTTTAATCGGCATCAAATAATTTTGATACAATTTAATCAATATCTGATAATATTAATCTATTCTTTTTAATTTTTAAAATAATACTAGAGGTTACCCGCGGGTTTCACACCACGTGCTTTTAAAAATATTAGCATATTGAGTTAGTCCAAAAAAGTTACATAGAAAAATATCATTCTTGACGTCAAAGATAGTTTTCTTCTTTTTTTTTTGTCCGTTGAGTACGTAATTATCTCATATGCCCAACACCAATTTTCAGTACCCTACTATAAATATTTCAAGAGATTTTCGCTGTCAAAATTTCAGTCTGTATGGGAGGTGCTCATCCCTGCTTTACCAAGACCTAGCGTTTTTACCCGTTTAATTCATAGTTATCTCACATGCCCTCACACCAGTTTTCAGTACCCTACTACAAACATTTCCAGAGATATTTGCTGTGAAAGTTTCAGTTTGTATGGGAGGTGCCCATCCCTGCTTTACCAAGACCTAGCGTTTTTACCCGTTTAATACATAGTTATCTCACATGCCCTCACACCAGTTTTCAGTACCCTACTACAAATATTTCCAGAGATATTCGATGTGAAAGTTTCAGTCTGTATGGGAGGTGCCCATCCCTGCTTTACCAAGACCTAGCGTTTTTACCCGTTTAATACATAGTTATCTCACATGCCCTCACACCAGTTTTCAGTACCCTACTACAAATATTTCCAGAGATATTCGATGTGAATATTTCAGTTTGTATGGGAGGTGCCCATCCCTGCTTTACCAAGACCTAGCGTTTTTACCCGTTTAATACATAGTTATCTCACATGCCCTCACACCAGTTTTCAGTACCCTACTACAAATATTTCCAGAGATATTCGATGTGAAAGTTTCAGTCTGTATGGGAGGTGCCCATCCCTGCTTTACCAAGACCTAGCGTTTTTACCCGTTTAATACATAGTTATCTCACATGCCCTCACACCAGTTTTCAGTACCCTACTACAAATATTTCCAGAGATATTCGCTGTGAAAGTTTCAGTTTGTATGGGAGGTGCCCATCCCTGCTTTACCAAGACCTAGCGTTTTTACCCGTTTAATACATAGTTATCTCACATGCCCTCACACCAGTTTTCAGTACCCTACTACAAATATTTCCAGAGATATTCGATGTGAATGTTTCAGTTTGTATGGGAGGTGCCCATCCCTGCTTTACCAAGACCTAGCGTTTTTACCCGTTTAATACATAGTTATCTCACATGCCCTCACACCTCAGTACCCTACTACAAATATTTCCAGAGATATTCGATGTGAAAGTTTCAGTCTGTATGGGAGGTGCCCATCCCTGCTTTACCAAGACCTAGCGTTTTTACCCGTTTAATACATAGTTATCTCACATGCCCTCACACCAATTTTCAGTACCCTACTACAAATATTTCCAGAGATATTCGATGTGAAAGTTTCAGTTTGTATGGGAGGTGCCCATCCCTGCATTACCAAGACCTAGCGTTTTTACCCGTTTAATACATAGTTATCTCACATGCCCTCACACCAATTTTCAGTACCCTACTATAAATATTTCAAGAGATTTTCGCTGTAAAAATTTCAGTTTGTATGGGAGGTGCCCATCCCTGCTTTACCAAGACCTAGCGTTTTTACCCGTTTAATACATAGTTATCTCACATGCCCTCACACCAATTTTCAGTACCCTACTACAAATATTTCCAGAGATATTCGATGTGAAAGTTTCAGTTTGTATGGGAGGTGCCCATCCCTGCTTTACCAAGACCTAGCGTTTTTACCCGTTTAATACATAGTTATCTCACATGACCTCACACCAGTTTTCAGTACCCTACTACAAATATTTCCAGAGATATTTGCTGTGAAAGTTTCAGTTTGTATGGGAGGTGCCCATCCCTGCTTTACCAAGACCTAGCAGTTTTACCCGTTTAATACATAGTTATCTCACATGACCTCACACCAGTTTTCAGTACCCTACTACAAATATTTCCAGAGATATTTGCTGTGAAAGTTTCAGTTTGTATGGGAGGTGCCCATCCCTGCTTTACCAAGACCTAGCAGTTTTACCCGTTTAATACATAGTTATCTCACATGCCCTCACACCAATTTTCAGTACCCTACTATAAATATTTCAAGAGATTTTCGCTGTAAAAATTTCAGTTTGTATGGGAGGTGCCCATCCCTGCTTTACCAAGACCTAGCGTTTTTACCCGTTTAATACATAGTTATCTCACATGCCCTCACACCAATTTTCAGTACCCTACTATAAATATTTCAAGAGAGTTTCGCTGTAAAAATTTCAGTTTGTATGGGAGGTGCCCCTGTTGGGATAACAAATTCTCCACAAGAATCCCGGAGAGGAGCGAGTGGAAGAACTTGGGGGATCCCGACTCTAATACACTGCACCTTTACACGGACGGCTCTAAATTGAACAATAGAGTTGGAAGTGGGTTTTTCTGCGAAAAGCTTCATCTGAAAGTAAGTTTGCGCCTACCTGATCACTGCAGCGTCTATCAGGCTGAGCTCATAGCCATATGGGAAGCAGCTCGTCGCCTGACAGATCTGCCAGACATAAATTCTATCAAAATCTTCTCTGACAGCCAAGCTGCCATAAAATCCTTACAGAGTAACAATGCTACATCTATAGTTGCAATGAAATGTAGGGAGTCTTTGAACAAACTAGCCGAAAGGTGCGACCTGAACGTCATTTGGGTTCCAGGCCATAGCAACGTTCGGGGCAACTGCATTGCAGATGAGTTGGCAAGGGAGGGCACAAGCTTGCAGGATATCACATCTGCGACATGGGTTGGCCCCCCGCTTAACTCATGCAAGCACTGGTTGAGATCTCGCTCCATTGAACAGGCTAACGCTAGATGGGCCAGGGAGTCAACTTGTGTGATTTCTAGGCAAATCTGGCCTAGACTGGATGAGGCTAGGTCTGTATCGGTGCTGCATCTGAATCGGCTCTCTATAGGTCCGCTGGTGGGACTTCTAACAGGCCATTGTCTTATGGGCACTCACGCCTCTCGCATGGGCCTATATAAAAACGACTTCTGCCGCAGCTGCAGGGACGTGGAGGAAATAGAGAGTGTTGAGCACTATCTATGCCACTGCCCCGCACTGTCGCAATCCAGGTACCGCTTTCTCCATAAACACTTTTTCGAGTGCCTGGCGGAGATGGAAAATGCAAGGACACTAGATTTTCTGCGCTTCATGAAACAAACGCGCTGGTTTAGCTTAACGGGCATCTAATCTTATCATACTTTCGAATCTAATTTTTCCGGAAAGGTTTGTAAACAGGGATAAGGAAGCTAGGGCTCCCGTGTGGTATCACAATGGGCCACCTCGGCCTAAGTGTGTCCCCGCTTTCATGAATTGCGGAGACAGCCACCTCAACCTAACCTAACCTAACCTATGGGAGGTGCCCATCCCTGCTTTACCAAGACCTAGCGTTTTTACCCGTTTAATACATAGTTATCTCACATGACCTCACACCAGTTTTCAGTATCCTACTACAAATATTTCCAGAGATATTCGATGTGAAATTTTCAGTTTGTATGGGAGGTGCCCATCCCTGCTTTACCAAGACCTAGCAGTTTTACCCGTTTAATACATAGTTATCTCACATGACCTCACACCAGTTTTCAGTACCCTACTACAAATATTTCCAGAGATATTCGATGTGAAAATTTCAGTTTATATGGGAGGAGAGTGCCCATCCCTACTTTACCAAGACCTAAATTGTTTATCCCTTGAGTATATATTTTTGTATTATTCCTTCACAAAAATTTTCATTATTCTAGTACAAATATTTCAAGAGATATTACGAAAAAAAGGAAAATTTTGTATGGGAGGTGCCCATCCCTGACTTTTAATCAGATTAAAAATATGCCTATAGCAATTACCGGGTGAAAATACCTAGGTGTGCAAAGTCTCGTGAGGATCCGTTCAGCGGTTTTCTCGCCAATTGAGTTTAAACACAATTTCCATTTCACATTTAGATATAATATAAGATGTTTTGTGAAAGTATTTGAAAATACCAAATATTTTATCAAAATTTTGTAGGATCACTGCCTATCAAGGCCGTATTTAGGGGGGGTTGGGTGTTTGAACCCCCCACGAAATTCTGGTAGATACATTTTACTTATATCACATTCAAAGCTATATGTTGAAAACACTAGTTTACAAATAATTAATTTGAGAAAATACCAAGAATTTCAGGTAATTTTGGGCTTTTTTGGCTACAACTTCAATAAAAAATTCTTTTCGCAGAAGTTACAAATACCCGCAAACCGTATCTAGTTACTCCGTTCGAAAGATAATTAAAGTACGCTTCTAACGACATACCACTTATAAATTAAATTAAGTTACATACATTTTCTAAAATTATAAAGTCACCGCATGGCTGAAAATTCATTACTCGGGTTATATTAGTGTCTGAATTATAACATTTTGTGTGATTTTCGAAAGATGGATTCGAAGATGGATGTGTGAGTTGTTATAGTCCGATTTCACTTATTTTCAATACTAACTTTTCAAAGTCAACATTTTATTGATTTTTTGCGATTATTGAAAAAAATTGTTTTTTATTGGGGTTTTTATAAGAAGTTGTAAAAATCTGGAAAGTTTTATTCTTTTTACAATTATTCTGTTTTATTGCAAACATTTGAAGCGTAATTTTAAAAAGATTCGATGAATACTTTATTTGTGGCGATTTTTTCCAAGTGAAACAAAAAGGATGTTTTATGGTCCAAAAACTCGGCTAGGTGACCCAACTATATGAAAACGACTTCACAGATCAAAGGATATTAGAGGGAAATATAAAGCCAGCATAACACCAACAGTCTCAAAAAATAAGCTGTTGCTGTTCTGCGAAAGTTATCATAATTTTTTGAGAACTTTTGAATTTCGATTTCCTTTGAAAATATCTGTAGTCGAAGCACACAACAGTCGAATATATGTATTTGTTTGTTTATTTGTGCTGTTGCATTACTGTCTACTTTCAAACAGATCAGTCGACAGCAAAGCACAGATAAACAGAATTCTAGTTTCAAGTGCGGCTTTTTAAAATTGTTTTTTTTTTTTGTACATTACAATTTCGATTGTGTTCGCATAAATTAAAAAAAAAAAACAATAACAACAGTGCTGTAAAAACTCGAAATTATGTTTGCCCTTTGCTGTGCTGTAAAAATTTCCACAATACAGCAACAGTCGACTGTAATTTTTTGAAACTTAAGGCTGCGCAGTTGCAGTACAGTAGAACTTTTTATTTTTTATACTACCACTGCGCTGTTTACTTTTTTATTTTCAAATGAAAATGAAATTCAATGGAAATGAAAAAAAAAGTTGAAAATAATTTCAAACTCTGCTCAAAAAAACTAAAATAATGACATATCTATCAATTTTAAAAATCGGATGTCAAATAACAAAGTTGCAAAAAAAAAACAGGTTAGAGTCTCAACATAAACTAAAAACCTTGGGGTGGACTTTTACAGCTGAAAACAGCTGGGTAATCTAACCGAGTTTTTCGTCCATAAAATATTTTTTTTTCACTTGGATAAAATCATCAAAAATAAAGTATTCATCGTGTTTGCAATAGAACAGTCTAATTTTTAAATGAATAAAACAGAATTTGTTTCAATAACGTCCTATATCAGACAATTATTCAAAACCACCCTATTTCAGAGAAATATATGTATATGGAATTTTCTCTGAAATAGGGGAGAGTTTTTGAAGCAAAATCTGAAATACCCGCAGGACGTTATTCAAACTATTTTTGGAATAGGACGTTTTTTAAACAATTTTTGAAATAGGGCGATATTTTTCTCAAAAAAAAAAAAAAAAAAAAAAAAAAATCCACAACGATAAAACCCCCCACGAAAAAAATTCCTGGCTACGGCCCTGCTGCCTATAGCAGGCATTTTGACTTAAAAGAGGGTAGCGCGACAAATATTTAAGTACTGATTCAATGACTCCAGTTCAATTCAAAAATAAGCTCTGGTAACTAGATCACCCAGCTCGTTTGACCCATTGAATTTTATAGAACTTTTATATTGCTCGGTACAATACATAAGTATTCATACATATGCATTCGCATGTAAAATGTAAGCATTATCTTTATATTGTTATATTGTTAAAAAAACAAGTAAGGAAGCCTAAGTTCGAGTGGAATGGAACATTAGATACTCAGCTGTATGCTTTTATTGTTTGTTTGCGTTTGATGGAAACACGCTGTATTTTATATAAAGGGAGCGCTAGATAAAGTGGGCGTAGCTACGCCCATTTTCAAAATTTTTATCAGTCATCCAACTAAGCATATGTATATTATTCTTTGTGCAAAATTTCATTCCTGACTTGACTTCTAGTTACAAAGATGTCACGTTACAAATTCCCAAAGGGTGTTCCAGAAATATCTTTGTTAAAAAGTAGGCGTGGTCATAACCGATTTCAATAAATTTTTGCGTGTCTATTAACACAGGCTATAAAAGTGTATAAACCAAGTTTCATCATAATATCTCAATTATTTTTCGAGTTATGGGCATGAAATCTCGTAGATTCCTTTGTCTAAAAGGAGGCCGTGCCACGCCCATCTTCCAAAATTTATATATTTTTTGTTTCCGGTCTATTGTGGAACTCATGCCACAAAATTTCTATGAATTATCTCTATATTTGACAAAGATATCGCTTAAAATGTTTTTATTAGGCCACTTTATAGTTCCCATGTATAAAAGTGGGCGTGGTCGTCAAACTGATTTCGCTAAAATTCTCAACATGTATTACCACAAGTAATAAAAGTGTACATACCAAGTTTCGTCATTATATATAAATTATTTGTCGAGTTATGGGCTAAGAAATCTCGTATATTCCTGCTTCTAAAAAGATGCTTCTAAAAGAGGCTTCTGTAGTTAGACAGAGATATCGCTTAAAATGTTTTTATTAGGCCACTTTATAATACACATATATAAAAGTGGGCGTGGCCGTCAACCGATTTTAACTATTTTCCGTCCAAACGTTTGCCTAAGTAAGTAAATCACGCGTACCAAATTTCATCGATATATCTTCAATGGTTTCTGAGTTATGACATATAAAAATTTCCATGTTTGACCCTTAATAAGTGGGCGTGACACCGCCCATTTTCCAAAATTTCATAAAATTTCTTCCCAGGGGCCTGAGCTCTACACGTGGGTAAAATTTCATCGCTCCAGCTATATTAGTGACTGAGATACCAAATTTCCGATTTTTTCTATATAGGAGAAGTGGGCGTGGTCATGGTCCGATTTCGCCCATTTTCAATACCAACCGTCCCAGTCTCAATACCAACTTGCATTCCAAATTTGATCAAAATATCTCAATTTTTGCGCGAGTTAGAGTGTTTACAGACGGACGGACGGACGGACGGACAGACGGACGGACGGACGGACGGACAGACGGACGGACGGACGGACATGGCTCAATCGATTTCTCTTTTCACCCTGATCATTTTGATATATATAAGTCTATATCTATCTCGATCATTTCATTCTGTTACAATCCACCGTTATGTGATTAAAACTATAATACTCTGTGTACTAGTACAGCTGAGTATAAAAACGATATCAGCGTCAAAAAACCGAAGAGTAACATGCTTTATTAATTTAGTTTTTTTTTTTTTCAAAAATTTTTCGGTGATACGAAAAAAACATGAAAGTATCAATTTGTGATACCAAATTTTTTGAGGCCGCGGCAACACTGCTTCTCACTTTAAAAACACCTGTTTGTGTGCACATACTTTGTATATCTTCATACCACGCGAAAAGTAGTATAGTTGTTAATCTATACTTCTATACTAATACTAGTACTATATAATATAATAATACAATGGAGCTATTATAACTCTGACATGTTTTATGGCCGAGCTTCTCTCCCAATTCGAGGTGTGCTCCTTTTTGTTTTTCCTACTAATTGGGTGGACCTACAGTTTTATGCCGGCTCCTAACGGCGAAATGCATTTTTGTGAGAAGCTTTTTCATGGCAGAAATACACTCGGAGGGTATGCCGCCCACTGCCGAGAGGTGGTGACCGCTGCTCTTAAAAAACCCAATAATTGGATTTTTACTAATTAGAAAAATTGTTTGTGTTTGCTCGGACTGTGGCTTGAACCGGAGACCTCTGGCATAGCAGGCGAGCACTCTACCCGCTGCACCACAGCGGCCACTACAGCAGCGTTGCCGTTTTAAATTCTTGAGATTACCCAAAAAAATATTAAAATTACCCATAATTGCCCAAAATTCCCCATAAAAATTTTCAAATTACACTACCCAACAAAATTTCAAAAATTTTGATATCCTCGACATTTTATACATCTTGTATTTAACTTATTTTTTGCATAAAAACAATTCTTTTGTCCGCCATAATTCCGTCACTTTAACGTCGATTTTATGTGGAATTGTAAAGGGTATTTCATCCTCTCAAAATGAAATGAAATAACATAAAACTCAAGATGGTAATGGCGGAGATATTGACAGATTAGTTAACCTAGTTTTTTTCTTAGTGCGAAAACTGAAATTTCAAAATATCACGAAAACTGTTCTACTTTTGAACCATTTGATTACATATTTAGAATGAGCAGGAATACATAGGAATCAAATGTCGAGGATATTTTTTTTGTCGGGTAGTGTCATCAAGACATTTCCAATAAAGAAATATTTTCAAATTTATTTTACTTTATAACGGTTTGTATTTTTAAATTTATGTGCATATATGTATTTATATATGTGGTGTAGGGGAAGATGGTTTCCCTATCTAATATTTCCGTCCGTCAGAGCCAGCAAGCATCTACTGACGTCCAAAAAATATTAGATGTTCGATCCTTTGAAATAAAATAAGGCGCAAGAGATGCGGTGGTTGATGCGCTTTATTCGGCAGTCACTGATCGATCGAATAATTATGACAAATGTTCTTCTCTTATAGGCGTCAAAAATCAAGTAAATAGTTAAAATACATAAACAACTTACAGTTAGGTCACTTTGAGTAGATACATATGTAAATGTTCTGATTATATCATAGGCATCCAAATTAAGTACATAAATAGGCGAGAGAGCAAAACAGGCTACAGTTAGGTCGCTCTGAATACAAACATATGTAGTTTACACATTAGTGGCGAAATTATTAGGACTGTAGCAAATTGTTATACATATACAGTAGTCACGACAGTAAAATGACAAAACATAATTTAAGGCATAAGTGTACATAAGTGATTATATGCAATTACAATTACATATTAATATATAATAATCAGCGCCGCTACAGCCTCCCCCTCTGACGCAGAAATCGTCCCGATGATGCAGTCAGCCCTCAAACGTTTTTGTCTGCCGTAGGCTTCTTCTAGAGGTGGCGATGTCGTTACTGTGTTGCTGATTTTCATTGTTGTTGCTTTGCATCTTTTGTTGTGTTGCGTTGCTTGGCGTTGTATGACTTGGAGTTGCAACTTTCCTTGGCCGACCCCTTCTCCTATGAGGGTACCTTGGTTCAGTGTCGCGGCCTTCGTATGGGGTTAGATCCGCTGCGTGGTGTGTTGCTATAGGTGTATCAGGATTTTCAAGCGAAGCGATGGTGTACGATGATGCCCCCTTTCTTGCCATTATGCAATAAGGACCGTCACGGCGAGTGGCAAATTTCGTTGTTAACCCTTCGCTGGCCTTGCTTAATACATGTGTTGACACCAACACTTTGTCTCCGACGCTAAAATTCGGTTGCGGTCTTCTTTTATTATCCACATAGGTTTTATTTTTGTCCTGTTGTTTTTCTTGTGTCTCCATAGCGAGTTTCAAAACGTCAGCCAGTTTTATCAAATGAGGCGTTATTTGTGGCACGAAATTTTCTGCTTCCACTATAGCCTTTACATCAAGATGAGCTTCAAGTGGGCTTATCAGCTCGCGACCAAATGTAAGATATGCTGCTGTGTACCCAGTGCTGTCACATTTCGCTGTGTTCATGGCAAATCTTATTGTTGGTAGGCATGTGTCCCACGTTCTATGATTCTTGCCAACATATATTGATAGTTGAGTTTTCAGGTCTCTATTTTTCCTCTCGACGGGGTTGGCTTCTGGGTGATTCACAGGAGTAAACGATTGACTAATACCCAGACAGAAAGTTAGTTTTTGCATTATTGCTGAGACAAATTGGCCTCCATTATCAGCATGTATTCGCCGAGGTACTCCATACCTTAATACAATTTCGTTAAGAAGGATTTTTGCACAATTTCCTGCAGTAGCGTCTCTCAACGCGAATAGCTCCACCCATCGAGTACAAATATCTTCGACGACGAGTACCCATCGATTACCAATACTGGTACGCGGCAAAGGTCCAAACAAATCTAATGCGATGACTTCAAATCTTTTATTACTGCAAACCGTTTGCATGAGACCAGCAGGTTTCAAATTTGTTGGTTTATACTTTTTGCACTCAATACATGATTTAACATAGTTCGCTATCTCAGCTCGCATTCCTGGCCAAAAATAATGCGGCGTAATGCGGCTAGTAGTGCGATCAATACCGTAGTGACCGGCACACAATGGGAATTCGTGGCCAAAAATAAAGTCGAAATTAAAGTAGTCGTAAATCCATTTTTTTTACCAGCTGTCGACAGATATTTTATAGGACAAAAAAAAAGCTTATGTAAAATTTTCTGAGTTTCGTTTCGTTTAGCCGTACAGGGTGCCCAAAGTTGAACAAAAAATGTGCCATTTGAATTATGAATTATATGACTTGATACGAAATGCTCTATCTAAACCATTTATTGACGCATATACTTGGTTTTGACACCTAAATATAGATAATAGCTTCTACTTTTTCAGGAAGTAATCCTTTTTTTATTATCTTCGAAACCTGATTTTATATGATTTTTCAAATAAGGATAAAAAAATATCGAAAATATTTTTTCTTCGCCAAATTTAAGCAATAAAATAAAAAAACAAAAAAAAACGTATCCTGGATTTTTTTTTGTGTGATGAACTAACATATTCTTTATCATATCACATTAACAGAAATTAATTTCACCCGCGCTCTCGCGAGTTTTAATTATTCTCCTAATGGGCCAAAAGTGCATTTTTGAAATTACATTTATCATGACATATTCGGCATTAAAAAAAAAAATGTTTATACGAGATTTATCCCTCAATATTTCTCTGTAATATAGAAAATAGTTTATATTATGAAATACAGTAGCTCACTTTTGAATTAGCTGCACAGGTTTTATTATATATTGTTTTTTATACAGGGTAAAAAAAAAATTATCAAAAAAATTGGGAAACTTTAGAACAAAATAAAAAAAACGTATCCTCAATTTTTTAATATATGTTGGTCCCAGGTGTGCTTAAAAACCCCCCATAGTCAGTTTTACCATTCACCCGCGCTCTTCTCACTAATTCATATTTTTCGACGAGGTGTATATGCGCGCTATCACTATGGATGTACATACATATGCATACATGTGTAGCTAGAGAGAAAAGCATTGATGAGCAGTTTTGACAGATGTTTATGCTTTAAAATCGCTAATATATTAATTAATGCAATTTTATATAGAATATATACATATATACTTACTTTTAGCCTATTTACTTTAAAAGTATCATAACTCAAAAACGCGAGTTTTCAGCTGTGTGTATATGTATATGTATGTGCATTATATGACGAAATTTCGGTCTGATAGATTGAAAATTGACAGTTTGAGATCAAAAAATTATCTTTGATTTACTATTGAAATATATAGCGGCTGAAAACTCAAAGGTTTTTTTTTCGTAAAATAAGGTTACTGAGATATGATAGTATTGATGTAAGTGAGAGATATACTCTCATTTGCTGTTTGTTATACCATTCATGAACATGAAGTAGTATTATCACTTTGTGCCAAACACGACGTATTTTTATGTACAATTTATCATTTGTCGGAATCGGCCAAATCGGACCAGTACAACAGTACAACAAAGTTTTAATGAAAACAATAATAAGTTATGGGAAAATGATCGCCCGTCATCAATACGTTTTTGCCGCCCAATAAAATTTGAATTTCGAAAAGAAACCACTGAAAATACATTGAAGTGGTACAAATTTTATTCAGAGCAAATAAAAAACTTAGAACCCGTGTGTATAGTAAGGGAAGGAGTAGAGATGAAAGTCAACTTTAAATTATATTGTACTATGGTTGATGGAAAAGTCTGCAATGCTTTGACAGGCCAGAAGTCGACGGCATCTTGCAACATTTGTGGATCAAAACCTAGCGAAATGAATAATTTAGGGAGAATAAAACAAAGAGAGGTAATTTAGAAAGAAAAGTAAAACATTTTAAATCTTATTCTACATACATAAATTTAAACTTTAAAGGTTAACCTTGAAAATTATCAGTTCGGTCTATCGACGTTGCATTGTTGGATACGATTTATGGAGTGTGTGTTGCATATATCCTATAAAATGGATTTCAAAAAAGGGTTTGCGACGGCAGATAACAAAATTAAAAAGGAGGAACGAAAGCGGCATATACAAAACAAATTAAAGAACGAACTTTCCATAAGTGTGGATTTCGTGAAGACTGGTTATGGTACCACAAACGATGGCAACACTGCTCGACGGTTTTTTTCCGAAGCTGAAAAGGTCTCAAAAATTACTGGTGTGGATGAGGGCCTAATTAAACGATTTAGAAACATTTTACAAGTTTTGTGTAGCGGGGAAAAAATTAGTTTATCAAAGTTTGAATCGTATGCCGAAACAACTGCCGAAATGTTCATTGAGCTATATGGCTGGTACATTATGCCTCCATCTGTGCACAAGGTTTTACTTCATGGAAGGCATATAATTGAAAACTTTGAAGTTCCGATTGGAAAGTTGTCTGAAGAAGCCCAAGAGGCGTCTAATAAAATTTTTAAAAACGCACGACTTTCCAATAGCCGACGCTCATCTAGAGTGGCGAACAACGAAGATGTATTGCATCACTTGTTGATCTCTTCAGATCCTCTTATTAGCAGTATAAGGATTAAACGAGAAAAAAAAAGTAAAGAATTTGCGCCAGAAGCACAAGAAATGCTCGAAGCTTATGAAAGCGAGAATAGTTAATTAAATGCATAGAGTCTATACATACATTATGTATAAATTAATACTTATTTATTAAAACAGCGAACATTTCCATTTGTCATATTATTTTTATGTTTTATTGTATATTTCATATTCTTATTAAACACGCCCTAATGAATGAAAAATTTATTACGAGTCAAATTGAATTTTATTGTTTTACATAAGAGTATATACATAAGTATGTACATACATATATCTATTAAGTTCCTACTAAATTATTTGTAATTGTGTCCACATTGTTAATTGAAGCAGTAGCAGCAAATAACGTATTTACATATATATTTTAGGTTAAGATTTTATAGAAATTGTCATATTTCAAGAAAGAAATGCATCCATAATATGGATTTCATATATCTAGTTTGAGAATTATAACTTAATTACTTTCGAAAATAAATGCATTTTACTGGTTTTTCGCGACACCCGTTATATGGGGGGTGGGAGTATTTCTCATCAGATTAAGTTCCTTTATACACCATGTACTAATATTCATCAAAAAAGCTTGTATACCGAATTTGAGCATTCTAACTTAATTAGTTTCGAAAATAATTGAAATTTCATGTTTTTTCGCGACACCCGTTATATGGGGGGTGGTAGTATTTGTCATCAGATTAAGTTCCTTTATACACCATGTACTAATATTCATCAAAAAAGCTTGTATACCGAATTTGAGCATTCTAACTTAATTAGTTTCGAAAATAATTGAAATTTCATGTTTTTTCGCGACACCCGTTATATGGGGGGTGGTAGTATTTGTCATCAGATTAAGTTCCTTTATACACCATGTACTAATATTCATCAAAAAAGCTTGTATACCGAATTTGAGCATTCTAACTTGATTAATTTCGAAAATAATTGCAATTTCGTGGTTTTTCGCGACACCCGTTATATGGGGGGTGGGAGTATTTGTCATCAGATTAAGTTCATTTTTACACCATGTACTAATATTCATAAAAAAAGCTTATTTTCAAAATTTGAGCACTCTAGGTCCATTTTTACTATTTATGACCGTTTTTTGTATGAAACGTTCCCATTGTGCGGCAGTAGGATCATCGTGGAATTTCTCCAAAATTGTATTTCTCATGCTGCTTGGTACTACCAACTGGCCATTTTCGGAATCTTCTTCCGAGCAAAAACGATATAGTATGCCGTTCATCATTATATAACCGCGGTTCGTATGTTTAGTGACATTTTCGTCATCCCTTTCAAATGACTCAATAATACTTTTAATATCCGGGTCTCCGAGCTGAGCGTTACGAAATTCTTCCGCGCCTTTTCTAGGAAAATCTATCTCGGTGGCATACCATTCACACTTTAACGTTGCATGGCTATCCGATGCACAAGGAGGACGAGAGAGCATATCAGCGACCACATTTTGTTTGCCTGCGTAGTAATTAAACTTCAGATTAAACACCTGTAACTTCAACGACCATCTTGCAAGGCGTCCAGTGGGCGTCTTCAAGCTAAATAACCACTTCAACGGTTGATGGTCAGTAAGCACGGTTACTTCTGCACCCTCGATGTAGCCACGAAACTTTTCGGTAGCCCAGACAACGGCGAGCGCCTCACGTTCTGTAGTCGAATAATTTCTCTCTGCTGGAAGTAGAAGGCGGCTTGCACATTCGATGGGATGCTCCTCATCTTTCTCCCCCTGCAGTAACACAGCTCCGAGAGCATAATTGCTTGCATCCGTTTTTAAAAAGAATGGTTTTGTTTCATTAACTTGCTGCAAAACTGGTGGAGATGACAACTGCATTTTAAGTTTATCAAATGCTTGCTGCTGTTTATTTGTCCACATCCACGTGACATTTTTCTTTGTCAGTTCTGATAACGGCTTTGCTATTTCCGCAAAATTTGGAATGAAACGTCTATACCATGAACAAGTTTGCAAAAATGATATGACTTGTTTTACATTCTTCGGGTTGGCCCGTTTTAAAATAGCTTCGGTTTTTTCTTCATCAATATTTATACCCTTTGAAGTCAAAATATGCCCTAAGTATTTTACTTCTGAGCAGCAGAACGAGCATTTATCTCTATTAAGTTGGAAGCCAAAATCACTTAATCTTTTAAATACACTCTTTAGATCTGTAATATGTGACGTAAAATCTTTCGAACATATTATAATATCATCTAAGTAAGCCAAGATTAAAATTTGTGGGAGACCAGATTTAAATTTATCTATTAGGCGTTGAAACGTCGCCGGAGCATTTTTCAGTCCAAATGGCATACGATTAAAAATAAATATTCCAAATGGCGTAGTAAAAGCGGTTTTAATTTTGTCTGCTTCTGCCATTTTTATTTGCCAATATCCAGCCCTCAAATCAATAGTAGACATAAATGGTGTTGCCTTAGCAGCATGTAAAAGATCATCCATTCTAGGTAAAGGGTACGAATCAGTTATGGTTATTGCGTTTAAGCGGCGATAATCGACGCAAAACCTAGTGCCTCCACCTTTTTTGGGGATTAGAACAACTGGAAATGACCAGGGCGATTCGCTTTCCTCAATTATGCCCTTTTCAAGCATGCTGTCTAATTCCGTCTTAAGCTTAATTTTCATAGCTGGTGAAATGCGATACGGTTGGGAAGAGATCGGTGTATGTTCCTCGGTTTTGATATGGTGCTCTATCTGCGTTATCGGCTTGGATGATTCCTTGAAAATATCAGCTTGTTCCGTTAACATCTTTTCCAAAACAGCTTTTTGGTTTACGTGGAGATGCATCCCTTCATTTGAGCGTAATTTTATATCAAAACAATGTAAATCAATTGACCAGTCTACTCTCCTTTCAGCTTTATCGGTCACTTTGATTCTCTTCAAAGGCGGAAATAAATCACTTCTTTCCGGCACTTCATGATCTTCTGGCACACTATCCTCAAATATTTTGTTAATGCCTTTCGGCGAATAATCATTTTTCGGGCATTCACTTATCGAGGATTCGGTGCCTTCGCTATTGGTTTTTTCAAACCAGGACATAAACGAATTCATTGCATTACATTCTGCATTGTGCTTTCTCACATTTGCCTCTGTCAACGATATGTAATTTTCTACTTCTGTTGTATGCATTTTGAACTCAAAAATCGTATTCGGGTCATCTTTGAAATGCCATATTCGCTGGGCCATATCCATAACGATACCGGCTTGTTCTAAAAAATCAATGCCTAGCAACGTTCGGTTGTTTTTGGCGTTCGAAAAACATATAAATCGTATGCGTTTTAAACGTTTTCCAATTATGATATCAACGATCGTTGAATATACTATGTCTTTCCGAGGTATACCATCGGCTAACTTAATTTCCGCGAATACTTTTTGAAATTCTACACCCTTTTCTTTAAGCTTTTTAAACAGCTGACTACTAGCAACGCTCGTGCGGGCAGCTGTGTCCAAATAGGCCTCACCCTTCAAACCATTTACGTTTATGTCTACGGTGGGTACATTCCTGCCTATGAGAGTGCTTTGAACAGTATTAAAATCTAGCTTTTGTGGGCTGTTGACAATATTTTTCTTGTTGCAAGTAGGACAATTTGATCGGTAGTAACCAGAAGCGCCACACCCATAGCAGCTAAAATTAGTTTCTTTTACTTTTACAGCTTTCTTTTTCTCTGCTTCAATTTTCTTAAAACAATTTTCGGTAGAATGATTTTTCTTTCTACAGTAGCTGCAACGCGTGTTTGATTTCTCCTGACTGTCAGTTAGTTTATAAGGTTCGTCCTTATTTTCCATGAGCAACATTTCAATTTCTCTAGCTTTTTGTAATAAATTTTGGAAGGTATTTAGATTTTCGCGAGGGACTCTCTCTCGGATTTTTAGCAGAAGTTGTGAATAAATTATATCTTACATAGTTGATTCGCTAAGCCTTTCTTTGAGTTGGGCAAAGAGTTGCCTCTTTTTACATATAAACTCATCTGTCGACTCGTTAAAACCCTGCTTTTTCTGATTTATCTCAGCGAATATGCGCCAATCTGGTTTAGGAGGAGAAAAGGCTTTACGCAAAAGGTCTATAGCTTGGTCGAAAGCTCTGGCTTCATTCTGAACCCCCTGCCACCATGATGACGCGTAGCCCTCAAAAAGTAATGGCAGACTGGTCAAAGCTCGTTCGTCAGATATATTTTCAGCTTCTTTATAAACTAAAATCGTAGCAATGAAGTCTTCTATTTTATTGGTATTTTGACCACCACTAAAACGAATGCTACACTTACTAAACGTCGATCTGGTATCTTGGCTAACATGCAAATTGCCTAGCAGTTGACGAAATTGCTGTTCTGTAAGGATTACATTAGCAGAAGCGTTAGCATTGGCATTAACAGCTTGGCCGGTATTTGCCGGAACACTGGAACTAGCGGCATTTTGACTTGTGCTAGCTGTTGTATTTGCAGTTTTGTTCTGTTTCGAACCATCCATGATCGGGCTTTCGTTTAGTCTTGGACTTTTACGTATTGTATGCATATATAGCAATAAAGGGAATCTGTGTTTTTACAACAACAAAACACAAATCTGAATTGGTTTAAAATCCGATTCGTGAAGAAATTACTACTTGATGTCTGGTGAATGCCAGTTTTAATAATAGCAATTAATAAAAATAAGGCGTCAACTAGCACAGCGAGGAAAACAACGTATGTATGTATGTATGATGGCCAGCAGCAATGTCAAATGGCAAAGCAACAACAACACAACGCTGGAATCGCAACAACAACACACAGTAACTGCTGATGATGGAACTCGCTGACCATAGAGCAACTAGGAACGCTGACGATGTTTTAGTTGGACACACTGATGACGGAGATTAATGGACACGTGATCCTCTAGTGGTGTTTACTATTAGCCGCAAGAGCCACGAATGTCTTCAAGCGTCTAAATCATAGCTGTCCAAATGCGACTCATATGAGCAATGAGAGTAAGCACTTGTGTACGTATACACACCGATTGTCACTACTACAGACAAATAAAGAGCGTAAAACGAGCGCTTACGATGGGACTAGGCGATCGTCGATTAGCAAAAATAATTAAGTTGCCTTCGACTAGCGTGAAAGCAAGTGGTTGCTAGCTGATCTTCGCTTGAAATTCTTTTGTTCTAATTACAGATGCCAAACAACAAACAAAAGTACGAAGATTTTGCATATAACGTATGTACACAAATATATATATGTGTGTTGTTTCATAATTTCGCAAAGCGTGCGCACGTGACCCTGCTCGCTCAGCATCTGCAAGCAGACTGATTATTTTTAGTAATTTTTCACTTTGGCATACGGTAGGCGCACCAACACACACTCATTTTTCGGTCGTTGCTTGATTGTGGTAGTGAATCGCATTTGGACAGCCCTGGTCTAAATAGCAATATCCACATAATTCGTCCGCTATTTCGTGTTAACCAATTTTATGAATTTTAATAATTTTGTATAGAATTTACGTTGGGCGCCAATGTAGGGGAAGATGGTTTCCCTATCTAATATTTCCGTCCGTCAGAGCCAGCAAGTGTCTACGGACGTCCAAAAAATATTAGATGTTCGATCCTTTGAAATAAAATAAGGCGCAAGAGATGCGGTGGTTGATGCGCTTTATTCGGCAGTCACTGATCGATCGAATAATTATGACAAATGTTCTTCTCTTATAGGCGTCAAAAATCAAGTAAATAGTTAAAATACATAAACAACTTACAGTTAGGTCACTTTGAGTAGATACATATGTAAATGTTCTGATTATATCATAGGCATCCAAATTAAGTACATAAATAGGCGAGAGAGCAAAACAGGCTACAGTTAGGTCGCTCTGAATACAAACATATGTAGTTTACACATTAGTGGCGAAATTATTAGGACTGTAGCAAATTGTTATACATATACAGTAGTCACGACAGTAAAATGACAAAACATAATTTAAGGCATAAGTGTACATAAGTGATTATATGCAATTACAATTACATATTAATATATAATAATCAGCGCCGCTACAGTGGCTAAAAAAAGTTATAAAGAAACATAAAACAAGTTAGAGAGAAATGAAACATTAAATAGTCCGATTTTCTTTAATTAATAGGTACCTCCAATTCTGTAGGTTTTTTATGCAAATATTTATAAAAAAATATTGTAATGATCTTAGCAAATTAAGTGGAGAAATTTTACCACAAAATGTATGGTTGGTTGTAGGGGAGCTATATGTTATAATGGTCCAATTGGGCCGATTCCGACAAATGATCAGCGTATCTTAACAACTGAGGAACTAGCTCATGATTCTGATAATATCGGTATATATTTTGGTGGGTTTAATTTTTCTCCTTCTGGAACTTTCGAAAAACCTGTTTTGGCTCAATGTTATAATACCATTTCATGTTCATGAAAGGTATATAATTGCTTATTTTTTTCCTGGCTAACTCCTTACTTTAATGGGCTTAAGAAATTTGCTTGTACATGTTCGACTAGCCGGTAATTCAAGATTAAATAAATGCTGCAAAAACTCATGCACACTTTCACACAATGCGAATGTAATAGAAACTCATGAAAATAATTAATTTTTTTATAGGCATTATTATTCATATAAAATTATTAAAAGGCGAATTCCCCAAAATTCCCCAAATCATAGCACTCCCCAAAAATTACCCAAATATTAAAAAAATCCCCAAGTTTGGGGAATTACCCACAAAACGGCAACGTTGCACTACAGTTACATAGAATGTAATCTTCACTACCCTGATTAATATCTGGATTGCCGGAAAAGTAGTAATTCTGATGGGCCTATTACTGTACCATTCCCTTAGCCGTAAGGACTTACAATTGTATCTCATTTGGCTAAATAAATAAATAAATAAATAAACAAATTAGCTTTTTACACCACAATAAATAAAAGCTTTTTCATGGCAGAACTACACTCGTAGGGTATGCCGCCCTCTGCCGAAGGGCGACCGCCTACCGCTGACCCAATAATTGGGTTTTAATGAATTAGAATATTAATTAGATTAAATTCTCGGCGTTTTCCGGGCGGAGGGTTATACTCGCGAGAGGCAGTCGAGCAGCCACACCTTTTACGTTCCCATAAACTTAAGTTCGAAATTTCAAAGTTCTACTAAGTCAAAGTGTCCTCCTAAAAAAAGTTTCTTAAGAAGCATACCTATGTACTTTTACTAATACACTCCAAACACTCAGAAGACTATTTATAAGCTACTTAACAAAAGTCAAAATAGCAAATCTGCCATTAACGCCAAACAAATGAGCACAGAATAAAAGAAAAGAAAATAAACAAGTAAGGAAGCCTAAGTTCGAGTGGAATCGAAAATTAGATACTCAGCTGTATGCTTTCATTGTTTGTTTGCGTTTGATGGAAACATGGTGCACTTAATATAAATCGAGTGCTGCATAAAGTGGGCGTAGTCACGCCCATTTTCTAAATTTTTATCAGTCATCCAACTAAGCATATCAGTATTATACTTTGTGCAAAATTTCATTCCTTTATGGCTTCTAGTTACAAAGATGTCACGTTACAAATTCCAAAAGGGTGTTCCAGAAATATCTTTGTTAAAAAGTAGGCGTGGTCATAAACCGATTTCAATAAATTTTTGCGTGGCTATTAACACAAGTTATAAAAGTGTATAAACCAAGTTTCGTCATAATATCTCAATTATTTGTGTGAATTATTATTTCAATGAATTATCTTTATATTTGACAAAGATATCGCTTAAAATGTTTTTATTAGGCCCCTTTATAGTTCTCATATATAAAAGTGGGCGTGGTCGTCAACCGATTTCGCTAAAATTTTGAGCGTGTATTACCACAATTAATGAAAGTGTACACACCAAGTTTCGTCATTATATATAAATTATTTGTCGAGTTATGGGCTCAGAAATCTCGTATATTCCTGTTTATAAAAAGAGGCGGTGCCACGCCCATTTTCCAAAATTTTTGTGTTTTTCGTTTTATGTCCGCAGTTGGACTCCTGCTATAAAATTTCAATGATATATCTTTATATTTGACAGAGATATCGCGTAAAATGTTTTTATTAGGTCACTTTATAATATACATATATAAAAGTGGGCGTGGCCGTCAACCGAGTTTAACTATTTTCCGTCCAAACATTTGCCTAAGTAAGTAAATCACGCGTACCAAATTTTGTCGATATGTCTTCAATGGTTTCTGAGTTATGACATATAAAACTTTCAAGGTTTGACCCTTAATAAGTGGGCGTGGCACCGCCCATTTTCCAAAATTTCATCAAATTTCTTCCTAGGGGCCTGAGCTCAACACGTGGGTAAAATTTCATCGCTCCAGCTATATTAGTGACTGAGATACCAATTTTCCGATTATTTCTATATAGGAAAAGTGGGCGTGGTCATGGTCCGATTTCGCCCATTTTCAATACCAACCGTCCCAGTCTCGATACCAACTTGGATTTCAAATTTCATCAAAATATCTCAATTTTTGCGCGAGTTAGAGTGTTTACAGACGGACGGACAGACGGACAGACGGACGGACGGACGGACGGACGGACGGACATGGCTAAATCGATTTCTCTTTTCACCCTGATCATTTTGATATATATAAGTCTATATCTATCTCGATTATTTCACTCTGTTACAATCCACCGTTATGTGATTAAAACTATAATACTCTGTGTACTAGTACAGCTGAGTATAAAAAGGACAAGAAAAAAAGCTACATACCTACTTTGAAAAAGTCATCACTGCAAGCAAATTCAAAGCGCCGCACCGCACACTGATTATGCTCAACTAGAGCTGCAAAATCATCGATAGTCGGACCACTCGATAGTTTCGATAGTCGAAAATTATTTAATTTGTTTATAATTAATAAATAAAGTTTTTAGTTAAGAGAAATAGATATCGTAAAAATGTTTACAAATATCGTAAACACAGTTGAAGAGTTGCTTAAATTTCAAAGCAGTCTCTCTCTCTTCCTTTTTTATATGCATTGGGATCACATTCAAAAATTGCACCCGCTTTAATTTAAAAGCGCTCTCTCTATTTTATATGCATTGGCCCAGTTTACGCTCAGATCAAAATCAACGCAGCCAAATATCTCCTATTGCTTTTCCATTAAAGCTAAAAATGAGAGAGAGTGCGGGAGAGCACACTGAGTAATTTTAATTTTGACCAAGGCATATCTAACAGGTAGGCTCGGCGGCGTATTGAAAAAATTCTTTTTTTATTTACAAAGGTAGAGTGTAATGTCAAAATCAAAGAATTCACATCATGGCCAATAGGAATGGACGAGCCCCAAGCGAATTCAGATTTTAACCACGGCGAAATATCATTTTGACATTACATTCTACCAATTACAATAATAAAATACATGGGAAATTTCTGAATTCGCCACCGGGCCTACCTTCATAGATCTGCCTTGATTTTGACCATGATTTCGCGTCGGACCGTGATCAAAAGTGCAAATCAGTGTTGCGGTACAACTGGAATTTGGAAAGTGTTGCTTATCTCCGCGAAAAGGAATAATTTTTATACGAATACAAAGTTGAAAAAATAAATTGCATGGTCGAATTTCGAGCACCGGCGATACTAGTTTTCTTTAATATAACAAATATACACGTTGGGGAAACCAACTTTCTGTTTGATATTGATTGTTACCAAAATATTGGTTAAGGGTACAATGAAAATGTACATATTACATTTTTTCCTTTTGACATAAATAAATCAACTAATAAAACATTAACCAAGAAGTTGGTTGAAAAAACCATTGTACTTTTTTCTCTGTGTATATATATAGCATTTTCTGGTTAAATTAAACCTTAAAAAGAGGGATGGTTTTGTTTACATTTTCCTTTTCAAAGTCTTTAATTTTTTTTAACGCATAACATTAATTAATTAACAAAAGAACAACACATAGGAATTAAATACTTCACTTATATATATAGCATTTTTTTGTTAAATTAAACCTTTTTCAATTTAAAATTTTCACTTGATTTGAAAAAGGTTTCATTTGACTTGAAAACGCTATAGTAATAAAACTAAAAGTAGTACATTTGTTTTTTAGCATCTTTGGCGCTGACTAGTACATAAGGCACATTGTTTATATATTTCATTAATGTGAAATACCGATAATCAAAATGCACATTGTTTAAACATTTCATTAATAGAGAATACACTATGCTTTAGATAAATCAAAAAACAAAAAAATACGAAGAATTTCAGTTATGGGGGAGGATAGGTATGGGTCTGCTGAGCACAGAACAATTTTTTTTTTTAATTTTTAATTTTTTGTATGGTTACGTTTTTGAGATAACGGTAATTTTGTGTTTTTTGTGATCGCTTTATTCAAAAATTATGTTCGCTGGAGTTACGCTTCTAACAATATACAACTTGTAGTAATTGAACCACACCTCGCTAAATGACATCTGGTCAATGTCAAAATTTTGAATTTTTTGCGATTTTTGAAAAAGTTTTGATTTTCAAATTAAGTTTTTTATAAAAACTTGTAAAAATCAGAAAAGTTTTATTTTTTAAAAATTAGCCCGTTTAATTGTTAACGTAATATCAAGGATATCTGATAAAAACATTATTTTTAGCGATTTCTTTCATGTGAAACAAAAAGGATATTTTATGGACGAAAAACTCGGTTAGACTCATCCGTGTATAGACAAAGGATAAAATTTGTTTGTGACTTCACCCTCTCACAGGGTTAGCGTTAATCAGAGGTTGAGTAAACGGCCCTTAAGCTAAAAATATAGATACCTATGTATTGTGGAACGATTTTTCGTCATCCCTTGTGAAAAAATCGTTCCACAATACATCATATTCCTACCCCGTCGGAAAACCAAGCAAAAACAAGTAAGGAAGCCTAAGTTCGAGTTGAATCGAACATTAGATACTCAGCTGTATGCTTTCATTGTTTCTTTGCGTTTGATGGAAACACGGTGCACTTAATATAAAGCGAGTGCCGCGTAGCCACGCCCATTTTCTAAATTTTTATCAGTCATCCAACTAAGCATATGAGTATTATTCTTTGTGCAAAATTTCATTCCTTTATGACTTCTAGTTACAAAGACTTCACGTTACAAATTATATAATTATTTAAATTATAAAATATATTATATATATTATAATCTTTATATTTGACAGTGATATGGCTTAAAATGTTTTTATTAGGTCACTCTATAATACAAATATATAAAAGTGGGCGTGGCCGTCAACCGATTTTAACTATTTTCCGTCCAAACGTTTGCCTAAGTAAGTAAATCACGCGTACCAAATTTTGTCTATGTATCTTCAATGGTTTCTGAGTTATGACATATAAAACTTGCAAGGTTTGACCCTTAATAAGTGGGCGTGGCACCGCCCATTTTCCAAAATTTCATCAAATTTCTTCCTAGGGGTCTGAGCTCAATACGTGGGTAAAATTTCATCGCTCCAGCTATATTAGTGACTGAGATACCAAATTTCCGATTTTTTCTATATAGGAAAAGTGGGCGTGGTCATTTTCCGATTTCGCCCATTTTCAATACCAACCGTCCCAGTCTCGATACCAACTTGCATTTCAAATTTCATCAAAATATCTCAATTTTTGCGCGAGTTAGAGTGTTTACAGACGGACGGACAGACGGACGGACGGACGGACGGACAGACGGACAGACGGACAGACATGGCTCAATCGATTTCTCTTTTCACCCTGATCATTTTGATATATATAAGTCTATATCTATCTCGATTATTTCACTCTGTTACAATCCACCGTTATGTGATTAAAACTATAATACTCTGTGTACTAGTACAGCTGAGTATAAAAAGGAATAATGAAAATTACTTAACTATTGCTTGTCTTTTTATATCAGAAGATTTCAAATTGCGAGTAGCCGTACTGTAGACACAAAAGCTACAAATCATTCCGCAGCTAATATATTGGAAACCTTGCACCATGTTCCATGCGAGTTACCGTGTTTTGCACCTTCATTGAATTTAGCTGTGCGAGCAAATTGTTTCTTATTTTAAAGGCAGTACTATTGAATATGAGAAGTTTAAGGTCGCGCAAGAAGTCTATAGTGTTTTGCAAAAAAAAAGTTGTAAAACGACGCCCTATACACGGATGAGTCCATAGCTGGGGAACTTCGATTAGAATTAGAAATCATTACGATTAGAAAAATTAAGTAATCTAATCATTAGATTTTTTTTGATTCTTTATATTTTGATTACTAATTGATTAGATTAGAGCTAATCAAAAATCTAATGGCGATTAGCGACGATTAGCAAATCTAATCAAAACTAATAAAAATAAAAATCAATTGGATTTCTCGATTAGTTTTGATTAAATTTGATTAGATCAACTGTTTTGAAATATTTTTTTTTGTCATTTAATTCATAAAGTATAATATATAATACAATGGCGCTATTATAACTCTGACGAGTTTTATGGCCGAGCTTCTCTCCCAATTCGAGGTGTGCTACTTTTTGTTTTTCTTACTAATTGGGTGGACCTACAGTTTTATGCCGGCTCCGAACGGCGAATGAATTTTTTGTGAGAAGCTTTTTCATGGCAGAAATACACTCGGAGGGTATTCCGCCCACTGCCGAGAGGTGACCGCTGCTCTTAAAAAGCCCTCAGGAGCCAATGTAAAATATGGTTTAAACCGTTCTCTCAATTGATGTTCTAATTGTACTGCTGTTGAGCTAACATTGCTCAAAACTTCGGGTTTTCTGGATAATTTTAGCGGTTTATTACTCAAAGAAAATAACGCAGGATTAATACAACCATATTTCACATTGGCTTCACCTTGGAGAAAGTCCAAAGTTTGGGCAATAGGCTCCATTACCAGCTTGTACGACTCCAAATATTGAAAATCACTTGATGTAAAAGGAGACAGATTCAGCTCATCGGAAAGCTTATTCAATTTCTCTTTGTACTGTAGTAACTTCACGATTGCAAATATTTCAAAATAGTTGATCTAATCAAATCTAATCAAAACTAGTCGAGAAATCTAATCGATTTTATTTTTGATTAGTTTTGATTAGTTTTGATTAGATATGCCAATCTTCACTAATCGTGATTAGATTTTTGATTAGTTCTAATCTAATCAAAAAGTAGTCGATTAGAACAGCCATCTAATCTTAATTAATCAATTAGGATTAAAAAAAAAGTTTCTAATCCGATTAGTAATCATTAGGATTACTAATCATTATTCCCCAGCTATGGATGAGTCATATAACCGAGTTTTTAGTCCATAAAATATCCTTTTTGTTTCACATAAAAGAAATCGCTAAAAATAATGTTTTTATCAGATATCTTTGATATTACGTTAACAATTAAACGAGCTAATTTAAAAAAAAAATAATTTTTTTCTGATTTTTACAAGTTTTTATAAAAAACTTAATTTGAAAATCAAAACTTTCAAAAATCGGAAAAAATTAAAAATTTTGACATTGACCAGATGTCATTTAGCGAGGTGTGGTTCAATTACTACAAGTTATATATCGTTAGAAGCGTGGATTTTAGTCGCCACTTACGACAGACATTCCTTACCACGGGTATATTCTAAGCCCCCTAACCCGCTGGGGTTTTAATTTGACCAATTTGATATCGAAATCCAACTCCTCCCTAACATTCAGTATTCTTCTCTTGGGACAAAACTACAAGAATGAATAGAGATAACCATCGATAGTGGAAAAAAACTATCGATAGTGACACGAAAAAAAAACTATCGATACTATCGATAGTGCCATCGATAGTTTTGCAGGTCTATGCTCAACCACAAAAATGTACACACACACAAAGCAACAAAACCAACAAAAATAAACTTACATACATAAATACATAGATACATATAAAAAACCGTATAACCATTTGTTACAAAAACAACAACACAAGCGAGTAGGACTTGCCACTTTCTTAGCTACAATCTCACGTAAGTATTTACTTAATCCACTACGCCACCAACATCGACCACCAAGAGCCACCAAAATGCACGTGGATGTGGTGGATGTTAGATGGACATAAGGAGCTTTTCTTTAGACACTTTGTTAGCTAAAGTGTTCAACAAAGACTTCAATAAGCCACAAAAGCTCGGCATCTTGCCAGCTTCGCCTGAGATCAGTAAGGCAGGTAAAGGTAAATAACCAATACTAAAATAACAAAAAAAAAAAAAAAAAAAAAAAAAAACATAAAAAACATTCAGTTTAATTCAAACAAATTCGCATTTGGCAGCAAACAAATCTTTGTGAATGTTAAATAGCTAAAGTACTTAGTAGTGAAAAGAGAAGGAAAATTCATTCGGTTTCGTTGGAAAATGGAGCGAAGCGGCAGAGGATGCAATGGGCTCAACAGCGTTGCAGTTGCTGCTGCATTTTAAATGAGCGCCCATTGCAACGGCTCAAGAGCTTACCTGAATGATGCAGGTTTTTTCATATTTTGGCATGGCAGATATCCACTTACTACCAACCTCCACGCCCTTCACCACCCACCACCACCACTCAACACAAAACAGCCTCTCTCTACTCTATCCAAATGTCCTATCTGCCTGGCTGCCGTCACCGCCACCGTATGTGCAATGTGCAAGCTGCAATGCACTTAACCAACAGCAGCAACAACAAATTATATGAAAAAAAGCGGTATGAATTGTAAAATAAGCCATGGACGGACAAACACACATAGTAGTAGTGAATAAGCGAATGCATTACATGAGAACAGAGCAGAACACCGAAAGGACATACTCAACTCAAAGGCTTAAAGGCCATAAAAAGCAAAATGTTTAATTCATCAGTGGCACTCACACAATTGACTTTTACATTTCTTTTGCCATCCGGCGCAGTCTGCCAGAAGAGCAGCAGAGATGAAGTGGAGCCAGACAAGAAGCCCCAAGATCCTCGACCGCCCTCGACCGGTGACATCGTCGTTTTCATTATTTTGTTGCTTAAACGAGAAAATATCATCGCATCCGATGCCCGAAGCATTTTTTTTTTGCATTTCACTGTTACATACGTGAGCAAACAAACAAAAAATAAAAACGTTTGACTTTGCAAGCGACTTACTTAACATATCATTAAGGTTTTAAAAGGACTCTAGTTTAAAAAGGACGATGCGATTGCGCTGCGTTGACTGCGGTGGCGCTGCAAAGGCAAGAAAACTGAGGTTGAGGAAGGGCATTTGCACTGTTTACAAATATGAAACAGTGAATATGCGCGCACGCTCACAAACGTCCATAAGTTTAAGTGGGGGTGTGCGTGTGTCGGTGAAGAACATTAACTCATTTTAATGTCAACGCAGTTCTTATACACACGCCCATACATAGCTACCCTGCAGGGAACTCAGTAACTAGTGAGCAAAATTTCTGTTTCCGAACTAGCGAAAAGGTGTCAAAAAGGAACTAGCTCTATTGTAGTTAGACTCCCACAAGTTCAGAAGAAGTGAATTGAGTCACCATTACAAGACACACTTTGATTTGTATGTAATTTCGAATTGACAAAAATTTCATGTATTTTTTTCGTTCATCGATTTGCCGTCGGGTTTGCATATTTCTACAATTCTCAGATTGTTAATGAAGCATATCGTATAAAGAGTAAAATTTGCATCTTCAATTAATGAAACGAAATATTCTCCTAATTATGCTTTTCCGATCCTTTAAGTTTATTTTGAATTTACTAGTGAAAACTGTAAAATTTAGTACTAGTTCGGAACTATCGAAAATGTAGTGCAGAGGGTGACAATTGACACCGCCTAGGACATCGCCATGTTAAATTCGCCTGTTGATAACATGCAAAAGAGATTTAGCTCGCACTAGTAGTTGCGAAAAATGCACTAGAAGCGACCTAGTTTAGAACTAGAGATTTTCCCTGCAGGGTATGTACATACATTAGACCATATCGCAAAAAATAAAGTTCGCCGTACGCCCCCGCATATGATGTCTTTTTGGAAAACATTTCCGGAAAATTTTTTAATTTTTTTTTTGGACGCCGCTAGATGTCGCTAAAATTTATGTTTCTCATATCTTCGGTATTTATAGTCCCATCTCTAAGTTTAATACTGTTGAAAAATAAGTTGAATTATCCCACTGTACATTTGACATTCCTCTTTGCATTGTCTTTTGCTTTTTATATTTGCCTACTTTATCTTATCTTACATCTTATTTCCGATTTTATACTTTGAGTCTTGTAATAAACTTCAACTTGAAACCACGCGTTTTATTTTCTCTGCTCATCTTTTTCCTACATAAGGTTATGGGCCCAGCCCACAAGTGAAAAATAGTGAAAAATGAGTGCGACCGTCCAAATTGACAAACTAGATAAATTAAACAATGAAAACTATGACATCTGGAGCGTCCAGATGCGTAGCGTGTTAATCACAATGGAATTGTGGGGATATGTCAGTGGACAGATAGTGAAAGATATGAAGAATGAGGCCGAATCAAAAAAGTTCGAACTAAAAGATGAAAAGGCGCTTGCCTGCATCATTTTGAATGTGAAACCAACACAACTAACTCATATTAGAGCCTGCCAAACGTCAAAACAGGCGTGGGATAAATTGCACCAAATCCACGTGCCAAGTGGACCACTCCGAAAAGTGTCACTTTATAAAAAGCTCATAAATTTGAGAAAAAATGACTGCGAGAGCATGTCAGTTTATATAAACAGCTTTTCGGATATAATAGATAAACTCAGTGAAGTAGGCATAGAGCTTGGAGATGAGTTGAAGTCAATTCTCTTGCTCTCAAGCTTGCCTGCTTCATTCGAAAATTTTGTAGTAGCAATCGAGACTCGCGATGAATTACCGAAATTATCAGAAAAAATGGGAAAGAATACAGCTTTGTGGCTGTTTACGTAGACGACTTAATCTTGGCATGCCCTAAAATGGAGGATATTAAGCGCATTAAACATTCGATCTCTAAACGTTTTCACATGCACGATTGCGGTCAGTTACAATTTTTTCTTGGCATCGAGATATTTCGAGAAGGTGCAACTGGTGAAATCTCCATTGGCCACAACAAATACATAAAAAACTTGTTAAATAAATATGGCATGAGTACTTGCCGCACAGTGGAAACACCGTTAGATCCTAGCTTCAAAACACGTTGCGATGATGAAGGATGCCGCAAAGTAGACGCGACGCGATACCAGTCTTTAATCGGTTCCCTCTTGTACCTGGCGATCACAACAAGACCCGACATAATGCACGCCGTAAGCAAGTTATCTCAAAGGAACGCCAATCCTCACGCCGAGCATGAAGCTGGCGCCAAACATGTACTACGTTATCTGGCGGGAACACCTAATTTGAAATTGCATTATCGAAAAACTGGCGAGACACCGAAAGCATTTGTTGACGCTGATTGGGCAAACAACTCATTCGACAGAAAATCATACACCGGCTTCGCATTCTTTATGGCTGGCAGCCGTTTCTCATGGGAATCCAAACGACAAAGCACCGTCGCCTTAAGTAGCACCGAGGCGGAATACGTCGCTCTTTCTAGCGCCGCAAAAGAATCGATCTACGTGTGCCGTCTGCTAGAAGAAGTTGGGTGGCGACTTGATGACCCAATGCAGCTGAATGGTGATAACTTGAGCGCAATTGAAATAGCTAAGAATCCTGTACATCACAAGCGAACGAAGCACATTGACATAAGGCATCACTTTGTTAGAGAATTGGTTGAGAAAAATCAAATCGCTCTGAACTATGTACCAACTGCTGACAACGTAGCCGATATATTCACGAAATCCTTATGTAAACAAAAACACTGTAAATTTGTAGTCACTTGGTATGAAAAATAATTGACATGTATATGTACTAATAGTAATAATTCACTTAAGGTGAAAATAAGTTGAATTATCCCACTGTACATTTAACATTCCTCTTTGCATTGTCTTTTGCTTTTTATATTTGCCTACTTTATCTTATCTTACATCTTATTTCCGATTTTATACTTTGAGTCTTGTAATAAACTTCAACTTGAAACCACGCGTTTTATTTTCTCTGTTCATCTTTTTCCTACAAATACACCAATGTCTTTGCCTTGAAAGGGCGGCTTATACTATGGAACACTATTAACCCTATGTGCGCCAAGGGTCACTACCACCCAGTACTTAATTTATACCACCCTAACGTACCTTTTTTATGTCTGCATGTTAAACGTAGTCAAAAATCATTAATCTTTTGCAAAATAAGTATTTCGATCGCTTGAGCAGAAGCCCAAATAAAACACGTTCAACATTCCGAGGAATATAGGTGTTTCGGTTCCTTTGGTCTTTTTGGTTAATTTTACAGAAAAATTTTCTGAGGAGAACTCTAATAAAATTTTATGCCAAATAATTTTCTAGAAGATTTTAACCCTCTAGCGACCTTAAAAATACTATTTTTCTGATTTTCTAAAAAATAGGGGTTAAAATAACCCTTTATTGACGGTGCTAGAGGGTTAACATGTTCTAGAAAATTATTCGCCATAAAATTTCAAAAGGGGTCTTCTCAAAAGAAATCTTTGTAAAATGAACCTAAAAGACCAAAGGAAGCGGAAAACCTATATTGCTCGGAACGTTGAACGTGTATTATTTCGGGTTCTACTGAAGCGATCGAAATACTTCTTTTGCAAGGCATTAATGATTTTAGACTACGTTTAACATGCAGGCATACAAAATTGCATTAGGTTGGTATAAACTAAGTACTGGGTGGTAGTGACCCCAATGACGTACATATGGTTAATAATATTCCATAGTATAAGGCGTCCTTTCAAGCCAAAGACATTGGTGTATTAAACTTAGAGATCGGACTATAAATACCGAAGATATGAGGAAAATAAATTTTAGCGACATCTAGCGGCGTCCAAAAAATAAAATAAAAAACTTTTCCGGAAATGTTTTCCAAAAAGACATCATATGCGGGGACGTACGGCGAACTTTATTCTTGCGTCCCTTTAAGGCGAGACGGCCTAATGTACATATGCATGTTGCTGGAAGGAAAAGTCAAAGGCTGTGTTGTATGGCATGCGGATGGACATTGGAGTGAAAACACATGCGGGTGCTCGCATAAATATGCTCATACTTACATATGTACACCCCAGCGCAAAAATGCGTTATATTATTTTCTAGCGCAAAAACGAACTTTCGTACAAACAAAAGGCGCGAAAACTCGAAGCGCAAAAACATGCCGACAAAACTCTTTAGTTCGTTTTTTCCCCTAAGATAAAAGGGCAAAAACGAACTAAAAAGCTTTGTCGACATGTTTTTGCGCTTCGAGTTTTCGCGCCTTTTGTTTGTACGAAAGTTCGTTTTTGCGCTAGAAAATAATATAACGCATTTTTGCGCTGGGGTGTACATATATAATAGTAGTGTATGTACATATGCTGTTATTTTGATTGCACTATATGCAAATGCCTTCTACTGTGCATTGCAAATCAGACCAAGTAAAAGCGAACCAGTGACTCTAACAAATACTTACGTAAGCGATGGGTTGGAAGCCGGAATGGCCAAGTGGCAGAATTGGGGGCGGGACAACGCAAAAGTGGAATGGCGAAAATGCGGTGCACAGTGTTGCGCATACGAGCATATCCAAGTATCAGATTATCGCACAAAGGGAGCCAATGCTCAGATGCACGAGAATCCAGCATACAAAACTGCCAACTCAGACAGAGAACGCTGGACACATAAATGTATGCCAGGCATTGTGTAATTGCGAATGTGTAGCATAATGACATACGAGTAAATGGAGCATTTCCAAAAATCGAACGTGCCTGAAGTCTATGTAATTAAATCTCTTTTACTAAACTTTTATAATTTTCCCTTCAATAACAGCGTTTTCTATTTTTTGGTTTCAAACAGTTTCCATGGATACGCAACACTGTTCCTCACAAGAACCTCATGGCAAATCACATAAAATTGCATCAGAGGCGAGGCGAGGCGATGGCAATAAAGGCGACAGCAAAAGCAATTACAACTAAAAAGTTGCCGTACAGTTGATGGTTGTATGTTGTTGTTGGCTGTTGCTGTTGCTGTTGATGATGATGATGATGTTGCTCAATGATGAATGAGCGAATAGGCGACAACAATAATAAAAACAACAATAGCATAAAAAAATAAGCATTTGCATCCACAACAAATAGAGTGTAAATAAATACATAGATGTGCGCGGAGAACAAAACGCGCTTCGGCTAACAACCGAATAAGTGATTTGCAGCGCATCTCATTACACACAGCTGCTGTATTTTGATGTGTAAACATCTTTGCTGTAGCTACGAGTAATTTCGAAAAACAGGTAAAGTTTACGCGTTAACATGTAAATGTGTAAACATGTAAATGCGTAAACATGTAAATGCGTAAATGCGTAAACCGTAAATGACCTTGGCATTGTCAGTGGTAGGGGTAGTAGTGCTGGAAAACCATCGATAGTGGTCCCATCGATGGACCATCGATAGTTTTAAAGGCAGCCATTGATAGTATCGATGGTTTAATATATGTACGTAGGTGGCCCGTTAAAGGGAAATGTGGTACTCAAACATTTCATGCATATATACATACATACATATGTATGCATGTATGTACTTACGTTCCCATATTTAAAAGAAAAATATAAATTTTAGAAACATATTATAAAATTAATAGAAAACCAAAGTTTATGTAAAAAGTTCAATACAAAAAATAAGTCAATATATATTCAAAGCAGACCTGGGTAATATCAAGTACCAGTACGACTTGTGACAAGTACAGTAAAAGAATTGTACTAGTACTAGTACTTGCATTCCCAAATTTTCAAGTACTAGTACAAGTACAAGTACAAAGAATTGAAAAAGAATTGAATTTTTAGCAAATACTTCAAAGTAATTGAAAAGAATTGAAAAATCGGTTCAAGTACATTTTTCAATTCTTTTCAAGTACTTTCAATTCTTTTCAATTACTTTGAAGTATTTGCTAAAAATTCAATTCTTTTTCAATTCTTTGTACTTGTACTTGTACTAGTACTTGAATATTCTGAAAGTACTTGGTACGGACTCCTTACTTCAAGATCAAAATATAAAGTATTTAAGTACGTAATAGTCCAATTACTACTCAGTATTACCCAGGTATGATTCAAAGTCAGAATACTACATACACACATTTGTACGTATACAGTTGTCCCCAAAATAATAGAAGAGCCGAAATCAAAACCTTAATTGCTCAATTCTCAATAAAAAAACCGTTTTATTTGCAAGTTTTTTTCATAAAATTATTCACTAGTCTTTTATTTATATACTCACAGCCCACATATTCCAATCAAGTACCTTAAAATTATAAATCTCAGTTTTTTTGATTAACTTTTTAACAGAGGTTGTAGTTACGCACCAAGTAAAATACTATCGATGGTTAAAAAAACCATCGATTATCGCTATGGCATCGGCCCCATCGATAGTATCGATAGTTCAATCGATAGTTTTCCAGCACTAGTAGGTAGCTAGGCATGTACTTACAAATGCTTGCATGCATAGTCGTGCAAATGCAAATATCAGCAACAACAGCAACGAAGCGAAGCGAAGTTGTTGTTGTTGTTGTTTTCTGCAACAATGCGACAAATAGGCAAAACAAAAAGGGCCAACCTGTTTGAACATGTATGGATATGCATCTGAGCAATATTGGTATCAAATGAAAGGTTTTGAGCAGGACTTCAATATGAAGCTCTTTTCATTGTGACTCCTAGGCCGGTTCTCCAGATATGGGTCAAAACGAGGACCCGGATGATCCTTGAATGTTTCTGAGCAAAATTGGTATGAAATGAAAGGTTCTGAGCAGGGATTCTACAGGGAGCTCTACTCTTTATGATTCCTAGTTCGGGTTCCGAGATATGGGCCAAAACGAGGACCCGGATGATCCTTGAATGTCTCTGAACAATATTGGTATCAGATGAAAGGTTTTAAGCAGGACTTCGATATGAAGCGCTTTTAGTTGTGACCCCTAGGCCGGGTCTCCAGATATGGGTCAAAACGAGGACCCGGATGATCCTTGAATGTTTCTGAGCAAAATTGGTATGAAATGAAAGGTTCTGAGCAGGGATTCTATACGGAGCTCTACTCTTTATGATTCCTATGTCGGGTCCCGAGATATGGGTCAAAACGATGACCCTGATGATCCTGGAATTTTTCTGAGCAAAATTGGTATCAAATGAAAGGTTTTGAGCAGATCTTCTACACGGAGCTCTACTCTTTATGATTCCTATGTCGGGTCCCGAGATATGGGGAAATACGAGGACCTGGAAGATCCTTGAATGTTTCTGAGCAATATTGGTATCAAATAAAAGGTGTTGAGCAGGGCTTTCACATAGAGCTCTATTCATTTTATGAGTCCTAGGTCGGGTCCCCAAATATGGGTCAAAATGTGACCCCGGATTAACCCGGAATGTTTCTGAGCAATATTGGTATCAAATGAAAAGTGTTGAGCAGGACTTTTATACGGAGCTCTACTCTTTATGATTCCTAGGCCGGGTATCCAGATATGGGTCAAACGTGGACTCTGATGATCTTACATGTTTCTGAGTAATACAAAACAAAAGAAAATAAAAAATCAAAATTTAAAAACCAAAAACCAAAACAAACAAAAACAACAAAATAGTAGCAGTCACAATGACAACAAAAATTACAAAAACTATAGTCGCATTTTAATCCATAGAAAACCAGGAAAAAAAGGAATAAGGAAAAGGGAATAAATATCCGATTTCGAAACTGTTTACACATCAATGTTCATGAATACTCGTTATTCACGCTTTAATTTTTTTTTTAATGGAGAATAGCTCAGCAGTTTCATTTGCACCAAATGCATTAGCAGAGGCGAGTAAAGAAGGTCAAGCTAATGGTCAAGTGTGCCGTGAAGTGAGTGCTTGTGGTCAGGATTTCTATTCCGCCTCCATCGTTTGTATAAAATAATTTACATATTTAAGTTGGTAGGAAGATTTTTTTTTTTTTGTTTAATACGAAAATTTCCATGTATAAGCATATTTTATAAGACACTTGAGTGATTTGGCAAAACAAATGAAATAATTCGAAGTGCATTACGGGCTTAGATCGTTCGGGATTATATGTATGTGTTTAGTAACTAAATTTTAGTTACACAGCTAGCCAAAACTCAGCAATCCCGTTCAAATTCGCATATGTACCTACTTACTTTCTAAAAGTCATTGTCTTGTCTTATTAAGATAGGTATCACTAGGTGCAGTGAAATAACGCCTGTGGAATTAACGCCCGCGGGCGTTATTTCCCAAAAATAAGGATCGCGCGATTTTTAATTCCAATTTTTCGTTTTATCTGAATATGGTGTATTGTTATTGGAAAAAGCGCCGCAGGCGAAAAATTGGAATAAAAAATCGCGCGATTTTTAATTCTAATTTTTCTTTTTTTTAAATACGGTGTATTATTATTGGAAAAAGCGCCGCAGGCGAAAAATTGGAATTAAAAATCGCGCGATTTTTAATTCCAATTTTTCGATTCTTTCAATTTTTTTTAAATCCCCTTCTAAATATTCAAATACTCAATCAAAATAAACAAAGCTTCAGTAAATTTCTATAATCATTTATTAGTAACAATTTTCAAGTTCTGTAAGTAAGTAAATATTTAATTACTCAATCAAAATAAACAAAACTTCATTACATACATATTGGAACTTTCAGACCACAATCTAAACAAATACTCTTATAGAGTTTTCAACAATTTGACGACAAACCGGGCACAAAATATTTCTATTGCCATTTACAATTGCAACCTTACTGTGCTCTCCAAAGCAATCCGCACACAATTTAAAGTGATTGCATGGACTTAAGAGAACATCGCGTGGCTTGGTAAAACAAATAACACACAACAACATGCTTTGACTCTCGCAAAAATTGTCCGCCGTTTCTTCATAGTCAGAACAATCCATTTCGGGTACATCAATGTCTTCTGTGTCACATGTCTTATTTTCGGGATTACTCATTTGATTAGCCTGCGGCGCTTTTTCCAATAATAATACACCATATTTAAAAAAAAACGAAAAATTTGAATTAAAAATCGCGCAATTTTTAATTCCAATTTTTCGCCTGCGGCGCTTTTTCCAAAAATAATACACCATATTTAAAAAAAAAAAGACGAAAAATTGGAATTAAAAATCGCGCGATTTTTTATTCCAATTTTTCGCCTGCGGCGCTTTTTCTAATAATAATAGACCATATTAAAAAAAAACGAAAAATTGGAATTAAAAATCGCGCGATTTTTTATTCCAATTTTTCGCCTGCGGCACTTTTTCCAATAATAATACGCCATATTTAAAAAAAAAAGACGAAAACTTGGAATTAAAAATCGCGCGATTTTTTATTCCAATTTTTCGCCTGCGGCGCTTTTCCCACTAATACACCATATTTAAAAAAAAAACCCCTTCTGCGGGCTTAATTGCCCTTTCGAAAGGGAAATAAAGCCCACCTCGCCGAATAGGGCGCGCGGGCGTTCTTTCCCTTTCTGAATGGAAATAATACCCACGGGTTTAATTTCGTTTTATTCGCAGGCGCTATTTCTTTTTCAACAAAGGAAAAAACGCCCGCGGGCGTTATTTCACTGCACCGTATCACTATTAGTGTAAAATGGAGAAGCTTTTTCCTTTAACTCAATTCCAAGTACTTGTATTAAGTGCATAGAATACGCCCATGTCTTCTTGTGTACTTAATACATAACATTTTTATCCAATCATATATTTCTTTATAAATTTCCAGGTAATAAGCGTGTGTTACCAAATGATTTCGTTAAATTTCCATTGAGTTATGTCTGTCTTATTTTAGTCTTAGCGGCAGCGAAGTGGCCTTGGGGAACGAAAAGTGACCTAAATTATATCTGCTCGAGCCAATTATAGCACTAGTTAACAAATAATTAATTTAAAAAAATTCGGGTATGGGGGAGGATAGGTGTGGATGTGCTGAGCTCGGACCTTTTTTTTTTTATACTCAGCTGTACTAGTACACAGAGTATTATAGTTTTAATCACATAACGGTGGATTGTAACACCATAAAATAATCGAGATAGATATTGACTTATACATATCAAATTGATCAGGGTGAAAAAAGAAATCGATTGAGCCATGTCCGTCCGTCCGTCCGTCTGTCCGTCCGTCTGTCCGTCCGTCTGTCCGTCCGTCTGTCCGTCCGTCTGTAAACACTCTAACTCGCGCAAAAATTGAAATATTTTGATGAAATTTGGAATGCAAGTTGGTATCAAGACTGGAACGGATGGTATTGAAAATGGGCGAAATCGGACCATGACCACGCCCACTTCCTTCCTTCTAGTAAAAATCGGAAATTTTGTATCTCAGTCACTAATAGAGCTAGAGTGATAAAATTTCACCCACGTGTGGAGCTCAGGCCCTTATGAAGAAATTTGGTGAGATTTTGAAAAATGGGCGGTGCCACGCCCACTTATTAAGGGCCAAACATTGAAAGTTTTATATGTCATAACTCAGAAACCGTTGAAGATATATCGATGAAATTTGGTAGGCGTGATATACTTACTTAGGCAAATGTTTGGACGAAAAATTGCCAAAATCGGTTAACGACCACGCCCACTTTTATATATGGGTATTATAAAGTGGCCTAATAAAAACATTTTAAGCGATATCTCTGTCAAATATAAAGGTATATAGGGATGTAGTTACATCCATGCTTAAAAAGTTTTTTTCTAGTTTCTAAAAAATAAAAAATAAAATATAACCTGGGCCTGTGCTCGTTAAATTAAATAAAATAAAGGTATATAATTGAAATTTTATGGCAGAAGTCCAACTGCGGATATAAAACGAAAAGCACAAAAATTTTGGAAAATGGGCGTGGCACCGTCTCACAGTGCTTCGTCCCATAGACAAAATTAAGATAAAATAAACTGCGTAATTTATTCAAGTAATATATATTTTTGTGAAGCTAACATATCACCTGGAATAAATGTATAAGTAGAATTTAAAATCTCATGCTTTTGTTGCCAATAGAGGTCGCTAAAATCAGTACAATTTTGAGGCAAAACTGTTTTAAGGTAATACAATTTTTAGTGTGTTACAAAAAAAATTGCCAAAAATTCATTTTAAATCGTATTACTCTGAAACTTGCCACATTTGCTTACCATTATATGCCCTAATAGCTGAAATAACTTTTGATAAATGATTTATTTCAGAAAGGTGACTAGTTCCATCGAAACATTTGCGACTTTTTTATTGGAGTTAAAAAAATTACTAAAGTTTGGTGGAGTCAAACAAAAAAATTAAAAAAAACGACTATTTTTTTATTCGCGAATTTGGTTAACTTTGAAGTGTTCTAGTAGAATCTGTAAAAAAATTGCATTGTTTTTTGCCGGAAATGTAGAAATTGTACGATTTTTTAAGGCCATATTTTTAAAATTTTTAAAAATTCTGCAGAACCTTATATATATGGTATGGAAAAAATTTAGAAAAATTAATGTATGGAACTATTTTTTCTCCCATGCTATAGGAAATTAGCCTAATTATGCTAAAATATACAGTTTTTATTAATATGTGACAAATACTAACAAAAAAACATACATGTAATACTAACTTTTTTAGGTGAGACACATAAAATTTTACAAAGTTTGACAAAATTTAAAAAAAAAACAAGAAAAAACGACTATTTTTTTATTTTAATTTTCGATTCTATGCTGGGAGGTCTTGCTACCAAAAAAAAAAAAATTTCAAAAATTATGCCGGAAATCGCTAATTTAGTACTTTATTTAACACCCCAAAAATTTTATTTTTTACACGGAAAAATTTTATAATAAAAAATTGTTTCTATGTTAACTCTAATATTATCGCGCTTTTAAAAGTTACAATTTGATATGTGCCAAAACCATATTGACATTTTGCAATAAAATAGTGCATTAAACTATAACAACCAACATATTTTCTGAACAAATTTAAGAGTAATTTTCTTTATAACCATTTTTTTCCAATAATTAACGGGAGTAGTCAATCCTTGATTTTAAAACGGTAATTATATATGTTACAGTTAGTTTTTAATGTATTGTGATGACACGTTAAGCTAAAAATTACTTTTTGTAAAAAAGGATATATGGGAGGTAGCCATGTCCTTGGACATAAAAGGACAAAACTTACCACCTAGTTTAAAGACATAATTCTATAAATATATACCAAATTTCATTTCATTCTGTTTGAAATTGAAGTTGATATCACAATTTTAAAATTAAGGATATATGGGAGGTAGTTACATATATCCTTTCACATAAAAGAACGAAACTTATAACCTAGTTTAAAAGCATAATTCTATAAATATATACCAAATTTGATTTCATTCTGATTGAAATTGAAGCTGAAATCACAACTTTAAAATCAAGGACATATGGGAGGTAGGCATGTCCTTGCATCGATTTAGTCAAAACTTCGTTTTTTTCTTATCTCTAGTATTTTATGTCTGTACACAAAATAATTATGTGCAAAAACTCGGTATTTTTTTTTTAATGGGTACCCGTTACAAAAAAACCGATTACTTTTTTAAAATTAGAGTAATATATACACTTCAGATATAAAGTTTCAATAAATTCTGGCAACTCCTTCATGTTTTCGTAAACACCACAATCAGCAATAATTATGCCTTATTTGTCTTTCATATAGTAATGTAAAAAAAATCGGTGTTTTTTTAATGGGTACCCGATACCGAAAAATCAATTTATTTTTTGAAATTAGCATGGCTTAGTCCTTTTAGGTGTAAAGTTTCAACAAGTTCTGAATACTATTTCGGTTTTTATAAACATATGTCTACGATGATTATGAGTTATTTTACCTTTTTTAAAAAATTGTTTTTAATTAAATGGTAACAGATGCTGAAAAACGGATCTTTTTTCTGAAATTGGCGTGATATAGGCCTTTCAGGTGTAAAGTTTCAGCCCATTCTGATGACTGCTTCCACTTATATGACCACATGTTCACAATGACTATTTTCATATAAAAATGCAAGAAAAACTCGGTTTTCTCGAAATGAGTAACCGGTACAGAAAACCCGATTTCATTTTTGAAATTAGCGTAGCATAATACTTCTAGGTGTGAAGTTCCAGCCAATTCTGACCACTCCTTCTATTTTTGTCCATCATTTGTATGGAGTCGCAGCACTGTGCGTCTCTTTTTAGAAGCAGGAATATACGAGATTGCTGAGCCCATAACTCGACAAATAATTTAAATATAATGACGAAACTTGCAGTGTACACTTTTATTAGTTGTGGTAATACATGTTCAAAATTTTAGTGAAATCGGTTGGCGACCACGCCTACTTTTATATATGGGAACTATAAAGGGGCCTAATAAAAATATTTTAAGCGATATCTTTGTCAAATATAGAGATAATTCATAGAAATTTTGTGGCATGAGTTCCACAATAGACCGGAAACCAAAAATATAAAAATTTTGGAAGATGGGCGTGGCACCGCCTCTTTTTAGACAAAGGAATATACGAGATTTCTTAGCCTATAACTCGACAAATAATTGAGATATTATAACGAAACTTGGTTTATATACTTTTATAACTTGTGTTAATAGACACACAAAAATTTATTCAAATCGGTTTATGATCACGCCTACTTTTTAACAAAGATATTTCTGGAACACCCTTTGGGAATTTGTAACGTGAAGTCTTTGTAATTAGAAGTCATAAAGGAATGAAATTTTGCACAAAGAATAATATTCATATGCTTAGTTGGATGACTGATAAAAATATTGAAAATGGGCGTGGCTACGCCCACTTTATGCAGCACTCGCTTTATATAAAATACATCGTGTTTTCATCAAACGCAAACAAACAATGAAAGCATACAGCTGAGTATCTAATGTTCGATTCCACTCGAACTTAGGCTTCCTTACTTGTTTTTTTCTATGTTTAGGTTTTTGGGATAACGGTAATTTTGTGTTTTTTTTTTGGTTTTCACTTCATTCGAAAAATGTTTGCGATTCACATGGACACAGCAGCGCACTAACACAAAGGTTGTTTACGCTTTTTTCGAAATCATTTTTACCAAAAATAAAGATGCACTTAATGCACTTAAGATCAAAATCACAAAATTACCGTTATCTCAAAAACCCAACCACACAAAAATTAAAAAAAAAAATCAGTTTTGATCTCAGCACGTCCATGCATATCCTCCCCTATCTAAACCTGAATTCCTTGGTATTTTTTGGCTGTAAACTAGTGTAGAAGAACACAAAAAAATTTCACACCTGCATTTGTCAATGCATGAATTGTTAAATTGCTAATAACAGAAATAATTAATGGAACAATAATAGACTGACTTGTGGCCGCTGTGGTGCAATGGGTAGAGTGCTCGCCTGCTATGCCAGAGGTCTCGGGTTCAAACCACGGTCCGAGCAAAACACCAACAAATTTTTCTAATTAGTAAATATCCAATTATTGGGTTTTTTAAGAGCAGCGGTCACCTCTCGGAAGTGGGCGGCATACCCTCCGAGTGTATTTCTGCCATGAAAAAGCTTTTCACAAAAAATGCATTCGCCATTCGGAGCTGGCATAAAACTGTAGGTCCACCCAATTAGTAGGAAAAATAAAAAGGGGCACACCTCGAATTGGGAGAGAAGCTCGGCCATAAAACTCGCCAGAGTTATAATAGCGCCATTGTATTATTATTATAATAGACTGGCACGAGTATAGGACAAACATGTTTTAGGCCGAGCTTCTCTTCTAATGACTACTTTTTATTTACAAACCTTCGCCGACCCTGAGCCGGTGGTGGAACCAGAAATGAAAGTTATTGATTGAAAACAACCATTCCATATTGTATTATTAGCTTATTGAGTACGGAGTCAACGACGGCCACCTATTCACCAGTATTGTCAAACTTACTGTCTCACCCAAATTAAGGCACATCCACAAGCCCCACTAATTCACCTATAATTAATTTATTTTCTCTAACTACGGCTCCACCAATATAGAGAATACATCCACCAGTTGCTATAACTCAACAGTTTCATCATTATTTGTTTTTTTTTTTTTGCAGTCACCGGTATTACCAATTCAAATATTTCACCGATTTCATCGATTGTATTGCATTCACCGCTTCCACCAACCATGAGCACTTCCACCAAATGCGATAATTCACCGGCTGCATCGATTTTTTTGTATTCACCGGTTATGCACGTTGTGAGCACTTCCATCAAATGCGATAATTCACCGGTTTCATCGATTTAGTTGTATTCACCGGTTAGGCACGTTGTGAGCACATTCACCAATTACGAGAATCCACCGGATTCGTCGATTTTGTTACATTCACCGGTTCCACCAGTTGTGAGCACGTTCACCGATTATGATAATTAACCATTTTAATCGTCTTTGTTTCATTCATCCGTTTTACCAACTCCGATAATTCACCTGTTTTATTGATTCTGTTGTTATTGTTTTTCCTAGCGTTCGTATTCGGTATTTGTATTAGAGCTCTAGATACCCGGGTATCGAACAGTTCGAATTGATCGTTTTTGTTTGAAGCCAAGGCTGCTCAACGAAATGAACAAAATAATTTTGTTTCAAAAAATATCAATAAAAAATATCCAAAAAATATTTTGTTTTGCTAATTATAAGAAACAAAATTTTTTCGTTTCAAAAATTATCAATAAACCTTTAATCAGAATAATTTTGTTTCGTTGATATCAAAAAAATTAACAAAAATTGTATTTGTTTTTATTCATGTACGTATGTACATACATACAAACATATGTAAAATTTCTTTTCTTCATAGAAAACGAAATTATTGAAGTCAATTTTTTTGTTTAAATTTGAAACTATATTTTTTTGAAATAATTGTTGTGATAATTATCAAAACAAAAAAAAATTTGTTAATTTTTTTGATAACAGTTGAAACGAAATGGATTTTGTTATGCTTTTTACGTTTATAAAATCGAATATTTCAACAGAAACAAAAATTTTTTTTTGTTTATTGTTAAAAATAACGTTATTTTGCAGCCTTGTTTGAAGCCCGTTTGTTGTTCAAATTCCCGTAGAAACATTCGAGCATTCCAGCTTACAAACAAAAAAAAATGTGTATCGAAAAAACAAAAATAAAAACAACTACATATGAAGAAATCAAATAAAAATAAACAAAAGAAAAAAACAAACTTCAAAATACCCGAATTGTTCAAATGCTCGTACAAACATACGGGTAATAAACAAACAAACAACAGTTCATCTATTTTTGCGAACTATGGCTCCACCAATATAGAGAATACATCTACCAGTTGCGATAACTCAACAGTTTCATCATTATTTTGTTTTTTTTTTGCAGTCACCGGTATCACCAATTCAAATATTTCACCGATTTCATCGATTGTATTGCATTCACCGCTTCCACCAACCATGACCATTTCCACCAAATGCGATAATTCCCCGGTTTCATCGATTTTGTTGTATTCACCGGTTAGGCACGTTGTGAGCACATTCACCAATTACGAGAATCCACCGGATTCGTCGATTTTGTTACATTCACCGGTTCCACCAGTTGTGAGCACGTCCACCGATTACGATTATTAACCGGTTTAATTGTCTTTGTTGCATTCACCGTTTTTTCGGTAGTCTAGGCCATTTTGACTTTTATTTTCAACTTAAAAAATAAAAGTCAAAATTATTCGATAAAAGTTAAAAAAAAATATATATAAATCACATCGCACTGGCTATCTGTGGCCACTGAGCATCACATTGGTATACATATGTATTTATATAAAAGCGACAATATTATACATTCTTTTATATGGGTGCAGGGATCGAGCCTAGGATATATGGTAAGTTAGGTGGCAGCGAAGCTGTCTTGGGTAGCGTTTTTCTTTTTTTTATACTCAGCTGTACTAGTACACAGAGTATTATAATTTTGATTTCATAACGGTGGTTTGTAACATAATGAAATATTCGAGATAGATATGGACTTATACATATCAAAATGATCAGGGTGAAAAGAGAAATCGACTGAGCCATGTCCGTCCGTCCGTCCGTCCGTCCGTCCGTCTGTCCGTCCGTCCGTCCGTCCGTCCATACGCACGATAACTTGCGTAAAAATTGAGATATTTTGCTGAAATTTGAAATGCAAGTTGGTATCGAGACTGGGACGGTTGGTATTGAAAATGGGCGAAATCGGACCATGACCACGCCCACTTTTCCTATATAGAAAAAATCGGAAATTTGGTATCTCAGCCACTAATATAGCTAGAGCGATAAAATTTTACCCACGTATTGAGCTCAGGCTCTTATGAAGAAATTTGATGAAGTTTTGGAAAATGGGCGGTGCCACGCCCACTTATTAAGGGTCAAACATTGAAAGTTTTATATGTCATAACTCAGAAACCGTTGAAGATATATCGATGAAATTTGGTATGCGTAATTTGCTTTCTAAGGCAAATGGTTTGCCGAAAAATTATCAAAATCGGTTGACGGCCACGCCCACTTTTATATATGGGTATTATAAAGTGACCTAATAAAACCATTTTAAGCGATATCTCTGTCAAATATAAGGATCAATCACTGAAATTTTGTGGCAGGAGTCCAACTACGGACATAAAACAAAAAATACAAAAATTTTTGAAAATGGGCGGTGCCACGCCCACTTATTAAGGGTCAAACATTGAAAGTTTTATATGTCATAACTCAGAAACCGTTAAAGATATATCGATGAAATTTGGTACGCGTGATATATTTACTTAGCCAAATGTGTGGACGAAAAATTACCAAAATCGGTTGACGGCCACGCCCACTTTTATATATGGGTCTTATAAAGTGACCTAATAAAATCATTTTTAGCGATATCTCTGTGAAATATAAAGATAATTCATTGAAATTTTGTGACATGAGTTCTACAATAGACCGGAAACAAAAAATAAAAAAAGTGTATAAAATGGGCGTGGCACCGCCTCTTTTTATACAAAGAAATCTACGAGCCTATTACTCGACAAAGAACTGAGATATTATGACGATACTTGGTTTATGCACTTTTATAATATGTGTTAATAGACACGCAAAAATGTATTGAAATCGGTTTATGACCACGCCTACTTTTTAACAAAGATATTTCTGGAACACCCTTTTGGAATTTGTAACGTGAAGTCTTTGTAACTAAAAGTCATAGAGGGATGCAATTTTGCACTAACAATAATATTTATATGCTTATTTGGATGATTGATACAAATTTTGAAAATGGGCGTGACTGCGCCCTGTTTATGCAGCACTCGTTTCATATAAAATACACCCTATATCGAACAAACGCAAACAAACAATGAAAGCATACAGCTGAGTATCTAATGTTCGATTCCACTCGAACTTAGGCTTCCTTACTTGTTTTTTTTGCTTTTGAACACCTTGAATTTTTGGTATAAATAGTGACGCACGCTGATAGCTTTTCCATTCAACTTATAAGAAAGTAATATAACTTCTCGAAATGAATTCACGATATATTTTTTTACTACTATCGCTACAACTCAGCCTTGTGTATGGCGATTCAAACGCAACTTTTCGCATTGTCGGAGGAACACCGGTGGGAATACGATTTGCTAATTATTTTGTATCTGTGCACTGCGCTGGCGTGTCACAATGTGGAGGCTCGTTAATTACTATGCGGCATGTAGTTACAGCAGCGCATTGTGTATACCGATCACCAGTGTCAGACATCGTAATTGCGGCTGGCATGTCCCGTCTGGTAGATCAGAATGGGCAATTGCTACATGCTCAACAAGTTGCTTTACCCGAAACCTGGGAAAGCGAAACACGCGTGATGGATGTTGCTGTTGTTTTAGTACGTGGGGCCTTTACCGCTTGCTTTAATGTCGGTACAATCCCCCTTTGCACAACGTTGCCGCAGGAGGGCAACATGTTACGCATATACGGTTTTGGAAGGACGCAGGAAAATGCGCGGACGGGCTCGAATCAACTGATGACTGCTTCCGTGCCAATACGGGATTGGGAAGATTGTTGCCGGTTTTATGAAAATAGTGGTCTTACTTTTACAAAGGACAAGTTGTGTGCTGGAATTGGCGGAGAGGGTCAATGCAAAGGAGATTCCGGTGGACCTGGCGTGAATGATAGAGGCGAGCTTTGTGCAGTGATATCGCAGAGTATAGGTTGTGTCCGTCCAGAGTATCCAGGCGTAATGATAAATATGCGGCATTGTGATGTTGCAGTATTCATACATGGTGCGCTAAATATGTGCTAAAGCCAATTTTAATGATCGCAAGTTAAAAATGTGAAAGTCCTTACATATAGTGGGCTGTACCACGCCCACTTATTAACAGACAAAGTTTTATAACTCAGAAACCATAGCAGATATATATACTAGGGTGGGGCGATTTGTATGGAGGGAAATTAATCGATACCGCGCTATCGAAATTTGGATTCCTCTCATTTTTCTGAGTAGAAAACTCCTCCACGACATTTGTCTAAAATTAGTTTTGATGTTCCGTTATTTGGTTTTTATGAACCAAGACGAATTTTTGAAAATAAAAATTGGGCAAAAATCGACAAAAAAATATCCAGGCCAATATGCACATCGAATTGAAGCAGAATTTTGTGCTGAATCTAGATATGAAATCCGAATTAAAATCGTATAATCCGTTTTTGAGATATAGCCTGATATCTGGTTATGGAGGCTGAATGCCCAAAATCGCATATTTTCGCGATTATCTCTTGTTGTGTACAATACATCTTAAATTTTTTTGCAAACTTCTTTAAGATAAGTCAATTCAATATATGAACAATATTTTAAAATATTAATTTATCTTGCGGTATAAGAAAACTAGAATGCACTCTTTTTTCCTTGGCCCAAAATCGCAGTATGGGTTCTCTTTGTTATAGTCATTTGATACCCATGATTTTCGCCGTCAGCGCTTTGTGTACAATAAATGTTCTAAATACAAAATTTCAGAATTTTAGCTGCAAAAATTGAAGAGTTATAACCCAAAACGCAGACGTATGCTGTTTGGGACTTGTTTTTTTACTTTCCTCAACTCTAACAAAAACTCAAGGTTACTCATACGCCATAGCGTACTATTGGAAGCAAAAAACAAATTTCAGAAGCATAAGTCTACGTTTTAGGGAATAACTCTTAAATTTTTGCAGCTAAAATGCTGAAATTTTGGATTTAAAGAACCCATACCGCGATTTTGGGCCAAGGAAAAAAGAGTGCATTCTAGTTTTCCTATACCGGAAGATAAATTAATCTTTTAAAATACTGTTCATATATTGAATTGACTTATCTTTAAGAAGTTTTCAAAAAAAAATTAAGATGTATTGTACACAACAAGAGATAATAGCGAAAATATGCGATTTTGGGCATTCAGTCTCCATAATCGGAAACCAGGCTATATCTCGAAAACGGATCATCCGATTTTAATTCGGATTTCATATCTGAATTCAGCACAAAATTCTGCTTCAATTCGATGTGCATATTGGCCTGGATATTTTTTTTCCGATTTTTGCCCAATTTTTTTTTTTCAAATATTCGTCTTGGTTCATAAAAACCAAATTCCGGAACATCAAAATTAACTTTAGACAAATGTCGTGGAGGAGTTTTCTACTCAGAAAAATGAGAGGAATCCGAATTTCGATAGCGCGATATAGGTTAGTAAATCGCCCCACCCTAATATATACCGATGATTGTATGCTTGATTTATTTACATAGACAAAAGTTTGGACGAGAAATTTCAAAAATATGTTGACGACCACGCCCACTTTTATATATGGGTATTATAAAGGGGCCTAATAGAAAGATTTTAAGCGGTATTTATCTTTGTGAAATATAAATAAATATATATAATAAATTTTTTGGCGTGAGTCCAACTACATACATACGTATATTTGAATTTTCATTCCTCGGGAGTCTATTTAGAGTTTTTAAATTTCAAGAGCCGATTTCATAATGAAATTCTTAAAGCTCCTTTTGTTAAAGGCGCCTTTTAGTTAAAGAGCCATTTAAATGTTCTTTAAAGTGGGAGTGATTTCATCTATATATATATATAAATGATTTGGTGTTTAATTGTAACGCTAAAACTTGAAAACGGCTGAACCAAATCAGATACTTCCTTAGGGGGGTTTGTTTGTTGTTACCCCGCGAAAGTTTAGTCGAAGAAAAAATTAAAAAATATTAGGGGGGCGTGGCACCTCCCATACAATCATAATTTTTAAAGCTGATTATCTCTAAAAGAGTTCAAGGTAGAGAGCTGAAAATTGGTATAGAGTTAGGTGATATCAAAACCCTTCTAACGCAGAAAAGTGGGGGTTATCAGAAAAGAGGGCGTGGCACTTCCCATACAAACTTAATTTTTCAAGCTGAATATCTCCTAAATTGTTTAAGATAGGGACTTGGAAATTGGTGTGGAGATAAACGATAACAATTCTATATTAACGTAAAATAATAGGAGTTATACGAAAAGGGGGCGTGGCACCTCCCATACATACTTATCGTTGGAAGCTGAATACATATTTCAGAAAGAATAAATGGCAGGATCCTGAAAATTGTGGGGGTTATCGAAAAAGGGGGCGTGGCACCTCCCATACACACTTAATTTTTTAAGCTGAATATCGATAAAAGGATTAAAGGCAGGGACCTGGAAATTGGTACAGAACTATATGATGTCAAAAAAATTGTTGCGCATAAAAGCCATATAATCTTACTTTTTCAAGCTTATCATCTCTAAAGGAGTTCAAGGTAAGGAGCGGTGGGGGTTATCGGAAAAGGGGGCGTGGCACCTCCCAAGCTGAATATCTATAAAAGCGTTTCCCGGTTGGAAAACCGTCCTCGCTATTTATTTACGCTCCGGGACAGAAAACTAAAAATGTTGTGTATCGTGCAGCCTTAAACTGAATACTTAAATTATATACTTTTGAAGTTGTATACACAATGAAGTAGTGAAACATCGTTAATTTTCTAATAAAATAATACCGGTGCACACTGAGGCCGAGCGTGCTCAAAATTCAGTTTTTAAATAATGAGTTTTTCAACAAAATAAAAACGCTGTATTGTTCCCTATAAAGTTCTACACTTCTGGCCCAATTTTCAGCTTTCTATCGTTTTTCAGTTGGGAGTTATCCATACACAAACATGGCAAATTTTCCAAAAAATAATTTTTTTCCAAAGTGTGAAATTTTAATGTGTATTTGAAATAGTTGGTGTAAGAGAAGGATATAAAATTTTATTATTCTGCTTTTTCCATAACATTAAGTGAAGCTTATATAATCGATGAGTGTTTTTTTTTTTTGGAACTAGATGTTTTAAAAAATTAATTTTCAGTATAAAACTAAACGTACCTCTTTTTTATACTCAGCTGTACTAGTACACAGAGTATTATAGTTTTAATCACATAACGGTGGATTGTAACACCATAAAATAATCGAGATAGATATTGACTTATATATATAAAATTGATCAGGGTGAAAAAAGAAATCGATTGAGCCATGTCCGTCCGTCTGTCCGTCTGTCCGTCCGTCTGTCTGTCTGTACGCACGATAACTCGCGCAAAAATTGAAATATTTTGATGAAATTTGGAATGCAAGTTGGTATCAAGACTGGAACGGATGGTATTGAAAATGGGCGAAATCGGACCATGACCACGCCCACTTCCCCTATATAGTAAAAATCGGAAATTTTGTATCTCAGTCACTAATAGAGCTAGAGTGATAAAATTTCACCCACGTGTGGAGCTCAGGCCCTTAAGAAGAAATTTTGTGAGATTTTGAAAAATGGGCGGTGCCACGCCCACTTATTAAGGGCCAAACATTGAAAGTTTTATATGTCATAACTCTGAAATTGTTGGAGATATTCGGTGAAATTTGGTAGGCGTGATATACTTACTTAGGCAAATGTTTGGACGAAAAATTGCCAAAATCGGTTAACGACCACGCCCACTTTTATATATGGGTATTATAAAGTGGCCTAATAAAAACATTTTAAGCGATATCTCTGTCAAATATAAAGGTATATCATTGAAATTTTATGGCAGGAGTCCAACTGCGGATATAAAACGAAAAGCACACAAAATTTGGAAAATGGGCGTGGCCCCGCCTCTTTTTAGAAGCAGGAATATACGAGATTTCTGAGCCCATAACTCGACAAATAATATAAATATAATGACGAAACTTGGTGTGTACACTTTTACTAGTTGTGGTAATATATGTTCAAAATTTTAGCGAAATCGGTTGGCGACCACGCCCACTTTTATATATGGGTATTATAAAATGACCTAATGAAAACATTTTAAGCGATATCTTTGTCAAATATAAAGATAATTCATTCAAATTTTGTGGCATGAGTTCCACAATAGACCGGAAACAAAAAATAGAAAAATTTGGAAAATGGGCGTGGCACCGCCTCTGCTTAGACAAAGGAATATACGAAATTTCGGAGCCCATAACTCGACAAATAATTGAGACATTAAGACGAAACTTGGTTTATACACTTTTATAACTTGTGCTAATAGACACGCAAAAATTTATTCAAATCGGTTTATGACCACGCCTACTTTTTAACAAAGATATTTCTGGAACACCCTTTGGAAATTTGTAACGTGACATCTTTGTAATTAGAAGTCATAAAGGAATGAAATTTTGCACAAAGAATAATATTCATATGCTTAGTTGGATGACTGATAAAAATGTTGAAAATGGGCGTGGCTACGTGGCTGAGTATCTAATGTTCGATTCCACCCGAACTTAGGCTTCCTTACTTGTTTTAAATATTTTTTTTCAAAATGGATTTTTTTTTAATTTGCGCAAAAAAGTAGCAAATGTAAAAATGCAGCAGTAAAATATGGTCCTTTGTGACAAAGAATCCGAGCTCAGAACCAAAAGCAAAGTGCGCATTTTAAAAAAAGTGAGTTTAAAAATTTCATTCCAATTTTAGTTTAAAAAAAAACACCTATATATGGTTGAATTTGATTCTGTTCTATCTTAAATTTAGTTGATCCATTATTTACTGGTTACTTTAATTACAAGTTGTGGTTAAGGCTACTTGTCAAGCCAGGTTTCTTTAATTTAGACTTGTAAGTTGGATTACAATATGAGTTCTTTGAAGCACAAGTTGTGTTACTCCAATTTTGTTTTTTTTTTATGTTAGGCATGAAAATGTGTGGGGAAATACGTGTTCTGCTTAAAACGCTAACGGTGAAACTCCTAATTCCCATATAAACATACTTGTGACAACAGAAAATTTTTAATATCTCGAAACAAAAAATTGGAGAAAACCATTTTTGTATACATACATATGTACCTGCACCTGCATATTTTATCAATGGGTTAATAAATAGCCGCTAATGGGTTAATATAATACACATTGGCTATTTTTGTACAGACATACTAATATAATAATAATATAATACAATGGCGCTATTATGACTCTGACGAGTTTTATGGCCGAGCTTCTGTCCCAATTCGAGGTGTGCTCCTTTTGTTTTTCCTACCAATTGGGTGGACCTACAGTTTTATGCCGGCTCCGAACGGCGAATGCATTTTTTATGAGAAGCTTTTTCATGGCAGAAATACTCTCGGAGGGTATGCCGCCCACTGCCGAGAGGTGACCGCTGCTCTTAAGAAACCAATAATTGGATTTTTACTAATTAGAAAAATTTTTTGGTGCTTTCTTGGACTGGGGTTTGAACCCGAGACCTATGGCATAGCAGGCGAGCACTCTACCCACTGCACCGCAGCGGCCACCATACCACAGACATACTAATTGTGATTTAAAAAATTTATTTACAGATCTTAAAAAAAGCTGGTCACCAATGGGTTAATTCATGACCATTTTAATGGGTTAAGATTCCAAAGATTACTAGTTTTAGTGTAGATACAACTAATATGATTTAAATATTTTAATCTAAGAATTAAGTGAAAAAATTTGGTTAAAAATGGGTTAATGCGTGGTCGTTAAGGGGTTAAAATTCTTTGGATTTGCTATTTTAGTATCGATATACCGATTCTGATTCAAGAAAATTAAACTCGAAACTAAAATAAAAAACATAGGTCACCAACGGGTTAACTCATGCTTTAGTGCAGATAAAGTGATTCTGATGTAAAAAATTGATTTCAGAATTTTGAGCGTCCTCATATATATTAGTGGCCCCAGTGTGCGGTGTAATAACAATTTTTGAAATGAAATTAATAAAAAAATCTATTTTGGGCAGAGCGAAGTTTGCCGGGTCAGCTAGTAATAATATAATATTAAAAGGCTCCTTTAACGTCTAATGATTGTCATAAATTTAAAACTATTGAAATATGACATTTGTTGTTTTCCTGAAAATAAATAAATTTTTTGATTGTTTATTTTTTTTGTTTGAAAAAAAAAAAAAAAACAAAAAAGCATAATTTGGAAACCCAGTGCAGAAAAAATAGGAAGCGGTCACCCAACCTCACATAAGAGGAAGATCAGTATTGCATTATAGGGCTCGGAAAACAAAATAACACACAAAATCGGGCCAAAAATTTTAATCAGCTTTTTGGTATTTGATTTTGACAGACTACAGAAATTAAATTTTTTCTGGCAAAAGGAACCTTTAGATAACTTAAATGCCCGTTTTTGGGTATTTAACTTTAAAGGAACTTTTATCTTCAAAAAGACTTTATGAAATCGATCAGCAAATCAAAGGCTCCTTTAGAATTTAAAGGAACTTTTAATTTGATTATGAAATCGGCCCAATTTTATATATTTTCAAACTTATTTGATGAATGTGATAATGAAATGAAAATAACTACTAAGTTTAGAACCACAATGAAAAAAATTATTAAAATTAAAATTGTATTATTGTAGTTAGCAAGAAATCATTCCAGAGAGGCATTTGAACCATTGTAGCGCAAATAACTATGCCTTCTCTTACAAATGAGGAACAATAACAGTCTCCCGAAGCGTGCGCCAATCACGTACCGTTTCCCTGTAAAAAAATATTGGACTACTTGGTACATTTGTGCCAAATTCAACTAGTTACCAGCTTGTCACATGTATTTAATCATTGGGCTAGTGTCATGCAGGTACACTATCGTATTTTGCTATGACCATCGCTCTCTTTTTTACCATCATTGCTCGTTTTGACGATCGCCCTACAGTGTCACAACAAACTAGTCCAAAACTAGAAACATTTCATATAAAAAAAAAATTAAAGCGTGAATAACGGGTATTCATGAATATTGATGTGTAAACTGTTTCGAAATCGGATATTTATTCCCTTTTCCTTATTCCTTTTTTCCTGGTTTCATATTGATTAAAAGGCGACTATCGTTTTTGTAATTTTTTGTTGTCATTGTGACTGCTACTATTTTGTTGTTATACCTTTCATGAGAATGAAATGGTATTATAACTTAGTGCTAAAAAATTTTTGTCGAAAGTACCAGAAGGAAGCGTAGGGGACCCACCAAAATATATACCGATATGATCACAATCACGAGCTGAGTCGATTAAGCCGTGTCCGTCTGTCCGTCTGTCTGTCTGTCCGTCCGTCCGTCTGTGTGAAAGCAAACTAGTCCCTCAGTTTTTGAGATATCTGAATGAAATTCGGAATACAGGTATTTTGTTATATGCAGCTGATCGTTTGTCGGAACCGGCCGAATCGGACCACTATAACATATAGAAAACAACCGATTATTCAGATATACATGGAATTTTTGGATGTAATTTGTGCATAACTTCCCCATTTAAACAGCTAAGGACATGAAACTTTGAAGTAGACGTGCCCATTTTGGCCCAAACAAGGTTATCGAAAATTGTCAAGATCGGACCACTATAACATATAGTTCCACAACATCCGATTGTTCAGATAAACACATTTTGGTGTATAACTCCTCCATTTTAACAGCTAACGGCGTGAAATTTTTAAGTATTTGTACCCATATGGGCCCAAACAGGGTTACCGAAAATTGTCAAGACCGGACCACTACAACATATAGCTCCCCTACAACCGATTGTTCAGATATGGACATTTTGGTGTATAACTTCTCCATTTTAACAGCTAACGGCGTGAGATTTTGAAGTATTTGTACCCATATGGGCCCAAACGGGATTACCGAAAATTGTTAAGATCGGACCACTATAACCTATAGCTCCCCTACAACCGATTGTTCAGATATGGACATTTTGGTGTATAACTTCTCCATTTTAACAGCTAACGGCGTGAAATTCTTAAGTATTTGTACCCATATGGGCCCAAACGGGGTTACCGAAAATTGTCAAGATCGGACCATTATAACATATAGCTCCCATACAACCGATTGTTCAGATATGGACATTTTGGTGAATAACTCCTCCATATAAATAGCCAAGACACCATTTTTTCTAATAAATCTTTCCATAAATGAACCCACAGAATTAAAATTATAAATTAAACTTAATCCGGCTATGTACATACATAGGTAACTTTTCATTTCCCCACTCATGAAAGGTATGAAGTCTTCGGTACGGCCGAAGACAGCCGCGCTTTTACTTGTTTTTGTTTGTTTTGGTTTTTGGTTTTTGGTTTTTGACTTTTGATTTTTTATGTTGTTTTGTTTTGTATTGCTCAAGAACATGCAATATCATCCGAGTCCACGTTTGACCCATATCTGGAGGCCCGACCTAGGGTTCACAATCAAAAGAGTTTCATATCGAAGTCCTGCTCAAAACCTTTCTTTTGATACCAATATTGCTCAGAAAACTAGATAGGTAGATGTAGGTATGCATATCCATACATTTGCAGACATGTTCAAACTGGTTGGTCCTTTTTATTTTGCCTATTTGTCGCATTGTTGCAGAAAACAACAACAACTTCACTTCGCGTCGTTGCCGTTGTTGTTGATATTTGCATTTGCACGGCTATGCATGCAAGCATTTGTAAGTACATGTCTATCTACCTACCCACCACTGACAGTGCCAAGCGATTCACACGGACGGAGCAGTGCACTAACACAAAGGCCATTTACGTTTACGCGTAAACTTTACCTGTTTTTCGAAATCACTCGTAGCTACAACAAAGATGTTTACACATCAAAAATTGGTCCAATTAAGATTGCGATGTCCTAGGATAGGACTAGTCCCTCCATGCCTGTATAACAGCTAAGAGTAGCCACGGCAAGTCAGTTTATAAAGTAGTTTGATGCAATCGAGAGCGGACCACTGGCCTGTCTCTCGATCGCATCAAACTAGTTTACAAACCAGCCACAAAAATCAATTCAGAAATCACCTATGATCATATGCAATTTTCATTTGTAATTTTCTTATTGCTAAATTATTTTATTTCAATTTTGTAATACGTAATTATAATGTAAAATCATTATTACTAGGAGTTCCCGCTACTGTCGAAAATCGACAGTTTTCTAGTAGTTTAGCTACTCCAAAATGCAAAAATATTTTTAACTATATTTGTTGTTTGCCGGCTCCAGGTCGTAAAAAAAACCATCAAAAATTTTTTTTTTTTTTTTTTTTTTTTATATTTTTTTCATGCCTATATATTTCGATTACTTTCAGTAATCGTCCTCAGGGCCACTATTAACAATTAAATAAAACAATACATTATAAACAAATCACAACAAATCACAAAATTATAATTATAAACAAATACAAAATTACATACATTTATATGCACGTCCGTCCTGTATGACGTGGAGTTGTCAACTATCTGTTTTTTATTAATTGTTTGTATATATGAGCACAATTACACTGCTCTACAGCCAAAAAATACTCTGAACGCAACCATCCTTTCTATATGTAAAATCGGTCGCTGATTCCGAAAATCGGGTTCATTTTTAATTCTATGGGAAGGTTTTTGAGATATCGGCAATTTACCGTTATTTGGCCAATGTGTCCACTTAATCCTGTATATCTCTTTAACACAGTGAGTTATATTCCTTAGGGTGACACCAACCGAAAGAAAATTAAATTTCCTTTTCACGGCTCCTATAACATTTTTCTCTAACTCTTATAGTTTCTGAAATATTGACGATTAAATTTTAATTTTTTCGATTTTTTACGATTTTTTGAAGAAAAAATTGACTTTGTCAGGCAATATCTTTAAAATCAATACTTTTACCTTCGGTTTTACTCCTTTTCATGAAGCTCTATTCTATTACCAAAAAAATAAGCTATCAACGATGAAAATCCATTGTAAAATGGAAAAGTTATAGGCGATCAAGTAAATACAGCCAGGTCGCGCAATGCCTCTGCACGCGTACATTCTATGCATATTGTACCAATACCTACACATCTGCAGTAGCAGCACATTGGCAGCGCAGTAGATACAAGCCCATTTACGGGTATAACATGCATAAAATATACCCGTGTAGAGGCATTGTGCGACTTGGCTGTATTTACTTGATCGCCTATAACTTTTCCATTTTACCATGGATTTTCTTCGTTGATAGCTTATTTTTTTGCTAATGGAATGGAGCTTCACGTAAAAGATTAAAACCGAAGGTGAAGACATTGGTTTTAAAGATATTGTCTGACAAAGTCAATTTTTTCTTCAAAAAATCGTAAAAAATCGAAAAAATTAAAATTTAATCGTCAATATTTCAGAAACTATAAGAGTTAGAGAAAAATGTTATAGGAGCCATGAAAAGGAAATTTAATTTGCTTTCGTTTGGTGTCACCCTAAGGAATATAACTCACTGTGTTAAAGAGTTATACTGGATTAAGTGTACCCATTGGCCAAATAACGGTAAATTTCCGATATCTCAAAAACCTTCCCATAGAATTAAAAATGAACCCGATTTTCGGAATCAGCGACCGATTTTACATATAGATAGGATAGTCACGTCCAAAGTACAGACAAAAAATTTCATTTTGTGATCCAGTGTTATCTGTGTCCGTTTTGTAGTCTAATCTAATGTTTGTCGGTGTGTTAATTATATGTAACATTTCGAGGGTAAAACGCTTGCTGTAATGTTGTTCTTGTTGCAGTATTTTTGTCTTCTCAAAATTTGGCAAGTGTCCGCTACTTGCACAGTGGGCCATAACGCCGTTTTTTGGTTTATTATTTTATTGCAATTTTTTGCATCTGATTTATGTTACGCTAGTCTAGTTTTTAGTTTAGATTTCGTTGTGCCTACATATACACTATTACATGGTTCGATGTTATTACCGTTACAGTGGATTTGATACACTACGTTACTTCTTTCAAATGGGGGAATATTTGACTTAACTCTATTGAAAAATTGTTTTAATGTGTTTTCTGGTTTATGTGCGATTCTTACTTTGTCATTATTGTAGCAGTCTGATTGTTTTAGTCGTTCTGATAATTTTGGCACATAAGTTACTGACTTGAAAATCACTGGGTTGATGGCTTTTTGACTATTTTGCGACTTATATTTTCTTAATAAATTCTTTATTGTTTTTTCGGGGAAATCATTGTTTTTTAATAATAAAAATATTTCTTTTTGAATGTCATTGTGGTAAATTTCATCCGAAGTCTGCATTATTCTTCGTATACAGCCCATTACTGTATTTATTATCATCGTCTTAGGGTGTTTTGAATTAAAGTTGACGATTCGTCCTGATGCTGTCGGTTTTTTATACCACTTTAATTTCAACTGGTTTCCATGCTTATTGATAACTGAGTCAAGATATACTAATTTATGGTCTTTCTCTATTTCAAATGTGAATTTAATATTTTTGTCAAAAGAGTTAAGTACATTTAGAGTTGTGTGTATGTCATTTTCATTAATTATTGCGAATAAATCGTCAACGTATTTTGTGAGCATTCTTGGCTTTCGTTGTAACTTTTCTATTGTGCTTTCTAGCAAATTCTCCATCACAATATCTGCTATTACTGGAGACGTCGGAGATCCCATTGGTAGTCCTTTTAATTGCGTGTATATATTGTCCTTATATTTAAAATATCTATTTTCCTGGATGCAAAATTGAACTACTTCCATTGAACTACTTCCATTTTGCATCCAGGAAAATAGATATTTTAAATATAAGGACACGCAATTAAAAGGACTACCAATGGGATCTCCGACGTCTCCAGTAATAGCAGATATTGTGATGGAGAATTTGCTAGAAAGCACAATAGAAAAGTTACAACGAAAGCCAAGAATGCTCACAAAATACGTTGACGATTTATTCGCAATAATTAATGAAAATGACATACACACAACTCTAAATGCACTTAACTCTTTTGACAAAAATATTAAATTCACATTTGAAATAAAGTGATAAACTGCTGGTAAATGAGGTAAAGTGATAAAAGAAAAATTTTGGAAAATGGGCGTGGCACCGCCTCTTTTTAGACAAAGGAATATACGAGATTTCGGAGCCCAAAACTCGACAAATAATTGAGATATTATGAAGAAACTTGGTTTATACACTTTTATAACTTGTATTAATAGACACGTAAAAAATTATTGAATTCGGTTTATGACCACGCCTACTTTTTAATAAAGATAGTTCTGGCACACCCTTTGGAAATTTGTAACGTGACATCTTTGTAACTAGAAGACATAAAGGAATGAAATTTTGCACAAAGAATAATATTCATATGCCTAGTTGGATGGCTGATAAAAATTTTGAAAATGGGCGTGGCTACGCCCACTTTATCTAGCACTCCCTTTATATAAAATACACCGTGTTTCCATCAAACGCAAACAAACTATGAAAGCATACAGCTGAGTATCTAATGTTCGATTCCAATTGAACTTAGGCTTCCTTACTTGTTTTTTTTTTTTTTTGAGTGTATACAATTATCGATTAATCGTGCCAACATTGACTCAAATGGCACAACACGTTAACATTTTTTATCAGGAGCGACCCAGTACCTGTCTCTCTATATATAAATACACATAAACAAATAATCATTAATTATCATCTTTTATTACCTTACGCAATATTAATGATGCAATCTGTTCGAAAATTTGTTAACAATTAATTAAATTGATTGCTTGGTTGTCAGCAGAATTAGTCGAATGATATAAAAGAAAAAATTCGTAGATTATACGAATGGACGAGAATTTTTTGGGTGCTGCATTAAAAAAAACTACTACTAGTACATCTGAGTATAAAAACCAAAAGTTTATTTCAGCGAAATGCTACTTAGCAGCTTAGCAGCTTTAACTGAGCGAACGTGTCAAGGACAAGTGATACATTTATCAAGAAGAGGTCATCAATCTCCCTCCTGCTTACTTAGTTGCCTGCATTCTCATTCTCATTCTCATCTTCATCCATTTTGTTTAACAACATCTCATCGAGCGTTAATGTGAACGCCATTATTGCGCACATATGTATGTATATACCTCTCCAATCTAAAAAAGCAGTATACTCGTATACAATAAGCATGTACACCAATGAGCGTGATGTGAATAGATTTTCTCAGCGAAAAGTAACTTCGCAAAATTTAACTTCAATACAAACTTCCACGAGTATTCAGGGTTTTACAGGCATTGAATTTCCATAATGAAAATACCTACTAAGTATAACGAAAATTTGTAAAAATCCTCCATTGAAAACAAAAAAAGCGAAACGTTTCCATCATCGCCGGCTGATTTCTTTGCTTCTTTGGCTTTTGTTGTTGCTATTGTTTATTTATGTGTTTATTTTCTGGTGCGCTCCTGTCGGCGGAAAGTCAATAAAAACAAAGTTGATGAACAAAATTGATAAATATTTAATTCGCGCCACTGACGCCATTTTCAATTGGGAAGAAAGTCAGTCAGTCAGTTAGTTAGGGCTGGAGCGGTGTGTTGGTGAAGTAAACAAAAAAACACATTTCATCATTATATATATCGTCGTAGCATACGAAAACTAGCATATTTAAGATTTCTGACGAAAGCTAGCAATTAAAAAATTCTGTACGAAAAGTAGCACATTTGACTTTTGGTCGACGAAAAGTAACAGTAATTTTATACTGTTTTTACATTAAAATTGTTGTTGTTTAAATGAAATTGATAGTTTTCGTCAGCCAAAAGTCGAACTTGTTACTTTTCGTCAGCCAAAAGTCGATCTTGTTACTTTTCGTCAGCCACAAAAAATCGTATGCTAGTTTTCGTATGGTACGACTATATGTACATTCGCTTCAATAAAAGATGAGGTAATAAAAAATTTAACGAAAAATAACATCAGCGATGGGCGAGTCAGGGGTGTACCTATCACATTAGGCCGTCTCACCTTATGTGGACAAAAAAAAAGTCCACCACGAAAGGGTTATTTTGACCCTTATTTTTTCAGGAAAAAAATAGTATTTTTAAAGTCGCTAGAGGGTTAAAATATTCTAGAGAATTATTCGTCATAAAATTTCAGTAGGGGTCTCCTCAGCGAAAATGTGTGTAAAATGGACCTAAAAGACCACGAAAAGCGGAAAGCATATAGTACCTTTTCCTTGGAATGTTGAACGTGTTTTATTTCAGGGTATACTGACCAAAAATGGCCAAAGACATTGGTGTATTAAATTTAGACACCGGAGTATATATACGAAAGATATAAAAAAATGTATTTTAGCGACATCTAGCGGTGTCCAAAAAATTGAAATATTTTCCGAAAATATTTTCAGAAAATATTTTCAGAAAATATTTTCAGAAAAGACATCACATGGGGAGGGGGCGTACAATTGACTTTTTTGCGATACGACCTAATGCACATAGGTACCAATCAGAACACACATACGCCTATTAGGGTGTTTCATTTTTGGCTAATTCTCCAGCTAAACGGAACCTTTGTTATCCATTGTATTTTCGCTTTGTTATGAATTTCCAATCCAGCTCATTCTTGAAGGGCAATTTTAATGAAATAGAGCGGATGCCGGTAATATGCATATATTTCCGTTTCTCTTGTTACTATATAACTAGTAATATTTTGCTCTCTTTTTTCGAGTGTATTTCCAATCTTCTACCAAGTTTGGAAAACAAAGACTGTTTATTATCAGTTCCGTTATCACATTGGATATCGTAGATCACTTTCGAACATTCGTCACTCTATTTATCGGGTTGTTTTGACTATACACTTAAAACACAAAAATATTTTTTCTGTAAGGTAAGAACGAGAGTTATTTTTCTCATGGCACCTATATAGTATATATCGAAAATGTGATATCTCAGTTACTAATATAGCACTACCCAATCGGAAATTGGAATGCGCAACTCAGGAGATACGAATATGAAGCGTTACACTTTAGTATTTTAAGTGCTACTTTCAATGCGGTCTTTTATCGCTGTTTAATAAGGGACATACTTGAAAGTCAAATCTGCACCAAATAAAGCGCTTCTGAAGCGTATTCGATATGGAAAATGCTCTTGAGGACTTTAAATCATTTGCGTCTCGAAATCAGTGAATTTGTACGGTAATGATCTAATTCGTTTTTTTTTTCTGTTTCGAAATGCGGAATTGAAAATTTTAACTCAGCACTCACCAAAATGAGATATACATTCAGCATTCAATATTTGCAATCATTGAATGCAAATCACTGCATGTTGATGTCTAAATTTTTTAAGACAGACGATTCAAATCATTGAGTGTGTGCATTCCCAAATCAGTGCCAGTCATTCAGTGCAAATCGTTTGATAAAACCCTCGTTGTGTTAGTAACGAGCCATTGTTATTGATTGAAAGAAACTGATTCCATTCAGTAAAGTTTTCATTCATGTTTTATTCGAAATGATTCTCCTGCATTCACATTCTTCACTGAATGCTTTCCGCCCATTCAATTAGACAATTCAATTATACAATTATTTTGAAAACTGATTTAACAAGTAAGGAAGCCTAAGTTCGAGTGGAATCGAACATTAGATACTCAGCTGTATGTTTTCATAGTTTGTTTGCGTTTGATGGAAACACGGTGTACTTTATATAAAGCGAGTGCTGCATAAAGTGGGCGTAGCCACGCCCATTTTCAACATTTTTATCAGTCATCCAACTAAGCATATGAATATTATTCTTTGTGCAAAATTTCATTCCTTTTTGACTTCTAGTTATAAAGATGTCACGTTACAAATTCCCAAAGAGTGTTCCAGATATATCTTTCTTAAAAAGTAGGCGTGGTCATAAACCGATTTCAATAAATTTTTGCGTGGCTATTAACACATGTTATTAAAGTGTATAAACCAAGTTTCGTCATAATATCTCAATTATTTGTCGAGTTATAGGCTAAGAAATCACGTATATCCCTTTGTGTAAAAAGAGGCGGTGCCACGCCCATTTTCCAAAATTTTTCTATTTGTTGGTTCTGGTCTATTGTAGAAATCAAACCACAAAATTTCAATGAATTATCTTTACATTTGGCAAAGATATCGCTTAAAATGTTTTTATTAGGTCACTTTATAATACCCATATATAAAAGTGGGCGTGGTCGTCAACCGATTTCGCTAAAATTTTCAACATGTATTACCACAAGTAATAAAAGTGTACACACCAAGTTTAGTCGTTATATCTCAATTATTTGTCGAGTTATGGGCTCAGAAATCTCGTATATTCCTGCTTCTAAAAGTAGGCGGTGCCACGCCCATTTTCCAAAATTTTTGTATTTTTCGTTTTATGTCCGCAGTTGGACTCCTGCCATAAAATTTCAATGATATATCTTTATATTTGACAGAGATATGGCTTAAAATGTTTTTATTATGCCACTTTATAATACCCATATATAAAAGTGGGCGTGGTCGTCAACCGATCTTGGCAATTTTTAATCCAAACATTTGCCTAAGTAATTATATCACGCGTACCAAATTTCATCGATATATCTTCAACGGTTTCTGAGTTATGACTCATAAAACTTGAAATGTTTGCCCCTTAATAAGTGGGCGTGGCACCGCCCATTTTCCAAAATTTCACCATATTTCTTCATAAGGGCCTGAGCTCAATACGTGGGTAAAATTTTATCACTCCAGCTCTATTAGTGACTGAGATACAAAATTTCCGATTTTTACTATATAGGGGAGGTGGGCGTGGTCATGGTCCGATTTCGCCCATTTTCAATACCATCCGTTCCTGCCTTGATACCAACTTACATTTCAAATTTCATCAAAATATCTCAATTTTTGCGCGAGTTATCGTGCTCACAGACGGACAGACGGACAGACGGACAGACGGACAGACGGACAGACGGACAGACGGACAGACGGACAGACGGACGGACATGGCTCAATCGATTTCTCTTTTCACCCTGATCATTTTGATATATATAAGTCTATATCTATCTCGATTATTTCATTCTGTTACAATCCACCGTTAGGAAATCAAAACTATAATACTCTGTGTACTAGTACAGCTGAGTATAAAAATTTACAATCAGACACACACTTGTTTGAAAAGAATTATGGTTAAATGAGAACCACGCAGATAAAATCAGTTTACAGCTCGGTATAGGGAAGCGCTTCAATCATAAATCAGTAAATTCAGCGCTACTAGCAGAGAGAGATAGGCGCTTCAATGATATTTCGGAGCACATAATGCGCTTCTAAAGCGCTGTCGATGCGCTCCATTTCCGATTGGGTATGCTTGAAAGTACGGAGGTATGCATAAATAAATATACATGATTTTTATGCAAAGATGTTTACGTACATACATACATACTCGTCACTAGTTAAAAAAAATTTTTTTTTCTGTTTTCTGCTCGGGTTTGCCTCTCTGCTATGCATAGATATGGTTTTATTGAGTGATATTGTACTTTAAAGAAAAAATTATAATAAATAAATGTACATATAAAATATGTATGCAAATATATGTATGTGTATGTGTGTATATGTATATATGTATGTACATATATGCTTATTGGTATTATTTTCATGTAAAACTTGTACACTTTTTATATTGAAAGCACGTGGGTAATTGACAGCTACGGAGATTGATGAGTATTTCTGTTAAGTCACTTTATGTTATCTTCATAATACATACCTACATATGTAATTAATTATTCACATATTAGAAACAGGGATCGATTTTTAAACGCGTGTGCATGAACACAACGTCTACATGGCACAAGGACGTAGGACTAGTTGAGGTTTCAGTTGCTATTTGTTTCCACTTAGCACACTGAGACCCCGAAGGTCACATTGTGATACCACGTTCATCTGCAACATTGAAAGTGGAGCGGATATGCCTCCTCTAGCAAATTAAATTTGTCTGTCAACTCGTTTCGCTGTATTTTACAGTCCCCGGCACACATACAAGGTAAATGACAAGCTGCTCATCCATATCATTTAGAGGTCTGCGGTAATTTTCCGCGATTCTGGATTTACATATGACAGTCCCATATGCTTTCAGTCTGAGAAGATGTAAACGTCTTTACATTCGCTTTCACCTTCTTTTAAGGAGTCCACACCCTCCTGTGTCGCCGCTGAAGGACATTGCAGTGATCAGGTAAGCGAAATTTTTAGCCCCCCGACGCGTGGGCTGAATCTGGCTCGTCATCCGAACCTAGCATTTTTCGGTAGCGGAGCACACCTGACCCAAGAGTCCTTATCTGGAATTACTATTTCAAAATTCCTTTTGAAAAAGTCTTTCAGTGAGTGATAATCCTATAGTTGATTTGGTATGGCCCTAAATATGGAGCTATTTCCTTCCATTCGGGTAGTTCCCTTAGACGTATTGCCGAACACGCCGCAAAAAGCCTACCGCGAAGTTCAATCGGCCACGCCACTACGGTGAGCTGCCCTACAGCAGTAAAGGGAAGCCATAGCCTATTTGGAGCATTCCTGGCTATTTCTACTCCAGTTGAGCTTCCTGTCAAGTATAACTCCCAGGTACTTGGCCGGCTAACTTAGCGTGAGGGTAATGCCTCATAAAGCTGGCAGTTTTAACGCTGGAATTCTATATTACCTTGTGAACAGTACTAGTTTTATTAGTGACTAACAAGGTTATGATACTGAAATCTATGATGAGAATATAAGTTGTTGTGATACAAATTTGTGGTGTGATAGTATAATGTGCTGTTACAGCGTGATGATATATATGTAACACATCTGATGTGATGTTATAGTATGTGATGTGATGTGGAAGTACGTGATATGATATTTGTGATGCAATTTGAAACGTTGTTAATTCATATGAACTCGTGTAGTGATGTGCTACTATTTAATGCGATATTTTTACCTTAAATTTTTACTTTGCATACCATTAAAGTACATCTCTAAATGGAAGGAAAAAAATATAATGTGATAAATTCACTTTAAATACACGAAAAGAACGAATTCCCCTTCAAGCACTGAAAACGCGATTTTTAGCCCTTCATATAACATTACTATATTCGAATTATATCTAGAAAAATGAATTCACTTTACTTCGTCATAGATGTGCATAACCAAAAAGTTTTATTTTTCATCACGCTAATTTTCCCAAGCTACCATACATTGATTTCGACTGATTTTTCCTGCTCTCCATGCGCTACAGAGCAGCTGAATTTGGCGTTGTATTTCTAGAAGCCATATTCTCTTTCATTGTGTAGAACTTACAAAACAAAACACTTTTAGATTTTCTTTCTTTTGTGTGTGTGCGCTGACAAAGGGAGGAAAACAATGTTCAACTTTTCGGTTGGAGTGTAATCGAAATTGCTCATCTTCTCTTCTAATTTTCGTTGTTTCAAACATTTTCGAAAGCTGAAAACGCGTGTAGGGGTGGGTGGGTTGTTACTGCCGCTGCCCAGTAATTAAAGTACAGCCACTTTGTCAAACATAAGACACGGGAGAACGACGACGACGACGACGAACTAGCCACGCCATACGCATCTCAAACGCTGCACATCGCGTCAAAATTCAACTTCTCCAACAACAATAGACAAAAAGGATATGAAAAGCTGAACAACAACAACAACAACGGCAAGATCAAAAGTACGTACACAAAATTAAAGGGATGGCAAGCAAATTGCAATTCAAAAACGAAAGCAAAAGCAATAAACAACAATAACAACAATATGGGCAATATTCAACAACAGCAGCAAATTGTGACTGGTGGGTGTGTAACGGTATCTACTGTTGTCTATAATTAATGGCAAGCATGCAACATGCGACCATTTTTCAAGGGATCGGGTTACAAATTGTTGGCAAAAGCACGATGGCCTGCATCCACATACCCAGCAAACACAGTCTCTAACGTTAGAAATTTTGTCGAGATTAACCTTAGATAACTAGTGTAATTCTCTATATATTCTCAAATCGATAACTAGGGTTGAAAACTACACTAGAATTCGATTAGCGAGTGATTAGAGAAGGAGCCAAATCTCACGCCTTTTATCAATTCTCAATATATTTCTGTGATATATTGAATATACATACATACATATATTGATATTAGATACTAAAAAATGGTAAAATTAATATTACCGTAGTACAATGTTTTCCATTAAAAAGTACAAGAAGTACCTTTAATTTAAATGATAAGACGGAGTTTTGTTTAAATTTCAGTTCTTATAAATGTGGTAAACATATACATGTCAATATATATAATCATATGCAATTTAGGCACATATTGCGTTAATAAAATCTAAACAATAAAAAAATCATGTAAAAGGAGACAAAGCTTTGTTTTTCATTTCAATTGGAAGTATTTGCAAATTCTGATTAGAATCTCAGTAGAGAACTACATTAGAATTCGATTCGAGAATTATAATTTTCTCAATTTGAGAATTAGGTACCCTTTTGTTTGAGAACGCTATGATTCTCGATAGATTTTCGAGTCGTCCTCTAACGTTAGAGGTTCGAGAATGAGGCTAGTTCTCGAGTCATTCTCAAATCGATAACTAACCTCAGTGTTTGTTGGGTAGGTACATCCTTTGCACACAAACACATATGTATGTATGTACTCGTAGGTATAAATAAGAATGCAAATAGTACGAATATAACTAACATGAGTGAATATACACATCAAACTGAGGAGCAGCAGGTAATTCGATATCAAATTGAACGCACAAATTGAACGGAAGTGCCAAAAAAAAAAAATCAACAAGAATGCACAAGCCAGCGAATGGGCGAGCGTGTGTGTGTAGGTGTGTCAATGGATGAGTGAGTGAAGGGAGAAAGCCCTGCAAAAATCATTGGGTTATATCATAGACCGGCAAAAGTGGCCGCTAGGTTGGAGTACTTTCAAAGTTATCATTAACATAACATATCTGCATCGGATCGTAGTTAGCCAAATATAACAACGAAAACTGAATGTTTATCGCGATGACGACGAATCACGTGTACTTGTCTATACTATCTATACTAATTTAATTATATAAAATTGATTGTATGGAAAATGTATGTAACGCGATAACTCAAAAAGTACTGGACCGATTTTCATAATTCTTTTTTTAAAATGTCATAAATTCTGAATTCTCAAAAACCATGTACTTTTTTTCCGCATTTCTGAGACTTTAATACCCTTTTCCCGGGTTTAAAATTCGAAAAACTCAAAAAAGCGCAGGCATAGACAGATTCGTTTGGTCATTTGCCGTGTTCAGTGGAGGCGTCGCAGTCGTGCCAGGCAGCGCAGCGCGGACGACTCATATGTTTGTTTTTGCACGGTTTGTTTGTTGTTTGTCTCGGTGGCAATCAAAAACCTGTTTATGCAGGCATACTATGCTATAACCCAAGAACGCCTGCACCTACACCTGCGATATTGGTATCAAATGAAAGGTGTTGAGCAGGACTTCAATATAGAGGTATTTTAATGGTGATGCCTAGACATTCTCTCCAGTCTGGGTAAGAATGTGGACCCAAATGACTCCGGAATGTTTTTGAACGATATTGGTATGAAATTAAAGGTATTGAGAAGGGCTTTAACACATACCTATCTTCATTGTGATTTCCATGCCGGGTCTCCTTATATGAGTCAAAAGGTGGATTTGGATGACGACGGGATGTGTCTGAGAGATATTGGTATCGAATGAAAGGTCTTGATCTGGACTTCAATATAGAGGTCTTTTAATAGAGATGCCTAGGCCGGGACTCCAGATAAGGGTCAACAGGTGGACCGGATGACCCTCGAATATTTCTGAGCTCTATTGCTACCAAATGAAAGATCTTGATGAGAACTTCGACGTAGAATTATGTTATTTGTGATGCCTGGGCCGGGTCCCCAAATATGGGTCAAAATGTGAACCCGGATTAACCCGGAAGGTTTCGGAGCAATATTGGTATGAAATGAAAGATTTTGAACAAGGCTTTTACATGGAGTTCTATTCATAACGAGGACCCGGAATGTTTCTGAATAATATTGGTATCAAATGAAAAGTGTTGGGAACGGCTTCAATATAGAGCTGTAGTGATGGCTAGACAAGGTCATCAAGTGGACCCAGATAACCCCGGAATAACTTAACTTATCTTGTATTGACTTGGCTTGACTTGACTTGGCTTGACTTGACTTGACTTGAATTGGCTTGACTTCACGTGACTTAACTTAACTTGCCTTGACTTGACTTGATTTGACTTGACTTGACTTGACTTGACTTTGATTAACTATTATTCCTCATTGCGAAGCAACGGGTATTTGCTAATATAGTATACATACCAGACCTGGGCACCCTCAATTACATTTTGTAATTAATTACACCTTCAATTACAATTACATGTAATTGTAATTGCCATTTTTCAATTACCAATTACATATAATTGGTAATTGAAATTCTACAATTACAAATACATGTAATTGTAATTGAGATATTTCAATTGCAATTACATGTAATTGGTAATTGAAAAATGGCAATTACAATTACATGTAATTGTAATTGAAGAATTTCAATTACAATTACTTTTAAATGTAATTGAAAATTTCCAATTACAAGTAATTGTAATGGAATGGCATCAATTACATTTTTCTTGGGTTTGAGAAAATTTAGTTATATAATTTGTTTTCGTTTCTATTCTTGTTCTTTTTGTTATTACTATTGTTTTTGTTTTTGGTTTTGTTTTTGTTTTTGCTTTTGTTTTTGTTTTTGCTTTTGTTTTTGTTTAAGGATAAAAAGAAAAACAAAAACAAAAGAAAAAGAAAAACAAAAACAAAAGAAAAACAAAAAACAAAAACAAAAAAATCAAAAACAAAATCAAAAACAAAAACAAAAAAAGCAAAAACAAAAGCAAAAGTAAAAACAAAAAGAAAAGCAAACGCAAACACAAAAACAAAAAAAAAGCAAAAACAAAAACAAAAGCAAAATCAAAATCAAAAACAAAAGCAAAAACAAAAAAAAAGCAAAAACAACAACAAAAGGAAAAGCAAACACAAAAACAATAACAATAACAAAAAGAACAAGAATAGAAACAAAAACAAATTGTATAACTAAATTTTCTCAAACCCAAGAAAAATGTAATTGGTGTGATTCCATTACAATTACTTGTAATTGGAGATTTTCAATTACATTTGCAAGTAATTGTAATTGAAAATTTTCAATTACAATTACATGTAATTGTAATTGAAAAATATCAATTACCAATTACATGTAATTGTAATTGAAAAACCTCAATTACAATTACAAGTAATTGTAATTGGAAAATTTCAATTACCAATTAATGTAATTGTAATTGAAAAAAAATGTAATTGAGGATGCCCAGGTCTGATACATACATACATATGTGGTTATGTTAGGTACTCCATCAATTAATCCAATGTAGGTACTTCATGGATTAATGTGATTGTTATGGGGGATTAGAGTATATACTCCATTGCAATGACATGCAATGTTAAATGGACCATATTTTTTGTATGAAATGTGACAAGTTATGGAGTACTCGGTTGGTCCATAGCGAGCACTCCATGGATTGGCGAATGGAGTACTCGGAATTTTTGCAGGGAGGCGTTCGATAACCAAAGAAAATGTGCAATGAGATAAGGCACACATGCATGTTTGTATGCGTATAGATACATACATACATATGTATGTGTGCGCGATTGAATGCAAGAAGAAACTTGAAAAGTTCTAAAGTGGAATATTTGAACACAAAACTCTCGTTGCTGACGAAAGAACTGAAAGCCATTCTTCAATAATTACTAATAAAGGACAACACACTGAGGCGTAAAATGGAGTACCTAGTGTGTGTGTGTGCCCTCAATGGTGGGCAGCTATTGACTTGGCCCTCACGAGCCAACTATTCTTCAATGACAAAACAACTTTGTTTGGATGGGACAATCAAAAGAGATCGTTCGAAAAAATGGTGCTACTCGTAATTAGTGATGTGTTCTTTTCGACTTTTTGCCAGTCTTGCTAGATAAGAACAAGCACTATCACATACGGACACACTGACAAGCATACTAGATGAGTTTTTTTTTTTGTATGAGATTCTTTAAACCTTCTCAGATCCTCTCTCCGGCACCGGAATATTAAAATAGGGTGTTTTAGAGTAAGTAAACTGAAAGAAAAATTTCACTTTTCCAAAAACTGGATGGACCTACACCAAAAACCGCGAAAATTCGCAGAATTTCAAGGTACATATGTTTAGATTTATGTATGAAAAAAGTTGGACTTTACCACAAGAAAAAAATTGATATGTATCCATACGTAGAATTAACCGCTAAATCGAATGGCGTATTCAGTTTTTTGGTGCACTACCCAGGGAAGGTAATATCGCGGCCCAAAGTGATCATTTTCTATTTTTCTCATGAATCTTCAACATCTTTCCCTATACTCTTCCTGAAAGCGGACATTATTTTTTAATTAAATCACACGGTGGGCTGCGTTATTTAATGCGCTCTCCAGAAATGTATAGCTATTAAAAATCTAATGAAATTTGGATGAGTTCATCAAGTTTAAGTGAAGTAAAGTTGGGTATAAAAGGGCTGACATGATTTTAACTTTCTAAAAAATGTCAACAATTTTGCTCTTGAAGGCGGGTTTTTGGTTTATTATTGATTGTTTTATGGGGTTGGATAACTCGACAGATCGAGACCATGGATAGCGGAAAAAACGTGGACACGGATGACCCCGAAATAGTATTGGGCAATATTGGTATCAAATTAAAGGTCTTAACTAGGGCTTTAATATGCAACTCATTATACTATGTCAATTTCCCAGCCAATTTTCGTATTACTGGCCGATAAGTGGTCTAGGATGACCACAGAAGATTTTAAAGAATAGCGGTGACATTTGAGTCTAATATTTGACTTATATATGTCGAAACGGTGGACACAAAAAAATGGAACCTCTCCATATTTAAGTTCTAGGTAAAATCTTTATTTTGATACCCATATTGCCCACAAATATTTTGGCGCCAGCCGGCTCCACTTTTTGTCCGTTACCCGCGGTCTCGAATTTTCTATTTTTTTATACCTTTCATGAGAATGAAATGGTATTATAACTTAGTGCCAAAAAATTTTTGTCGAAAGTACCAGAAGGAAGCGTGGGGGACCCACCAAAATATATACCGATATGATCAGAATCACGAGCTGAGTCGATTAAGCCATGTCCGTCTGTCCGTCTGTCCGTCCGTCCGTCTGTGTGAACGCAAACTAGTCCCTCAGTTTTTGAGATATCTGAATGAAATTCGGAATACAGGTATGTTGTTATATGCAGCTGATCATTTGTCGGAACCGGCCGAATCGGACCACTATAATGCATAACTTCCCCATTTAAACAGCTAAGGACATGAAACTTTGAAGTAGACGTGCCCATGTTGGCCCAAACAAGGTTAGCGAAAATTGTCAAGATCGGACCACTATAACATATAGTTCCACAACATCCGATTATTCAGATATACACATTTTGGTGTATAAATCCTCCATTTTAACAGCTAACGGCCTGAAATTTTGAAGTATTTGTACCCATATGGGCCCAAACGGGGTTAGCGAAAATTGTCAAGATCGGACCATTATAACATATAGCTCCCATACAACCGATTGTTCAGATATGGACATTTTGGTGTATAACTCCTCCATTTAAATAGCCAAGCCACCATTTTTTCTAATAAATCTTTCCATAAATAACCCACAGAATTAAAATTATAAATTAAACTTAATCCGGCCATGTACATACATAGGTAACTTTTCATTTCCCCACTCATGAAAGGTATGAAGTCTTCGGTACGGCCGAAGACAGCCGCGCTTTTACTTGTTTTTTTTTTGCATTTGTGGAGTTATCCATCCACATAATACTATCATTAATAACCCAAGAAACCGCCTTCAAAAGCAAAATTGTTAAAAAATTTAAGAAATTTTAAGGTATTTTGCCCTTTTATACCCGACCTTACTTCACTTAAACTTGATGAACTCATCCAAATTTTATTCGATTTTTAATAGCTATGCATTTCTGGAGAGCGCATTAAATAACGCAGCCTACCGTGTGATTTAATTAAAAAATAATGTCCGCTTTCAGGAAGAGTATAGGGCAAGAAGTTGAAGATTCATGAGAAAAAAAGAAAATGATCACTTTAGGCCGCGATATTACCTTCCCTGGTTAGTGCACCAAAAAACCAAATACGCCATTGGATTTAGCGGTTACTTCTACGTATGGGTACATATCAATTTTTTTTCTTGTGCAAAATCCTAACATTTTTCATACATAAATCTAAACATACCTTGAAATTCTGGGAATTTGCGCGGTTTTCGGTGTAGCTCCATCCAGTTTTTGGAAAGGTCAACTTTTTTTTCAGTTTACTTACTCCAAAACACCCTATTTTCATATTCCGGTGCCGGAGGGAATATATAAAAAAAAAACGCATCTAATGTACATTTATTTTACATGGGGGTGTATGCAATGCATTGACTGAATATTCGCATGTACACACATACATATATCGAATGTAATTTTATTATCAAATTCATTGTCAAAGCATACGCTCGAAAATTCAATTATCCATGCATTCTCACTTGATCCACTTTCCCTTACCGCCAAAGCGCCCATTGCACCTTAAACTTCATGAACGACTTTTGATAAAACTAACTGTTTAGGTGTGTGTAGGTGTGTACCTCTTTGTTCGCGCTCAATACAATGTATGGAATATTGTTGCATTGTATGGATGTGTAGCAATCTCTTAGTAGAAGCAAGCCTTGGGTTTTCACACAAAACTCAAATCAAATGATTGCGTTTTCCAAACACTTTCCAGATATTTTTTTATCACAATTGTGTTAAGCACACGCTGCTGCTTTCACGTGACAATAAAATAGTACCCACTGTTGCGTTTTTTTTAGAGTTGAACAGTTTTTCACGAAAACCAATTGTTAATGAAATAACTTTGTTTTTGCATTTATTTGGATTATTGTTAGGGTTGTTATTATTTTAAAGATTTCACTCTGGTTTCAAATTCAGTCTCTTACAAACAAAATATCGTTAAATATTTGTAATGAAATTAATTTCCATCGAATTCATATGTATGTATTAAAGACGCGAAAAATTTTGAGACAAAACAAACAACCAAATAGCCGACAGACGGCAGGTACATACTTGTCCATGATACTTGCCTCAGCCAATTCTTTTTTTTTTCTTTCAATTTTATCATTTCTTTTCACATTTTTTCTTTCTTTTTCGACTTATTTTCCAAAATGTCTGCTGAATCAAATATTATAATTTTTTTTATTTTGCTTGCTAATCAAAACTTTTAGTACTTCTGCATTTTCATAATATTTGATACTTTATTCGAATTCGTTTTGCATTATTTATTTAATCCTTGGGTTATTGTTTTTTAATTTGAACGCACCCATATCAGCAAGCAAAGCTGAAGCTGCTAAAATCGGGGTCGCATGCTTGTCAGGCTTCAGACGTCTTCGCCCACTAGCTCTGCCCACGCCAAATAACAAAAAATGAGTCTAACAACCCCGAATAGCTTCATTGTGCGACAAAAGAAAGGCAAACGAAAACAAAGCATCTAAAAATATTTATCAATTCGTCAAAAGATGGAAATCGTCGTCGGTTAGGCAAAATGAGTAGATGACCTGCCAACATCAGTCACAGTAATCGAAAAGCAACACCCCTTGGGCTTTTCGCGTGTTGTACTTCGCTGGTAGTCGTAAATAAATAGTATTCAAAATAAGTACCTATGTACGTATGAATATTTGAATAAATAAATGTGTACATATGTATTTTAGATATCTAGGTATACATACATAACTTCGAGCGCTAGTCGAGTTTTTGTCAAATGAATAAAATTACGGAATGTGTGGGTTACAACACGAACGACGCTCTAGCAAATAAATGAATTAAGCCTGATGGCGGTGAGGAGGCAAGAATCTGCAGGAAATTTATTAAGAATTTAAATTAAAATATGTGCATAGATAATTTGAGAGATTATAATATACATCATATGTACATTAGACCGTATCGCAAAAAATAAAGTTCGCCGTACGCCTCCGCATATGATGTCTTTTTGGAAAACATTTCCGGAAAATTTTTTTATTTTTTTTTTGGACGCCGCTAGATGTCTCTAAAATTTATTTTTCTCATACCTTCGGTATTTATAGTCCGATCTCTAGGTTTAATATACCAATGTCTTTGCCTTGAAAGGGCGGCTATGGAACATTATTAACCCTATGTGCGCCATTGTGGTCACTACCACCCAGTACTTAGTATATACCACCCTAATGTACCTTTTTTATATCTGCATGTTAAACGTAGTCAAAAATCATTAATCTTTTGCAAAATAAGTATTTCGATCGCTTGAGCAGAAGCCGAAATAAAACACGTTCAACATTCCGAGGAATATAGGTTTTTCTAGGGTTACCAGATACCTTCTCCGAAAAAATCAGTACATCGTCTTCCAAAAAAAAAACCAATATATGCGGAGAAAATCGTCTTTATTACTGGCTTTTTGTTTTTGTTTCCGTATCGTTAACTGTCAATTATGTTTCTATGACATTTAACGTTCGCGTTGCTTTCTCCTTCCTAATTGCTTCATGGTTCTGCCGTGGTTATGCTTACGAGCAAAACACCGATGAAATTCGGAAAAATTTTCGTCATCGGTGAGAGGTGGTTACGCTTAAATCGATGATTAGAGCGCACATACACAACATAACACATTACTACACCGAAACCTCAGCGTACTGGGTGCTTGTTTCACCCAGAAAATTTAGTCGATGTGAGAGTCCGAAAATTCTCTCACTCGTCGGAATGCACAACACCAATTACATGTTGCTCGTAGAGTATTGTCGTAAGCATAACCACGGCATTACAAACGTCAAATGAAAACAGTTGGAAAATTAAAAACAGTGCAGGGCAAGGTTTATCCAAAGAAGGTTATATTACTTGCGTTTTCATGTGTGTGTTTTCTTTAAAAATGTCTATGTGAAAGAGAATAGAATTGAATTTCAAGGTATAATTTTTCCCAATTGGTTTTGTCTGACATTCGCACTTTTTAGTATACATACACAATTCCAAGCAGTTTATCTACGGAGCACGAAAAATCAGTATTGTACTGATCAAATCAGTACGGCTGGCAACCCTAGGTTTTTCGGTTCCTTTGGTCTTTTAGGTTAAGAAAAAATTTCTGAGCAGACCCCTAATAAAATTTTATGCCAAATAATTTTCTAGAACATGGTATGATATTTTACGCTTGGAAAATCAAGGTTTGTAATATAGCTGATACTGTAGGCATCTCAACTGACCGATTACATCACATATTATATGAATATTTAGACATGAAAAAGCTATCCGCGCGATGGCTGCCGCTATTGCTCACACTCGATAATAGGCGTAACCAAGTGACATCTTCAAAGGAGAGTTTATCAAACAACCCTCGTATAGAACAGATTACGGCAAAATTATGAGCTAGTAGTTTGTGTTGGTGAGCGCAGACCGATTTAAGCTTAAATTAGTGATGCGTTAACTTTATTTCCATAATAGTAACAGTATCGGTTTTAATTTGGTCTATTATTGGTGCAGTAACAATAAACAGCTGAACAGTGCTTATATACCAATAAATATGGCCATAGCAATAGTCGCTCTTTTTCTTTCGGATTTATAGTTTGCGAAATTATCATTAGAGCTCGGATAATAGGTGAAAATCAAACGCCTAAAATTATGCTACGTAATGTTTGTGAGCAATTCCAGTGGCAAATTTAAGGGTGGGGTTCATTCAGGTCTAAGCCCCCGTGAATGCAATTGGATTTTTTGCTTACTAGGATGCCAGAAAAATAAATTATTAAGGTTTTTTATGGGTTGCACGTGAAAAATTGCAAAGAAAGCTACAATAAATAAATATAATAATAAAGAATAATAATAAATAAGGTATATTAAATAAATATATAATTATAAAGAATAAAGAAAAAAAACTAAATATTTGTAGTGACTCTCTTAAATTTGAGACAAAATCTTCGCACGTGAAGGAAAAGCAATTACAGTTTCAAACCAAATATATTTTGAATGAAAATGAGGCAAGTGTATATTAGCAAATGGAATATATAATACAGCTTTTTAATTTGTAGTGGTCTGACTTTAAACATTTGCATATTTTAGGTAAAAAAACTTGATTTGAACTTTCCTATTTTTTCTTATGACCATTTCAGGGTTTACAATTTTCCAATTGGATACTCGGCATAATTCCATATCTGTACAAATGCAAATTTCTGTAGTGGTAAAAACCGTTCTGCATTTTTGTTTATGAGTTATTGGAACATTAACTATGCCATAATTTACTTACTTTTCCCAAATCTTATTTTCATTACAGCTAGTTTTGTTTTGCTTTCAAAAAGCTTGACGATGTACAAAAATATAAAATACAAAATGTGTTCTTCATACTTTTTTTCAGTAAAAATGTCAAAGAAACTAAGTCCCTCTTTGGCTTTATTTCATCACACACCACTGTATGTTTATTCAAACTGCAAATTTGTGTAACATGATTAAGAACTTTTCTAATAAAATCTTAACCATACCAATATGCTACCCCTTTATATTTAAATTGTAATCCCGCCACTCAAAACAACCAAAATTTACAAAATGTAGCATTTTTTAGGCGCTTGGTTTCACCTATTTTTCCGAGCTCTAATTATCATATTTTGTATTAACGCTAATTGCGTGTTCTCTTTTGATTGTTACAACCATATCTGTGCACGCGCTCGAGATAATGCGAAATTGAGTTATTGTTATAGTGTTAATCTTTGGAGGAAAATCCATCGATCTGTCTTATCCCCATTTAAATCGGCGTAATAGTTAAAAAGTTATTAAGATATACAAATTATCCTAACTCAAATAGAAACATTTTACATCAGTTAAAGTAACTTATCTTTACTTAAGTCTAGTATTGTTTGAAACTCATTTTATTAAAACATCCTAACTAGAGCTATGTGGGCTCATTTATAAATCTCATAAATGGAGATAAAAACCTTATTGGAAGGAATTCAATTCAATAAAAAGAACTTAACTAGTTCTAACTTACTAGTTCTAACTTACTAGTTCTAACTAACTTAACTAATTCTGCTTTTCGTAAACATTGTATTCAATAAAAGCACTTAATTTATAAAAGTTATATTTTTCGCCATTTACTTTGCTTTAAGATTTTTGGTTCACAACTATTCCTTCTCGAACCCTACAAATCCGTTGGACCTAGAGTTTTATTGGGACATTAACGGCAATGTATTAAAGGAAGAAGAGATAAGAGTTAATGAATCCCAAAAGTATGCTTCAAACACCTGTGTTGGTGAGGTTTGCTGATAACACTGGAGGTAATTTTATTTCGCTATTTTTCGTTTGCCTTTACAGAGACCTTATAAATATAGCAAGCAGTGTTGCCCCTGAAAAAATTTTACCGACCAAATTACCGCCCAATTCCGCCAAAAAACGCCCAAAAATCAGAAGTCAACTTAAAATGGAATTACATATATATTTTTAAATACATATGTAAATACTAAGTAATCTTGGCTCCCACTCATTCAATTCAGAACTAACACTAGACTGTCGCCGATCTCTAAAGGAGATGGCCAAACAGACCCGTCTGCACCTCGTGTAGGTCCCGGGACGTAGGGATATCAATGGCAATTGTAGGGCGGATGAACTTGCGAGGCAGGCCACTACCGAGCAGGTTCTTCCTGACAAAGAATATATAGGTATGCCGTTAGCCACAAACAAGCTAATTTTTAAACCGCATATCTATAAACTAGCAAGTGATAGCTGGCAACAGAAGCCAGTATGTCGAACATCAAGGCAAACCTGGCAGAAATGGGTTCACAAGTGATCTTATCAGTACTCTAAGGAGAGATGACACCTCGAACCTTGTGGGGGTACTCACAGGACACTGCCTTATCGGAAAACACGCAGAGAGGCTAGGTGCACCCTACCGCAGATGCTGCATAAGCTGGAGGCGAGGAGACAATCGAACACTTCATCTGCCACTGCTCGGCTCTTAACTGCGGCAGACAACGTTTTCTTGGGACTTCCTTCCTGGATAGCCTATGCAAAGTCGCGGACGTCGACATAAAGGACCTGGGCCCTCACTCTGTAGTTTAATTCGAAAGAAAATTCGCTCGATTTCGAGTTCTATTCCATATATTCTATGCAATAAGAATGTGCTTTCGAATTGCATTTCGCTTTTAAATAGAACTGCATAGTGAGGGTCCTGGTAAACTGCATTAAGTTCTCAAATTGGTTCAAAAAGGAGGAGTAATCCGTTTTCTTCTTGTGGCATCACAACGGGCCTCTGCACTGGCCTAAGTGCGACTCTATGGCAGCCACTCCAACCTAACCTATTCGTGGAATAGCACGTATATTCGCTGGCGCTTTTTAAGTGAAACATAATTTGTGTTAAATTTCAGCATTTTATTTGCAAAATAAATGTCAGATTGTCTGATTTTGACGTTTCATTAAACTTGGCATGCGAGACGAGTCCCAAGCGAATTTAGATATAACAATAAAAGAACTTTACACGGGAAAGATAAAATGTTTAGCGTCAGATAAATTGTCTCCACTAAAAATATTCATATTACAAATCGGACCAAATTTGATTTTAGCCGTCTAACAGCCCAAAGTAAATTTATCGGACCAGATTTGGTCCGAAAGGCCCAATTTCGGCATCACTGATAGCAAGTAACAATTTTCAATTTTTATACTCAAAAATAAAAAAAAATATCTTGGCTCTTTTCTCACCGTTTTTCTCTAGTATGCTCCTGTACTCAATATATTCAATTCTTTTGTTGCTGTACATTCTCCATGCGTACGGAACGGAAATACACTTAATAACTATAATGAATAATCAACTTTTTAATAACTCCAATTAATCTGGAAGCCAAAAACTACACATCATCACATCGTAGCCTCCACAATAACAAATTTTTGATTCCTTCACGCATTCATTTAAATGTACCTATGTATGTACGTGTGTATGTAATTCCAAACCGCCAATTTCAAAATAATTCCCAAAAGGTTTTACTCCATTGACTCGATGAAGTTGTTGTTGTTGCATTACAGCCATGCATTTTTACCTATTTGGTTGGTAGGTGGGCTACTCAGCAAAAGGGAAAAATGTGTCGAGATAGCGATTTGGGAAAGTAGAAATGCATGAGCCATGCTGGCTCATCACTGCCGACTGGTCAAGTTAATTGCCCATCCTGCACGCCTCGTTTGAGCGCAGCGCTCGGCAAAGCATATCTATAAAGGTAAGCGCACGGGCAAATTCAGAAATTTCCCATGTATTTTGTTATTGTAATTGGTAGAGTGTAATGTCAAAACTATACATATTTCGCCTTGGTTAAAATCAAAATTCGCTTGGGATTCGCCCATTCCTATTGGCCATGATGTCAATTCGCTTTGATTTTGACATTACACTCTACCTTTGTAAATAAAAAAAAAAGTAGTTTCTGAATTCGCCCGTGCGCCTACCTCTAAATTATTATACAATGGCGCCCGGCCGTTGTGTTTTGCATGCTTTAAATATTTTTTGCTCCCCGCTTTGCGATAATTGTTCTCTGTGCGAGCAGCAGCATATGGACTCTTTGTCGCTATCAGATGGCCATACGTATGTGTGCACGAGTACATTGATGTTCATTCGCATACTTGATTGCAAAAATAAAAACTCCACTAGCCAGCTATAAATTGTAGAGGGTCTTACGGACTAGTCCAGTAGTTTTTCATATTGCGTGTCGATCGTATTAAGGGGTGAAACTACAGGAAATGGCGGTCTTCTTGTAAAAATGTTTATTGTCATAGGACGGGACCATGATTCAATAATAAAGATTATCGCATGTCGATGAATTGTCATGGAAGCAGGAATGTAGAAGAATTTGACAGGTCGAGCCCCCTATGGAAATGCTAGTGTGCGTGTGTGTGTGGCATATGTTGACAAAAACAAAATGCTTGTGTTCGTGCGTTTTTGAAGATTGAAGAAGAAGTCAGCTGATCGCCTGCATACTCCTTCCTAGTTACTTCATGGACGGGACTGTCATCATCTGATGATGAAAGAATGTGATTTTTTTCTTACGTAGATTCCTTAACAATACTACACATTTGTTCATGTACCGCTCTTGAGTTGCAATTATTACGTATATTGTCACTTGCGAAGCGAATGAAAATTTAGGCGAGCTTCGCGGTCTCGAATTGTGGGATGCGAATCTGCAGCGAATTTGCCGACAAATTTCGAATGAGTGACGAAAATGAATTTTTCGAATTGCCGGTAGCGAAAAAATTTAATTCAAAATCTGCCGAATGTTTATTTTGTTCGCTTTGTACGTCTTTGCATTTATTTCGGTAAAAAAACTAAAAAAAGAAAGTAGAAACTATTTAAAAGTGAGTATTTAATAGCATTAAAGAAAACAAAAGAGAGTGTCTCATTTTTTTTAAACTTCAGGATGAAACGCACAACACCACAGCAGTTCCAAAACCTGGTTGCTCTTATGAAAAACAATCCATACGTCGCAAGGGGGCAGTTGAATTTTGGGTCCACCAAGAGGAGCAGAGCGGGGTGCCAGTGTCACTGTAGAAGTCGGTAGGAGTCAGTTCTGACTATATGGTCGCCGCCTGAAGCTCATACTTAGGCAGTGATTGAAGCTCGAAAAGTCTACATGGAGTAATCCCTTATAAAGCGCCTCTGACGAAGAAGGTTAGGTCACTGTTCGACATTGTAACTTTCTTCGAAAAAAAGATCAATGTTGGAAATCATCGCTTTATTTATTTTATTTATCACGTTTATATTAATTTCTTAAAGTTTTGCTTATACACAAATAAATAGATACATATATTGTAAACAAATGAAAACACATGTAGTAAGTGATAGAGTTGGGAAACTATCGATGGCACTATCGATAGTATCGATATTTTTTTTTTTTTTTTCAGACTATCGAAGACCATCGATGGTTTTTTCAAAACTACCAAAAACTATCGATGGTAATGTGTACTATCGATAGTTTTACAACCTTTACACACCTCCATATTGCACATTGCTATTTCAGAGTACCAGCTATTGAAAGTTGTATGAATTTAGTGTGCATATTTACAAAATGTTTTGATTTATACATTTGCAGACTGAACAAAAGGCGGTTCCAGTTTTGTAGATTTTTTGAAAGAAACAGTTTTCGAAACATTTAAAGTTTCAGTTTTTGAGCTAAGAAAAAAAAATACGCTTACAAGTCTGTCAGTATCTTCGCTATTACCAGTTTTTATGATACGTTTGCAGAGGATGAAATATCATTTCCACCAAAGCAAAAATAATTAAAATCGACGTTAAAGTGACGGAGTTATGGCGAACCAAACATTTTTTTTTGTAATTTTTATTAATTATTTTCCGGCATTCATCTCCTTTTTTTCATTATTTTAACGAAATATTAAATATCATCCTGATTTTACACTGTGAGTCAAAAGTTTTTTTCAGTAGAAAAATGACAATGTTATAAGAGATTCAGTGAACAAATCTATATTTATTTCAATACGATCGATGGTTTATTTTTTTAAGACTATCGAACACTATCAATAGTTTTTTTAAAACTATCAAAAACTATCGATGGTGGGACTATCGATAGTTTCCCACCTCTACTAAGTGATAGAAACGTCAAATTCGGATGAACTTATTCAACTTGTTTGAATGGCAACATCACAAGGCAGGCGAAAAAGTTCATTCGCCACTCACAATGCAAATTTTAGATGTGTTCGCTAACCTGTTCGACTCGCCAAATATATTCGCTTCGCAAGTGACAATATGCGTATATACCACAAGGTAAACATATTAAATGTTTTTATGGTTTGGTTAAATTTACATATCTACAAAAAGCTTCTATACATACATAAATACGCACGAAAATTGTTGAATTAACTGACAACATCATCAATGCGTACATCTTTGATGAGGCAACAACTGAAACAATTTGGAATTTCAATTAAGTATTTTCCGTTTGTCAGTCGGTGGTGAATGGTGAATGGCGAATGGCTGAGCTGTAAACTACCTTTGCAACCGCACGCATTACAAATTTGTTCGAACAAATACATATGTGTGGTATCTATCCATCAACAGAACATATGTACATATATTCGGCACTACCCAGCAAAAAATCTACGCCTTAGTTAAGAATTATTATAGTAGATTTAAAGGCTACTGAAAAAAGGCCTAAAAATTATAACGGATGCAAGTCGTATGGCTTAAGGCTTATAATAAAGCTGATATTCCTATGTTGATGTCATCAGGCCAAAAGGAATACTCTCTCTCTCTCTCTCTCTCTCCGAGAGCACACCTTATTTATGAGGCTTATCCGCCAGAAAAATAAGGCTTATTTAAGGCCTTATTATGGCCTGATATTCAGGCCTAACGTGGTGTATGATTACCCTATAAATGTTTTAATGATAACATGTTTTTTCTTAAGCTGCATAATTTACATTTTTTTCCGCGATTTAAGCGTTGCGGCTATTTAATAATAAAAACGATACATATTCTGCTAGGGTTTGAACTTTATTATTCATGCATTTACTTATATATGTATATGTACATACATATATCGAAATGAGATAAGCGTGCGCACATAACCAAACACTTTATTGCATGTCAGTAGAAATTTTAAACTGCAACAAAAATCTACAATACGCAATTTTTACGTTCGCCACACATTTGCTCATAAAAACTCAATTCCATTGGAGCAGAGCAGAGAGAATGAGTGCAGAAAGCAGCGCTGCTAGTGTATTCCAGTTTAACAGCTTAGCTTTAGCTTAGGCTTACGAGTCTGTTTGCTGGGTACATACTTAGATATGTATGTAGGTATGTACATATATTTTTATACTCAGCTGTACTAGTACACAGAGTATTATAGTTTTAATCACATAACGGTGGATTGTAACAGAAAGAAATAATCGAGATAGATATAGACTTATATATATCAAAATGATCAGGGTGAAAAGAGAAATCGATTGAGCTATGTCCGTCCGTCCGTCCGTCTGTCCGTCCGTCTGTCCGTCCGTCTGTCCGTCCGTCTGTCCGTCTGTAAACACTCTAACTCGCGCAAAAATTGAGATATTTTGATGAAATTTGAAATGCAAGTTGGTATCGAGACTGGGACGGTTGGTATTGAAAATGGGCGAAATCGGACCATGACCACGCCCACTTTTCCTATATAGAAAAAATTGGAAATTTGGTATCTCAGTCACTAATATTGCTGGATGAAATTTTACTCACGTGTTGTGCTCAGGCCCCTATGAAGAAATTTGATGGAATTTTGGAAAACGGGCGGTGCCACGCCCACTTATTAAGCGTCAAACATTGAAAGTTTTATATGTCATAACTCAGAAACCATTGAAGGTATATCGATGCGTAATTTACTTACTTAGGCAAACATTTGGACGGAATATAGTTAAAATCAGTTGACGGCCACGCCCACTTTTATATATGGAAACTATAAAGGGGCCTAATAAAAACATTTTAAGCGATATCTCTGTCAAATATAAAGATATATCATTGAAATTTTATGGAAGGAGTCCAACTGCGGACGTAAAACGAAAAACACCAAAATTTTGGAAAATTGGCGTGGCACCGCCTGTGTTTAGAAGCAGGAATATACGAGATTTCTTAGCCAATAACTCGACAAATAATTGATATATAATGACAAAACTTTGTGTGTACACTTTGATTACTTGTGGTAATACATGTTGAAAATTTTAGCGAAATCGGTTGACGACCACGCCCACTTTTATATATGGGTATTATAAAGTGACTTAATAAAAACATTTTAAGCGATATCTTTGTCAAATATAAAGATAATTCAATGAAATTTTCTGGCATGAGTTCTACGATAGACCGGAAACAAAAAATAGAAAAATTTTGGAAAATGGGCGTGGCACCGCCTCTTTTTAGACAAAGGAATATACGAGATTTCTTAGCCTTTAACTCGACAAGTAATTGAGATATTATGACGAAACTTGGTTTATATACTTTTATAACTTGTGTTAATAGACACGCAGAAATTTATTGAAATCGGTTTATAACTACGCCTACTTTTTAACAAAGATATTTCTGGAACACCCTTTGGGAATTTAGTTGGATGATTGATAAAAATTTTGAAAATGGGCGTGGCTACGCCCACTTTATGCAGTACTCGCTTTATATAAAATACGTCGTGTTTCCATCAAACGCAAACAAACAATGAAAACATTCAGCTGAGTATCTAATGTTCGATTCCACTCGAACTTAGGCTTCCTTGCTTGTTGTAACAGCATTTGTGGTGAAAATATGGCATGCGATTTCATGTTTCATTTTCCGTTGCTTGCTTTTCCGCATCCGCAGACGTATTAAAAAGTCAATTCGAGTTGATTCGATTTCGCGCAATGCGAATATTTCAGATTATTTTCATGATGCTCTGATGCACTTGCAACATATGTATATACTTATGTACATAACACATATTAGGCGTGTTTCTGTGGGCATTTCAAAAATTTTAAATTTACCAAAATACAAAATAAAAGCAACCAAAACTAGAAACAAGTAACCAAAATAAATTAATATTATAGGAATATGTCCCATTAACTTTAGGGCTATTTATTTGGAAGCAAAACAATGTATCAACTATTTTACATTTTTAAGCCTTAAACGGATCGAACGTCGAGCTAAATATCGCCCCTTTGTAGCGTTCTATCAACATTTGGAAATACGGCCAGATATGAGAATGAATAAAACCAAAAGCTGACGAAAATCGCCCGAAAATTCGCCAGAATAGATTTATTTCTAATGTGATCGCTGGCTCCTGTCAAATAAATTATTTGGACTTAAAAGCTTTTTAGTGCTTAGCACGAAAATTATTTAATTTAAATTTTTATTGTTGGGGGTAAATGGAAAAATTTCAACAGCTATTTCCAGCGAAGGTTCAGTAGTTACAGCTATTTCACGAAACCCCATTTTCGATCATTAGCACCTTTTTCGGAAGTGGATGCTCCTCACGAGGATCGAACACGTGATACATTCCGTCTTCAGCCGCAATGTGCGAACGCTTTTACACGCTCGACCGCTGCGACTATGTGAAAGCTTTTGAATTTTTCCCACTTTTGTCTTATTCATTTTCCTGAAACAGCTTTACACTCAATATTCGATGGAAATAGTTGTTGAATTTTTTCCATTTACCGCCAACAATAAATTATTTGGAATTTGAGAAAAAAAAAAATACAACAAACCAATTTGGATAACAAATATTTTATGGTTTCGAAAAATTAAAAATTGAATGTAACCATGGTGTACTGACTACATGGAGCTTGAAGGTAACCAAAATCGGCCGAAAGTAACCACGTAACCAAACGAAAAAATTGTAGCGAATTTGGTTAAAAAGTAACCAAAGTGGCAACGCTGGTTTTAATACAAAATATTAGAGAGTATGCCGGCTACACATTAAACTGGTCGTAACTGATTATGCCATCAATTCCATTACTTCAACGACCGGAAGTATCGTGTTCACTTGTTTTAATACCAGTGCTTGTTTTTTCGCAACTCTCTTAGTCTTACCCAAACGAATACAGCTATTCATACGTATACATATAATACAGCTATGGACATTAGGCATATAACTTTTTACAATTTTTGCAAATACGAAAAACGGCATACCATAGTCGAATAGAGCATAAAAAAGTATGAACCCCATTATTTTTTTTTTTGCGAAATTGCAAAAAAGTTTTCGCGCAAAACGAAATTACTTTTTATCAGAACTGCTGAAAAAAAACAAAAAAAGTTTTGTACAGTGTACACGTTTTTATACTCAGCTGTACTAGTACACAGAGTATTATAGTTTTAATCACATAACGGTGGATTGTAACACACGTACTCCATTAATCATCATTGCATCCCGAAAAAATTACGGTTTGGTGTGGTTTAACACGTTGGCTGCCAGTGTATCACCGGTGATCACATCAGAAAACCACCCCCCGGTGCCAGTGTATCACCGGTGATACACGCCTAGGCGCTTAAAATTTAAACAACATTTTAAAATAAAAAAGCAGATGTTCGCGGGGTCATCACAGCTTAGAAGCACGTTCAGATGCGTCGCCAGCATGGCTTTTACTCTAGGTAAAAAATCCCGTTATAATACAAAAAAGCAAAAGTAATTTTGTTCCTGGCACCTGTGAGTGGTTTTTTGTTGTGATCACCGGTGATACACTGGCAGCCAACGTGTTAAGGGCCGGCAGCGTCATTGGGCAAGTTACTGTGAAAGTGGGAATCACTACCGTTAAATGATAACCGAATATTTTTGGCCCCAATTGGATGATATTAACTTGGAGGACATGTGTTAAAAAAGGCAATGAAGCGAAAGCTTCGGGCTTTCATTACAAAGTGCATGCTTTCTTCATATGGTCGTTATTATATTCTTGTTAGGTATTCAGCATGTTAGGTATTCAGCATTACCTCACAAATGGGCCTAGTGGGCAATGAATATCTACATATATTTATTTGTGGATTTTTACAGTGAACATCACTCCACAAACACTTAACCCTCAATTCAACCAGGTACACACACACCACTTTTCGATTTTGAAACGATGTTGATAATTTGTTGACGTTGTCGCTGCATTCGCAAACTGAATTCGTTTCTGTATATCGCGACTTCGTCTATTTAATGAGTAGGTACTACGTACATATATGGAGTGCTGTCGAACATTCACTGCCACGCCGTCATAATCAAGCAAACGGTGTAGGCTACGCCATTGAGCCGAAAGCAATTTTGGAATCGAATCGGTTTAGTTATGTATGTATATGCCGATCAAGCATAAATTGGCTTATATTTGGTCATGCTTTTCCGCTTGGGCAGATGGCAGGTGGTGAGGTGACGATTTACAGCCTCCCTCCATGGTGGTCACAGAAATTCCACTCGGTCATGTCACTGTCATTTCTGTTCCGCGTTACGGTCGCAGCCTGCCGCGCTCTTATAGCCCAACCACTGACCGACGGCGTCATATCTCTCAGTTACCTCACGCAATAGTTCAAAATCGACACCATTCACGCACGTAAACGCACGCATACCCAACGCAAGAATCAGTTGTTTTCCTTTGTTTACATTCTTCATTGTTTTTGGTTTGTTTGGAATGAGTTGAATAACAGCGTTACCATTGTACAGCAAAGTATACATGCAGTTTTTGATTTCGTAGTAACTTGTGCTTGGTTTCGTAGTAATTTTTCTTGAAAATCGTATTATTCATAGAATTTATTAATAAATAAATTTTTAAATTGAAAATGTTGTATCATGATAATTTAAAACCAAATATTAATTGCAGTTTTGTTTACTTCTGACTCCGTGCTTCTACATTTTCTACTATTGTTTCTTAAAGGCTTTTAAGAATATGTACATATGTATGTATGGGCACTAAGAAACCTAATTTTTTAAATTAATAAAATGCAGCAATTGTATACAAATACTATTTTTGTTTTAATTTTTAGTAATAATATTCACCGCGGTTATTTTTTAATTTATGTATTGCATATGTACGTATTTCGGTCTTTTTGTTGTTTATGCTTGTTGTCAAATTCACGAGTCTTGCCGGCCCACCAAATATTATTCACCTGACAGCTTTTAAAAATTTGCTATCCGGGGTAATTTTGCTAAATTGAACAGCCAAAAATATCCACAATAGTCAAATTTAGTAAAGAAAACACAGCAGAAAAAAATTCATTTTTTCTATTTAAATTTTTATCTCCATATAAAACAAATACAAACGATTGATACAATATGTAGTACAATTTAGTAAAAAAAAAAAACGCCAGAAAACCTTCATTTTCTCTATTTACATTTTTATTTCCGTGTAAAAAAACGATTGCGGCAATAGCCAAATTTAGTGAAAAAACGCAAGAAAAAACTTAAATTTTTTTATTACATTTTTATCTCCATATTAAAAAAAAAATACACTTATGTTAACATAAGGCGAGTTCCCGTGGCAGTGATCCAGATCCGGATACAAATTTTGCAAGCAAATGCAACAACAATTTGGTGATCCTGGTATTTATATGGATAAAAAAATCTATTACAATCTATACGGATCCGAAATTGATACAGATAAACACCAGGATCACAAAATTCTTGTTGCATTTGCATGCAAACTTCTTATCCCGATCTGGATCACTGCCACGGGAACTCGGCAATAATTTTATAATCGGCAACATTCGGAATAGTTATTGAGGTACTTTGGGAGCATATTGAAAGATTGGTACAAATTTACTACAAAATAATCGCTCCGGCAACCCTGTTGCAAAGAAAGCAATCATGAGAGCATCAGCTGACACGTTATTACGTGAAAAATCAAATTGAGCTAGGTTTCTACGATACGTGCGTCAAGAGAGCCGTCGTTATGCGTTCGTGACTGGGCATTTACACTACAACTCCATAAGACAGGTTGTGTCAGCTGACACGGGCTACGTGCGTGCGTCGTTGACTGGTTGGACTATTACTTGTTTGAATTAATTTACTGTGTGCCAGCCAACGACAGCCAATGACAACGACAACGGCTGAGGGATGAGGCATGAGACATTAATTTGGAGTCAATTGGCAGTAATTTATGAACGGTCTATTTGTGCATATATACGTAATTAGTTGTGTGCATACATATGTGTGTATGTGAGCCTAAACCGTCAGCGCATTAAATAAACCTCGAAAAGCTCCAAACTCGTTGTGACATTTTTGGAAAAACAGAAAACAGTTTGCCATCGATAGTTTGAGTTTGAATTTAAATTTTGATAATAAAGCATTCAAAATTTGTACACTTAATTGATAATATTAGCTGGTTGAATAGTCGATGATGGTTGGGTTGATACGATTATTGTACCGGTTAATTGATGTTTTCAAATATCGATAACTTTGCTATTTATAGAATTTATATTTTTATCTAAACTTACATACATATATATGTATCTACATATGTATATTAGAGTGGTCCCCAAATGTATAGTGAAAATTTTTATATCATATTTCTTCAAGGTATGTCGCTTAGGGGTCAAAGTTCCGAAAACTATATGGATACTGAAACAATTTACGTGTCAAAATTCTTGTATGAATGGATGAGGTCGGATCCCAGGAATGTGTTTTTGGGGAAATCTCATTTTGTTGGCGTCGCGTCGGCAACACATCATCAACCAAAACAACTTAACAAGGCACATAGGTAGATTTTCAAGTTTTATGCGGCCAAAATTAATTCTGTGAAGTTGTTACAATTACAGAAAAAAAATATACCCACATATTGGAAATAGACTGGGGAACAATAATTCATCGCTTTTTTCCCGACCCCATACTCTGCACTTGCTCCAAGATGGTCGAAACTTATGATATCTGAAGTTAATTTTTATACTCAGCTGTACTAGTACACAGAGTATTATAGTTTTGATTTCCTAACGTTGGATTGTAACAGAACGAAATAATCGAGATAGATATAGACTTATATATATCAAAATGATTAGGGTGAAAAGAGAAATCGATTGAGCCATGTCCGTCCGTCTGTCCGTCTGTCCGTCTGTACGCACGATAACTCGCGCAAAAATTGAAATATTTTGATGAAATTTGAAATGTAAGTTGGTATCAAGACAGGAACGGATGGTATTGAAAATGGGCGAAATCGGACCATGACCACGCCCACCTCCCCTATATAGTAAAAATCGGAAATTTGGTATCTCAGTCACTAATGGAGCTGGGATGACGAAATTTCACCCACGTGTAGAGCTCAGGCCCCCAGGAAGAAATTTGATGAAATTTTGGAAAATGGGCGGTGCCACGCCCACTTATTAAGGGCCAAACATTGAAAGTTGTACAAGCCATAACTCAGAAACCGTAGCAGATATATCCATGAAATTTGGCACGCTTGATTTACTTACTCAGGCAAATGTTTTGACGAAAAATTGTCGAAATCGGTTGACGGACACGTCCACTTTTATATATGGGAACTATAAAGGGGTCTAATAAAACATTTTCAGCGATATCTCTGTCAAATATAAAGATAATTCATTGAAATTTTGTGGCATGAGTTCTACAATAGACCGGAAAGAAAAAATAGAAAAATTTTGGAAAACGGGCGTGGCACCGCCCCTTTTTAGACAAAGGAATCTACGAGATTTCGGAGCCCATAACTCGACAAATAATTGAGATATTATGACGAAACTTGGTTTATACTCTTTTATAACTTGTGTCAATAGACACGCAAAAATTTATTCAAATCGGTTTATGACCACGCCTACTTTTTAACAAAGATATTTCTGGAAAACCCTTTTGGAATTTGTAACGTGACATCTTTGTAACTAGAAGTCAAAAAGGAATGAAATTTTGCACAAAGAATAATATTCATATGCTTAGTTGGATGACTGATAAAAATTTTGAAAATGGGCGTGGCTACGCCCACTTTATGCAGCACTCGCTTTATATAAAATACGCCGTGTTTCCATCAAACGCAAAGGTACCCTGACATAATCCCAAGGGGCATAATCCCAAATTTTTTATTTATTTATTATTTGGGATTATGTCACGCCCCCTAGGGTGACATAATCCCAACTTTTTTACTTGGGCTTATGTCACCCTAGGCGTAGTGACATAATCCCAATTGGGATAATGTCATTTTCAAGCCCAAAAAAACATTTCAGTAGTCTTTCTTAGATTTACATTACATTAAGCAAAAAATTAAAGCTGACAATAAAGTTAATGTTGTTATATAATAATACATTGAGTATATGTATAAGATGAAATATGTATGTACTTAAATACACATGTTCTCAAAAAATTACTTTAAAACTAAAAAATTACATTAAAATTAAATATATTTACATATATACAGACTTTTTTCAATAAAACGATAGGTATATAAATATTTGCGTACATTGTATATATGTCTATAAAAAGATGAAAATTTGGAAGAAAAAATCGCGCGATTTTGATTCCAAATTTTCGCCTGCGGCGCTTTTTTTTTAATAGATCGATAGGTATATACATATGCATGCATGTACATATGTCTATAAAAAGATGAAAATTTGGAAGGAAAAATCGCGCGATTTTGATTCCAAATTTTCGCCTGCGGCGCTTTTTTTTTAATAGATCGATAGGTATATAAATATGTACATATATCTATAAAAAATAAAAATTTGGAAGCAAAAATCGCGATTTTGCTTCGCACTAGTACCTACTCGAGTGATTTGGTATTCTGGCTCCCTTTTATTTGGGATTATGTCACTCCCACATAGGTGACATAATCCCAAGTAAAAAAATTGGTATTATGTCACACCATGGTGAGTGACATAATCCCAAATTTTAAAATTGGGGTTATGCCACTTGGGATTAAATCACGGCACCACTTCTGGTACCCTGACATAATCCCAAGGGGCATAATCCCAAATTTTTTATTTGGGATTATGTCACTCTACCTAGGGTGACATAATCCCAACTTTTTTACTTGGGCTTATGTCACCCTAGGCGTAGTGACATAATCCCAATTGGGGTAATGTCATTTTCAAGCTCAAAAAAACATTTCAGATTTTTTCTAAGATTTTATTACATTAAGCAAAAAAATTAAAACTGACTGATTTGGAAGAAAAAATGGCGCGATTTTTGATTCCAAATTTTCGCCTGCGGCGCTTTTTTTTTTTAAATAGATCGATAGGTGTATACATATGTATGTACATATGTCTATAAAAAGATGAAAATTTGGAAGAAAAAATCGCGCGATTTTTTCTTCCAAATTTTCGCCTGCGGCGCTTTTTTTCTAATAGACCGATAGGTATATACATATGTCTATAAAAAGATGAAAATTTGGAAGAAAAAATCGCGCGATTTTTGATTCCAAATTTTCGCCTTCGTCGCTTTTTTTTAATAGATCGATAGGTATATACATATGTATGTACATATGTCTATAAAAAGATTAAAATTTGGAAGAAAAAATCGCGCGATTTTTGATTCCAAATTTTCGCCTGCGGCGCTTTTTTTTATTTTAGATCGATAGGTATATACATATGTATATACATATGTCTATAAAAAGATGAAAATATATATAAATATGTACATATGTAAGTCTATAAAAAATAAAAATTTGGAAGCAAAAATCGCGATTTTGCTTCGCACTAGTACCTACTCGAGTGATTTGGTATTCTGGCTCCCTTTTATTTGGGATTATGTCACTCCCACATAGGTGACATAATCCCAAGTAAAAAAATTGGGATTATGTCATACCATGGTGAGTGACATAATCCCAAATTTTAAAATTGGGGTTATGCCACTTGGGATTAAATCACGGCACCGTAACTTCTATATGGATTGAATTGTCAATGTATTATAAGTACGCTTTGCTTATAACTTTGTATTGAATTGTGCAATAGATACTAAATCAAAAAAAACGGAAAAATGTACTATGTGGACTTGGAACGCTTGGACGCTTGGAAGCGTCGATATATACATACATGCATAACCTGCGAAAAAATGCGACTAAATCGGGATGTGTCCGGGATCACTCGCAAGGGATCATGGTACAACTTGTGGTATCTTTATATGAAATGAATTGTTCGCTTTTGTTTGAGCATGTCCTATGGGGAGATAGGATTTGATAGCTGAACGAGTACGAAGGTAGACTACACCACTTTGATGCCAATCGGATATCGAATGGAAGTTGTACTCTTTTATACCTGAACAAAAGCATATTTCGAAGCTCGTTTATAACCTTTTCAGTACAATTGAGAAGTAATTGTATACCAATTGTAGACTTATGCTGCTTGAAAATTGATTTTTGCTTCCAGTAGTACCCCATGGCGTATGAGTAACCTTAAGTTTTCTGAGCGTTGAATAAAGTAAAAAACAAATTGCAGACAGCATACGTCTACGTTTTGGATTTTCGGCTAAAATTCTGAAATTTCGGATTTGGAACATTTATTGTACACAAAGCGCTGTCAACGAAAATCATCTCATATACCGGAATCTATATATTAATAGGCTAACATGTTTTCCATACAAACAATTGCCAGGCTGTTTAGTACATTTAACATACTCATATCCACATAAAATTGATGGATGTGTTCGTATGAGTCAGGAGCAGTGCATAGGCATATAATTTTTTCTATAAATTATTTAATTTGTTTATAACTAATAAACAAAATTTTTAGTTAAAAGAAATAGATATCGTAAACGTGTTTACAAATATCGTAAACACAGTTGAAGAGTTGCTTTAATTTAAAAGCGCTCTCTCTATTTTATATGCATTGGCCCAGTTTACGCTCAGATTAAAATCAATGCGGCCAAATATATCCTATTGCTTTTCCATTAAAGCGAAAAATGAGAGAGAGGGCGGGAGAGCACACTGAGTAATTTTAATTTTTACCAAGGCATATCTAACAGGTAGGCTCGGCGGCGAATTGAAAAACTTCTTTTTTTATTAACAAAGGTAGAGTGTAAAGGCAAAATCAAAGCGAATTCACATCATGGCCAATAGGAATGGACGAGCCCCAAGCGAATTCAGATTTTAACCACGGCGAAATATCATTTTGACATTACACTCTACCAATTACAATAACAAAATACATGGAAAATTTCTGAATTCACCACCGGGCCTACCTTCCTAGATCTGCCTTGATTTTGACCATGATTTCGTGTCGGACCGTGATCAAAAGGGCAAATCTGTGTTGCGGTACAACTGGAATTTGGAAAGTTTTGGTTATCTCCGCGAAAAGGAATAATTTTTGTACCAATACAAAGTTGAAAAAATAAGTTGCATGGTCGAATTTCGAGCACCGGCGATACTAGTATAAATTAATATTTTAAAATATTTTTCCTCTATTGTATTGGCTTATCTTTAAGAAATTTGCAAAAAACAAATGTAAGATATATCTATACTATCTATACTAATTATATAAAATTGATTGTATGGAAAATGTATGTAACGCGATAACTCAAAAAGTACTGGACCGATTTTAATAATTCTTTTTTTAAAATGTCATAAATTCTGAATTCTCGACAACCGTGTACTTTTTTGTTTTGCGTATTTAATACCTTTTTCCTGGTTTTAAATTTCGAAAAACTCAAAAAAGCGCAAGCATAGACAAATTCGTTTGGTCATTTGCCGTGTTCAGTGGAGGCGTCGCAGTCGTGCCAGGCAGCGCAGCGCGGACGACTCATATGTTTGTTTTTGCACGGTTTGTTTGTTGTTTGTCTCGGTGGCAATCAAAAACCTGTTTATGCATGCATACTATGCTATAACCCAAGAACGCCTGCACCTACACCTGCGATATTGGCATCAAATGAAAGGTGTTGAGCAGGACTTCAACATAGAGTTCTTTTCATTGTGATGCCTAGACATCCTCACCAGGTATGGGCTAAAATGTGGACCCGGATTACTCCGGAATGTGGTTGAACGATACTGGTATGAAATTAAAGGGGCCTTAATACAGACCTATTTTCATTGTGATTTCCATGACAGGTCTTCTGATATGGGTCAAAACGTGGAACGGGATGGCCCGGAATGTGTCTGAGCGATATTGGTATCGAATGGAAGGTCTTGATCTGCACTTCAACATAGAGGTATTTTAATAGTGATTCGCAGGCCGGGTCCCCAGATAGGGATCAAAACGTATACTCGGCTGACCATCGAATGTTTCTGAGCGATGTGGGTATTAAATGAAAGATCTCGATCAGGAATTCAGCACAGAATTCTTTTTATAGCGATGCATAGGCCGGGTCCCCACATATGGGTCAAAACGTGGAACCGGATGGCCCGGAATGTTTCTGAGCAATGGGTCAAAATGCGGAACTGGATGTTTTTCAGATATTGGTACCAAATGAAAGGCAACGGCTTCAACATAGAGCTATTTTCATTGTGATGCCAAGGCCGGGTCATCGAGTGGACTCAGATAACCCGGTAATAACTTAACTGAACTTAACTTGAATTGACTTGACTTGACTTGACTTGACTTGACTTGACTTGAGTTGGCTTGATTTGACTTGACTTGAATTGACTTGACTTGACTTGACTTGACTTGACTTGGCTTGACTTGACTTGACTTGACTTGACTTGACTTGACTTGACTTGACTTGACTTGACTTGCCTTGACTTGAATTGAATTGAATTGACTTGACTTGAATTGACTTGAATTGACTTGACTTGACTTGACTTGACTTGACTTGACTTGACTTGATTTGACTTGACTTGAATTGACTTGACTTGATTTGATTTGAATTGACTTGACTTGATTTGACTTGACTTGACTTGACTTGACTTGACTTGACGTGACTTGACTTGACTTGACTTGACTTGACTTGAGAGATAATCGCGAAAATATGCAATTTTGGGCATTCAGCCTCCAAACCCGGATATCAGGCAAAATCCCGAAAACAACGCAACGACGATTTAAATGCTGATGTTATATCTGTATTCAGCATAAAATTGTAATTCAATTTGATGTGTATATTGGCCTGGTTATTTTTTTGTCGATTTTTGTGCATTTTTTATTTTCAAAAATTCGTCTTGGTCAATAAAAACCAAATTTCGGAATATCAAAGTTAATTTTAGACAAATGTCGTGGAAGAGTTTTCTGCTCAGAAAAATGAGAGGAGTCCCAATTTCGATGGCGTGATATCGATTAATTTCCCTCCGTAAAAATCGTCCCATCCTAATGTATATATCTATGTATATATATATAAATCTTATGTCATATATGCATATATTTGTGCAATAAATAAATGCATTGCTAGCTCTTTCCAAACGAAGCATGGCATTCTGTCTTAAAAGCATAAAAAATGTGATCACATATTTTCCAAACGAAAACTCGTGTCAATGTCCTTCGGATTATGTTTCTTATTATTTTATTTTTGCATTCCTTTAACAAAAACTTTGTATTCGAGTGCAGAAAAGCCAAAAAGAATATTTCACTAAATTTTACTTGCCAATTTTTTTTTCTTGGCAATTAATATTAAAATTAGTCTAAAGAAAGTACAACCAATTCGACAAAAAATCTCTTTAAGAAATCTGAGCCAAAAACGAAGCAGAGGGGAAAGGATTCGCAGCATTGCTATATCCGGGTATTTCAAGTAACAAAACCAAATAAAAGTAATAAGAATATCTTTCTTACAAGTAGCCAAGGCAAGAAGAGTGAAGCACACTGAGGTATGGTAATTAGAGTAATGGAAGCAACTGTAAACAAATCTGCTGATGAATTTCCCATTAATATGCCAGTAAGAAAAAGCAACAAATAAAATACCGTAAGGCAAAAAGAAAAAGAAAGGACAATATGAAAACAAACAATCTTTTCTTTTAAAATGATTGAATTAAGTATGCAGATAGAGGTGTTTGTTTACATTTTAAAAGGATGCACAAAATATTTTCTTAACAAACGAGGTAAAAATAAAGCTCTACAGGATATGCACATGTTGATTTGTATGTGTGTGTAGTATATACATAAATGTTATTTTTATTATCTAATATATGCACATAGATACATACATACATATGAAACTGATAAAACAAAGTCAGAAGCATGCAGATTAAGGACTTTCTACATACGAGTACCTATTTGGGTCGAACTCTTTTATTGCCATTTGAAATTGCAAGCTTTTTACTAGGTGTATTTTAGAAAACAACTAGTTAAAATTAAAATGGAATCTAAATGCGATGTGCAGTTGATAATGATAAAATTACATGAAGATCGATTTCTAGAATATTTTGGTCCATTACCTCCCTCGCCAAAGGATCCGTTAGACTCCTCTTCGAAGAAAACCGAATAAACCATTAGTTAGAAGGTCGTTAGAGGGTTAAAATGTTCCAGAAAATTATACGCCAGAAAATTTGACTAGGGGAATTTTGGATTCAGTTATCATACAAGAACGTCTAGACAATTAAGCGGCTACACTAAGCAAAAATAATAAACGAATTTGGCAACAAATTTCATTATCTACACGAAGAAACTTAAATGATGTCACATAAAAATTGGTAATTCTGTCTGATCAATAAACTAAGATAGTTTATTGTTTGGATAAGTCCCGTCGACATAGGTTATAGTTTTCGCGGTAGATGGCGCTGGAGTCACTATATTCGCAAATTTATATTTATGATCCGATTCTGTTCGTGTTTGGCACGTATGTTTGTTATGTAATAAAAAAACTCTGTTACAAAAAATGAACACGCCAGGTGGCGCTGCAGTCGAGATGTTCAGAAAATCCGTATTTATGGTCCACGTTTCTTAATTTCCATCACGTATGTACATATGTTTGTTATGTGATGAAGAACTCGGTTACAAAAAATTAGCACGCTATAGAATTTAGACTCTATTCAAATCCGGTATCCCAACCCTTTCCCGAGATATAGGCCAATATATGTATGGACCCATATGGTTCCGAAACGTTTATGCGCAATACTGGCTCAAATTAAGGGTTAAATCAGAGCTTCAATAGAGAGTTCACTCCATTCAAACTTTCAAGTCCGTTCTTCAGATAGAGGCCAAACACCCGCCCAAAATTTGTTTGAGCAATATTGATATCAATTTGAAGAAGCCGGTCAGAGTATCTACATATATATAGTTCATGTTATGTGAATATCTCAAGCGTTTCCCGAGATATCTGAACCGATTCAAATGATACAGATCGCTAGTAGGAGGAAGAAAAATAAACAGCGGAATTTGGAATTTATTGCAGCGAAGCGGGACGTTTATTTTCTAGTAAATTAATCTATATATATTTTTTTAAGAGCAGCGGTCACCTCTCGGCAGTGGGCGGCAAACCCTCCGAGAGTATCTCTGCCATGAAAAAGCTTCTCACAAAAAATGCATTCGCCGTTCGGAGCCTGCATAAAAACTGTAGGTCCACCCAATTAGTAGGAAAAACAAAAAGGAGCACACCTCGAATTGGGAGAGAACCTCGTCCATAAAACTCGTCAGAGTTATAATAGCGCTTTGTATCTATATATTAATAGGATAACATTTTTCCCATACAAACAATTGCCAGGCTGTTTTGCACATTTAACATACTCATATCCACATAAAATTGATGGATGTGTTCGTATGGGTCAGGAGCAGTGCATAGGCATATAATTTTTTCTATAAATTATTTAATTTCTTTATAATTAATAAATAAAGTTTTTAGTTAAGAGAAATAGATATCGTAAACGTGTTTACAAATATCGTAAACACAGTTGAACAGTCGCTTTAATTTAAAAGCGCTCTCTCTATTTTATATGCATTGGCCCAGTTTACGCTCAGATTAAAATCAACGCGGCCAAATATCTCCTATTGCTTTTCCATTAGAGCGAAAAATGAGAGAGAGGGCGGGAGAGTACACTGAGTAATTTTAATTTTGACCAAGGCATATCTAACAGGTAGGCTCGGCGGCGAATTGAAAAACTTTTTTTTTTATTTACAAAGGTATAGTGTAAAGGCAAAATCAAAGCGAATTCACATCATGGCCAAGAGGAATGGACGAGCCCCAAGCGAATTCGGATTTTAACCACGGCGAAATATCACTCTACCAATTACAATAACAAAATACATGGGAAATTTCTGAATTCGCCACCGGGCCTACCTTCCTAGATCTGCCTTGATTTTGACCATGATTTCGCGTCGGACCGTGATCAAAAGGGCAAATCAGTGTTGCGGTACAACTGGAATTTGGAAAGTGTTGCTTATCTCCGCGAAAAGGAATAATTTTTGTACCAATACAAAGTTGAAAAAATAAATTTCGAGCACCGGCGATACTAGTAGTTATTATTATTAATCTATATACCGCTAGCTTAGAGTGCAAACTGTGTAAGTCCACTTTTATGAAAAAGTGTATTTTTATGTATAACGCTAGAAAAATCAAATGAAATTTTTTTATTTTTTTTTTTGTCTCTCCTACAAAGTTTGAAAAAAGGACTCACGCAATTTGCACTCTAAGCTAGCGATATATAAAAATGGTATAAAAAATGTTACTAACCTCATCAGATGGGAACGGCTGGGCCGATTTCTGTAAAATTGTTTGTTAGTTGTTCGTATTCTCGAGGAGAAGGTTCGTACGGAAGAAAATTTTGGAAAATCCCTCCGGAAAAGTCCGAAAATTGGAAAAATCGGTGTGTATGTGTGCATGTGTGGATGTGTGCCCTTTATAGACTCCCAAAGTAATCAACCCATCTTTATGAAATTTTCACAGCACATTCATGTGGCGTTAGCGCACATAATAGGATATATAGAATTTCGAAAAAGTGGGAGCTTCCCGGAATAAAGGCCTAAATGTGGACCCAGAACGACCCAGCAAGTCTTTGAGAAATATTGGTATTAGGTAAATGAAATGTGTTGAACAGGCCTTCAACATAAAGTTATTTTCATTGCGATGCCTAGGCCAGGTCCCCTGATATGGGTCAAAACGTTGGACCGAGTGACCCTGGAAAGTTTCTGAGCGATATTGGTATCAAATGAAAGTTGTTGAGGAGGACTTCAACAAAGAGCTCTTTAAATAGTGATGCCTAGGCCGGATTCCAAGATTTGGGTCAAAGCGTGGACCCGGATAACCCCTGAATGTTTTCGAGCGATATTGATAGAAAATGAAAGGTGTTCAGCAGGGCTTCAACATACAGCTATTTTCATTGTGATTTCTAAGGCTGTTTCCCAGGGATGGCTAAAGTAGTCGGCCCGGATGGTGATGGACGGCCCCGGTAAGGTAAAGGTAGATAGGTACAGGGGTAGGGATAGGGATAGAGATAGGGATAGGGATAGGGATAGGGATATGGACAGGGATAGGGATAGGGATAGGGATAGGGATAGGGATAGGGATAGGGATAGGGATAGGGATAGGGATAGGGACAGGGATAGGGATAGGGATAGGGATAGGGATAGGGATAGGGATAGGGATAGGGATAGGGATAGGGATAGGGATAGGGATAGGGATAGGGATAGGGATAGGGATAGGGATAGGGATAGGGATAGGGATAGGGATAGGGATAGGGATAGGGATAGGGATAGGGATAGGGATAGGGATAGGGATAGGGATAGGGATAGGGATAGGGATAGGGATAGGGATAGGGATAGGGATAGGGATAGGGATAGGGATAGGGATAAGGATAGGGATAAGGATAGGGATAGGGATAGGGATAGGGATAGGGATAGGGATAGGGATAGGGATAGGGATAGGGATAGGGATATGGATATGGATAGGGATAGGGATAGGGATAGGGATAGGGATAGGGATAGGGATAGGGATAGGGATAGGGATAGGGATAGGGATAGGGATAGGGATAGGAATAGGAATAGGAATAGGAATAGGAATAGGAATAGGAATAGGAATAGGAATAGGGATAGGGATAGGGATAGGGAGATCGAGATTGAGATTGAAATAGAAATAGGGATTGAGATAGAGGTAGAGATAGAGATAGGGATAGAGATAGAGATAGAGATAGAGATAGAATTAGAGATAGAGATAGAGATAGAGATAGAGATAGAGATAGAGATAGAGATAGAGATAGAGATAGAGATAGAGATAGAGATAGAGATAGAGATAGAGATAGAGATAGAGATAGAGATAGAGATAGGGATAGTGATAGAGATAGAGATAGAGATAGAGATAGAGATAGAGATAGAGATAGAGATAGAGATAGAGATAGAGATAGAGATAGAGATAGAGATAGAGATAGAGATAGAGATAGAGATAGAGATAGAGATAGAGATAGAGATAGAGATAGAGATAGAGATAGAGATAGAGATAGAGATAGAGATAGAGATAGAGATAGAGATAGAGATAGAGATAGAGATAGAGATAGAGATAGAGATAGAGATAGAGATAGAGATAGAGATAGAGATAGAGATAGAGATAGAGATAGTGATAGAGATAGAGATAGAGATAGATATAGAGATAGAGATAGAGATAGAGATAGAGATAGAGATAGAGATAGAGATAGAGATAGGGATCGGGGGCAGTAGGTTTGTCGCGGCGAGTATAACTATAACTTTTATTCAGAGAATAGACAATTTTTTTATTATTCGTAGTCATTAAGATGGACTCTAAGATAATGGTTAGCAATACGGTAATCGAAGACTTTTCTTTAGGCTTCATAGGAATAAATTTTAGCAGAACAACGTCTGCCGGGTCAGTTAGTAAAATTATAATCTTTTTCTTTTCTATTGTTTAAAATTATATTTTTGGCCCTTTTCGGGGATGATGGGGAATGATTTATAAGTAGTTATCACATTCATCGCTCTCATCAGATAGGCACATGTGACTAAAATTTAGATATCTTATAGATATCTTTTTTACTATTGGAATTTCCAATACTATTTTGCATTGGTGAAACCAAATTAATTTATAAAACATTTTTTCAAGTTAAAAATTCCTTAGTAATACATTTTTTATTATTATTCAAATATTTATTTTATTTTCAAAGCGTCGCTATATTTGTGCGTTTACTCCATGATTGGTTCTTACACCACTGTTGCATAAATCTCTCTGTTCTCACTAACACAATCTCAGCTTTAGTTTTGCCGGGGTCTGGACTAAATTGCTCTTTCTAATGCTTCCTCTTCAGGGTATTCAATATCAGGATCATTGGTAAATCTTTCGTTTACACTCAGTCATATTAATTCATATGTACATATGTATGTGAATTTTCGTTTGGAGCTCATCCTTCACCCATTGCCGCATTACGGTTCGTAGCCATGTAGTACATAGAGAAGGATTTTCGTTCGTCCCTCTATTAGTGTCCGACCGAATATTCGGCCAAGCTTCGGTATTCGACCTATTCGGCTGGTATTTTTTATTCGGCTTCGGCTTCGGCCTTCGGCTGAAAAGGCCGAATAGTCGAGGCCGAATAATAGATGTGTTTAATAACAAAAAAAAATAATTTTCCTTCGCTGGCTTCAGGTCAATTGAAACACAATGTTTTTAAAATTTTTTCTATTTTCCCAATATATTTCGACCACCCACGGTGATCATCTTCAGGGGATTGTTTTTACACGTCACATTAGTTCGACGCGGAACTTAAAACTGAAGATGATCACCGTGGGTGGTCGAAATATATTGGGAAAATAGAAAAAATTTTAAAAACATTGTGTTTCAATTGACCTGAAGCCAGCGAAGGAAAATTATTAAAGTATATAGGTCGCCAAAAACAACTATAACAAAAAAAAATTGATTGGATTTTACGAATTTTTGATTTTTTATAAGCGACAGAATATCGTAACTTCTAGTAATATGTTTTTGTTATTGAATAGGCCTAAGATTCCGAACGATAACTTACGCTAATTATTAAATATCGTCACCTTAGTGTGTCGATCAATTCTTTTAAAGTGTCATTAAATTAAACATAGTTTATTACACGCAAAAGTGGTTTATTCACTTATTGGCCATAAAAACAAAGAGATCATAAGTAAAAATTCAATACAGTTTCAAAAAAAATAGTTTTATGTACTATGTATAATACTATATTACAGCAAAAGAATAACCAAGAAATTCAAGTACTGCTATTGTTTTATGGTTAGGTTTTTGAGATAATGGTAATTTTGTGTTTTCTTGGTTATCACTTCATTAAAAATTATTTTCGCGGAAGTCGCAGACCATGATTGGCGGAATACAATTTGAGTATACATACACAACTCCAACCAGCTGTTCGACTAACTTAACCTTAGTTGCTGGTCAACTATACACCGAAGCAGATAAACTCTTTTTTTGGCGTACAACATAAAGCTGTTGAACTTTAAGTATTGAATTTTATTTACCTACATAAAGACTGAATTTTTTTTATTTTTGTTTACAACTATGTATGTATATTTGTAAGGTGTTTTGTTTATTCAAAAAACAAAAAAAAAATTAATTGTTATGAAGCGAGCTCGGAAAAATAGGTGAAATTAAGCGCCTAAAAAATGCTACATTTTGTAAATTTTGGTTGTTTCCAGTGGCGGGATTACAATTTAAATATAAAGGGGTAGCATATTGGTATGGTGAAGATTTTATTAGAAAAGTTCTTAATCATGTTACACAAATTTGCAGTTTGAATAAACATACAGTGGTGTGTGATGAAACAAAGCCAAAGAGGGACTTAGTTTCTTTGACATTTTTACTGAAAAAAAGTATGAAGAACACATTTTGTATTTTATATTTTTGTACATCGTCAAGGTTTTTGAAAGCAAAACAAAACTAGCTGTAATGAAAATAAAATTTGGGAAAAGTAAGTAAATTATGGCATAGTTAATGTTCCAATAACTCATAAACAAAAATGCAGAACCGTTTTTACCACGACAGAAATTTGCATTTTTACAGATATGGAATTATGCCGAGTATCCAATTGGAAAATTGTAAACCCTGAAATGGTCATAAGAAAAAATAGGAAAGTTCAAATCAAGTTTTTTTACCTAAAATATGCAAATGTTTAAAGTCAGACCACTACAAATTAAAAAGCTGTGTTATATATTCCATTCGCTAATATGCACTTGCCTCATTTTCATTCAAAATATATTTGGTTTGAAACTGTAATTGCTTTTCCTTCACATGCGAAGATTTTGTCTCAAATTTAAGCGAGTCACTACAAATTTTTAATTTTCTTCTTTATTCTTTATAATTATATATTTATTTAATATACCTTATTTATTATTATTCTTTATTATTATATTTATTTATTGTAGCTTTCTTTGCAATTTTTCACGTGCAACCCATAAAAAACCTTAATAATTTATTTTTCTGGCATCCTAGTAAGCAAAAAATCCAATTGCATTCACGGGGGCTTAGACCTGAATGAACCTCAGCCACCCTTAAACTTGCCACTGGATGTGCTCACAAATATTACGTAGCATAATTTTAGGCGTTTGATTTTCACCTATTATCCGAGCTCTAGTTATGAAATAAAAAAAATCTCATACTTAAGTATATATTTTTCTTATTTTGGTATTCGGCTTCGGCTTCGGTTTTCGGCCGAATAAAGGATTATGCCGAATATTCGGCTACGGCTTCGGCTTCGGCCTAAAATTCCAGCTTCGGTCGGACACTACCGTCTATTCATTCGATTTTTGTACTTAATTATAAGCAAATCGATGCTGTCTAATCCACAGCACTGTAGTAAGTAATTAAAATAAAAGTTTCACTCACCAGCCACTCACCGGGGCAAACTTTATCACTCCATTAATTCATTTGTGCAAGCTGTGCACTGTGCCAACACAACAACAAAAACAGCAAACATAAAATTAAAATAAAATGAAGAGGAAAACTCTCAACAAGAACACAATGGAAAAACAAGGAGATTGAATGGAGGAAATCACTAATTATGCAAATTGTTTTCCGCTTTGAAAGACAACAGCAACATCAAGAAGCGCAAAAACAAAAAAAAAACTATGGCGAAAACAAAAGCAAAGGCAATCGAACAGCGCAAGTGTTGAAGATGTGAAAAGCGAAGCGATGAGTTGACGGCTGAGATCGAGCGGCAGCTCCAGCAACAACACCAAACACTGAGTGACTTATTCGTCTAAAATGGATGACTACTTTGGGTTGTCTTCATCAAGGCAACAAAACAAGTCGGTTACGCAAAACTAATTACCAACACAAGCATGCATCTTTTAGATTTTAACTTTTTCTTCTTCCTGTCAACCAACAACTCAGCACACACCTTCTACCCATTTCTATTTTCATTCATTCATTCAGTCACGTGATTAATATTATTCTCTTCGTATTTTTCTTTAATTTGTTCCTTTATTTTCACACTTGAATTTTTATTTTGTTTTACAAAAACATCCCCATTTTCCTCTTGGCAAATGAAAAGCATAAAGGGCTGACTGCCACTTTATCGGATGAATTGTAGAGTCTGGAGCACTTAAGCCCCTTTTCTCTAGTGTCAAGTCCAAGGCGAGCGGCATCGAAAAGCACTTGAGAAAAGTTTACCGCCAAAGCGACGCCGTTGAATGCGACAGACGGCAGCGTCTTTCAGACGGCGGTCGCTTCTCTGTTTCGGTCTCTTCGCCGGGCTTTATAAGTTTTTGTTACGACTGGCCTTGGGTGGGGTACCCCAACGCAATTGTGTACAGCTTAGTATGTAGTAGTAGTTGTTGTTGTTGTTGTTGTTGTTATTTAACAAGTTGCTAATGGTTTTAATTGCCAATGCCATTGCCATACAATTGCAAGTCAGCATTTCTGTGCTCAATTTAACTCCGCCTTACCCGCTACTGCAACATTACGAAGACAACAATAAATAACTGGTCACCAGTCGCCAGTCACCAGCCCAACGGCGAAAGTAACAACAACAATTTAGTGTGGCTGTGACATATTTGTAAGGGTGCGTTAGTTCTTAAGTTTGCCAAGTGAATTTTTAATTAAATGTTAATTCAATTTCTATTGTTACAACAACAACAACTCGTAAGTGAGGCAACTCCATTTTAAAATGGTGTACGAATAGGTGTGAGAGTTAAAGTTCTTCATTACATTTGCGAAACGCTTCCGCTACCATTAAATGATTTTCATGTAACTACACTTCGATGCAGAAGAAAAAAAGCTTAAGTTATTTTCAGAAAATTAAGCGATAATTTGTTGATTTGATGATGATTTCTAATCAAGTTTCCATTCCGATAGGAAAACGAAACAAACCGCAAGTTAACCATTCCAGGTACAAATGTAACTAAACAGATCTTCAATTTTTGACTAAGCGACTCCAAAGCAATTTTAATGCCAATTTATTCAACTACCTAATATTCGTGTCTTTAAATGTTATATTCATTAGTAGCAGAGCTTATTTTTAATTGTAAGCACTTGGGTGATATTTTGAAGCTTAATTACAATATTACAGACATTCTGGATTGTTGTCTGAGGGCGGAATATTTCTCACACAGAACAAAAGGCCACTACCCATATAGCAAAACTCCTAACCCGTTTTGCTCCCTGGGATAACATTTTTTTATTGTAATTTAACAGGTTCCCTGTCCAATGAATCATATATGATTCACGCCAGCGATTTTGTACCGTGTCTGATACGTCCATGTATCATATATGTGCAAACTTGGATATGTTTTTTATGATTGAAATAATTTAAACGTGGTGAGCTATTTCGGTTTATTTTATAGGATATGGTTGGATATACCTTATAGACTATAAAATTGAAAAGAAGGCTGTTTATTTTCAAATATTTACCTAAATATTCGCAAATGAAACTGAGCAAAAAAAGTAAAAATCCAAGCTTTTTTTCAAATTCGAACGACTTTATTATCGTATTTTTTAATTATTCTCATTGAAACAGTTTAGACCAATGATGCCCAAACATTTCTTACGGGCGAGCAATGCCATAATTTAAAGAAAAAAAAATATGTTTCCATATATTTGTTTTTGTAGTTTTCTACAACTTCATTGACATCTGGAGAACCCAGTAAAAAAATTAGGTCACAAACCAGACTGATGATCGAAATTAACTAAAATTCCTCCTTTGTATTGTATTTATATTTATGTTATGCAAACAAAGCTATCGAATATGCATTGGAATATATGTATATATTTTTAATTAATAAAATTAATATTAATATTTATAAATAAATAATTAATTAATATTGAAAAGTGGATTGATTTTAGAAAGCTTAAAAAACATCTTTAATACGAGACTTATGGACTTTGGCTACTATTACTGAAATTATTAATTAATTTTCAATGCTCTCCTCTAAATTTTTCAAAATATATAAATAAATAATTAATTAATTATTAGTGTGACAAAATTAAATATCTTTGCCTCCGAGCGTTTATTTTAAAACTTTCGTCAATGTTTTTAGTACGTATAAATGTGAAAGTGTATTTTAAAAATTAAAAATTATAAAATCAAAACACAGAAATCGGATCTCAGACAAACACCTCGAGTCAGTTTTACAACTATCAACCACAAATGTTGAAATAGACATAGATAACATTATCGAAAATATGAACGTATCATATTAGTTTCCATATGTATGTATATACATACATATATGTTCCACATTTCATTCTTTTCATTGCTGGGTTGGACCTGCTCGAATCAAAAAAAAAATTGTTTTTCTATTTCCATAGAAACGTTTCGGGAGTATACAAATTTTATTTTCCTATGCTCGCCTATGCTCGCATATATACACAAATTTCTTATGAAAGTGTATAGGCGAGTAGAATCCTATACTTACGAGCATTACAAAAACAAAATGTGTATGCGAGCATAGGGCTTGGGCAACTATGGTTTAGACAATAGGCTTTATTACATTTCTTGCATTCCATATCCACTAAAAACAAAAAAAAAAAAAAATTGCTCATATATGATTCACGAACGTACAAGAACAAATTTTTTGCGAGTGCGTTTCGTGAATCATATATGATACATGATTCATGGACACACAGCATGAAAATTCGCTCGAGTACGTTCGTGAATCATATATGAGCAAATTTTTTTTTGGTTTTTATACCTTTCATGAGAATGAAATGGTATTATAACTTTGTGCCGAAAATCAAATCTTGAAAGTACTAGAAGGAGGCGTGACAGACCCATCAATATATATACCGATATAATCAGAATCATGAGCTGAGTCGTTTAAGCCATGTCCGTCTGTCCGTCCGTCCGTCCGTCCGTCCGTCCGTCCGTCTGTGTGAACGCAAACTAGTCCCTCAGTTTTTGAGATATTTGATTGAAATTTGGAACACGGGTGAGTTTTGATGCTCAATCGATCATTTGTCGGAATTGGCCGAATCGGACCACTATAACATATAGCTCCCATACAACCGATTGTTCAGATATACACATTTTGGGGTATAACTTCTCCCTTCTTACAGCTAAGGACACGAAACTTTGGGGTATTTTTATCCATATTGTCCCAAAGAAGGTTACCGAAAATTATCAAGATCGGACCACTATAACATATAGCTGCCATACAACCGATTGTTCAGATATACACATTTTGGTGTATAACTTCCCCATTTAAACAGCTAAGGACATGAAATTTTCAAGTATTTGTACACATGTTGGCCTAAACAAGGTTACCGAAAATTGTTAAGATCGGATCACTATAACATATATCTCCCATACAACCGGTTTTTCAGATATACACATTTTGATGTATAACTCCTCCATTTTAACAGCTAAAAGCGTAAAATTTTGAAGTGTTTGTACCCATGTTGGCCCAAACAAGGTAAGCGAAAATTGTCCAGATCGAAGCACTATAACATATATCTCCCATACAACCGATTGTTCAGATATGTACATTTTGGGATATAACTTCTCCATTTTAACAGATAATGGCATGAAACTTTAAAGTACTTGTACCCATATCGTCCCAAATAGGGTTACCGAAAATCGTCAAGATCGGACCTCTATAACATATAAATCGTTCCATAAATAACCCACAAAATTGACATTATAAATTATACTAAATCAGGCTATGTACAACATACATAGGTAGCTTTTCTTATCCCCACTCATGGAAGGTATAAAGTCTTCGGTACGGCCGAAGACAGCGCGCTCTTACTTGTTTTTTGATTTTTTTTTTTTTTTCTAATAACCTCTAAATGCTTATATCTACAACTTTTGTTCTAACGTAATAGAGGATCTTGCAAAAAATGATTGGACGTGGAGCGCTCCGGCTACACTTTTGTATGGGGACAGGGAACCTGTTAAAATTCAATTTCACTAAGATCTTGGTACAAAGAATCTGAAAGACCACAGCGAGCAAAACAGCGCATATTCCCAATGGCGAATAATTTTCTAGAACATTTTAACCCTCTATCGACCTTCAAAATGCTATTTTTTTTGAAAACGACCTCCTCGTGGAGGCGTTAGCGGATTAAATTATTCTACGAAATTAAAGCTCGTACAATTTTACTATATGGGCGACCCCGTATAAAAAAAAAACAGAATGAGGAAATAATCGATACTACTTCTTATTTTCATCGATTATAGGGCTGCTCAAGCGCTTTGTAAAAGTGAAAATAAGTTAGAACCAGGGATTGCAAATAATCGTTGTTTTTTAAATTTTGACTAAAAAAATCATACTGAAGGAGAAACGCTAAACGCAAAAGAAGAACACAGATGTAACCTCCGTAACGCAGACTACCTCTAGGTGCAATAACTTTTATTTTTTCGATTTTTATAAAAAAACTGATTTTTAATCGTTATTTTCTGAGTTTTATTTTTCCCTCAGCAAATAAAAGTTATTTTTTGATTTTTATATTTCGCTCAGAAAATAAAAGTTATTTTTTGAGTTTTATTTTTCCCTCAGAAAATAAAAGTTTTTTTCTGAGTTTTATTTTTCGATCAGAAAATAAAAGTTATTTTTTGAGTTTTATTTTTCCCTCAGAAAATAAAAGTTATTTTTTGAGTTTTATTTTTTTGCTCACATAATAAAAGTTTATTTATAAATTTTACTTATTTATGTGACGCGAGCACATATATACTATTAAAAATGTAATTTTATGTATGTATGTGATTAGGTACATAAATATGTATCATTTATAAACTCTGTAGAAGGACAGAAATAAAGTTGTTGTATGTGAATCATTTACTTAAATTTAATAACTTTAAACGAGCAATTCTTGTATATATATATACGTGTATATGTGTATATATACATATATATATATATATATATATCTATATATATAAAAAGAAGTGGCGTTAGTACAAACGCCTATAACTCAAGAACGCCTACACCGATTTGGATGATTGATGCAAATTCAGATTGTTCTCTGGCCGGAATAGGAGAATATCCAATAAAATTTCCGAAAAATACAAAAAAAAATTATTTTCCCATACATTTTGTATATCTTATATATATAAAAGGAAGTGGCGTTAGTACAAACGCCTGTAACTCAAGAACGCCTGCAATGATTTGGATGATTGACACAAATTCAGATTGTTCTCTGGCCAGAATAGGAGAATATCCAATAAAATTACCGAAAAATTCAAAAAAAAAATTATTTTCCCATACATTTTGAGATAGGGATAGGGATAGAGATATAGAGATAAAAAAAAAATTATTTTCCCATACATTTTGAGATAGGGATAGAGATAGATATATAGAGATAGAGATAAAGATAGAGATAGAGACAGAGATAGGGATAGAGATAGAGATAGAGATAGAGATAGAGAGAGATAGAGGTAGAGATAGAGATAGAGGTAGAGGTAGAGGTAGAGATAGATAGAGATAGAAATAGAGATAGAGATAGAGATAGAGATAGAGATAGAGATAGAGATAGAGATAGGGATAGGAGAAATTAGGTTTGTCGCGGCGAATATATGTGTATCTCTTTTGTTCAGAGAATTGACAGTTTTATAGCTTTATAGGAATAAGTTTTAGGCAGAACAACGTCTGCCGGGCCAGCTAGTATATATATATTTATATATACATATGTATATATACAAGAATTGCTCGTTTAAAGTTATTAGATTTAAGTAAATGCTTCACATACAACAACTTTATTTCTGTCCTTCTACAGAGTTTCTAAATGATACATATTTATGTATCTAATCACATACATACATAAAATTACATTTTTAATAGTATATATGTGCTCGCGTCACATAAATACGTAAAATTTATAAATAAACTTTTATTATGTGAGTAAAAAAATAAAACTCAAAAAATAAATTTTATTATCTGAGCAAAAAAATAAAACTCAAAAAATAACTTTTATTTTCTGATCGAAAAATAAAACTCAAAAAATAACTTTTATTTTCTGAGGGAAAAATAAAACTCAAAAAATAACTTTTATATTCTGATCGAAAAATAAAACTCAAAAAATAACTTTTATTTTCTGAGGGAAAAATAAAACTCAAAAAATAACTTTTATTTTCTGAGCAAAAAATAAAACTCAGAAAATAATCGTTAAAAATCAACTTATAACCGTTACGGTCCCTGGTTAGAACAAAATATTCAACGCTGTGCATAGTTTATCGAGCTTGAAAGGCGTACGAACGTCACATTCGCCAATCCGGAATCGCTCATACATATCTATTATATAAAAAGGAATGTGTGTGTGTGTGTGTGTGTCCTTTATGGACTCCCAAAGTAATCAACCGATCTTTATGAAATTTTCACAGTAGATTCATGTGGTACTAGAAAAAGTGGGAACTTCCCGGAATATAGGCCCAAATGTGGACCCAGAGTGACCCAGCAAGTGTTTGAGCAATATGGATATCAAATGAAAGGTGCAGAGCAGGCCTTCAACATAAAGTTATTTTCATTGCGATGCCTAGGCCGGGTCCCCAAATATGGGTCAAAACGTCGACCCGGATGACCCTCGAATGTTTCTAAGCGATATTGGTATCAAATGAAAGGTGTCGAGCAAGGCTTAAACATACAGATATTTTTATTGTTATTTTTTGAGTCGGTTTCCCAGAGATGGTTCAAGTAGTAGGCCCGGATGGTGACGGATGGTCCCGGTAAAGGTAAAGGTAAAGGTAAAGGTAAAGGTAAAGGTAAAAGTAAAGGTAAAGGTAAAGGTAAAGATAAAGGTAAAGGTAAAGGTAAAGGTAAATTAAAGGTAAAGGTAAAGGTAAAGGTAAAGGTAAAGGTAAAGGTAAAGGTAAAGGTAAAGGTAAAGGTAAAGGTAAAGGTAAAGGTAAAGGTAAAGGTAAAGGTAAAGGTAAAGGTAAAGGTAAAGGTAAAGGTAAAGGTAAAGGTAAAGGTGAAGGTAAAGGTAAAGGTAAAGGTAAAGGTAAAGGTAAAGGTAAAGGTAAAGGTAAAGGTAAAGGTAAAGGTAAAGGTAAAGGTAAAGGTAAAGGTAAAGGTAAAGGTAAAGGTAAAGGTAAAGGTAAAGGTAAAGGTAAAGGTAAAGGTAAAGGTAAAGGTAAAGGTAAAGGTAAAGGTAAAGGTAAAGGTAAAGGTAAAGGTAAAGGTAAAGGTAAAGGTAAAGGTAAAGGTAAAGGTAAAGGTAAAGGTAAAGGTAAAGGTAAAGGTAAAGGTAAAGGTAAAGGTAAAGGTAAAGGTAAAGGTAAAGGTAAAGGTAAAGGTAAAGGTAAAGGTAAAGGTAAAGGTAAATTAAAGGTAAAGGTAAAGGTAAAGGTAAAGGTAAAGGTAAAGGTAAAGGTAAAGGTAAAGGTAAAGGTAAAGGTAAAGGTAAAGGTAAAGGTAAAGGTAAAGGTAAAGGTAAAGGTAAAGGTAAAGGTAAAGGTGAAGGTAAAGGTAAAGGTAAAGGTAAAGGTAAAGGTAAAGGTAAAGGTAAAGGTAAAGGTAAAGGTAAAGGTAAAGGTAAAGGTAAAGGTAAAGGTAAAGGTAAAGGTAAAGGTAAAGGTAAAGGTAAAGGTAAAGGTAAAGGTAAAGGTAAAGGTAAAGGTAAAGGTAAAGGTAAAGGTAAAGGTAAAGGTAAAGTTAAGGTAAAGGTAAAGGTAAAGGTAAAGGTAAAGGTAAAGGTAAAGGTAAAGGTAAAGGTAAAGGTAAAGGTAAAGGTAAAGGTAAAGGTAAAGGTAAAGGTAAAGGTAAATTAAAGGTAAAGGTAAAGGTAAAGGTAAAGGTAAAGGTAAAGGTAAAGGTAAAGGTAAAGGTAAAGGTAAAGGTAAAGGTAAAGGTAAAGGTAAAGGTAAAGGTAAAGGTAAAGGTAAAGGTAAAGGTAAAGGTAAAGGTAAAGGTAAAGGTAAAGGTAAAGGTAAAGGTAAAGGTAAAGGTAAAGGTAAAGGTAAAGGTAAAGGTAAAGGTAAATTAAAGGTAAAGGTAAAGGTAAAGGTAAAGGTAAAGGTAAAGGTAAAGGTAAAGGTAAAGGTAAAGGTAAAGGTAAAGGTAAAGGTAAAGGTAAAGGTAAAGGTAAAGGTAAAGGTAAAGGTAAAGGTAAAGGTAAAGGTAAAGGTAAAGGTAAAGGTAAAGGTAAAGGTAAAGGTAAAGGTAAAGGTAAAGGTAAAGGTAAAAGTAAAGGTAAAGGTAAAGGTAAAGGTAAAGGTAAAGGTAAAGGTAAAGGTAAAGGTAAAGGTAAAGGTAAAGGTAAAGGTAAAGGTAAAGGTAAAGGTAAAGGTAAAGGTAAAGGTAAAGGTAAAGGTAAAGGTAAAGGTAAAGGTAAAGGTAAAGGTAAAGGTAAAGGTAAAGGTAAAGGTAAAGGTAAAGGTAAAGGTAAAGGTAAAGGTAAAGGTAAAGGTAAAGGTAAAGGTAAAGGTAAAGGTAAAGGTAAAGGTAAAGGTAAAGGTAAAGGTAAAGGTAAAGGTAAAGGTAAAGGTAAAGGTAAAGGTAAAGGTAAAGGTAAAGGTAAAGGTAAAGGTAAAGGTAAAGGTAAAGGTAAAGGTAAAGGTAAAGGTAAAGGTAAAGGTAAAGGTAAAGGTAAAGGTAAAGGTAAAGGTAAAGGTAAAGGTAAAGGTAAAGGTAAAGGTAAAGGTAAAGGTAAAGGTAAAGGTAAAGGTAAAGGTAAAGGTAAAGGTAAAGGTAAAGGTAAAAGTAAAGGGAAATGGAAAAACTTTTTTGGTCGCTGCCAAGCGGGACGGGTATTTGCTAGTGTTTTCTAAATACATATTTCTATACGATATGCATTTTAACCATTTTCATTTTTCTAAAAAACCCCTCAGATGAAATTTGCTGATTTTAAAATGACAATAAAACAATTTACCTCCGACGAAATTTCCTGATTTTAAAATGACAATAAAAACAATTTGAAATTTCCCGATTTTAAAATGACCGTAAAAAAATTTTTCCTCTGGCAGCAAAACGAGTTTGGGGTTTTACTATGTAAATTGATAGTGGTCTCGCATTCCGTGTGGAAATTTTTCCGCCCCCAGACAGCAACCCTGAATTTGGTTTCCCTGAAAAACTATACAGCTATGCCAAATGACGTTGACTAACAACATCAGCTCCGTCAGAATTGGGAAGGACCTCTCCGAAACATTCGAGACCAAACGAGGTTTCAGACAAGGTGACTCCCTTTCGTGTGACTTCTTCAATTTGATGCTGGAAAAGATAATACGAGCTGCAGAACTTAACCATACAGAAAGCATTTTATACCACAAGAGTGTAGAACTGCTGGCGTACGCCGCTGATATCGAGATCATTCTCACTAACACTCGCGCCGTATGTTCTGCCTTTTCCACGCTGGATAAAGAGGCTAAGAAAATGGGGTTGGCGGTTAACAAGGACAATACGAAGTACCTCCTGTCATCATACAAAAAGACGGCACGCCTTGGCAGCCACGTCACTGTTGACAGCTACAAATTCGAAACTGTTAAGGACTTCGTCTATCTGGGAACCAGCATTAACACCAAGAATGATGTCAGCATGGAGATCCAACGAAGAATCACTCTTGCCAATAAGTGCTACTTTGGACTAATTAGGCAATTGAAAAGTAAAGTCCTCTCTCGACAAACAAAAATCACACTTTACAGGAAGCTCATCGTTCCAGTCCTCATATACGGCGCAGAAGCATGGACAATTTCAAAATCAGATGAGATGGCACTTGGAGTATTCGAGAGAAAAGTTCTTCGTAAGATTTATGGACCTTTGCGCGTTGGCGTGGGCGAGTATCGACGGAGATTTAACGATGAGCTGTACGAGCTTTACACAGACATCGACATTGTTCAGCGAATAAAGATCCAGCGTCGCTCCGGCCAAGAAAGTATTTCTATCGAGACCTCCACTGCGTTGGGAAAATCAGTTGGACAGCGATGCTGCCCCCTAGGTGTTCCCAAGTGGCGCCATGCTGCACGAGACAGAATCAATTGGTGCGCTCTGTTGGACTCGGCCAGAATCATCTAGACGGTTAAGCGCGAATCAAGAAGAAGAGAAGACAACAACCCTCAACTTGTGTCACAGTATTATTCGAGACATTAAGGGAATTACTGAGTTAATATTTTTGGGTTTCTGAGTGAAGCATTTACTAATGAAAATCAATTTAATAACGCAATTCTACGTTGAATTACCCATCTCCACATATTAGATATATATATGTATGTATGGATATGTTGCTCATTGGGAATTCGTAAACGCAAATTGACGATTCGCATTCACGTAATGAGTTTACGATAATATTCAATATGTATGAAAATGCAACATTAAAATTTGTGAAGCGGAAAATTCGATATGGAATTGCAGAACTAAATTCAAAAATCGCCATTCCCATTTACTTTTTTTTATTTTTTGTAAGCCGAATGGACGGTTGGTCCATTGGACATGGTCAAATTCGGTGCGTTGAGCGACATTTAACCACAGGCAATCGTGTTGAACAGCGGCTCTTACTCCTACCATTTTCATTTCATGAGCAGAAATTGTCCTAATTGAGAGCGCGGCTGGAAAATGCATAGATGGCGCTGCTGTAACGGTGCGTTTGATGCGTTGCGTAGGAAGCAATTTGTGTTTAACGAGTGGCTTGCGGACGGTGTAAACGGGGTGAATGAAGAATTGATGACAACTACAAAAATATGCGTGTAACTAATAAAAAAAAAAAAAAAACAACAAAACACATAGCACATACATACGTTACAGAGAAAAGAAATACATTTTACATACAAAATTCAAAAGCAACAGGCAACAAGGCGGTGTGTGTGGCTTGTGAGTGAGTGAGGCAACGATATTTGTTGTTGTGACTGCTGATGGTTGACAGTTGACGCCACACGACGATGACGATGACGGCTTAGTGCAGTGGCAAGGGAACCAGGTTATTATTGATGTTGATGGACGCCATATATGTATGTACATATGTACTACATATGCCCGGGAGGATGCGACGCCAAATAATGTTAATATGTTGAAAATGGGTTGCAAATTTGCATTTAAATTAAAATTTATATTTACGCCAATGATCACGTATGTACATATCTATCTACATCAACATATCCATATGTACCTAACTAGACTTCAAAAAGGCTATGCTGCTTGTTGACGCATAAGGTGTTAAAGACGAATACGTTGGCAGCGCTGCTTGCATACTCTCTGCTCTTAAATATGAGTATTGTAGATTTTTGTTTCAGTTTAAAATTTATACTGATATCCAATGAAGGGTTTGGTGCGCACTTTTATCTCATTCCTATATAAATCGCGGGAGAAATGTGAATTATGCAGCGTAACAAAAGCACATTATTACTAAAACATTTATAAGGTATTAATACAATATCAGGCCATAATAAGGCCTTAAAAGCCTTATTCCTTATGCGGATAAGCCTAATGAATGAGGTTTGCTCTCAGAGAGAGAGTACTCTTTATTGCCTGACGACATCAACCCAGCGGCGAACATTGCCTACCACACTACTTCTCCCCAGTGATGTATAATTCACATTATGAACAATTCCAACTAACATACAATGTGTATGAAAAAGTAAGTTGGATTCACAAAAATGAATTTTGTTCTTTTTTCTGTTTTTCTTCCTATTTGTGTTGCTATGTATGTATAATAAATTCGGAAATTCCATAGAAACAAAATAACAATCACATTGAAGAATTTTATTTGTTACAAATTCGTTTCTGAATCAAGCGCTGATAGAATAAAATTGTTTAATATTATATAAAACAGATTTTAGTGCTAAAAAAAAGTCACCACTTCTTCATGGACGTTCTCCCTATGTACATATATTGGATTATTGGCGAATTTCGGTGTTTTACTTGAAAGAGTTTTTAGTGCTTAGCACGAAATTTTTATTTTTAATTCAATTTTTTAATTGTTGGGGTAAGTGGAAAAAAATTCAACAACTATTTACAGCGAAGGTTGAGTGTATAGCTATTTCACGAAAAACCATTTTCGTCACGAAAAACCATTTTCGATCATCAGCACTCTTTTCGGAAGTGGATGCACCGGGGATTGAACCCGAGTCCATTCCAACTTCAGCCGCAATGACCCAACGGATAAACACACTCGGCCATTGAGACTCTGTGCAAGCTGTTGGATATTCCCCACTTTTGCCTTTTTCATTTTCAACATTAACGTTAGTGTGTATATGCTTTTGCATATATTCTCCACAAACGTGCTGAATTTTTGTTGTAGGCAGTTCGCAATGAACATTGTTGTTGGTATTTATTTTTATGTATATACCACACAACGTTAACAATTTTACTTGAAAGAGTTTTTAGTGCTTAGCACGAAATTTTTATTTTTAATTCAATTTTTTAATTGTTGGGGTAAGTGGAAAAAAATTCAACAACTATTTACAGCGAAGGTTGAGTGTATAGCTATTTCACGAAAAACCATTTTCGATCATCAGCACTCTTTTCGGAAGTGGATGCACCGGGGATTGAACCCGAGTCCATTCCGGTGTTTTATGTTGGTGTTTTATGTGGTCTTTTCTTGAGTTTCCCAAATTATGCACGTTTCTTTAAATACATACCAGTAGCAGTCCCAGCATAAATTGGCTGGGCAAGCCTATGTGTGAAACTATCGTAAGCCCTTTGTGTAAATTTCTTTTCTATATTATCTGAAAGTTATTGCATATGTGCATATGTACATATGATTAGTGTGATAGTGGGGGTAGTGGTGGTTTTTGAATTCGAAATGTCTACTTACGGCTTGCAATGTAAGCGGAATTGTATTCAGTCCGCCTACATCCACCTTACAAGGTAAGCGAAGGTAGATTCGATCTGGCTACCTACAGCTTACAATGTAAGCGGAATTGTATTCAATCCGCCTACGTTCACCTTACAAGGTAAGCGAAAGTAGATTCGAGGTGCCTACCAACAACTTACCCTGTAAACGGAATTGTATTCAGTCCGCCTACATCCACCTTACAACGTTGGCGAAGTAGGATACGAACTGCCTACCTACAACTTACAATGTATGCTAGTTAGGGATATGCTCATTGGATGAACACCTTACTACCCTGATTACTTCGTATTTAACGTGTAGGCGTTCACTCTACATTTGCGGTCATGTATATGAAAATGTATAACAGATCTGTATATGAGGTGGTGTGCATTACAGCCATACATGTGTGCATTACAGCCACCCAGCAAAAATCTGGTCATCGCTATTACCTGTCAGGCATGATAGAAGGCCTTGCCATGGATCATCTGGCGAGTTCATCACTTCTTTCACGCATTGCCAGTAATGCAGAGTGGAATGAGCTTCCATTACCCATTCCACGTAATGCAAAGTAGAATGGAGCGCAAAAATTCACTGGAATAAATACCAGTGGAAATTTCCATCATGCCTTACATTTTTCGCATTTTTTCTCTGCTTCCCTGTAAGGTATTCTTTATTTGATTCACTAAAATCCTTGCGGTATTGTGTGATTTATTCGTTCGGCGGTAATGCAATGGGCAAGTCCTTCCCTCCAATGACAAGCCCATGCTAATGTTAGGCATTATGTCAACGAATGTGGAAGCGATTGCCAGGGTTTTTCTGGATTACCCTCTTAATTCCACGGCCATCGAGTTTTTTGGTGGGCATACATGTGTTCATGACTTAATCGATTCTGTAAGAAACATTTTCGCCGCTGGGAACACAGGAAAATCAGCCTTACGCCATACAAATTTGCTACTCTTATAATTTTCGAGCCTTATTTCGTAAGCCTTTAAATCCGCTGCTTTAATTCTTAAATAAGGCTTAGATTTTTTGGTTGTAGGATTCCCGAACAACCCTACTGAATTTTTACAGCCAATAGTATTTAGTTAAAATGAACTCCCCTGTGCGAAGGCCTTTAACAATCTCCAATCGGTGCCCAAATTTAGATGTGATATCTTCGACTGTGCTGTTACCGATCGCAACCCCGATGAAAATAGCTCATTTGACTTTTAGCCTTCATGTGCCCGGCTTACTACATTTGTAGTAAATTGTGAAAATAAGTGAGATAAAAAAAAATTTTCCGAAACAACAATGCCCGAATTTTTTAGTAGCTTCCTGTTTATCAAATCAAAGTCAATTAAGAGTATAAATCACTCGAACTATTATTTGCCTACCCCTCGAGACCCTACTTGAAAAAAACATCATCTTGCGGCCGGCTTACTACATTTGTAGTAACCATATAAAATGTATGCAAAATAGTATTTTATAGTTGACTTCAGCTTGTGGCAACACGATTTTTTATTACTGTCGCTTCGCTTAGCTTACCGAAGTACGTCTGTGTGTGTGTATGTGTATGTGTATGTGTACACGCATGGAAAATTTGAACTCGATTTCGCAATAAATAAAAATAAAATAAAACGTTTGTACCATATGAAATGAAGGCTGACCGCAATCGTGCTGAAGAATCTTCCATTTTCGGGTTTCTCGATGGAAAGTTTTCTTTGGAATCTTATGTTCCAAAAAGAGGCAGAGCAGTTATAATACTTGCCAGCACACCTTTTACAAATTCAATTGTAGCTGAAAAGAAAAACAAGCTGTAATACATCCTTGATTATAATGCAAACAAAGGAGGCGTCGACGCAATGGATAAAATGCTTTCTGCATATTCAACGAAACGCAAAACATTGCGTTGGCCTTTGACCATGTTTTATAACATGCTGGACATAAGTGCACTTGCATCATTTACTCGGAAAACAATCCATATAACCGTCGCACAGACGCGCGACGAAAGTTCTTGCGAAGCTTGTCTAAGCAGCTTTTTATGCCAGCAATTGAATAGCGCTCTCAAGTTCCCCGGGTGCTGGGATTCCATCAAACACGTAAAGCTATCGAAATGGCACTGGATCGATCCCTTTCTGCTACATCTAATGTTGATTCATCTATTTTACCTGATATTTCCAACCATAAACAAACAAAATATCCTGTACCTTGTCAATACTATGAAATAGGAAGTCGTAACAACACACGAAAAATCTCTAATTGGTGCAAAAAAGCAGTGTGCAATGCACATGCCGAAACATATATTTTGGGAAAATGCTGTTCAACTCCTGAAAATTAAAACATTTTTTGTATTAAAATTATCACCTGAATTCAATATTTTTAAATAAAAAGGTTATTACACACGTACAAGTAAAAAAAATCACCATACAAGTATTTTTTTCTTAACATTACATTGGTTTTGCATGCAATTACGTAGTTACTACAAATGTAGTAAGCCGACCGGGTACGTAAGTTTTATATCCCGGGCACATGAAGGTTAAGGACCACACTACTAATATGGATACCTAATAGATTTTTGCGCGCGTGTACGTTAAAATTTCTGTGTATGCATAATATGACTGTCACATTTGTGATGGTGTTGTTGTTGGAAATGCAAATTTAACGATTATTTTTGCTGTTTCGTCAAGTTGATGATACGCTTCTTTTGCGTGTTGTTATCGTTATTGTTGTTTTGCTTTGCTCTTATATTTTGTTTGTGTTTCTAGGGAACTCAACAGTCAAAAGCTAGTTCGAGTGCTTACAATACCAAAAAAGCGGCTGCGGCTGCTGCCACCACCATATACCACATACCGCCATCGGCCAAATTATCGCTACCGACCGACCGTTGCTACGCATCACACACAAGGATGATGATTATGATGATGATGGGCCATCAACAGGCAATCAACACGTTTCTATATTAACGCTCACAACCATATGTATGTACAATGTACATTGTACATACTACATATATACCCTGCAGCGAAAGTCCAAACTAGTCAGCCAACCTACCAGTTAACTGACTAGATAAATTATGGGAGTTGCCCAACTAGATTAATAGGGTACAAATTGAGATTAGTTATGAAACAAGAAGGTTTTCCAAAAAAAAGGGTTTAAAATTAAAAACGAATGTATCCGGGGTTTCTGGAGGTTGCAGCAAAAGTAAAGCAACTTCTTTATTGTTGTTGTAGTATTCGAACCCTGCGTAGTTGTTAATTTTCCTAAATATGTATTTAATATGCAAGATACCAATTTAATGTGCCTGAATTCTTTAATTTAAATATCATATTCTAATAACTAATTAAATGTACACTCTGGGAAAAACAGCATTTTAAAATCAAAAATAAAATTTTTGTTTTCATAATGCACGTTTTAAACCAAACCATTTTTATTTTAACAATGAAAATTTTTAAATTAAAAATGAAATTTTTGAATTAAGAATGAAATTTTTTAAGTAAAAATGCATTTTGGATTTAAAAAGAAACATACTTAAATTAAAAATGAATATATGAATGTTAATTCAAAAACTCGCTCTTTGTTCAAAATTTTTCCGTGAGAAAATTTTTTTGTGAGAAATCCAACAAAAACAATAATGAGAATCGATTTTTTTTTAATTTTGTTTTTACAATGATTCATATAATTCATGGATTCTTTTTTATGAAAAGGGAAGTATAAATAGGTTACTACAATTCAATATAATGTTTAATGTTCCACTGTGTGATGGCGTTGGATTGAATTTCAGGTTGACGTCATGGTTCGAATCCGGAGGAGAATATAAAATAAAGAAGAAAAAGGAGAATAAGGAGAATAAGAAATAAAGATAGCAAACAATTAAGGCGAAGTAGAAAATAAGAGGAGAACAAGCGGAGGCTATATTTTTGTAGTTGGGACTGGGATTGAGAGAAGATGAAGAGAACGCCTTTGGATACAATTTCGAATGCGGAAGAGAAAATTGTATAGAGTACTGCAGCGTTTTTTTTCTCATAGTGCCTAAAATAAAAATAAACATTTTTAAATTTAAAATGTTTTTTCTTGATTTAAAAATTTTACAATGAACATTTTTAAAATAAAAATGTTGTTATTTACATCACTTTTAAATACGTTTTTGCCATTTCAAGCACGTTTTCATATGGTTTTATAATTTTTTTTCCCTGAGTGTATTAGAAACCTTATTTTGCAATTTTTATTTTCATTGGGGTGGCATATAAAACTAGTCAGTCAACTGGTATAGTTCTGATATCTACACTGACTAGTCAGCAAATTGGTATGATGCTGGTGTGTATACTGACTAGTCAGTCAATTGGTATGATGCTGGTGTGGATACTAACTAGTCAGTCAAGTGGTATGACTCTGGTGTGGATACTGACAATTGCCATTTCCTAGGTCATCACCGTGTTAAAAATACCAGTTGCTAATATGGAAAAAAGATAGATGGCTGACTAGTTGAGCTGTATGGCCAACTAATTGTCGATTAGTTTACAACTAGTTTATTTCGCTGCAGGGTACCTACTTATTTATTTGCATATATTGATGTGTATTGTGTTGGCCTCGGGGCACCCCAAATGAGGTTTGCTGCTGCTGTTAGACTGCTGCCGCAGCGGCAAATGCGCTTATTTTCACATTTTCGCATTTGTTGGCTGTTGTCATTTTGCCAAAACGGACAGACGACGATAACAATTCAAAATTTGCATTTTTCAGTATTCCCTAAGCACGCCGTAGAGGTTTTTATGTATGCACGTTAGTAGCAAGTGTGAACGGCAATCATTGCGTCCAATCATTAGAGCAAATGTGTCAACTTACTTTTGACTTTTCTGACTTTGATTGTTATTAACTATATGTTGAATAAAATACAATATATAGTTTTATATACATAGTTAAATGTATACAAATATATTTGCATAAATAAGTAAGTACGTGCAAAACCAAAAATAATTTTTTACTTTTCACAACTTATTTCAGTGCATGTACATATGTATATATATTAACGTCCATTTGAATTCGAAAATAAAACCGCAAAATCAAATTGAAAAAACTAAGTATAATATAAAGCTCATGCTTTAAAAAAGTGGTTAAAATTGAAATCGTGTCTAAATACAGTATTCAGGTAACACATACTTAAGGCGAATTTCTGTCGTACCCAAGCATGAAAAGAATACTCGCTTATGCATCAAATTACCTTCAAAGCAACAACACCAACTCGACTATTTTAAAAATAGTCGAGTTGGTGTTGTTGCTTTGAAGGTAATTTTATGAATAGGGAAACGAATTTCGATACGATACGATACCAAATCGATATTTTTTTCATTTGATACCGATACTTTTTACTCGATTCTTTTGCAACGATATTTTTTGGTATCAAGTACTTCAACCACGGTATCGAACAAATGAGTACATTCAGTGATGGAAAATTAAAATTGTGCCATATTTGTCCAAAAAATTGTTCAACGCAAAATAGTGCTGAAAATCGGTCGAGTGTGCAGAAGTAACAAGCTGCTTCCTAAAGGTCCGAAAAATGCACAAGCACGAGTAATTTTAAATCACTGGTACATATCGAAAAATACGTCTGATCAACGTGCTGAAATAATTTCAGGTTTGGGCTACTTCGTCAGGTTTTTTGTATGAAGTTACCCAGATCTGTTTATTAATTTTCATATTAAACGAGGCGCACACTTACCACCGAAACTTGCTTACAATTTGCAATTACCATGCGATAGAAATAATAATAACTGGAGATATAGGATTATATATTTTTCATTTTCTACGATAATTTGACGTTTGCAAATAAAAAATCGTCATTTCAGCGAAAAAGTCGTCAATATGTTTTTTCTCTCTCACTTTACTAAAAACACGTTATAAACAAAAAAAAGGGTCTGTTTTCCATTAATGCCCATACGACACTACGTTTTTTCTTGGCATTCTACAAGGTTTTTTGTGTGGAAGAGTTGGTCAAATACAGTTTTGTATTGGTGCAAGGGAGTAAGCTATGTTGGAAAGAAACCAACGAAATACCATCTAGGCGGTTAAAAACCAATGAGCCAGCTTGTATTACGATAGGTTTTTTGACATTCGGCACTTTTTTCTGACAATTGTTTCAATTTGACAACTATAAAATAAATTATTTTTAAAATATAAAATATATGTAAATACAAATTTTAAATTTGCCTCTTGTAAGCTTCTGCTTTGGCCGTAAGGGGAAAGAAGTCCGGTAGAAAAATCATACTGAGCAATGGCTTCTCTTTATAACATGGAATGCACAGCTATTCTGCCACTTGAGTTTCATCATTTTTTTGTTTCGATAATTTAAATTGAAATTTCCAAAAAAAATTCAATGATGGATACATATCGTCGTACCATACGAAAACTAACATATTTAAAATTTCTGGCGAAAGCCATCAATAAAAAAATTCTGTACGAAAAGTAGAACATTTGACTTTTGGTCGACGAAAAGTATCAGTAATTATATACTGTTTTTACATTAAAATTGTTGTTGTTTAAACGAACTTGATAGTCTTCGTCAGCCAAAAGTCGAACTTGATACTTTTCGTCAGCCAAAACCGATTTTATTACTTTTCGTCGGCCAAAAGTTGAACTTTTTACTTTTCGTCAGCCACAAAAAATCTGATGTTAGTTTTCGTATGATGCGACGATATAATCTCAATGAATTGTTAATGTTATTTAAGATATTTATTTTTTAAAATACTAAATATTTTGCAAATATTTTTTTACAACTGTGATTGCATTAAATACACCTGTTGTTTTGTAAAAGCTGTTGGTTTGTAAAAAATGTTTTTAAGAACTTAATAAACTTGTATAATTTTTTTAATCAGCTTGAACTATTCTTATGAGTTGGAAAAGGATTTACGTCAAAATCAAAACTTTGGAACCAGCCATGGCATATTATGCCATGGAACTAGCACTAATACAGCGATATGCGTATGCCTCAGTATGCAGTTTTCTTGCGTTTTTGGTAACTTTCTAGAAGACGGTGCAACTTTAAACCGTTTCAATAAATATCTTTTAAATGTGAAAAAATCTTTTATCTCCGCTTTCGAATTCATAATCTAGAGGTCAGAACGCGTCGATTGGTACCTCTTTTAACTATTTTAGAGGAAATTTTAAGGTTGCACCTTCTAGAAAATTACCGCTTTCGATACCGATACTTTGAGTATCGAGTAGTTTAGTTTCGATATTATCGGGTTCGCGATTCTTTTTAACCGATATTTTAAATGAGTACCAGATCGATGCTTTTGATTCGATATCGTGTCCCTATTTATGAATAAGCGAGTATTCTTTTCATGCTTGGGTACGACAGAAATGCGCCTTTAGATAATAGAAAAATTACAAATATTCGTAGAATATTTTGGTGCAGTGTTATAAAGCAATAAGCAATAAAACCATATGGCCTTATTTCTCAGTGGATTGTGAAATAAGGTCATATGGTTTTATTTCCATGTAAGGAGTGAAATAAAGCCATTATGGTGCTATTTCACATTTTAATTTTTTTTAATCATCGTTATCGGATGACTATAACATAGAGATTACATACCATGATCTTGGGCTAAAGAAAAAAGAGTACATTCTAGTTCCTCTATATTGGAGACAAATTATAGATCTAAAATATATTTACTATATTGGCTTTATTTATCTTTAAGTAATTTGCAAGAAAATTTAAGATATATTATACACAGCAAGAGATAATTGCGAAAATCTGCGGTTTTGGGCATTCAGCCTCCAAAAACGAAAATCAGGCTATATCTCGAAAACGGCTAATCCGATTTTAATTCCGATTTCATATTTGGACTCAGCATAAAAGTATGATTAAATTTTATGTGCATATTGGCCTGGTTAATTTTTGGTCGATTTTTGTCCATTTTTGATTTTCAAAAATCCGTCTCGCTCCATAAAACCAAATTCTGGAACATTAAAACTAATTTTAGACAAATGCCGTGGAAGGGTTTTCTACTCTGAGAAAAGACGGCAATCCCAATTTCAATAGCACGATATCGATTAATTTCTCTCCATACAAATCGCACCGTCCTAATATACATATTTTCAATTGTATTCGGGTGTGATGGTTATCATAATCATCATAATCATCGTGATCATTATAATCTGCTTCCTCCTCACTACCTTCAATGGCAGTTGACGAATCTTAGAACCCAGAAATAAATGAGTGTCGTATGAAGGAAGCAGTAAAAGATCTCACACCTGTCCAAATATTTGATCATAATATTTGAAAAGTTTTTGGACCATGATAGCCGATTTCAGTAACCAGCCATTACAGATGCGAGCCAGAATAGCCGGCATAATTTCACCGTCAGTCCTGCAGAGATGAACATTTTCTTTGGTATACTAATATTGACTAGATATCACAAAGTTCCTAGAGAACGTATGTATTTTTTTTTAATTGGTCATTTAATGAAGATATCGGAGTAAACGTAGTGTCAAACGCCGTGTCCAGTAACAGGTTTAGAGAAATAAAAAGGAACTTAAATCTTGTCACAAAAATTATGCTCCCAAATACTACCAATAATGTGTTCAAACTACGAAAGCTTGCGGATATGCTCATGAGAAAATTTCACCAGTGCAATACTTTGCACAGAAATATTTCCATAGATGAATCCAACTAGTTCCTCTCCTCGGGATATTGCTACAGCTTTGATATTTATTGCGGTAGATCCGCTACGGCTACTACTGAACCTCTGGAAACAAGGGTTGTTAAAATGCTGCTAAATAAAATGGTAATAGATCCTTCAAACCACAAAGTGTTCTTCAATAACTTTTCAGTTGTTATGATCTACTAAACGATTTGAAGCAAATGGGCTGTGGAGCTACGGAAATCATTCGTGAAAGTCTTGCTAAGAAATGTCCGCTTGTTAATGAAAAGGCGATGAAGACTCAATCAAGAGTAGAGTTTGATTACACATTCGATACAAAGAGTGAAGCGCTAACAGTTCGGTGGAAGGATAACAGCATTTGTGCAATGGCAATGAACTATGGTTCCTATGAATCAGTAGGAACTGTAAAAAGATAGTCTGCTGAGAAGAAACAAAGGATTGTCCTTAAAGTTCCGCAATTATTCCAAAATTATAACAAGGTCAATGGTTGGAGTTGGCGAAATGGATCAATCTATTTCACTATATAGGCATTCGCAGTAAAAAATTGTGGTGGGTATTATCCACCTAAATGATTGATATGGCCATATTGAATTCTTGGCGATTGAATGCGTATTCCAAAGAAGACACAATGGACCAACTACATTTTAGTCAGATTTGATCTCAAGCAGACTCCGCAGAGATATTCTACTCGCCCTTCTACTTCGAATACAGAGTGCTTGAAACTCGATTGCGACGATCTCGCGCCTCAAAAGCTCCCAAAGAGAGTTCGTTGTGTCATCTGTCATAATAGAAGCCGCTGGGGCTGTAAAAATGCTCAGAAACATTAAGTGGCCACTGTACCAATTTAGGAACACTCCATTAAAATGACGGAAACAATAAATGAATGAAAAAAAAAAATAAAAATTCAAATAAGTAATTATTGTAGTTTTGCTTTGACCACTGATGGGTAAACCCAATCTATCAAAACTTCTTCTAAAAACCAGGATAACTTCGCAAGTTCCCAATTTGCAGTATATGGATGTACAGTCGAAGATTGAATTATAGAATGAAAATCTTCGGAATATTAAGAAAAAATCCTGCAATGCAGCGAACTTAATTTAAAGCCTGTATCATCAACCAACGCTTCGACTAAATTCAAATACAGCAAGAACCGTATGCGGTCACGTAGATGGATGAATATACTTTTTATACTCAGCTGTACTAGTACACAGAGTATTATAGTTTTGATTTCCTAACGGTGGATTGTAACAGAATGAAATAATCGAGATAGATATAGACTTATATATATCAAAATGATCAGGGTGAAAAGAGAAATCGATTGAGCCATGTCCGTCCGTCTGTCCGTCTGTCCGTCTGTCCGTCTGTCCGTCTGTCCGTCTGTGAGCACGATAACTCGCGCAAAAATTGAGATATTTTGATGAAATTTGAAATGTAAGTTGGTATCAAGACAGGAACGGATGGTATTGAAAATGGGTGAAATCGGACCATGACCACGCCCACCTCCCCTATATAGTAAAAATCGGAAATTTTTTATCTCGGTCACTAATAGAGCTAGAGTGATAAAATTTCACACACGTATTGAGCTCAGGCCCTTATGAAGAAATATGGTGAAATTTTGGAAAATGGGCGGTGCCACGCCCACTTATTAAGGGGCAAACATTGAAAGTTTTATGAGTCATAACTCAGAAACCGTTGAAGATATATCGATGAAATTTGATAGGCGTGATATACTTACTTAGGCAAATGTTTGGACGAAAAATTGCCAAAATCGGTTGACGACCACGCCCACTTTTATATATGGGTATTATAAAGTGACCTAATAAAAGCATTTTAAGCGATATCTCTGTCAAATATAAAGATATATCATTGAAATTTTATGGAAGGTGTCCAATTATGGACATAAAACAAAAAATACAAAAATTTTAGAAAATGGGCGTGGCACCGCCTCCTTTTAGAAGCAGGAATATACGAGATTTCTGAGCCCATAACTCGACAAATAATCGATATATTATGACGAAACTTGGTCTATACACTTTCACTACTTGTAGTAATACATGTTCGAAATTTTAGCGAAATCGGTTGACGACCACGCCCACTTTTATATATGGGTATCATAAAGTGGCCTAATAAAAACATTTTAAGCGATATCTTTGTCAAATATAAAGATAATTCATTGAAATTTTGTGGCATGAGTTCTACAATAGATCGGAAACAAAAAATAGAAAAATTTCGGAAAATGGGCGTGGCACCGCCTCTTTTCAGACAAAGGAATCAACGAGATTTCAGAGCCCACAACTCGACAAATAATTGAGATATTATGACGAAACTTGGTTTATACACTTTTATAACTTGTGTTAATAGACACGCAAAAATTTATTGAAATCGGTTTATGACCACGCCTACTTTTTAACAAAGATATTTCTGGAACACCCTTTGGGAATTTGTAACAAGACTTCTTTGTAACTAGAAGTCATAAAGGAATGAAATTTTGCACAAAGAATAATATTCATATGCTTAGTTGGATGACTGATAAAAATGTTGAAAATGGGCGTGGCTACGCCCACTTTATGCAGCACTCGCTTTATATAAAATACAACGTGTTTTCATCAAACGCAAACAAACAATGAAAGCATACAGCTGAGTATCTAATGTTCGATTCCACTCGAACTTAGGCTTCCTTACTTGTTTTTTTGTGTTTTTGTGTTTTTATACTCAGCTGTACTAGTACACAGAGTATTATAGTTTTAATCACATAACGGTGGATTGTAACAGAACGAAATAATCGAGATAGATATAGACTTATATATATCAAAATGATCAGGTTGAAAAGAGAAATCGATTGAGCCATATCCGTCCGTCCGTCCGTCCGTCTGTCCGTCCGTCTGTCTGTCCGTCTGTCCGTCCGTCCGTCCGTCCGTCTGTAAACACTCTAACTCGCGCAAAAATTGAGATATTTTGATGAAATTTGAAATGCAAGTTGGTATCGAGACTGGGACGGTTGGTATTGAAAATGGGCGAAATCGGACCATGACCACGCCCACTTTTCCTATATAGAAAAAATCGGAAATTTGGTATCTCAGTCACTAATATAGCTGGAGCGATGAAATTTTACCCACATGTTTAGCTCAGGTCCCTAGGAAAAAATTTGATGAAATTTTGGAAAATGGGCGGTGCCACGCCCACTTATTAAGGGTCAAACATTGAAAGTTTTATATGTCATAACTCAGAAACAATTGAAGATATATCGATGAAATTTGGTACGCGTGATTTACTTACTTAGGCAAACGTTTGGACGGAAAATAGTTAAAATCGGTTGACGGCCACGCCCACTTTTATATATGTGTATTATAAAGTGACCTAATAAAAACATTGTAAGCGATATCTCTGTCAAATATAAAGGTCTATCATTGAAATTTTGTCGCATGAGTCCAACTATGGACATAAAACAAAAAACATAACCATTTTGGAAAATGGGCGGTGCCACGCCCACTTATTAAGGGGTAAACATTGAAAGTTTTATGAGTCATAACTCAGAAACCGTTGAAGATATATCGATGAAGTTGGGTACGTGTGATATACTTACTTAGGCAAATGTTTTGACGAAAATTTTTCAAAATCGGTTGACGACCACGCCCACTTTTATATATGGGTCTTATAAAGTGGCCTAATAAAAACATTTTAAGCGATATCTCTGTCAAATATAAAGATATATCATTGAAATTTTATAGCAGGAGTCCAACTGCGGACATAAACCGAAAAACACAAAAATTTTGGAAAATGGGCGTGGCACCGCCTCTTCTTAGAAACAGGAATATACGAGATTTCTTAGCCTATAACTCGACAAATAATTGAGATATTATGATGAAACTTGGTTTATACACTTTTATAACTTGTGTTAATAGACACGCAAAAATTTATTGAAATCGGTTATGACCGCGCCTACTTTTTAACAAAGATATTTCTGGAACACCCTTTGGGAATTTGTAACGTGATATCTTTGCAATTAGAAGTCATAAAGGAATGAAATTTTGCACAAAGAATAATATTCATATGCTTAGGGATGGCAAAAAAAATTTAATAATCGATTAACCGTTTTTTAGGTTAATCGAAAAGGTTCGATTATTAATCGCGAATAATCGTAGGGAACTAACCGATTATAACCGTTTTTCGATTACAATTATTGATAAATTAATACGTAGTACCCCAAGAGGACAAACAAGCTAATTTTTTATACATACTATGTGTGTGTGTTCGTTTTTATTATAATAATAAAAAATCGTCATTTCAGCGAAAAAATCGTCAATATTTTGTTGCTATCTCATCTTTACTAAAAACACGTTATAAACAAAAAAAGTGTCGGCTTTCCACTAAGAAAGCGCACCACGAAAAAAAATTACTTTTTCAGGGGCTCTCAGATATCTCAAAACAGAAATCAAAACTTGCAGGAAGTTTACCCCAGAAAGAGAATTATGTCGGCTGAGGATTATTTTTTTAAAGCGCGGCTGAAGGCGGCCAACGCAAAATGTTGTTCTACACACATACATATATGCATTTGCTCGTTTTAATACGTGCTTTTATCTCGGCAATAGATCGCAGTTTTCGTGTTTTGTTTGGTAAATTTTAAAATTTTAACAACAAATATCTTGTAAAATACAAGCCTCCGGAAATTTTTGATTTCAGTTCCAAGTCCTGTGAGAGCCCCTCTACCCCCCTGAAATAGTCATTTATTTCGGGGCATTGTTCCTTAATGGAAAATTTTCCCAAAAACAATTTTAAAGAGGTGCGAATTCATACAAATTCGTATATAAATGAAATCATATTTAAAAAAGCTGTGCACATTTATCTACACAATGCGCTTACTTATATAATAAAATAAATAAATAACATCATCAATCATTCATTAATACTAATTCATAACATTTTGCCTTGAAAAATAATTTACAAAATATAAGGATTTATTTCATGAAGATAACCATTTAATTATTGTACTGAGATGGTTTAAATTTTTAATAATGCCACTTTCCTTAAAAAAAATATATAATAAACGAAAAAATCGTCATTTATTGGGAAAAATCGTCAAATCATTGCTTAGAAAAATCGTCAAAAGGACGATAAAATCGTCAATTCGGCAACGCTGTCTGGAGGGAACGTTTATTGCGAATGAAAAGGCGGTAACTGTGTAACCTAATACAAACGCACGCCGTCAATTTACTGTCAAAAATTTCTCATGCATGCCCATACAAATTGTATGGGAGTAACCGAAATTGAACGGCGTGCGTAAAAAGCAAACTCGACGTCCAATTTTTGTTTTGCGTGACAGTTGAAATTACTTAAGCATTGTGGGTGATTGTTTGCAAAAAAATTGACACTTGATTTTGATATCGCGTGTGTTAGATACATATTCCACAAAATAAGATTTTCTTTGATTTTCTATATTTTTCTATTTCTTTATCTGTACACGCACGCAAGTCAATTTCGGTTCAACGCATATGAAAAATTTGCGTGCGTGCGTTAATTGACGACTTGCGTTTGTATTAGGTTACACAGTAATTTTCAACTTCGATTATTTCCTTTCGATTATTTTCGACTTGAGAGGAAAAAGGTTAATCGAAAAAATAATCAAAAGGAAAAAACCGATACATTTAACCGTTAACCGAAAGAAATTAACCGATTATAATCGTTTTTCCGGTTATAGTTGCCATCCCTACATATGCTTAGTTGGATGACTGATAAAAATGTTGAAAATGGGCGTGGCTACGCCCACTTTATGCGGCACTCGCTTTATATAAAATAATCCGTGTTTCCATCAAACGCAAACAAACAATGAAAGCATACAGCTGAGTATCTAATGTTCGATTCCACTCGAACTTAGGCTTCCTTACTTGCTTTTTTTGCTATTACTTATTTTCACAGCTCGGCTGTTGGATGTAATTTGCAATTAATTGTTTATTGTGCGGTTGCCATTGAAGCGTACGAGCGACCAAATCGTCCGACGGTAGCAACCAGACCAACCGTTGCAACCGTGGCAACAAGCTAACTCTAACCCCAACCCCCCTCCCCTCTCCCCACCTTCTGTTTGATAAAAAAAAGTCTATTTTTGCACGCATTCGCTATCGCAACCATCAACATTTTAGGTGCATTTCAATTAGTGGCGCCACCAAGAGCTCATCAAATGCGCGCACACACACAAGCGCTCACGCACATTTTTCGTGTAAACACAGAGAAGTTTTCAGGCATCCGACTCAGCGAATATTAAACATGTTTTAAATGCAAAATTTTGAAGTACACAAGTAAATCAGTTCATCATCAAAATTTTTGGGTGACGCTCACAATGCACACTATTAACGTCATCATCATAGTCGGAGATGATGGAGCACGGCACAAAAACAAACAAACTAACAAACGCCCTGCAGCGAAAGTAACCAGTTGCAAACTAGAATTATACCAGTTTGCAGGGTACAGTCAACTACTTGCCCGACTGTAAATTTCCCATGTAAACATCTGGTATTTTTCGTGTGTTAATGTGCTACGAAATGGCAATTGTCCTCCTCTGCATAAGCTCATACCAGTGAAATACTAGTTTGTATGGGTCAGAAAAATACTAGTAGCATCTAAATCAGCGAATACCAGTTTAGGTATGCAAAAAAAAAATAAATTTTGAAGTATATTTATTTCATATGTAATTCATTATATTCATTCATTCAATAGGTGGCAGCTCAGTCTTATAAGCAAAAATAAAACGATTAAAAAAAGATAAGAAGATACATATTCAGTAATTAAAAAACAAAACCAGACACATCAAATTCAGGCACTCAGGAATCTTAAAAATATTTCTTAAATTAAATAACTAATAAGGTACCATTTCAGTTTAAAAACAAAAGCTTAAACCACATATTCAGTAATTAAAAAGAACTCATTGCATAAAAATTCAGGCACTCCGTTCTTTCAATTCCTTTGCTTTTTTTTTTGAAAATACCCCTTTTTGTTCAATTGCAATGGTTTTCCTAGCTGGACTACATCAAATTTCTTTATACTGGATAAAATTAACGGGTATGATGCTGCCTTTTGGATACCAGTTGATAAACTAGTATTTTGATAACTAGTTTGTGGTTCAACTGCATTTAACTGGTATAATACTAGACAAAATAAACTGGTATGGTATTGTCATACGAATATCAGTTATATACTACACTTTTGGCATACTAGTTAGTTGTTTCGCTGCAGGGCAACTACAGCACTAACAACAACAATATCAACATACATATGTACATACATACACACATTTTGTGAATTAAATACAGTTACTGTAGTAGTTACCTGAAAATTTATTGCATAATTTGCATATTCACACCACAAATAACTCACGCACACACTCAAACACCCATTCACTCAATCATATTCATAAAAGGATGTACTCTCCCTAATACGCCATCAGCAATAATGGTATTGTTTACAATTTTCCCGAGAATGTTTTTGCCGAATATGCAAAATATATTTTATGAAATTACTATTTTTTCTGAATGTATGTACTTACGTGTGCTTGTGGCCGCTGCATGTATGGGTCGAGTGGTCGCCTGTCGTACCGGGGATCGGGGATTCAACCCCTAACTATTTTCTAATTAATTAAAACACAATTATTGGGCAGGTGACAATATACCCTCCGTGTGCATTTCTTCCATGAAAAAGCTTCTCACAAAAAATTCTTTCGCCCTTCGGATCCGGCATGGAACTGTACTAGGTCCACTCAATTTTTAGGAAAAACAAAATTTAAGGAGCCAGCGTCCAATTGGGAGATAAGCTCGGCCGAAACGCGTTTCAGTCATATCCGCGGCAGTGTATAAGTATGTTTTTCAAGGCATCGTATTTATCTTTTACTTCATGTGATCTTTTAAGTTCTTTGTGTAAAGATCAATTCTGTGGATACCGCTAGTGAGATTTTCCGGCAAACAATTTTTAGTGCATTTTAACCCTTACTCTTAGATAATATTTAAGTTCTGCGAATAATGATTAAGTTTTTTGCCATCGCTGCTGTCAACGCAAACAATAAATACGAGTACGTATAATATATTCAGCACAATTTATGCTCACCTGCCCAAATGTCATGTGGACTCCTCCATCAACAGACAATTTGGCCAACTGTCCCGCAATATCAACCTTCTGGTCTACGTGTTACGGTTTGGTTTTGATGGTTTTAATTTAGTTAATTTTTTTTAGAATATTTGAAATGCCAACCTTGGTTTTACGCGCACATAAGTAGGCAAACATAAATATCTACAAACATACGTACATACACATGTACATTAGACTAACCACAAATGCAAAAGTGATGATTTTTTTTGCTCCCCGTGCATTTTCTGATAGCTTGACAACAGAAAATAAGATCTGCATAAAAATCTGACCATCGGTAGTGGGAAATAGCCACGCGCATTTGACCTAAAGTTCAAAAATTGACCTAAAAATTATGCATGGCTTTAGAGACCAATATCTCCTTAAACAATAATTTTTGGAGAAATAACATAATAATCATTGTTATACTAAATGAAACTGGGAACATATTCTCCATATGATAGTTATACCTCCCGTTATCCTTTCAGGACATATTGAGTCCTTAAAGTGACTCTCTGGACGTGTTATTTGACATATCTCATGCAAATGCCATTAAAACATTGCAAAAGAATAAAAATACTGTACTTCAATTTCTAAAGCCAATTTTGAGCGCACAGCTTTTATTGATACGCGATGTTTGTTTAAAAAGTTTATGGCTTTCGTATTTTTATTCTTTTGCAATGTTTTAATGGCATTTGCATGAGATATGTCAAATAACACGTCCAGAGAGTCAGTAAAATGTTTTTTTGCCTTACCACATTTCAATTTAATAATTTTGTTGTATTGATTTAAACGCCTTTTAATCATTTTCTCTATTCCATCTTTTCTTTTGGTCGGAGTTCCGAATTTCGTATAGACCTCAATCAATCTATTGGACAAAATAGGAATGCTTTCCTTTGCCGTTTAATGTTCATCACGAATCAAATAAAATAAATAGCTTAACAATTTCTTCTGCTTGGAAGCATATTTCCATTCAAAGTTTTTTTTCAAGCCTGTGTTTAAAAAATATACTCTTACATTATACAATAGAAAAGCCTTACATAGCACTTAGCTCGTAAGATGTTATTAAATAATTACCCATTAAGGGAATGCATCTGGATCTTAATGCCATTACAATAACAGTTTAAAAAAAAAATTTAAAAAAACTTTTTTGAACTGTATATAACACACTTATGAGCACTACCGCTACAAGTTCACTTTAAAGAAAGTTCAACAAATATACCACATTTTTTTTTTAATTGCAAACCCTACTACGATATTTTCAGTTTGGTAAAAAAAAAGTTTGAAAAAATGCGACTTGCTTATTTTAAATAATTTTCTTGACTATAATAGTGCATGTAAATCAAAAAAAAAATTATGATGTTTAAAACTACTTTAAATAACCTATTAAATGATGTATAGTTTATACAATTCTCTATTTTTTTAAATATTTATTTTTGCGTTTTTAACAAACAAAAAAATTTAAATTTCACTTTAAGGACTCAATATGTCCTGAAACGATAACGGTAGGTATAACTATCATATGGAGAATATGTTCCCAGTTTCATTTAGTATAAAAATGATTATTACATTATTTCTCCAAAAATCATTGTTTAAGGAGATATTGGTCTCTAAAGCAATGCATAATTTTTAGGTCAATTTTTATACTCAGCTGTACTAGTACACAGAGTATTATAGTTTTAATCACATAACGGTGGATTGTAACAGAATGAAATAATCGAGATAGATATAGACTTATATATATCAAAATGATCAGGGTGAAAAGAGAAATCGATTGAGCCATGTCCGTCCGTCCGTCCGTCCGTCCGTCCGTCCGTCCGTCTGTCCGTCTGTCCGTCTGTCCGTCCGTCCGTCTGTGAACACTCTAACTAGCGCAAAAATTGAGATATTTTGATGAAATTTGAAATGCAAGTTGGTATCGACACTGGGACGGTTGGTATTGAAAATGGGCGAAATCGGACCATGACCACGCCCACTTTTCCTATATAGAAAAAATCGGAAATCTGGTATCTCAGCCACTAATATAGCTAGAGTGATGAAATTTTACCCACGTGTTGAGCTCAGGCCCCTAAGAAGAAATTTGATGGAATTTTGGAAAATGGGCGGTGCCACGCCCACTTATTAAGGAGCAAACATTGAAAGCTTTATGAGTCATAACTCAAAAACTGTTGAAGATATATCGATGAAATTTGGTATGCGTGATTTACTTACTTAAGCAAATGTTTTGACGGAAAATTGCCAAAATCGGTTGACGGCCACGCCCACTTTTATATATGGGAACTATAAAGGGGCCTAATAAAAACATTTTAAGCGATATCTCTGTCAAATATAAAGATCTATCACTGAAATTTTGTGGCATGAGTCCAGCTATGTACATAAAACAAAAAGCACAAAAATTTAGGAAAATGGGCGGTGCCACGCCCACTTATTAAGGGGCAAATATTGAAAGTTTTATGAGTCATAACTCAGAAACCATTGAAGATATATCAATGAAATTTAGTACGCGTGATATATGTACTTAGGCAAATGTTTGGACGAAAAATTTCCAAAATCGGTTGACGACCACGCCCACTTTTATATATGGGTCTTATAAAGTGACCTAATAAAAACATTTTAAGCGATATCTCTGTCAAATATAAAGATATATCATTAAAATTTTATGGCAGGAGTCTAACTACGAACATAAGACAAAACCCGTAAAAATTTTGGAAAATGGGCGTGGCACCGCCTCTTTTTAGAAGCTGGAATATACGAGATTTCTGAGCCCATAACTCGACAAATAATTGATATATAATGACGAAACTTGGTGTGTACACTTTTATTACTTGTGGTAATACATGTTAAAAATTTTTGCGAAATCGGTTGACGACCACGCCCACTTTTAAATATGGGTATTATAAAGTGGCCTAATAAAAACATTTTAAGCGATATCTCTGTCAAATATAAAGATATATCATTGAAATTTTATAGCAGGAGTCCAACTGCGGACATAAAACGAAAACCACAAAAATTTTGGAAAATGGGCGTGGCACCGCCTCTTTTTAGAAACAGGAATATACGAGATTTCTTAGCCTATAACTCGACAAATAATTGAGATATTATGACGAAACTTGGTTTATACACTTTTATATCTTGTGTTAATAGACACGAAAAAATTTATTGAAATCGGTTTATGACCACGCCTACTTTTTAACAAAGATATTTCTGGAACACCCTTTGGGAATTTGTAACGTGACATCTTTGTAACTAGAGTCATAAAGGAGTGAAATTTTGCACAAAGAATAATATTCATATGCTTAGTTGGATGACTGATAAAAATGTTGAAAATGGACGTGGCTACGCCCACTTTATGCAGCACTTGCTTTATAGAAAGTACCTACACCGTGTTTCCATCAAACGCAAACAAACAATGAAAGCATACAGCTGAGTATCTAATGTTCGATTCCACTCGAACTTAGGCTTCCTTACTTGTTGAACTTTAGTTCAAATGCGCGTGGCTATTTCCCACTACCGATGGTCAGATTTTTATGCAGATCTTATTTTCTATTGTCAAGCTATCAGAAAATGCGCGGGGAGCGAAAAAATTCAATACTTTTGCAAATCCCATATGTTTTGTGGTCAGTCTAATGTACATGTATACCCGGCAGGAAATATTCGAGACACTCTCGCAAAGCGATAGTTGCACACTAGAGACCAGACATCGGCATTTTGACACATACGAACAAATGAGAAATATCACACACATTATAAACAATGTAGCGCAAATCGCCCTGCGCTCTGCAATTAAAATCTCTCTCATAATTTTGCAGAAATATGCTATAGACTCTATAGCAAAGATGACTTGATACGAAACTCTTTCTTGCTCTCCAAATTTCACGATTTTCCCAGGGGTGTCATTTGGCTTTGTTGCCAACATCAACACAACATAAAACCCCGCCGATCAGCTGTTGTGCAAATTGCTGGTGCCAGAAGGAAAAACACGCCAAAATAAATTGGCGCATTTGGTGGATTTAGATTTTTTGTTTTGTGTGTTAAATTTTGTTGAAATAATAAAGAATTAAGAAAAATACCGAGATAATTGTATTGCTTGTGTGTAGTATGCAGTGCAGTTTATTGTTTCAAATAGAAAAAATTGTGTTTCAGTTAAAATTATAAAAAATATGTTAATGAGATGAAACGCGGGCAGCGGTTCTTCAGTAGATTTATATATATGTATATCCTGTTAAAAATTATTATATCTCAATTCTAATATATATATTCACATTTTAATAATATTGCAAAATAGAGTAAAATATTTCTTAAAAAATACCACCCAACTACATGTATTATCGTCCACCACTTTTTGTGTATTATTCTTAATTTGTCTGAGGTTGGGTTTCGAACACGAATATTCGGAATGTAGAAAAATCATACCATCCTGTGTATCACGTTTGTGGTTATATCCTTATCTTAATTTGGTATAAACAAAATTTTATTATTGCTACAGTCTTCAATAACATAAGGAAGCCGAAAAATTCCCAGAGTTAATATATAAAATACCCATTTTCGGTTTTCGACAGAGTGGCGCCAATGAAAAATGTTATAAAAAATGCGCATTTTGACAGCGCTCTCGCGAAATCAATAGTTTCGTATCTAGTTATCTTTGCCATTTGGCGCTAATGAAATGCACAGCGGGCCTCGGAACGCATATTTGTACAGCATTGCCGTTGAAAAATTTTCGTGGTGGCTAGATTTGATTTAATTTGTGCCTAAAAATGGCTAAAAAATTTGGTTCGTGGCTAAAAATGGTGGCTAAAAAATTTTGTTTCAAATTAACATGTTTTAAATTTATTTTTCAAATTCAGGCAAAAAAGTATTGCATACAATATAAGAAAAATAATCATAAATTTGTGTAAAAATAAAATATTCATACATACATAGTATGTACTTAACTATATCTAAAAAAATAGATATCACATTCAATATCTATCATTATGTCGTCATCACTAATTGACTCTCTTCATAAATTAGTTCTTTCTTCATTAATTTAATGAGATCTTCTGTTATTTCAAATTCATTGCAACATTGTTTTAGATTCTTTAAGCCATATCTTATAGTTAAAATTGTATTCAACATTGTATAATTCATTTTGTTTCGATTTTTGGTTTTGACAATATTCATTACGGAAAAGTTTCTTTCCACCTCAGCGTTGCTAAGTGGTAGAAGTAGCAAACAATATACAAAGTCAGTTAGATACTTATACGGTCTTTCATCGACAGCCTACTATTCCACTAGCGAATATCAACAGGCATTTATCGATAGTTGCGTTACTTGTTTTGTTTTTTAACACTAAAATCGATTTGTGATAATCGCTGAATTGAATTAGCGTTACCACATCCTTCCTATGTGCAAAATTATGGTTCATTACAAGCGGTGGCTAAAAACGTGGCTAGGGGCAAAACCGAAATTTTGGTGGCTAAAAAAACACGGCCGCTGTGGTGCAGTGGGTAGAGTGCTCGCCTGCTATGCCAGAGGTCTCGGGTTCAAACCACGGTCCGAGCCAAACAAATTTTTCTAATTAGTAAAAATCCAATTATTGGGTTTTTTAAGAGCAGCGGTCACCTCTCGGCAGTGGGCGGCATACCCTCCGAGAGTATTTCTGCCATGAAAAAGCTTCTCACAAAAAATGCATTCGCCGTTCGGAGCCGGCATAAAACTGTAGGTCCACCCAATTAGTAGGAAAAACAAAAAGGAGCACACCTCGAATTGGGAGAGAAGCTCGGCCATAAAAACTCGTCAGAGTTATAATAGCGCCATTGTATTATATTATTATTATATAAAAAAACACGGTGGTGGCTAAATCTAGCCACCAAATGGCTAAAACGGCAACGCTGTATTTGTACTGATGGCGCCGAGGTTTGAGCAAGAATTTCGTTTACTCACGCTGTTCAGTTTTTTCGTTTTCATTTTATGTATGTATATTAGCAGCAAGGATGGGCATTTTTGCATTACCATTCAAAGTGCGTTACCATTCAATAGTGAATGGTAATGCAAATGTGGTTTGCACTACCATTCAGTAGTGAATGGTAATGCAAATGTGGCTTGCACTACCATTCAGTAGTGAATGGTAATGCAAATGTGGCTTGCACTACCATTCAGTAGTGAATGCGAATGCAAATGTGGTTTGCACTACCATTCATTGCATTCCCACTACAAGTATGATTTGTGAAAACCTATGATCGCAGTTTAGGTATTAAGTGGCAAATCTATTTAATAACGGGAAGGAAGTTTATGGGATATTCTACACATGAAATAAAGCTTAGAAAACTGATTGGAAACCAACGCGGCATTGCAATATGTCCTGTGTATGTCAATAGGTTTTAAGGTTGTTAATGAATTTCTTTTAGGGCCGATTTCATAATGAAATTCTTAAAGCTCCTTTTGTTAAAGGAGCCTTTTAGTTAAAGAGCCATTTAAATGTTCTTTAAAGTGGGAGTGATTTCATAATCATATATAATTAAAAGGCTCCTTTAACGTCAAATGACTGTCATAAATTTAAAAATATTGAAATTTGACATTTGGCTTTTTTCTGAAAATAAATAAATTTTTTGATTTTGGCTTTTTTTTTTTTTGTTTGAAAAAAAAGAAGAAAAAAACAAAGAAGAATAATTTGGAAACCCAGTGCAGAAAGAATAGGAAGCGGTCATCCAACCTCACAAATGAGGAAGAAGATGAATATTGTATTATAGGACTCAACAAACAAAACAACAAACAAACCGGTTCAAAAATTTTAATAAATTTTTGATTTTGACAGACTGCGGAAATGAAATTTTTTCTGGCAAAAGGAACCTTTAAATAACTTAAATGCCCGATTTTGGGTATTTAACTTTAAAGGAACTATTATCTTCAAAAAGACTTTATGAAATCGATCAGCAAATTAAAGGCTCCTTTAGAATTTAAAGGAACTTTTAATTTGATTATGAAATCGGCCCTTAAACACGTAGGTAAAAAAATACTTATACTTATACAGTGGCTCACAGAGGTATTTTGCATATGGCATTTGTTGAAAAAATATTGGAAATTTGCCTATTTTTTCGAATTCATTTGAAAATTTTTGACATGATCTGATAGCTGAAGCTTCATACTACACAAAAACATTAATTAAAAAACATAAACACATTTCGTCTTTAATATAAAATTATCAATTTTCTAAGCTAATTCCATGTGTAGAATATCTCACAAACTTCCTTCCCGTTATTAAATAGATTGGCTACTTCATGCCTAAACTACGATCATAGGTTTTCACAAATCATACTTGTAGTGGGAATGCAATGAATGGTAGTGCAAACCACATTTCCATTCGCATTCACTACTGAATGGTAGTGGAAACCACATTTGCATTACCATTCCCTACTGAATGGTAGTGCAAGCCACATTTGCATTACCATTCACTACTGAATGGTAGTGCAAACCACATTTGCATTACCATTCACTACTGAATGGTAGTGCAAGCCACATTTGCATTACCATTCACTACTGAATGGTAGTGCAAGCCAGATTTGCATTACCATTCACTACTGAATGGTAATGCAAATCAAATTTTCACTACCACTGATCAGTGATTGGAGAATGCAAGGCTGAATGCAATGAAAATTGAATGCACTGTGCCCAACCCTGATTAGCAGATACCTGCAATTCTCAGACTTTTTATGCATTACTTGAGCTATATACATATACGAATACAAAATATATGTTTTCGCCAGCAGCATAAAATCTAATAAAACGTGACTGCCCTAATGGACAATTATAAGTAACGGGTGGATAAATTAACGGCCACAACTCAAAAGCAAAATGAAGACGCCTACATAAATTCAATATACAGCAAAAGTTGGCCCTGCCGCTCAATCTCGAAGCCATAGCGCTCCATCCAACTGAATGAGTGATATATCTAAGAAGTATTTAAGAAGTATCCCCGAACTACTAACTTTGCAACCATTTCTTAACTCTCCGTAACCAAACCTGTTTTTAACGCGTTCTAGAGTTCTGAAAAAATAGATAGTTTAAATTTTAAAGCATTTAGTTGCGATAGATCAAGAACCAACCCCGTCTCTTTATGAGCTAGTCTTTAATAGCTTTGAATCTACGCCATTTGTTGCAGGATATATGTATATTATATCATACATATTTATAAGAAGAATACATATTTATTTATGTAATTTCATCGCCTCCGATTGGGTGAGTGGCATCAACAACGTTCAGAGCTTCCGCTTGTGCGCTCCTCTTGCGTGGTCTAATGTATTCATTAGCGGTTTTGTCAATGCAGCAACGGTAATGCAGTGTTAATATACAACACATAGTCAGCATTTAGATGAACAAATTTTAATATAAACATGCATGAGTTTATATCAGGTGTGTGCAAAATTAATGTAGAGGTGAGCACTGAGCAGTGAAATTATGTTGCAGCAGCATTAGCTTCCGTTGCTGCACATACAAATTTGTATACCTTTCGTGAACATGAAATGTTATTATAACTCAGTATGAAAATGCGATTGTAGAATGATCAGAATGAAGCGTGGCGGGCCTACCAAAATATGTACATATATACCCCGATATAATCCGAATCATGAGCTTAGTCGATTTGCCCGTCTGTGTACACGTTTGAACGCTCAGTTGTTCAAAAACTTCTCTTGAAATTTGGTATATGGATATGCTTTTATGAGAAGCTGATCATTTGTCGGAATCAGCTAAATAGCATCACTATAACATCTAGCTCCCATACAACCGATTTTTCAGATATGGATATTTTGGGGTATAGCTTCTCCATTAAAACAGTTAAGGATATGACATTTTGCAGTATTTGTACCCATATTGACCTTAACAATTTTTGTGAAAATTGTCATGACCCTATCAATATAACAGCTGTTAAAGTTACAAACGATTGTTCAGATGCTGACATTTTTGGGTATAATTTCTCCACTTAATCTAGGTACTAGGATGTTTCTAATACTTAAATCTCTGTACATATATGTAACTTGACAGTACAAATTAATAAATATTTAACCATGTAAAGTTCCATTTTCACATTCATGAAAGGTATGAAGTCTTCGTTAAGGCCGAAGACAGTCGCGTTCTTAATTTTTTTTTTTTACTGTAAACACATGATGAAACCGCAATAAATTCAAATGCACATGATGAAAATTTTATTTTATACATAATATTTTACATACAATAAATACGTAAATATAAGCGAAAATGTGTTTCTTCATTTAACTAAATTGTAAAAACGAATGAATATATAATAGGAGTGGGATTCTGAGTCTATATTTGGATTTTTAATTTTATCAACTACTAGCTGACCCGGCAAACTTCGTTCTGCCCAAAATGGATTTTTTTATTAATTTCATACCAAAAATTGTTATTACTCCGGTATTATTTTTAATAGAAAACAAGTAAAATCGCGGCTGTCTTCAGCCGTACCGAAGACTTCATACCTTTCATGAGTGGGGAAATGAAAAGTTACCTATGTATGTACATGGCCGGATTAAGTTTAATTTATAATTTTAATTCTGTGGGTTATTTATGGAAAGATTTATTAGAAAAAATGGTGTCTTGGCTATTTAGATGGAGGAGTTATACACCAAAATGTCCATATCTGAACAATCGGTTGTAGGGGAGCTATAGGTTATAATGGTCCGACCTTGACAATTTTCGGTAACCCCGTGTGGGCCCATATGGGTACAAATACTTCAAAATTTCACGCCGTTAGCTGTTAAAATGGAGGAGTTATACACCAAAATGTGTATATCTGAATAATCGGATGTTGTGGAACTATATGTTATAGTGTTCCGATCTTGACAATTTTCGGTAACCTTGTTTGGGCCCATATGGGTACAAATACTTAAAAATTTCACGCCGTTAGCTGTTAAAATGGAGGAGTTATACACCAAACTGTCCATATCTGAACAATCGGTTGTGGGGGAGCTATAGGTTATAGTGGTCCGATCTTAACAATTTTCGGTAACCTTGTTTGGGCCAAAATGGGCACGTCTACTTCAAAGTTTCATGTCCTTAGCTGTTTAAATGGGGAAGTTATGCACAAATTACATCCAAAAATTTCATGTATATCTGAATAATCGGTTGTTTTCTATATGTTATAGTGGTCCGATTCGGCCGGTTCCGACAAATGATCAGCTGCATATAACAACATACCTGTATTCCGAATTTCATTCAGATATTTCAAAAACTGAGGGACTAGTTTGCGTTCACACAGACGGACGGACGGACAGACGGACAGACGGACAGACGGACATGGCTTAATCGACTCAGCTCGTGATTCTGATCATATCGGTATATATTTTGGTGGGTCCCCCACGCTTCCTTCTGGTACTTTCGACAAAAATTTTTTGGCACTAAGTTATAATACCATTTCATTCTCATGAAAGCTATAATTAACGAATTTTCACTACTTCATTGTGTATACAAGTTCAAAAATATATAATTTTAGTATTCAGTTTAAGGCTGCACGATACACAACATTTTTAGTTTTCTGTTCCGGATATTTATTTTCACTGAGTAAGTAAGAGGATTGATATGGTATACCTCCATAATGGTTTCCAGGCCCCTCCTCCAAACCTTTTAGATATATTCAGCCTCAAAAGTTTAGTACGTATGGGAGATGCAATGTCCCATTTTTCGATAAATCTTTTTTTTGGGTGAACATGGTATTGATATCGTATATCTGCATAGTGATTTCTATGTACATGCCATGAACGCTTTTAAGGATATTTAGCCTTAAAAATTAAGAGCGCATGGGAGGTGCCACGCCCCCTTTTCCCAAAACTACTGTTTTTTTCATAAGCAAGCTATTGATATCGTTAATCTCCTGATCAATTTTCAGGTCCCAACCTTAAACGCTTTTATAGATATTCAGCTTGAAAAATTAAGTGTTGTTGGGAAGTGCCACGCCCCCTTTTCGTATAACTCCTATTATTTTGCGTTAATATGGAATTGTTATCGTTTATCTCCACACCAATTTCCAGGCCCTTAGCGTAAACAATTTTAGAGATATTCAGCATGAAAAATTAAGTTTGTATGGGAGGTGCCACGCCCCTTTTCCCGATAACCCCCACTTTTATGCGTGGGAATGGTTTTGATATCATTTAGCTCTATACCAATTTTCAGCTCCCTACCTTAAACTGTTTTAGAGATAATCAGCTTTAAAAATTAAGGTTGTATGGGAGGTGCCACGCCCCCTTTTCTGATAACCCCCACTTTTCTGAGTGAGAAGGGTTTTGATATCACCTACCTCTATACTAATTTTCAGCTCCCTACCTTGAACTGTTTTAGAGATAATCAGCTTTAAAAATTAAGGTTGTATGGGAGGTGCCACGCCCCCTTTTCTGATAACCCCCAATTTTCTGAGTGAGAAGGGGTTTGATATCACCTACCTCTATACCAATTTTCAGCTCCCTACCTTGAACTGTTTTAGAGATAACCACCTTAAAAATAAAGGTTGTAGTATGGGAGGTGCCACGCCCCCTAACATTTTTTAATTTTTTCTTCGACTAAACCTTGGCGGGGTAACAACAAACAAACCTCCCTAAGGAAGTATTTGATTTGGTTCAGCCGTTTTCAAGTTTTAGCGTTACAATTAAATACCAAATTCTTTTTATATATATAGATTTCAAGGCTGCCCAACGCTCTTGTATTGAAAGTACAAAGCTCAATACATCTACAAATTTTGTATATGCGGTGAAAAATTTTTTTGCACATTTAAATTTTTTTATGAATTCCAATAAAATGTTATTTTAGAATTTATTTTCAAATGGTAGTATCACATACATACAAATTTTTTTTATTTTTTATATGAAAATTTTTTGAATACTAATTTTTTACAGTGCTTTCATTTTTTGAATTTTTTTTTTCATTACACATTTGTTATTGTAAATTTCGATTTCTTACGGCAGTGCTCGAGCTCCTATACAAAGTGCCTTTGCTCTGCACATTCAATATGAATCATAGGCACATACATATAAAATTTTTTTATATCTCAGTGCTTATGTCAGTGCAAAGAAAATTTTATTTTCATATTTGAAGTGAAAATATGTATCTGTGCCTATGATTCGGTACAAAACAAAAACAATTGTGCTTTGAACGCCTATGAGGTGAGCAGCCCTGTAGTGAGTTTCTGTAACTCATATCGATCAATGTTTTCTACTGAAATAGTCGATTTGACGTCATCATGACGTCATTCTCGATGCAAGCGTTTCTGTATGAAAATCGAGTCGAATGGATCGATACAACTGACAAATCAGCTGATATGTTCCATTCCAATTCAGTAGGAATGATCGATTAAAGTTGTTTCTGTAAGCAAAATAGTCGATATATTATCTATCAATATACTCGCCAACTTTTTAAACGGTGAGAAAGCTTTGACCGGTCGAAAAAATGGACAAAACAGCCGAATTCAGCCAGAATGTAAGTATATTTTAATTAAAACAATTTATTTATGTATATATGTACATGCTATATATTAATGAATATACATTTAAATATATTTAATATATATTTAAAGGATTTGTAGAGTCTCTTAAGGAGCGTCTTTGTACTCTCAAAATGCACACATACACACGTTTCTGCCTGTACATGCGCATTGTCGCTTGTCAAATTAGAAATAGGTCTATATTTGCGGCGGCGACAAATGCAACCCTTCTGCCGTGAAGTCGTGCTGGCGTTAAAATGTGTGCGCCCATAAGAACGTGTGCATTTTACTTCTGACAGCTGGCTGCTTGTCGCTCGCCGGTTCGAATGTGCTTAGAGCATTACATTTATTTTGGCGTTTAAGTTCTCGATTGGCGTTTCATTTCCATCACTGTTCCGAATTTTATCGATTAATGCTTGTAGAAACACTCGCTATCGATCAATAGAGAAGTTTTGATAGAATCGACGTGACGTCATCAAAATAGACAAATCCACTCGATTTCTTACAGAAACTCACTACTGAACTATTTTCTTAAACAAATTTGACCGAATAAATAAAAAATAAGTTAATCCATATTAAGCCTAATTGAACCTAATTAAAACATATGCCGCTGTTGAGAAATGTTCTCATCATTTTCCTCAGATCATTTGGTAACAGTAGGTATAAAGCTTGTCATAGACGTTTCTAAGGATAGATTTGGAATGGCTTAAGGAACACAATATCTAGAGATAAACCAGGAACAGAAAATAAAATGTATTTATTTTTTTTTTCGATGTTATAAAAGTCCTGGGTTAGATATGTAGTTTCCTTGAAAAAAGAGTAATTTTTCTTGCATCCCTGCATCTCCAGGGACAACAACCTAGATCCTATTTATTTTTCTAACTCGGGACCAAAATCTATACATATGTAGTGTGTTTGAGTGTGCTGTGTGGGTGCGAGACCGAAGAAAATTGTTAATTTATTTTGTGAATCCCTCTAATGTATATACATATTTACATTAGGCCGTCTCGCCTTATATGGACCAAAAACAAGTCCACCGTACGCGCCCACATATGATTTCTCTTTCAAAAACATTTCTGGAGAAAGTTTTTTTTTTTTTTGGGACGCCGCTAGATGTCGCTAAATTTAATTTTTTTCATATCTTCGGTATTTATGGTCCGATGCCTAAGTTTGATACACCAATCTCTGGCGTGAGAGGAGGGTTTCCACTTTCTAATTGCATTAACTCTATGCGCGCTATTGGGGTCACTTCCACCCAGTACTTAGTGTATACCACCTTAATGTAACTTTTTTCCGGAATGTTAAACGTCTAGACCTTAAAAATACTATTTCCTGACTATACTCTATTTCCTTACTGTATAAAAAGGGGTCAAAATAACCCGTTTTCAGGGTGCAAGATGGTTAAAATGTTCTAGAAAATTATTCGGCGTAAAATTTCAGTAGAAGTCTCTTCAGAAAAACTCTTTGTAAAATTAACCTAAAAGACCACAGGAAGCGAAAAACTTATATTCCTCGGAATGTTAAATTTTTTTTATTTCCCGTTCTACTGAATCGATCGAAATACTTCTTTTGCAAAATATTTACATTAAGGTGGTATAAACTAAGTACTGGGTGGAAGTGACCCCAATGGCGTACATAGGGTTAATGCAATTATGAATTAAAAACCAGGCTACCAAGCCAAAGAGATTGGTGTATCAAACTTAGGGATCGGACCATAAATACCGAAGATATAAAAAAAACGAATTTTAGCGACATTTAGCGACATCTAGCGGCGTCCAAAAATAAACACATTTCACACTGAAAAACCCCCATTCAGTGTATGAATACACACGCTTTTGCGTTAACTTATGCTACATAATGCGTACAAGCAAACATACAGTGAACTACACTGCGTATACGTAACTTGTTTACATACATACATAAATACATACAGGTGAAACTAATAAAAGCGTGTTAAAAATAAAAATTTTCCAGAAATGTTTTCGAAAGAGAAATCATATGGGGGGCATACGGCGAACTTTTGTTTTCGCGATACGCTCTTATGTATCTACATATGTATGTGAAAATTGTATATGTATATAGGAGCTTATGACGAACCTGCTGTCAATGTATTTCTCTGCTGAATGATTGTTGATGATTCTGTTTTGAATATTCCTGAGATCGTCGGTACTAAGCACAATTTCAATTTTTTTTAAGAAGGCAAACCATTTAGATAAACAAAAAATTCAGCACTCCTTATACATATTAAAGTATTGACTAATGCCTCCTCAGTACTAGGGGAATTTCATCAATGATTCATAAAGTATTCACTTCGGATTTTTGCTGCGGGGGAGAAATACCAATATATGTAATTGCTTTTCCATTCATATCTATTTCAATTATTAAATAATGAATTCAATCGAGATGTACCAAATCGCCGACATAAGCTGCGTTCCTTAAACAGTGCAATAACGGATAAATTAATCCACAAAAAATGTATTTTCTTTTACTGCGAAAATTGTTGCGCAATGTGGTCTATTTTATGCTCAAAGGTGTACTTACGAAATGATCTAGTGTAGTACATTAATGGATGAGCTGTAACGCATTTGAAGACAAACACCTTCCCATTAAAATCTCTCTTCGAACATTAAGCAGATTTCGCATTCATAACAAAGGAGTAATATGTATATCGGATAACGAAGGCTCCATTTTGCTGGAGATAAAACATTTTATTGAATCGAATACCAATTTTTTCTATATCCATTATATTGTTCCTACAGCACCCGGCTCATAAATCTTTTGTTTACAATGAACAGCAAAAGATTTTAGGTACGAGGTTATTTTTCTTTAGATGCACTATGGAGTTACCCCTTAAACTCTAGCGCTGAAGTTACTCTACAAAATACTCAGTTATAATTCATAGCGCGAGTAATACACATAAAGGTTGTTGTCTCTGTCTGATCTTTTTGCCGAGATATCATGATATCTTGAGAAATTTCTCACACAGAGAGAGCGCACTTTTAAGACAATAAAATAAGAACTGACTTCATTGTGAACTAGTATGTTAGTCATATTCTTTCCACTCTTTATACGACTGTTGTCGCTTTGCTTTGCTTGCTTCAACTACGAATTAATTAATTTTTTATTTGAATAAAATAAAATACTTAAAAAAAAGAACTAGAAACATAAATTTAAACTCACTTCTCATAGAAGACTATTGTGAATGTAATAACATGGTTGCATTTCCCGTGATATTTTTCTCATGATATCAAATATCACGGGTTGGGGTATGAGAAATTTGCCGAAGCTCTAAATTTGACAAGACGTGTATTTTGTTGTTGTGCTCGGCAAATTTATCACACTTATGTCATCTCGGCAAATTTGCCAGGCCAAAATCACACAACCTTATATTATTTTATTTTGGACTACTCGTACATACTCGTACATAAATATTTGTAAGCAAGGAAATTTACGCACATGCTTCGCTTCTTCATTGGCAAAAATGCATGAATCATCTTTCTCCACAAATCAATTAAAAATGAGCGCCTCAAAGGAGGGCCGTACCCAGGAATATTTTTCGTGGGGGGTTTTCATCGTAGATTTTTTTTTTTTTTTAGAAAAATATATAACCTATTTCGTGCACTAAATAAAAATAATAAAAAAAAATTTGGTTTCTAAAGTGCTATTTAGGAGAAAAAATTTTTTACAAAACTTGATTTTCAAATTAGGGTTTTTATAAGAAGTTTTAAAAATCAGGAAACTTTTATTCATTTAAGAATTAGACTGTTCTATTGCAAACACGATGAATACTTTATTATTGGATATTTTATCCAAGTGAAAAAAAAAAAATATTTTATGGACGAAAAACTCGGTTAGATTACCCAACCATGTGGAAACGAAAACAGCTGTAAAAGTCCGCCCCAAGATTTTTAGCTTATGTTGAGACTCTAACTTGTTTTTTTTTGCAACTTTGTTATTTGACATCCGATTTTTTAAATTGATAGATATGTCATTATTTTAGTCTTTTGAGCAAGGTTTGAAATTGTTTTCAACTTTTTTTTTTCATTTCCATTGAATTTCATTTTCATTTGAAAATTAAAAAATAAACAGCGTTCTACTGTACAGCAACTGGGCAGGCTTAAGTTTCAAAAAATTATAGTCGACTGTGGAAATTTGTACAGCACTGTTGTTGTTGTGTTTTTTTTACTTTATGGGAACACAATCGAAATTGTAATGTACAAAAAAAATTTTTTAAAAAGCCGCACTGAAAACTAAAATTCTGTTTATCTGTGCTTTGCTGTCGACTGATCTGTTTGAAATTACACAGTAAAGCAACAGCACAAATAAACAAAAAAATATATTCGACTGTTCTGTGCTTCGACTTCACATATTTTCAGAGGGAATCGAAATTCAAAAGTTCTCAAAAAATTATGGTAACTTTCCCAGAACAGCAACAGTTTATTTTTTTGAGACTGTTGGTGTTATGCTGGCAAACAGTGCTTGGGAAGCTTTATATCTTCCTCTAATATCCTTTGATCTGTGAAGTGGTTTTCATATAGTTGGGTCACCTAGCCGAGTTTTTCGACCATAAAATCCATCCTTTTTGTTTCACTTGGAAAAAAATCGCCAAAAATAAAGTATTCATCGAATCTTTTTAATATTACGCTTAAAATGTTTGCAATAAAACAGAATAAAACAGCATAAAACTTTCCTGATTTTTACAACTTCTTATAAAACCCCAATAAAAACAAAATTTTTTCAATAATCGCAAAAAATCAATAAAATTTTGACTTTGAAAAGTTAGTACTGAAAATAGGTGAAATCGGACTATAACAACGCACACAAAATGTTATAATCCAGACACTAATAAAACCGAGTAATGAATTTTCAGCCATGCAATGATTTTATTCAGTTATAAGGAAATATGCTAAAATTTTAGAAAATGTATGTAACATAATTTAATTTATAAGTGGTATGTCGTTAGAAGCGTACTTTAATTATCTTTCGAACGGAGTAGATACGGTTTGCGGGTATTTGTAACTTCAGAGAAAAGAATTTTTTATTGAAGTTGTAACCAAAAAAACCCAAAGTTACGTCATCTCAAAACCCTAACCATAAAAAAATGGTTTTGACCTCAGCAGGTTCATGCCAGCCCTCCCCTATACCTTAAATTCTTGGTATTTTCTCAAATTAATTATTTGTAAACTAGTGTTTTCAACATATAGCTTTGAATATGATAGAAGTAAAATATATCTACCAGAATTTCGTGGGGGGTCCAAACACCCAAACCCCCTCCCCCCCCTAAATAAGGCCTTGCCTCAAAGGAATGAAATGCAACTGGCAGTAAATATGTTTGTACATATGAGTAAATGTATACATACCCTCCCAAAAATCTACGCCTTATTTAACGTTTATTCCAGAAGATTAAAAGGCTATTAAAATAATGCCTGAAAATTCCAAGCGCCAAAAGTTGTGTGGAAAAATGCTGACTATCCTATGTTGATGTTACCATCAGGCTATAAGGACTTCTCTCTCTCTCTCTCTCTCTCTCTCTCTCTCTCTCTCGCTCTGAAAGGAAATCTCATTCCCAAGGATTATCCGCCATGGGAATAAGGCTTGGATAGTTCCCTATAAAAAGGCCTTATGTGGTGTTTATGTGCCTTATAATAATATTAGGAGTGTTTTATTGGGCACTTCTCTGCTCGCTTATACTCGATTCTGCTCTCTTGGCTAACAGTTTCCATATAAAATGTTAGAGACTTTAAGAGACCTTTAGAGAGTATGCCAGCTACCCATTAAACTGATCTTTACTGATTATGCCAATTATCTTTACAGATTATGCCAATTTTTTCTATTGTGAATAATTCAAATTTTTGTCAATAGATGTCTCCCCTATCTTCGAATTCAACGCTATACGGTTCGTTAGAAAATTTTCTCCAATTCCGTACCAAAAAACGTATATTGTACAATATACGTTCTTTGTCCGTACTTTAGCGAACGGTGTTCGAAGATAGGGGAGACATCTATCGATAAAAAGTTGAAGAAACTTCATCAAATAAACACACTTTTTTTCCAATTCCTTTACTTTAACGAATGGCCGTGTAATTTTCACTTGTTTTTATACCAGTGGTTGTTTTTTCGCAAGTCTCTAACTCTTGCCGAAACGAATACGGCTAATTATTCTACATAGGAAATAATGCCTGAATTATTTCTTATAATAAGAGAAGATCATATATGGAGTTTTAATACGTTATAACAAGGGATAATACAAAGGCGTTTTTTTAGCTGCATAATTCTCATTTTTTGCGCAACTTAGGTGTTGTGGCTTAATTAATAATAAAACAAGTAAGAGCGCAGTTGTCTTCGGTCGGTTGGGGAAATCAAACGTTACACAGTCTGTTTTCTTTAATTTATACTTTGAGTTCTCCGGGTTATTATGCAAAGGTTTATTTGAAATAAATAATAGCTTAAAAAACTAAAAAACACGCTTTAATCTTAAAAATCGTACTAAAAATTGAGAAATAATTTAATTAGAAACAAAATGATGAACGAAAATATAAGTATTCAAGGAAAAGCGTGGGGTGCTCAGTATGTCAAAAAATATTTAAAATCGGTGTTTTTTTACTAATAATTTTATTTTGACTTTTTTGAGATTTCATATATCGTACTCTTTAATTTCGCAACTAGGTACATTTTTGTACTAGTTGTACGAATCGAATATTTTCATGTTCAAATATTATTGAGCACCCCCACGCTTTTCCTTAAATACTTATATTTTCGTTCATCATTTTGTTTCTAATTAAATTATTTCTCAATTTTTAGTACGATTTTTAAGATTAAAGCGTGTTTTTTAGTTTTTTAAGCTATTATTTATTTTTGACTTTTTAGTGAAATTTTTCATTAAAGGATGTTTTATGCGGACGCAAGAATAAAAGTAAAAAGAATTCTGATGGGATGTGGTGTTCCCCGAAATAGATCTACATACATATGTATTTATAACTTCTACCAAAAATCCCAACATGTAGTGAAGTAAACTAGTTTATTATGCAATATTTTCCAAACCCTTTTATTCAAGGTTTTCCAAACTAGTTTGGAAATACAAAATTTCCCAAACGTTTTGTTATATTTTACAATCAGAAAGTGAAGAGAAGTTGAGGTTAAACATTTGAAAAGAACAAAAAAAAAAGAAACCTGATTGAATAAATTCGAATTTAGACAATAAAGTTCCGAATACGTTTGTAGCGTAATGGTGAGGTATGCTGCCTACGGCCCAAGGAGCTCAGGTTCGAGTCCCGAGTGGCGCATTTTTATTTTTTTTATTTTTTTTTTTATTTTTTTTTTATTTTTTTATTTTTAGAGAAATTTTTTTCACCTCACGTTTACAAAACATTGTATAAAAATGTAATTAGGGTTCCTTTTCGTTGATTCAGTACTTACTATTAAATGAATTACAAACAAAACCAGTTCATGCTCTGCATACGTATGTATGTACATTGTACATGCGATTGACTTCATTGCAAATACAACAAACCCAAAACAGAAAGCTTCAAGCTTTATTTTTGAGTGAATTTATGCATTGAGTTTATCGCCATCGCTATGAGCGATCGCTGGGTGTTGTGCGTTAGTTCGCTCGCTATTTGAGTGGTTATACGTTTTTCTTTGAACATTTGTTTGTGATTTGAGAAGAATGTATTTTTGAGCGTTCGTGAGTGAGTTTTTCCGTACCCTGCAAGCTTGTTACTTATTGGCTTGTATACGGGAGTGAATTGAAATTCATGGAGGCTATTTTGAAGAAAGGTAACATAAAAGCCGCAATGAAGCATAAAATATAATGTTGAATGTCCTACTATGTGATGCCGTTGGGCTGTTGATGTCATGTTTCGAATCCGGAGGAGAATAGAAATAATAGAGAGGACACAAAAAAGTGAATGTTTGAAAGATATAATAATTTAGTTTTAAATGTTGCAACTTTTAGGATGGGATGAAGTTACATACATACATACATACATACATACATAGATACATACATGCATACATACATACATACATACATACATACAGGTGAAGCTAATAAAAGCGTGTTAAAAACTGTGTCATTAACTTAGCTTTTCAAACGTCTATATCTGAACAAATTGTGGCTCTCTTTGTCCATGTTTGTTCATAAAACTCAATTCACTCTCTCTCTCTCTTTTTGAGATATGAACGCATAAAAGAAAATTAAGTATTAAAACGTTTAAAGCAGTGAGAATGCGCGCATAACAGCAAGCAGCGCTGCCAGCGTATTTCAGTTGTAACAGCTCCGGGCTGGCTTTGGCTTATTGCTCTTTTTGTAGGGTAAATACAATATATGTACGTATGTATGTGCAAATTGAAAGGACGAATGTGTGAAAAAGCCCATTGTTGCCTGCTGGCGGCTAAAAGCGCCACCAGCAATAACAATAAAAACACAAAAGCTCATTACTTCAACTCACATATCGCCGTTTAAACTTCATAACCGCCTTGTGAGTTCAAATCTCCCTGGGTTCGAATTTCCAATTCCGAAAGGGGTGCTGATGAGAAAAATTTAAGCCCTTCTCGAAATAGCTATATACCCCAGCTTCGCTGTTAATAGTTTTCAGGTAATTTTCCACTTACCTAAATCAAATTAAAATTGATAAAAAAATAAAATTTCGTGCTGGCCACTAAAAATCACATTATGTAGATCAATTTGTTGACTAAACCATCAACCTGATATAAAATTAAGAATAAATTAAATTATGGACAAATTTTATATTTGGCACAAGTTTCGCTTAGGCGATTATGAAATTTCACTTAGGCGGTTATGAAGTTTAAACGACGACATGTACATATTTAGTTGGCCTTTCATTCAGCCGTCCCTCGGTAAGTCGTGAATATTTTCTAACGCACATACATACCTACACAGTCCTTTTCACATATGTACATATTTATGGCATGCCAACAGTTTCTGGAATGTGAGGTGGATACTAAACAAACAATTAGATAAACAAAAATATCATAAAAAGTTAGCAACGAAATAATTAAACTCATCAACTTCTCTTTTGCAATACTTTAGCATTGTCAAGGCACAAGGCGCAAGACCCAACAAAATCATCCGTCCTTCCGTAGGCATTCAGTGTCATTTAATTGTACATGCGCATACATATTTTATTCATACCCATTCGCACATACACATTTACATATACATGCATATTTACCCACCAATAAATTTAAGCCTTAGTTAAGAATTATTAGTAGAGAAGATTTAAAGGCTTCCGAAAAAAGGCCTGAAAATTTTAAGGGAAGCTAAGTTGTAAGGGCAGAGGTTGATTTTCCTGCGTTGATGTCATCAGGCCATACGGAGTATTCTCCCTCTCTGAGAGCACATCTTATTGCGAAGGATTATCCGCATGCGAAATAAGGCTTATTATGGCCTGATAATCATGGCCGCTGTTGTGCAGTGGGTAGGGTGCTCGCCTGCTATGCCAGAGGTCTCGTGTTTAAACCCAGTCCGAGCAAACACCAAACAAATTTTCCTAATTAGTAAAAATCCAATTATTAACTTTTTTAAGAGCAGCGGTCACCTCTCGGCAGTGGGCGGCATACCCTCCGAGCATATTTTTTTCTGCCATGAAAAAGCTTCTCACAAAAAATGCATTCGCCGTTCAGAGCTGTAGGTCCACCCAATTAGTAGGAAAAAAACAAAAAGGAGCACATCTCGAATTGGGAGAGAAGCTCGGACATAAACCTCGTCAGAGTTATAATAGCGCCATTGTATTATTATTACCTGTATTATTTTTGTTTAGCTGCATAATTCAAATTTTTTGCGCACTATAAGCGTTGCGGCAATTTAATAATAAAAAGCATATTCTGCTAGGGTTGAAACATTCCCACCAAAAAACTCGATGACCGTGGAATTAAGAAGGTAATCCAGAAAAACCCTGGCAATCGCTTCCACATTCGTTGACATAATGCCTAACATTAGCAAGGGCGTGTCATTGGAGGGAAGGACTAGCCCACTGCATTACCGCCGAACGAATAAATCGCGCAATACCGCAAGGATTCTAGTGAATGAAAAAAATAATACCTTACAGGGAAGCAGAGAAAGAATGCGAAAAATGTAAGGCATGAAGGAAATTTCCACTGATATTTATTCCAGTTCATTTTTCGCGCTCCATTCTACTTTGCATTACATGGAATGGGTAATGGAAGCTCATTCCACTCTGCATTACTGGCAATGCGTGAAAGAAGTGAAGAACTCGCCAGATGCTCCATGGCAAGGCCTTCTATTTTGCCTGACAGGTAATAGCGATGACCAGATTTTTACCGGGAAATAAGCGTGCATTCTTAGCTGTTTAACAATTCGTTGCATGCCAGTTGAAAATCGACTGAGGCGACAATGCGCAACTTTTACGCTCGCCACACATTGTACTTTGCTCATAAAAACTCAATTCCCTTTATCTCACTTTGTATCTCACTTTGGGATGTCTTAGCGCAAGAATGAGTGTAGCAAACAGCGCTTCCAGCGTTTTACAATTTAACAACTTAGCTTCAGCCTAGGCCTATTAGTCTATTTGCTGGGTATACATACATACATATGTATGTATGTACAAAAGTGTGTGTAATCATATGCCCTTATACGATTAACTTGATGAAAATAATGCCTAGAATTAAATCTTTGCGGCTCTGTAACTGGCTATGTGGTGTGGCTGCTTATGGAACGCTGAGGACTTAATCTTTTGTTGGATATTTGTACAGAGTTATTAATAAAAGCATTTCACACAACACACACAAAAATGCGCAAAGTTTTTTGTTTGCTCACAGTTAATTATTTTGCAATACCATTCGCATCTTTCACAAAAATTTTTATGGATTCATCAAGTGCCTGGAATGCTGACTCGTCTTACGCGCTTCACCAGAAACAAAACTATTTAATATAAACCGACACAAAGCTTTTATTGTCTTACAGATATTCTTCTGGATTTGTTTTTTTTTATTGATTCTTTGCTTATTGTATCTCTTTTCATTAGCAATTTAGTCATACACATGAACCACTAGGGTTGCCAGATACATTTCCCGAAAAATTCAGTGCATTGCCTTAAAAAAAAAAACAAATAGATATGCGGAACAAATCGTCTTTATTACTGGCATTTTGTTTTTGTTTCCTTATCGTTAACTGTCAATTCTGTTTCTATGACATGTACCGTTCGCGTTGCGGCCTCGTTCCTAATTTTTTCATGGCTACAAACGTCAAATGAAAGCAGTTGGAAAATTAAAAATAGTGCAGGATGATAAAAATTAATTTCTTTAGTGTCGGCTAAAAATCGGTACAAATCAGTACAAAATCCAAAAAATCAGTTTTTCTTAAGGTTTTTAAAACCATCAGTACGGGGCACGAAAAATCAGTATTGTACTGATCAAATCAGTACGTCTGGCAACACGCGCGAATGCCTTTTTGTCACCCGCTCTGTGGTTTTTGCGGCAGCTGCGGAGTTTTGTGGTGAATTTACTATGAAATTTATGGTTGCCGGTAACAAAATAAGACATTTGTGTATACGGTGCTCTACTTACCCTGCAGCGAAATCAACTAGTTGTAAACTAATTGACAACTAGTTGGCCATACAGCTCAGCCATCTATCTTTTTTCCATATTAGCAACTGGTATTTTTAACACGGTGATGACCTAGGAAATGGCAATTGTCAGTATACACACCAGCATCATACCAATTTGCTGACTAGTCAGTGTAGATATCAGAACTATACCAGTTGACGGACTAGTTTTACATGCCACTCCAATGAAAATAGAAATTGCAAAATAAGGTTTCTAATACATTTAATTAGTTATTAGAATATGATATTTAAATTAAAGTATTCAGGCACATTAGATTGGTATCTTGCATATTAAATATTTAGGTAAATTAGCATTAACATTGTGAATAAGTAACACGTTGACCATTCTAAGCTTGACATTTAAATTGATGATTTTCTGACTTTATACAAACATATCATGTACTTTTTTCTATGGCTGAAGTAGTATCTAATATACAGGGCTATATTAACATCTCAAACTATGTTATATTTGTGGTATTCACCTGATTTAATGATCTAACAATTTGCAACCAACTAAATCTACAAGGGGCCTACTACGAAGGGTTCGAATACTACAACAACAATAAAGAAGTTGCTTTACTTTTACTGCAACCTCCAGAAACCCCGGATACATTCGTTTTTAATTTAAAATCCTTTTTTTGGCAAAACTTCTTGTTTCGTAACTATTCTCAATTTATCCCCTATAAATCTGGTTGGGCAACTTCCATAATTTATCTAGTCAGTTAACTGGTAGGTTGGCTGACTAGTTTGGACTTTCGCTGCAGGGTATTTACACGTGTATGTTTGTATGTATATACATAATTAACACATGACCACACCTGGTTTGCTTTGCTTACAAAAGGATTTCAATTTAAATCTCCGACGCTGCTGTAAGATTATCAATTTTATTGAGTTAGGCACAAATCAAATTGGGCATTTGAAATTACCGATGGACATGCTGAAATGTATGCTTTATGTGACAAATACAGGAAACGTACATACATACACATGTGCAGAGGTATTTCAATTTCAATAAGAACATCTTTTATTGAAGCACTCGTAACAACAAGAACATGTCTAAAGCAGGAAATGACCCTGCAGCGAAAGTAATCAGTTGCAAACTAGAATTATACCAGTTTGCAGGGTACAGTGAACTACTTGCCCGACTGTAAATTTCCCATGTAAACATCTGGTATTTTTCGTGTGTTAATGTCCTACGAAATGGCAATTGTCTTCCTCTGCATACGCTCATACCAGTTAAATACTAGTTTGTATGGGTCAGAAAAATACTAGTAGCATCTAAATCAGCGAATACCAGTTTAGGTATGCAAAAAAAAAAATAAATTTTAAAGTCTATTTATTTCATATGTAATTCATTATATTCATTCATTCAATAGGTGGCAGTTCAGTTTTATAAGCAAAAATAAAACGTAAGATACATATTCAGCAATTAATAAAAAACAAAAACAGACACATTGTATAAAAATTCAGGCACTCAGGAATCTTAAAAATAATTCTTAAATAAAATAACTAATAAGGTACCATTTCAGTTTAAAAATAAAAAACTTAAGCCACATATTCAGTAATTAAAAAAAACTCATTGTATAAAAATTCAGGCACTCTGTTTTTTCAATTTCTTTGCTTTTTTTGAATATACTCCTTTTTGTTCAATGGCAATGTTTTTCCTAGCTGGACTTCTTCAAATTTCTTTATACTGGATAAAATAAACTGGTATGATGCTGCCTTTTGGATGCCAGTTTATAAACTAGTATTTTGATAACTAGCTTGTGGTTCAACTGCATTTAACTGGTATAATACTAGACAAAATAAACTGGTATGGTATTGTCATACGAATATCAGTTAATATACTACAATTTTGGCATACCAGTTAGCTGTTTCGCTGCAGGGTACTGCCACTTACACATACATACATACATATGTACATCCCAGCAATAACCTGGTCATCGCTATTACCTGTCAGGCATGATAGAAGGCCTTGCCATGGAACATCTGGCGAGTTCATCACTTCTTTCACGCATTCCCAGTAATGTAGAGTGGAATGTGCTTCCATTACCCATTCCACGTAATGCAAAGTAGAATGGAGCGTGAAAAATGAACTGGAATAAATATCAGTGGAAATTTCCATCATGCCTTACATTTTTCGCCTTCTTTCTCTGCTTCCCTGTAAGCTATTCTTTATTTGATTCACTAGAATCCTTGCGGTATTGTGTGATTTATTCGTTCGGCGGTAATGCAGTGGGCAAGTCGTTCCCTCCAATGACACGCCCATTCTAATGTCAGGCATTATCTCAACGAATGTGGAAGCGATTGCCAGGGGTTTTCTTGATTACCCTCTTAATTCCGCGGTCATTGAGTTTTTTGGTGGGTACGCATGTGAGGTCGTGGCCGCTGTGGTGCAGTGGGTAGAGTGCTCGCCTACTATGCCAGAGGTCTCGGGTTCAAATCACGGTCCGAGCAAACCACCAAAACATTTTTTCTAATTAGTAAAAATCCAATTATTGGGTTTTTTAAGAGCAGCGGTCACCTCTCGGCAGAGGGCGGCTACCCTCCGAGAGTATTTCTGCCATGAAAAAGCTTCTCACAAAAAATGCATTCGCCATTCGGAGCCGGCATAAAACTGTAGGTCCACCCAATTAGTAGGAAAAACAAAAAGGAGCACACCTCGAATTGGGAGAGAAGCTCGGCCATAAAACTCGTCAGAGTTATAATAGCGCCATTGTATTATATTATTATTATGCATGTGAGGTAAACAGTGTTTTCATCCCATAAAAATTGTAGCTGCCCTCCACACACTAATTCAGAATGCAAATTAACACTTCCTTCAGGTGAGCACCTATTTGTTTTTCACATCACATTTGACCGCCCGTTGCCATAAAACAACAACAACAACAACAACAACAACAAACTGCAATTCAATTAAAATCCACAAACACACAAACTGCCACTTTTGAACATAGAATTACATACATACATACACCTGGATGTAACTTTAGAAAATCTCATTCTCAATTCAACACACAGCGACCGACATAATATTTTGCAAATGCACTCCTTTCTATCTTTCTATTCATTTTCTCTCGAGCGCAAATGACACTCTCTCCTTCGTCGTTTCGGTTGTTCCTAATGACTGCCATTTGTTTCACCACTTGACAACGTGAATTCAGAATGAACTTAATTTGGTCACACACAATTGATTCTTTTTGCGACCGCATGGCACATGGTGAAATTGATGATGTTGTGAATGAATCGTACTCTGAAAAAAAAAAACGTTGTAAATCCAAAGAATTTTGCGATTAAATCGACAACTTTCCGCAGTTGAAATGTGTCCAACAACGCTCCGTTGTTGTTTCAAAAGGTCGAGCGTTGTTGATTTAAATACCCTCGTATTTAAGTTAACAACACAGATTGTTGAATCAAATATTTTTGCCTTTATATTAACAACATTAACTCTTTGTCAACTGAAAATGAATTTTAGTTTGCATTTTTTCTTCATCTTTTTTCCATCCGGGTTCCTATATATATGTGTGTAGCCTCCGCTTATTCTCCTATTCCTCTTCTTCTAATACTTCACTGATTGCTATTTTCATTTTTTATTGTTTTTTATTTTTATTCTCCTTTATTTTATATTCTCCTCGGGATTCAAATCATGACATCAACCTGAAATTCAATCCAACGGCATAACATAGTGAAATATTCAACATTATATTGAATTTTAGTGATTCTTTTATACTTCACCTTTTTCGAAAAAAAATCTATGAATTATAAGAATCATTGTAGAAACAAAATTTAAAAAAATTTATTCTCATAGTTGATTTTGTTGGATCTCTCACAAAAAATGTTTTCTCACAAAAAAATTTTTAACAGCAAGGGAGTTTTTGAATCCAAAACGCCCGTCTATGAATTAACTACGGAAAGTTGTTGGATAAAAAACTCAAGTCGTTTGTGAGCAAAATGCAAAAAACTGCTCTTAAGAAACCAATGGCTAAAACGATTTATGTTTACTATTATTATATAGTAATTTGACTTGAATATGGCAGGTTTTGGTTAAGAAATTGTTTTAATATTAAATACAGGTGATGTTTTAGAATTGGATCTGATACCTAGCTTAAAAAATCAAAATTTTGGAGATGGCCGATTTTGAAAATGGACGATTCATATCAAAGACGGAGATTCAGCAGCGGAAAGTTGTTGATTTAGCTGCGGGTTTTTTTCAGACACTGGATCTCTTTTGATTTGCAATTTAACCATACAAATGAACGAACCACTGTCACATCGCACGAATCCCATTTTGTCGCTCACTCTGCGGTTTTTGCAAATAAATGTACTATGCCTAATTTCTTGGAACACCTCTGTGTTTTTTCTCAAAGCAAATTTCATCGAACTTCAATTAAAACAGCCTCACAGATACAGCCACAGTGGCAGCAATTATGTACGAGTACATGTTTATAAAATATTTCAAACAAATTCCTTTTGTAATTTGCGGTACGAAGAAAACAATTAACGCTACAACACGAAGCGATTAAAGTGATAAAGTTGCGGTGTTCTTTAACACTGATAAGAGTAAGCGTTTGACTTTCTCTGTATGTAAATGTATGCATGTTTATCATAATGAGTTGCAAACTCAAAACCCTAAGCTTGTGAGTGGAGGATTAGAAAGTGATTTATATGTAACACTGTGACACACATTGAGATGTTTTGTCTGGGGACGTAATAATTCCCACAGAGAACGAAAGGCCACTATCCGTTTAGTTTTGCGGTCTGGGGTAAAATTTTTATTTTTCTTGCCATTTTAAATTTGCGAAATTTTGTCAGTGTGATTTTTAAATAAAGGCAAAAATTGGGTAAAAGACTTATCGTACAGAAATATGTTGTACGCTTATATCGTGTTCTTAGGGGACACTGTCTCTTAGCATCGCATGCGTTCCAAACAGACCTGGGTAATATCAAGTACCAGTACGACTTGTGACAAGTATATTTTAAAATAATTGTACTGGTACTGGTACTTGCATTCCCAAGTTTTCAAGTACTAGTACAAGTACAAGGAATTGAAAAAGAATTGAAGTTTTAGCAAATACTTCAAAGTAATTGAAAAGAATTAAAAGAACTTGAAAAGAATTGAAAAATGTACTTAAATCGATTTTTCAATTCTTTTCAAGTACTTTCAATTACTTACAATCTTGAAACCAATATTTAAAAAAAATTACAAAAATAAACGATATTTTATATTTTTTACATGTCGCTTGTAGTCCATATTATGTTTATTTAACAAATTGCATTTGAAATTTAACATAAATAAATAATTAAATTTAATTTAAAACAAAAAAAAAAAAAACAATTCAACATAAATAAAATTATAAGAAAAAAATATAACGTATCTTAATTAATCCTAAATATCTAGAAAAACTGTCGAAATTCGACAGTAAGCGCACTCTAGTTTTTTTTAAATATTGGTTTCAACTTGACGTTCCGTCGTCGATTGTAAGTAATTGAAAGTACTTGAAAAGAATTGAAAACTCGATTCAACTCCATTTTTCAATTGTTTTCAAGTACTTTCAATTATTTTCAATTACTTTGAAGTATTTGCTAAAGCTTCAATTCTTATTCAATTCCTTGTACTTGTACTTGAATATTCTGAAAGTACTTAGTACGGACTAATTACTTCAAGATCAAAATATAAAGTATATAAGTACGTAATAGTCCAATTACTACTCAGTATTACCCAGGTATGGTTCCAAATGGGGCTAGTGGGTGAAAGCGAATGCAGAGGATGCGGATTGCATGAAGAGACGGTAGATCATATTCTCTGCTCCTGTCCAGCGTTTTCCAGGCTACGGCTTCGGCTACTGGGAAATTTTGCATTCAGGGATCTCGAATTTGTAACAAAAGTGCTGATAAGGAAACTCTTTGTATTTGCCAAAGGGACGGGGCTGTTTTCCAGTTTGAGTCCAGGCGTCTGATGTTTATGCTCAAGAACTCTTCTGGTAACACTACTGACTTATCTAGTCTGTGTGAGGCCATCAATGGCCAGCTAACCTAATCTTATATCGCTATTTCTGCGATGTAATTGAATGTCGAGAAGCTCGCAACCCTTACGGGAATTGAGAATCTCGCGAGAAATCGAGTTTCGCGCAAAATCTCGTATCTATCGAACTCGAGAAATCGTAAGCTCTAGTATATTCCAAGGAATATTTGTTTTATTTTTGTTTTTTTGTTTCTGTGCTCTTTTAGGTTCCTCGTACGAAAATTTTGGCTGAGAAGGCCCTTAGTGAAATTTTAAGGCAGCTTTCCTTACTGAAAATTTTGTTAATGTTACATGGCGTTATCATGTTAAAGTAAATATAGTTTTTGTTTTTGTTTGTAAGTCATGACACTATTGAAGTACATAAACGAGAAAGACAGCAGTTCAGCGAGCGATAATGCATTTTCTTTCCGAGCTTTGATAGCAAACAGTCTTCTAAATTCTTACCCAAAATCAGATATATCCAGTTGACAGGCATTGCGTTTTTGTTGCGGCAACAAACTTCAAAGTAACAAGAATAACAAGAACAGAAACAATGAGAGGAACAACAATAACAATAACAGCAACGAAAATAGAAATAATAACGACGGATGTCGCACCGGATGTGGTTGCAACAATTTCGCTAAGCAGGAGCAACAATATTTATACATACACACATACATACAAATGTAAATGTAAGCGAAAAATCCATTGAAATACGAATTTGCATTCTGTTGCCTGTTGCAGTCGCCCATCTCGCACACCAGACCAGAGTGCGTGACAGTCCAGCAGAAACCCACAGCAAAAGCGGCGCGACACTTGACGCCATGACAGGGAACACAATAAAGTATTGCGCCTGCAACACTTGCCACTGGCGGCAATCTGTTTTTTTTTTTTATTATATTTTTATTTGCAACAACAGCAACAGAGACAATGTCTTCTGTGGATGCGTCGGCTGGCAGGCGCTTGAATGGCCTGGAAATTGGATTCCTAAGCAACAAGCCGCTGTGTGATCGTGTTGGTTGTTGTGATGCAGTCAGCGACATTTATAAGCCAGAGACATTTAGAAGCAGTAGCTATCTAGTATTGAAATTTGTTAGTTTTCTTGGTGTTGTTACTTTTTGTTTTGTTGCTAGCTGCTGCTGTTGCTGATTGTTAATATTGCAGCCAACAGCAGCCATACTCCAATGTTAGTTTTTCGTTTGGCTGCGAACGTGTTGCTGCATTTAATTTGATTTCCGCAGCGTCTCTGCACACGCCCCGTTCAACTACATATATACATATATACATACATACATCCATACATGCCACCCAGAAGAAAAGTTATCATGCACTTTCCTGTTCCGTGTCGCTCCACATAGAGTGCTCTTTTTATATTCCTTTTCGCAGAAGCCAGTTGACAAGGCATTTTATGCCATTAAGCTGGAAAAAAGTGAACTTTTTCTATAGGCCTTTAATCCCGTCGAAAGTGTAAACTGTTTCACCGTAATTAACGAAATAATCCAGATTTTAAATACCCTTAGGCCGTGCAGAAAATCCTCCGTAAATGGTCCTTGCCATATCCTTTTCCTACTGGGCATGCTTAAACACTCACACATGCACACATACGATATGAGCGCTGAAAAAAGGTCCCTAAGCAATAAGGAATACGCTGGCAGTTCTGTTTGCTGTTATACGCTCATTCGCTCTGCTCCAAACGTATTAATACCTAATTTTCTGTTATGCGCTCATCTCTCAAATAGATAGAAAGGAAATTGATTTTAGGAGCAAACATATACAAATAGAACACTAGAATTTGGTGAATAGGTTATATTTAACCATTACCATAAGAAAAATTTTTTTTTTTGGTTCTTAATAACCACACTCAAATAAATTTTGGTATAAATTTTAAACTTTTTTGGTCAATGTATAGGACACGACCGAAAAATTATTAAAATTTAAACTTTTAAGGTTTAGATTTTATTCCAAAATAAAATTTATTATTAAAATTTAAACCTTTTTTTGGTTTAAATTAAAAAAAAATGTCCGCTCCCAAATCCTCTTCATTCTTTTCCCTATTGTATCTTCTTTCCTATCCTTTTTTCTCCTTTTCTCCCATATTGTTCTCCCCCCAATATCCCCTTAATCCTTTTCCATATTGTGTCTTTTTCCTATCCTCTTCTTCTCCTTTTCTTCCTTCTTCATTTTATCTGTTTCCATAATTATTTTGTGTTAGTTTGTTTCTCCATTCATTCATTCAAATTGTCTAATAACTATAAATGAGCTTTTTATATTGTTCATATCTCGAAAAAGCAAGTTGGAATTTCAAATCAAAAATTAAAATTTTTTTGTTGAAACCAAATTTTAAGCCCAATGAAAGTTTAAAATTTAAACCTTAAAAGTTTAAATGAGAAAAAGTGTAAGATTTAAACGAAAAAAGTATGAAATTTATTCCAAAAAATACTTTGAAATATTTGAATTTTAAACCAAAAAGGAATAAGAAACTTTTAAACTTTCGAATGTTCAAAATTTAACCCAAAAATTTTAAATTTCTTTCAAGCCAAATCAAAGTTTAAAAAATATTCCAATATTTATAACAGTGCATTATAAAAACCAAAACACTTGATTGAAAATAGACTTGATTTTTACAGCTGATAAAAAAAAATAAAAATCTGAATAACGGTTATTCAGGCCCAAAACAGTTTTTTTGTTGCAATAACGGTTATTCAAAACCAAAACAGTTTTTTGGTTGCCCTAACGGTTATTCAGGCCAAAAACTTTTTTTGTTTTCATAACGGTTATTAATGACCAAAAAAAAATTTTTCTCATGATAATGGTTAAAAATTCCCAAAAGAACATAAAGGTTATTTTTGCGTAACCTTTTCACCACACTAGAAAAAATAACGGTTATTTTCGGTCCCTGGAAAATATCTATTTAGTTTTCTTTCAACTGACATGCAAGAAAGTGGTTGGCGCTTAGACCTTTTAGGAATTTTTTTAAAGCCTTTAAATATTCTGCAATAAACCTTAAATGAGGCATGGATTTTTTCAGGGAGTATACGTAAACGCAGTCAAAGCAAGTGCTTTGTATTCGCACTAGATGGATTCGAATAACATTTTAAATGGTTTTCCGCTCGCCATTTTGCATATTTTACGTGATTTTTATGCGCTTCGCGGAAAACTACAAACTTCAAACTTAAAATTCGATTCGCTCACATTTTGCTTTTGCGCGAAAATAGGTACGATTTTTGCGCTTTTACGATTTTCCACTTATCGAGAAGAACTGGCTGCAGAGGCGGATTATCCCTAAGGCAAACTAGGCACTTGCCTAGGGGCGCGTAGTTACAAGGGGCGCGCGAGCTCAGAATTTTTAAACAAATAAAGAAAATAACATATCGACGATTAAGAATTAAAGCTGATCTATAATAGATCGATAATAGATAAATCGATTATATTGCACAAGCATCGATATATTGTGCAATATTGCGCGTTTGTTGCGTCGTCAGGCTTGCCAGTACTGGCGATTTGTCGCCAAATTGGCGATTTTTTACAAACTTTGGCGACCAATTTATGAAAATTGGCGATGGCGACTTTTTTGGCGATTATCAAAATATTTGATTATATTAATAAAAAAGCAATTACGTTTTCAAGCCTTTTTCTCAAATTTTGAAAGTTTCTTCATACAAATTTTTGTCAAATTACAAAAAATTTGAGAAATAGCAATTGCTTTTTGTTTATTAATACGACCCATTATATCCACTGCCACTTCTGCCAATAAATCTTACGATATGTAGAGATCTATTGAGAAAATAAATACATACTACATACTCTGGCAACCATTTTCTGCACACTTGAGTGCAAACCAAAATTTTGGTCTGCACACTCGCCTATCCACGATATGACGGTCTGTACAACTTTGACACCCTACGGGACAGTGAGCTTCAGCTGACACCGCACGTGCTGTTCATCGCTGACATATGTTTTGTGCATCGCCGACAGCACTTTCTTAAGGGCCTTGTGAGAAAAGTGATGCCTGGCTTTGCGTACGTGTGATATTGCATCACCTTCTCTCTTATGTACTTTGGCTATCTATTCAAAATAGGTTTGTCTCTTTTACTCCAATCACAAGTGATCAAAAACAATAGCACTCTAGTTAGCAGCAGAGTTTATATCTATAAGTTGCGACACTCCCACTTATTTTGTTAATTTATTAAATACTAGCTGTTGCCCGCGATTTCGTGTGCGTATAATTTCTCTTCTATTTTTCAACTCTGTTGGTAAATAATAAGTACCAGCAAAAAAGACTGGATTTCAACTCTAAGATGATGCCTGCTTTCAACCAGCTCTTCGCGTCCGTGTTTGAACAGCTCGGCAGGTAGTCCGTCTTTTCCAGGAGCTTTATTGTTTTGGACCCGGGGTATAGCTGTCCTCACTTCATCATAGTCGGGTGGTGGAATGTTTTTTCCATCGTCAGGGATTGTGGTATCGGGTTCGACGACTCCCTCGCAATTTATCAATGAGGAGAATTTATCGCTCCATAACATAAGTACACTCTGTACGTCGGTTACCAGGTAGCCATTATTTTATTTCTTATAACAAAATAGCCATATTAAGCATTTTGATATTAAGAAGGTTCACATTTTATGAGATGTCTCCGAAGCCAGTTTAGGTATTGAAATTAATCAAATGGTTTATGGCAGCATTCATAAACATCTTTCGTTTGATACCCATATTGTACTAACACATTTTGGTGCACATATTGGCCGATAACTCCGAAACCGGTCGAGATATCGAAACAAATAATACCTTAAACTTTAAGCTGAGCGTCTGGCAATCAAATAAAAAAAGTTTCGTTCAATTCCATTCAGCACTTTTTGAGTGATACGGCCACAAACATACGGACAGACAGACAGACAGACAGACAGACAGACAAAAATTCTAAAAATGGTTGATTTGGATTCTACTGGCTTAATAATGCTTCCCCCAATCATTTTTTTCTCGATATCTGCAATGTACAGGCATCGACCTGTTACAATTTTATTATATGTAGAGATTAACAAATTATCTAAGCTTTTACATCATCTATATCTACATCTACACTAATATCATAAAGAGGAAAGATTTTGATTGTTAGGGTGTAAAACAACTAGGTAGTTAAAATTTATAGTATTATGATGGCCATTTATGGTCGGTACAGGGGCGCCGAGAAAGTGGTTGCCTAGGGCGCTCTGGACCTTTAATCCGCCACTGACTGGCTGTCTGTCTGTCGGTGCTCATTACTGTTGTTGTTTTTGGATAGATAGCTAATGTTGTTGTACACATGTATATATGTATGTTAATGCATTTTGTGTAATACATAACACTGGATCAAAAAATCAAAATTTCTTCTATACTCTGGACGCCACTAAATATCTTATCTATATGTAAACTCGGTCGCTGATTCCGAAAATCGAGTTAATTTTTAGTTCTATGGGAAGGTTTTTGAGATATCGGCAATTAACCGTTATTCGACCAATAGCTCCACTTAATCCTGTATATCTCTTTGGGCTATTGAGCTATCTACGATGGTGTGACATCAATCAAAAGAAAATTAATTTTACCATACATGGCTTCCATAACATTCTTCTCTAGGTCTTGTAGTTTCTGAAATATTGATGCGTCAATTTTCGGAATCAGCGACCGATTTTCATACGTAGGGTAAGTTGGGGTCCTTTTGACTTTGGGGCACCGTTGACTTTGCCATTTTCGGTGTAAAAACGTTATAAAAACTTCACAAAAATAGAATTGAATGCAGCCTTATATAATAACACATGTGTATACCTAATTTGGCAGATCTGCTTTAATGCCTAGCGAAGTAACACATGATTCGATGATTTTTCGTTAGCTGATGTAATTTCTGTGTAGTGCCACGTAAGCGTTTTCACAAGTAAAACTAAATTTTTTTCTTAAATGAGTGTTCTTAACTGGCTCCTCGAAGCTTAAAGATTGAAAATAAATCTTAATTATTAAATGTTTTGAAAGAAAAAAAATTTTTGTGATGATTATTTTGGATAAAGTCATTTGGGGTACATTTGACTTTCCAGTTTGGGGAGCCTTTGACGAATGTCAAATAAAATAATAAGACCAAATAAACGTTTATGTGCCTCTAAGAAAGCTAAACCTGCCAAAACAAACCCATCTAGAACATCTAGATGCAGTATAAAATATTATTTCGATATAAACTTTCAAAGTAGTATAACGTTATAAAGTGGTATAGGTTTACAACAATTGTATCAGCAGGGTTAGTTTTTCCGATAAAAATTAGAATAACATCAATACAACAACGCAGCCTATGTTTATTGAGTTTCCTATTCGATTTTGTTTTTATTTTTTGACTTTTTTCAAGTTTTTTATCATTTATATTTTTATAATATTACCTTTTTCACTTTTGCTTGGTGTTTTCGATATTAAAATTTTAGTAAGCATCTGGTAACAAAATACAATACAACCTACATACCACAGTTGTTGCTTTCTAATACACATTTAATTTACAACGTACAAGATTAAAAGAGCTAGTGAATTTACCATATATTTTCGCTTATTATTATAATATTGTTATACTGTTTAAATAAAAACTTTAATTTTGTGTTATGATATAATGCCTCGTTTTTTTAAAGTTAAAAATTAATAAAATTTAGTTTACATTGTGATGGTCAAATGTGCCCCCATTCAAGTCACAGGTACCCCTACCACGCACGGTAGGCAGGAAGCGACGATAGGTTGCATGAAAATGTCGAGAAAAAAGGAAAGTGGGGTTGTGTTATGTGATGTTTATAGATGGAACATCCGTTGAAATTAAAATCCGAGCTGCTCCTTTTTCAAGGATATCCAAATTTTTTTTTTTTTTGAAAGGATCAAATATTGAGAAAATCGAAAATTCGCCACCGTCCAAATTTTTCCGATTTCAATACATTATTTGGGCGCTAAGGGATACAAAAAAAGGTATTAAAAAGAAAAATGGACACCTGTAGTGGAAAAATCCAATGTGAACAGGACCTAAAGGATAACCACTGAAATATAAAATAACACAAAAAGTACCCACTTTAATTTGCGTATAACTCCTAACATTTTAACTCTACGTGAAAATTCCTTATAATATGTTTCATTCAGAATAAATAAAGGAATATTTCTTTGATATACAATTTTGATGTACCTGCAGTGGTTAATGCACTTTGGTCCATCTAAAGTGAAAATTTCAAAAAAAGTACGTTTTTTCTATGGTGCTATTTTAAGTTCAAATATTTTTCTAGTTTATGTAAATATTTTAATCTAATGATCCAATTCTCATTCTTACATATCTATACGTTAATATTAAAAAGAATTAGAGCTGAAATACGCGCTAGCTGTGCACGGTGGGCGGTAAGCAACAATAGGTTGCATGAAAATATCGAAAAAACGATCGCCGGCTAAACACTTACGTAAAATGATATTCTAATATACTTCATAAACACACAGCAAGCGTGAATAAAATCTCCAACATTTTTTTTAAACGAAAATTAGTACCAGCACACAGCTAGGCACATATTCGTTGGGCCATCATTTTTACGATATTCCCATGCAGCCTATTGTTGCTTCCCGCCCACCGTGCACAGCTAGCGCGTATCTCAGCTCTAACTCTTTTTTAGTATTAACGTAGAGATATGTAGGAATGAGAGTTGGATCATTAGATTAAAATATTTACATAAACTAGAAAAATATTTGAACTTAAAATAGCACCATAAAAAAAACGTTCTTTTATTGAAATTTTCACTTTAGATGGACCAAAGTGCCATAACCACTGCAGGTACATCAAAATTGTATATCAAAGAAATATTCCTTTATTTATTCTGAATGAAACATATTATAAGGAATTTTCACGTAGAGTTAAAATGTTAGGAGTTATACGCAAATTAATGTGGGTACTTTTTGTGTTATTTTATATTTCAGTGGTTATCTTTTAGGTCCTGTTCACATTGGATTTTTCCACTACAGGTGTCCTGTTTTCTTTTTAATACCTTTTTTTGTATCCCTTAGCGACCAAATAATGTATTGAAATCGGAAAAATTTGGACGGTGGCGAATATTCGATTTCCTCAATATTTGATCCTTTCAAAAAAAACAAAAAATGTGGATATCCTTGAAAAAGGAGCAGCTCGGATTTTAATTTCAACGGATGTTTCATCTATAAACATCACATAACACAACCCCACTTTCCTTTTTTCTCGACATTTTCATGCAACCTATCGTCGCTTCCTGCCTACCGTGCACGGGGCACATTTGACAAAATGGCTTTTTTTAAAAAAGTATCTGAAAAAGGTATTTACGTGTTTTTTTATAACTCATTGGCTACGTTCAGAAAGCGCAACCGTGGCGCAACAGTTGCGCAACTGTTGTGTTTTATCTTCTGAACGCAACGTTGAGTATTTCTGATCAACACAACATGTTGTGATTTTGGAGACTTTTTTCCATCATAAATTTTTTACGCTCACTTTACACAACATGTTGAGCTTACGATTTTGACATATGTACAAAAATATAAATAGTGTTTATGAATTTTGGAATGTAATAAAAATGTTTCAAAGCCGCGAAATTATTGGCAATTACGTTGGGGATAATTAAAATACTAATTTGTTTATTTAATGTATCAGCTCGTTCAGAAGGCGAAAATTGTATCACTTTCCGATTACTGATATCTACACAACAGTTGTGCTCCACCGTTGCGCCTTCTGAATGTACCCATTAGCTATTCAAATATTGAGATGAATAATGAATAGTTACTGTCAATTGTTAAAACCTTAGTTTTCTCCAAAAATGTCTGAGATATGAGACTTCAAAAAAAAGGTGTCAAAGGCACCCCAGCTTACCCTATATAGGTTATGTTAGGTAATAGTGGCTGTTGGTACACACCAACACACTTAGGCCCATAAGGACCCATTGTGATACCACGAGGATCTAAACCCCTACTCGAACCAGAAAGTGGATTCAGCGAATCTTAGGATTTTTGCAGGCTCTAAATCGGCCAAATCGCCAAGGCCAGAAAAGTGGGGTGCCCCCAGAAATGTTAGCCTCTTAGTCCACAGCGTGGGACATTCACACAGCAAATGTTCTACAGTTTCAGACTCCTCCTCATCCTTACAGCTCCTACAGAAGTCATGAAAAGGAGCGCCCAATCTCTCAGCATGTCTGCCGATAATGATGTGGCCCGTAATCAGGCGAACAGTGAGCGCAAGGTCTTTCCTCTTTAAAATAAGTAGCCCTTTAGTACGCCTCGCATCCCAATCAGCCCAGACGAGTCTAGAATGAATGCTGCTGCTAAGGCATTTCCATCTAGCACCCGCTTCTGCATGGAAAAATTCCTTAATATTGAGCTTGCATGTAGCGAGCGGCATTCTTAAACCCTTCCAAGATGGCGAAAGCAGAGCAGATGTGCCCCCTCTTGCAAGTTCATCTGCCATATCATTGCCTGATATATTGCAGTGTCCAGGCACCCATACCAGCGTTAGAGAACCCTGCGTAGCCATCTCGTCAAGAGATTTGCGACAATCCTTTACAGTCCTGGATTTGCAAGTAGCAGACCCAATCGCCTTCAGCGCAGCCTGACTATCTGAACAAATGTAAATATTGTCGTGCATGAGGACTCCTTTACGAAGATAGTCCACCGCCTCTTGAATGGCAGCAACCTCTGCCTGGAATACGCTGCAATGATCCGGAAGGTTGAAGGAGAGTTTCGTACCCGTCTCGGCTACGAAAACTCCACCACCCACCTTCCCATTCAGCTTCGAACCATCAGTATAAATGTGGAGGCACCCGGCAAATCCGGAGGTCCATTGGACCAAAACTCCCTATCCGGAATAACAACATCGAAATTCCTCCCGCGAATGGTGGTCGGTGCACAGTAGTCCGTTGCACTCGTCAAAGAAATGCTAAGGATCTCAGCGTGACCACCTACATTTACCTTCCACCACGGAAATTCCCTTAAGCGCAGTGCCGAAAACAGTCCGCATTGCCTACCCATCAGGTCAATCGGCAGGACTTTAAATAAAGTATCCAGAGCCTCCTTGGGAGTGGTGCGCAGCGCGCCACCAACACAAATCAGCGCGCTCCTTTGCACCTTTTGAAATGCAAGAAGGGTTGATATCTATGCAGTTAGATTGGATAGTGGTGTTCAGAGTAATTTTTGACTGTATAGCAGTGTAATATGAATTTAGCGAAATTTGAGTAGTGAAAATTTGCTGAAACGCCTGCAAAAACGTAAATTTCAATTATGTCACACTAAAATGAAAATCTCTCCGCCTCCGCCCCTTGCATGATTTGCATTATAAAATTTCTTCAACGAAAGGCGAATAAACGAGTCTTATCTATGTAAATATGTATATCAAAATGCGTAAATGTAGAAATGTTTGTTGGCCTTCTTCGGCTTTTTTGGCCGCTAATCCGCTCGCTGTCGCTGCCCACATCACTAATAACATTTAATTAAGTAAATGAAATTTCTTCGCCAATGTAATTACTGGCACGCAGAGCAAAAGAGTACAGGGAGCGAAAAAAAAGAAAGAAAAAAAAACCGAGACAGAGAGTGGCCCTAAAAGCAACTGTTTGCAGCTATTAGATAGTCATCTTCTTGTAGCAAACACACCTCATCATACGCCCCAACCAGCCGCCACCCCTTTCTGTTTTTTTTTTTTTTCGTTTTTCATAGCCCCCCCTCCCCCGCAGGCTGTGCGCTTGTATTGCGTGCTTTTCTGTCGCTGTTTATGACGCGCATTAGAAGCGCCGCGTCGCTAAAGGTCGCTGGCACAATCCGTAACCGTTATTGCCGATGGCATGTCGGCTCTTAATTTATTTTTAATAAAAACTTATTTTCTCAGACGTGCCAAGTCGCTTTGCAGCCAAATGTTTGCATTTGCCTGAACTTCTGTTCGCTATTGCGCTTTAATTAATTTTGGAAGCCTGTGGTTTTTTGGCCGCTCATCGCCTTAAATTGAAAAATAAAGGAAATATCACCTACCTATGCCTTTTCTTAAGCAAAACAGGAGGGCATACTTACCACCAAACATTGAGAATTATTTTTCTTTCTTAATTGGCGCGTAACGGTCTAGACAATTTTGGCCGCCTCCAATAAGGCGCGCTAGTCGTTTCTGTTTCGTGGCGCAACCAATTGGAAGTGCCAAGGGAGGCAGCGTCGCTCTCCACCGACCTGATCTTCCCAACGCAGTTTCTGGCAGCCTCCAAAGAAATAGCGCCTTCATCCCTTCTCACGGCATGATCTGTCCAACGCAACCTCTCGATTTTTTTTCGCTGAACAATGTCGATGTCTGCGTAAAACCAATACAACTCACCATTAAATCTCAGTCGACACTCGCCATCATTAAAGCGCAAATGTCCACAGGTACATCTTTCCAAGAACTTTTTTCTCGAATACTCATCTGATTTTGATATCGTCCATTCTTCTGCGCCGTCATGAGGGCCGGAAGGACAAGCTTCTTGTAGAGCGTGCCTCTTTGTCCAGCTTGGAGAAGGCAGAACAAGTGTTGGAGTCAATGTAATCGTAGTACGCCAGTAGTTGCACGCTTTTTTGATACAAAGTGCTTCATGTGCGCTTAAGCTCAGCAGCTCGAATTGTCTTTGCCAGCAATGGCCCGGCATCAATTGAAGAAATCACACGAAATCACACCTTGCCTAAAGCCCTGTTTGGTTTCGAACGGCTCGCATAAGTCCTTCCCAATACTGACGGATCTGGTGGTGTTAGTCAACGTCATTTTGCATAGACCTCTAAATTTTGCAGGGAAACCTAATTCAGAAATTTGCGACATATTCGTTTTATCGACAAGGTGATGGTGTGTGTGGGTTATTTTCTCATGGATTTATGGCGTATAATGAAGATCGTTGGGAGCTAGTTTATATGTAAACTAGCTGACCCGGAAAACTTTGTTCTGCCAAAACAGATTTTTTTATTAATTTCCTTTCAAAAATTGTTATTACACCGGTATTATTTTTAATAGAAAATTAACGATTTTTCACTACTTCATTGTGTATACAACTTCAAAAATATATACATAATTTTAGTATTCAGTTTAAGGCTGCACGATACACAACATTTTTAGTTTTCTGTTCCGGATATTTATTTTCACTGAGTATTGGCTATTTTAACTAAGTAAGTAAGAGTATTGATATATTATACCTCCATAATGGTTTTCAGGCCCCTCCTCCAAACCTTTTAGATATATTCAGCCTCAAAAGTTTAGTACGTATGGGAGGTGCAATGCCCCATTTTTCGATAAATCTTTTTTTTTTTGGATGAACATGGTATTGATATCGTATATCTGCATAGTGATTTCTATGTACATGCCATGAACGCTTTTAAGGATATTTAGCCTTAAAAATTAAGAACGCATGGGAGGTACCACGCCCCCTTTTCCCAAAACTACTGTTTCATAAGCACGCTATTGATATCGTTAATCTCCTGATCAATTTTCAGGTCCCAACCTTAAACGCTTTTATAGATATTCAGCTTGAAAAATTAAGTTTGTATGGGAGGTGCCACGCCCCCTTTTGCAATAACCTACACTTTTATGCGCAAAAATTGTTTTGATATCATATAGCTCTGTACCAATTTCCAGGTCCCTGACTTAAATCCTTTTAAAGATATTCAGCTTAAAAAATTAAGTGTTTTTGGGAAGTGTCACGCCCCCTTTTCGTATAACTCCTATTATTTTGCCTTAATATGGAATTGTTATCGTTTATCTCCACACCAATTTCCAAGAACCTAGCGTAAACAATTTAAGAGATATTCATCATGAAAAATTAAGTTTGTATGGGAGGTGCCACGCCCCTTTTTCCGATAACCCCCACTTTTATGCGTGGGAATGGTTTTGATATAATTTAGCTCTATACCAATTTTCAGCTCCCTGCCTTGAACTGTTTTAGAGATAATCAGCTTTAAAAATTAAGGTTGTATGGGAGGTGCCACGCCCCCTTTTCTGACAACCCCCACTTTTCTGAGTGAGAAGGGTTTTGATATCACCTACCTCTATACCAATTTTCAGATCCCTACCTTAAACTGTTTTAGAGATAATCAGCTTTAAAAATTAAGTTTGTATGGGAGGTGCCACGCCCCCTTTTCTGATAACCCCCAATTTTCTGAATGAGAAGGGTTTTGATATCACCCACCTCTATACCAATTTTCAGTTCCCTATCTTTAACTGTTTTAGAGATAATCAGCTTTAAAAATTAAGGTTGTATGGGAGGTGCCACGCCCCCTTTTCTGACAATCCCCACTTTTCTGAGTGAGAAGGGTTTTGATATCACCTACCTCTATACCAATTTTCAGTTCCCTACCTTGAACTTTTTTAGAGATAATCAGCTTTAAAAATTAAGGTTGTATGGGAGGTGCCACGCCCCCTTTTCTGACAACCCCCACTTTTCTGAGTGAGAAGGGTTTTGATATCACCTACCTCTATACCAATTTTCAGTTCCCTACCTTAAACTGTTTTAGAGATAATCAGCTTTAAAAATTAAGTTTGTATGGGAGGTGCCACGCCCCCTTTTATGATAACCCCCACTTTTCTGAGTGAAAAGGGTTTTGATATCACCCACCTCTATACCAATTTTCAGTTCCCTACCTTGAACTGTTTTAGAGATAATCAGCTTTAAAAATTATGATTGTATGGGAGGTGCCACGCCCCCCTAACATTTTTTAATTTTTTCTTCGACTAAACCTTCGCGGGATAACAACAAACAAACCCCCCTAAGGAAGTATTTGTTTTGGTTCAGCCGTTTTCAAGTTTTAGCGTTACAATTAAATACCAAATCATTTTTATATATATAGATAAAATGTAATATAAAAACAAGTAAGGAAGCCTAAGTTCGAGTGGAATCGAACATTAGATACTCAGCTGTATGCTTAATAGTCAGTTGGATTTTTGTATGAGGATGAAGCATCTAAAGCGTTGGTTTATCAGCTTGGGACTCTAAGCCGTGTTTTAAAATAAGACAGCTTAATATGATATGATATACATATGATTTATTTATTTATAATATTGACGCGACACATTTTAAAATATGTTATACATACATATTAATATAACTTAAGCTATTTGTTTTACTTACATACTTACTACGTTGATATAATAGTCAATTTGAGAATTTAAGTCATAATATAATCAGTTGGAGAATTTTTTTTTTTTTTTTTTTTAATGAGGAGGAAGCATCTAAAGCCTTGGTCTGTCAGTGTGGGACTCTAACCCACTAAACCTCCTTCTGTCAAGTCCGGACTCTGGTCGGGAGGCAATTTGAGCACAAAGCTCCAAGTCAGTTTCTGTTTCGTTGAAGTATTTTAAAATAAAACAACGTAATATGATATAGTATATGATTTATTTATTTATAATATTTACGTGACACATTTTGAAATATGTTATAAATATATAACTTAAGCTATGTGAATACGTATATAATGTTTTACTTACTTACTACTTTCATATAACTATTCTGCATTATAACACAAACTAAACTAAAACCTTTATTTAATAAAAATTTACAAAATACATAACCTAATCGAAAACAGAAGCACAAATGCTATCGTGAAAGCTGTGGACAGTTTCGTACGTGGTCGCGCTCATATGGGCAGCATCCACATTCGAAAAAGCCCAATCAATTTGTGTGCCTACAGGGGTAGTATAATAGTCCAAACCTAGCATTGAACTAAAGCCTCTTTCCCTCAGGAGGGCTTCTATTATACTACTTGTGGACTTTAATTAGTACGTTCTTAGTACACAAGTTATCATCTAAGATTTCTAGAAGTTCTGCTCTAAAGTCTCTTAATGGAAAAGATGAATTTCTGTAAAGTACAAGTACAAAAAGGCTATTGTACTTGAATAACACAAATTCTAAAACTTTTCGCCCCGAATGAATTTGTTTTATCTTTACTAATTCTATCCTAGAAGCAATGCTAGATTTTGCATAAACCAAAACGCCACGTTTATTTCTATTTTGATTTTCAGTACTATCTATTCTTAGTTCATTTAAAGAATTAAAACCGGGAATTTCAAAACTTTCCGAAGGATAACTCCAGGTCTCAACAAAACATAAGATGTCTGAAGATAGCATGAGGCAATCGCGTTTCACGTCATTTATATAAGCATGAAGGCTCTGAATGTTTTGGAAAAGGATTTGCGTATGCGAAAAACGAGAAACCATAAAATCGAACTTCGGGGTAAGGGCTTTAGTAGAACTCAGAGCAGTAAGTTCCCTAAATAATGGATCCGTTTCAGAAAATTGATTAGGTGGTACAAAATTCCCTATTATGAACAGGCCCTCTGCACTTGTAGCACGGCTGCAAGCAACATATACAGATGCTCTCGGCATTCTAGGCCGGACATGAACAGCAACCATACTATAAGTCGATCCCTGACTTTTGTGTATTGTTATTCCCTCCGCCGGAACTACAGGGAATTGCTTCCTCTCAATGGTAATCTGCTCATTACGTTTATATTGAAAAGATCTTACTGCTTTTTCAATAGGCGTCCAAGAATTTTCATGAGGGTGAGGTTTTTTCGATCGGGCTAATAAACCAACAGAGGATTCCAAAAACTTTATCCATAAAGTTGAGGGGACAGACGAATCTAAATCAATTGCCATAAGCTGGCCAGTCGCACCATTTACCAAACCATCAGCTGTATTAATATTTACAGTAATCATGTATTTGGCACTAGTTTTGAGCGTTAAGCTATAAGTCAGACCTTGTGTCTCTGATGTCTTGAATAGCTTAACTCTCTCTAAAATATTAACACTTTGTCCGCCTACTGCCATTCCTTTCACCACATCTTTCGCGCTTGAAATAAAGGGCTCGGAAGGAATTCGGCTTAACTTCAGTGTATTATAATTTTCGGTTTCTTCATTTGACCAAAACAAATGAATTGCCTCATCAGGGACCTGATTTGAATTAACCACTCTACTTGTAATTAAAGAAATGTCTTCACTCGACATAGAACCTGAAGCCATATTATTTAATGCAACAGCGAAAGGCCGATCTCCTCGTTGTCTCATTATTTCGGTCAACTCGAAATATTTAAAGAGTTCCCATAAGGGGGAACCAATTAAGGTGCTATATTCATTATTTGGGTTCGGAGCAAAAATCCACCTATCACCGACTGGGGAAAGTTGTTTTAAATCACCAAAAACTATAACAGAAATGCCACCAAAGGGTATGTTGTTCTTAAAAATTTGTTTTAGTCTGGCGTCTACATATCCAAACATTCGTGCACCTACCATTGAGATTTCATCAATGATTAATAACTTCAAATCAGACAATTTTGTATAAATGGTGTTAACAATGTCATTGCTTAGCGGACGCAATTCCCGGTTGGATTGATTGACCGGGAGCGAAAATACAGAATGCAGAGTCAGGCCTCCTATGCCAAATGCTGCTTTTCCTGTAGGTGCGCAAAGAAGTACTTTCAAAGAACTTGGATTGGTTCCTGGTACTGAATTTAAGCGATGATTTAAGGCCTGATATATGGACGCTATTAACCGGCTCTTTCCAACACCAGCACCACCGCTAACAAATTCATAAAATGGCTGGCTTTGTTTGACCTTATGTAGCATATGAGTTAAGTACATTCTTTGCCTCAAGTTAAGTTTTTGAATTGAGGAAAGTAGGTCTTCAATGGGCAATAGAGGAGGAAGTTTTATGATTCTTAAACTGCCTTCGGGGTTATCCTCATTGCTGTCTGAGTTATCACCCTGCAAGTCTAACAAATTTATTCCAGGGTTTATCTCCGGAAGAGCCAGAACCCTAAACTCATTATCGACAACAACTGGCTGATCTATTTCTGCAGATTCGACAGTTTCTTCATCCCGTAATCTACTTAGGACATTTTCTAGCTCTCTTTGCTCAAAAACATCATATTTTTTCCGATTTTCCTCAATTAAATCTCTATTTGCTATACATGTTTCCTCATTATCATTATCGATAAGCTCCTGCTGCTCATTCCTCCAAGGGTAATAGAGCATTACCATTTCCCTAAAATAATCTACTCTTGAAGTATCCGGGCTAAATCTTCTCGAGCGAATCACACATGGCTTGGTTCGTTTTTTCACAAACCCACTACCATCTCTCAGAGGTATTGCTACTCCACGAACAAAAGAAGAATCTTCTTCGACATCTTCTTCGTTATCGTCATTTTCGTCCGAACCTCTTATTGATTTAGCAAAAGTATACAAAGCCGCAAAATCAGCTAAACACAGGTTTTCGAGTTGATTGGGTCTTTGTATGTAATGTTCTATTGTTCCTGCGAGAAAAATATCGGTAGAATCAACAGAAAGACTTTGAAGTTGAGCTCTGGATTTTACCATTCGAACTCGTTCTTCAGGGCGGGAGGTATTTATGTATATAAATTTCAGCATTGCTTGCTTCAGAAAGATGAAGTCCTATGCTACAGTAGACTGCCTCTTGAGCAGAAATTTCCGTACCGGAAATGAATTTGTGGCCTATGTGCTGAAGCTTTTGTTTAATTGTATAATTGCCAGCAGTAACTTCTGCCATGGCTTCATTCAAGAGCCTTGAAACTCCCCTATTGGACTTGTTTATATAATTTATTATATAGGAGCAGCAAGCATATGCATCCAAAATGAATTGTATGTCCATATTTGCTCTATGGAGTTCTAAAATTACAGGATTGTACGCATTGATAAAGCGATCTTGTAACTTTCGTTTTAAGAATATTTTGGGTTTCAACAAATTAGACCTAACTGCAAGCAAATAGTCCTCTTGGGTTAAATTTATTCTTGGATCGGAAAGAAAACTTTCAAAACTATCTAAAAGAGAAAGATCTGACGGTGTTAAATTTGAATTCAAAAGGTCAAAAATCTTTGAATAATTTGCCTTATGAATATCCAAATTTTCGGTTTCTTCCGGTAGGGGTAGTAAAATATGTGTGGCAGACATAGGAGGATATGGAATACCAAAACGACAAACTTTTTGCCCTCTGATTTCTCTTGTACATGACCGACTGTGGTTGTGCTTTTGGAAATCAAGAAAGCGTTCCAAGTGAGATGTTGATCCCTCTGTTGAAACAAACCTATCAATAAAAGCGATAGCACTTGTAAATGATTCAGGGTTCTGAAGGTCCACCATTGGAGCATCATTTAGCCAAAACATACCATGCACATGGGGGGAACCTCTCTGTTGAAACTCTACTCGCCAATAAAAATGCTTTGTAAAATGCTCGTTGAAAATACCTCCATTTTCTTTGAACAGCTTTAGCATAAGACGAAAACGATAGTCAAAATACCTTGCGCAGGTAACTGCGTCTGAACGTATTAGACGATATCGTTCTTGTGTGGATAAATTACTAGCCTCCTCTTCAGAGATATTTCTAAAATCAACAGTTTTGGATAAAATCACTAACAATTCAATCCATTGAGATTCTGCTGCAGACAAAGTTATAAAAAAGGTGGGAAGACCAAATTGCCTAATCATAGCTACAGCCTTTTTCTTTTCTGCTTCCCAATGCGCTGGAGAAGATCTAACGCCTTTTAAGAGCCTATAACCATCATCGTGTTGAATGAGGTTTTGGACGAAGTTCTCATTCAAAATATTTTGAGCAGTTACCCTATTACTACCAGAAAATTTTCTAAGACAAATGGATGTACTATTTTTTATTTGAATCAACTCTAACTTCTTGTAATTATAAAATAGCTTGGGAAGAGTGCAAGCCCTCCTATCGAAGCGACGCATTTCAGACCTTACAATCTTACTGTACGTTTCTGTACAACTACGCTTCTGCCCAACATATATGGTTGCGAATGAAAGCTCTTCCGAATCATTGTCTAGAATAATATCAAGAGGTCTTTGGCCTTCACCAGGCGCCATGACTGACGATTAATGTCCATGTTTTCTACAGTGAAGTGTCTCTTGGCCAACCTGGTTAATTTCTTCAGCTAGTGGCTGAAAATCTTCTGAAAAACTTCTGCGAGAAAGAGTATTTCTTTGCCGTTCCCTCAATAAAAAATTACGATCTCTTCGCCGAGATGTTCACGAGTATTTCTAATTTGCTCTGCTGCACGAATCTGTGGATTTCGGCGGCGCAATCCACGCTGACGCGTATTTGCCGCTTGCTCTGCCGCACGAATCTGTGGATTTTGGCGGAGAAATCCACGCTGACGCGTATTTTGCGCTTGCTCAGCCGCGCGAATCTGTGGATTTTGGCGAAGCAATCCACGCTGACGCGTATTTGCCGCTTGCTCAGCCGCGCGAGTCTGTGGATTTCGGCGGCGCAATCCACGCTGACGCGTATTTGCCGCTTGCTCTGCCGCGCGAATCTGTGGATTTTGGCGGAGCAATCTACGCTGACGCGTATCTGCTGCTTGTTCAGCCGCGCGAGTCTGTGGATTTCGGCGGCGCAATCCACGCTGACGCGTATTTGCCGCTTGCTCTGCCGCGCGAATCTGTGGATTTTGGCGGAGCAATCTACGCTGATGCGTATCTGCTGCTTGTTCAGCCGCACGAGTTTGTGGATTTCGGCGGCGCAATCCACGCTGACGCGTATTTGCCGCTTGCTCAGCCGCGCGAATCTGTGGATTTTGGCGCAGCAATCCACGCTGACGGGTATTTGCCGCTTGCTCAGCAACGCGAATTTGGGAATTTTCGCGGCGAAATCTACGAACGCGGGTATTCCTGCTTTGTTCTACAGCACGAAATGCCGGATTTAATCGGCTTAGGGACCTGCTAATTCTATTTTGGGAGCGTTCTAACTCAGTATATTCCGGGTTTTCGCGAAGAGCCTGAACACGTCTCCTAATATCAGCGCGTCTAAATAAATTAGATCTCCTACTTAACCTAGGCATTTTATAAATATATGTATGTATGTATATAGCAGAGATCGAATATTTCAGTCAATATTTTCAAGAGGTTTTTAAAATAACAATTATTTAAAGGCAAAAATCCAAACCCTCACTGAAAAATTGATATTAAAAGACAAAAATAATATTTTTGTTGTCAGTGAGTAATTTAAATTTTTTATATTTTTTGGGTTTTATTTTTAACAAAAAAAATTGTGATAGACAAATAATTCAATATGAATTTCTGTTATTTAGTTCGGTTTATATGAAATAAAAATATTTTATAAAAATCGGCAAGTGTGATAAATCGAAATTTTTTGTCCCAAAAGACAGAAATAAATTATTTCAAAAGTATTTATCACAGACAAAAATTTTTATTTTCAAATATTTTTGTTTTTTGTTTGTGAAAAATCCAAAGGAATTATAAGGTTGACAATTATTTTCAATCTCTGATATATAGATATGTATATTGATATTGATATTGTATAGTTATATTATGTATTACAAACTTACGTTTACTTATCAATTGTGTTCGATCAGCTTGAATTGTATAGCTTGATACAGCTTTAAGAGAAATCTCACTTCTTTTATCCTTATAGACTTTTTTGTTTTTAAGGATTTAAAAATCCTTAATATTTTTTTTTTTAATATTTACTTTTATCTCAGTAGATTTTACTACACATTGCACACATCACTGATCACTCTAAGAAATACGGATCTGGAATTTAAATATTTCCTAATCCGATAGACTAAAAAAATCCGATTTTGTTTTAAATTTTCGTGTAAAAGTACCGCTATATTTTTATCAAAAGTCCGTAATTTTAAATTTTCGTTTTTAAACTTATAAATCCGATACTATCGCGAAAGTTTGGACAAAAAAAAATCCGATTTAGCTTTAGATTTTCGTGAAAAGAACCGCTATATTTTTATAAAAAGCCCGTACTTTTCGTTTTTAAATCAGAAAATTTCCGAACTTGGACTAAAAAAATCCGATTTAATTTTAAATAATATGACACGCGAAAATTTGGACTAAAAAAATCCGATTTAATCTTAGATAATATGACAGGCGAAAATTTGGACTAAAAAAATCCGATTTAGTTTTAGATAATATGACACGCGAAAATTTGGACTAAAAAATCCGATTTAATTTCAGATAATATGACAAGCGAAAGTTTGGACTAAAAAAATCCGGTTTAGTTTTAAATAATATGACACGCGAAAGTTTGGACTAAAAAAATCCGATTTAGTTTTAAATAATATGACACGCGAAAATTTGGACTAAAAAAATCCGATTTAGTTTTAAATAATATGACACGCGAAAGTTTGGACTAAAAAAATCCGATTTAGTTTTAAATAATATGACACGCGAAAATTTGGACTAAAAAAAGCCGATTTAGTTTTAAATAATATGACACGCGAAAGTTTGGACTAAAAAAATCCGATTTAGTTTTAAATAATATGACACGCGAAAGTTTGGACTAAAAAAATCCGATTTAGTTTTAAATAATATGACACGCGAAAGTTTGGACTAAAAAAATCCGATTTAGTTTTAAATAATATGACACGCGAAAATTTGGACTAAAAAAAGCCGATTTAGTTTTAAATAATATGACACGCGAAAGTTTGGACTAAAAAAATCCGATTTAGTTTTAAATAATATGACACGCGAAAATTTGGACTAAAAAAATCCGATTTAGTTTTAAATATGACACGCGAAAGTTTGGACTAAAAAAATCCGATTTAGTTTTAAATAATGTGGCACGCGAAAATTTGGACTAAAAAATCCGATTTAGCTTTAAATAATATGACACGCGAAAATTTGGACTAAAAAAATCCGATTTAGTTTTAAATATGACACGCGAAAGTTTGAACTAAAAAAATCCGATTTAGTTTTAGATAATATGACACGCGAAAATTTGTACTAAAAAAATTCGATTTAGTTTTAGATAATATGACACGCGAAAATTTGGACTAAAAAAATCCGATTTAGTTTTAGATTTTCGTGCAAAAGAAACGATTTATTTTTTTTAATAAAAAGCGCGTAGTTCAAAAATTTTCGTTTTTAAAAAAACGGATTGTATACACGCCAAAAGTCCAAAAAAGACTGATTAAATCCATTTTATCGCTCACAGAAGAAACCTCGGAATATACTATTTTCATAGTTAAAACAACGTTTTTTTTCTCTACCCAAATCCATTAACAATCTGCATCAGCGCAAAATTCAAGGTTAAATACTTAACGAGCTGGGGAAAATCCCTTTGGTCCTCATTTTTGGGCATAATAAAACAAAAAATCGCTGGCGCCAGCTGTAAGCGGAGATTTGTATATGAATGCATATGTATGTGGAACACAAACGTGACATTGCGACGCCGAACTTTTTCAGTTAACATAGGCCGACTTTACTCCGAGATCAAATCAAATCAGTAAAATACTCTGCTATTGCTTTTAAATTAAGAGGAAAAATGAGAGAGAGAGAGAGAGCGGAAGTGCACACTCCCACTCTCAATTTTGACCTTGAAGCGGGATTCATCGTTCGAGTTCTGAAGTTCAGAATCTGAACTAAAGTTGAATTTGAGTTAACTAATAAAAAAGAGTTCAGGACTTTTCGGAATTCCTCTCACACTCCGAAAACACAACAACAACCACATGGCAAAAAAGTTCTGAACTCGAACGATGAATCCGCCTTGATTCGGCGCTGACACCGAACGTGAAAAGTCCGTCACACAACAATCTCTCACAGAGAGTAAAAATAAAAAAATGAGAGAAAAAGTGTATTTGACCATGTTAATTTTGATCTTGGCGTAAAGGCGGCTATAGACAGACAATAGCTCTTTTAGCTCTCTATAGCCCACAACCACAACAAACAAAGCGCGCATATGCACAAATGAAGTATGTACATATATAGAAATGGTACTACTGAGGATCATCCCTTATTTTGTTTTGTATCTATTGTCTTGTTCGCGATTATTCGCGATTGTTCTATTGTCATTGATATACCATAGTACTTAGCCACTGATAGGCTTCAGTCGCTGCATCCCAAGCAATGCGATTTCCTACATGCATACAAATTTATATACGCGGACGGGGAAATTCCCACATGTGTTTTAACAAAAAGAATGCATATACCCCATTTCATTATATTAAATACATATACATTTGTATTGGCGAGCATGCATCCCAAAATTAATTTTATATTATTACCACAGATACATACTTACATATCGTCGTTGAAGATGCATTTTTGCGTAAGAGGTATTTTCATTTTCGCGTAGCGGACATTGGTTGAACTTTACAGGAGAGCATAAAAACTATTTCATTTCAAAACCGTTACTTATTTCTGCGTACAAACTTAAATTTAAATAGCTACGTAGATCAGTTTGTTAGCTAAAACATCAACTTAGTGTAAAAAAAAGGAAACAAAAATGTCCCTTACTCGAAAATGAAAATACCTCTTACGCAAAAATGCATCTTCAACGACGATATGTGTGTGATGAGTTTTATACGCGCTGGAGAAAAACATAAAGTATTTTATCTAAAGTATGCATAGCCACGCCCATTTTCTAAAACTTCATCAACCATCGATCTAAGATTTTAAAGCTTCTTGTCAATGCAGAGTTTCATCCCTGTCCGACTTTTACTTACAAGGTTACCAAAATGTAAACTTCTAAATGGTGTTATACATACATATACATAAGTATATAACTAAAAAACTAAGTCGAATCCAACATAAGATACTCAGATGTTTGCTCTAGTTATTTGCGTTTGATGGAAACACGGTATATTTTATATAGAGCGGGTGCCGCATAAAGTGGGAGTAGTCACACCCATTCTCAAAATTTGTATTTATCATCAGACTAAGCATACAAATATTCTTGTTAGTGCAAAATTTCATTCATTTATGGCTTTTAGATACAGAGATGTCGCGTTACAAATTTCTGAAGGACATTCTAAAAGTAGGCGTGGTCATACGCCGATTTGGCTTTATAGTTCCCATATATAAAAGTGGGAGTGGCCGTCAACCGATGTCTCTAAAATTTTAAACACATATTACCACAGGTTTCGTCATAATGTCTAAATTATTTGTCGAGTTATAGGCTAAGAAATCTCATATATTCCTTTGTCTAAAAATAGGCGGTGCCACGCCCATTTTAAAAAATTTTTCTATTTTTTGTTTCCGGTCTATTGTGGAACTCATTCCACAAAATTTCAATGAATTATCTTTATATTTGACAGAGATATCGCTTAAAATGTTTTTATTAGGTCAGTTTATAATACCCATATATAAAAGTAGGCGTGGTCTCCAACCGATTTCGCTAAAATTTTGAACATGAATTACCACAAGTAATAAAAGTGTATACACCAAGTTTCGTCATAATATATCAATTCTTTGTCGAGTTATTGGCTCAGAAATCTCGTATATTCCTGCTTCTAAAAGGAGGCGGTGCCACGCCCATTTTCCAAAATTTGTATGTTTTTTGTTTTACGTCCATAGTTGGACTCCTGCCATAAAATTTCAATGAATTATCTTTATATTTGACAAAGATTCTGCTTAAAATGTTTTTATTAGGCCACTTTATAATACACATATATAAAAGTGGGCGTGGCCGTCAACCGATTTTGACAATTTTCCGTCCAAATATTTTTCTAAGTAAGTACATTACGCGTACCAAATTTCATCGGTATATCTTCAACGGTTTCTGAGTTATGACTCATAAAACTTTCAATGTTTGCCCCTAAATAAGTGGGCGTGGCTCCGCCCATTTTCCAAAATTTTTGTGGTTTTTGTTTTATGTCCATAGTTGGACTCCTGCCATAAAATTTCAATGATATATCTTTATAGTTGACAGAGATATCGCTTAAAATGTTTTTATTAGGTCACTTTATAATACCCATATATAAAAGTGGGCGTGGCCGTCAACCGATTTTGACAATTTTCCGTCCAAACATTTGCCTAAGTAAGTAAATCACGCGTACTAAATTTCATCGATATATCTTCAACGGTTTCTGAGTTATGACTCATAAAACTTTCAATGTTTGACCCTTAATAAGTGGGCGTGGCACCGCCCATTTTCCAAAATTTCATCAAATTTCTTCATAGGGGCCTGACCTCAACACATGGGTAAAATTTAATCGCTCCAGCTATATTAGGGACTGAGATACCAAATTTCCGATTTTTTCTATATATGAAAAGTGGGCGTGGTCATGGTCCGATTTCGCCCATTTCCAATACCAACCGTCCCAGTCTCGATACCAACTTGAATTCCAAATTTCATCAAAATATCTTAATTTTTGCGCGAGTTAGAGTGTTTACAGACGGACGGACGGACAGACGGACAGACGGACGGACGGACGGACGGACGGACGGACATGGCTCAATCAATTTCTCTTTTCACCCTGATCATTTTGATATATATAAGTCTATATCTATCTCGATTATTTCATTCTGTTACAATCCACCGTTATGTGATTAAAACTATAATACTCTGTGTACTAGTACAGCTGAGTATAATAATAAAAAAGAACAGCGATCGTTCGAAACTAAAATCAAAAAAATTTAGTTTTGGATTATGATAGTATTTAACAACCTTAAATTTTTAGTTTCTACTTCTACAAAAAAAAAATAAATTAAAGTAATATTCAAATATTATGACTATAAAAGCGCCCAATATAACGAAAACACCACAAATGACGAGCCTCTGCGTTTAAGAAAGCACTTAACGGTTTCAACTAGTGGACGACCATCGCAAAATCATAAATTTATTTGCCTTTCATTTCATTGTTTTTAATTTAACCACACACACAATAATTAATTAGGCATTTTTGGTGAATTGACTCACTTTCATTCTCCCCAGAGGCTCGTGCAAAAGGCTAGCGGGCTAGCAAGTTAGAAAATTGAAATTAAAGACCTCGGTAATGGCTGCGCAATAATTTAATGTAAATATATTTGAAAAAAAAAAAAATATAATAATAATAATAATAATAATAAAAAACTAAGCAAAAAGCGCACAATGATTTATGTTTACGTTCTTTGCGCTTTCGTCGAGCGTCGTTAGGCAGTAAGAGATAAAAGAGAGAAAGCGAGAAGAGATTGAGTAGGAGAAGGAAAAGGAATACTCAAAAACCCCTCATCCTTACAATTTTTTTGCATGCCTGCCAAATTAGCCACAACTTTTCTGTTTTAGACTTTTTCAAAAATTGTAATCCTGTAATGTTGTCGTACTAAGGTTTTGAATTGCCTTCTGTTATTTGTTGTTGGCATTGCAATTGTTAGACATTTACTTACTTACTTTTTGACATGGCAAACTTTTGACATGCAACTTTTTTGGCTTCGAACTTGGCAACACGAAAGTCAAGTGAAGTAAAGTAGATCTCATACTCCGTTCAACGTTTATTGCTGTTGTTGCTTATGTTAAATGTTTGCCCGATGTCAATGGTATTATTGCCATATACTGATCGTTGTTGTTATTTCCATTGTTTTTATTGTTTTCGTGGCAGTTTGTCATCTTCCTTCTGTACCCTCAATGAGACGTTCGGTTATAGCATGTCTCCACATCAGGTCATTCGCTCTTTTTATCTGTATTCGCTCTCTCATCGTCGTTCGACCACGAAGCCAGTGCCGTACCCCGCTTATTTCCATAGAAAATTCTGAGAGCGAATAACGAATGAAATACGCACACAGCGCGAACGAGGCAATACCATCGAAGTGGGCCAAATCACATCAGTCTCGGAAGTTAAACTAGCGCAGTTTTACGAAACCGATCACGGAAAATATCTAGATAAATCGAAATACATACAGTTGCTAACATATCGAGCAAAGTGCACTGCTAGCGAGAGAACTGCTTCTAGAGCAGTGACGATCTTTTCCTAGCCCCGGGGCGGGCAACTTTATTGCTTTATTGCGCTCTCTATGCATAGTGAAAAATTGAAGTGCGTTTGCAAATCACTTGGTAAACGACTGTTGACTGCTATGCATGTAATTTGTATGAACGGGCTGATTGACAATTTGATTTATTGAGTGGGAAGACAAGTTTTTATTTTCCGAAAACTTCGGTAATGCTGAGTGTTTAGTTTGCAAATATGTAACTAAACGAAATACACAAAATTTTTGTTTATCGCGTATTTTGAAATTTTTTTAGGTGTATCAGCAAGCTCTCTCATATTTCAACACAAGCGCACAATTTGGTAGTGTGCGTTTGAGCATCACTGTTCTAGAGCCATTTAGTGACGAAAAGTACGTCAAACTAATGGTGTTTCCGTTTCTGTCATAAAATGTCACACCGCGTGTGTGCCAAACGTTTGCTATGTCGCACTCACCCTGTGAATGTTCACTTTATATTTATTATGAAACGACCAAACTCAGGTAACCCTGTCATGCCGGTCAGCTGTTTTTTCGCCAAAGATAACTTTTTCGCGCTCGAATTATTTTTAAAATGGAGCGCAAAGAGGAAAGTCCCAGTTGCAGCAGATTAGTCACTGGTACGTATATAAATAACTAATAAAATATACTTTATATATACATATATAACATATTTTATTTGTTATTTATTTAATTTTTAATATTTCCAGTTTGGACAGAAGGCGAGACACGACAACTTCTCGACACATATGCTATTTGTTTGCCGGAGGTAGGTCCATTGAAACGATTTAGGTCGAAAAAGGATATGTGGATGAACATCGCTCAGGATTTCAGTGGCAAACTTGGAAGCAGTGCGAAGAGCGATATAAAACTGTATTGAGACGCAAAAAAGCTGCAATAGATAACAACAGCAGTTCAGGCGCAAAACGGCAAAAGCTTCAATTTGAAGAGGAACTGGAGAGGATTTCTTTAATTGACGATTCCATCGAACTAGCGGTTCAAATAAGTAGCCAAAAGTGCATTACGAAAGATATTTCTGTAGCGAAAGGGAAAGCAAGTAAGCAAAAAACAATGCAAGAAACTTTCAGTGAAGTAACAGCTAAAAAAGAGGAAGCAAAGGAGAGAAGACACCAGGAAAAAATGGAAATAGCGTCGAGAATGGAAAACTTATTACAAGCATTATTAAATAAGAATTAAGTTATTTCCATTATACACTAATGTAAAAAAATAGTGCCAAACCGTTGAGACAAGATTGTACTAATTCTGTTTTACACTTTTATAGAATTATTACGAATTTTTTTGTAAGATGGACTGTCTCCGATATATCATAACTTAAGATATTTTTAACTCAAAACGCATTTGTTGATAATGTTAACTCTTATGATAAAAACGGAAAAATTGAATGGATTTTCATGAACATTTCATTTTTTTAGTATGGAATTGTGACCAATATAATCAGGATTTTTCGATTTCATTTGCACATCTTTATAATTCCCTACAAACTTAGGTGCTGAAAGTGATGAACATGGTGAGAGATTTCATCAGGACTTAATAGGTTTTGAATGTCGATATCAAGGGTCTTGGTACGAGGATATGATGGGAGACTATTTTTTGGACAACCATACGTGTAACAAATGCAGAATATCACAAAAGAGTAGTCAAAAGTACTTACGCCTATCGCTCATTATTTATCCTCTCTTTAGAATGGCGAAATGCAGATATTTTTCTATTCAATTAATTTTTTTCCTATTAATCGCTGTTTTGAGAGATATTGTGCACTTCAAAATACGTAATAAATGGAATTAAATAATCTTGAGTATTACTCCTTAATAAAGTTTTATGAATAACCCCAATTTTGTTGTTGAAATTTTACTCTTCCGGAAAATTTTTGGTTAAGGACTTTCAATAAAAATAGATAAATATAAATAACGGTACATCCGATTATTACGCAATTAGTCTTAAAATGTTCACAATTAAATTCTCTATAGGATAGGGGGGCTAACTTTTTGTCCCCCACAAAATCTTTCTGATTCTAGGACAGTCGAATCTGAAATTTCTTTAAAAAAATCGATTTTTTTTTTTCAAATTTTTTTCCTTTTTTTTGCCATTGTGACCAAACTACTTGACCAATTTTGGAGTCTGAAGGCAAAAAATGTTTGTTGGAGCTCCCTCTATCAACACTTCCTAGATGTCAAATCGCCACGATGTCTAATAAAACTTCTTGATGCACTTATGTGATGCAATGTCTTGCATATATGGCTTTTTCCACATTTTTACCAATATCTCAAAAACTGGGCCTGCCACAAAAAATTGGAGATTATATTCGGAATCAGCGTAAAATTTCGCTTTAGAAAAGTATTATTTCATTTTTGGTGGTTAAAGTTGATCAAAATTTGTCGAGTAGTGTAATTGATATATTATGAGGAAACTTGGTGTATACACTTTCATTACTTGTAGTAGTAAACGTTCAAAATTTTAGCGAAATCGGTTGACGACCACGCCTACTTTTATATATGGGAACTATAAAGGGGCCTAATAAAAACATTTTAAGCGATATCTCTGTCAAATATAAAGATAATTCATTGAAATTTTGTGGGATGAGTTCTACAATAGACCGGAAACAAAAATATAAAAATTTTGGAAAATGGGCGTGGCACCGCCTCTTTTTAGACAAAGGAATATACGAGATTTCGGAGCCCATAACTCGACAAATTGAGATATTATGACGAAACTTGGTTTATACACTTTTATAACTTGTGTCAATAGACACATCGGTTATGACCACCAAATGTTGAAATGGGCGTGGCTACGCCCACTTTATGCATCACTGGCTTTATATAAAATACACCGTGATCCTATCAGACGCAAACAAACAATGAAAGCATACAGCTGAGTATATAATGTTCGATTCCACTGGAACTTAGGCTTCCTTACTTGTTTTATAGTACTTTTATCAACTTTATATTTTCGTCCTAACTGACGGAACGATTTTGCTTTTCGCCCCACTGTATCTGCCTTCAACTTTTCCCGTACTTTGCTATCTTCTTCTTCGTACTATGCTTTTCTTATCTCTGAAAAGTTCAATAGTTCTGTATGTAGACGTTTTTTTAAATCCCATGTTTTTAAGATGGTGAAAAATTGCACTTTTGCTTTCATCAGGATTATTTTCACAAAATTTCCATATTAATTCGCGACGCTGCAACTCGTTCAAAGACATTTCGACGACTAAATGCAAGCAAATCGAAATAATTTTTACGCAAAAACATCCAGAAGATATCCCTTTAGTTTTTTGCAGGGACTTGTAACGCGTTTCGGTTTCGGTTTCTGTTACACAGCTAAGTAACGAAACAGAAACAGAAACAAAACTCCTTTGTAACAAAAGTCGCAACAAAATCCGAAACGTTTCCAGCAGAAACAAGACCTGTAACGAAACTAAATTAATTTTGTTCCTTGTAACAGGAACAGAAACAGAAACAAAACTCCTTTGTAACAAAAGTCGTAACAAAACTCCGAAACGTTTCCAGCAGAAACAAAACCTGTAACGAAACTAAATTAATTTTGTTCCTTGTAAAAAAATCCGTAACGAAACTAAATTAATTTTGTTCCTCAGTATCAGAAACAAAATTAATTTTGTTCCTTGCAACAAAAACAAAACCAAAAACAAAAATTAATTTTGTTTCTCAGTAGAAAAACTATATTTGCAGAACATTAGGATGGACTTGTTATTTTTAGGTATATAATATACATACATATATATGTATGTATATGGCAACCAACTAAAGTATGGAATAAGACACTTATATTTTTTAAATATTATCGTAAGGGACATTTATTCAAATACGCTCATAAAACATTAAGAGCGAAATTATCGTAAGGGACAAAATTATGATTTTTTCGCAAACTGCAAATTTTTTCAAGAAAAAAGATATCAGGTTTAATATATTAATTAACCATCTAAACGCGTGCTCAATTTCATTTAAATATACCAGTAAAAAATAGTGAAAAAAAACAAAAAAAAATGCTCTCCTGTAAAATTTGCTTTTCTCCCTTACGATAAAGTCGCACAAAGGGGTCGATATGAAGAAAAATATAACTGGGTGACTATTAGGGTTGTCTTTTTTCATTTTTTTAAATGATATATAAAAACGCTTCATATGCATAGAACAACGGATTGTGAAAAGTATACATTAATTGTTATCAAGAAATATTTAATTTTCTAATAATAGCTCATTCAGACTACTTTGTAGTGCAATTTCTTCATCATCATGATTTTTATAAGACGTCGAAGCAGTACAGGATGCTTTGGCGGGTGTAATATCGTTTCGTATGGATAATGGGATATTTTCACATATTTTCCTACCTCCAGTTGAGTTAAAAAAAAAGGAAACGTGAGTAAGGAGTACTCATGAACATTGATGTGTAATCAGTTTCGAAATAGGACTTTTATTCCCTTTCCCTTATTCCTTTTTCACTGGTTTTCTATAGATTAAAATGCGACTATCGTTTTTATAATTTTTTGCTGCCATTGTCACTGTTACATTTTGTTGTTTTTGTTTGTTTTGGTGTTTGGTTTTTGATTTTTAATTTTTGATTTTTGATTTCTGTTTTTGATTTGTTTTGTTTTGTTTTGCTCAGAAACATGCAAGATCATTCGGATATCTCGGGGCTCCGTGTAGAAGTCCTGCTCAAAACATTTCATTTGATACCAACATTGCTCAGAAATATTCAAGGATCATCCGGGTCCTCGTTTTGACCCATATCTCGCGACCCGACCTAGGAATCATAAAGAACTTTGACGAGTGTTTCTTTTCGTTAGTGCACCATCACAGCTTCAAATGGGAGATTGTTTTTTGAGAGCGGCAATTTCCTCATTGCGCGAGAAACGATGTAAGTATTTTATGTTTAATCTTTTTTATTGGAAACCTAGGGTTTAACGCTGATATTTATTATTTTTGCAATATTTTCATTTGTATTTGCAAGTACTGTTGAAATGGAATGCAGGCGTCATTGTGGCAGGGCCTCTTCACAACTTGCTTCTTGGTTGGAAGAAGTGTTATATGACGAAGGCTTTCACAATGACGAAAATGAATTATTTCCACAGAGTGATGGCGGAACAGGAAAAAGTGATCACAACACTACCTCCGAACAATCCGCCGATAGTTTGGAGAAGGAGGACAACATAAGTGAGTATACTAAAAAACCTGGCCTTTGCGAGCTATGCCTCAGGAGTAAAAATAGGCGTTCAAAACAGAGGGTGAACTTTAAGTGCAAAATTACTCTGCAGGGAACATGTAACATATACGCACTTATTTTGCTTCGAAAGCAACATTAATGTGAATCATAACGCAGACTGATTTTATAATTTTATTTAGTTATTTTTTTTTTCAATAAATATTTTTGTTAATGTACTACTTGGGAAATGTGAAATGGCCAATTTATGTTTTATTCGATTGATTTACTAAAATTTTAAAAGGTGAATCTTAAATAAATATGCTTTTTCAAAAACAATTAGTTAGTAATATTTCTACGACAAAAAGGAAATGTTTAACAATGTAAATGCATTAAAAAATTACATTACAAGAGCGAGTGAGCAAAATGCTCATGTGCGAGAATCCGTGTTACTCTACGAGGCGCGAGTACTCGAGGGTTAAGAAAGAAATTTTTGAAGTAAGAATGCATTTTGGATTAAAAACAAACCTACTTAAATAAAAAATAAAAATGAATGTTGATTAAAAAACTCGCTCCTTATTCAAAATTTTTTTGTGAGAAAATATTTTTTTGTGAGAAATCCAACAAAAACAATAATGAGGAATCGATTTTTTTAATTTTGTTTTTACATTAATTCATATACTAATTCATGGATTATTTTTTAGGAAAAGGGAAGTATAAATAGGTTTTACAATTCAATATAATGTTTAATGTTGCACTATGTGATGGTGTTGGATTGAATTTCAGGTTGATGTCATGGTTCGAACCCGGAGGAGAATATAAAATAAAGAAGAAAAAGGAGAATAAGAAATAAATATAGCAAACAGTTAAGGCGAAGTAGAAAAGAAGACATCGACATTGTTCAGCGAATAAAGATCCAGCGGCTGCGTTGGGCAGGTCATGTCGTGAGAATGGACGAAGGCGCTCCGGCCAAGAAAGCATTTCTATCGAAACCCGCTGAACGCAAAAGAAAAGGGAGACCTCCACTGCGTTGGGAAAATCAGGTGGACAGCGATGCTGCCTCCCTAGGTGTTCCCAAGTGGCGCCATGCTGCACGAAACAGAAGCAATTGGCGCGCGCTGTTGGACTCGGCCAGAATCGTCTAGACGGTTAAGCGCCAATCAAGAAGAAGAAGTAGTGGCCGCTGTGGTGCAGTGGGTAGAGTGCTCGCCTGCTTTGCCAGAGGTCTCGGGTTCAAACCACGGTCCGAGCCAAACAAATTTTTCTAATTAGTAAAAATCCAATTATTGGGTTTTTTAAGAGCAGCGGTCACCTCTCGGCAGTGGGCGGCATACCCTCCGAGAGTATTTCTGCCATGAAAAAGCTTCTCACAAAAAATGCTTTCGCCGTTCGGAGCCGGCATAAAACTGTAGGTCCACCCAATTAGTAGGAAAAACAAAAAGGAGCACACCTCGAATTGGGAGAGAAGCTCGGCCATAAAACTCGTCAGAGTTATAATAGCGCCATTGTATTATTATTATATTAAGAAGAAGAAGAAGAAAAGAAGAGGAGAACAAGCGGAGGCTATATTTTTGTAGTTGGGACTGGGATTGAGAGAAAATGAAGAGAATTCCGTTGGATACAATTTCGAATCGGAAAGAGAAAATGATATAGAGAACACTGCAGCGTTTTTTTTTTCTCATAGTGCTTAAAATAAAAACAAACAATTTTAAATTTAAAATGCTTTTTCTTGATTTAAAAATTTTACAATGAACATTTTCAAAATAAAAATGTTGGTATTTACACCACTTTTAAATACGTTTTTGCCCCTTTTAAGCACGTTTGAATATGTTTTTATAATTTTTTTCCCTCAGTGTACGGTTGTAGTCGTCTCGATGATGACGTCGTTGTCACGTCGCAGAGTTTGGGCACCTCCATAAAACAAACGCGGCAAAACATAGTCGATAATAATTGAGCTAGGAACTGGATGCGCGGAATTTTCATGATCGAAAGAAGTAAACTGTGAAAATTTGAACAATTTTATACTAAGCGGTTATCATAAAGTTTTCCTGCAAAACACGAACACATTTTTATAACCGAAATTAAATTATACTTTTCTAAAGCATTTGGCTGAAGCGCTGAATCTGAATTGTAGTCAGAGTATCTAAATTGTTATTGGTTTCTGAGATATTCATATCCAAATAGGCAAAGGCGCGTTTTTGCCTCTATTTCCAGATAAATATCCTTTACGCAAAGTTTTTTCCATTCAAAGCTGATCACTCTGTCTTCTTTTTAGCGAAACTTTTGTTGTGCCAAAAGCTTCTTCTCCTAAATCTTTTTGTTTCGCTATTTTTGTCCCAAAACTTTTATTCCAATTTTTTCTTTAAATATTTTTTGTCCAAAATATTGTTATTATTAATTCTTAATTCTTATTTCCTTTGTCTCGTATTTTTTTGGTCACACAATCTTCTTACCATAATTTTTAGCCCCAACTTATTTATGTTAAATCATTTTGTACCAAGGTTTTTGTGTCCCAGATTGTTTTTGTCTCAAACCTTTTTGCCTCGAAATACCAGTTCATCCAATTTCCATCTAAAAAATTTTAAATTTTTCTATCCAAGATGTGATGATTCATAGAACACTTAGAGTTTTCTGTAAGGCACTTGATGTACTTAGAGAAGCTTTCATTTGTGCTTTCATTTTCCGTTTCAACTTGAACTAGTTGCAAACTAGCCCCAAAAAATGCAAAAAAGTTAACTTAGCTCTGAAATGAAATTTGCTTTGATACTTATGTTGTCTTTGAAATTTCTTATACGTAGGTACAGCTGTTATCAAATAAAAACATGTTTTAAACTTTCCCTCTGTTTACTTCATTAACTAAGTAAATTTGTTGTCTTAAAGTTGCTCGTATGTACTAAGCTAATAACTGTTATTTGCGTTCAAACAGAAACATGTGTTAAAAAAATTACCCCTTTGTTTCCTTAGTTAAGTTCATTCACATAAACGGAACATAATTTGCGCTGAAATTTTCGAAATAAAAAAATTGGAATACAAAAAAATATAGCGGTACTTTTAAAGTTCAAAAACAAAATAAGTTAGCAAACAATAAATTTAGTGTGTACAATATAAATACAGACAACTAAGTAACTTTGTTGTGTTAAAGGTGGCGCCGGAGTCGAGGTTGCAGAAAATCCATATTTATGGTCCGTTCTCTCTCTTTTCATTGTGATGTCTAAGATAAAATAACATAAAGTTAAAGATAAAGATAAAGGTAAAGGTAAAGGTAAAGGTAAAGGTAAAGGTAAAGGTAAAGCTAAAGGTAAAGGTAAAGGTAAAGATAAAGGTAAAGGTAAAGGTAAAGGTAAGGGTAAAGGTAAAGGTAAAGGTAAAGGTAAAGGTAAAGGTAAATGTAAAGGTAAGGGTAAAGGTAAAGGTAAAGGTAAAGGTAAAGGTAAAGGTAAAGGTAAAGGTAAAGGTAAAGGTAAAGGTAAAGGTAAAGGTAAAGGTAAAGGTAAAGGTAAAGGTAAAGGTAAAGGTAAAGGTAAAGGTAAAGGTAAAGATAAAGGTAAAGGTAAAGATAAAGGTAAAGGTAAAGGTAAGGGTAAAGGTAAAGGTAAAGGTAAAGGTAAAGGTAAAGGTAAAGGTAAAGGTAAAGGTAAAGGTAAAGGTAAAGGTAAGGGTAAAGGTAAAGGTAAAGGTAAAGGTAAAGGTAAAGGTAAAGGTAAAGGTAAAGGTAAAGGTAAAGGTAAAGGTAAAGGTAAAGGTAAAGGTAAAGGTAAAGGTAAAGGCAAAGGTAAAGGTAAAGGTAAAGGTAAAGGTAAAGGTAAAGGTAAAGGTAAAGGTAAAGGTAAAGGTAAAGGTAAAGGTAAAGGTAAAGGTAAAGGTAAAGGTAAAGGTAAAGGTAAAGGTAAAGGTAAAGGTAAATGTAAAGGTAAGGGTAAAGGTAAAGATAAAGGTAAAGGTAAAGGTAAAGGTAAAGGTAAAGGTAAAGGTAAAGGTAAAGGTAAAGGTAAAGGTAAAGGTAAAGGTAAAGGTAAAGGTAAAGGTAAAGGTAAAGGTAAAGGTAAAGGTAAAGGTAAAGGTAAAGGTAAAGGTAAAGGTAAAGGTAAAGGTAAAGGTAAAGGTAAAGGTAAAGGTAAAGGTAAAGGTAAAGGTAAAGGTAAAGGTAAAGGTAAAGGTAAAGGTAAAGGTAAAGGTAAAGGTAAAGGTAAAGGTAAAGGTAAAGGTAAAGGTAAAGGTAAAGGTAAAGGTAAAGGTAAAGGTAAAGGTAAAGGTAAAGGTAAAGGTAAAGGTAAAGGTAAAGGTAAAGGTAAAGGTAAAGGTAAAGGTAAAGGTAAAGGTAAAGATAAAGGTAAAGGTAAAGGTAAAGGTAAAGGTAAAGGTAAAGGTAAAGGTAAAGGTAAAGGTAAAGGTAAAGGTATAGATAAAGGTAAAGGTAAAGGTAAGGGTAAAGGTAAAGGTAAAGGTAAAGGTAAAGGTAAAGGTAAAGGTAAAGGTAAAGGTAAAGGTAAAGGTAAAGGTAAAGGTAAAGGTAAAGGTAAAGGTAAAGGTAAAGGTAAAGGTAAAGGTAAGGGTAAAGGTAAAGGTAAAGGTAAAGGTAAAGGTAAAGGTAAAGGTAAAAGTAAAGGTAAAGGTAAAGGTAAAGGTAAAGGTAAAGGTAAAGGTAAAGGTAAAGGTAAAGGTAAAGGTAAAGGTAAGGGTAAAGGTAAAGGTAAAGGTAAAGGTAAAGGTAAAGGTAAAGGTAAAGGTAAAGGTAAAGGTAAAGGTAAAGGAAAAGGTAAAGGTAAAGGTAAAGGTAAAGGTAAAGGTAAAGGTAAAGGTAAAGGTAAAGGTAAAGGTAAAGGTAAAGGTAAAGGTAAAGGTAAAGGTAAAGGTAAAGGTAAAGGTAAAGGTAAAGGTAAAGGTAAAGGTAAAGGTAAATGTAAAGGTAAGGGTAAAGGTAAAGGTAAAGGTAAAGGTAAAGGTAAAGGTAAAGGTAAAGGTAAAGGTAAAGGTAAAGGTAAAGGTAAAGGTAAAGGTAAAGGTAAAGGCAAAGGTAAAGGTAAAGGTAAAGGTAAAGGTAAAGGTAAAGGTAAAGGTAAAGGTAAATGTAAAGGTAAGGGTAAAGGTAAAGATAAAGGTAAAGGTAAAGGTAAAGTTAAAGTTAAAGGTAAAGGTAAAGGTAAAGGTAAAGGTAAAGGTAAAGGTAAAGGTAAAGGTAAAGGTAAAGGTAAAGGTAAAGGTAAAGGTAAAGGTAAAGGTAAAGGTAAAGGTAAAGGTAAAGGTAAAGGTAAAGGTAAAGGTAAAGGTAAAGGTAAAGGTAAAGGTAAAGGTAAAGGTAAAGGTAAAGGTAAAGGTAAAGGTAAAGGTAAAGGTAAAGGTAAAGGTAAAGGTAAAGGTAAAGGTAAAGGTAAAGGTAAAGGTAAAGGTAAAGGTAAAGGTAAAGGTAAAGGTAAAGGTAAAGGTAAAGGTAAAGGTAAAGGTAAAGGTAAAGGTAAAGGTAAAGGTAAAGGTAAAGGTAAAGGTAAAGGTAAAGGTAAAGGTAAAGGTAAAGGTAAAGGTAAAGGTAAAGGTAAAGGTAAAGGTAAAGGTAAAGGTAAAGGTAAAGGTAAAGGTAAAGGTAAAGGTAAGGGTAAAGGCTTCTCACAGAAAATGCATTCACCTTTCGGAGCCGGCATAAAACAGTAGGTCCACCCAATTAGTAGGAAAAAACAAAAAGGAGCACAGTTCGAATTGGGAGAGAAGCTCGGCCATAAAACTCGTCAGAGTTATAATAGCGCCAGTGTATTATAAAGTGCATCACTGCGCTGGAAAAGAAACCGACATACATCATATCTTTTTGTCGATTTTAAAGCCGCTTTTGATAGCACGAATAGGAATTTCCATATGCCGCAATGTCTGAATTTGTGTTGCCTGCTAAACTTATACGGCCATGCCGAACCACGTTCACTAACACCACCAACTCCGTAGGAATTTGGTAGGACATCTTCGAGCCATTCAAGGTCAAACGTGGTTTCGGACAAGGTGACTCGCTTTCGAGTGATTTCTTCAACTTGATGCTGGAAGAGATAATTCGAGCTGCAGAACTTAACCAACCTTTCAGAAAGCATCTTGCATCACAAGAGCATGCGACTGCTGGCTTATGCCGATGATATTGACATCATTGGAACTAACACTCGTTCTGTAAGTTCTGCCTTCTCCAAGCTGGATAAAGAGGCTAAGAAAATGGGTTTGGCGGTTAGCGAGGGCAAGACTAAGTACCGCCTGTCATCACACAAAGAAACAGCACGCCTTGTCAGCCACGTCACTGTTGACAGCTACAAATTCGAAACTGTTAAGGACTTGGTCTATTTGGGAAACAGCGTCAACACCAAAAATAATGTCAGCACGGAAATCGAAAGAAGAATCACTATTACCAATAAATGCTACCTTGGACTAAGTAGGCAAATGAAAAGTAGTGTCCACTCTCTACCAACAAAAACCAAACTCTACAGGACGCTCATCGTTCCATTCCTCATGTACGACACAGAAGCATGGACGATGTCAAAATCAGATGAGATGGCACTTGTAGTATTACAGAAAAAAGTTCTTAGGTCGATTTATTGACCTTTGCACTTTAACGAGTGCGAGTATCGATAGAGATTTAATAATATAATGAGCTTTGCGCAGCCATCGGCTTTGTTCTAGCGAATAAAGATCCAGCGGTTGCGTTGGGCAGGTCATGTCGTGAGACTCGATGAAGGTGCTCCGGCCCAGAAAGTATTTCTATCGAAACCCGCTAAAGGCAGAAGAAAAGGGAGACCTCTACACCTCTACTGCGCTGGGAAGATCGGCTGAAAGGTGACTCGTGCTCCTTTGGTATTTCCAATTGGCCCTAGGCAGTACGAAACAGAAACGACTGGCGCGCTTTATTGGACTCGGCCCAAATCGTCTACGCCAATCGGTAAAGCGCCAATTAAGAAGAAGAAGAAGTTCAGAAACAAGAAGAAATCGTGCCAATAAACCAACAAGTTGAATTTAGTACTATGTAGTTCGGAACTATCGAAAACGCAGTGAAGACGATGACAAAGATTTCCCCAACAGGCTGATTTTATGCGAGTGTGTGTGTGTCCCAAAAGATATCCATATTTTGCAAATGGCGAAACCGACAAAAGGACAGGCATACCGGCAAACTGCAAACTACCGACGCCCATTCGTTTATTTTTCGAAATTTATGACAAAACTGCCTGTAAAACATATTTTTCAAAATAAAAGCAACAAAAAGCAAAAAAAGGAATACAAATACACAAGAAGTATGTTGCAAATGCACTGGCGAAGGGCAAAAGCCAAGGCACTCAGCAGCCATCGTTAGCATGGATATGGATGAAGAAATCAACAACAACAAACACTCATATGTACATACATATGTATATACCCATACATCTAGATATACATAGATAGCCTGCAGCAACCACAAGAGCTAAGAACGTCGACAACCTTGCAAATTGTCTTCGAAGTACATATCCATATATATGTATGTACATAAAAAACAACAGCACACATTCATACAATGGAAATTGGGTAAAAACAAGCAAAAGCCTGGACAAGAAACAGAATATTCATGTCGTCTAAATATTTTCGTCTCAGACTGGTTTTTGTTGACATTTGTTAAATGGAAAATTGTTGTGATTCTTTATCATTTTTCCAAGGCACATAGCCACACACATACTAGATACTTTCCCTGTAAAAAATGTGCGATTAGTCTCGAAGGAGATTTGTCACGGGTACAATTGGTCTACAATTACTCGTCAATTGTACCCGGAAGGGTAAAAATGTAGACTAATTGTTGAAAATTGTACTGAAAATGTTATAAACGAACTTTGAATTATGCTTTTGTTCAGGTATAAAAGGGTACAACTCCAACTAAATGTCCGATTGGCATCGAAGCGGAGTAGTCTACCTTCGTACTCGTTCAGGTATAAAAGAGTACAATTAGTCTCCCCATAGGACATGCTCAAACAAAAGGGAATACTTCATTTCATATAAAGAGACCACATGTTGTATTAGTCGCATGCTCCGTTGCGAGTGATCCCGGACACATCACGGATTAGTCGAATTGTTTGCAGGATAGACAGTTACACAAATAAGCATACAAACATATGTATGTATGTACATACATACAAAACCATAAAGCTTTTATGCATCTCATTAAGTAATACTTATTGTTTTGTAGTGCATTCACGAAAATTGGGTTGACTATTTTGTTTGACTTGTTTTTCTAAATTTTAGATTTTCTTTTTCATACAACTTTGCAATATTTTCTCTGCAGCAGCGAATTTGAATAAATGTGATTTTATAACGAGAAATAAATTTGTTTATGTCAACAAAATTTGTGTAGGTATGCATACATATGTACATATACTTACATATTTAGAGTTGGTATTTGGGTTCAAACGTGCCTGGACGGATATAAAAGTCTTCTATAATAAAAAATTACAATTTCAAAGGCTTATTAAGGAAAAGTATGCTTTTTGCTATTTTAGAATGATTGCAAGACTTTTTGGTGCTTCTTTTTCCGACAGGGTAGGAATATGATGTATTGTGGAACGATATTCCGTCATCCTTTGTCAAGTTTGGTTTGGAGACAAACCAGTTTCGGCTAATATGCGCCATCTTCAGTGTATTTTTTCGTGAGAACGGTTTGTCTCCAAACCAAACTTGACAAGGGATGACGGAAAATCGTTCCACAATACATCGATTGTAAGACCTTCCGTATCTTGAGATTTTCAAAAATGTCAATAAACCACGTAGCTTTATAAATTTTAAACAAATAACACTGTAACACAAATTGAGGGCGGAATAATTCCCACAAAGAAGGAAAAACCACAGTAAAACTCCCAAACCGTTTTTCTTCCTGAAGTAAACTTTTTTTTATTGCCATTTTATTGATTTCATATTTCTGTAGTTGAGCAGTTTTAGATCTCGGCGCTTAACAAACCCTGCCACTCAGCACCTCGGCAATCTATATATATATATAAATCAAGCCCATTCCTTTGTCGCCGGCTTTCGCCCAAACGCGTGGAGGGATTTTGACCAAATTTACACACCAGCTTAGTACCTTGCCCTAGATGGTTTATATACATATTTTTTTCAAATCCGGAATCTCGGGAACCGGATATAGGTCAAAAGGTCAAAACGTGGACCTAGCTTTCCCCTGAATATTTTTGGACGACATTGCACACTGGTCTCATTTGTATGGAGAGTGGGACAAAACTCAATTTCTTGGAAACGGATGGACCTACCGAAACCAAATTTGGCACATTGGTGTCCCACTATACGACTCATCTTTCAGAAAAATTAAAAGCATATATGTTGTAATCCACGCCCACCACTAACGCTAGTTTACAGCCAAAAAAAAAAACAAGAAAACCAGGAATGGGGGAGGATAAGAATTGACCTGCTGAGCTTGGAACTATTTTTTTTAATTTTTTGTATATTTAGGTTTTTGAGATAACGGTAATTTTGTGTTTTTTTGTTATCACTTCATTGAAAAATTATTTTCTCTGGAATTACAAATGCGATAAACGCAAGCAGTATCTCGTTCGAAAGGCAATTAAAATACGCTTCAAACGACATACAACTTGTAGTGGTCTAACAAAAACTCGCTGAGCGAAAGCTGGTCAAAATCAAAATTTTGTGGATTTTTTGCGATTTTTGAAAAAATTTTGATTTTCAAATTAAGTTTTTATAAAAATTTGTAAAAATGAGGAAAGTTTTATTACTTTAAAAATTTGCCCATTTAATTGCAAAGACTTTAAGCGTAATATCAGAGAGATCCGATAAATATTTTATTTTTGGCGATTTTTTTCATGTGAAACAAAAAGGATATTTTGGACGAAAAACTTGGTTAGGTGACTTAACTATGTGAAAACGACTTCATAGGTCAAAATGACATTAGAAGAAAATATAGAGCTTCCAAAGACTAAACTAATGACATCAATTTTAAAAATCCGATGTCAAATAACAAAGTTGCAATAAAAAAAATTATTCCGCGATATTTCGCGGGATCAAAAAAAAAATTGTATGGAGAGTGGGACAAAACTCAATTACTCAGATTTTATCGAAAATAAAGTTTTATCGAAAACAGTCGATGTAAATATGTATAAAAATCGTAAAAGGGCAACAATATTTTGTATAGACTAGTTACATTTAATATGATATTTTAAGAAAAAGGGAAAAAAAGGGAAAAATGTATAAACAGGCTTCTTAAGAGAAGACTTGAAAGAACTCAAATCTGCTTATAAGACCTGGTCCAGAGTGGTCCTTAATTGTTAAAAGTTTAAATGAAAATGCTAATGCTTGAAAATTACGCTCATAGAAAAGCCAAGATTTCTTCATCTTGTATTTTGCTAAAAATAAATTGTTTTCACTGTTTTCTTTCGCTAAATCATGAAACATACGTTTTTCTTGCGTTTCCATAGTTATCCCCATTTTTTTTAGCACTCAAACTTGAAATATCGCAAAAATCATAATACACTTATTTACACAAACTTTTTCCAGAAAAATTTTTTTTCAAATGTGTTGACTTTAAATGAGCCAAAGTAACACTTAATGGTGGCTATTGCGTATAGAAGGAGGTGTTCCATAAAATTCAATATATTTCCCACGGAAATGCATGACAGAAGTTTCTTTTTCAAGCACCAACGTTTTTGACTTTTGTGTATGGGGGCTGACCAGTGTGCATTGGTATCAAACGAAAGGTATTGAGCAGAGAATTTACATAGAATAGTACTAATTGTGATTCCTAGGTCGGGTCTCCAGATATGGGTCAAAACGTGCACCCGGATGACCCTCGAATGTTTCTGAGCGATATTGGTATCAAATGAAAGGTGTTGAGCAGAGAATTTACATAGAATAGTACTCATTGTGATTCCTAGATCGGGTCTCCAAATATGGGTCAAAACGTGGACCGAGTGACCCTCGAATGTTTCTGAGCGATATTGTTATCAAAGGAAGTCTTGATGAGGACTTCAGCACAGAACTATTATAATTGTGATGCCTAGCCCGGGTCTCCAGATATAGGTCACAATGTGGATCCGGATGACCCTCGGATGTTTTTGAGCGATATTGGTATCAAATGAAAGGTCTTGATGAGGACTTCAACATAGAACTATTTTATTTGTGATGCCTAGGACGCGTCCCAAATATGGGTCAAAACGTGGACCTGGATGACCCCGGAAAACTTTTCAGTGATATTGGTATCAAATGAAGGGTTTTGAGCAGGGATTTTACATAGAAATGAACTCATTACGATCCCTAGGTCGGGTCCCAAGGTGTGGGTCAACATACGGACCCGGATAACACCGGGATATTTCTCAGGGATATTGGTACCAAATGAAAAGTGCTGAGCAGGGCCTTTACACAGAGATGAACTGATTATGATTCCTAGGTCTGGTCCCTAAATGTGGGTCAAAACGTGGACCGGGATGGCCCCGGAAATTTTCTGAACGATATTGGTGTCAACTGAAAGGCAGGGCTTTTACATAGAGATAAACTCATTATGATTCCTAGGTCAGGTCCCCAGATGTGGGTCAAAATGTGGATCCGGATGGCCCCGAATAAATTCTCAGCGATATTGTTATTTAATCACGGCGCATGACGATTCCTAGGTAGGATCCCAAGATATGGGTCAATATGTGGAACCGGATAACAATGGGATATATCATAGGGATTTTGGTACCAAATGAAAGGTGTTGAGCGGATTCTCATGTAGAGCCGTACCCATTACGATTTCTTGGTCAAATCTCCAGATACCGTACCGATTGGGTCAATAAGTGGACCCGGATGAGCCCGGGATGATTCTGATACTGATATAAAATGAAAGGTGTTGACCGGGTCTGCTATATAGAGATATTTTCATAGTGATTCTTAGTCCCGATACCCAATTATGGGTAAAAGAGACGATTCGGACGCCACGGAATGTTTTTAAGAAATGATGGTATCAACTGAGATATGGAATGCAGGGTATGTTATGCTAAACCCAGTTCCCTAGTGAAAGGGGAAGAGTAATGAGACTGGGAAAGGCGAAGGCAAAGGAACGGAAAAGGAGAGGGAGATTATAATAAAAAAGGAATGAAGAGGATGGGGAGAGAGACAGTAAGACAGGGAATTAGAGAAGGAATAAGAGGGGGAATAAAAAGGGGAAAGGCAGAAAATGAGAGGTAAGAGAGAGCGGTAGAGAAAGGAAAGCGGAAATGTGATGGGAGAGGAAAAAGGAAAGGAAATGAAAGGAAAGATAAATGGAAAGGGAAAGAGAAAGAGAAAAGTAGAGGGAAAGGCAGTTGGAGACTAATACGAAGAAAAATAGGATCAGAACATGAAGAGGGCAAACTATTGAAAATATCAATATTTTCCTTCACTTTTAAACCTATCTGAATGGTGCTGAGCTCTGCAGCCCAAGATAATTTCGGTTTCTAGATACTTCCAACATATTTTAAAGTGTGCCGTTTTTCGTTTCAAGTACCTATAATTGAAAGTGGGCCAAAGCAAAGCTTGGCCGGGTACAGCTAGTTTATTAATATAATAAAAAAAAAAAAAATCCGTACGTCACGCGGATGCGCCTCGCGTGCGGGTGGGCTGGTGGTGGGCGCGGGTTTATTATTATTATTATTATTAAATTTGCGAAATTTTTTCTGTGATTTTTAAATAAAGGAAAAATTGGGTTAAAATACATATCACCTAGAGATACGATGTTAGGAAGCATAATATGCTTATAGTGAAATTGAACGAGCTTTAATTTCGTAGAATATTTTAACCCTATGACACCCCCACGTAGAGATCATTTTGACGCCTTTTTTAGAAAGTTCGAAAATAGTCAAACAAAATCACATAAAGCAATAAACATATCGTCGTTTAAAGTGCAAAACCGCGTAACGACCAAGTACAAATCGCATAAGTGATATTTTTGCCAAAAATTACATGTCCACAAAAATATATTCCCGGAGTCCGACCCCATCCATTCATACAAAAACCTTAACATTGGGACAACGCGTCAAAATCCTTGTACACTAGAGCGTATCGAGAAAAAAAGTTCGCCGTACGCCGCCCCCCTCCCCATATGATTTCTTTTTCAAAAAAAATTCTGGAAAAAATTTCTATTTTTTTGGACGCCAGATGTCGCTGAAATTAATTTTTTCATATCTTCGGTATTTATGGTCCCATCCCCAAGTTTTATAAACCACTTTCTTTGGCTTGAGAGGAGGGTTCCTAATTTATAATTGTATTAACCCTGTGTGCGCCATTGGGGTCAGTTTTGCTTTCGCGCGAAATGGGACCACATAGATTCCTTTATTTTTTATTTAAATATAAGATATTTTTCTCGTCAATTGTTCAGACACGATCGAGGTCAGTCTAATATTATTAGCAGTAAACAGTATTTGTCTAACGAAATATTGATGCTTTTTTATATGTATCTTCTATGCCTGATGAAGGAGAGTGTAATTTTGAACTAACGAAAACACACTGGGAAACTAAGTAGTGTGTCATAATAGGAACTGAACAATAAATAATACATGCATATGTAATTAGTATTAACAGTTCACAAAGGTTAACTTCGACCGCACCTCGACACAATCTAACAGCTACATACATATGTACACACAAATATCGATATGTACGTAAATCTATGCAAAACAGAACTTCCCTCATATTTATCCATGCACCCCAAGCGACTTGCATTGGCTCTGCTCGCTCTGGATCGCGATGGGCTCACTTCACTTTCACTTCACAAAATCGTATTGGGATTATATTGAAAATAAGTCAAAAAGAAGCCGCCCTTAAGCAACACACTGTTAACGCCCACCACTTAAATCCTATTAGCTCCAACAGCCGGTAAAAATGTGAACGCACGCGAATCGAGAAAAAAATAAATTCTCTTCGAATTCTTTGAAAAGGCACTCGCGAAGCTCAAAAATCATCAAGCGCACATCCAGCCACTTTGGATTTGTTGGTATCTTTGGTCGCATTGAAACGAATCATATTTGGTCGAATTTCAAATCGCACATGCTATTATGATTAAATATCCTGGAGCTACTTATTTTATGATTTATGATTTCAGGGAGCGCAACATTTTGAATATGGCAAATAATAAGGGAGCACCGGCAAGCAAATGACAAGACGACAAAATGGTAGAAAGTAGCGCGAAAATGGTAAAAATTATATATTAAAAAGTGAAAAAAACAAGCAAATACTTAGCGACTAAACGGGTAGAGCTGGCGGTTGTGCTACCTACTGAACAAATTTCCGCTTTGTAAATATGTGCGATTATTCAATTATCCATGTATGCAGAAGCGACAAAATTTCAAAGCAATGAAAGTCGAGGTATAGCAAAATTATCAGTATCATTGTCATTATGATCACCATCATAATCATCATCGTCAACTTCACCTTTATTATCATTGCAGTCATAATCATTGTCAGCCTCTTTGGCTCTCGCCGGGCATCCTCGCTGTGCCATGCTGCGTCCGTGTCATCTCACCATTTGCCAGTCATCCAACACCATCATCCGCTTCGTCAGTTCGCTTATGGCGTCCGTTCGCTCCGCGTACTGCTGGAAAATTGGCTTAGTATTAGAGCTATCGAAAACCAGCCTTGAGTTCGACCCCATGATTGGTATTATTATTGGATTTGCACAGCCAAACTTTTCTTCTTAAAATTCCTAATGTGTTGATTTTTTTTAAACAGGTCCGTGCGCAGAAATTATCCGAGAGGGGGGATGGGTTTTGTGGGTCTATGAAAATATATTCTCGGATTACGGAAATTTTATTGTCAAAAGTCATATTCAGAAAAAACTCTTTTCTCTTCTTTCCATCAAAACTTGTTTCGCACCATCAGCCAATTTGATAGCCTCTCCAAGATCTTGATTTTCTGCTTGAAGTACTCGACTCGGAGACAATGAACCGAACTAAAAATATGCATGGATATTTCCAAATTTGTTTTTTATAGCTGAAAGCAGTTGTAAACTCCAGACGAAGTTGTTGGGTCTTTCCAGGTGGTGCAAATCACTTCAAGAGCGCGAATTATTGCTGGCTGCAAATTCAGATATGTTGCGACGGACTCGTGTTGTTCTACCCATCTGGTTTTAAAAATTTTTTCAATTTCTTCAATCGAGTTCCCGAGAGATGTTGATTGTCATTGATCGCATCTTGGAGGGCATTTTGGCGTTTCGTATAGATGAAGAGGGTATGAATATCCTCTAGAATTCCCAGACAATTTTCGATTCCCATTATATTGATATTGCATGCAGAGTTTACTGCCAAATTAAAGGTATGAGCAGCACAATGGAATTAGAACGCGAGTGAATAAGTTTTTTGAGCTCCTCTAAACGTTCTCGCACCGTCATATCCTTGACCGAAGAAATACGTGCAATCCAGTACGAAGCATTTTATAAAATCAAGATAATCATTTTCTATTCCCAGTGAAATCGTTGATGAGGAAATTCATGAGTAAATATAAACTCAAATTGAAAACAGAAATTATAGTGGAAAATGTAAGGTAACAATGCGTCAGATCGATAAAACTGGCTCAGTTAAAACAAAAATCAGCAAGTCCATATCTTCAGGACAGCGTAATTTTATTGGAATTTGGACTGTAGTAGACTGTATACATGTATGCTGAAATGTCCCCAATAGAGCGGCTTGAATCCCCAAAACTCCTCCCCTGCGCACGGGCCTGTATACACATGTACATGAGTCTTAATTTGCTCATATTATCGTTAATCACACATTTTAAGAGCGCAGCCTCTCATTCGAAGGGAATTACTGCAACTATTCCACTAATTAAGCTAAAATCGACGCCACCACTATGGATGGAAAATCTATCGATATCTGACAAAAACATCATAGAAAATAATAAAACATAAACAAGGATATCAATGAACAAGGAAGAACAAGAGTTAAAGCTGATAATCTGAATAACAAAAGACCGTCAAGGATCCATCCGCGAGCCATTTATCGAATATCTGTATACACTAAAAATAAAATTTCGTAAAATAACTACGAAACACTTTCGTAGTCTAGAGATTCGTAATATGTACGAAAGTTTCGTATATATTACGAAAGCATTTTTCTCAACAAAATCTAATTTTACGAATCTTTCGTAAATATTACGAAAGGGCTTTCGTAAACCATTTTCTAATATTTTTTTCGTATATATTACGAAATATTTCGTAAATATTACGAAACACTTTCGTAAATTTTCAATTTCGTATATTGTACGAAAGTTTTCGTAACATTATCAAAGGATTAAAAGATTTACGAAATACTTTCGTAATATATACGAAATACTTTCGTACAATAATATTTTACTGTACAAGTCTTCTTTCATTGTAAAGTGTTGAGTCGGTGCAATAATATCAAAAATTATTTTAAGTAGTAAGTGCGTAATGAAATAATGCGTAAAAGAATAATGCATTGTATATAAAAAGACAATATTGATATACAAAATAAACTGTGATATTTTCCAACTTAATTAAACTTAAAGGAGAGTACATTAGTTGCATTTACTTTTTCCTTTTTTCGGTCTTATGTATTTTCCTAAATAAATACTCAATAAAATAATATAAAGAGATATTTCTACACTCAGAGAAAAAATTTTAAAAACATATGAAAATGTGCTTAAAATTGGCAAAAACGTATTTAAAAGTGATGTAGATACGACCATTTTTATTTTAAAAAGGTTCATTGTAAAATTGTAAAATCAGGAACACATTTTAATTTAAAAATATTTATTTTTAATTCAAGCCCTATGAGATTTTGAACCTGAAATTTGCGCTTTTATTCCCTTCATTTTAATTTTCAATTTAAAAATTATTCTATTTAATCCAAAATACATTTTTATTTCAAAAGTTTCATTTTAAATTTACAATTTTCATTTTTAAAATAAAAACGACCTGGTTTAAAACGTGCATTATAAAAATAAAATTTTTTTTTCTCCGAGTGTAGCTGCTTGAATTTTAAGGTTTTAAATAGTTTCCCTTTATCTTTATCTTTATCTTTATCTTTATCTTTATCTTTATCTTTATCTTTATCTTTATCTTTATCTTTATCTTTATCTTTATCTTAGTCTTAATCTTAGTCTTAATTTTTAATTTTTATTTTTCTTTGTTTTTTCATTTTCTTTTTTTTTCTTTTTCATTTTCTTTTTTTCTTTTTCTTTTTCTTTTTCTTTTTCTTTTCCTTTTTCTATTTCTTTTTTTCTTACTTTTTCACAGGGGTATCTGTTTAAGTAGATCGGAACGACGTCCACATTTGCAAATTGCGATTTCCAAAGTTTCCTATGTTTGTAAGAACAGGTATAGGCAATAAGTACCTCTTATTTTATTAGTTACTAAAATTAATATTAATATAAATATAAAATATTAAAATAAATAAAAAACTTTTAAATGAATTGAATAAATTAATTTCAGTAGATATTTAACCCTAAAATGAAATTTTCTAAACTTATTTCTTATGCATATATAAAACATCTTTCTCTTAGCATTATTTTATTGATATACATATTTTGAAAAAGTTTTCAAATTTCGTTGAAATATACATCATATGTACATAAATATATGTATGTAATAATTAAGGTATTTTTAACTTTAAGCTAAAAAATAATTTGGTCAATTGTACAACAATTTGACAGCTCTAAGAGCCTTCGTAAATGTACGAAAGCGGTTTCGTAATATTTACGAAATCTTTCGTTGCTCAAAAGTACGAAAGTATTTCGTAAATAGTACGAAAGCCTTCGTAAATATACGAAAGTATTTCGTAAATACTACGAAAGTATTTCGTAAATACTACGAAAGTATTTCGTAAATACTACGAAAGTATTTCGTAAATACTACGAAAGTATTTCGTAAATACTACGAAAGTATTTCGTAAATACTACGAAAGTCTTTCGTAAATACTACGAAAGTCTTTCGTAAATAGTACGAAACCTTTCGTAAATACTACGAAAGTATTTCGTAAATAGTACGAAAGCCTTCGTAAATATACGAAAGTATTTCGTAAATACTACGAAAGTATTTCGTAAATAGTACGAAATAGCTTTCGTACTATTTACGAAACCATTCGTTGCTCAATTTTACGAAAGAATTTCATAATATGTACGAAAGATTTCGTAATATTTACGAAATATTATTTTGAGTGTAAGGTAAATTGCATACTAATACATATGCTAATTTATTCTCTAAAAAAATAGCAATCAGTGCGTGATGATCAAAATCATTTTCGCGAAAATCTGTTGATTGCTGCGCCGTTATTGGCCTCTTGTTTCAATATTTACCATCATCATCCGCTCACCAAATTCACCAGATCCTCCAGATGTTAATCCCCACAATTTCGCTTTGATGTTGCTGATGCCAAGCATTGCTCTTCGATTTTTGTATAAACAAAAGTGGAATTGCTTAATTTTTTTTTTCTTTATTTTAATCTCTATGTAACCACTCTTCTGCATGCTTACACATACACATTGATAATTTTCTTTTTAAATTCTAATTTTATTAATGTTGATTTCATTGAATTTCGCGTATCGTGGCCATTTTTTTTTTTCTTGTTCGCTGTTGATCGACGAACACACGGACAAAGCAATAATTTCGTTTTATCCGTGCGTGCGCGCCATTCAAAATCGCTACTGACTGGAAAATTGAAATTAACTGAATTATGATTCATCGATTCATGTCTGGGTGATTTTTCTGAATTGGATTTTTAGTTAGTGACGGCCACGGCCACGCGCACCAACGAAAGCAACATCAAACAAAAAACAGCGCTACACCCAAGCAGCATGAATGGGCGGTGAGAAGGCGCGGGGCGGAGCCGTGCCGCAACGCTCTATTTATTGCTGGATAAGTGGTTTAGCGGATTGGGCGTATAACTGCAAATTCTCTTTGTTCGTTTTTCGTTGCGCGCTTTGATTGATTTTATTTAAAAATCGAAAGTACGCACCGAATCAAGCTTTTTCGTTTTTCGCTTACGTTTTTGGTGTTGCTTTTGGCTTTATGAGTTTGCAGTAGCAGCAGGTAGTGATGGATGATCAAAGCCAAACATAATTGAATGAAAAACAATCACGCAATCATGAAACTGAAATTGAAATACGTAAAAAGCTGAAATTAGTGACATGCTAAAAATATTTATTTTTTGTGCTAATATTAAATTGAAAGAGGCAAATTCAATGAAAGTATCTAGATGTTTTAGAGCTTTGTGTGAAAATTTGTCAAACATTTTCAAAAGTAAGCAAAAGGAATTTTTTAAAAGCATTTAAAAGTTTTATAATCGAACAATTACTCCATATTTAAGTTTCTATTGAGTCAATTAGTGTATACGCTAAATAAGCTTCTTTTGTTTTTATATTATTAAAAAACTTATAAAGCGGTAAAAAAGAAAAGGTATAGAAATACGCAGCAGTATTCGGGGTAATGAGGTGCATATTCAGTCGAATATTCAGTATGAAAAATACCCTGAAACTGAGTTCAAAATTCATTGCTGAAAAAATAACTGAACACGCAGTGAGGACATCAGGTGTATTGAAATATATGCTATGGAAGTTTTCCCTGCTCATTCTGCCCTTTTTCATACAGAAACTCTCCCTTCTCGTTCGGCAGTTTTTAGGTAGTTGATTTTTGACGCCAGCTCTATATAAAAACGAAAGGGAACGTTCAGATTTTAGAACTACATCTCTAATGAATATTCAGTAGGAAATATGTGCTGTTCTCCAGCTGATAAATACTGCTGGGTATACATACATACATAATTACGTATGTATATGTACATATTCATGTTTATATACAGATCTTGGTATGAAAAATTGCATTCTTTGGTATGTTCTAAGGAACTAAAGGATATACTTATATATGTTCATATTGAAAGGTTCATAACAATCAAAGAAGTTAGTACTTACTCACCAATTTTTTCGTAATTGGAAAAATTCATAGAATCCTAATTCTTTGCGAAAATTACTAAGGAAATAAGATTTTTTTTAAATCAGCGAACACGTGGTTGAATTACGAAATAACTATGGATTCGATACCCGGTGTCAAAAACGATAATATTATACTTAGTAACATTTTCTTGGAGTCACCTCAAATAAAAGATAAATTAAGAAAACTCAAGCAACGCAAAATTGTATCGAAAACACTGTGCGAAAATTTCAGCATCATTGTCTGCGGTTCCAATGATCAAAGACCTACATACATATCGTCGTACAATACGAAAACTAGCATATTTAAAATTTCTGGTGAAAGCTAGCAATAAAAAAATTCTGTACGCAAAGTAGAACATTTAACTTTTGGCCGACGAAAAGTAACAAAATGGACTTTTGGCTGACGAAAAGTATCAGTAATTATATACTGTTTTTACATTAAAATTGTTGTTGTTTAAACGAAATTGATAGTTTTCTTTATTTATTGTTGAGCTCAAGGCCATTTAAAAGTTCCAAAACATAAAATTTTGAACTTTTTAAAAAAAAATTTATTGTCTGTCGATATTTCGACCTCATTCTGAGGTCATCCTCAGTATTGTTTGCCTATGTTTTTCCTGAGGATGACCTCAGAATGAGGTCGAAATATCGACAGACAACAAATGTTTTTTTAAAAAAGTTCAAAATTTTATGTTTTGGAACTTTTAAACGGCCTTGAGCTCAACAATAAATAAATAATTTTCACAACAAAAGGGCCAAAATAATTTCATAAAAATTTATAGTTTTCGTCAGCCAAAAGTCGAACTTATTATTTTTCGTCAGCCACAAAGAAACGTATGCTAGTTTTCGTATGGTACGACGATATATTCATATAGTATGACCTGCAAATCTTTTTGGATTCTTTGGCAGAAAGTGTGATTTTGAAGAAAAAACAGAAAAAGTGTTAAAATTCCAATCGGATCTGAAAACAATCCCTGCAGTAAATTTGTTTCACTGCTGAGGTGTCAGTGATGATTCTTTATTGAATATTCATCACTGTCGTCATAACTCAGAATATTTTTATTTATTCTTGTTTTTTTTTCTGAGGAAAGCAAACCATTTATATGAAAAATTCATCAGTCTTTATATGAAAGTATTCACTGATGCCTCCTCGTCATAGGTGAATTGCATCAGTGATTCATTAAGGATTAATTGCGGATTTTTACTGCAGGGATATTCAGATAATAATATTGAAATATGTAAAAAAAAAAATCCTGGGCTGCAAATGTGGTCTCTCCCTTTTCTAACATATTGGATTTTAACGGCAATTATTAAGCCGATTTTATTATACGGAATACTCGTATGGTGGATAGACACCCAGAATTCCACTTACCTAAAGGTATTGGGGAGAGCGTGTAGGTTCTCTACGATAGGCGTAACTGGGGCTTTATGAACCACTCCCACTGCTGCTCCAAGTGTCATCTTGCACTGGCGTTAGCGACTGCATCCAGCGGGTTAGGGGTTTAGAATATACCCGTGGTATGGAATGCCTGTCGTCAGGGGGACTTAAATCCACTGGCCTAGAAGGTTTGATATTGGTCAAAAAAATCGTTCGCACGACAGTCGTGCTAGTGTCGGAAGGGACTAGTACCCGAGCGTACCGGAGTTATCCGACAAAGGACTATAATTTCCCCTAAACTCTTCAAAACCTTCGGGGAGTGTCTGAACAGGACTGATCAGTTTTTATATAAATAATCAGACAGCTAGAAATTCGATACTGTCGCATAGCACCTCACCAAAGTGTGTAGCGGACTGTAAGGAAGCAGGAATAGTAAGATACATTTACACTGGATATCAGGCCACAAGAGGAGAGACGGGAATGAGAAAGCTGATGAGCTGGCAAAAAGGATGCAGATCTCAGAGCAGAACATTTCGTGGACGTTCCAATGCGACTGACACTGTCTTTTTGTATCACATGCGTTCAAAATGGGACTAATTGGTGAATGCAGGGGATGCAGATTGCATGTCTCTGTTGATGTCCTCCTTTTTCCAGGCTAGGGCTTCGGCTAATAGTTAGGGAAGTTCGTATTTAGTGATCTTGAATCGGTATCCAAAATAGGGGTAGAGAATCTATTTACGAAAGGGACGGATTTGTTCTTCAGTCTGAGTCAAGGCTTTTAGTAAAGAGGTGTTCATGTTCGAGAACTTTTCTGTTCACACTACGGACTCACGCGGTCTGTGTGAGGCCCTCAACGTCCAGCCAGTCTAACCTAACCTAATATTAAATATCTATGGGGATCAATTTTGTAGAATATTTTAATCCTTTAGCATCTTTTACCATCAAATAGAATTTATAAGATAGCTAAGAACATAGAATTTAGTGGAAAACAAGGAACATAAAAGACCATAGGAATTCCTTATATGTATTTTATTAAAAAAACATAATTTTAGATCTTTTCAATGGTTTGCGTTCGGGATATATGTTTCAGATGTCACAGAAATCGCTCTCATCAGAATCTTAGTCAATCTTGATATACATATTTGATTCCGCTGCTCCTCTTTCAATGTATTCAAATGCAAATTATCCACAAATCTCTAACAGGAAATTTCTCTCATTACCGCGACTTCTCATTCGGCGACTTCTACTAGTTCACTCGTGTATTTTTTCAATTTGGGAATGCATTGTACATATGTATGTATAATCGAAAGTATTTCTCTATAATTGAGTACAATACAGCTTAAATTACCACAAAATCTGAGCAATTATTTACATAAACTTTCACTTATTTATAGAAATAATTACAAGTAGGTAAGAGATTGAGCAATCCTTCAGCTGTCCTGCTGTTGCTGCACTGCTACTTTCTAATGTTCACAACTTAAAATCCACTTTTCGTTTAAGTTTACTTAATGGTATTCCCGCACAATTTAATCAAAGACCTTGAAAACTTTCCTTCATCGAACGAAATGGCGCAGCCAAAAACAGCTGCGGATGCGACGAGGCGGCAACAATGTTCTACGATGACTGTCAAAGCCACAAACTTGTGTACATGTATGTATGTTTGTGTAATACCACAACAACAGTCAGCAAATCTAATTTCACCTGCATTTACCACAATAACAAGACCAACAAAAAGAACAACAGCAAAGGCAATCCTCAAATAAATCCGAGACCAAACTATCATCGCCAGCGATACGTAAAACTTCAAAATCGCGGCATGCTATTTCGGTTTTACATACATATATACATATGCATGTATATTAGACCGTATCGTAAAAAATAAAGTTCGCCGTACGCCCCCGCATATGGTGTCTTTTTGGAAAACATTTCCGGAAAATTTTTTTATTTGTTTTTGGACGCCGCTAGATGTCGCTAAAATTTATTTTTCTCATATCTTCGGTGTTTATAGTCCGATCTCTAAGTTTAATACACCAATGTCTTTGGCTTGAAAGGGCGGCTTATACAATGGAATATTATTAACCCTATGTGCGCCATTGGGGTAACTACCACCCAGTACTTAGTTTATACCACTGTTATGTACCTTTTTTATGTCTGCATGTTAAACGTAGTCGAAAATCATTTATCTTTTGCAAAATAAGTATTTCGATCGCTTAAGCAGAACCCGAAATATTTAACACATGTTCAACATTCCGAGGAATATAGGTTTTTCGGCTCCTTGGGCTTTTTAGGTTAATTTTACAGAAAAATTTTCTGAGGAGACCCCTAGTAAAATTGTATGCCAAATAATTTTCTAAAACATTTTAATCCTCTAGCGACCTTAAAAATAATATTTTTCCTGATTTTCAAAAAAAAGGGGTCAAAATAACCCTTTATTGGCGGTGCTAGAGGGTTAAAATGTTCTAGACAATTATTCACCATAAAATTTCAGTAGGGGTCTCCTCAGAAGAAATCTTTTTAAAATGAACCGAAAGGACCAAAGGAAGCGAAAAACCTATATTCCACGGAATGTTGAACGTGTTTTATTTCGGGTTCTACTGAAGCGATCGAAATACTTCTTTTGCAAAAGATTAATGATTTTTGACTACGTTTGACATGCAGGCATAAAAAATTGCATTAGGGTGGTATAAACTAAGTACTGGGTGGTAGTGACCCCAATGACGGACATAGGGTTAATAATATTACATAGTATCAGGCGTACTTTCAAGCCAAAGGCATTGGTGTAATAAACTTAGAGATCGGACTATAAACACCGAAGATATGAGAAAAATAAATTTTAGCGACATCTAGCGGCGTCCAAAAACAAATAAAAAAATTTTCCGGAAATGTTTTCCAAAAAGACACCATATGCGGGGGCGAACGGCGAACTTTATTTTTGCGTCCCTATAAGGCGAGACGGCCTAATGTTCATAGGTACTTGATTTTTGTTGTTGCTTTTGTTATTGTTGTTGCAGCGCTGAAATCAACACGGCTGCGTTGGTGTCGCGAGAACTCAACTCAACTCACAGACGATGAATGTGTGATTTTAAACACCGAAATTTCGATGTCAAAAACACGTAACGTCATTAGACGCAGTAGCAGCAGCCCCCCTCGGCAACTCCACTCACTGCCACTACGTAAATACATACTTATAACAAAGTCGACGCCAAAAACATGTAGCGACACTTTCACTAAGCGAAATAGAAGTCAACTAACACTATATTTCAAGTTGGGCTGGTGGAATCGTGGGAGGGAGCTTGTGGATGCTGAGGGAGCTTGAAGTAAAGCTAATGGAGTTGCAAAAGGCACGTATATCGTCTTAGTTGGACGAGCTGCACTGGAATTTTCATTGCGAAAGCAAAATCTGGAAAATCGCGAAATTCGGCGGAGGAAACTACATGGTGTGCACAGCACAGTGCGCATGTGCAAGTGCCTAAACGGAGCAAGCAAACGACCACAAAATCCGTCCACAACCCGTAGGTATATGTACCGTGTATGTAAAGAAGCAACGAAGCAGCCAAGCGGTGGATAGAAAATAGATAAGCAAACACACCACCCACCATTACCCCACGATTACACACGATCATTATCACCTCACAAAACACCACACCAGAACCCCTCTTCGCATACTCGTATGCACCGGCTCTTGTACGAACGAGTAAGTATCGAAAAAATAAACAAGAAAGAATGAAGCAACGTTGGAATACAACAACAATAACAAGTTTAAGAGTGGAAAACTTGCACTAACAAATACTAACAGCACTAACAACTTTCAAATTCGGCATGAATAGTAGAACAAATTGGAATAATAATAAGTGAATTCATGCTGAATTCATACATACAAAAATGGATTTTGGTGTGCAGCTCGCGTTGCGTACAGCGCGTCTTCCGCGGAACGAAGCGCGGGACAAAGCAATGCGAACGCGGCCCCTGTTGAATGTTCATTTCCTTTTTGATAATTTTTACGTAGAGAGATAGAAAACTTACTTTCGTACTTTTCGGCATTTGTTATTGTTGCTGCTGTTCTTCTTGTTTTTGTTTTTGTTTTTGTTATCCTTGTACTTTCGCTTCATGGAATAATTGTAAGTCAGATTTGGCGCTTGTAATGAATTCTGTCTGCGTATCATGTGCCAGCTGACGTGCTGGGATTTTTTCACATAATTTTTTATAAGTTAATTTTCATCTTAAAGGACGCTTTTTCTTTACACACATATATGTGCATATGTATGTATGTATGTATGTAATACGAATACGCGCATACATAAGTACATTTACAATTACATACATATGTATGTACATATAACACTATTTTGTCAGCGTAACTCTTCTTGGCGCTGCTCGTGGTAATTCTACTGCCGGCTTCCATCTTTCGGTAGTTAATAACCGAGCCCTCCAAACAAAATACGTCCTATTTAAGGTTTATTCCAGAAAATTTTAAGGCTTAAGAAATAATACCTGAAAATTTTAAGCGACAGAATGGCCAAAGGTTTATTGCCATAGAAGACTTACATTTTTAGTGTCGCATATGGTAATCTGAAATTTGACCCCCTTGAAACACCAGTAAACCGTCATCAATCGGGACCAAAATTTATATTTGTTATCATTGGGTATAGAAGTATTAATATTGGGTATTAGACAATTAAAAAAAATATTTTGATTTTTTGACCCTTCATAGAGTTTTCTGAACTTTGACCTCAATGCGCCACGCCTTAACCGCCACCAATCGGGACCAAAATTTATGTGTCATAAGTTTGACCATGTTACTACAGATTGAGGGAGCGACACAGTCTTTTTATGAACTTTTAAATTTTTCATACAAATTAAACGCACCCTAATGTACCTACTATGTATCGGAATGAGATAAGCGTGTACACCACCTGATTGCATGTCAGTTGAAAATAAACTGCTTATGTATTTTTTTTAAACGGCAATCTTTCCTTCGATAATACTCAATTTTTTACGCTCACCACACATTGTGCTCTCACAAAACTCAATTTCCTTCCTCTCTATTTGAGATATGAGCGCATAACAAAAAATTAAGTATTAAATCGTTTGTAGCAGAGCGAATGAGCGTATAACAGCAAGCAGCGCGGCCAGCGTAATCCGTATGGCTTAGGGAGCTTTTTGCGGGGGGTGTAAGGATCTGCTAGCGCTCCGTTACACACAAAGCGTTCCTTTTTGGGTGTTTGCCTGTGTGTGTCTGTATTATATCCCTGCAAAAAATGCGATTAATCCGGGACGTGTCCGGGATCAATCGCAAGGGAGCATGCGACTAATACATTTTTACATCCCTTTATATGGCGGCGAATTTATCGCATTTGTTCGAGCATGTCTTATGAAAAGACTAATTGTTCAATTTGTATACCCGAACGGGTACCAATGTAGATTAATCACTAACATACCGAACGGGTACAAACGTAGATCAATCGGTTTCTGCACGAACGGGTACAAATGTAGATTTTTCCAAGTTATTAACCAAGGCAATTTTTCATAACAATCTTTAAAAAATTGGAAATGTTCATACATATTTAAATAAAGATTATATAATGTTTTACTTTTGTAAAAAAATCTCAATAAATAAATAAAAAAATTGTAAGTTTTGAGTATGCATTATATGAGCGTAATGTAAAGGATTTTTTCATAGGATTTTTTAGGCAATATTTTGTTAAAATTATTATTCATCATTGTTATTAAATTTCTACATGTAAGGAATCTAGATTTATACCCGTTCGGAATGAAAGCGATTAATCTACATTTATACCCATACGGGAACAATCGGCGACTAATTGTGGATCGATTGTTCTCGAAAGAGATCAATCCGGGACAAATCTCTTTCGGGATTAATCGCACATTTTTTTGCAGGGATTGTCACTGCCAGCGTGAGGGCAAAACGCGTTGAGTTGATTTGATGGCTGAGTACGAGATTTCTTGTTCCTGGAATAACTTAAAAGAAATTTTTTTTTTGCGCGAAAAGAAAGAAAGCTGAACTTCTATCAAAAAGTTTCGGATGGTGAGCTGCTGCATACATGGAGAGCTGCTACAAACATAATTTTATTTAGTTTACGCTACACTTTTACTTGTAAATCATCTCACTCATTCATTCATTCATTCATTTATGCGTTTATATCCTTATTTGTTCTTGACAAAACATTTCCTCCTTTTCTTTTCAATTTGTTTTATTTTTTCCTTTCTCTCTTATTCCTGAGTTCACGCCACTGTGTCACAATATGTTTCTTCTTTGAATTATTGAGACAGAGTGAGCTGATGATTTGCTGTCGCACTTGCTGTATAATTTGTAATCAGATTTATTATAAGTTAGATATGTATGTATGTATCTACTGTGAACTGTAATTCTTTATGCATAAATATATGTATGTACAAATATTTATATGTATGAATGTATAAGGGGGAGTAAAATCAACTTATCAGATAGATAAAAGTATCTAGTAACTTGAAAAAATGTAATTCATTCTCATTCAGTAAATTGGCTATTGTAGAAAAAAAATCCCATTTTGGTTATTCAGTAGTAGAAATAGTGCAAATTGTAGGAATGAAGTGGAGGAAATTAGCTTTTTTTTCAAAGTATTTTCAAAAATTAGTGAACAAATGCAAGCAATCAAATATTTTTGACCTAGTTTGAGTTTGCAAAAAAAAAAGTCTCTATAGACAAGTGTAAATTGTAAGAGGAACTTGAGAGGGGCAATATTTGATCTACCAAGCACGTATGGGCGGTGAAATGGAAACGTGCATGACCCACACACAAGAAACTGGTCTTCGATAACGTGTGTGGGAAGATAACGCATAACACACAAAACGTGACTTTGATCTGAAAAATCTAAGACTGGACTAGACAGTTTTTCGAAAGCCAACCTCAGAGAGTAGCAGTATGAATGGGACCAAATTGTTGTCCACGAGTAAATGCACCAAAATAGCAGCTCTATCTGCTAATTCGGCACGTTACTGCGGTACCGGATAATCATCTTCTCTTATATAAAGGTTAGATTAGGTTGGAGTGGCTGCCGCCATAGCGATACACTCAGCCCGCCCAGTGTGGAGGCTCATTCTGATACCACGAGAAAACAGATTACTCCTACTTTTTGAAAGCTTGATAAAGTTCACCAGACCCCTTATGCCGACGTCCGCGACCTTACATAGGATATCCAGGAAATGCGTCCTAGGAAAGCGACTTCCGGCGCCGTTAAGAGCCGGGCAGTGGCAAATGAGTTGTTCTATCGTCTCTTCTTCCTCATCATTCTTCAAGCTTCTGCAGCATCTGCGGTAGGGTGTACCTAGCCTTTCTGTATGGTCCCTGATGAGGCAGTGTCCTGTGAGTACCGCCACGAGGTTCGAGATTTTCTCTCTCCTTAGGGTACACATTTGAGGAGATCGCTTATGATTCCATTTTCACCAGTTTTGCCTTGATGTTCGACATACTGGATTCTGTTGCCAACAATCACTTGGTAGTTTATAGATGTGCTATTGAAACACATTAGCTGGCATTTGGTAAACGGCATACCTATGCGCTCTTTGTCAGGAAGAACCTGTTCAGTAGTGCAATGCCTAGCGAGTTCATCTGCTGTACAATTGCCATCGATATCACCCTGTCGCGCGACCTACAGGAGGTGCAAACAGGTCTGTTTGGCCATCTCATGTAGATATCGCCGACTGTCTAGTGTTAGTACAGAATTTAATGATTGGGAGCTGCTTAGCTGTCGCTGAAAATGATAAAAGCTTGTGGATTGGTTCATGTCCAGTACGGCTAACAGCGTCCATTATAGCTGTAAACTCTGCAGTGCTCTGGTAGCCTAAAAGCTAGCTGTAGATTCAAGTCTTATGAAAAGAGTTTCCTCCAATATTGTTGTCCAGTTTCAAGCTATCGGTATCATCATATAAGTAATATTTACTTCGATGTTGCTATCTGCAACAGTTGTAGTAGTAGAGCGGTCCGTACTACTAGGTAGAAAGCTTAGATTCTTCCAAATACTAGAGTACCCTGTGGATTTTGTGCAGCCACAATAAACATTTACTTGCGAGAATTTACTTTCGAATTGATAATAAAGATACGAGTAAAGTACATCGGATAATGAAGGCTGCGTTTTGCTGGGGAATAACCTCCAAAGGGGCACCAACATATTTCCATATTAATTATCGAAGTTGAGGCTTGAGGAAACCGTTGCGGTTATTTCGGTTTTATTCATTTTTGCACTAATACGAAGATATAATTTGCTCTTTTCCTATTCAAATGTATGCAGGTAAATACAATATGGTCTGAGCAGACAAATCTAATGATTAAATCAAACAGCTAGAGCTTAGCTTAAGACGGTCAATTAAATTCACTAAAAGAAGGTATAATCGACCATCGTCTGCTTGCAAACACACTCGTACTTACTCATACGAATATCATTCAATTTCGATAGCAACAAAAACAAAATTTAATAAAGGAAAGAAAACCTGTAATTGATTGGTTGTTGCATTCACATGGAATCACATATGTACATCAATCGCTTGAAGAACCTGAAACCTGAGAAAAGTGAATTTGCTAAACACCTTTCCTTTCCCACACATACACACACACACACACACACAAACGCGCGAGCACATGCCTATGTATCAGGATGTACATATTCCCAGCAGAAAAAGGAGTAAGAAGCACTTACTGGCGCGCTTCTCCATTGTCCAAACCCTAGAGACGCTTACCAACTGCTCTGTCTTATATTTGCTCTTCTCAAAAGGAATTCTATTGAAGAAATTGATTTCAAGCCTTAATTTCTGAGAACTGTGTTGCACATTGCCAAGCGAATAAGCTGACAAACATCGGCTCTCAGAAATAAAGTACACAAAGCATTCTATGTGGAGCGTTGCGTAGATGTGTACTTCTCTTGCTTAGAAGTTGTTCTATAGTATCGCAGATATATCAGCGTTGACAATATTCCTACTGGGATATGCCTGAGACATCTTGCAAAGCCACCGATGCGCTCCTATGTTGTCACTTGATGGATTCGGGATTCGGATAGCAGATAATGTGCATTTATCAATGTTCAAATAAGAGAGAAAATCTATCAGAGAATAAAAGGAAAAAAATAAAAATAAATAAATAAGAAAAGGCGACACTGACTGACACCCCAAAAAGTAACTTGGCAATGAATCACTTAAACTAGATAAAGGTACAAATAACAGCAACAAAGTGGAAAGTTAAATGGTCTCAGGCAATTATTCTTTGCTTCGAACGGTGCAGGGGCAACAACAAAGCAACAAAACCACAAGCACACAAAAGCCTAAGTTAGTGCTGATTGCTGACGAGCTGGCATACGCACATACATACGTACATACATATGCCCTGCAAAAAATGCAATTAATCCGGGACGTGTCCGGGATCAATCGCAAGCGAGCATGCGACTAATACAATTTTACATCCCTTTATATAGAGCGAATTGATCGTATTTGTTCGAGCATGTCGTATGAATAGACTAATTGTTCAATTTGTATACCCGGACGGCTACAAGTGTAGATTAATCGCTTTCATCCCGAAATGGTACAAATGTAGATTAATCGCTTCCATCCAAAGTTGTAAGCCAAGGCTATTTTTATGAAAATGTCTAAAACTTACACAGTCCAACAAATTTACAAAAATTTTACTCAACACGAACAAACGCTATTAATTATGAAAGAGAATGTCTCCCAGATCAACTTTGCCGAACAAAGTACTAGTCCAGAGGGTCTGAGTTTTTTTTTAGAGGGGGTTAAAGTTTTATGGATTTAGCTGGAGGTGCAATTACTTTATCGAAAATAACTTATAAAAAATTACCTCAAATGAAGTTTTTGAGCTCAGACTTCTTCTACAGAATTTATTAAGGAATTTCTTTGTGGAAGACGTTAACCCTCTAACGCCCACGCAAATGGCTGTTTTTAACCCTTGTTCGGAAGCACATGTCGAAAATATCAATTTACCATGCAGATAGAGGGTTAAAATGTTCTAGAAAATTATTCGCCATAAAATTTCACTAGGGGTCCCCTCAGACAAAATCTTTGTACAAATAACGCAAAACACCACAGGATATAATAATCACAAATTACATCATGAAATATGCAACAAATTTTATACGTATAAACATTAGATGCATTTTTTTTTCTTTAGATCCTCCCTCCTGAGATAGAGTAAGTTAATTGAAAAAAAAGTTCACTTTTGCAAAAACTGAATGGGGCTACTACAAAAACCGCGCGATTTTCAAGAATTTCAAGGCAAGTTTAGATTTATGTATGAAAAAAGTTATAATTTTGCACAAGAAAAAAATTTACATCTATCTATACGTAGAGTTAACCGCTAAAGCGAATGTCGTATTCAGTTTTTTGGTACACTCCCCAGTGAAAGTAATATTCAAACCCTAGTTTGATGCCAATATTGCCCAAAAATATGTGGGGCCATCCGGGTCCACATTTTTTTCCGCTATCCACGGTCTCGACCTTTCTACCTTTTTTTACATTTGTGGAGTTGTCCACCATCATAAAACCACCTTGAAGAGCAAAAATTGTTAAAATTTTTTAGAAATTTTAATCCATGTCAGCCCTATTAGGGTATATTTTACTTCACTTAAACTTGATGCGCTCATCCAAATTATAATAGATTTTTAACCAGAATGAGTTTTTGAAAACCGCATTAAATTAAGCAGCATCTTGTGTGATTCACATAAAAAAAATGTCCGCTGTCAGAAAGAATACAGGGCATGAAGTTGTATGTTGGCGAGAAAAAAACAAAATGTTCTATTTAGGCCGCGATATTACCCTCCCAGTGAAGTGCACCAAAAACTGAATACGCTATTCGCTTTAGCGGTTAACTCTACGTATAGGTAGATATAAATTTTTTTTCTTGTGCAAAGTCATAACTTTTCATACATAAATCTAAACTTGCCTTGAAATTCCTGAAAATCGCGCGGTTTTTGGAGTAGCCCCGTTCAGTTTTTGTAAAAGTGAACTTTTTTTTTAATTAACATACTCTACGACACCCTATTTTCATATTCCGATGCCGGAGGGAGGATCCAAAGAACAAAAAGTGCATCTAATGTATATACATATAAAATTTGTTGCATATTTCATGGCGTAATTTGTGATTATTATATCCTGTGGTCTTTTGCGTTATTTGTACAAAGATTTTGTCTGAGGGGACCCCTAGTGAAATTTTATGGCGAATAATTTTCTAGAACATTTTAACCCTCTATCTGCATTGTAAATTGATATTTTCTACATGTACTTCCAAACAAGGGTTAATAACAGCCATTTGCGTGGGCGTTAGAGGGTTAACGTCTTCCACAAAGAAATTCCTTATTAAATTCTGTGGAAGAAGTCCGAGCTCAAAAACTTCATTTGAGGTCATTTTTTATAAGATATTTTCGATAAAGTAATTGCACCTCCAGCTAAATCCATAAAACTTTAACCCGCTCTAAAAAAAAACTCAGACCCTCTGGACTAGTACTCTGTTCGGCAAAGTTGGTCTGGGAGACATCCTCTTTCATAATTAATTGCGTTTGTTCGTGTTGAGAAATCACTGTTGGACAGTGTTATAAATTGTTATATACATATATTAGAAGAAAGTTTATTCGATTGGCTTTCATCTTGTAGTGAAATCTTTTAAAAAAATTAAGTACTTTAAGTCTTGAGAATGCATTATCCGAGTGAAAAGTACTTGTGAGGAATTTTTCAAAGTTATTAGGCACTCTGAAAAAAAACGTTGTAAATCTAAAGACTTTCACTGTTAAATCAACTACTTTCCGCAGTTGAAATGTGCCCAACAACGCTCCGTTGTTGTTTCAAAGGTGCGAGCGTTGTTGATTTAAGTCAATAACGGAGATTGTTGGAAACAATTTTCACCTAAAAATAAATTTTTGTTTGCATTTTACTCTTCATCTTCTCTCCGCCCGGGTCCCAACTGCAAATATGTAGCCTCCGCGCTTGTTCTCCTATTCTTCTCTCCTTCTTATCATTCACTGGTTGCTATCTTTATTTCTTATTCTGATTTTTCTTCTTTATTTTATATTCTCCTCCGGATTCGAACCATGACATCAACCTGAAATTCTATCCAATCATCACATAGTGCAACATTCAATATTATATTGAATTGTAGTAACCTATTTATACTTCCATTTCCTAAAAAGGAATCCATGAATTATTTGAATAATTGTAAAAAAAAAATTTTTTAAAATTTGTTCTCATTAGTTTTATTTACAACGGAAACTGTTGGGTCAAATACTTTTGCCTTTAAATCAACAACGGGGAGAATATTGTTGCTAAAAATAAACTTTTTTTTGGATTTTTCTCTTCATCTTCTCTCCATCATTATTTTTTTGTTGGTTTTCTCACAAGAAAATATTTTCTCACAAAAAATTTTTTAAAGGCGAGCAAGTTTTTGAATCATAAACGCCCGTTTTTTAATAAATTGTTGGATCAAAAACTTTGCTGTAAAAACAAATACTTTTGCTGTTGAATCAAAGACGGAGATTCAAAAGCCGAAAGTTGTTGGTTTAACTACGGGTATTTTTTTCAGAGCAGGGCTATTTTTAATAACAATCTTTAAAAATAATAAATGCTCATGCCTATTTAAATAAAGATTATACAATAAGCTTTTGTAACAATAAGTATTGCTTTTGTAACAAAAATCTATTCAATAAATAAAATTTTTTTAAATAGTCAGTATTGAGTGTATAATTGTAATTGATTTTTCGATGGATATTTTTGGTAACATTTTGTTAAAATTATTATTCATCATTGTTATTAAAAGAAATGGTGTACTCTGAAAAAAAAAACGTTGTAAATCTAAAGACTTTCACTGTTAAATCAACTAATTTCCGCAGTTGAAATGTGCCCAACAACGCTCCGTTGTTGTTTCAAAGGTGCGAGCGTTGTTGATTTAAGTCAATAACGGAGATTGTTGGAAAAAATTTTCACCTAAAAATAAATTTTTGTTTGCATTTTACTCTTCATCTTCTCTCCGCCCGGGTCCCAACTGCAAATATGTAGCCTCCGCGCTTGTTCTCCTATTCTTCTCTCCTTCTTATCATTCACTGGTTGCTATCTTTATTTCTTATTCTGATTTTTCTTCTTTATTTTATATTCTCCTCCGGATTCGAACCATGACATCAACCTGAAATTCTATCCAATCATCACATAGTGCAACATTCAATATTATATTGAATTGTAGTAACCTATTTATACTTCCATTTCCTAAAAAGGAATCCATGAATTATTTGAATAATTGTAAAAAAAAAAATTTTTTAAAATTTGTTCTCATTAGTTTTATTTACAACGGAAACTGTTGGGTCAAATACTTTTGCCTTTAAATCAACAACGGGGAGAATATTGTTGCTAAAAATAAACTTTTTTTTGGATTTTTCTCTTCATCTTCTCTCCATCATTATTTTTTTGTTGGTTTTCTCACAAGAAAATATTTTCTCACAAAAAATTTTTTAAAGGCGAGCAAGTTTTTGAATCATAAACGCCCGTTTTTTAATAAATTGTTGGATCAAAAACTTTGCTGTAAAAACAAATACTTTTGCTGTTGAATCAAAGACGGAGATTCAAAAGCCGAAAGTTGTTGGTTTAACTACGGGTATTTTTTTCAGAGCAGGGCTATTTTTAATAACAATCTTTAAAAATAATAAATGCTCATGCCTATTTAAATAAAGATTATACAATAAGCTTTTGTAACAATAAGTATTGCTTTTGTAACAAAAATCTATTCAATAAATAAAATTTTTTTAAATAGTCAGTATTGAGTGTATAATTGTAATTGATTTTTCGATGGATATTTTTGGTAACATTTTGTTAAAATTATTATTCATCATTGTTATTAAAAGAAATGGTGTACAGTTTTATTTATTATTATAAATTTTTTCTAATACATACATATGTACATTTAATATTTTTGTAAGTCTTCTGCCATTAATCAATCTAGATTTGTACCCGTTGGGCATGAAAGCGATTAATCTACATTTATACCCGTTCGGGATGAATACGGTTAATCTACATTTATACCCGTTCGGGAAAAATCGGGGACTAATTGTGGACCGATTGTTCCCTAAAGAAATCAATCCGGGATAAATCTCTTTCGGGATTAATCGCACATTTTTTTGCAGAGTGTATAAAAATTGTGTCGGTATTTGTGACGTGTATGAATGAGAGTTTGAATGACGTATGATGATGTTTGCTGGTGACATTGCGGCACTATGTGCTGGTTGTATAGAAAGAAGCGAAAACTTTCCGCTTGACAATTGGATGGGAAAGTTTTTAGTTGAAAGTGATATTTTACGTATTGTTGTTGGTGGTGCTAGTAGTTGGGATAGAATAATAGTTGATGGTACGAAACTGGATTCAAATGATGCATACTAGTACATACATATACATATGTATGTATGAACGATGTTAGTGCATAGATGCCTCAGTATGTACATATGTATGCATATGTGTATACGCTATAGTTTGGTTGAAAACGATTGTGTCAAAGGAAAAGTTTTTCTGGCAATGACATAAAAAGGGATACATCAAAGTAAATGTACCACAAACGTGATAAAAATACCAAGAAAAAGAACAAGTAACCAGATATCCAGCTGTGTGCATTAAATGCAATACTTCGCCGTTTTTTAATCAATTGGTTGCTGTTTTTAGTTCTGAGAATTTTAATGTAAGGAAGTCTATTTCGACCTCGTACACACAAAACCAACAATTTAAATAATTGCTCATTTTAATTTTAGTTCATTATTTAGCTAGTGAGATCCCTATTTCCCATTAGTAAATAAATATTTAACACTCCAATAGTCGCGCGTTCTACAATGTTCTACTATTGCATATTGTTGAATATTATCGCATAGTCATGGTCAATCACGCACAGAGTCTCATTAATCTTCTACTGCTAGACAATTAACATATTCAGTATCTTTCCGGCGAAATATGCGACGAAATGTCAGAGATATTCGGCGCCAAAATTGAAGTTCTACAACTGTAAAACGCGCGATACTCGCGTGACATTTTTTCGTGAACTACGGTCGATACTTATTTGTTGTAAGTATATTTATTACCGTGTATATTTATTACCGTGCAGTGGGTAGAGTGCTCGCCTGCTATGCCAGAGGTCTCGGGTTCAAACCACGATCCGAGCAAAACACCAAAACAATTTTTCTAATTAGTAGTAAGTAGTAGTAATATGCGTTTATTAAGGTATAAAAAAATTAAAAATTTGTACAATAATTTGTTTGTATTTGCAAATACATATATACATATATGTAGAAGGAAAAAGACATACCAATAGGAAAAACCTTCACAATAATAACTTAACCTAAATTTTACTTATAGTGACTAGAATCACTTATAATATAATAATACAATGGCGCTTTATAACTCTGACGAGTTTTATGGCCGAGCTTCTCTCCCAATTCGAGGTGTGCTCCTTTTTGTTTTTCCTACTAATTGGGTGGACCTACAGTTTTATGCCGGCTCCGAACGGCGAATGCATTTTTTGTGAGAAGCTTTTTCATGGCAGAAATACTCTCGGAGGGTATGCCGCCCACTGCCGAGAGGTGACCGCTGCTCTTAAAAAACCCAATAATTGGATTTTTACTAATTAGAAAAATTTGTTTGGCTCGGACCGTGGTTTGAACCCGAGACCTCTGGCATAGCAGGCGAGCACTCTACCCACTGCACCACAGCGGCCACTAGAATCACTTAGTTATATTTAATATTTGAAAAAAGTACTGAAATACACTCATTATCAGACATTCCACATAGTAGCCGAAACTTGTCGGTTATTTTAGAGATACGGTTTTCAATTTGATCAGCCTTTGAGATTTCATGAAGTTTTTTGGTTGAGAAAAACCATGGAAGCTTCAACATCATTTTTAAAAGTTTATTTTGACAAACTTGTAGTTTCTTAATGTGCGTTTTAGCGCAGTTGCCCCATGCCGGACACGCGTAGAGCATTATTGCGTGGAATATAACTTTTAAAATTATTATTTTATTATCAGTACTCAGATCTGATTTTCTGTTTATTAGAGGGTATAACATTTTTATTGCGATATTTACTTTGTTAATTATATTTTTAACATGAACCTCAAAAGTCATTCTACTTAACGTTATCACTCCAGGGAATTCTACTTTTTTTCGTGAAAAATATAGCTTGACTTTTCCCAGAATTTATTTTTATTTTCCATATATGGAAAAATTCTGTGATACTGTGGAGTGAGCTCTGCAATTCACTTATTATATTTTGGGGATATAAATGTGAGCAGAAAATTGCGGTATCATCTGCATAGAATGCGTAAACACAGGAACTTAGTTTAGGTATATCAGAACAGTAAATTATATATCTACAGAATTGGAGAAATTTTAGAACCTTGGGGAACTCTCGCCGGAATTCGTTCAAGGTCTGAAAAGTGATTATTTAAAGCGACACAAAAATATCGATCAAAAATATAACTTTTAATAATTTTTATGAGAAATTTTGGAAAATTAAACTTAATTAGTTTATAAATCAGGCCATTATGCCAAACCATATCAAATGCCTTTTCTATATCTAATAGCAGCATGCCAGTGGATTTCTTCGAGTGGAAATTACTTTTAACATGATTATGTATGCGTTTCACGTGATGAGTGTTGCTGTGGAATTTTCGAAAACCAAACTGTTCGACGGGGATCACATCATTTTCATTGATAAAACGCCATAGTTTGTCTTTTAGTATATGCTCCAAGATTTTACTCAAACCACTAAGCAGGCTAATTGGGCGGTAGCTGTTGCATTCATTATTAGGTTTGCCTGGTTTTAAAATTGGTATTACCATTGCTGATTTCCAGGCACTAGGGAAATATTGATGCTTTAAACAAGAGTTTAGAATAAATGTTAGGAAATTAATTGCAATTTTAGGGAACTCCTTAATCATTGCATTTGTTACTAGATCTAGCCCAGCTGCTTTTTTTGTACGAAGCCCCCGAATTTTTTCATGGATATAGTCAGATGTGACATAATCCGACTCCTCGGTTTGAATGATTATAATCATATCATATAATAATAATTATTGAATCGAGTTGTCTAACAAGAGAGTTGACAGTGGCCTCATGTGTTTGCGAACTCAGATTATCTGATATTGTGTGCTGTTTAAGAAATTCGCTGGAAAACGCGTTCGCTTTGTCCACTGAGGTATATAACGTGTCATTGTTGAAGTTAATTGGTGGAATAAGTTTTGCTTTGTTTTTCACAATCTTAGTTATGTTCCAAAAAGGGTTTGAAGACTTTTCTAATTTGGAAAGCTTTTTATTCCAATTTCTGTTTTTAAAACTGAAGATTTCATTTCGAATTTGTGCATTATAATTACTCATTAAATCAAAATCTATTGCTTGTCGAAACCTTAACCAGTTGCGTTGATGGTAGTTTCTGGTTTTAATAATATTAATGATCAAGCGCGGGAGTTTGAAATAGCTCTTATTAGAAGTAATTTTAGGAGTGGATGATCTGACCGAACTTAATGTAGTTGCTGTTAAAAATGCAATGCTTTCGTCAATTTGATTTGTGTTGGTCACTCTGGAAAGTATCATAGAGGTATTTTCAAGTGACCGCTTTAAATTATTTTTATATTTTCGCAAGTCAGTTTGGTTAAAATCAAGGATTTGTTCATCTAAAAGACTAACATTAGCTTGGAGACAGAACTTAACCGGAAAGTGGTCCGAGCTAAGCTCGTTTAGCGTCATTGGTTGACTAATTTTCGATGGAACGTTTGATAAAATAAGATCAAGAATTGAGGGATTTGCTGCGACGTTTTTCGGAATGTAAGTTGGAGTAGTAGTATGGGTAATGGTGAAAGGTGACCGAGATGAAAAATCTGATAGAATATTTCCCCAACAGTTTGAACGTAAGCACCCCCAATCGCTATGCCTGCTATTTAGGTCACCACATATAACCATTTTTTCGTTGGTGTTTGATAACACTGCTCTACAGCCAAAAAATACTCTGAACGCAACCATCCTTTCTATATGTAAAATCGGTCGCTGATTCCGAAAATCCGGTTCATTTTTAATTCTATGGGAAGGTTTTTGAGATATCGGCAATTTACCGTTATTTGGCCAATGTGTCCACTTAATCCTGTATATCTCTTTAACACAGTGAGTTATATTCCTTAGGGTGACACCAAACGAAATAAAATTAAATTTCCTTTTCACGGCTCCTATAACATTTTTCTCTAACTCTTATAGTTTCTGAAATATTGACGATTAAATTTTAATTTTTTCGATTTTTTACGATTTTTTGAAGAAAAAATTGACTTTGTCAGGCAATATCTTTAAAACCAATATTTTTACCTTCGGTTTTACTCCTTTTCATGAAGCTCCATTCTATTATCAAAAAAATAAGCTATCAACGATGAAAATCCATTGTAAAATGGAAAAGTTATAGGCGATCAAGTAAATACAGCCAGGTCGCGCAATGCCTCTGCACGCGTACATTCTATGCATATTGTACCAATACCTACACATCTGCAGTAGCAGCACGTTGGCAGCGCGGTAGATACAAGCCCATTTACGGGTATAACATGCATAAAATATACCCGTGTAGAGGCATTGTGCGACTTGGCTGTATTTACTTGATCGCCTATAACTTTTCCATTTTACCATGGATTTTCTTCGTTGATAGCTTATTTTTTTGCTAATGGAATGGAGCTTCACGTAAAAGATTAAAACCGAAGGTGAAGACATTGGTTTTAAAGATATTGTCTGACAAAGTCAATTTTTTCTTCAAAAAATCGTAAAAAATCGAAAAAATTAAAATTTAATCGTCAATATTTCAGAAACTATAAGAGTTAGAGAAAAATGTTATAGGAGCCGCGAAAAAGAAATTTAATTTTCTTTCGTATGGTGTCACCCCAAAGAAGATAACTCACTGTGTTAAAGAGCTATACTGGATTAAGTGTACCCATTGGCCAAATAACGGTAAATTGCCGATATCTCAAAAACCTTCCCATAGAATTAAAAATGAACCCGATTTTCGGAATCAGCGACCGATTTTACATATAGATAGGATAGTCACGTCCAAAGTACAGACAAAAAATTTCATTTTGTGATCCAGTGTAATTTGCGTAAGTCGCTTTTGTAATAATTTCGAGCGGTGGGTGTACTGCGACCGCCGGGGAAGTATACACTAAATATTTTGAGTCGAGTTTGTATTTATAATTATCTCTATTCCTACGTTTTCGATGACCTTGGTATTTATTTTAGGGAGTATAATAAAATTTAAGCTTTTCCTAATCAAAATTGCAACTCCGCCGCCAGTACTGCCATCGCGGTCAAGCCTTACACAATGATAAACGGGGTGCGATACCCTAATACGGCCGTTTAGCCATGTCTCTGATAGCAAACAGATGTCTATATTTTCTCTTGTAAGAAGAGTGAATAATTCTATGTATTTACTACGGATACTTCTACAGTTCCAGAACATTAAGTTAAGAGCTATTACAGACATTATTTGGAATATAAATATTTAATAGCTAATTGAGCTATGACATAAAATTGTTGCTCTTTGGAGTTACATTCGCTTAATCTAGTTAGCATTTCCATTGTTAGTTTCGCGAATACGTCTTCGGAAAATAATGACGGCTTGCCTTGATTGGTGGTTGCTTGTGAACTTAACCCGAATAACCCTGAAGCTTGTTTGCAAAGATATTGTGCTGAATTTTTGAGGATTGGTGATTAGGACCATGAATAAGATGCATACAAAAATTGACATCGGTAAGTGTCCTGGATCCTGAGATATGTCCTGTTGCCATATGGCAACGCCAGGGCTGGTAGGGTACAGGTTTTTTTTCTAGGAAAATGTATTGAAAATTCATATTTTTTGGGCGTTTTTGACCAGAATGAAGAACTGAAAGACTTCTACAATGATGAAAATTTCATTTTTAGTGATTTTTCATAAATAAAACACTAATGTAATGTATAGTATGACTTGAAATGCTTCAAACAGATTCTAACGTTGTATTTGTTGCATTGCGTTCGAAATATTGAACTGCATTCATCGCCGGCACATCTTCGTTTTTTATCAAGAGGCACAACGATTCAATTATAGCACATTGTGGTTTCCAGGCTGGTACTGCATTTGCGTTTGGCACTTTTGACTTGAATAACATAGAGATCCAAGGTTTCAATCGCGCCTTCAAATCTATCTACACGATCGCCACTGGAAAATTCAATTTTGCTCGATGTTGTCCAGCAAATAAATTGTCAGTTATGCCCCGTAATCATCATAGCTTGCATTATCTTCAACGCTGCTTGCTCCTTCTTCCGGTGGTTCTATGAATATACTAACTACCTGCTGATCTCCGAAACAAAGTCTTCTAGATAGACTAAGATATCATTCAGCAATAGATTTATATACGAGAAAATCAATTGATTTCAGTAAAAAACCATATATAATACTATAAACAACGGCAAATGGCCGGAAAATCTAAAAAATCTTTCAGCAAAAAACCTGTACCCTATCGACCCTGGCGTTGCCATATGGCAACATGAGCAAAAAACAGCAAAAAAAACCATCTCAAACTAAATTTTTTACACTACTTATTTTCTTTTCATGAATTTTGACTAAAAACCTTTTCAAGCGATGCAACTCGATAGTGTTTTTGCTTTTTTTAAATAAATTATAGTCACTTACTTATTACGTCTGCTGATTTTTTGTTATTTTTTTCACTTTTTTTGTTTCACTCAATTTCACAATGTTATAACTATGAAATCTTTCACTCAAATTTTATGTTCTATGCAGCAAGTGTTAGCGCCGATATTTCTGCGTCATAACGGTTATCGCACACCCTTTTACCTGAATTCATTCAGTTTTTACAGACTTTCAAAGGAACCTCTCATTGCGTTGCCATATGGCAACGCCAGGGTTATTCGGGTTAATGTGTTTGTGCTGTTGTTTTCAGTCCAAGCA